>CAMAPE010000077.1:4282500-5587500 GCA_945859875.1 Cuscuta europaea | reverse complement strand
ATGGCAATGGCACTGGTGTTGTCACACAGCAGCTTGATCTCCTTTGTTTGAATGCCATAATCCTTTAGTTGTTGCTTCATCCAGAGTAGCTGAGCACATCAACTCCCAGCTGCAATGTATTCAGCCTTTGTCGTATTGGTTGAGATAGAGTTCTGCTTCTTGCTAAACCAGGAGACAAGTCTCCCACCTAGCAGTTGGCAGTGACCAGATGTGCTCTTCCTGTCTAACCTGCAACCTGCAAAATCTGAGTCAGAGTAACCAATTAGTTCAAAGTTACCTCCCTTGGGATACCATAGGCCTGCATTTGGATCTCCTTTGATGTATCTGATAATTCTTTTTGCAGCACTTAGGTGGCTCTCGTATGTACTTCTTGAGCATTGATACATGAAACACGTCATGTATCTTCTCAAGTTCTGGCGTCAACTTGAGCCGGTAAGCCACGGCTCCAATCCTTTCAAGGATTTCAAACGGACCAATGTATCGGGGGTTAAGCTTACCCCTCGATATGAACCGGATGATACCCTTCCAAGGGCAAATCCTTAGAAATACCTCGTCACCAACTGCAAATTCCAACGGCCTGCGCCGTTTATCGGCATAGCTCTTCTGCCGATCTTGGGCAGCCTTAATCCTGTCCTGAATGACCTTTACCTTAGCCTTGGTGATCTCAACCAGTTCTATACCTTCGAGCTTGGCCTCACAAACCTCGTCCCAACACAATGGTGTTCTGCATTTCCTCCCATACAATGCCTCATATGGAGGCATGCCAATACTCGCCTGATAACTGTTGTTATAGGCAAACTCCACAAGGGCCAAGTGTTTGTCTCAACTCCCTTAGAACTCCAAAGCACATGCCCTAAGCATGTCCTCCAAAATTTGTATCATCCGCTCGGATTGTCCATCCGTCTGTGGGTGAAATGTCGTGCTAAACTTCAGTTTAGTTCCCAAGGATGCTTGAAATTTTGGCCAAAATCTAGATGTGAATCGTGGATCTCTATCCGAAACAATGGATATTGGGACCCCATGCAGCCTCACAATCTCTTCAGTGTATAACTTGGCCAATCTTTCAAGGGGATAAGTAACGTTGATAGGCAAAAAGTGTGCACTCTTGGTGAGCCTCTCAACCACTACCCATACAACATCATAGTTTTTAACAGTTCATGGTACCCCAACCACGAAGTCCATGGTTACATGCTCCCATTTCTATTCGGGAATAGTAAGTGGTTGCAAAAGTCCCGCCGGGTGCTGGTGCTCTGCCTTAACTTGTTGACAAGTAAGGCATCGACTCACATACTCTGCGATGTCCCTCTTCATACTGGACCACCAATAACTTTCTTTCAGGTCTCGGTACATTTTTGTACCTCCTGGATGCATAGCATACACTGAAGAATGAGCCTCCTCAAGTATGGATTTCCAGAGCTCCTCATCCTTTGGTATGCATACACGATCCTTGAACAACAAAAGACCATCATCACGTACCCGAAAATCCTCAACGGGCCCCGCAAGGATCCGTTCGCGGATCTTCTGACATTCTTCATCAATGCCCTGACCTCTACTGATCTCACTCAGCAACATGGGTCTAACCTCAAATCTAGCTATGAGCGCCCCGCTCGGGGACACCTTCATGTGTGCCCGCAATGCCTGTAGGCATGTGAGTAACGTCCCTGACGTACTCTTCCTGCTTAGTGCATCGGCCACTACATTGGCCTTTCCGGGATGATAGTCGATGATCAAGTCATAGTCCTTGATCAACTCCATCCATCTCCTTTGCCTCATATTCAGCTCTTTCTGAGTAAATACATACTTCAAGCTCTTATGATCGGTGTAGATGTGACATGTCTCCCCGTAGAGATAACGCCTCCAAATCTTTAGTGCAAACACTACCGCTCCCAACTCCAGGTCATGGGTAGGGTAGTTCACCTCGTGCTTTCTCAATTGCCTAGAAGCATAGGCAATCACTCTGTCTTTCTGCATTAGTACACATCCAATCCCTTGGATACTAGCATCACTATAGATTTTGTACCTTATACCTTGTATGGGTTGCACAAGGACTGGTGCTTCGGTAAGTCGTTTCTTTAGTTCCATAAACCCTTTCTCGCATTTGTCGTCCCATACGAACTTAGCCCCCTTTTTTCGTGAGCTTTGTAAGTGGTGACGCCAACACGGAGAATTTCTCAACAAATTTACGATAGTAACCCGCCAAGCCGAGGAAACTACATATCTCTTTCACATTCTTGGGTCTCTCCCAATCAATGGTGGTTGTTATCTTGGCGTTGTCCACCGCAATGCCTGAACCAGATATGATATGACCGAGGAAGCCAATCTCCTTGAGCCAAAATTCACACTTAGAGAACTTGGCAAAGAGTTATTTTTCCCTTAGTCGTTCCAGTACAAGCTTTAAGTGATGCTCATGCTCTTCTTCGTTCTTCGAGTATATCAAGATGTCATCAATGAATACGATCACAAACTGATCTAAGTATTCACTAAACACGCGGTTCACAAGTCCATGAATGCCTCTGGTGCATTGGTTAGACCAAATGACATCACCAGGAACTCATAGTGACCGTACCTAGTGCGGAATGCACTCTTAGGTATGTCACTTTCCTTGATTTTCAGTTGATGATAGCCGGACCTTAAGTCGATCTTTGAGAACACCATTGCTCCCCGAAGTTGGTCAAACAAATCATCAATCCTCGATAGAGGGTATCTATTCTTGATCGTGACCTCGTTCAGTTATCGGTAGTCAATACACATTTTTAGTGTACCATCTTTCTTCTTTACGAAGAGTATCGGTGCCCCCCATGGTGAATGGCTAGGTCTAATGAATCTGTTGTCCAATAGCTCTTGTAGTTGGACCTTCAACTCTTGAAGTTCCGCCGGTGCCATTCGATAAGGAGGGATCAAAATGGGTTTGGTCCCCGGCTCTACTTCGATCACGAATTCGATTTCCCTATCGGGTGGAAGCCCCGGTAAGTCTTTGGGGAAGACGTCCGGATACTTACACACAATATGTACGTCGTTGATGTCGACTTCTTTCTTTGACTCATCCACCACGTAAGCAAGGTACGCGTGGCATCCTTTCTTCATCATCTTCCGTACTTTCACGGTAGATATGATACAACCGGTGGCCTTGCCCCTATCTCCCTCAAAGCGTAGGATCAATCCTTCACCGCTTTCAAGTTCGAGGACCTTTGTGTAGCAATCGACCCTGGCATGATACTTCTCAAGCCAATCCATCCCGAGGATTGCATCGAATTCAATCATACCCAGGGGTACAAAATCACACGCCAAGGTTTGGCCCTCTACTTCCACTTCACACGAGGGATAATATCTGTCTTTCGATGTCACCCCCCAAAGGTGTGGAAACCAATAGAGTTTGAGTCATCGATACTAGCGGTTCGTTGAACACTTTGGCAAACGACTCACTCATAAATGATCGTTGCGCCCCCGTATCAATGAGGATTCTTGCATCTCTCCTGTTAATCTTTAGTGTTCCTACATTTATCAGTCACGTAAGATGCCTTTCCTACCATAACTATACATTTATGGAGGTTTATTATGTTCATACACATGTTTGGGATCAAGGAGGGGTCTTAACGTCGCAAAACGTCATGAAAACACCCATATTCGGCAATCTGGGTGCCACGCACGACGTGCGTAGGAGGCACGCACACGTGCGTGGCTCCGGTTTTTCACCCGGAGCTACTGCCCACCACGCACGGAGGGACGCACGGGGGACGCACGGGGGACGCACAGAGGGACGCACACGTGCGTCATCACACGCACGGCCGTGCGTCCAACAGCCTTTTTCCTGGAGGCCTACTGCCACCCACGCACGGAAGCACGCACACGTGCGTGTGGGCGGTCGTGGCGTGCAGTGGCCAATTGAAGCCCGTTTTGGCTAAACTTTTCCCGGTTCACCCCCCGGGTGGACCGTGCTCAGACCCTACGACCTATATCATCAATATAAGCCTAGAAACCATTGAAAACAAATGTAATACCTGCGACGGAGTCCGGGTTAGCGTGTGCATCCGCTTCGGGCATGGCATAGACCCTCGCTTGGGCCCCGCCTTGGTTGACGGACGCAGCATGGCTTGTTGATGCACCACCTCTTCCCGTGCCGCCATTTGATGGTCCCACACGGTTTCTTCCCGTCGTGGCTCCTCGTCCGGTCCCCAGAGCTCCTCCTCCCAATTGTGGGCAGTTGGCCTTCATGTGGCCCGTGTTCCCACATTGGTAACACCTCGGGGGTGCGTTACACTTCCCGAAGTGATTCTTCGAACAGTTAGCACACTTGGGAGGGCCTGTATGTTGAGAGGAGGATGAGTGCCACCGAGCATCCTTGTTCTTCTTTGCCGGTGGTGCCGGTGCCTTAAACGAACCCCCACCCCCACCGTGGTTATTCTTTCATGCATGCTCGGGCGGCCCTGAACTATGCCATTTTCACTTTTTCGCCTCTTCGACGTCTCTTTCTTTCCTCTCATTCCATTGAGCCTCCCTAAGTAGGCCCTGTTCTACCACCTTGCTAAACGTCATGTGGCGAGAGTACGTTGCTCGGTCACGGATGTCTAAGAGTAAGGCATCCTGTTGGTCCCGTTTGTAATGGGAACAGTCTAGAGGGGGGGTGAATAGACTGTTCAGGAATTTAAACTTTTCTCTAAGTCAAAACTGACTTAACAGAGATGGTCGAAATCTGGTGACAGAGAAGGTCAAGTTCTGATGGCAGAACTGGACCTGGCAGCGGATAAGTTTCTGTTCGGGTAGCCTCAAGGGAAAAGCTAAGGCAAAGTGCCTTTCTGATAACTCTTAAAGAAGATCTGCTGGACACAGAGTCCAACCTTAAGAGTTAGTCAGTAGAATCTTAAGTGCAGGAATTAAAAGCTTAAAGTAAATGACACCGGAGTTTTTATAGTGGTTCAAGGAACAACTTGTTCCTCTAGTCCACTGTTCCACTAAGCTTGCAAAAACAACAGTTTACAACGCCTTAGTCCCTAGAACTTAAGAAGCACTCCTCGCCTTCTTCAAGTCTAGTTTCCACCCGGGATGCAGTCCTGCTTCCTGATGGCTGGTCTCGTTTCACTGAGTCTCTTGAAGTATCCCCACTTCACTTACTCCAGCTAGTTTGAGACGTCCCTTCTTTTTCAAGAAGTGTTTGATTCAAAATCAGTTTTCTCCGACGTTGCTTCTTCACAAAGGATGAATAGATGAAGATTTCGAAGTGTTGAAGAACTGAGTAACTTTGCAACTTGCTAGTTGGATGAAGGATTAGAAAATATATCTTCCAACTGTAGCCTTTTCTTGCTAGGAAAGAAGTTTGAATCTCAAGAAGGCTTTGAGCAAGTTCGTTTGGCAGAAGTTGTAGCAAAGTTGTCCTCTTAGTTCTTCAGAGTGTATATTATATACTGGGAGCAGTCTTCCCGTTGGAGTGTAGAAGACAGCTTCATTAAATGCTTGTACTGTTGACTTGACCGGTTGGACCTTCGACTTGCTATTTTGGGGGCGTAAAGATACTCGCATGGTCAATCATCAGCTTTAAATATCTCTTCGTACGTACATCATTAAATGTGCATTTAATGTGTGTACAGTACTATGTTTCCGTTGAAAGGTTCGTAACCGTTAGGGGATTTCCCGTTAGTTTAACGACCGTTGGAAAGAGCTTTCGGAATCTGGTGTGTTTTAGCAGAGTCTTATGAGGCTCTCTGGTTCAATCTCTGAAGTCCGCCTCTGTTGCCAACTCTGGTATCTTTCTGATGACCAGTTTCTGATGGCTTCTCTGGTGAGGAACTCTGGGAGCAACTCTGGTAGAAGCAAGGTGGTTCTCTGGCAGACAGACTAAGCTAAAACTTACAAAAGAAATTCTAATACAAAATTTCTAAAGGGGTACTTTCAAATTCTAATTAACCTAGCATCATCAAAATCTAAATACATTTATTCCTTACACATCCCAATAGTGTTCTGACATGCGGTCCTCGTTGATCGCGTATTCCGGTAAGAACCTAGCCAAGGTTCTAAAATCCTGCTCCAACTATTTAACAGAACCACCTTTTTTCTGTTTGAGGTTGGTGTACTCCCTACGTTTGACATATTTCTCATAGTCGGTGTAGTATTGGTCATAAAGTTCCTGCTCAAAATTTAACCATGAGACCTCCCCATGGTATTTTCCTTCTACACTCTCCCACCATGTGGAAGCTATCCCCTCAAGCAGTCGTGAAGCAACAGTCAACTTCACGTCCGGTGAAATTTGCATGTCTTTTGCCGCATCCTTCATCTTCTTTATCCAATCGACGGCAACAATAATGTCACCAGTGTCGTCGAAGGACTTACAATCCAAGGCCCTAGCCTCCTTGAGGTATTTGGAGATTCTCACACAAGGCCCTCCTTCACGCCCACCTCGTGACGCCGCTGGAGTGGCCCTTGAAGCTCCCCGGCTTCCCTGACCCGAACCACCACGAGAGCCACACCTTGCTTGGTGCCTAAGGTCTCTCCTCAGTTTCTCTTTTTGGTACCACTCAAGCAATTCGCCCATTTGGGCGAACTTGGCATCACTCTCTTCATCATCATCGTCAGTGTACGTGTCACTCCCATCATATGGGGTCTCCTCATGCTCCATTTCCGGAACATACGTAGAGTCATAGTCTTCGGTGTTGGTTTCATACACCGAGCTAACATGGCCGTCGCTCACCGTTTGAGCCCGATGACCTCCACGGCTTCCGCGGTCTCCACGGCCTCCCTTTGAACCCCGAGATGCAGCCCGGCTACCCCTCTGGGATGTTATCAGTGCTTGCCCCCTCGGATTGTTCCTGGTTGCCATTCGCCTACCCACTATTTTTGAAAAGAATTTTGAACGAGTCGTTAGACTCCTATCAATGTCAATTGACGGAAGAACATTATAGACACGTATTGGCCCAAGTCACCGCCATACCAATTGTTAAGGGTACCATCTTAACAATTAGAGACCTTGCAACCTAGGTAACAATAGTTCTATGAACGTCAAAATACAATGCTCATGGTTTTCGGTAAAAATTCCTTTTTGAAAAATCTCTTGTGAGAGGTTGATTACATAGTTTAGAACTGACCTTGCTCTGATACCACTTAATTGTCATGCCCCAGACCGCATCTAGGCGCGTGTACAATCGTCGTATGACCAAGTAATGTCACTCGCAAGTCAACGTGTCTTAATCATACAAGGCGTCCATGAATATAATATATCCATACTCAGTAGTAAACATACATAACAACATCACAGTTTAGATTAAACTGAATAGCGGAAATATTCAATAATCAATCGTGGGCCACACATGACCAAAACGTAGGCTCGCAGGCCAAAACAATGTATTAATACAAAAGTATCCATGAGCATAGTTTATCGTTTGAAATAGTAGAGGGAGCACGAACCACGTCTTCCTGTGGATTCTCTCCACCCGTGCAAAGGTGTAGATGACAAGCCTTAACTTCAACCTAAAATGGTGGGCCCCCCAAAGGGGTCAGTACAAGTACTGAGCGAGTAGCAAGCTAAATATAGAATAACTAACGTTTCAAGTATAAGACCCAAACATAGGGTGATACTTATGTAAATAGTCCTCTCCCCCAAGTTAAGAAATACTTAATAGTATATATACACTTGGAAAATACCCGATCCGTAGATCACCGTTTATTTGGGGAAAATAGTAATAGCCAATATTCTTGACTAAAAACCCCAACTCACCCATATACCTATGAGTGTATAGGACTCCTCCTTATCTTTATTTCAATTTCATAATTTATGAGTGTTAAGGACTTTTAGTCCTAGGGTCCTCCACCAAGTTTATAATATGATGTTAAGGACTTTTAGTACTAGGGTCCTCCACCAAGTTTGTAATGCGAGTGTTAAGGACTTTTAGTCCTAGGGTCCTCCACCAAGTTTGTATTTGAGTGTTAAGGACTTTTAGTCCTAGGGTCCTCCACCAAGTTTATATTTGAGTGTTAAGGACTTTTAGTCCTAGGGTCCTCCACCAAGTTTATATTTGAGTGTTAAGGACTTTTAGTCCTATGATCCTCCACCAAGTTTATAATGTGAGTGTTAAGGACTTTTAGTCTTAGGGTCCTCCACCAAGTTTATATCTGAGTGTTAAGGATTTTTATTCCTAGGGTCCTCCACCAAGTTTATATTTGAGTGTTAAGGGCTTTTAGTCCTATGGTCCTCCACCAATTTTATATTTGAGTGTTAAGGACTTTTAGTCCTAGGGTCCTCCACCAAGTTTATATTTAATGCTCAACCCCCTATCAACCTAGATAGAGTCTATATCATATTCATAGCTAAATAACTTCATAAAGCTTATGTATTTCAATTCATGCAAGCCATGCATCTATATCAATTTATAATTAACTAATACCAACCGGTATTAATTAATCCATCATCAATCGGTTAACGTTTTCGTTAACCGTCACTTCAAGACTTATACATACCAAGTTAATCATCATATATATTAAGTTAACAATATTCATTCTATGTTTCCTTTACCTTTCAAAGATAGTATGCAATTTCATAGAAATTCTCATATCATATTCCATTCATATTCATACATGCCTAATCATTTTGGCTAATCACATGTTTAAACATCTTTTAAACATCATTATGAATACATATGACATTTATTTAGGTAATCTCATAATTAACCCAAAAGTTATAAGATATTAAGCCGTTTACTCACCTTAAATGAGCTTTTAGCGTGTTCTACGCTCCTCGGTTGAACTCCGGCGAAACTCCAGCGAAACTACGACGGACTCTAAAAACACCTTAGTTATGCTCCTAACATGGTTTTATCATCACAAAACTCATATTAATACAAATAACTTCTAAAAGGTTATTTTCCGGCGAACCGGTTGTTTTGGCTTCTAAGTCCGTTCTTGGACTTGAACTACCTTCCAACCCTTCATTCTACACTTCTAAACATGTAGAACAATCCCAGGGTCTCCTCATATGATGTGTAATCCATATGATAGTTAAAAAAGAAAGAGAAAAGTTAATATAAGGTCATTACCTTAATTCTCCACACTTTTTCCTATCTTTTTCTTCTTCAAACACCTTTTTTTTGGACCTCTGATGGTTGAGCTCGAGTTTTGCTATGGAACAATGGAGTTGCAGAGTCTTCTCCCTCTTTTCTTGATGATAGGGTCGAGCATAATGGAGGGGAGGAGTGAGAATGACTCTTTTGTCTCAATAGGCCAATGAGTGTGAGGTAATAGGCCCACCTCATGTCCTCTCCCAAATCATGCATCCTCTCACCCTCCTTCCCATCATGTTGTACGGCCCCCAATCAATTTGAGCTCAAAAACGTGGGGTGGCCTCCACTCATGTGGGAGGTCATCCCTTTATGTCCCGAAATGTACAATTGATCCCGAAAGTTGTATTTTTCGGACTGTTTTAAATACATTTTATTTTATCGGGTCAAATAAAATATATTATGTGCTTTTACTCATTATGACATTTATAATGAATATACATTCCTAAATTTTAATTTATAAGCCTCCGAAATTCGGTTCGGGTTGCTATCTGTTAAATTACCAGTACCGGTAATTTGGGCCTCTTTTGACCAATCGGTCAACTCTGGGCCTTTTCATGGCCCAAATAAAATAGCCACCACTATATATTTATTCTTTAGACCAAGATGAATAAAATATATGGTCTCGGGAATGTCGGGCGGCCCCCGCTCCCGGTGTGGGCCCCACGTGCAATATACTATTCACGCGAAGGAAATAATGGAAATTTACAACTTCGTAAATTCATTAACCGTTTAACAAGGTTCATTACATTATTTACTTAAAAGTAAATATAATTGGGGACGGTGTTACACAGATCCCATGACCCACATACTCAGAAGACTAAATACAAGCACAACCGACACCCCATGTGGTCCTTTATCGGCCAGATGGTCCTCGGTCGGCCAAGACAAGACAGATCTCAGAATACTGTCCAGAAGCCCAGGAACAATAATGGGTCCTCCATCGGCCAGACCCTCCATTTGCCTGGTCCTCCGTCGGCTAAAAAGGTTCCAGTAGACTTACACTTATACTTAGTGAAATAAATCATGTACTTAGCCCATCAGAGGCCTTATTTTTTACTGGGCCTCTTAGGCCTAAGACTTGGGAACACAAACCCAAGACCTGGGAGCTCAGACCCAAAACTTGGGAGCCTAGACCCACATTTTCCCTATAAATACTCCCCTTAGAGGTAATTGTAGGGGGTTGAGAAATATTAATTGTCCACTTTCTCTCTCTAGCTCTGACTTATCTATAAGATTAACTCTATCATGATCCTTTACGGTAACTTAAGTCAATACAATCAGAAAAGTAACTACAACCTTACTTGTTTTTATTATTACACAATTCAGCTCGTAAAATCAAAAATTCAGGTTTGATGAAAAAGTTGGTTGATAATCCTGATAAGCCGAAAAATATGGTCACCAAACGGCCTCATAGTATACCAAATTGTAGAGTGCAATTCTGTTGACCCCTTCCTTCCCTCGTTGCCATGTGAGGCATCTCATTTATTATTATTTTTTTAAAATTGTTATAACTTTGCTTGTAGTTAATCAATTCTATAAAAGAATATCAGATTGAACAATTTTTAAGATATTTGCAATAGTATCAACATTGCATATAAAATTTGAAAAAAGTTGTCTGTCTTAATATTCATTTTTTACTTTTGATTTTATTTAAATTTTTGGTATGTAATATGAATACCCTTTGAAAGATGATAAAAATTGAAAAAATTTGTAATATTTATCAAAACAATTAGATTAAAGTTGAAAAAGTTATACTAGTAATACATTACTAATAATAAAGAACCGTCTTTTATTTTACATGCGAAACAAATTTGGTTTCCATTGATCCAAAAAGTGGAATTTCTCACACCAGGAGCTTCACCCCATGTCGATAGGATGGTGGGGAACAAATTTGGTTTCCAAATTTCAGGGTAAAGCAGTATATTGAACCGGGCGTAGTCAGGATTGGCCTAATGATGATTAACTATACGAGAATTTACTACGGAGTAATCAGTAATCCTCTATTAAAAGTTACAACGGCAAAGATATCGACAATGATAACAATAAAATACAATGATAATAATAACTAGAATTCCAACAACAACGATGCTTATATTGATGTTTAATTATAATAAAAGATAGTAGGATACACTTGTTTACCATATTTCATACTAATATAAGCTTATATAAGAATAAATAATTTACATTATAATTTAGAAATACCCACTCTTAAAAGTATTTGATGCAGCCTGTCTAGTCAACACACTATATATCTGGACATCCCCTTCGTACTGATATGTGTGATATGGCAAGCAGCGCCTCTTTCTACCTTCATTGGCCAGTCCTATTATGTATGGGCTAAAAAAAATCAATTGAAAAGTTAAATTTTGTAGCCCAACACGTCTTTTGTCATGCATTTGCATATGCGGGGCGTCTTAATGACGCCTGGCGCTTAGGCCCGCCTAAGCGGGGCCTTTTTGGACCTTTTAGAACACCGCATGTGAGGCATCTCATTTAATTTTTTTTAAAATTGTTATAACTTTCCTTGTAGTTAATCAATTCTTATAAAAGAATATCAGATTGAACAATTTTTTAGATATTTGCAATAGTATCAACGTTGCATATAAAATTTGAAAAAAGTTGTTTGTCTTAATATTCGTTTTTAACTTGTGATTTTATTTAAATTTTTGGTATGTAATATGAATACCCTTTGAAAGATGATAAAAATTGAAAAAAATTGTAATATTTATCGAAAAAATTAGATTGAAGTTGAAAAAGTTATACTAGTAATACATTACTAATAATAAAGAACTTTCAAAGATATATTAAGTTAACAATATTCATTCTATGCTTCCTTTACCTTTCAAAGATAGTATGCAATTTCATAGAAATTCTCATATCATATTCCATTCATATTCATGTACTTCATTTCATACAAGCCTAATCATTTTGGCTAATCACATGTTTAAACATCTTTTAAACATCATTATGAATACATATGACATTTATTTAGGTAATCTCATAATTAACCCAAAAGTTATAAGATATTAAGCCGTCCACTCACCTTAAATGAGCTTTTAGCATGTTCTACGCTCCTCGGTTGAACTCCGGCGAAATTCCGACGTAATCCGACGGAACTCCGGCAAAACTCCGACGGACTCTAGAAACACCTTAGTTATGCTCCTAACATGGTTTTATCATCACAAAACTCATATCAATACAAATAACCTCTAAAAGGTTATTTTCCGGCGAACCGGTCGTTTTGGCTTCTAAGTCCGTTCTTGGACTTGAATTACCTTCCAACCCTTCATTCTACACTTCTAAACATGTAGAACAATCCTAGGATCTCCTCATATGATGTGTATACCATATGATAGTTAAAAAAGAAGAGAAAAGTTAATATAAGGTCATTACCTTAATTCTCCACACTTTTTCCTATCTTTTTCTTCTTCAAACACTTCTTTTTTGGACCTCTAATGGTTGAGCTCGAGTTTGGCTATAGATCAATGGAGTTGCAGAGTCTTCTCCCTCTTTTTTGATGATAGGGTCGAGCATAATGGAGGGGAGGAGTGAGAATGACTCTTTTGTCTCAATAGGCCAATGAGTGTGAGGTAATAGGCCCACCTCATGTCCTCTCCCAATTCATGCATCCTCTCACCCTCCTTCCCATCATGTTGTACAGCCCCCCAATAAATTTGAGCTCAAAAAACGTGGGGTGGCCCCCACTCATGTGGGAGGTCATCCCTTTATGTCCTGAAATGTACAATTGGTCCCGAAAGTTGTATTTTTCGGACTGTTTTAAATACATTTTATTTTATCGGGGAATATAAAATATATTATGTGCTTTTACTCATTATGAAATTTATAATGAATTCCTAAATTTTAATTTATAAGCCTCCGAAGTTCGGTTCGGGCTCTTATCTGTTAAATTACCAGTACCAGTAATTTGGGCATCTTTTGACCAATCGGTCAACTCTGGGCCTTTCCATGGCTCAAATGAAATATCCACCACTATATATTTATTCTTTAGACCAAGATGAATAAAATATATGGTCTCGGGAATGTCGGGCGACCCCCGCTCCCGGTGTGGGCCCCACGTGCAATATACTATTCACACGAATGAAATAATGGAAATTTACAACTTCGTAAATTCATTAACCGTTTAACAAGGTTCATTACATTATTTACTTAAAAGAAAATATAATTGGGGACAGTGTTACACAGACCCCATGACCCACATACTCAGAAGGCTAAATACAAGCACAACCGACACCCCATGTGGTCCTTTATTTGCCAGATGGTCCTCGGTCGGCCAAGACAAGACAGATCTCAGAATACAGTCCAGAAACCCAGGAACAATAATGGGTCCTCCATCGGCCAGGCCCTGCGTTTGCCTGGTCCTCCGTCGGCTAAAAAGGTTCCAGTAGACTAGAACTTATACTTAGTCAAATAAATCATGTACTTAGCCCCTCAGAGGCCTTATTTTTTATTGGGCCTCTTAGGCCCAAGACTTGGGAACCCAAACCCAAGACCTGGGAGCTCAGACCCAAGACTTGGGAGTCTAGACCCACATTTTCCCTATAAATACTCCCCTTAGGGGTAATTGTAGGGGATTGAGAAATATTAATTGCCCACTTTCTCTCTCTAGCTCTGACTTATCTATAAGATTACCTCTATCATGATCCTTTACGGTAACTTCAGTCAATACAATCAGAAAAGTAACTACAACCTTACTTGTTTTTATTATTACACAATTCAGCTCGTAAAATCAAAAATTACGTGTTTGGTGAAAAAGTTGGTTGATAATCCTGATAAGCCGAAAAATAGGGTCACCAAACGGCCTCGTAGTATACCAAATTGTAGAGTGCAATTCTGTTGACCCCTTCCTTCCCTCGTTGCCATGTGAGCAATGTTCTAAAAGGCGTAAGGCGTGCCGAGCCGGCACGACCAAGTGTTAAGCCTTTGGAGCCTATGCGGGCTTAGGCGGGGCTTAGGCGTGAAAAGACGTTTTGATTTTTTATCATTTATTTTAATTTTCATAGATCTATTTTAAGTATTTAAATCTAATATTAAATAATGTTATTCAAAAACAAAGATTTGTGGAATCCTATATCTAGCACATATAGAGTATAAATTTACTTATTACAGAAAAACTAGAACTCGAAAAAGTAGTTTAATGATAAAATATTTATATTTGTAAAAATGTGACTTAGTAACATTTAGTTATTAAATTTATATTCAAACTTATCATTATAGTGAATATAAAAATATATTTACAATCACTTTAATCATATTTTTTATCCATAAATTTTATTACCTTAATATTTAGAAAATACTCTATTAAAAGTTACAATGACAAAGATATCGACAATGATAACAATAAAATACAATGATAATAATAACTAGAATTCCAACAACAACGATGCTTATATTGATGTTTAATTATAATAAAAGATAGTAGGATACACTTGTTTACCATATTTCATACTAATATAAGCCTATATAAGAATAAATAATTTACATTATAATTTAGAAATACCCACTCTTAAAAGTATTTGATGCAGCCTGTCTAGTCAACACACTATATATCTGGACATCCCCTTCGTACTGATATGTGTGATATGGCAAGCAGCGCCTCTTTCTACCTTCATTGGCCAGTCCTATTATGTATGGGCTAAAAAAAAATCAATTGAAAAGTTAAATTTTGTAGCCCAACACGCCTTTTGTCATGCATTTGCATATGCGGGGCGTCTTAATGACGCCTGGCGCTTAAGCCCGCCTAAGCGGCGCCTTTTTGGACCTTTTAGAACACCGCATGTGAGGCATCTCATTTAATTTTTTTAAAATTGTTATAACTTTCCTTGTAGTTAATCAATTCTTATAAAAGAATATCAGATTGAACAATTTTTTAGATATTTGCAATAGTATCAACGTTGCATATAAAATTTGAAAAAAGTTGTTTGTCTTAATATTCGTTTTTATCTTTTGATTTTATTTAAATTTTTGGTATGTAATATGAATACCCTTTGAAAGATGATAAAAATTGAAAAAATTTGTAATATTTATCGAAAAAATTAGATTGAAGTTGAAAAAGTTATACTAGTAATACATTACTAATAATAAAGAACTGTCTTTTATTTTACATGCGAAACAAATTTGGTTTCCATTGATCCAAAAAGTGGAATTTCTCACCCCAGGAGCTTCACCCCATGTCGATAGGATGGTGGGGAACAAATTTGGTTTCCAAATTTCAGAGTAAAGCGGTATATTGAACCGGGCGTAGTCAGGATTGGCCTAATAATGATTAATTATACGAGAATTTACTACGGAGAAATCAGTAATCCTCTAGAGATACTTTCAGCCAATGAGATAGCGAATACAGAGTCAACTGGATCGTCATCGCACCGCAGCACGAAATCTGAGCAATACACGTGTACTTATACTAACACAAAAAACGATCATCTCGTCCGTGATTATGTTCTTTGACAGAAGAGATAAATCACGTTCATGATATATCTCCACAACCCCATTTGTCATCCGTACGCAATCTCAAAAGTTAAAGCCGTTCCAAGTCCAGACCAGCCTCTTTCCTTCCTCAACAGCTCGATCCAAGTTTCTTCGAGGTAACGTTTTCTCTCTTGATTTCGTTATGCTTTTCTATCCTTTGGTCGTTCATTGATCAATTGTGCCGAGTATCTTGATATCCTTGGAAACTGAGACAATCAATCAATTGATTTGTTCCATGGTTAGCTCTTTTGTTTTTGAGAGATGAGGTTATGGATCTGTACTCGTTTTTTCTTTAATCCGGGAGCGAAACCACCGATTCGGATGGGATCGGTTACTGAATTGAATAATTTGAATGGTTCGTCCTACTTGAAGATCGGTGGTGGAAACCCTAGCTTCATGTTTTCCTGATCCATTAACATTTGTTCTCTGTTTCGAGTTTTATTCCATCGATAAGGGATTGTTAGCGTTTCTTATTCAAGATTTGTAATCACAGATGGCTCGTACTAAGCAGACCGCACGTAAATCAACCGGAGGCAAGGCTCCAAGGAAGCAACTCGCCACTAAGGTCTATATCTTTCTCTCGCATTATCAATCAAAATTTCATCTTCTTTCTTTTGCTCGAGTTCTAATTAAATTTATTTTGATTTATAGGCTGCACGAAAATCTGCCCCTACCACAGGAGGCGTGAAGAAGCCTCACAGATACAGACCTGGCACCGTCGCTCTCAGGTTTGTTTACCTTGTCTTTGCGTTGATTCAGTCTGATTGTTACTTGAATTTAGGTTAAACGTAATAACGATTGATTATGTGGTGAAAAATGCAGAGAAATCCGCAAGTACCAGAAGAGTACAGAGCTGCTCATCAGGAAGCTTCCGTTCCAGAGGCTGGTTCGTGAAATTGCACAGGATTTCAAGACAGATTTGCGTTTCCAGAGCCATGCTGTGTTGGCGCTGCAGGAAGCCGCAGAGGCATACCTTGTTGGTCTCTTTGAGGATACCAACCTGTGCGCCATTCATGCCAAGCGGGTGACCATCATGCCCAAGGACATTCAGCTTGCCAGGAGGATCAGAGGGGAGAGGGCTTAATAATAGCAATAATGAATGCTCTCTTATTGTAATGTATGGACTTAAAACTCTGTTTAGCTAATTAGTGTTATTGTTTGCTCGTGTCTTTAGGATCGACCATACATTTCTCTTTTCATGTTGATGTTTCAGTTTTTGGATAGATTATCCTACGGGTGTTGGATTTGCTTCGTTTGATATATATACTCTATTAACAAGTGCACTTCCCTTCTGCTCTTTTATGTTTTCTTGTTTTGTTTCATCCCAACTGGATGAATTAGGAAGTTCTAGCTTTGTTTGACATCTCTGCATCATTTTAGGCTATGGATGTCAAAGTCTTAAGCAAACCGTGCTTCAAATTGAAAAGTCTTTGTTTTGTCCTCGTTAGCGTTTTGGCTAAAAACTAACATGCTGATGAAAGTTTCACATGAAATAGGAAATTAAACAGCTTTAATTATATGGAGTAAATAATTAAGGGTACGATTTGAGTTATCATAAAACACAGTTCAACTACTGTTCAAGTTCTGTATTAAGGCTGACCTGGCTCTGGTCATGTTTCAGATTAACCTAGACAATTGAAAATATCCCACATGGAACTTGGAAGTAGTAGTTCCACAAACTTGCCTTGCCGATCTATTACTTGACTGATAAAATTCACCTAGTTTTTTTTATCTATCGAACGCCAGGTAATGCCTGAGGTATGTGTCGTGAAACTCGTGATTGTGAAATGTCGGTGGTTGTATGGTTGACGCGGTGGTAGGGATGGCGATGGAGTTGCAAAGTAGTGTGGCCGTGTGGGGTGGTGAGTAATGGTGATGACAACAGTCACAGGTAGAGGTATGGTGGAGGTGGCAATTTCAATGGGGCGGTGGCGTAATTTATGCAATAGAACTTTAGCAAATGTCTCGTTATCATGTAACATTTAATCATCGTAAATGAAGTTAAAACAATAGCTTTGGAAATTTGTTAGACGTACCACATCTGGTAATACGAAGCACATCTACCTTATATAACCCTCGTTTTTTTTTTTTACCTTTTTCTCTCCCTTCCCCTTAAAAAGCACATCTACCTTATATAACCCTCGTTTTTTTTTTTACCTTTTTCTCTCCCTTCCCCTTAAACCACACTCTTTCTTCTCCTTCATCATCTTTTTCATTCCTCTCTTTTTCGTCTTTTACGTTTTATTAACCAGCCTTTCATTATCATCATCATCTTCCATCACAATTTTCATCACCATCTACCATCACAATTTTCATTAGAAACTCATCCACCACAATTTTCATCACCATCTACCATCACAATTTTCGTTAGAAACTCATCAGAATATTTGTAGGAAACTCGCCTGAACATTAGGGAAAATTGGGTCGCCTGAATTTTTTTATGTACACTGATATTGATTTTCTATCAGTTCTGTGTGCACAGACAAATGATGTTAAAAAGGCGACGTTAAAAAAGGTCATGTTTAGAATGCATAGAAACATATGTCGGTGTGCATGGACAATAATTGTATATACAAATACTTTTTATTTATACAGACAACTTGCACAATAATTGTATATATACAAATACTTTTTATCTATACAGACAACTAGTGTCTGTATTTGTACTTTTTTGTATGTCTCAGTGACAAATAAAGAGGATGTAACCCAGAATGTACATCAAGAATGATTGTTCATCATAAAGGTTCCTCATGTGATAAGGTAAAACAAATAAATGAAGTAAGATTTAAGAGTGAGAAAATTGAATTGCTGGATAATACCCATGTTTAAAAAACCGACCCGACCCGAACAAAAACCCGGTTTGGTTTTTACAAAACCCGAAAATGATCAAAACCCGGAAAAATCCGGTTGACCCGGGAAAACCCAGTCCGGATCCGGACCCAAGAAACCCAAAAAAACCGGGAAAACCCGGTTTTAGGTGTTTTTCCAAAAAAAAAAATCTTTTTAATTTTAATGTATTTTTTAAATCAATAAAATTGCAATTTCAATACTGTTGGGATATTGGGCCGAAGGCTCAAATACCCGGCCCAATAGTCGGCGAGGGTCCAGACGAAGAACAGACCCAGTAAGACCTTTGTACCGAACGGGATCCAGAAAAGCATGAAGGATTATACCCCGAACGGGGATCGGGTCAAACATGATACTTGGATTAGAAGAATAATGATATCAGCATGGGCTATCATTCCGTTGCCCGAATGAGTAGTCTGCAAGTGGCAAGTAGCATTTAATGCTACGATATGGCATCAGCAAGTGGGAGCATGGTATCTAAGTGGCAGAAAACAATAGCCAATCGGGTTCGGCCACATCATCACCCCACCTACCCCCTTTCTAGTATAATTAGGGGTATTAATTACAT
Organism: Cuscuta europaea; assembly: GCA_945859875.1. NCBI lineage: Eukaryota > Viridiplantae > Streptophyta > Magnoliopsida > Solanales > Convolvulaceae > Cuscuta > Cuscuta europaea. The sequence continues at coordinate 5,568,558 of CAMAPE010000077.1, read as the reverse complement.
TGTAAGAGTTAGCATTTGTTTACTCTCAAGCTCTAATAGCATTCTAGCTCTTGTATTAGCCTTTGGACCGTAACTCTCGTTTAGCCTTTCCGTGTAATTGTTATTACAGCCTTTCCGTGTAATTGTTATTACTGCGTTAATACAAGCTGAGTTATTTGAGTAGTTGAATCAGATTTTATATTTTCTTTTATACACTTTACTTTAGCAAATCGCACCCTAGATCCAAGGTTGGTGTTGGGCCTTCGGGTCATCCAGGACTAAACCTCAACAAATAGCCTAAAAAGAAAAACTATGTAATATATTTATATATTTATTTAAGAATTAAAATCATGCTAAATTCTAATATAAATGCACGATACAAAGAAAAATATCAGTATACTAGCATTGCCACGCCCTTTGCGCGAGGGTCAATGCCCAATGGGGGAAATGTGGTGCGAAAGTAGCGCAAAATTAATCACCGAAAGAAGAAAGGAAATTATTGTGGAGAGGTGTAGAAATCTGGAGAACGAAAAAAATTGCAAAGACGATGAGGCTATATCCGGATAACAAACATCACTTTAAAATGGGTTATTGTCACATTGCTATATTCATCCATCTTAGAAAATGGCAAAAATGGACGAAGATAGCAAACATTGATTTAAAAACTCATTGACAGAAAATGGATGGTCCTAAAGAAAGGCTAAAAATGTTTCAAACAAAAGCATGCATATTCACTTATTACTCCTCATAGAACCATGGTTAGGACTCATTGCTATACACCCTCACAGAACGTAGCGGGACGAAGGACAGATAAAACCAGAATAAAGATGATCCTGTTTGGAGGAATGAGAAAAAAAGTGCTCAAGAATTTTACAAAGGACAAAAAATGAGGTTTTAAAGATAGTAAATACCTATCAAACTGAAATTTTATGAGGAACATTATATTTCCAATCCAAAAAAAAGAAATTAAGGATTGAAAATTTTGTCTACTAATTATGAAGACTCTTTCTTTATTAATAATTATTTTAAATCGATCCCATATAATAATTGAAAACCAATTAAAATACTAACTGATACAAAACCAGCAAGTTCACAATTCATGGAATCGAATAAGATTAGGTAATCACATAAGATGGGAAACATGAGTTACATGTAGCCATGCACTCTCGTTTCTCAAGAAGAACTGGAAGAAAAATTGATAGAAGGATATAAACTTGAGAAAAGTTCACAATCGGAAAGAGATATTGGTTCGAAAGTCGAGAAGCCACACAGATTGAATATTTGAATTGAAAATCATACAAATCTAGTAACTAAGACAATCATGTTAACCCAAAGCCACATAGGTGTAAAAGAATTTTAGAACCCCAACCAACCATATAAAAATGCAATTTTAAAGATACTAAATGCCTGTAAAACAATCGAGCATATTTGTAAAAAAATGTAGTCAAATTTTGATCTAAAAGATGAAATTGTAAAAAGTACTAATAACGAAAGTTTTTTTGACTGAAACCAAGTTATATTTGCAAGAGCAAATGAGTTTGGCAAAATAAAAACACTATTAGCAGGTCAAATTAGACAACAAAGAATATGGTCCGACTATGTCACGCCCCGGATCGCATCCGAGCCACGTAGACAACCGTCGTACAGCCCGATAAGAACAACAACAGTTCATCCCTATTGAATTGTACAAGGCGTCCGATTGATTCTATTGCCAAACCGATTAGTAAACACATACACTCAACATCAATATCATAATCAAACAAATGCGGAAATAATAATATGTTTGATACTTAGCCACACGTGGCAAACACGGGCACGCAGGCCCCCAACCGTTTTAAGGAACACATTGTTCAAATATCCATGAGCAGTTTATAAATTTCAAATACGAATGGAAGCACAAACCACGTCTTCCTCCTTGAATGATCACCCTAGGCAAAGGTGCAGGTAGTAGGACTCTAGCCTTAACCTGAAAAATGTGAGGCCCCCCGGAGAGGTCAGTACTCCATAGAAGTACTAGTGACAAGCAAGCTATATGAAGAATAACTAATGTTTCAGACACGAGACCCCAAAATAGGGTGATACATATATATAGATGTCTCTCATCCACCCGATGATACATACTGTATATATATACTCGTAAAATACTCAACCCGTAGGTCATTTACCTTAAAGAGTCTTTTAGAGATAAAGTTCTTACCTGACTTTTCTCAATCCTTTCCCGGTTGCCTAGCTCACAAGCTATAGTCTACCTTCGATTCATACTACCGAGTGTTTTAGGATCATTTACCGTCCAAGACACTCAACCCAACCTGGAGTATTTAGGATCATTTACCGTCCAAGGGTACTCGACCCCACCTGGAGTATTCTGGATCATTTACCGTCCAAGGGTAACCGACCCCACCTGGAGTATTCTGGATCATTTATCGTCCAAGGGTACTCGACCCCACCTGGAGTATTCTGGATCATTTACCGTCCAAGGTTACTCGACCCCACCTGGAGTATTCTAGATCATTTACCGTCCAAGGGTACTCAATCCCCAGTCTATTCTCTACCAAATCCTAACCTGGATATGGCTAACCTTTCATTCCCTTAACTATGGGCAATACCTAGCCTTATAGTCATATAAACATCCTTAGTAATCAACGTGGACGGGTTCCACCTGAACGACCCACGTTAACCTACTCAAAAACTGTCTGTTTTGAGTATAACCCAATACTCGATCGAGTACCCATCTATACTCGGTCGAGTACAGGAGACAGTAGCCCGTAAGGCTGATTTTCAATGTATACTCGATCGAGTATCTAGCCATACTCAATCAGGTATAGGAGGCAGTAGCCCCCTGGGGCAAATTTTCAGCAAATATCCGGTCGGGTACTTGTCAATACCCGGTCGGGTATGACAGTTGACTTGGCGGTCAACGCTCGTTTGATCACCCAAACGGAGTCCAATTAACGTGAAATTTTACTCACATGTACTTCTTGACGTCCTCAATCCAAAAATACCATTTTGGATCCATGGAACATCACACATAATAATTTATCATAATTTTAATCATCAAACGTAAATAACATGCTTTTCAACTATGTTTTATATATAATCATGGCATAAGCAAACACTTGATTATCCTTAATCATTCCATAAAACATATTTTTGATTACTTTAGGTAATCTCATGCCTCACACAAAAGTTATAAAGCATAAAGCCGTCTTCTCACCTTAATGAAGCTTATGAAGTTCTAACCTTCCCGATTTAGCTCCGGCGAAACTTTGGCGAACTTCAATGAACTCCGGCGACAACTCCGGCGATCCTTTCAACTCCGTGAAAGTTCCTTGAATACCTTAGACAAGTTACTAACAAGGTTTTATCATCATAAAACCCATAGTAATACAAATAACCTCAAAAAGGTTATTTTCCGGCGAACCGGTCACTTTGGCTTCTAAGTCCGTTCTTGGACTTAGAACTACCTTCCAACCCCTCATTCTACACTTCCAAACATGTAGAACAATACTAGGGTGTGAAATATGATTGAATAATCATATAAGAGGATTGAAGAACAAGAAATGGGGTTTATGGAGTCATTACCTTGTTAAACACAAGTTTTCCCACCTAAACTCCTCTTTTCTCTTCTCTCTTCCCTTCCTTCTTCCTCTCCTAGCTTTGTGCGAAAATGGCTGGAAAAGATTGGAGTATTACAGAGCTTCTCTCACCTCTCTTGTGGGATGGCCGAACTGATTGAAGGTGGGTGGAGGGAACCCCTCACTTTTGTCTCAATAGCACAAAATAATGTGAGGTGGGGCCCTTGGTTGATTTAATTGGTCTCCTTACCAATCAGCCTCCCATTCCATGCTTCCATGCGGCTCCCCTTGATATTTTCCAGACCAAGGACGTGGTTTGGCCCCCACTTATGTGGGAGGTCAACCCTTTGTGTACCCGAGTGTACAATCGGTCCCGAAAGTTGTATTTTCCGGACTGTTTTAATTATATTTTATTTTATCGGTTCAAATAAAATATAACACTTGTTCCCAATCCTTATTGGACCTTAGAATGAATATGTATTCCTCAACTTTAATTTAGAAGTCTCTGAAATCCCTTTTCGGGCTGTTATCTGATAAATTGTCGATACTGATAATTTGGCCCCGTTTGACCAACCGGTCAACCCTATGCCATTGCCATGGCCCAATTAGGATATCCGCCACCATATACATATTATCTAGGCCCAGATTAATATAATATGTGGTCCCGACAGTACCGGGTGGCCCCCCTCCGGTGTGGGCCCCACGTGAATTTTACTATTCACGTGAAAGAACTTATAAAAATTTACAATCACGTAAAAATGATTTCATTCATTTCTCAGGGTTCAATTCATAATTTGATAAAGTACAAATACTCGGGGCGGTGTTACAAGTTCTACCCCCCTTATTTGGGATTTCGTCCCCGAAATCCACGCGTCTAGTCAAACAGAAATGGATATTGTTCCCTCATCAGGGTCTCCACTTCCCAAGTTTGCTCCTCGACACGATCACTCTTCCAAAGTACTTTTACCATCGGCACTTCTTTGCTCCTTAGCTTCTTGACCTGTCGGTCTATGATCTTTACCGGCTGCACCGTATAGTGTAGGTCTTCTCGGATTTCCACCGGTGGTTTCTCAAGAATATGTGACAGGTCCCGCACATACTTCTTGAGCATAGAAACATGAAACACATTATGAATCTTCTCTAACTGTGGAGTCAACTGAAGTCGGTAGGCTAAAACCCCGATCCTTTCAAGGATTTTGAACGAACCCATGTAACGTGGGTTAAGCTTACCTCGACTGAGGAACCTGATGATCCCTTTCCAAGGCGATACCCTCACAAATACCTCGTCACCGACCTCAAACTCCAACGTCCTCTGACGTTTATCGGCATAGCTCTTCTGCCGGTCTTGGGCAGCCTTGAGCCTATCCTGTATGACTTTTATCTTCTCTTTAGTGATCTCGACTAGCTCGGTGCCCTCGATCTTAGCCTCGCCGACCTCGTCCCAACACAATGGTGTCCGGCATTTCCTCCCATACAATGCTTCGTATGGAGGCATGCCTATACTCGCCTGATAACTGTTGTTATAGGCGAATTCCACTAAAGCCAACTGATTGTCCCAGCATTTCCTCCAAGGCACATGCTCTCAACACGTCTTCCAAAATCTGAATCACACGTTCAGACTGCCCATCCGTTTGAGGATGAAATGCAGTGCTAAACCTCAATTTCGTACCCATGGATTCCTGAAACTTAGGCCAAAACCGTGATGTGAACCGTGGGTCTCCATCCGATACTATGGTAACCGAAACCCCATGCAGCCTCACAATCTCATCTGTGTATAATTTGGCCAATCGCTCGAGCGTATAGGTAGTGTTGATAGGTAGAAAATGAGCACTCTTGGTCAGCCTATTAACCACCACCCATACTGCGTCGTAGTTCCTAACCGTCCGTGGCAGACCCACCACGAAGTCCATGGTAGCATGCTCCCACTTCCATTCTGGAATGGTAAGTGGTTGTAGTAACCCTGTTGGGTGTTGGTGCTCTGCCTTAACCTGTTGACAGGTAAGGCAACGGCTCACGTATTCTGCAATCTCTCTCTTCATCCCCGACCACCAGTAACTTTCTTTCAAGTCCCGGTACATCTTTGTACCGCCCGGGTGCATGGCATACGCAGATGAGTGAGCCTCCTCAAGGACAGATTTTCGGAGCTCCTCATCCGATGGCACACACACTCGTTCCTTGAATAGTAGAAGTCCATCTTCTCTCTCACGGAAACCCTCGACGGGCCCCACAAGCATCCGTTCCCGGATTTTCTGAAACTCCTCGTCATTTCCTTGACTTGTTCTGATTTAATCTAATAAGGTGTGTCTCACCTCAAATCTGGCCAATAACGCCCCATCCATGGATACCTCCACGCGTGCCCTCAATGCTTGTAAGCATGTGAGTAAAACCCCTGTTGATGAGCTCTTCCTGCTCAGTGCATCGGCTACTACATTAGCCTTGCCCGGATGATAGTCAATGATCAAGTTGTAATCCTTGATTAACTCCATCCACCTTCTCTGTCTCATGTTCAACTCTTTCTGAGTGAACACATACTTTAAGCTTTTGTGGTTAGTATAGATGTGACACAACTCTCCATAGAGGTAGTGCCTCCAAATCTTCAATGCAAACACCACAGCACCTAGCTCTAGATCGTGTGTGGGGTAATTTAATTCATGCTTTCTCAACTGCCAAGAATCATAAACAATTACCTTCCCCGATTGCATCAGTACACATCCAAGTCCCTGAATGCTAGCATCACTGTAGATGTCATACCCTAACCCTTGCACGGGTAGGGCAAGCACTGGTGCTTCGGTCAAACGTTTCTTTAGCTCAAGAAACCCCTTCTCACACTTGTCGTCCCACACGAACTTAGCCCCCTTTTTAGTGAGCTTTGTGAGTGGAGACGCTATCACCAAGAACTTCTCCACAAATTTGCGGTAATATCCCGCTAAACCGAGAAAACTCCTTATCTCCTTCACATTCTTGGGCCTCTTCCAATTAGTGACCACTTCAATCTTTGAATTATCAACTGAAATGCCCGAGCCCGATACCACATGCCCGAGAAAACCGATCTCCCCAAGCCAAAATTCACATTTAGAGAATTTGGCAAAGAGTTGCTTCTCCCGCAGTATTTCAAGCACAAGCCTTAGGTGTTTTTCGTGCTCCTATTCATTCATAGAGTATATCAAAATGTCATCAATGAACACTATGACGAATTGGTCCAAGTATTGATGGAATACTCGGTTCATGAGGTCCATGAATGCCGCGGGTGCGTTCGTAATCCAAAACGACATTACTAGGAACTCATAGTGACCATATCTTGTACGAAATGCACTTTTGGGTATGTCACTCTCCTTGATCTTCAGTTGATGGTAGCCTGACCTAAAGTCAATCTTAGAGAACACGGTTGCCCCCCGTAGTTGATCAAACAAGTCATCGATCCTTGGCAAAGGGTATTTGTTCTTTATCGTGACCTTGTTCAACTGACGGTAATCGATACACATTCTAAGTGTACCATCTTCTTTACAAAGAGTACCGGTGCTCCCCACGGTGAATGACTCGGCCTAATGAATCCGTTGTCTAGTAATTCTTCTAATTGAACCTTAAACTCTTGAAGTTCAGCTGATGCCATCCGATATGGAGGAATCAAGATGGGTTTTGTACCAGGTTCTACTTCAATGGTGAACTCAATTTCTCGATCTGGTGGGAGTCCCGGGAGTTCTTCAGGGAAAACTTCTGGGTACGTACTCACTCACCACTCTCACCTCAGTGAGACTCTTTCCCTTGCCTTCCTTGCCTATGACATAGGCCAAGTATGCTTGACACCCTTTCTTCATCATACGCCTTGCTCTTATGGCCGATATGATACAAGGATTGAATTTCCCTCTATCTCCCTCGAAGCATAGAGTATTTCCTTCTCCATCTTTTAGTTCTAACACCTTGGTGTAGGAATCTACTTTCGCATGGTGTTTTTCGAGCCAATCCATGCCCAGTATAGCATCAAACTCGAGCATATCTAACGACACAAAGTCACCCGTTAGACAGTGCTCCCCTATCCCTACATTACACGAGGGATAGTAGTGTTTCCGCTCTACATCATCTCCCAATGGCGTAGAGACCAGCAAAGGTTGCATCATTGCTACCAAAGGCATGCCCAAACCCTTGGCAAACGCTTCGCTCATAAATGAACGTTGTGCTCCGGTTTCGATGAGAATTCTCGCATCCCTATCGTTGATCTTTAGTGTCCCTACATACATAAGTCATGCAAGACACACTACTCAACATCCCGACTGAAAAGGACCGAACGAAAAAATTTTCAGCCTAGGGATACCCTATACTCGGTCGGGTAGGGTCCTCTACCCGGTCGGGTATCACTCGAGTCCTTAAGGAAAAACCCTCTGTTTTCCTTGCTCGGTCGAGTACCGGCCTTGAACCCGAACAATTTATCTATACCCAGTCGGGTATATTCCCATACCGGGTCGGGTATGGCTAAAAACATCACAACGTTCTCCTCTGAATGTTCGATCGGGCACACGCTTCAAACTCGAGAAAAATGTTGATACCTGTAAGGAATAAATGTATTTAGATTTTGATGATGCTAGGTTAATTAGAATTTGAAAGTACCCCATTAGAAATTTTGTATTAGAATTTCTTTTGTAAGTTTTAGCTTAGTCTGTCTGCCAGAGTTCCATCTTGCTTCTACCAGAGTTGCTCCCAGAGTTGCTCACCAGAGAAGCCATCAGAAACTGGTCATCAGAAAGATACTAGAGTTGGCAACAGAGACGGACTTCAAAGATTGGACCAGAGAGCCTCTTAAGACTCTGCTAAACCCACCAGATTCCGGAAGCCTTTCCAACGGTCGTTAAACTAACGGGAAATCCCCTAACGGTTACGAACCTTTCAACGGAAACATGGTACTATACATGCATTAAATGCACATTTAATGTTGTACGTACGAAGAGATATTTAAAGCTGATGATTGACCATGCGAGTATCTTTACGCCCCCAAAATAGCAAGTCGAAGGTCCAACCGGTCAAGTCAACAGTACATGCAATTAATGAAGCTGTCTTCTACACTCCAACGGGAAGACTGCTCCCAGTATATAAGATACACTCTGAAGAACTAAGAGGATAACTTTGCGTAAAAACAACCTTCTTGAGATTCAAACTTCATCCTTAAACAAGAAAAAGCTCCAGTTGGAAGATATACTTTCCTATCCTTCATCCAACTAGCAAACTGCAAAGTTACTCAGTTCTTCAACACTTCAAAAGCTTCATATACTCATCCTTTGTGAAGAAGTAACGTTGGAAGAAACTGATTTTACATCAAACACTTCTTGAAAAAGAAGGGACGTCTCAAACTAGATGGAGTAAGTGAAGTGGGGATACTTCAAAAGACTCAGTGAAACAAGACCAGCCATCAGGAAGCAGGACTGCATCCCGGGTGGCAACTAGACTTGAAGAAGACGAGGAGTGCTTCTTAAGTTCTAGAGACTAAGGCGTTGTAAACTGTTGTTTTTGCAAGCTTAGTGGAACAGTGGACTAGAGGAACAAGTTGTTCCTTGAACCACTATAAAAACCCCGGTGTCATTTACTTTAAGCTTTTAATTCCTGCACTTAAGATTCTACTGACTAACTCTTCAGGTTGGACTCTGTGTCCAGCAGATCTTCCTTCAGAGTTATCAGAAAGGCATTTTGCCTTAGCTTTCTTCTAGAGTCTACCCGGACAGAAACTTATCCGCTGCCTGGTCTAGTTCTGCCATCAGAACTTGACCATCTCTGTCACCAGATTTCGACCATCTCTGATAAGTCTGATAAGTCAGACTTGACTTAGAGAAAATTTTAAATTCCTGAACAGTCTATTCACCCCCCCCCCCCTCTAGACTGTTCCCATTACAAACGGGACCAACAATACCCGGTCGGGTATATGCCTATACCCGGTCGGGTATCACTCAAAATTTTCAAATAATAGCTTCCTGTCATCAACGCTCGATCGAGTACACACTTTGAAACTCAATTTTTACACATACCCGATCGAGTATATAGCCATACCCGATCGGGTATTGCTCGAAGTGTCAAAAATGAAGGATTCTGCCACGCTTGCCCGAACGAGTACATGCTTCAAAACTGGAACATAGCTTATACCCGGCCGGGTCTTTAGGGACACCCGATCGGGTCCTACGTATTTTTGGAGGTTTTACTTCAAGTAGATGAATAAAGTGCATGTGTAACCAAGAGATTACCTGCAATGGAGTCCGGGTTGGCCCGAGCATCTGCCTCGGTCATTGCATTCACCCGTGCCTGGGTCCTCCCTTGGTTAACAGACGCGGCGTTGCTAGCCGTGGGTCTGCCCCTTCCCGTGCCGGCCTGAGACGGTCCCGCACGTCCCCTACTAGCCGTAGGTCCTTCAATGGCCCCCGATGGGCCACCTCCATTCAACATTGGGCAAGAGGATTTGAGGTGGCTCGTGCTACCGCATTTGTAACACCGGGGTGGTTCATTGCACTTCCCCGCATGGTTCTTGCCGCAATTTGCGCACCTCAGTGACCGTGTACTCCCTGGTTTGGCCCGTTGTCCTCCTGAGCCCTTATTCCTTTTCGCCGGTGGTGCCGGCGCCCTCAATGAATTTCCACCCCCAGCGTGATGCTTCCGAGAGTGGTCTTGGGGTCTAGGGTTTCCCCATCTTCTCTTCTTCGCCTCCTCGGCGTCTCTCAACTTCCTCTCGTTCCATTGGGCTTCCCCAAGGAGCCCTTGATCAACGATCTGGCTAAATGACATGTTATGGTGATAAGTAGCCCGGTCACGGATGTCCAACTGTAGAGCATCCCAAAAGTGATTGGCCATACGATTTTCATCCAAAGAGTATTCTGGGATGAACCGTGCCAAGTCACAGAACCTTTGTTTCAATTGCCTCACCGAGCAACCATCCTCCTGTTTCAGATTTGTGTACTCTCTCCTCTTGAGATTGACTTCAAAAGTTGAGTAGTATTGATTATAGAACTCCACTTCGAATTTCTCCCAAGTGGCCTCACCATGGAACTTTCCTTCCACGCCTTCCCACCATACAGCAGCTACCCCTTCTAGTAGCCTGGTGGCAACCCTCAACTTCACGTCGAGTCCAATTTGCATGTCCCTAGAAGCATCATTCAGCTTCTTAATCCAGTCGGCAACCTCAGATATGTTGCCCTTTCCATCAAATGATTTGCACCCCAAGGTCCTAGCCTCCTTGAGGTACTTGGAGATACGCACCATCGTGTCTCCACCGAATGCCCCAGATGGAGCACTAGAAGCCCCCCCGGCTCCCCTGTCCCATTGCTTTCCTAGCTTGCCTGGCCTGGCGCCGCTGTTCTCTCTTGGCTTTGTTCTCCAGGTACCATTCTAGTACCTCGCTCATACGGTCGTAATGAGGATCATCATTCTCATCTTCCTCATCATAGTCCTCCCCGTTGTACGGGGTCTCCTCTTGCTCCGTGCTTGGAGCATACGTGAAGTCGTCCGGTTTGGTGGCCCATGACGGGTGCACAGAACCGACACGCGTGCTACTTGTCGTCAGCGTGGTAGAACGCCCATGACCCCTGCCTCCTCCTCCTCCTTAGCTTTGGCCCCGACCTCTACCCCTAAAGGTCCGTGATTCCGCCCGAGTGGCATGCCCGGTGGCCCCCGACACATGCCCCGTCGGGTTCCTCCTAGTTATTCTGCGTCCACCCTCCATTTCTGAAAGAAGTAAGGAATGAGCCATTAGACTCGCTTAAATGTCAAATGACGGAATGGTACAAAAGACACCCCTTGGTCCAACATTATGGCCAACAAACTGTTAAGGGTACCGTCTTAACAATAAGAGGTCAATAACTTGGTTTCCAATGGTTCCTTAAGTACAAAAACTTTTGCTCATGGTTTTATTCAAAACTTTCGAGGATAACCATATTGAGAGGTTAATTATATAGTTTAGAAATCGATGGCTCTGATACCACTAAATTGTCACGCCCCGAACCGCATCCGAGCCACGTAGACAACCGTCGTACAACCCGATAAGAACAACAACAGTTCATCCCTATTGAATTGTACAAGGCGTCCGATTGATTCTATTGCCAAACCGATTAGTAAACACATACAATCAACATCAATATCATAATCAAACAAATGCAGAAATAATAATATGTTTGATACTTAGCCACACGTGGCAAACACGGGCACGCAGGTCCCCAACCGTTTTAAGGAAAACATTGTTCAAATATCCATGAGCAGTTTATAAATTTCAAATACGAATGGAAGAACGAACCACGTCTTCCTCCTTGAATGATCACCCTAGGCAAAGGTGCATGTAGTAGGACTCTAGTCTTAACCTGAAAAATGTGAGGGCCCCCGGAGGGGTCAGTACTCCATAGAAATACTAGTGACAAGCAGGCTATATGAAGGATAACTAATGTTTCAGACACGAGACCCAAAAATAGGGTGATACATATATATAGATGTCTCTCATCCACCCGATGATACATACTGTATATATATACTCGTAAAATACTCAACTCGTAGGTTATTTACCTTAAAGAGTCTTTTAGAGATAAAGTTCTTACCTGACTTTTCTCACTCCTTTCCCGGTTTCCTAGCTCACAAGCTATAGTCTACCTTCGATTCATACTACCGAGTGTTTTAGGATCATTTAACGTCCAAGGCACTCAACCCAACCTGGAGTATTTAGGATCATTTACCGTCCAAGGGTAGTCGACCCCACCTGGAGTATTCTGGATCATTTACCGTCCAAGGGTACCCGACCCCACCTGGAGTATGCTGGATCATTTTCCGTCCAAGGGTACTCGACCCCACCTGGAGTATTCTGGATCATTTACCGTTCAAGACTTCAAGGGTACTCGACCCAACCTGGAGTATTCTGGATCATTTACCGTCCAAGGGTACTCAATCCCCAGTCTATTCTCTACCAAATTCTAACCTGGATATGGCTAACCTTTCATTCCCTTAAATATGGGCAATACCTAGCCCTATAGTCATATAAACATCCTTAGTAATCAACGTGGACGGGTCCCACCTGAACGACCCACGTTAACCTACTAAAAAACTGCCCGTTTTGAGTATAACTCAATACTCGATCGAGTACCCATCTATACTCGGTCGAGTACAGGAGATAGTAGCCCGTAAGGCTGATTTTCAATGTATACTCAATCGAGTATCTACCCATACTCGATCGGGTATAGGAGGCAGTAGCCCCCTGGGGCAAATTTTCAGCAAATACCCGGTCGGGTACTTGTCAATACCCGGTCAGGTATGGCAGTTGACTTGGCGGTCAACGCCCGTTTGACCACCCAAACGGAGTCCAGTTAACGTGAAATTTTACTCACATGTACTTCTTGACGCCCTCAATCCAAAAATACCATTTTGGATCCATGGAACATCGCACATAATACTTTATCATATTTTTATTCATCAAACGTAAATAACATGCTTTTCAACTATGTTTTATATATAATCATGGCATAAGCAAATACTTGATTATCCTTAATCATTCCATAAAACATATTTTTGATTACTTTAGGTAATCTCATGCTTCACGCAAAAGTTATAAAGCATAAAGCCGTCTTCTCACCTTAATGAAGCTTATGAAGTTCTAGCCTTTTTGATTTAGCTCCGGCGAAACTTTGGCAAACTTCAACAAACTCCGGCGACCCTTTCAACTCCGTGAAAGTTCCTTGAATACCCTAGACAAGTTACTAACAAGGTTTTATCATCATAAAACCCATAGTAATACAAATAACCTCAAAAAGGTTATTTTCCGATGAACCGGTCACTTTGGTTTCTAAGTCCGTTCTTGGACTTAGAACTACCTTCCAACTTCTCATTCTACACTTCCAAACATGTAGAACAATACTAGGGTGTGCAATATGATTGAATAATCATATAAGAGGATTGAAGAACAAGAAATGGGGTTTATGGAGTCATTACCTTGTTAAACACAAGTTTTCCCACCTAAACTCCTCTTTTCTCTTCTCTCTTCCCTTCCTTCTTCCTCTCCTAGCTTTGTGCGAAAATGGCTGGCAAAGATTGGAGTATTACAGAGCTTCTCTCACCTCTCTTGTTGGATGGCCGAACTGATTGAAGGTGGGTGGAGGGAACCCCTCACTTTTGTCTCAATAGCACAAAATAATGTGAGGAGGGGCTCTTGGTTGATTTAATTGGTCTCCTTACCAATCAGCCTCCCATTCCATGCTTCCATGCGCCCCCCCTTGATATTTTCCAGACCAAGGACGTGGGTTGGCCCCCACTTATGTGGGAGGTCAACCCTTTGTGTACCCGAGTGTACAATCGGTCCCGAAAGTTGTATTTTCCGGACTGTTTTAATTATATTTTATTTTATCGGGTCAAATAAAATATAACTCTTGTTACCAATCCTTATTGGACCTTAGAATGAATATGCATTCCTCAACTTTAATTTAGAAGTCTCCGAAATCCCTTTTCTGGCTGTTATCTGATAAATTGTCGATACTGATAATTTGGCCCCGTTTGACCAATCGGTCAACCCTATGCCATTGCCATGGCCCAATTAGGATATCCACCACCATATACATATTATCTAGTCCCAGATTAATATAATATGTGGTCCCGACAGTACCGAGCGGCCCCCCTTCCGGTGTGGGCCCCACGTGAATTTTACTATTCACGTAAAAGAACTGATAAAAATTTACAATCATGTAAAAATGATTTCATTCATTTCTCAGGGTTCAACTCATAATTTGATAAAGTACAAATACTCGGGGGCGGTGTTACAGACTAAATTTAAAACTATAAAATTGAACTTCAAACCTGTATTCACGAGTTAGGTCCAATTGATGTTCTACTTAGTAATTTCCACTTCAAAGCCAATGGCTATATCCTTTCCCAGCCCACCAGCCATCCTTCGTTAGCTATCATTTCCATACTCTACATGTTGAGAAAACCCAGAGACATAAACTACTTGTTACATAAACTATACAACTTTTATACGTTATACTTCACTTATTTAACTACCGTTTCTAAGTTTGATCTAATGCATTTAAATCTTTTCTACCTTTTAAGATGAAAGACATGGTCAATGATCACAACTTTGCAACCAATTTTGTAGGAAATCCAATACTATTTTATTAACATATCCTGGGTGTAAGTACTAACCAAGATACCTACACAAGAAATACTAACCAACAAGCAGAATATGTGGTAGAGGATGAAAATCCATACACTTGACTGATGAACCTTGGTTTAAAGTCATAATGACATCTTTTGGCAAATCATCAGTTGAACATGAACTTTGACCATGACCTTGACTGGCAAGGAGAGGAAAATATTGATCAGGAAACATGGAAATTCATATTAAGTAATTTTATGCATGCTACATTACAAGATTGAGGAAAAATAAAAGAGCAATCAAATGCTACATTATGACGTTGAAGCATTTATTACATTGTCTGTATTAAGGGCGAAGTGGTGAACATGATTTATGTCCAGCCTCAATTTTGGTCAAGGAATTGCAACCAGAACTTAGCTACTCAAAAAGAATACACAGAGGCCCAATTTAATCATTGTAATATATAAAACGAATACATATGAGTACATTTTCTTTTTGGGAAATGCACAACTTAGAGGCGTTAAACGACACATAGCAATATCATTTCTATTTGAACATCGATTCACAACCCGTGGAGAGCTACTAAAAAGAAATACAGTGGAGAGGTTAAGTTTGCACAAAATATAGGCATTAAACGACACATAGCAAGAACAGTTTCACCTGTGCGAGTGAACTGGGCTGCTTAGAGATATTATGCAATGTTTGACAATGCTAGCTGTGAGAGCCTCTGTGAAATATTATATTAAACTAATGGAGGCCAATAATTTGTTTACTACGGAGCACTTTACTTTTTTCTTTGTTAAGAATAATTGACTCAGTAGTCATTACTTCAAATATAATAATATACGTAGTAATATACTACTCCCTCTGTCGAAAAACAGAGTGTCATTTTCCAGGCTTATTATTGTCCCAAGTGGAGTGCTCGTTTCAATAAAAGAAACTAATTTTCATTGAAACTAATGTAAACTTTCTAGAAGTGTTTCAAATAGGTAAAATGTGTTACATTGAGTGAAATAAAAGTAAATGTGCAAATGTGGAAATAAAAGCAAATGTGCAGCCCGGCTACCCCTCTGGGATGCTACCGGTGCCTGCCCCCTCGGATTGTTCCTGGTTGCCATTCGCCTACCCTCCATTTCTGAAAAGAAATTTGAACGAGTCGTTAGACTCCTATCAATTTCAATTGACGGAAGAACGTTATAGACACGTATTGGCCCAAGTCACTGCCATACCAATTGTTAAGGGTACTATCTTAACAATTAGAGACCTTGCAAAATTCCTAGGTAACACTAGTTCTATGAATGTCAAAATACAATGCTCATGGTTTTCGGTAAAAATTCCTTTTTGCAAAATCTCTTGTGAGAGGTTGATTACATAGGTTAGAACTGACCTGGCTCTGATACCACTTAATTGTCACGCCCCAGACCGCATCTAGGCGCGTGTACAACCGCCGTATGACCAAGTAACGTCACTCGCAAGTTAACATGTCTTAATCATACAAGGCGTCCTTGAATATAATATATCCATACTCAGTAGTAAACATACACAACAACATCACAGTTTAGATTAAATTGAATAGCGGAAATATTCAATAATCAATCGTGGGCCACACATGGCCAAAACGTAGGCTCGCAAGCCAAAACAATGTATTAATACAAAAGTATCCATGAGCATAGTTTATCGTTTGAAATAGTAGAGGGAGCACGAACCACGTCTTCCTCTGGATTCTCTCCACTCGTGCAAAGGTGTAGATGACAAGCCTTAACTTCAACCTGAAATGGTGGGCCCCCCGAAGGGGTCAGTACAAGTACCGAGCGAGTAGCAAGCTAAATATAGAATAACTAACGTTTCAAGTATAAGACCCAAACATAGGGTGATACTTATGTAAATAGTCCTCTCCCCCAAGTTAAGAAATACTTAATAGTATATATACACTTGGAAAATACCCGATCCGAAGATCACCGTTTATTTGGGGAAAATAGTAATAACCAATATTCTTGACTAAAACCCCCAGCTCACCCATATAACTATGAGTGTATAGGACTCCTCCTAATCTTTATTTCAACTTCATAATTTATGAGTGTTAAGGACTTTTAGTCCTAGGGTCCTCCACCAAGTTTGTAAGGTGAGTGTTAAGGACTTTTAGTCCTAGGGTCCTCCACCAAGAGTGTAATGTGAGCGTTAAGGACTTTTAGTCCTAGGGTCCTCCACCAAGTTTATATTTGAGTGTTAAGGACTTTTAGCCCTAGGGTCCTCCACCAAGTTTATATTTGAGGTTTAAGGACTTTTAGTCCTAGGGTCCTCCACCAAGTTTATATTTGAGTGTTAAGGACTTTTAGTCCTAGGGTCCTCCACCAAGTTTGTATTTAATGCTCAACCTCCTATCAACCTAGATAGAGTCTATATCATATTCATAGCTAAATAACTTCATAAAGCTTATGTATTTCAATTCATGCAAGCCATGCATCTATATCAATTTATAATTAACTAATACCAACCGGTATTAATTAATCCATCATCAATCGGTCAACGTTTTCGTTAACCGTCACTTCAAGACTTATACATACCAACTTAATCATCACATATATTAAGTTAACAATATTCATTCTATGCTTCCTTTACCTTTCAAAGATAGTATGCAATTTCATAGAAATTCTCATATCATATTCCATTCATATTCATGTACTTCATTTCATACAAGCCTAATCATTTTGGCTAATCACATGTTTAAACATCTTTTAAACATCATTATGAATACATATGACATTTATTTAGGTAATCTCATAATTAACCCAAAAGTTATAAGATATTAAGCCGTCCACTCACCTTAAATGAGCTTTTAGCATGTTCTACGCTCCTCGGTTGAACTCCGGCGAAATTCCGACGTAATCCGACGGAACTCCGGCAAAACTCCGATGGACTCTAGAAACACCTTAATTATGCTCCTAACATGGTTTTATCATCACAAAACTCATATCAATACAAATAACCTCTAAAAGGTTATTTTCCGGCGAATCGGTCGTTTTGGCTTCTAAGTCCGTTCTTGAACTTGAATTACCTTCCAACCCTTCATTCTACACTTCTAAACATGTAGAACAATCCTAGGGTCTCCTCATATGATGTGTAATCCATATGATAGTTAAAAAAGAAGAGAAAAGTTAATATAAGGTCATTACCTTAATTCTCCACACTTTTTCCTATCTTTTTCTTCTTCAAACACTTCTTTTTTGGACCTCTAATGGTTGAGCTCGAGTTTGGCTATGGATCAATGGAGTTGCAGAGTCTTCTCCCTCTTTTTTGATGATAGGGTCGAGCATAATGGAGGGGAGGAGTGAGAATGGCTCTTTTGTCTCAATAGGCCAATGAGTGTGAGGTAATAGGCCCACCTCATGTCCTCTCCCAATTCATGCATCCTCTCACCCTCCTTCCCATCATGTTGTACAGCCCCCCAATCAATTTGAGCTCAAAAAACGTGGGGTGGCCCCCACTCATGTGGGAGGTCATCCCTTTATGTCCTGAAATGTACAATTGGTCCCAAAAGTTGTATTTTTCGGACTATTTTAAATACATTTTATTTTATCGGGGAATATAAAATATATTATGTGCTTTTACTCATTATGAAATTTATAATGAATTCCTAAATTTTAATTTATAAGCCTCCGAAGTTCGGTTCGGGCTCTTATCTGTTAAATTACCAGTACCGGTAATTTGGGCATCTTTTGACCAATCGGTCAACTCTGGGCCTTTCCATGGCTCAAATGAAATATCCACCACTATATATTTATTCTTTAGACCAAGATGAATAAAATATATGGTCTCGGGAATGTCGGGCGACCCCCGCTCCCGGTGTGGGCCCCACGTGCAATATACTATTCACGCGAATGAAATAATGGAAATTTATAACTTCGTAAATTCATTAACCGTTTAACAAGGTTCATTACATTATTTACTTAAAAGAAAATATAATTGGGGACAGTGTTACACAGACCCCATGACCCACATACTCAGAAGGCTAAATACAAGCACAACCGACACCCCATGTGGTCCTTTATTTGCCAGATGGTCCTCGGTCGGCCAAGACAAGATAGATCTCAGAATACAGTCCAGAAACCCAGGAACAATAATGGGTCCTCCATCGGCCAGGCCCTGCGTTTGCCTGGTCCTCCGTCGGCTAAAAAGGTTCCAGTAGACTAGAACTTATACTTAGTCAAATAAATCATGTACTTAGCCCCTCAGAGGCCTTATTTTTTATTGGGCCTCTTAGGCCCAAGACTTGGG
This sequence comes from Cuscuta europaea, assembly GCA_945859875.1. Lineage (NCBI taxonomy): Eukaryota > Viridiplantae > Streptophyta > Magnoliopsida > Solanales > Convolvulaceae > Cuscuta > Cuscuta europaea. Next base: position 5,549,640 of record CAMAPE010000077.1, on the reverse strand, counting down.
AACCCAAACCCAAGACCTGGGAGCTCAGACCCAAGACTTGGGAGTCTAGACCCACATTTTCCCTATAAATACTCCCCTTAGGGGTAATTGTAGGGGATTGAGAAATATTAATTGCCCACTTTCTCTCTCTAGCTCTGACTTATCTATAAGATTACCTCTATCATGATCCTTTACGGTAACTTAAGTCAATACAATCAGAAAAGTAACTACAACCTTACTTGTTTTTATTATTACACAATTCAGCTCGTAAAATCAAAAATTACGTGTTTGGTGAAAAAGTTGGTTGATAATCCTGATAAGCCGAAAAATAGGGTCACCAAACGGCCTCGTAGTATACCAAATTGTAGAGTGCAATTCTGTTGACCCCTTCCTTCCCTCGTTGCCATGTGAGCAATGTTCTAAAAGGCGTAAGGCGTGCCGAGCCGGCACGACCAAGTGTTAAGCCTTTGGAGCCTATGCGGGCTTAGGCGGGGCTTAGGCGTGAAAAGACGTTTTGATTTTTTATCATTTATTTTAATTTTCATAGATCTATTTTAAGTATTTAAATCTAATATTAAATAATGTTATTCAAAAACAAAGATTTGTGGAATCCTATATCTAGCACATATAGAGTATAAATTTACTTATTACAGAAAAACTAGAACTCGAAAAAGTAGTTTAATGATAAAATATTTATATTTGTAAAAATGTGACTTAGTAACATTTAGTTATTAAATTTATATTCAAACTTATCATTATAGTGAATATAAAAATATATTTACAATCACTTTAATCATATTTTTTATCCATAAATTTTATTACCTTAATATTTAGAAAATACTCTATTAAAAGTTACAATGACAAAGATATCGACAATGATAACAATAAAATACAATGATAATAATAACTAGAATTCCAACAACAACGATGCTTATATTGATGTTTAATTATAATAAAAGATAGTAGGATACACTTGTTTACCATATTTCATACTAATATAAGCCTATATAAGAATAAATAATTTACATTATAATTTAGAAATACCCACTCTTAAAAGTATTTGATGCAGCCTGTCTAGTCAACACACTATATATCTGGACATCCCCTTCGTACTGATATGTGTGATATGGCAAGCAGCGCCTCTTTCTACCTTCATTGGCCAGTCCTATTATGTATGGGCTAAAAAAAAATCAATTGAAAAGTTAAATTTTGTAGCCCAACACGCCTTTTGTCATGCATTTGCATATGCGGGGCGTCTTAATGACGCCTGGCGCTTAAGCCCGCCTAAGCGGCGCCTTTTTGGACCTTTTAGAACACCGCATGTGAGGCATCTCATTTAATTTTTTTAAAATTGTTATAACTTTCCTTGTAGTTAATCAATTCTTATAAAAGAATATCAGATTGAACAATTTTTTAGATATTTGCAATAGTATCAACGTTGCATATAAAATTTGAAAAAAGTTGTTTGTCTTAATATTCGTTTTTATCTTTTGATTTTATTTAAATTTTTGGTATGTAATATGAATACCCTTTGAAAGATGATAAAAATTGAAAAAATTTGTAATATTTATCGAAAAAATTAGATTGAAGTTGAAAAAGTTATACTAGTAATACATTACTAATAATAAAGAACTGTCTTTTATTTTACATGCGAAACAAATTTGGTTTCCATTGATCCAAAAAGTGGAATTTCTCACCCCAGGAGCTTCACCCCATGTCGATAGGATGGTGGGGAACAAATTTGGTTTCCAAATTTCAGAGTAAAGCGGTATATTGAACCGGGCGTAGTCAGGATTGGCCTAATAATGATTAATTATACGAGAATTTACTACGGAGAAATCAGTAATCCTCTAGAGATACTTTCAGCCAATGAGATAGCGAATACAGAGTCAACTGGATCGTCATCGCACCGCAGCACGAAATCTGAGCAATACACGTGTACTTATACTAACACAAAAAACGATCATCTCGTCCGTGATTATGTTCTTTGACAGAAGAGATAAATCACGTTCATGATATATCTCCACAACCCCATTTGTCATCCGTACGCAATCTCAAAAGTTAAAGCCGTTCCAAGTCCAGACCAGCCTCTTTCCTTCCTCAACAGCTCGATCCAAGTTTCTTCGAGGTAACGTTTTCTCTCTTGATTTCGTTATGCTTTTCTATCCTTTGGTCGTTCATTGATCAATTGTGCCGAGTATCTTGATATCCTTGGAAACTGAGACAATCAATCAATTGATTTGTTCCATGGTTAGCTCTTTTGTTTTTGAGAGATGAGGTTATGGATCTGTACTCGTTTTTTCTTTAATCCGGGAGCGAAACCACCGATTCGGATGGGATCGGTTACTGAATTGAATAATTTGAATGGTTCGTCCTACTTGAAGATCGGTGGTGGAAACCCTAGCTTCATGTTTTCCTGATCCATTAACATTTGTTCTCTGTTTCGAGTTTTATTCCATCGATAAGGGATTGTTAGCGTTTCTTATTCAAGATTTGTAATCACAGATGGCTCGTACTAAGCAGACCGCACGTAAATCAACCGGAGGCAAGGCTCCAAGGAAGCAACTCGCCACTAAGGTCTATATCTTTCTCTCGCATTATCAATCAAAATTTCATCTTCTTTCTTTTGCTCGAGTTCTAATTAAATTTATTTTGATTTATAGGCTGCACGAAAATCTGCCCCTACCACAGGAGGCGTGAAGAAGCCTCACAGATACAGACCTGGCACCGTCGCTCTCAGGTTTGTTTACCTTGTCTTTGCGTTGATTCAGTCTGATTGTTACTTGAATTTAGGTTAAACGTAATAACGATTGATTATGTGGTGAAAAATGCAGAGAAATCCGCAAGTACCAGAAGAGTACAGAGCTGCTCATCAGGAAGCTTCCGTTCCAGAGGCTGGTTCGTGAAATTGCACAGGATTTCAAGACAGATTTGCGTTTCCAGAGCCATGCTGTGTTGGCGCTGCAGGAAGCCGCAGAGGCATACCTTGTTGGTCTCTTTGAGGATACCAACCTGTGCGCCATTCATGCCAAGCGGGTGACCATCATGCCCAAGGACATTCAGCTTGCCAGGAGGATCAGAGGGGAGAGGGCTTAATAATAGCAATAATGAATGCTCTCTTATTGTAATGTATGGACTTAAAACTCTGTTTAGCTAATTAGTGTTATTGTTTGCTCGTGTCTTTAGGATCGACCATACATTTCTCTTTTCATGTTGATGTTTCAGTTTTTGGATAGATTATCCTACGGGTGTTGGATTTGCTTCGTTTGATATATATACTCTATTAACAAGTGCACTTCCCTTCTGCTCTTTTATGTTTTCTTGTTTTGTTTCATCCCAACTGGATGAATTAGGAAGTTCTAGCTTTGTTTGACATCTCTGCATCATTTTAGGCTATGGATGTCAAAGTCTTAAGCAAACCGTGCTTCAAATTGAAAAGTCTTTGTTTTGTCCTCGTTAGCGTTTTGGCTAAAAACTAACATGCTGATGAAAGTTTCACATGAAATAGGAAATTAAACAGCTTTAATTATATGGAGTAAATAATTAAGGGTACGATTTGAGTTATCATAAAACACAGTTCAACTACTGTTCAAGTTCTGTATTAAGGCTGACCTGGCTCTGGTCATGTTTCAGATTAACCTAGACAATTGAAAATATCCCACATGGAACTTGGAAGTAGTAGTTCCACAAACTTGCCTTGCCGATCTATTACTTGACTGATAAAATTCACCTAGTTTTTTTTATCTATCGAACGCCAGGTAATGCCTGAGGTATGTGTCGTGAAACTCGTGATTGTGAAATGTCGGTGGTTGTATGGTTGACGCGGTGGTAGGGATGGCGATGGAGTTGCAAAGTAGTGTGGCCGTGTGGGGTGGTGAGTAATGGTGATGACAACAGTCACAGGTAGAGGTATGGTGGAGGTGGCAATTTCAATGGGGCGGTGGCGTAATTTATGCAATAGAACTTTAGCAAATGTCTCGTTATCATGTAACATTTAATCATCGTAAATGAAGTTAAAACAATAGCTTTGGAAATTTGTTAGACGTACCACATCTGGTAATACGAAGCACATCTACCTTATATAACCCTCGTTTTTTTTTTTTACCTTTTTCTCTCCCTTCCCCTTAAAAAGCACATCTACCTTATATAACCCTCGTTTTTTTTTTTACCTTTTTCTCTCCCTTCCCCTTAAACCACACTCTTTCTTCTCCTTCATCATCTTTTTCATTCCTCTCTTTTTCGTCTTTTACGTTTTATTAACCAGCCTTTCATTATCATCATCATCTTCCATCACAATTTTCATCACCATCTACCATCACAATTTTCATTAGAAACTCATCCACCACAATTTTCATCACCATCTACCATCACAATTTTCGTTAGAAACTCATCAGAATATTTGTAGGAAACTCGCCTGAACATTAGGGAAAATTGGGTCGCCTGAATTTTTTTATGTACACTGATATTGATTTTCTATCAGTTCTGTGTGCACAGACAAATGATGTTAAAAAGGCGACGTTAAAAAAGGTCATGTTTAGAATGCATAGAAACATATGTCGGTGTGCATGGACAATAATTGTATATACAAATACTTTTTATTTATACAGACAACTTGCACAATAATTGTATATATACAAATACTTTTTATCTATACAGACAACTAGTGTCTGTATTTGTACTTTTTTGTATGTCTCAGTGACAAATAAAGAGGATGTAACCCAGAATGTACATCAAGAATGATTGTTCATCATAAAGGTTCCTCATGTGATAAGGTAAAACAAATAAATGAAGTAAGATTTAAGAGTGAGAAAATTGAATTGCTGGATAATACCCATGTTTAAAAAACCGACCCGACCCGAACAAAAACCCGGTTTGGTTTTTACAAAACCCGAAAATGATCAAAACCCGGAAAAATCCGGTTGACCCGGGAAAACCCAGTCCGGATCCGGACCCAAGAAACCCAAAAAAACCGGGAAAACCCGGTTTTAGGTGTTTTTCCAAAAAAAAAAATCTTTTTAATTTTAATGTATTTTTTAAATCAATAAAATTGCAATTTCAATACTGTTGGGATATTGGGCCGAAGGCTCAAATACCCGGCCCAATAGTCGGCGAGGGTCCAGACGAAGAACAGACCCAGTAAGACCTTTGTACCGAACGGGATCCAGAAAAGCATGAAGGATTATACCCCGAACGGGGATCGGGTCAAACATGATACTTGGATTAGAAGAATAATGATATCAGCATGGGCTATCATTCCGTTGCCCGAATGAGTAGTCTGCAAGTGGCAAGTAGCATTTAATGCTACGATATGGCATCAGCAAGTGGGAGCATGGTATCTAAGTGGCAGAAAACAATAGCCAATCGGGTTCGGCCACATCATCACCCCACCTACCCCCTTTCTAGTATAATTAGGGGTATTAATTACATTGTAAGAGTTAGCATTTGTTTACTCTCAAGCTCTAATAGCATTCTAGCTCTTGTATTAGCCTTTGGACCGTAACTCTCGTTTAGCCTTTCCGTGTAATTGTTATTACAGCCTTTCCGTGTAATTGTTATTACTGCGTTAATACAAGCTGAGTTATTTGAGTAGTTGAATCAGATTTTATATTTTCTTTTATACACTTTACTTTAGCAAATCGCACCCTAGATCCAAGGTTGGTGTTGGGCCTTCGGGTCATCCAGGACTAAACCTCAACAAATACCCTAAAAAGAAAAACTATGTAATATATTTATATATTTATTTAAGAATTAAAATCATGCTAAATTCTAATATAAATGCACGATACAAAGAAAAATATCATTATACTAGCATTGCCACGCCCTTTGCGCGAGGGTCAATGCCCAATGGGGGAAATGTGGTGCGAAAGTAGCGCAAAATTAATCACCGAAAGAAGAAAGGAAATTATTGTGGAGAAAGGTGTAGAAATCTGGAGAACGAAAAAAATTGCAAAGACGATGAGGCTATATCCGGATAACAAACATCGCTTTAAAATGGGTTATTGTCACATTGCTATATTCATCCATCTTAGAAAATGGCAAAAATGGACGAAGATAGCAAACATCGATTTAAAAACTCATTGACAGAAAATGGATGGTCCTAAAGAAAGGCTAAAAATGTTTCAAACAGAAACATGCATATTCACTTATTACTCCTCATAGAACCATGGTTAGGACTCATTGCTATACACCCTCACAGAACGTAGCGGGACGAAGGACAGATAAAACCAGAATAAAGATGATCCTGTTTGGAGGAATGAGAAAAAAAGTGCTCAAAAATTTTACAAAGAAGGACAAAAAAAATGAGGTTTTAAAGATAGTAAATACCTATCTAACTGAAATTTTATGAGGAACATTATATTTCCAATCCAAAAAAAAGAAACTAAGGATTGAAAATTTTGTCTACTAATTATGAAGACTCTTTCTTTATTAATAATTATTTTAAATCGATCCCATATGAAATTGAAACTATGAAATTGAACTTCAAACCTGTATTCGCGATCGAGTTAGGTCCAATTGATGTTCTGCATAGTAATTTCCACTTCAAAGCCAATGGCTATGTCCTTTCCCAGTCCACCAGTCATCCTTCGTTAGCTATCATTTCCATACTCTACATGTTCAGAAAACCCAGAGACATAAACTACTTGTTACATAAACTATACAACTTTTATACGTTATACTTCACTTATTTAACTACTGTTTCTAAGTTTGATCTAATGCATTTAAATCTTTTCTACCTTTTAAGATGAAAGACATGATCAATGATCACAATTTTGCAACCAATTTTGTAGGAAATCCAATACTATTTTATTAACATATCCTGGGTGTAAGTACTAACCAAGATACCTACACAAGAAATACTAGCCATCAAGCAGAATATGTGGTAGAGGATGAAAATCCATACACTTGACTGATGAACCTTGGTTTAAAGTCATAATGACATCTTTTGGCAAATCATCAGTTGAACATGAACTTTGACCATGACACTGACTGGCAAGGAGAGGAAAATATTGATCAGGAAACATGTAAATTCATATTAAGTAATTTTATGCATGCTACATTACAAGATTGAGGAAAAATAAAAGAGCAATCAAATGCTACATTATGACGTTGAAGCATTTATTACATTGTCTGTATTAAGGGTGAAGTGGTGAACATGGTTTATGTCCAGCCTCAATTTTGGTCAAGGAATTGCAACCAGAACTTAGCTACTAAAAAAGAATACACAGAGGTCCAATTTAATCATTGTAATATATAAAACGAATACAGATGAGTACATTTTCTTTTTGGGAAATACACAACTTAGAGGCGTTAAACGACACATAGCAAGAACATTTCTATTTGAACATCAATTCACAACCCGTGCAGAGCTACTAAAAAGAAATACAGTGGAGAGGTTAAGTTTTCAAAAAATATAGGCATTAAACGACACATAGCAAGAACAGTTCCGCCTGTGCGAGCGAACCGGACTGCTTAGAGATATGATGCAATGTTTGACAATGCTAGTCGTGAGAGCCTCTGTGAAATATTATATTAAACTAATGGAGGCCAATAATTTGTTTACTACGGAGCTCTTTACTTTTTTCTTTGTTAAGAATAATTGACTCAGTAGTCATTACTTAAAATATAATAATATACGTAGTAATATACTACTCCCTCTGTCGAAAAACAGAGTGTCATTTTCCAGGCTCATTATTGTCCCAAGTAGAGTGCTCGTTTCAATAAAAGAAACTAATTTTCATTGAAACTAATGTAAACTTTCTAGAAGTGTTTTAAATAGGTAAAATATGTTACATTTAGTGAAATAAAAGTAAATGTGCAAATGTGGAAATGGTAAAAAAATATTTACCATACCGAAATTGAAATGTGCCTGGGGCTGTACAATTTAACTATGCAAAACACTTTTCATTTGTTATTGTATATATGTTGTAATGTTACACGTCACTTTGGCCGATGAAGTTTCAAATTTGAGGTTAAGTGGAACCTGTGTAAATTGTAAGGCTTTATGAAGGATTGACGGATATCTTATATCAATTTAGAATCCATAATTCCTGATATTGTAATTGAGAATCTAAGCATCAAACAGACATATATCTATGTTAATAATGATTAAAAGAACAAAACAAAGATAAGACAATTGTCATGTACAACAAGTAATGAACATTAAGTTAAGGATTTGACATGCAGGCACTTTTCCTTCTTCCTTTCATTCCTCTTAGCTGCTTTCGACTTGGCTTTTGGAGCATCCATTACAGGGTCATACCCAGGTGGCGTTTCCCGCAAAGCTGCCATTTCTTTTTTGCACTGTCATCACCGCTTTTTTTATTATTTTGCTTCTTCTTCTTGTAACATGTGTACAACCTTTAAGATTTTCCTTATCGATTATATGATTACCTTCATGACCTGAAGCAGAAAAAAAATTGATTTGGGAGTCCTCAGAATATGTTTCATCACTGGACTGGTTTGGGATAGGCGTAGGATCTGCGCAATCAAGCATTGGATCAGATAGGATCTCATCATTTCCTATATGAGCCTTAAACGTATCGTTGCCATCTTCACAAGTAACTATTTGATGAATATCCTCAGTTACCGCCTCGTGATGGGTGGCCACCGCGGAGTCATCAAATTCAAGAGGGGCCACTGTGACCCGTGTATTTTCATTATATGCCTCAAAAGGTACAGATTTATAAACATTAAGGACATCAATTTGGGAAGCAGTAGGGTCTGCTGTTGCGCCATTATAGAAGGCGTCAAAAGGGACAGAATCGCCATTATTACAAATATTAATATGGGCTGCAGTTGGGGCTGGTGTTGCAGCTTCATCAAGGGCATCAAAAGATGCAGATTTAGAAGCTTTAGAAGCATCAATTTGGGATCATGTTTCATCTTCACGAAAGGCATCAAAAGGGACAGATTTACAAGCACTACAGGCATAAAAAAGGGCTGCAGTTGGGGCTCATGGTGTACCATTAGTAATGGAATCAAAAGGGACAGAGTCAGTAGCATTAGAAGCATCGATATAGGCTGCAATTGGGGCTGCTGTTGCAGCAGCAGAAAAGCCATCCAAAGAGGTAGATTCAGAAGCATTAGAGGCACCAATAACATTGATAGAGTATATAGACTCGGACCCCCGGGTCTCACGACTATTGGGCCCGGACAGCGGCCCACACACATCTTACGGATATCATTTGTATTATTGTACTGCTTATATGTCATTTGTATACTAGATTAGTCTTTTATGTAGTTGGGCTACCGGGCCCATATTAGCGGCCCGACCCGTTATTCCTCTATTTATACTCCTTTTGGAGCTTGTAAACCCTAGATCTCAATTCATCATCATTCTATTACTCATCTTCTCCACAATACTTGAGCTCAAATCTCTACATTTTATACATACTTGGATCCTAATAATCCATCAATGGTGCTTTCATTGAGAGTTTGAGCAAAATCAAGTGAGAAACCCTCCCAAAACATACAAAAATTCGTCCAAAATACCAAAAACAGTCAAAAAAAAATTCAAAAGAAAAATCAAGAAGTTAAAAAATCTGGAAATCCCAGATCTCATCGGAGGTCCGAACCAGAGGCTATGGTCGCCTGGAGGTGACGCCACCGCCGTTCGCTGGTACCCTCTGTTGAGGCTCACTAGAACTCGCACCCGCCTCGGTGTGGCCAAGTACTGTCTGAGGCTATGGTCGCCTGGAGGTGACGCCACCGCCGTTCGCTGGTACCCTCTGTTGAGGCTCACTAGAACTCGCACCCGCCTCGGTGTGGCCAAGTACTGTCTGAGGCTCCCTCCCCCGCCTCCGCTGAGGTCGAAACCGGAAACCATGCGCGCACACACACTCCAATCCAGACCAACGACAATTTTTAGGTTGGGGCTGAAGCTGTACTCGAGCTTTATCAAGCTCCTACGCAGTCAGGGAGGAGTGCTGCAGACTTCGGTTCAAACCGTCATGGTTTACGCTGTCTCCGGCGCCCTGGCCATCATCTCAAATCCAGCCAAAGGACCAGATGACGATGACGACGGTTGAGTGCCCCTCCCCAACGGCAAGCCTCCACCGGTGATGAGATCTCTTGCGCTCAGTAGCTCCAGCCGACCCCCCATCAGCAACGAAGCTAGGGCGACGCTACCCTTTTTCTCTCCGTCGCAAAAATGGAGCTAGGTCCCGCAGCAAAAACGAATCACTCCCTCTTTCTCTCCGTCGACACTAGCTTGGAGGTGTGCGGCAACAATTCTGCAAAGGTCTGCTCCCAGGTCAAAAGCAAGCCACTGACCAGCGGGCTAGGGCTACATGGAGCCTAGAATTGATTATCAAAATGATGGGCCCAACTGCTAGATCAGTCCAGGCACTCCAATATTCCAGCCCAAATAAGAGCTAAGTGCCCAATACTCTTATTTATACACTTAAAATATTTATTAAATGATAGTAGTATAATAATTATTATTATTAATTATATTATTTACACCACCATTATGGCGGGTTAAAAACCCCCGAGGTGGTGAAGACCATTATGAGGGATTAAAATTTTCCGAGGTCGCTAATGATACATTATTATTGGCATTATTATTTTTATCATCACCATTAGAGCGGGTTAAAAACCCCAGAGCGGTGAACCCGAGCTCTAGTCTACTGAAAATCTTTATTTGATGATTTGAATTATATTTGGGTCCCTCGACCTACCCTAGCCACCTTTATTTGGTGACTCGGGCATCTAAAAATGAGAGCCACTACCGGCCGCACACGGAATTATGCCCAAGAGCAGTAAACGGTACATCTCGTTCTCCGAGACGCTAATCGCGTCGCCCAAAAGCCGTTGCCATGAACAACGCACCTATTGTATTCCGCTTATTTTTTGGAAATGTAAGCGGGAGATACCACGTGTCGTATCAGCAGCCTTCGAGCGAAAGGCTCAGGTCTGCTCCGCTTTGTATTTTGTATCAGCGAAGGGCTCAGGCCTAGCTGAGAGATCACATCGTCCTGGCCCCGTAAGCCTAGAGTGAAACGCTCAGGTATGGCCGACGATGTCCCCAGGACGAGGGGCCCGCAAACGGCCCGCGTCTTGAAATGGGAAGTTCACCGCGTCGTCCACGCGCCAGATCGCAGGACGACAGGCCTGAAATCATGGCCGAGGTGGCAAAATCCCCCCACTCAGGGTTGGGCAACGGCAGCCGTTGGAAACCAACCAAAAGTCTAGCCCGCGTCATAAATAGGCGACAGGACCCCCCTGAGATCACGGACGTTATAAACGAAGTCCGAACCGGCCGAAGGACGAACACACCCTTCGACCGAAGCCTGAAAGAAGGATACTCCCCGAAATAGGGAACGGAAACGGAAATGAAAAAAAAAGAGGAAAAAGAAAAAATAAAAGAGGGAAGCCGAGGACCGCGCGCACTTGCCGGCCTCGAGCAATGAAAAAATGAAATCCCCACAACAATACTAAGTACATATCAGGCAAATACTAGACGAGCGCCCTGCGCCGTCCTTCATTCTTAGACGAGCGCCCAGCGCCGTCCCTCATTTTCAGACGAGCGCCCAGCGCCGTCCCTCATCTTAGACGAGCGTCCAGCGCCGTCCTCCATTTGTAGAGGAGCGCCCAGCGCCGTCCCTCATTTTCAGACGAGCGCCCAGCGCCGTCCTTCATCTTAGACGAGCGCCCAACGCCGTCCCTCATCTTAGACGAGCGCCCAACGCCGTCCTCCATTTGTAGACGAGCGCCCAGCGCCGTCCCTCATTTTCAGACGAGCGCCCAGCGCCGTCCTTCATCTTAGACGAGCGCCTAGCGCCGTCCCTCATCTTAGACGAGCGCCCAGTGCCGTCCTCCATTTCTAGACGAGCGCCCTGCGCCGTCCTTCATTTTCAGACGAGCGCCCAGCGCCGTCCTTCATCTTAGACGAGCGCCCAACGCCGTCCCTCATCTTAGACGAGCGCCCAGCGCCGTCCTCCATTTGTAGACGAGCGCCCATCGCCGTCCCTCATTTTCAGACGAGCGCCCAGCGCCGTCCTTCATCTTAGACGAGCGCCTAGCGCAGTCCCTCATCTTTGACGAGCGCCCAGCGCCGTCCTCCATTTCTAGACGAGCGTCCTGCGTCGTCCTTCATTCTTAGACGAGCGCCCAGCGCCGTCCTTCATTTTCAGACGAGCGCCCAGCGCCGTCCTTCATCTTAGACGAGCGCCCAGCGCCGTGCCTCATCTTAGACGAGCACCCAGCGCCGTCCTCCATTTTTAGACGAGCGCCCTGCGCCGTCCTTCATTTTTAGACGAGCGCCCAGCGCCGTGCCTCATTTTCAGACGAGCGCCGAGCGCCGTCCCTCATCTTAGACGAGCGCCCAGCGCCGTCCCTCATTTTCAGACGAGCGCCCAGCGCCGTCCATCATCTCAGACGAGCGCCCAGCGCCGTCCCTCATTCTCAGACGAGCGCCCAGCACCGTCCATCATCTCAAGACCGGCTTCCTCAGCGCCGCGAGTCTTGAGCCAGCGATCGGGCTCGCCATCCCTTCCCGGATGGTGACCATCGCCTTTATATGACGATCGGCTTCATCAGCGCCTCGTCATCATATTATAGGACCGGCTCCTCATCGCCGTTGTCCTCACATCACGGCCGGCCCCTCGGGCTCGGCGTGATCATCTATCTCAAGACCGGCTTCCTCAGCGCCGCGAGTCTTGAGCCAGCGATCGGGCTCGCCATCCCTTCCCGGATGGTGACCATCGCCTTTATATGACGATCGGCTTCATCAGCGCCTCGTCATCATATTATAGGACCGGCTCCTCATCGCCGTCGTCCTCATATCACGACCGACCCCCTCGGCCTCGGCGTGATTATCTATCTCAAGACCGGCTTCCTCAGCGCCGCGAGTCTTGAGCTAGCGATCGGGCTCGCCATCCCTTCCCGGATGGTGACCATCGCCTCTATATGACGATCAGCTTCATCAGCGCCTCGTCATCATATTATAGGACCGGCTCCTCATCGCCGTTGTCCTCACATCACGGCCGGCCCCTCGGGCTCGGCGTGATCATCTATCTCAAGACCGGTTTCCTCAGCGCCGCGAGTCTTGAGCCAGCGATCGGGCTCGCCATCCCTTCCCGGATGGTGACCATCGCCTTTATATGATGATCGGCTTCATCAGCGCCTCGTCATCATATTATAGGACCGGCTCCTCATCGCCGTCGTCCTCATATCACGACCGACCCCCTCGGCCTCGGCGTGATTATCTACCTCAAGACCGGCTTCCTCAGCGCCGCGAGTCTTGAGCTAGCGATCGGGCTCGCCATCCCTTCCCGGATGGTGACCATCGCCTTTATATGACGATCGGCTTCATCAGCGCCTCGTCATCATATTATAGGACCAGCTCCTCATCGCCGTTGTCCTCATATCACGACCGACCCCCTCGGCCTCGGTGTGATTATCTATCTCAAGACCGGCTTCCTCAGCGCCGCGAGTCTTGAGCTAGCGATCGGGCTCGCCATCCCTTCCCGGATGGTGACCATCGCCTTTATATGACGATCGGCTTCATCAGCGCCTCGTCATCATATTATAGGATCGACTCCTCATCGTCGTCGTCCTCATATCACGACCGACCCCCTCGGCCTCGGTGTGATTATCTACCTCAAGACTAGCTTCCTCAGCGCCGCGAGTCTTGAGCTAGCGATCGGGCTCACCATCCCTTCCCGGATGGTGACCATCGCCTTTATATGACGATCGGCTTCATCAGCGCCTCGTCATCATATTATAGGATCGACTCCTCATCGTCGTCGTCCTCATATCACGACCGACCCCCTCGGCCTCGGTGTGATTATCTACCTCTAGACCGGCTTCCTCAGCGCCGCGAGTCTTGAGCTAGCGATCAGGCTCGCCATCCCTTCCCGGATGGTGACCATCGCCTTTATATGACGATCGGCTTCATCAGTGCCTCGTCATCATATTATAGGATCGACTCCTCATCGTCGTCGTCCTCATATCACGACCGACCCCCTCGGCCTCGGTGTGATTATCTACCTCAAGACCGGCTTCCTCAGCGCCGCGAGTCTTGAGCTAGCGATCGGGCTCGCCATCCCTTCCTGGATGGTGACCATCGCCTTTATATGACGGCCGGCTCATCATTGCCCCGTCATCATATTTCGGATTGGCTCTTTTCATCGCCATCCGCGTATCACGACCGGTCCCTCGGCCTCGGCGTGACTATCTATCTCAAGACCAGCTTCCTCAGCGCCGATAGTCTTGAGCTAGCGATCGGGCTCGCCATCCCTTCCTTGATGGTGACCATCGCCCTTATATGACGATTGGCTTCATTCTTGCCTCGTCATCATATTATCGGATCGGCTCATCATCTCCGTCCGCACATCACGATCGGCCCCTCGGCCTCGGCGTGATTATCTATCCCCAAGACCGGTCTCAGTCATTCCTTCATCGGATGGCGACCGCTGCTTGGACTTTTGGATCAGCCTCATAGTGCTGACGACCTCACATCACGATCGGCCCCTCGGCCACGACGTCACACCCTATCCCAACACCGGCTTCATCAGCGCCGAGTGTGTTGGGCTAGCGATCAGGCTCGCCATCCCCTCCTGGATGGTGACTATCGCCTCTATATGACGATCGGCTCCATCTTCACCTCGTCATCATATTTCGGACTAGCTCCTCATCATTGTCATCCGCACATCGCGATCAGCCTCTCGGCCGCGACATGATTATTTATCTCAAGACCGGCTCCCAGTGCCGAAGTCTTGTTATAGCGATTGGGCTCGCCATCCCCTCCTGGATGGTGACTATCGCCCCTATATGATGCACGGCTCATCATCGCCTCGTCCTCACATTTAGACCGGCCCCAGCGCCGAAGTCCTTATCTAGCGACTAGGCTCGCCATTCCCTTCCCGGATGGTGACCGTCGCCTTCACATGACGCATGGCTTATCATCGTCTCGTCCCCATATTCGGACCGGCTCACCAGCGCCATCGTCTCCATATTCGGACCGGTTCATCAGCGCTGTCGTCCTCATATTCAGACCGACTCATCAGCGCCGTCGTCCTCATATTCAGACAGGCGTCCACCTCCTCGTCCCCCTATTCAGATATAGCGAACATCTTGCGGTCTCCGGCCGAAAGGCTAAAGGAGCCCAGAGTTCAGCCATATATCGCTCCGTCATCTTTATTTGATGACGCGAAGCTCATTTGCAGGCCCATCGGCCATATATCGCTCTGTCATCTTTATTTGATGATGAAGAGCTCATTTGTAGGCCCATCGGCCATATATCGCTCTGTCATCTTTATTTGATGATGAAGAGTTCATTTGTAGGCCCATCGGCCATATATCACTCTGTCATCTTTATTTAATGACGAAGAGCTCGTCTACAGAACCATCGGCCATATATCGTTCTGTCATCTTTATTTGATGACGAGGAACTCATTTGTAGGCCTCTGAGCCACATCTTGCTCCGTCATCTTTATTTGATGACGTGAAGCTCAGTTGCAGGCCCATCGGGCATATATCGCCTCGTCATCTTTATTTGATGACGCGAAGCTCATTTACAGGCCCATCGGCCATATCTCGCTCCGTCATCTTTATTTGATGACATGGCGCTCACATATAGGCCTCTGAGCCATACATCACCCCGTCATCTTTATTTGATGATGTGGGGCTCTTATGCAGGCCCCTCGGCCGCACCATCACCCCGTCGTCTTTATTTGACGACGTGGAGCTCTTATGCAAGCCCCTCGGCCGTACCATCGCCCCGTCGTCTTTATTTGACGACGTGGAGCTCTTATGCAGGCCCCTCGGCCGTACCATCGTCCCGTCGTCTTTATTTGACGACATGGAGCTCTTATGCAGGCCCCTCGGCCACACCATCGCCCCATCGTCTTTATTTGACGACGTGGACCTCTTATGCAGGCCCCTCGGCCACACCATCGCCCCGTCGTCTTTATTTGGCGACGTGGAGCTCTTATGCAGGCCCCTCGGCCGCACCATCGCCCCGTCGTCTTTATTTGACGACGTGGAGCTCTTATGCAGGCCCCTCGGCCACACCATCGCCCTGTCATCTTTATTTGATGACGTGGAGCTCTTATGCAGGCCCCTCGGCCGCACACATCGCCCAATCGTCTTTATTTGACGACGTGGAGCTCTCGTATAGGCCTCTCGGCCCATCGGCCTTACGTTCTGGTCATCTTTATTTGATGAACCAGACATCATATTGTGGACGGTCGCTCGACCCATCCCTTAGTCATCTTTATTTGATGACTAGGACTACTGATCATGATGAGCTACCCACATCTGGAGATCGGCCTCGACCATCCAGCAGACGGGCACCGCTGCAGCTCCATCTCCAGGCCGAAGGGCTCGCACCTTTTGTTTCATTTTGGGGGCATCCGGTGTACTCTTTTTCCCTCATTAGGATTTTTTCCCACAGGGTTTTTCCTAATGAGGTTTTTAACGAGGCATCTCCCCATCATGGATCAAAAGGTGTCAACCCTCGGCCCCCTGTTGAAGACATCATCCGACACTCATTACTCTACTCCTCTTCACCTCATTACACTCGCCTCAAGGAGTGGGGGACTGGGAGAGCGGGGGACTTAGCGCCTCCGTTAACCAAAGAAGCAGAATTTCAAATTTTTGTTCATGAAGTTTACTCACCAGACGACGAAAGATCAGCACACAGTTCTACTCTCTTTCGCCTCGAATACTCTCGACTCAGAGAGTGGGGGACTCCTGATAGAGTATATAGACTCGGACCCCCGGGTCTCACGACTATTGGGCCCGGACAGCGGCCCACACACATCTTACGGATATCATTTGTATTATTGTACTGCTTATATGTCATTTGTATACTAGATTAGTCTTTTATGTAGTTGGGCTACCGGGCCCATATCAGCGGCCCGACCCGTTATTCCTCTATTTATACTCCTTTTGGAGCTTGTAAACCCTAGATCTCAATTCATCATCATTCTATTACTCATCTTCTCCACAATACTTGAGCTCAAATCTCTACATTTTATACATACTTGGATCCTAATAATCCATCAACCATCAATATTAACCGCGTCCTCAAAAATAGGATGCTTGTTCTATGTTGGACCGTAGTAACGTATAATTGCCCGACTTAACTGTCTTAGGCAAATTATATATAAGGAGATATAGTAAGAAATTAAAAATTTTGAAAAGAGCCAAATGCTTGAAACTTTAAAGTGGTAGCATTAAACAAATGAAAAAACAAATCTATTCCATAAATAAACAACAACGGAGGCTCAGACAAAGCTCACTAACAGACAAAATGAAACACTGACACCACCATGGCTGCAAACACACCAAACACGTGAGATATTCAGGCCTGGTCAGTGTGTTGCCACGCCAAGATACGAGTCGGGTATCCCTAATGCCCATCAACTGGCTCAAGAAAATGAATTATCATCACAGCCCCTTTATAAACAACACTGCTGTCGCCAGCACTGACATTGTTAACCTTAAGGACCTTAGGTTAACCTTATGGACCTCATATTGTTTGTATGCCTCAGAAGCATCATCGATAACAAAGGGAATATCAGATATAGTTATTGTACTCTTTGGGACAAATTCATCCTAAGTAGCAATACTTTTATCACAGACAACTTTCTCACACGCAACATTTTGACAATCAGTAATAGGGACAATGGCATTTTCACAATTAATAGCAGGGCTATCTTTTATAGAATTGTTCAAAATTTGAACATTTCATTATCAGTAAAAGGGATAGAAGCATAAAAAACAACAAGAGCATTGCAGGCAACTTTGTAATGCATAAATTATCATAGTCAGTCTCAGGTAGAGTCCCCTTAATGAGTGAATTAGAAATGGCTAAGTTATGGTTGACAGTTGGGGCTGCATATTTTTCCTTTACACACTCAGTGTGTGTATTTTTGCAGCAATAACCTCAGCATCCAAAGAGGGTTGGAGCATCATCGGTTTTGGGTCAAAATTTAGAAAACCCTAGGGCCTCGAAGGCCTTACGAATAGCGGCCAGAGGGAGGCGGACGTTAGGGTAGGTCCCAATTAACCAAAGAGTAACAGAAATTAGAGGATAGAACCTGGATTTCATCTTGCGAGAAGGAAACCCTAGAAAGCCTTTGAAACTTTGGAACACTTTTCTCATAATATGGGTCGCCTAACCAGTAAGGTTTGTCGGGAATGTTAGGGGCGCCTATGTCCGAGAAAGGTAGAGAATCTGACAACGAAGAAACCCATCTGCACGCAGGCGTTGGGTGAATTAAGAGAGAAGGTAGAGCATGTGACCAAGAAAGACGAAGCAACAGAAGACGAAGCAACAGAAGAGGATAACATCCCTGGCCCTTTTGTAGCGGGAGAGAAGTTAACGACGGCGAACAATGTAGGTACTGTAGTAACGTATAATTGCCCAACTTAACTGTCTTAGGCAAATTATATATAAGGAGATATTTTATAGGATCAAAATTATACTTAGAAATATTATGAAAAAGTATTAAATTCTTAATAAGTACTCTGTAGTATTGTTAGTTGATTATTATGAATATTAACTACTTGTTGAGGTTTATTCCTTCAACCCGTAGGCCCAACACGTGTCCTAAGGGTCTCGAACGGAAGAATGAACAAGTGGGATGAAGAAAACAAGCGGGATGGGCTCAAATAAGAGTTTAATATGCTGAATTGTTTACAAGCCGAGAAGCCGAACGTACAACACTTATGCCACGACCTGATACACTTCCTAGAGTACTAGAGTGCTAAATTGCAAATCTTTACGGTGAAATAAATGCTTCTATTTATACCGGCAAGGGGTGGTTGGACGTGTCGATGTGGCGAGCTGTGGATGGCTCAATCCCATCCACCAAATCTCCCGCATTAAATGCGTTTCCCGCCAGACTCTTGGGTTCCCACCAAGGGGTGAGGACGTTCGTCCCTTTCTGCTGGCTCTCCTGCCCCTGTTGGGCTCTTGGGTTCCCGCCAAGGGATGGGGACCTTCGTCCCCCTGTGCTTGCTCTCCCGGCCCCTGTTGATGCAAGGATACATACGACCCCTAGCCCTTAGCTACAACTTGGATTGATTGGAGACAAACCCCTCCTGGACCGGAAGATAGGCCACCCACTGCACTGGGCTCGCTGGGACCGTTTGTAGGGGGGCCATATGGGTTAATGGGTCGGCAATTGTTGGGCCATTATCCCAACACTACTTTTTAAGTTTTTATTATAATATTATATACATATAATTATATGTTTATTATTATATAGACGTATAATTGTTGACTGTTTTCCGGCGTTGACCGGGTTGACCCACCGGGTCCGAGTTGACCCGTGACCCAGTCACTTGACCGGGTCGCTCATCGGTCCGGTTTTTACAGCATAGGGATAATACAAAGCATTGAATTAGCTAATTTTTGCAGAATTAGTTGATATTGTAGTTGAATTAACTGAATTTGGTGAATTTATGAAAAAATCTCTTTAAAATATACCTTAATCATAAATAAATAATATAACAACAACATCTAAGTCTTAATTCCTAAATGATTTTGTAATCGGCTAACATGAATCGATGAATCGATCCATGATATCAATGCAAAAAAGAGAAGACAAACAAAAAGAGAGAAAAGAAGAAGAAGAAAAAAGTATGATAGCAGATAAGATAAAATAAATAAAATAAAATAACTAAGAAGATTAAAGATAAAAATACGAAAGAGCATAAAAAGCTAGAAGATAAAAGTAACATAAGAACATAAAAAAAAGAAAAAGAGTGATGAAAGATAGAAAAGAGATCAACCATCCACACGAATCTGCGCCCTTCACTTTGTTCTCTCCAAAGTCATACTCTCATCCAGTTCAAGAAGACGAATAGCAATTATGATTCCTCTAATCTAAATCTTCTGGGTCTTCCCCTCCCTATACTCTCTGTCTCTTTTCCCTACTCCTCAAGTCGTCTAATAGGTGCATTACTCAGTCTTCTACGTACATGTCCAAACCACCGCAAACGAGACTCATGCATCTTATTTTTTATAGGTGCTACTCCCACCTTTTGTCTGATTATCTCATTCTTCAAATGGTCTTTTTATACATGTTCACACATCCAACGCAACACACACATCTATGCTACACTCATCTTTTAAATGTGACATTATTTCATCTTCCAACACTCTACCCCAAACATTATTGCAGTCCTATTTTCCGCTCGATAAAATTTACCTTTCTGTCTAGTCAACATACATTTCATCTAGCCAACTCTGATTCTATGAGATACATCTCTATCTAATTCACCATCCTTTTGAACTATGGAGCCCAAGTAACAGAACATATCACACACCGGTATGTCCTTACCATCAAGAGTAATTCTACTGTTGCTACTACTTCTACCCTCCACCAAATTTTCACTCCATATACTCAGTCTTGCTTCATCTCAGTCTGAAACCCTTGATCTTCAATGTTTGTCGCCATACTTTCAACTTTGTTTTATAACACGATTGCGTCTCATTATTCAATACAATATCGTCGACAAACTTCATGCACCATGGTATATTTTCCTGAATTGACTTCATAAGTTCATCCATGACTATATCAAATAAGAAAGGACTCAGAGTCGATCCTTAGTGCACTCCCATTATAATAGGAAACTATGCGGTCCTCCCTACCCTAGTACAGACACTTGTAGTACAAGTCTCATACATATCCATGATGATATCGATACACTTACGTGATATGCTTTTTCTAGTTAAGGCCCACCAAAAGACTTATCGAGGTACTCTATCATATGCTTTTCCTAAGTCAATGAACATCAGATGTAGATCATTTTTAGTGTCTCTACAGTGCTCCACAACTTGTCTAAGAAGTTAAATGTCATGAGTTGTTGAGCGTCCAGGCATAAAACCAAATCGATTCTCTGAAATTTTCACACTTTTTTGAAGTCTTTACTGAATCACTCTCCCCCAAAATTTCATGATGTGACTCATAAGCTTAATCCCTTGATAGTTGGCACATTCTTGGACATTATCCTTATTTTAAATATGGTAATGAGAGTACTTTTCCGCCAACTTACTAGTATTTATTATTTTTCAAAATCATGTTGAAGAAACGTGTAAGCCACTAAATGCTTTTCTCTTCCAAACTTCTCCAACTCTCAATCTGTATGCCATCTGGTCCCACTTCTTTCTTCCGCCCATCTCTTTCAGAGCCTCTTTAATTTTTGTTATTTGGATCCTTCTCACAAAGTCCCGATTTACCATACACTATGGTATAGTAAGATCATCAATACCTTGCATTTTAATCCCGTTCAACAAGGTATCAAAGTATGACCTCCACTTCTCTTTTATTTCCTCGTCCTCCATCACTACCATTTGATCGACATCCTTCACACACTTAACTTTTCCAATATCTTGAGTCCTACGGTCATAAAGGCGAGAAAACGTGTAAATATCTTTTTCTCCTTCCTTAGAGTCCAATTTTACATATATTTCTTGTTCACTTTCCCACTTCCTTCCTTTACAACTTTCTTTACTCTTCTTCTAGCCTCCTTGTACTCCTATACGTTCTCGTCACTTCAACCTGTGCCCAATTTCTTGTAGCATTTCCTTTTGATCCTTATTTCTTGTTGTACCTCATCATATCATTCCACCAAGATGTGTTCTTTTTTGCTGTAAAACATCCTTTAGATTCTTCGAGTATCTTCTTCGCCACATTGTTAGTGGTGGATTCTAGGGATGACAATCTAACTTGACTCAATGTATACCCGCCCGAACCGAACCAGTCAAAATGGGGAAAACCGCGTTGACTGGGTAACACGTACGGGGCGGGGAATACCCGATTTTTTTAACGGGGAACGGGGCAGGTACGGTTTTATAATAACTCGCCCTGTTACCCGCCCCACACCCACCCTGTTTAGTTTGGGTACGGTTACCCGCCCCGTTACCCGAACCATTACTATATGTTATATATATTTTAATAATTTAATAAATTTTATTAGTACGAGTATATTTTAAATCCTAAATTCCTAATATTCCCTTTCCGTTCAACCCTATCGACCAGAAGTCCAGAAGTCCAAAAGCATCTTAGGAAACCCTATCTACCAATCGCTAGAGTGGAGAGGCTAATCGACCAGAGTTCAACCTTCACTCGCCCAGCAGCTATGTTCGCTCCTCCGACCTTCACTCAACCAGACGCCAGAGAGTGCTAATTGGATCCCTCGACCTTCACTCATCCGAACTCGCTAGTTCACTACTCATCTGTTATCTTCACTCGACGGCCAGTGTCCATCCAGCCATCGAGACTATCTGCTATTCTTCATCACCAAATCTCCTTCGTCTATAATAGGTAATCTTCTGCAAGCCATATGTGCGTGCCAAGGGAAGAAAGTTTGGGAGGGCTAGGGGTAAAAGAAACAGCAGGGGATACAAGGCTTAGTTGCATTATATTGGTATCAATATTAGCAAGTTGTGTTCTCTTGTATCTTTGAATTCAAATTTTAGACTTTAGTTTGCTGTTAACAGTACCTTGTTTTGTGTTATTGTGCTTATTTTACTATATAAGTGATAGAACCTTTGCATCACTTTCGTTCTGACCAAGTGTTTTTGTGTTTTTGTTTGTATAAATGTATAATTGCTATAATTAGTTGTAATTACTTTTGTTTAATTTCAGTTTATTGTAGTGTTGCAAGTCATTAGTGTTTATCTTAAATTTATATTTAGATTTAATTAGTTTGTGTAATTGCTGTAATTAGCAACATTAATTTTACATTAATTTTTCAAAAATAATTATGGGTGCAGATTTTTGAAAGGCTAAAGCGCAAAGTTCAAATAACAGTTTGTATACTGTAATACTATGATCATCCTGTTACTTATCTTCTACTTCAAATAAAAGTGCAGATTTTTGAAAGGCTAAGTACAGCTATGGCGCTACTTAGATATTATCTTCCTATGGTATGTTGACGTGCACTTGTCGTTAGGTGCACTCAAAATAATTAATCAATACAACACTAATACGTAGTATAGTGTAGTAAGGTTCGTATCCACAGGGAAAAGAATACTTTTCTTTTAAATAAATAGTAACAAAAGGGGGGTTTAGATTTGTTTGCTTTAAAAACACTAAGATAAACAACCTATATGAGTTTAATTCAATGAGATGAAGACTTGGTTTCGCTTTTATCCACTTAATGAAATGTTCGTCGATCCCGGTTATATCTTTAACTATCTTCCTCTCAAATACTCAATCGAGGAGTATATCCAGTTCATCGAGGGTAGTTATTAATATCGAGATGCATTCATTAATAAAACTTACTATCGAGTCAATATAGAACAAACGTCGTATATTAACTTGATAGTAGCAATAAACTTAAGATGAAAACGATTGAGATTGATAACCTCAACACAAGCGGTTTATTGGTTTAATCAATATAAGTAATTCCCCTTGGCATATTAACCATGAGATGCATGCATTAATATTCCAAGTTTACTACCGTTGAAAGAACCGGATTAATAACAAGCGTATTAACCGATTGATTCTACTAATAATTAATATGAGAAACAATACTAGTTGATACTTTAAGTAATGTTTAAGATATTAACATGAAATATGAATAGGAATTAATTAATACTCAAGGAAGAATATTAAAATATATGAATCCTACTATGATTAATATCAAGATGTTAACTAATTGTCATCTTAGTAACACTCCTCAATATTATCATAGAGGAAGAAATAGCTATTACTATAACCAATGTCGAGATGTTAACTAATTGTCATCTTAGTAACACTCCCCAACTTTGATATAGAGATAGTATTTGAAAGGAAGAATTAATATTCAAGGAAGAAGATTAAAGAAAATAACTCACAACTTACAAATTCATTAAGCTTCAAAGTAGCAAAACCAAGATGGAAGAATTTAGCTCCTCATTTGGAGACTAAACATGATGAAAAATATAAAGAAAGAGCTATTCTATACTGAGCTTAGATGTACAAAGGAATTGGATATCTTTTTGTGAAGGAAAGGAGGTGTATTTATAGATTTTTGGGATGGGATTCGGGTACTCGATCGGAGGCATACTCGACCGGTTTCAGGCTATTTTCTAAGAGTATACCCGATCGAGTATATATGAATACCCGGTCGAGTATG
Organism: Cuscuta europaea; assembly: GCA_945859875.1. Taxonomy (NCBI): domain Eukaryota; kingdom Viridiplantae; phylum Streptophyta; class Magnoliopsida; order Solanales; family Convolvulaceae; genus Cuscuta; species Cuscuta europaea. The sequence goes on along the minus strand of CAMAPE010000077.1, from coordinate 5,525,577 downwards.
CTTAGAAAATGGTATTCGGACCATACTCGACCGATCTTCGTTTGAAATTCAAAGGCATACCCGATCGGGTATGTCGGTCTACCCGATCGGGTATAGACATAAAATCATGGCCGAAATCTTCCCTGCATGTTCCATTGTCTTCGGATCTGATCCGATTTGAAGTTCCAACCTAATACCCGATCGAGTATAGCTAATACTCGACCGAGTATAGACCAAAATTCAGGATCTTCTTTTGTCTTTGAATTTTTTGCACCTTCTTTCCACTTTTTGGGTTCACCAACTGTACTTCGAGTGATCAATACCTGCTTGAGCTCAGAATATATCTAATCTAACCTATTTACAAGAATTTAACAATCTAATCTATTACACCAAAAGTGTGTAATTTCCAAAGTAAAAGTCAAGCAAAACTAATTAAAAACATAAACATAAATATGGAAATTACGAACGTATCAACTCCCCCACACTTAAACCTTTACTCGTCTCGAGTAAGATCAAATGTTTACAAGTGTCAATGTTTGTCCAAAAGTTCCACAGTTCAACAAAAACACAATACAAACACAAAGACCACCAAGGATGACAAATAAAAATGAGTTTTAAACTCATATTACAAAAGAGCATCTTGGGTTTAATGGCCTCCTAGTGTTATCTTCTTTTCTCCTCCTCTCTTTTTCTTTATCTTGAATCTTCTTATTCTTCACAAGGATACAATGAGTGCCTGCAAGAAAAAACATTTCTCTCATATCTCTCATTTTGCCTAGGAGCCTTTTCAGGTTTTCGTCCTAGCACCTCTTTTCATTTTCCATTCTCTCCAACTCACTCATTTTTTATAAGCCTTTTTTTGCTTAGATTGCCCATTTTGTTGGGTTTTCAACCTAACTAGCATTTATTTTCTTTTATTTATTTATTTATTTATTTTTTCTTTTTTTTTGTGAAAGTTCAAAAGAATTACATGCATAGTGGTAGGTAGAAATGAAAATTACATACCATCATGAGTGTCTCCCCCGCACTTGAATTAAGCACTGTCCCTAGTGCCCGCCTTCTCCTCCGTAGTAGCTCCCTCCAAAGCCGCTCCCTTGGCCACCATCTCCCATGTAGGTGTCCCCGCCATCTCCGCCGTCGTACCCTCCACCCCCGGAGCCAGATCCTCCAAAGTTACCCCAATGAGTGGGGTCATACCATGAGGGTGGTGGAGGGGGGTTCGCCATGGTATGGAAGGATCCCTGTTGTGCCATATAAGAGTACATAGGTCCGTAGAACCTATGTTGGTCTTCCTCATACCGATGTCTATCGGCCTCCCTGAGCTCCTCCAATCGTTGAAAGCCGGCTCTTTGCTCATCCTCCAATCGTTGAAAACCGGCTCTTTGCTCCTCCTCTAATCGGTTGAGCCGGTTGTCCATTTGGGCTATTCCCGTAAGCAGTTGTTGTTGACCCTCCAGAAGTTGTTGAAAGAAGTCAGGTGGTGGAGGGTTTTGGCTCTGTTCTGGGAGGTCCTGGCCCATGTTGTGATGGCTATGGAGTTGAGCATAGGTCTCGTAATCGGGCTGGTGTTGGGGAGGTTCTTGTTCGGGTTCCTGGAGATGTGGTGGAAGGGCGTGTGGGAAGAGGTAATGTTGCTCCGCTCTTCCTGTTTTGTAGTGGAGTTGGGGGAGTTCTGGGTTGGGCAGGAGGAAGTATTTGAGGGGTTTGGGGTGGATGTGCCAGTTGTACATATTTCTGGGTCTTTCTTCACCATAAACGGTGTGTGAAAAAGATGTGCAGCCCGAGTGGCCCAGCCAAGCAATGTTCATCAAACAGTAGTCGGGTATAGGAGAGTTATCCGTATACCCGAACTTTGTGGCCAAGTGCATAATCACCCCGCCCACTACAATATCACCCTTTGCCACGCTTTCTTTTTTGAGATGTGCCCACATAAGATTACATAGGTTGAAATCTACGTGGACACGGAATAGGGCTACCGATATCAGACACACATCCCCCATCCTAGTGTGATGGTTGTTGGGACGTCCAAGCAAGGAGTTGGCGAGGAATTTCAAAAATAGGCGGAGGACGGGATGTTGGACATGACTAATATAGAGTTGGGAGGAGCTAAATTTAGTCTCCCCGGTCATCTTTGTCCATAGGGTATGGCCGAAGGCGGTATTGTCGGATATAGATTTTTGGTACGGGACCGGAATACCAAAGTGTTCGGCGAACTCAAGTTTCGTGATGGTGTGGTTGTGGTTAAACAATCGAAACCTGAGTTTATCATCCCTAAAATCCTCCTCATTGTTCTCAAATTTCACAGAGCTTAGGAATTCATAGATAATTTTTTCATTTGAGTGATGTTGCATTTTGAAAATTTTATCCATGCTCAACTCATGAAAAAATTTCTTCATCATTTTGTACACTCCTAATTCCTTTAGGGCATCATGACATAAAAAGCGAGAAGGTTTAACTTGCCTTTCAATTGTGGACATGAAGCGTGTGCGGTGTTCGTTGTCCATGAAGAGGATGTCCTCGTAGCCCGGGATGGATGCCCTAGTGTTTGAGCTTTGCCCTTTCTCTTTCCTTGGAGCCATTTTGGAGTGAATTTGGCCTTGAAATCCGAAATTTGAAGGTGGGGGGTAGGGTTTTTCGGACCTCTGAAATTTGGGGGAGAATGGGATTGGTGAGTATGAGTGTGTAGAGGAGGATGAGGGGAGTGTTTTGGTGTTGAAATGGGATGATTTGGTGAAGAAATGAGGGAGATATGGTAGAGAGAAGGTGTAAATATGGAGGTTGGGGGCGTTTTGTTCGAATTGGGGTTGGGGATTCTAGGGAAGATGAAGTGTTTGGGGCTGATTTGGGGTTATAATACCCGTATACCCGATCGAGTATGTGCTGATACTCGGTCGGGTATGTCTGGAAAGCGGCCTTTTTGAGCAGCCTGCCTCCTGTACTCGATCGGGTAGTGTAATGTTACCCGGTCGAGTATGTCTTGAAAATGAAGTTCATGAGTGGTCTGCCTCCGGTACTCGATCGGGTAGTGTCATGTTACCCGGTCGAGTATGTCTGGAAAATGAACTTTGTGAGCAGCCTGCCTCCGGTACCCGGTCGAGTATTCTTCCATACCCGATCGGGTATGTGCTCTTTTCTACTTTTGAGGCGGGTACTCGGTCGAGTGTGGGAGTCAGTCTCCTTGAACTTTAGCATTTCTATACATACCCGACCGGGTGTATAGTGATACCCGATCGGGTATCTCTTGTTTTTCAATTTTTGAATGCTTCCTCGATCGAGTAGTGCCCGGTTCCCTTTTCTTTTGGTCATACCCGACCGAGTATCAGGTTGTACTCGATCGGGTATGTCCCCAGATGCTCCAAAACCTGCATTTTTTATTTCTTTTTCTCCAAAAACCCGTGATTAGTGCCCTCTCTCACTGATCTCTCAAATACATAATTGAAAACATTGACAGGGGGGTTAACAATAAAAGAAAAATGTACCTTGCTTGGGTTGCCTCCCAAGAAGCGCCTTAGTTAACGTCGCGGCACGACGCCATTGTTGTGTTCATTCTTCAAAGATTGGATCGATGAGATCCATGCATTCAATGCTTTCTTTCTGGAAACCTTCAAGGAATGGTTTGAGTTGATGTCCATTAACCTTGAGGATTTTTCCGGTGTCGAGGCTTTTTATTTCCACTGTGCCATGGGTGTAGACTTTGACCACCTCGAATGGTCCTTCCCATCGTGATCTCAATTTTCCGGGGAAAAGGCGAAGGCGTGAGAGAAAAAGAAGGACTTTGTCTACAACTTGGAAATCCTTTCTTATTATCATTTTGTCATGCCATACCTTCGTCTTTTCCTTGTAGATGGCGGCATTCTCATAGGACTCCAATCGAAGCTCTTCTAGTTCTTGGAGTTGTAACTTCCTTTGCTCTCCCGCTTTAGCCATGTCGAGATTGAATATTTTGACCGCCCAATAAGACTTGTGTTCGAGTTCGACCGGAAGATGACAGGCCTTACCGAACACGAGTCTATAGGGTGACATTCCAATTGGGGTTTTGAAAGCGGTCCTGTATGCCCATAAGGCATCATCCATGCGCAGGCTCCAATCCTTACGGTTTGGATTTACTGTCTTTTGAAGAATAGATTTCAGCTCTCTGTTTGATACCTCAGCTTGACCGTTTGTCTGTGGGTGGTAGGCGATGGAGAGTTTATGTGTGACGCCATATTTTTTCAACAAGGCACTCACAGTTTTGTTGTAAAAGTGAGTGCCTCTATCGCTTATCAAGATGCGTGGTACTCCAAATCTTGAGAAGATGCGGGTTTTGAGGAATTCAGTCACCGCTTTGGCGTCATCGGTCTTTGTGGCTTTTGCTTCCACCCATTTGGATATGTAATCTACCGCCAATAGAATATATAGATTTCCATGGGAATTAGGAAAAGGTCCCATGAAATCTATTCCCCACACATCAAAGATCTCCACGTAGAGCATAGGAACTTGTGGCATCTCGTGCTTTCGAGAGATGTTGCCCATGCGTTGGCAATTATCACAAGATTGACAATAGACATGAGCATCTCGGAATAAGCTTGGCCACCAAAAACCACATTCAAGTACCTTCATGGATGTTCGTTTTCCTCCAAAGTGGCCACCACATGCATGTGAGTGACAAAAAGCAAGTATGGATGCAATTTCTGTTTCGGGAATGCACCTTCGAATGACCTGATCTTTGCAATGTTTCCATAAATATGGTTCATCCCATACGTATTGCTTTGCATCATGCTGGAGTTTCTCTCTTTGAGCTTTAGAGAAGCTTGGTGGAAACCTGTTTAGAACAAGGAAATTAACAATGTGAGCGTACCAAGGACGAATTTCCTTAAGGGAGAAAAGGGTCTCATCGGGAAATTCGCCTCGGATATCATCTTTGATATGATTGTTTCCTTCACCCAAGACCAAACGGCTCAAGTGATCGGCCACCAAGTTCTCCATGCCTTTCTTGTCCTTGATCTCAACATCAAACTCGCTCAGGAGTAGTATCCATCGAATCAGCCGTGGTTTGGCCTCTTTCTTTGTCATCAAGAACCTAATAGCCGCATGATCAGTGTAAATGATCACTTTGGTACCAAGTAAATATGACCTGAATTTTTCGAGCGCATAAACGACGGCCAACATTTCTTTTTCGGTGGTGGCGTAGTTGCGTTGGGCATCATTGAGGGTGGTGGATGCATAATAGATCACATGAGATGCTCTTCCCACCTTTTGGCCCAAAACAGCCTCGACCGCATAGTCACTAGCATCCCACATGATCTTAAAGGGAAGAGACCAATCCGGGGCTTGGATGATAGGTGCGGTTACTAATTTCTCCTTCAAAGTATTGAAGGCCTTCTTGCAATCCTCGGAAAATATGAACTCCACCTCCTTTTGAAAAAGTGTGCATAAAGGAGATGCAATCTTTGAGAAATCTTTGATGAACCTCCTGTAGAAACCTGCATGTCCAAGGAATGATCGTATTTCCTTAACGGTGGTAGGATAAGGCAGTGATTGGATAACCTCCATGTTGAGGGTAAATCCCGTAGATCCGAAAGCCCAACACGAACTTTGGATATATCAGGAATGGCCCAGAATCAAAGCGTGTAAAGAAATATAAGATCTGAACTCACTAACACTCGAAAGCTCACTTGTATTAATTAACCAATCTGATTACAAGGAATTTCCCGATCGGTAGGTCGGAAACTATGCTTTAATACAAGAAATAAGATCAATGATGCTATTCTAGAGCCTGAGTATTGAAATGCTAACCCTTATAATGACTTGAAACCTTCTATTTATACTAATGGAGAGCATGGGCTGCCCCATGCTGATTGGCCGTTGTTCCACCGACTTGGTCATCCATGCTTCCACTTGTTGATATCACAGCCTGGCATTAATTGCACCTGGCCACTTGCCGGTTGGCCGTTGCTCGAACGGGATGTTGGGCTATGCTGAAGATGCTGTCAAATTGGCCCAAGTATGATATATAGTCCGAACTCCGTTCAGTATGTCTTCTTATTGGGCCAACCTTTGTTTGGACCGAACTCCGTTCGGTATGTCTTCTTACTGGATCTATTCATCATAGAGTGATGGGCCCGTTGTTTGGGCCGGATATCTTGGGCCTTCCCGATCTGGGTATTGGGCCTCTAGGTCAATATCCCAACACAAGTCCCCCACTTCCGATGTCTCGAACGATAGTGAGTGCATTAGGAAGTATATCAATGTTATAATACCCCGAATGGCGATCAGGGTACAAAAGTAACCAGTTCCCCATGCTGCGATTTGGCGGCTGCCGCTTCATTTCCCCATATTCATCATGATAACCGTCGTTTAGTCTTTTCATTAGACACGTGTTTAGCTTAAACGCTCCTTGTGACGTGTCGCTCTCTGATTGGTTCTTGACACGGCGATTTCAAGGCTATAAATTAGCCTTTAACTTCTCAATTCCGGGTTTCGATTCTGCAATTCTCTGCGCCTTGTTGATTTCCCTTCAATTCTCTCCCAGCTTCCGTCGCTCAAGTAACCTCTCAAAACCGGATTCCCTATCTTCATTTCTGGCTCGACCGAGATGAGCCCCACAGAGCATTCCTCTGATTCGGAGATGGCCTCCCATGGAGATGACCGTGATGCCGCCATTGTGGACGTCATCACAGTCCCGTTTGCCGGTGGTTCTACTGAAACGGCGACGAATACCAGGGCTGAGGCGGAGGACCTCCCTAGCACTTCTTCTTCCTCCAGTGAAGATTCCGACGACACCAAATCCGAAGACGAAATAGCCTCCATGGCGGACGGACTTCCCAACGATTTTCCTCGCCATAACCTTGACCTAAAATTGATTAGGGAGAGGCGGCAAAAACTGACCTCCCATAATAGGGCCGAAATTCCGGCCCTTATCCGTGACCCGGTGGATTTCCGTTTGCAAGCTGGGCTTCACCCAATGCGTCATAGGCCCGGAATGACCATAGTTCACTTTGACTCAATTAGGGCCGGCCTTAGGTTTCCGCCACACCCCTTTTACATTTCTTTCTTCAATTTCTACGAAGTTGTACCAGCCCAAATTATGCCGAACTCCTATCGGGCAATGGCGGGGTTTATCTGCCATTTCAAAGATGCCGGCGCCCGACCAACCCTAGAACTCTTTCACCAATTTTTCAAGGTAGCCCCCCAACAAACTCACGGCTATCTGGCCACTAGTGCCCGAACGGGACACATTCTGTTCAACGGAAACCCAACTTCAATCAAAGGGTGGAAAGACCTGTTTTTCTTCGTGTCTGTCCCGGACGGCCTAATTCCCCGCAAATGGAATGCCTTCCCCCGCAAGACTCCTGATCCTGTCCTTACTGAAGAAATTTACAAGGACGTGCTTGCTGTGGAGAAGGATAAATGCATGGACATCATGAGTTATCTGACTCCCGAACGACTTATTACAGCCGGGATAGGTACTGCCCGTTCTCTTGGGTTTACTTGTTTTGAGAAACCAAGTGCCATGGTCCGGGCGGTCCTTCCCGTGCGAGAAACGTTCTTTTGTTCTTTTTCTAGTTTCTCACACGCTAAGGCCGCTCGATACTAACATTGTCCTTTGTCTTTTTTCAGCACCAAACCCAGATCTACCTATGGATGACAGCAGAGTTATCGCAGCCGGTGGGGCCGGTAAACGGAAAAAATCCAGGAAGAACCCCCAACCTACTCCCTCCATTATTCCTGCTCAGGATGCTGCCTCTTCTCAACCGCTTCCAGAGCCTCAGCCAATACAGCAGGTCCATCAGGACCAATTCGAGGCCATGCTGGTCGACGATCGGTTCGGCTCTGACCAACTGCATCAATTCTCCCAGCACTTTGACTCCGTTCGGGGGGAACCCTCGAATGCAGGTGAGACCCACACCGACCATATTACGGTCAAGTCGAGCGGATCTCCTTATCTGATCCTGTCCATGAGGTATTAGAAAGGGTCGGTTCTGCCGCGAGCCAGATCTGGTCGACCTCCTCTTGGTTCAACAACTTTTCCCTTCCTCAGTTGCCGGTCGAGAAATCTGAAGAATGTCTGGCCTTGACCGCTCTGAAGGTACATTATCTTTTGTGCTTTGTTTTTATTCTACTCTGTGATCAGTACTAACTCTCGAACGGTGCTCTGTAGATGGGTTTGTACACCCTTTAAATGCGGGAAGCCCGTCTGGCCAAGGAACGAGAACTGATTGTTGCCCAGTCTTCTGCTGAGCAACATGCTGCTGCCGCCATCGCCTCTCTGGAGGCCGAACGGAAAGCCTTTGCGGAGGAGAAGCAGAGGCTGGATGCTGAGCTCGGTACCCTCTGGGTCCAACTTGCAGCTTCCCGGGCAAAGATCCTTGCTGCTGAGGCCGCACAGGTCAAGTTCAAAGAAATGCCATCCAGCATCCCGGACGGTCCCTATGAAGTAAACGTGGATCTGTCCGCCGTCCGGGAAACGTTTAAATCCTCTGATGAATTCTCCATCATCAAGGATGATTACGCAAGGACCCAAATCTCGTTCGCCTTTGGGGCGTACTTGAAGGGTTTCCCCAAAGGTTCTGGTCGGCTATCGGCAGGGGTGGCCCTCTTGGACAAGGATCCTGAGGCCAAAAAATGGAACGACTCCATTGTTTCAGATCTATATGGCAAAATTGGCCAGGTCCTGTTGCGTCCCTTCGTTGCTCAGCTTCAAACTAATCTGGGGAGGCCGGTTCAGGCTTCTGATCTTCCCAAAGAGGATATTATACAGGCGCAGTTCGAGAAATTCCTGCGAGCCCAGCAACGGGAAGCTGATCGGGCTGCTGGGAGAGAGCCTGAACCCCAGTCTGATGATGATGAGGACGAGGACGAAGAGGGAGATGAAATGGCCCCTGGCCAAATATTTATATGTACTTTTTAATTACTTGTTGTAATTTTCCTTTCTCTAAGTAGCTTGTACTTCCCGGTCAATAGAACCGATGAATATATATCCCTTTTTTGCATGAAGCTTTGTATACCGTCTTTACTGTCTTTATTGCATGATTTACTCGCCATTCGGGATTCAGCCCGTTTTGTATGACTTAACCAATTTCCTGACTTTATTTCTTGCTCAAATACTCCTAATGCCATTGATCACCGTTCGGGCATTAGAAGGTTCTGATAATTTATTAAGGAAAAAACCCCTTCTATCTGGGACTCAGCCGTTCGGGCTTCAGACCAATTTTTAGGACTTAGCCGTTTAATTTCGGATAACCTTTTACAACATTGATAGCCGGTCGGGCTTCAGGTTACTTTTTAGGACTTAGCAGTTTTTCTAAACAGCAAGTCCCTATGATCTTTGCTAATCCTCTGTAATCCCGTCCGGGGTACGTGCACAAAAAATGAACCATAAATGCCTCAGATTAATCGTAACCACCCTATGCCACGTGTTGCTGATGGATTAGGGACTTGTGCGGCACTTTCCCTATTTATAGAGAGGTGCTTCCCCTAATTTCTCCTGCTGTTTTCTCACTTTTCTTTCGAGCTTTCTCTCTCTAGAATTCCCAGAATTCTCTTGCATACTCTCAAGCCTTCTCTCTCTAGAATTCCCAGAGTTCCTCCAGCGTTTTTATGTACTACCCCTCTAGCTCAGAATCTGAAGAGATGCCTCTGATTCGCACAAGCAAAACATCTACTGGTAACAAGGCCGAAGGCTCTTCATCCCAAACACCTAAACCCGCCAATCCTCAGGCCAGCAAACATACCGAACAGCCACAGGATGACGGATGTCAGTCCGGAGATGACCTCCAAGTTTATAACAAGGGGATGCCCGAGCGGCCACCCCGCATTCCCCTACACTTCACTCGCATACGCAAACAAAGACAACGACTTCCAGAAGATGTCGAACGGCAACTTAGCCAGTTGTTGCCCCCACCAAGGGAATACTACGCCGGATTCATTCGGCACCCGATGAGGCACCGACCGGGGCACGTGCTAGTGCATCTTGATGCTCTGACTGCTGGGCTTCGGTTCCCTCTCCATTCATTCATAGTGGAGTTCTTACGCCGGGTTGCTGTACTGCCCGCTCAGTTCGTGCCCAGCACTTACCGCATTCTGACAGGCTTCATCATTCGATGCCATGAGTTGAGGATCACTCCAAGCGTCGATCTGTTCCTTCACCATTACTGTTATCAACCTTACTGGACGACCGGGTACCTGAAACTGGTAGCTCGTTCTGATCGTCAGCTGTTCACAGAGAATGTTACCCCGCAGGCTGACTGGGAGGAGCGGTTTTTGTTCGTTCGGGTAGGTGATTCTCTGCCATTCCCGGATAGGTGGAACGCATACCCCGTTCGGGATTCTCAGCCCAGGGTGGACGCCGTTTTACGCTCCCAAGCTGAGTCTTTGCGGATGGGAGGGACCCGAAGTCTTCGGAGCTTTGTCACTACTTCGAGCATGTTATCTGCTGGAATCGGTAAGCGTAGTAAGATTTTAACCCGATCATCCTTCATTCTCACAAATCAGCTTCTTATTTTTTATTCTTCTTTCTTGTAGGTGTGATATCTCCCATACCCGTCCGGCGCTCTATCTCTTCTGCCACCTTGACGGCTTCTTCCGGTAAAGGAAAGGAGAAGATGATAGCCGATCGTGATTCGGTGGAGCAAACCCGTAAGAGGCGCAAAGGGAATGATGGCGATCAACTGATCCCGATCGACCATGTGGTTGATTTGACCGGTCCGGAGGTTGAACCCAAAAGATCGGTACCTGCCAAAACCTCAACTCCGGTTCTTACTGACACACCGATCGATGATCGGATGTTTGTTGAATTTTCAAATATGGGGCCCAGATCAGAGGGGAGGTATCTGTTCGGGCTGATGCCATCTTCTATGTGGTGTCACACTGCGATCAAAGTTCCCCCGAGCTTCACCAACTTGACTCACTGGTCGGATCGTTTCGAAGCAGGTCACCAGGAAGCGCTCAAGGTACACCTCATTCAGATCCATGCCTTTCTACTATTCATGTTTTACCTTATCTGACTTTCATTGTAATCTCGTTTTCAGGCTGGCGTGTATTATCACAAGGCCTTTCTTGCCGCTGAGAAGGAGATGAAAGCCCTGGCCAGCGATCGGGATGACGGCCAGGTCCTCCTTTCTGCCGCTCGGAAGTTAGCGGCCGATCTCCAAGAGCAGGCCAAGGAGGGTGAGAAGGCAAAAGCTGCTCTGGCTGAGATGCATGAGAAGTCCCATCGTCGCGATCGGGAGCTTAAAGAACTCCGGGCCAAGGTGCGGGCTGCTGAATCTGCCGGTATCAAATTTGATAAAGCTGTTGGCGACCATCTGCCCGAACCTTACACGGTCAATACTTCCCAGATTGCTCAACAATCGATAGTGGATTTTCAACGGGGCAAGGGGCTGAACGTCGCTCTGGAGAACACGGCCCGGCAATTCCTAGGTCCTCACCTTGGCCAATTTTTGCGTGAGAGCTCAGATCCCACAAGGCAGGGATCGACCTCCTGGATAGCACGCCGGAAGGGAAATCTTTCTTGGATGTCCTGACCGAGAAAACTGTGAAGCAAAGTCAGGACCTGCTTCTGGACAGGAATCTTGAGCTGATCCTAGAGCATTTCCCCAAGCCGTTCGATCCTGATGAATTAGGCTTCGACGATCTGTTCGGGAACACATATGATCGCATCATGGAGAAAAGATCCAAAGCAGCGCCTGATGATGCAGTGCAGGCAGGGAGCTCTCAGCCTCCATCCTCCCCGAACGGCAATCCTCCAGTAGTATAGTCTTACTGTAAATTTTGCTTGTTCATTTTTCTTGTATATTCCGGCTAGTAATGCCGAAGAATAAACTGGACTTCTTTCCTTTATCTGTTGCCCCTTTTCTATTCTTCCTTTGATTTTTTGTTCACAATCTTTTCTATGTGGCCGAACCTCACTCGGCTCATGTATCTTTATGTCTGACATCTTTCCCGAACCCTTTTGATCCCTTTTCCTGTTCGTGACGCACAGGTTCAAAACTCTTAGCTGAGGTGAATTCCTCCAAGCCGTTTTGATCGTGACCACAGGGTCAAACTCTCAGCTGGGATAGGGGCTCCCTCCAAACTGTTAACCCGTTCGACATTCGGTCATCCGGAATGATTTCACGTGTTAACAAGCTGAGATGAGACTCTCTTCACAATTGTTCTGACACCTTTCCCGAACCCGTTTTGATCCCTTTTTCCGTTCGTGATGCACGGGTTCAAAACTCTTAGCTGAGGTGAATTCCTCCAAGCCGTTTTGATCGAGACCACAGGGTCAAACTCTCGGCTGGGATAGGGGCTCCCTCCAAACTGTTAACCCGTTCGTCACTCGGTCATCCAGAATGATTCCACACGTTAACAAGCTGAGGTGAGGCTATCTCCCTTCCAAACCCATAATTCCGATGCATTCCGAACTGTTCTCTCTGGCTCGTATCATCCACATTAGGGGTCTGAGGTAACCCTTTTCGAACTGCAAGCAAGATCACCGAATTTGGGTCATTCCTTACTTATAGCTAAAAGGGCGACTCGCTTCCAAATCAAGTTTTATGACTGAGGCGAGCTTTTTCAAAACCATAGTTCCGATTCCCCGGGCGACAATCCATACCTTATCCGAACGTCGCTCGGTTAATCCATATCTTACAGTCTTGACACCATCTCCAAGCTGTTTTGATCCCTTTGCCCGTACGTAATTACAGGGTCGACTTTGGCTAAGTTGACGACTCAGCTCCCTCCAAACTGTTAACCCGTTCGTCATTCGGTCATCCAGAATGATTCTACGTGTTAACAAGCTGAGGTGAGAATCACTGTCCTTCGAACTCCAGGCCATTTTGATCCCTTCATCAATGCGTAATTACAGGGCCAAAACTCCTGCTGAAATAATGGTTCCCTCCAAACTGCTAATATGTTCGTCATTCGGTTTTCCAGAATCGATTCTCATATTAACCGTTGAGGTGAGACTATCTGAGCGTCAAACTCCAAGCCGTTGGCTGAGAATGACTTTCCTTCCATGCTGTTAACTCGTTCGTCACTCGGTCATCCAGAATGATTGAGTTAACCACGGGCACCGATTTTCTGAGCCTCAATTCTTCAAGCCGTTTTTGATCCCTTTATTCTTTCATAAATTTAGGGTCAAAAACTCCCTTAGCTGAGAATTGATTTTCCTTCCATGGTGTTAACTCGTTCGTCATTCGGTCATCCGGAATGATGGAGTTAACCACGGGCACCGATTTTCTGAGCCTCAATTCTTCAAGACGTTTTTGATCCCTTTATTCTTTCATAAATCTAGGGTCAAAAACTCCCTTAGCTGAGAATTGATTTTCCTTCCATGTAGTTAACCCGTTCCTCATTCGGTCATCCAGAATGATCGTGTTAATCATGGGCTGAGTTTGTGTGGAAGTTATGTCTCCCTCTCTATACATTTTTTTTAGAGGTGGCAACAGCCGTTTTACTGATAAAATTTCCTTAGATGCTCCACATTCCAAGTTCCTGCCGGTCGGCCTTCGGTATTTTGTAGGCCAAACGTTCCTGAAGCATACTTCTTACATATTTGGTAGGGGCCTTCCCAATTTTGTGCCATTTTTCCACCTTCGAGCGGTTTGCTTTTTTCTCGCTTTCTTAGCACCAGGTCCCCTACCTCGATTGAACGAACTTTAACTTGCTTATCAAAATATCTTCTTGTGGCTCTGTGATATTCTTCCATTCGTGCGGCTGCCAGATCCCTTCTTTCTTCTATGAAATGCAATTCGGCCCGTAAGTTGTCTTCATTCTGTTCTGGGCTGTAATGCATCGTTCGATGTGTGGGAACTAGGATCTCTGTTGGTACTTTGGCCTGGAACCCATAGGCAAGGGCAAATGGAGTCTCTCCCGTGGCCGTTCGGGGTGTGGTCCTGTAAGTCCATAGAATATAATTCAACTGATCAGGCCACGATGAGGAGTATTCTTCCAGCTTCTTCTTCATACCATCCATGATAGTTCGGTTCCTATTTTCTACCTGGCCATTCGCCTGAGGGTATGCCACGGACGCTCTGGAATGCTTGATTCCCCATTTGACCAGGTAGTTCTCAAAATTCCGGCTCACGAACTGCCTTCCATTGTCAGTTACAATCTGTTCAGGGATTCCGAATCGGCAAATGATATTTTTCCAGACAAATTTCTGACACTTAACATCTGTGATGCTGGCCAGTGGCTCGGCCTCCACCCATTTAGTAAAGTAATCTATCCCCACGATGATATACTTGTTGTTTCCTGGGGCCGTAGGTAGAGGACCTAACAGGTCTATCCCCCATCTGGCGAACGGAAGGGCCACTGTCATTGGAGTGTAGAAAGTGGCAGGCCGTCCGGGAACCGGTGCGTATAGTTGGCATACCTTACATTTCCTTGTATGTGTAAAGCAGTCCTGTTGGATAGTCGGCCAATAATACCCTTGTAAGATGATTTTTCTGGCCAGTGTCTTGGGCCCTTGGTGGCTAGAACAGATACCTTCATGAATTTCTTCCATTACAGCCGCCGCTAGATCGGGTGGGAGGCATTTCAGATATGGCCCCCCAAATGTCTTTTTGTACAGCTGCCCATCTACCAATTCGAACATGGAAGCCCTCCTCTGGATGCATTTTATTTGATAAGCAGGATTTTTATCTTGTGGGAGGGTTCCGTCTTTCAGGTAGTTGGTCATATCTACGACCCAGCTCGGGACGGCATAAGATATGGCCTCGATCTGGAGCACCATGATTGCTGGGGTCGCCAAGGTTTCCCGATGGGCAAAACGTTGGATATGAGCCGGGATCTCCTGTGCCCGATCGTCGAACGCTGCATTCTCTAATTTGGACAAGATATCTGCTTCAGTATTTTCAATCCTGGATATTTGGTTGAGCACCACCTGTTCAAATTTACGTATCTGCTCCTCAACTATCTCCTTGTAGGCCTTCATCCTCTCTTCTTTGGCCTCAACAGTGCCGTTTACTTGATGTACTAACAATTGACTATCTGACCGGACTTTTAACCGATCGGCACCCAGGGCCTTTGCATATTTTAAACCAGCGATGAGAGCCTCATATTCAGCCTCATTGTTGGTTACCTTGAAGTCAAAATGGATAGAATAATATGCTTTGAACCCCTCGGGCGATGTAATCACAGCTCCATCTCCACAACCCTTGGCACTAGCTTCACCATCCACATACATTTCCCACCAGTTATCCAGCCCATTGTTCTCTGAATCTGTTTCTGAGGGCCGAGCGGTACATTCTGCGATGAAATCTGCCAGGGCCTGCCCTTTGATAGTAGGCCGAGGCTTGAAATCCACCTCATATTGCCCGATCAGGAGGCTCCACTTGGTAATGCGTCCACTTGCCATAGGATTTCTCAAGATGGTGGCTAGTGGCTGGGTAGTATACACAGTTACCGGGTGGGTCTGGAAATATGGTGCTATGCGTTTAATGGCAGCTATCAGGGCCAGTACATTTTTCTCTAGCAAGGTGTACCTGGTTTCCGGACCGTTCAACGCCTTGCTTACAAAATAGATTGGCCGTTGAACGCCATCTTCTTCTTTCAACAGTACTGTGCTCACGGCCAGGTCAGCTACAGCTAGGTACATATACAAGTGCTCCTCTGGTTCGGGTTTTGTCAAGACCAGAGGGGAAGACAGATATGTTTTGAAATCTTCAAAGGCCGTTTGGCATTCGGCCGTCCATTCAAAAGGGTTGACTTTCTTCATGATCTGGAAGAACGGGATAGCTCGATCGGCCAGTTTGGATAGGAATCTGCTCAGGGCTGCTAACCGGCCGGTCAGTCTCTGCACTTCTTTGAGATTTCTTGGAGCTTCCATATCCACAATTGCCTTTACTTTTTCTGGGTTGGGCTCAATCCCCTTCTCGCTCATCATGTATCCCAAAAATTTGCCCCCTCTCACAGCAAAGGCACATTTCTTGGGATTCAGCCTCATATTTGCCTTCTGCATTATCCCGAACACCTTTTCTATGTCCAGGACATGGTTTTCCTTCTTCTTGCTTTTGATCAGGATGTCATCAACATAAGCTTCCATTGTGACACCCAGCACTTCTTTGAACAGCATCCCGATCATCCTCTGAAAAGTTGCCATTGCGTTCTTTAATCCGCATGGCATGACGATATAGCAAAACACCCCATCCGAAGTAACGAACGCCGTTTTCTCTACATCAGCCGGGTGCATGAATATCTGATGGTAACCCCGGAAAGCATCCATGAAGCTTAGCAATTCACATCCGGCCGTTTCATCTACTAGCAGATCGATCCTCGGCACTGGATAGGGATCCATGGGACAAGTTTATTCAGGTCAGAGTAATCCACGCACATTCTCCAAGTGGACTGTTTTGGGGCTAGAACCACATTGGACAGCCATTCTACGTGGATTACCGGACGGATGTGCTTTATTTTCAGCAAGGTGGCCACCTCACGTTTTGTGAATTCCCGCCGTTCGGTTGCCTGGTACCGTTTCTTTTGCTGGACTGGTTTTGCATCAGCCCGAACGGCAAGTTTGTGACATATTATCTCTGGATCAATGCCGGGCATATCTTCTGGCCCCCGGGAAAACAACACCTGAAATTTTTTGAGGACGACGATCACGCCATCCCGGATATCAGCCTCTAGATCTACCTCGATAGCCACTTTACGGTTCGGGGGGGAATTCAGATCGATCTGTTCAAGAAGAGTGGCAGGCTCTGGGTGTGCCTCGAACTCTGTTCGATGGGTTTCCACTTCAATGGTATTAACCCGCATCCCACGAGTGTTCATCTGTTTTAGGGCCTCCCGATAACATATCCGGGCTATCGTTGGATCAGTTCTGGCCACTCCCACCCCAGTGTCTGTAGGGAATTTGATGCATGAG
Source organism: Cuscuta europaea (assembly GCA_945859875.1). Classification (NCBI taxonomy): domain Eukaryota; kingdom Viridiplantae; phylum Streptophyta; class Magnoliopsida; order Solanales; family Convolvulaceae; genus Cuscuta; species Cuscuta europaea. Next base: position 5,508,767 of record CAMAPE010000077.1, on the reverse strand, counting down.
TGGCGGACAGAGGCTATTGCCTCCAGATCTTCCAATCTCGGTCGGCCCAATATGGCATTGTGGGCACACTTTATATCTACCACCACGAACGTCATTCGGAGTGACGCTTTGTGGGTTTCATCCCCAATTTCAACCATCAGTTGGATGGTCCCCTCAGCTTCGATGCAGTTACCGGTGAAACTTGCCAGCAGGGTCCGTAGGTGGGTCAGTTGGCTCCTTTGTAGACCCATTTTCTCGAATGATTGTAGATACAATACATTCACACTGCTCCCTGTATCGACCAGTATTCGGCGGATCAACGCATTGTCAATACACATGCTTACCGCCAGTTCATCTCTGTGTGGGCTTGGAGAGTTGGGTAAATCAGCTGGCCCGAACGTGATCGGGTCTGTCCTTCCTTTCTTCTGGGGGGGGGGGGGGAGTGGAGACGGATCCCACATAAAGACTTCGCTCGAACCTTTTCCGTTCGGCGTTCGAATCTCTGGTCTCCCCGCCCCCAAATATAACCTTGACCTCCATTCGAGGCTTCTTTCCAGGGCCTCCCGAGCCCTCTGGCTCATCCCTGGGAGGAACATACACATCATTTTGAGGTTGTGCGTCACGTTGAGCATCCCGGCGCCTGCTATTAGGTTTCCTGGCCGGTTTCAACGTGCCCATAGCATTCGGATCTTTGTTCACATATTTGCCCAGATGGCCCCTTCGGATCAGATCCTCAATGGCTGTTTGTAGGGCCCTGCAGGCATTGGTGGCATGACCCTTTCTGTTGTGATATTTACAGAAAGCATTGTCATCCGTTCCCATGAACTGTCCAGAATCAGTCGGGATGGGAATATTGTCCCTCTCGTGCTGATAGATGGTCACTATTGATAGGACCAGGGGTGTGAATCTCCCTTGTTTGGGAGGTAAAGCGGCCGCTGGGCTAGGACCCAGCCGATCGGCCATTCTGATCGGAGCAGCAGGCGTAATGACCTCATCCCTGATCATTATCTCCTCTTCTACGGCGGCATGCTTGCGAGCCCTATCTAATACCTCGGCGTACACCGTACCCGGATTTTTCTTCAACTCTTTGTACAACTCCCCCGTTCGGAGAGCATTTGTGAATAGGGTAATGGCGGTATCATCATGTTTCCCACCGTTAAAGTTTCATCCCTCCACCTTTTCAGGAATTGATTGAGGGTCTCTTTGGCGTTTTGCTACACGCTGGTCAAATAGCTGAAGTGCCGTTTGGGATTGGCACTGGAAGCAAACTGAGCCAAGAATAACGCTGATAACTCGGCAAAGCTGTTGATTGACCCGGGCTGCAGTGTCCCGAACCACTCCTGGGCTGGCCCCCTGAGCGTGCTGAAAAACAATCGGCAAATGGCGGCCTCGGGTGCCCCTAGCAGCATAAGTCCCCCTTGGTAACTCCTCAGATGTACGTGGGGATCTCCCACCCCGTCATAAATTTGGCCGGTCGGGGGCTTGGCACCCCCTTGGATATCTGCGTACATGAGTTCCCTAGTAAAAGGGGAAGTAATTCCCAGCTGAACTGGGGTAGGTTGTACAGGTACCTTGTTCATCTGGTCCCGCATTTCATTCATTTGCCTCCTCATCTCGGCCATTTCCTTCTCCTGGGCCGTCAAAGGGGGCGGTGGTGGAGCCCTTATATCCGTACAGTCCCGGTCCCAATGCCGCTGAGGGGCCCTAGTATTTTCCCGCTCGGCATGCTGGAAATGATGACCAACGGGAGGTTGTCCTCTAGCTTGTGATCCGATCGGGGTTCAGTCACTGGGACTGTGGTGCGCTGTTGGTGGGGCGCTACGTCGATTATCCCGATGGACATGTGAACGAGATGACGCCGTGGTTGTTTTCGTGCGTGGGGTCTCCCCTGTAAAGCTGGAACCTCCTTCCTCTTCGTTCTCCATGTGCTGCATGACCTGGGCCATGTCACGCATGGCCTGAGGATTTCTTCTCAGAGACTCAGGTATTACAAAATCCCCATCGAAACGAGGATACGATCCTCGACTGGATTGCCCCTGAGGGTTTTGAGTCCCCGGGGTGTGACTCCTCCCGTGACGGCGTGAACCGTCACTTGTATGATAGGAACTGATTCTGACCATTTTTGAAAAATAAAGGTTTTTTGGATGATTTGAAAGTGAAACTTTTTACAAGTTTCCCACAGACGGCGCCAATGTTGAGGGTAAATCCCGTAGATCCGAAAGCCCAACACGAACTTTGGATATATCAGGAATGGTCCAGAATCAAAGCGTGTAAAGAAATATAAGATCTGAACTCACTAACACTCGAAAGCTCACTTGTATTAATTAACCAATCTGATTACAAGGAATTTCCCGATCGGTAGGTCGGAAACTATGCTTTAATACAAGAAATAAGATCAATGATGCTATTCTAGAGCCTGAGTATTGAAATGCTAACCCTTATAATGACTTGAAACCTTCTATTTATACTAATGGAGAGCATGGGCTGCCCCATGCTGATTGGCCGTTGTTCCACCGACTTGGTCATCCATGCTTCCACTTGCTGATGTCACAGTCTGGCATTAATTGCACCTGGCCACTTGCCGGTTGGCCGTTGCTCGAACGGGATGTTGGGCTATGCTGAAGATGCTGTCAAATTGGCCCAAGTATGATATATAGTCCGAACTCCGTTCAGTATGTCTTCTTATTGGGCCAACCTTTGTTTGGGCCGAACTCCGTTCGGTATGTCTTCTTACTGGATCTATTCATCATAGAGTGATGGGCCCGTTGTTTGGGCCGGATATCTTGGGCCTTCCCGATCTGGGTATTGGGCCTCTAGGTCAATATCCCAACACTCCACTTTTGCTTTGTCCACCTCTATTCCTTTGGACGAGATCACATGGCCTAGGACAATTCCTTCCTCCACCATAAAGTGACATTTTTCAGAGTTTAGAACAAGATTTGATTCTAAACAACTCTTCAAAACAAGAGATAGATGAAGTAGGCATGAATCAAATGAGTCTCCATGGATTGTAAAATCATCCATAAAGACTTCCATAAATAGCTCAACATATTCAGAGAATATGCTCATCATGCATCGTTGGAATGTGGTCGGGGCATTGCAAAGTCCGAATGGCATGCGCCGGTATGCAAAAGTGCCAAATGGACAAGTGAAAGTCGTCTTCTCTTGATCTTCAGGGGTTATAGGCACTTGAAAGTACCCGGAGTAGCCATCAAGAAAGCAATAGAACTTATGCCCGACAAGTCTCTCAAGCATTTGGTCGATGAAGGGTAAAGGAAAGAAATCCTTTCTAGTTACCGCATTGAGTCTACAGTAATCTATACATACCCTCCATCCATTTTGAATTCGGGTGGGCATTAGTTCTCCATGTTTGTTTTCCACTACCGTGACTCCGGTCTTCTTTGGAACCACTTGGGTTGGGCTAACCCATTTGCTGTCGGAGATGGGGAAGATTATCCCCATTTGGAGTAGTTTGATCACTTCCTTTTTGACCACCTCCATCATAGGTGGGTTTAGTCTTCGTTGCGGATGTCGTACCGGCTTGGCTTCATCCTCCATTAAGATGCGATGCATGCACGTAGATGGACTAATGCCTTTGATGTCGGCTATAGTCCATCCAATTGCTAGTTTATGCTCCTTGAGCACCGCTATCAATTTGCCTTCTTGTTCCCCGGTCAATTTGTTTGAGATAATGACCGGTAGTGTCTCTTTTTCCCCCAAGAACACATATTTCAAATGTGTTGGGAGTGGTTTCATCTCAACGTCGGGTGCCTGCAAAACTGAAGGTAGAGGCTTTTCCTCGGGGATGGTTAGCGGAAATGCCCTAGACCCTGGTGGCATAAGTGGGAGTTGGAAGTGAGTGTCCAATTCCACTATCATAGCTTGTGTGTTGGGGGTCAAGGCAAGTTCTGAAGAGTTTTCCCCGAAGTCATTTTCAAGTATACTTAACAATTCGTCCTCCTTATTGATTTCAAAAGTATTTTGTACAAGGGGGTCAACAATATCAATGGCAAATAAAGAATGATTTTCATTTGGATATTTCATGGAGTCATAAATGTTGAATTCAACTTTATCCCCATCAAATTCCATTGTTAAAGAGCCGCTAAGTCGAGGGTTTTTGGGAGCTAACGGTGAACTTCTATGACGGCGATCTCTTCGGTGGCGGCTGAGCCGCCACCACAAAAGAATGCATGGGCACGGAAATCATTTGCAGAGGTTGTGGGAGGACAGGGGACTCTCTCGGCGAAAACACCTTCTAGGCATAAAGGGATGCCTGCGATTTCTTTCACTGAAGGAGACATCAAGCTTCTAGCGGATCAGCATAATCGTGCTTTGATTGGTTATTTTTATAAAGGCAAGCCATCCCTTACTATTATGCGTAAATCGTTTGAAATAATTGGTTTCAAAGGGAGTTTCAATCTGGGAGTTTTAGATAATAAGCATGTTCTTATTCGTTTCAATTTGGAGGAAGATTTTCTACGATGTTGGACACGACAAGCTTGGATTATTCAAGGCCATACTATGAGAGTCACAAGGTGGACTCCGGAGTTTCGACCTAATGTCGAATCTCCTTTGGTTCCGGTTTGGATTGCTATGGAAGGGCTGCCTTTACATTTGCAGGATAAAAGGGCGCTGATGGAAATTGCTAAACTTGTAGGTAAGCCTCTATCAATGGATTCAGCTACTGCAAATTTATCTAGGCCTTCTGTTGCGAGGGTCTATGTTGAAATTGATCTTACTAAGGAAATGCCTCAGAAGATATGGATCAATTGTGGGTCGTATGGCTTTTCTCAAAGTGTTATCTATGAGAATTGCCCTGAATATTGTACCTCATGTTTACACTTAGGGCATTCTAAATCTAAATGCCCCAAGAGGACTGCGGAGCAACCTAAAATGCTAGCATTACAAAAGGATAAATGGGTGCAGAAAGTAATCTCAACCAAGGAAACTCAGGACAGGAAGTACACTACAGAGGAAAAAGGGAAAGCTAAGATTACAAAGGTTAATCTTTCAAATGCACAATCTACATCAAAGCTACAGATTGAGCAGATTGATTTAGTTCCAGAGATGGTATCTCTAGAGATTCCAACTGCAAGGGAAAAGGAAGAAATTAAATCTCTCATACAGATGGAAATATCTGGTATTTGCAATTCATCTCCTGGGGACATTACAATGATCCAAGATGATTTCCAGTTGCTGCATTTGAACAAACAAATAGATAAGGATCTGTCAATTCTCAATAAAGGGTATCATTCAGAAGGTGATCACTATAATAAGATGTCTTCAGATAGCATTGAACACTTAGATCCTTTTATACTAAAATCAGTGGAGGCCATGGCTATCGGATTAGAAGCAGCAGAGGCAGAAAATATTACCAATTCAGCAGAGGCAAACAACCTGTCTAAATCTTGAAATGCTATGCAATCATCTCAAATTCCTGAGCTACAACAACCTGCTTTAAACTACACACAATCAGAAGAGGAGGAGGAGGGTTTTACTAAAGTTGAAAGGAAAAATGTTAGGAGAAAAGCACCTACTGATCCAGCATTTAGGAGGGCAACAAGAAGTGCAGCTAGGGGTGAAGGGGCTGATATCCAAACAGTCCAATGAATTGCTTAATTTGGAATGCTAGGGGTCTGGAATCCTCCAGTTCCAGATTAAGTTGCATAGTTCAACAATGGAGGTTGGTTATTGTGGTGGTTATTGAGCCTATGGTGGACATGCTTAAAATGAGTCATTACAAATCTGTTCTAGGTTTCGATGAAGCAGCCTGCTCTTTTGGTACTAAAGTATGGATTTTTTGGAATTCTAATTCTGTTCAGATTACTCAGATCCAATGGCACAATCAATTTGCTCATTTTAAAGTTACAGGCAGTTTATATAATGGTTGGTTTACTGGCATTTATGGTCAGCATAACTACATTACAAGAAGAGATCTGTGGTCATCTCTTAAGTCTATTTCTGGTAATATGGTCGAACCTTGGATCTGGGGGGGGGGGGGATTTTAATGAAATAACTAAACATTGTGAGCATAAGGGCAATTCTTTACCAATACTTCGAGGGGTTAATGATTTTGTTGAATGTATATCAGCATGTGAGTTGATTGATCTGCCAGTTTCAGGACCTAAATACACATGGACTGGTGTTAGATCAAATGGTAGAGTTTGGAGAAGATTAGACAGGGTGTTGTTTAATAAAAAATGCATTGATTGTTTTGATCATATACAAGTCTCCCTACTCAATAAAACTCCTTCTGACCACAATCCCCTTCTTATTCAGTGTGCTAATAAAGGTCAAACTGGACCAAAGCCTTTTAGATTCCAGAATATGTGGTTCTCTAATGCTTTGTTTATGGATTTTGTTAAGAAGAGCTGGAACACTTATGAATATGGAGGAGTGATGAGGGGCCTGGTATCTAAGCTACAGTATCTTAAAAAGGAACTCAAGGTGTGGAACAAGGAAGTTTTTGGCAATATTTTTGATGATATAAAACATTGTGAAAATGAGGTTCTGCTGGCAGAAAAAGCTTATGAAGAAAATCCTGGAGATGATACTAAGGAAGATTGGGCTCATAAAAGGGGTTTGCTTCTTATTAAACTTAAGATTGAAAGAAAATTTTGGAAATAGAAAGCTCACATTAAATGGATTAAGGAAGGGGATTGCAATTCCAAATTCTTTCATTCTTTTGTTAAAACTAGAAACAGAAAGCAGTCTATTACCTCAATCAAAGATGGTGCTGGAAACACTATTTCTTCCCATGATCAGATAGGAGAAGCTGCAGTTGATTTTTTCAAGGGCATGTATTCTGTTCAGAGCAATGTAGCACATAATGAGATTCTGAACCATATTCCTTCCCTCATTACTCAGGAAGATAATTACATTCTCACCCACCTGCCAAGTCATGATGAAGTTAAGAAAGTGGTTTGGGATTTAAATCAAAATAGTGCACCTGGACCAGATGGGCATAATGGAATTTTTTTAAGAAATGTTGGGATATTGTTGACAAAGATGTGACTAGTGCAGTTCAAGAGTTCTTCTTGGGCATTCCTATCCTAAAGGGAATGTCTAGCTCTTTTATTGTCTTAATCCCTAAGACTGATAACCTTAATTCCTTTGCTGAATTTAGACCTATTTGTCTGTCTAATTTCATTGGCAAAGTCTGCAGTAAGGTTCTTGCTTCCAGACTTGGTATTATTCTTCCAAAGATTATCTCTAAGGAGCAGGCTGGGTTTATGGCTACCAGAGACATGGCAGATCAAATATTGATTGCTCAAGAAATGGTGCACAGTATAGACAAAAAGGTCAGAGGGTCCAACATGGTGATTAAGCTTGATATGGCTAAGGCTTTTGATAGGTTATCTTGGGCCTATCTTAATGAAGTTCTTTTCAGATTTGGGTTTTCCTCTCAATTCATTCATTTGGTAATGAATAATCTTAAGTCCACTTACTTATCTGTTCTTGTTAATGGCAGTCCTCAAGGATTTTTTAAACCTACTAGAGGGGTTAAACAAGGTGATCCCCTTTCTCCTTTCTTGTTTATTATTGCATCTGAAGGCTTCTCAAGAGGGCTTAACTGGATTATGGAGAAAGGGTGTATTAAACCCTATTGGATGGGCAGTTTTGGGTACCCCTTTTCACATCTGGGTTTTGCTGATGATCTATTGGTTTTCTTAATGGGGACTCTAGATCACTTCTTAATTTTAAACACTTTTTAGAGTGCTATCAAGAAGCTTCTGGTCAGCTTGTGAATTTAGACAAGAGTTCATTTATTTGTGGAAAAACCTCTCCATCCAGGCAGGTTAGAATTAAAAATCTTCTGGGTATGAAGATGTCTTCCTTACCCATGAAATATCTGGGAGCTAATTTACATAAATGGATGAACATGTTTCAATTTTGTGGTCAGATTATCAAGCAATTTGAAAATAAGTTAACCCCTTGGAAGCAGAAACATTTGTCACAAGGTGGGAGGCTTATCTTAATCAAACATGTTCTTAATTCTATTCCACTTCATATGCTAGCTGTGGATTTGCTTCCTAAGAAAGTGGTTAAGATATTGAATAATAAAATGGCTTCATTCTTTTGGGGTTCTTCTGATATTAAAAAGAAGCATCATTGGATCAGTTGGAAAAATCTTTGTAGACCTACTTCTGAAGGTGGATTGGGTATAAGATCCCTAAGTGATATTGAAAAAGTTTTCTCTATTAAACTTTGGTGGAAGTGGAAAACTAGCAACTCTATTTGGGCAAATTTTGTTAGAGTCAGATATAATAGAAGTGGATGTATGATACCTAAGGTCTCAGATTCAGCAATATGGAGAAGAATCTGTGAAATCAATGATTATGCTTCATCTTTATGCTCAGATAGCCCTTCTGGTCACCTTACCTGGAATGCAGAAGATAGTGGTAAGTTTTCTTTTAAAACAACATATGAAGAGGTTAGGGAACAGACTTACAATGATTTCTCTTTTCAACATATATGGCATCCAAGACAGGAATTAAGAATTAAAATCTTTCAGTGGAAAGTTTTAAGGAAGATTCTTCCTTTCACAGATAATTTTGGGCAATTTTAATATGATGTTAAATCCATCAATATGTCCTCTTTGCAAGAATCACTCTGATAATCAGAATCATGTGTTGTTACAATGTTCAGTGGTAAAACCAATTTGGCAGTATTTCATGGGAATATTGGGTATTCCTTTCTTTAATACCCAGATTTTTCAAGTTTATAGAGATTGGTGGATTAAGGCTGGTAACAGGAGTCTGACTGACATATTTAGACATAATTTAGCTGGAATTATCAGTTGGCATATTTGGAAGGTTTATGCTAATCAGATTTGGGGAGACGGGGGTCATATCCCCAAGTCGGAAAGCATCATTCTACAGATAAAATTTTACACTCAAGACTGGGTGAGAAGTTTTCTGGGTTAAAAGTTCGAACAATAGGCTCGGTCTTGTTTGAGGATGGTCTCATTCCAAGGAATTTCAGATTGGCTGGCCCTGGATTTCAAATTATACGATGGAGGAAGCCTAAGAACAACAATAAATTGAACATAGATGCGAAATACTTATCTGGGAATGCTTCAGGGGGAGCGATTATGCGTGATTCAACTGGGAAGATGCTTGGGGCCACTGTGTTTCCTCTTCAAGCGTCTTCGTCCTTAGATGCTGAGATTCGGGCTATTGGGGTTGCTGTGCGTTGGGCGGTGGCAGAAGGTTTTGAAAAAATCCTGGTGGAATCCGACTGCTACCTGGCGTTGGAGTATATCTCTGGAAGGGAGACGAGGAGATGGCTTGGTCTAATTCAGGAAATCACGCAGATAGGTTTTAGGAAAGATCTGGCTTTTGGGCATACTTATCGGGAGGGGAACTGGGCTGCGCATTTTTTGGCTGACCTCCAGGCCCGACAGATGATTTCTTTCAATAGTCCGGCCCAATTACTGACTTTGGCAAAAAGAGCTTATTTGATGGATTTTTTTGGTATTCCCTCTTTCCGGTATTAAATTCATTTTTGATTTTCTTTGCTTTGTTGTCTGGTTTATCTGAGAGTTTTGGTTTGGTCCCCTCTCAGCTGTATCTTTTCTCTATTTAATAATACATGGCAACTGTCCCCCGGCTTTTGCCCCACTGATTTTGGTGGTTTGCCTTCCGGGGTAAAAAAAAAAGAGCCGCTAAATACGTCAATCTTTGCTCTAGCGGTTTTTAAAAATGGCCTTCCTAAAAGGATAGGAACCGCATTCTTATCATTCTCCATTTCCAAAACATAAAAGTCAGCGGGGAAAATCAAATTGTCAACCATAACTAGTACGTCTTCGACAATACCTTTAGGGTAGGCATTTGATCTATCCGCAAGTTGAATGACTACTCCGGTTTCATTTAAAGGGCCAAGCTCAAGTGATTTGTATAAAGAGTAAGGAATGACATTAATTGATGCTCCTAAATCGAGCATGGCTTTTGAAAACGTAGTTCCTCCCAACTTGCAAGGTATAGTGAACATGCCCGGATCATTGTATTTCTTTGGGAGTTTCTTTTGAAAAACTGCCGAAACACGTTCACTAACTTGGACTTTTTGTTTTCCATTGAGTCTATGTTTCCTTTTTATTGTACATAGTTCTTTGAAAATTTTTGCGAATCTAGGAACACCCTTTATCAAGTTAAGGAGAGGGATATTTACCTCACATTTGGAGAATGTCTCATAGATGTCCTTGTCTTTCTCCAATTTTCGTGTTTCCCTTAGAGCCTCGGGGAAAGGTGCTTCAATCTCGGGAATGACCGGTGGTGGGGTTGGGATTTGAACTTCCACCTCCGGTTGAGTTACTTCCGCCAACTCCTCTTCTTCCTCCTCTTCGCCAATGTGGCTCTTTGCCTTCTCCTTGGCCATAACCAACTCCTTGCCACTCCGTAATGTGACTGCATGGGCTTGTTGCCTAGGATTCGGCTCTGTTTGAGATGGTAGCCTTGCCGAATCCTTAGCTTCAAGCCTACTCACGGCATTGGAGATTTGGCTGATTTGGCTTTCTAAGTTGTGGATGCTGGATTTTGTTGTTTCTTGGAATTGAACCACACTTTGTTGCATTGTTGCCATGTTCATGGCAAGTGATCGAATCATGTCTTCGGTTGACATGTTCGAGTTTGAAGTTTGGCCTTGTTGTTTATATTGTGGAGGAGGAGGATTTGATGGTTGAGGAGGTTGAGAGTTTCCGTACCTTAAATTGGGATGATCCCTCCATCCCGGATTGTAGGTGTTGCTTTGAGGGTTATACCTCTTTTGATTTTGGAAACCCAAAGCATTGATCTGTTCGACGTTCTCCTCTTGTAGTGTTGGGCAAGAGTCGGTGGGGTGCCCTTGCGTCGAGCATATGCCGCAGACCTTGACTTCTTGAGGTTTCGGATTTAGGAGAAAATCTTTAACCAAAGAAGTCAAGCCGGCTACTTGACTTTCCAATGAGTTATTGGATTCTGCCGCCATAACTCGTTTTGATGATCGCCGATCATAGTGCCTACAATTCTCGGCCAACTCCGAGATGAGGTTTGTAGCTTGAGAAGGGGTCTTGTTGACAATCCCTCCTCCACATGCGGCGTTTATCATCCGCCTATCTTCATTGCAAAGACCATCATAGAAATATAAGATGAGGTCTTGCTCCGAATAGCCATGATAAGGGCAGCTTGCACACAGTTTCTTGAATCGTTCCCAATATTCGTCGAACGATTCATCATCCTTCTGCTCCACGTTGCTAATTTGTTTTTTAAGAGAGGATGAGACAGAGGCAGGGTAATACCTTTCCAGGAATGCTTTCTTCATGGCTGCCCATGTACCTATACTTCCTGAAGGAAGATAGAATAGCCAATCCTTTGCGGTATCCTTCAGTGAAAATGGAAATGCCCGCAGTTTGATTTGTTCTTCTGTCACACCGTTTGGGCACATGCTTGTGCAAACGACGTGGAACTCCGATAAATGTTTGTTCAGGTCCTCTCCCCTCAGGCCATGGAAGGATGGCAGCAGATGAATGAGTCCAGATTTTAGCTCAAACGTATTACCCTCATTAAGTGTAGGGAAGGTAATACACAGTGGTTGTTGGTTGAGGTTTGGAGCTGTGAGCTCCCTCAGCGTTCTTGTTTCAAGAGCCATTGTGGTTGGCTCTTCGGTGTCGCTAGAACTAGAGCTAGCGGTGTATGAATCTCTAGAAGATGATTCTTCCGAGTCGGTGTTAGAAAATTTACTTTTCAACCGCTCGAAAGTTTGTTCTATTTCTGGGTTTTTGTGATATGTGATTTCGTTTATGGAACGATGTTTAACCATAAACTCCACTAAGCTCAGAAAATAGAAAAATAAACACTCTTTATATTTTTGTTTGGTACATATTTTTTTGATTTTTATTGATATGAAATAAAAGAAAAATTAATTGCCAATCCCCGGCAACGGCGCCAAATTTGACGTGCACTTGTCGTTAGGTGCACTCAAAATAATTAATCAATACAACACTAATACGTAGTATAGTGTAGTAAGGTTCGTATCCACAGGGAAAGGAATACTTTTCTTTTAAATAAATAGTAACAAAAGGGGGGTTTAGATTTGTTTGCTTTAAAAACACTAAGATAAACAACCTATATGAGTTTAATTCAATTAGATGAAGACTTGGTTTCGCTTTTATCCACTTAATGAAATGTTCGTCGATCCCGGTTATATCTTTAACTATCTTCCTCTCGAATACTCAATCGAGGAGTATATCCAGTTCATCGAGGGTAGTTATTAATAACGAGATGCATTCATTAATAAAACTTACTATCGAGTCAATATAGAACAAACGCCGTATATTAACTTGATAGTAGCAATAAACTTAAGATGAAAACGATTGAGATTGATAACCTCAACACAAGCGGTTTATTGGTTTAATCAATATAAGTAATTCCCCTTGGCATATTAACCATGAGATGCATGCATTAATATTCCAAGTTTACTACCGTTGATAGAACCGAATTAATAACAAGTGTATTAACCGATTGATTCTAGTAATAATTAATATGAGAAACAATACTAGTTGATACTTTAAGTAATGTTTAAGATATTAACATGAAATATGAATAGGAATTAATTAATACTCAAGGAAGAATATTAAAATATATGAATCCTACTATGATTAATATCAAGATGTTAACTAATTGTCATCTTAGTAACACTCCTCAATATTATCATAGAGGAAGAAATAGCTATTACTATAACCAATGTCGAGATGTTAACTAATTGTCATCTTAGTAACACTCCCCAACTTTGATATAGAGATAGTATTTGAAAGGAAGAATTAATATTCAAGGAAGAAGATTAAAGAAAATAACTCACAACTTACAAATTCATTAAGCTTCAAAGTAGCAAAACCAAGATGGAAGAGTTTAGCTCCTCATTTGGAGACTAAACATGATGAAAAATATAAAGAAAGAGCTATTCTATACTGAGCTTAGATGTACAAAGGAATTGGATATCTTTTTGTGAAGGAAAGGAGGTGTATTTATAGATTTTTGGGATGGGATTCGGGTACTCGATCGGAGGCATACTCGACCGGTTTCAGGCTATTTTCTAAGAGTATACCCGATCGAGTATATATGAATACACGGTCGAGTATGCTTAGAAAATGGTATTCGGACCATACTCGACCGATCTTCGTTTGAAATTCAAAGGCATACCCGATCGGGTATGTCGGTCTACCCGATCGGGTATAGACATAAAATCGTGGCCGAAATCTTCCCTGCATGTTCCCTTGTCTTCGGATCTGATCCGATTTGAAGTTCCAACCTAATACCCGATCGAGTATAGCTAATACTCGACCGAGTATAGACCAAAATTCAGGATCTTCTTTTGTCTTTGAATTTTTTGCACCTTCTTTCCACTTTTTGGGTTCACCAATTGTACTTCGAGTGATCAATACCTGCTTGAGCTCAGAATATATCTAATCTAACCTATCACACCAAAAGTGTGTAATTTCCAAAGTAAAAGTCAAGCAAAACTAATTAAAAACATAAACATAAATATGGAAATTACGAACATATCATATGTCCCAAGGATCATGAGCAAGTAATTAACAACATTCAACAATTGTGCTATGATTTGATCAAGGAACATCAAAGAAGAAAGGATGATTGTGATGAAAATACCACATTTGATGAGAGTGAGAGCAGTTCCAGAAACATGACAACTGATAGCATGACTGGCTTTCGGAATTTTGTGAAAAGATTAAAAAGTTCCGGTTCCAATTGTAGAACAGAATTAGACCATTATTTGGATGACGATGTTTTACCAATGACGGATGATTTAATATTTTATTGTGTTGGAAAGTTAATGGGGTAAAGTACCCTACTTTGCAAGCTATTGCCAAAGACATTTTAGCAATCCTTGTCTCTACGGTTGCTTCAGAATCTGCATTTAGTGCTAGCGGTAGGTTAGTTAGTCCTCACCGTAATCGACTTTATCCAAAAACTATAGAAACATTAATGTGTGCTCAAATTAGGTTGTGGAACAATCTCAAAGGTAACCTTTTTGGCATACACATTGAGATTTGTATATTTAATTGCATCTCTTTGTTTTTGATTTTGTATATACTTTTTAACTGAGGTGAAGACGATGGGCCATTTGTTTAAGACGGTTATGCTTCAATATATGAAGATGATATCAATTTGAATGAACCCGATGAAATTACAGAAAAGGTATGCCTCAATATTTCATAATAAAAAATCCTTATTACATTTTCTTTATTAGCTAATAGTTTTTATATTAATTGTAGGCTCTAAGTTGATTACACTTTATCGTGTTGAAGACTTGAAGGATGATTCAAGAGATTTAAGGCATTTAAATATTGTTGGAATGTGTTTTGAATATTGGAATACATTACTGCTTTGAAATTTGAGATTTACAGTGCTGTTTTGCCGTGTTACTTGGATACATTAACTATTGTTGAGTTTGGGCATTAAATAAATAAATATTGTTGGAATTTAGACTTTTAAATGTTCCTACCATGTGTTTTTCAATGTTGGAAGAGATTACTAAAATTCTGAGTTTTGAATGTTGTAGGAATGTGTATTTTAACTTTTGGTTAGTGAATATTTTTGTAATTTATATTTTGGTGTCATTGTTGCGATAAATTATATTTGATTTGTGGTGTTTATCGAATGCTATTCAATGGTCAAGTGATTGTTTGATTGTAATACTATTTAGAAGAACAAAAATATTTTTTAATAATGTGGTTACCTGCGGGGAAAATCGTTCCCCGTTTTAACTGGGTACAGTTCGGGTAACCAATTGCCCAACGGGGAACGGGGCGGGTACGGGGATAATAAATTAACTTTCGGGGCGGGTACGGGTAATGGTATACCCGGCCCGAACCGCCCCGTTGCCATCCCTAGTGGATTCCATTTATAATCACACATCATTCACATGTGCATCAATGCGTCATTGTCAATAGATCATAAATCTTTCTCCAACATTTTGTGTTCAAAACTTTGTTGGATATTCCCTTCGAGCCTCCACCACATACTTTATCTTTGGTTCCGCTCGTACCTTAACCCGCCTTCTCTTTTTACCTTGAAAATCAATCACAAGAATCCTATGTTAAGTGACAACACTCTCACATTGGATAACCTTACAATCAGTGTAGCTAGTTTTCCAAGTTGTCTGTACTGAAAAGTAGTCAATTTGAGTCCTACTAGATCCATTTCTATAGGTCACGAGGTGAGACTCTCTTTTCTTGAACCAAATGTTCATTACAATCAACTCATATGTTGAGGCAAAATCCATAATATTCTTCCCCGCTTCATTTCTAGTGCCAAAACTATGTCCGCCATGAATACTGTAAACATCATCACGACTTGGACCCACATGTCAGTTGAGGTCACTCCTATGACCAGCTTCTATCCCCTTGGCACTCGTCGGACCACTTCTTTAAGATCCTCCCAAATTTTTTGAGTGATATATGCATTTAATCTCACTTATGGTATATAGGCACTTATCACAGATACGATCTCATCTCCTATTATCAACTTAATGCTGATGATGCGACCGTTCTTCCTAAAGACTTCTACCACACCCTCAACATAATCCTGGCCACCATAATGCCTATTCCATTTCTATTCCTCTCTCTCCCTGAATACAACAACTTATATGAAAAAGATTCCAATAATTTCACTTAATTCAACAATAGAAGTAGCTCACTTATTTTGATCATCGAACAATTCAGTGTGAATTAAAAAATCACGTATTTGATCAATAACCCACTGATGAGGCTGAGAAGCTGAAAACGTAGGTTATCAAATGACCTTTGAAACAACTACACATTAATATAAACCTCCTTGTAAGTAAGTAAAATTTAAAGTTTTCATGGTCGGTTTCCGCCGTCATCACATATAATAAATTTCAACTTAGAAGAGACATTATTTAAACACCTTGATGTACAATTGCTAATGAGTGAAAATCGGATGATATTAGAAAATATCAATCCTCTTCAAAGAATATCTCTGATTATTGTTGATGGTCATTGGTAACTAAACATCAAAAGTTGTATGTGTTGAAATGCGAATCACGACTAATTAAGACGGACCCAAGCTAATTTTGGACTAAAGTAATTTTGTCCTGGATTTGTTCACGACATAATCTAAACTTCAGGAACATGTGTTAATTTTGGACTAAAGTACTTTAGTGAGACAAGGCTAGCTAGTGTTATTGCAAAACTCAATAGAATGATTGACATCCCTCACCAGCATCGCAGATACACATAATTTCAGCTCTGATTCATGACTTGGTACGCATTAGAACATTTAATGTTGTTAGTAAGAAATTCTAGAGAATTGATCTCTCGAAAGAGTGCATTATCTAAGTCTGAAAAAGGATTTTGAATCCGAGCTTAATTAAATATGTCTTTACCGCATTTGGAGACAACCCAACATGTAATCGTTAATCTCTCCATGCTCATGACCTATTGGTGCAAGGATTGCCCTGTTATTCAAACAAAAATGTCACTGCTGTGCTACTTGAAATCGGATAGGTGATTGTAACAATTTTTAAATAGGTTCACTTATCACATGAACAATAAATTCTTTTAGGATGTTGATCATTGAATTTCCATCATCACCACTCCCCGAGACACCATATCCTCTTTGCAAATGTCACTTAATAGACAAAGCTTTGAACCTCCCTTGCGTCCGATCCTCATATTTTTATCACCTTCAACACCTTGCAGTACAACTATAATAATAATGAATTCAAAGTCACCTATACAATAACTTGTCTTGTTTCCTATGTAATGACATGAAATATTTTTATTGAAACCCCCTCAAGTTTTAAACTTGTGTTTTCTATGCATGGAATTCATTAATTAATATCATTAACGGGTTTAAAAAACCTCTTGTAAATTAGTAGGAAATCACTAATTTTCTGTAACTACATAAAAAACCTCTTGTTTTATATCAATGCATATTTTGATAGTAACTTATTACATTAGAGTCTCATATTGAAATTCACGGGATTTTATTATGGATACTACATATAATTTAATAATTTTTTGTACAACAACAACAACATCCAAGCCTTAGTCCCAAAAGATATTGGGGTCGGCTAACATGAATCGATACATGATATCACAACCAAAAGGAAAAGAAGGAATAAAAGAAAAAATAAGAAAAAGAAAGTGAATTAGAAGATATGATCGAAGCAGATATCGTGATGCTCAATATTAGACTCTTGATGCTCAACAGAATAGATCTAATGCTCACTAAAAATGCATTAATGCTCTTCTAACAGAATTCCTGCCAGAGATCATGTGCAGACAATTCGGCGTATTCCACCAGTGCGGGGAGTGACGTGGCGATGTTTCCTCACGACTTAAGCCCTTGCGGATTCGCCTAAGTACAGGGTGCTTTTCTCCCGACCTCGAGGGTTACTGAGGTCGGTCTCTGGGGGTTCGGGCCCATGTTGAGAGGACTTGTTTTGCTGTCTCCCGTTCTCGCTCTGGAGGTGACTTGACTGCCTCGTGCTTTGATTGGTGTTGACCTGGAGCGAGACTTCTGAGGTCAGATTTGATGCCGACCTCGGATGTCCCGAGGTCGGGCTCATGGATCGCCGAGTTTGGTTGGCTCCTGAGCTCGATGTTTCCCGACCTCGAGGTCGGGGTCGGGGTCGGTGGACCCTGTTATCTGCTGAGTTTACTTGATTCCTGAGCCCGGTGTTCCCCGAGCTCGGCGGTCGGGGTCGGGGTCGGATCTAGACGTCGACTTAGTATTTTCTTGCCCCCGATGAACCCGCAAGGCTTTCTACCGTTCTTCTCTATATGCATCACATCTAGATTGTGTCGACATTCATTGAATTTCCAATATGGCAGTTCAAAGAATATTGACCTTTTTTTCCAAGCACATTTACTGTCAATTTCTTCTTCTCTTCCTTTCCAAACACATTATTAAATGAAGATAGCTCCTCAAAAACATCTAATCCAGTTAACGACTTTGGTGGAAGCCTCTTCTCAATTGATGCATTCCTAGATACAATTCTTTCTTTCTTTCTTTCTTTCCTCGAGCAAAGGATAGAATTTTCTCGCATCATCGTTCATAGCATCACGTCTCTCACTTTCATGGCATCCTCTAAACCTATCGCCTAAAAGATCATCGATGTTGTCAAACACATCATCATCATTTTCATCTTCACCCCTAGAATCAATTGGCATAGGTCCCTCTCCATGAAAGTTCCACTTGAAATAATTTTCCACAAAACCCTTAACTATTACATGATTCCACACTTCATCCCTGCGAAACCAATAATGATTTTTGCACTGTTTGCATGGGCAGAGAACTTGATCCTCACGAGCTACTTTAGCGAAAGTGTGATTAAGGAAATCAGTTAAACCATCTGATGGAGTATATGGCCCGGGAAACCCCGACCCACAGATTCCTACTACACCAACAAAGGCCCAACCGGCCCAGGAAGCTCAACAGGCCCAAATCACAGCGCCCAGAGTACCAAGCAGCCCGCAATACGCACCAGGGGTGCCTTCGCCCCCCTGGTCGAAGGCTCTAAACTCTCACAGAACGGGTTTCTCAAGCAAACTAAGAAACTGGGGGAAAAACGGCAGAAAACAGTAGCCCTCGGCACCTGGAGCCCTCGGCACTCAGGGGTCCTCGGCACTAAGAGCCCTCGGCTAGTCCTCTGCAGCCGAGGGCACCTCTCCCGACATGATATCCGCATCACATGCGTACAGATCACCGTACCCTGTACAAACGTCCCATCCAACAGCCGCATTAAATGCGGCCACATGCGGCTGCCAGCGCCAACCAGTTGAGGTGACCTCTCGGCCAATGGGCGCTTGACGCGTGTCCCTGTCCGGCATTTATTGCTACTATAAATAGCACCCCATTTCCCCATTTGTAACCACGCTGAAAACGCTCCACACTTTGCAATACACTTTCTCTCTCTATATTTACTTGCTCTGACTTCTCTCTTATTACTCCCCGTAATAACCCCTCGGATAAGTTACCCCCCGGATACACTATCCATCACCATCCTTGAATTTGAGAGAGTCTATGTGTACACATCCACGTTCTATCTATCTCCATTACTTTAGAATTGACTAAAATGGAGAAAATAACAGCCTGTAAATCAGTGAACAAGGGAAGCAGGGATTGCAAACTCTAAAATAACAAGCACTCGGGTAGATAGAATACAAAGAATGGTAACTACAATCCAAAAGTATTTTAAGAATCAAGAATGATATTGAGGACCTTCTCATAAGGGGTTTAGATTTTAGTGCATATGGAAGGGTATTTCTTTTTCAGTTTGGGGCTAGTAAATCCTACATGTATAACTTTCATATTAATGAAGGCATAAATGATACCCCTACACATGTATAACTTTACATCTGTGAATAAAAGGAAAGTTTAAAATATACAAATCACAAGATGCATTCCAGTACATTGTGAGAGCTTTAACTCTTTTTTAAAAAGGAAAATTCAGCATTCCTTTACCAATATTGCAACTCAAATAATTTTGTTATGGCAATCACAAACCCGGTTGTAGTAGTATCCATATCCAAGCAGATCTCTAGCAAGTTTTTATTCATTATTAAACAGAAATTAAAGAGGTTTCTAAAATTGCAAGGAAGATATGGACTTCAGCTTTTAATTAAATTAATACTTGTAATTGTTGTTGTCTGTTTCACAATTATTATCTCTTTTGTTTTGTGTTCACTCCCTAAAGGAAAAATCTGCTTATTATTAAGAGAATCAAGATTTAGTGATCTTGATAGACAACATCATCCCATACTAGTTCATCAACATCAAAGACATAATTAGCTTATTACAAAGACATCATGTAAATGTAATTTTTTAGATTCTTGCTAAGTTCCGTATGACACTCACTGGCTAACTACATAAAAAGATTATTTTCTTAGGTTAACATAAACTGTAAATTCATTCCAGCAGATGAAAAATGGGTAATTAGATAGTTCATAAGAGCCGATAAAAATGTTAAAAATACATGAAACTTGTATCACAGGCCAGTCAGAGTTTTTCTTTCTCTCGCTAATGAAGAGGAGCCAGCCACCCCCTATCTTTTCTTCTCGTTTGTTTTGGGCCATTGGCCATGTCAATTCTAGTCATAAACAAAAAACCTAAGAAACCTATAATTGATTATGGTTAGAAGAAGAAACAGAAGTTTCAACAATAAACTCCATTATGATACAAGTTTATGCCATTACAAAAAACCTGTAATAGTTTCTTCCATTACCGTAATAGTTTCTTCTTCTTGATTACGGTAAGAAGAAGAAACTGGTATCAACAATAAACTTGTTTACCATAAACACAGAAGAAACCTTTAAGAAACCTAAACAAGAAGAAGAAACTATCAAGAAATTGGTGATAATTGATGGAGGTTAAGATCTAACCTTTGCCGATTCAAGAACGGAGTAGAACTATAAACTTGAGCGATTCAAGAAAACTTGAGCAGAGTGTTGGGTGTGTTTCGGAAAATAAAGAAAATTAATTAAAATAAATTAATTAAATAAAATGACTAGAGAAAAACCAAGAAAGGAGATGAAGCAGAATTAGCCAAAGCTCGTGCTACGCACGATTTCCTTAAAACGTATTTGTTGCCTCCCACGGTGCTAGGAGCGTTGCAACAATCGTTTCCCAGGATACGATGACTACGAACTAATGTTTGAGCACACAAACAAGAGTTCCAGCGAACGAGAACTGAGTATGAACACAGAGGAATATTTGGGAATAGCTGGAAGAGTTTTTAGCTCAAGAAAACGTGAGGAAAGTGATGTGCGTTGTCAAACCGTGTGTTTGTTGCAAAGCACCTGCCAGCTATTTATAGGAGGATTTGTTGTGTGTTAAATGGGGTGTTAATGGACCTGAACGGTAGGGCATTGAATCGTCCATAAACTGTCCATTTAACGCTGCATTAAAAGAGAAGAACGTTGGGCATTAATTGTTGTAACGGAAGAAATGCGTGACAGAAGACCCCAACAGAACTCCCCTTGGAGGGTTTCTGTTCGAGGCCTTCTGTCCGAAGCCAACAGAACCCCCTTGGAGGGTTTCTGTTCGAGGCCTTCTGTCCGAAGCCAACAGAACCCCCTTGGAGGGTTTCTGTTCGAGGCCTTCTGTCCGAAGCCAACAGAACTCCCTCGGAGGGTTTCTGTTCGAGGCCTTCTGTCCGAAGCCAACAGAACTCCCTTGGAGGGTTTCTGTTCGAGGCCTTCTGTCCGAAGCCAACAGAACTCCCTTGGAGGGTTTCTGTTCGAGGCCTTCTGTCCGAAGCCAACAGAACTCCCTTGGAGGGTTTCTGCATACAGGATTAATAAGAAGTATCTTGGTTTTACTTACGGTGGGACTCACATTAGAATTCTACATTGGAGTCTATGCCTCTTATATTATATACTATACGGAAAGTGTTGCCAAAAAAGGAAAGTGTTACCAAAAAAGGGAGTATATATTATGTACGTAGCAGTTTTTGGGACATATACATGTAATAACTCTATTGTGTTTAATTTAGCAGTTTATTATTTCACTAGAAATGGAACTTGTTTGTTCAGATTTATAAATATTTGGATCATTTGATGTACTACAAATTTTAACTTGGATGAATATTTAATGTCAAGAGTATTTATGTGTAATTGTTAGATTACTGTATTTTTAATTCTTTAGATAGATTTTTGCAGGACTGGAGGAGTTGCAACTTGCAAGAACTCTTATGTATACCCGGCCCGAACCGCCCTGTTGCCAACCCTAGTGGATTCCATTTATAATCACACGTCATTCACATGTGCGTCAATGCGTCATTGTCAATAGATGATAAATCTTTCTCCAACATTTTGTGTTCAAAACTTTGTTGGATATTCCCTTCGAGCCTCCACCACATACTTTATCTTTGGTTCCGCTCGTACCTTAACCCGCCTTCTCTTTTTACCTTGAAAATCAATCACAAGAATCCTATGTTAAGTGACAACACTCTCACATTGGATAACCTTACAATCAGTGTAGCTAGTTTTCCAAGTTGTCCGTACTGAAAAGTAGTCCATTTGAGTCCTATTAGCTCCATTTCTATAGGTCACAAGGTGAGAGTCTCTTTTCTTGAACCAAATGTTCATTACAATCAACTCATATGTTGAGGCAAAATCCATAATATTCTTCCCCGCTTCATTTCTAGTGCCAAAACTATGTCCGCCATGAATACTGTAAACATCATCACGACTTGGACCCACATGTCAGTTGAGGTCACTCCTATGACCATCTTCTATCCCCTTGGCACTCATCGGACCACTTCTTCAAGACCCTCCCAAAATTTTTGAGTGATATATGCATTCAATCTCACTTATGGTATACATGCACTTATCACAGACACGATCTCATCTCCTATTATCAAGTTAATGCTCATGATGCGACCGTTCTTCCTAAAGACTTCTACCACACCCTCAACATAATCCTGGCCACCATAATGCCTATTCTGTTTCTATTCCTCTCTCCCCCTGAATACAACCACTTATATGAAAAAGAGAAAACAATACTCTCCAATAATTTTACTTAATTCAACAATAGAAGTAGCTATAACCTCACTTATTTTGATTATCGAACAATTCAGTGTGAATTAAAAAATCACGTATTTGATCAATAACCCACTGATGAGGCTGAGAAGCTTAAAATGTAGGTTATCAAATGACCTTTGAAACAACTACACATTAATATAAACCTTCTTGTAAGTAAGTAACATTTAAAGTTTTCATGGTCGGTTTCCGCCGTCATCACATATAATAAATTTCAACTTAGAAGGGACATTATTTAAACACCTTGATGTACAATTGATAATGAGTGAAAATGGGATGATATTAGAAAATATCAATCCTCTTCAAAGAATATCTCTGATTATTGTTGATGGTCATTGGTAACTAAACATCAAAAGTTGTATGTGTTGAAATGCGAATCACGACTAATTAAGACGGACCCAAGCTAATTTTGGACTAAAGTACTTTTGTCCTGGATTTGTTCACGACATAATCTAAACTTCAGGAACATGTGTTAATTTTGGACTAAAGTACTTTAGTGAGACAAGGCTAGCTAGTGTTATTGCAAAACTCAATAGAATGATTGACATCCCTCACCAGCATCACAGATACACCTAATTTCAGCTCTGATTCATGACTTGGTACGCATTAGAACATTTAATGTTGTTAGTAAGAAATTCTAGAGAATTGATCTCTCGAAAGAGTGCATTATCTAAGTCTGAAAAAGGATTTTGAATCCGAGCTTAATTAAATATGTCTTTACCGCATTTGGAGACAACCCAACATGTAATCGTTAATCTCTCCATGCTCATGACCTATTGGTGCAAGGATTGCCCTGTTATTCAAACAAGAATGTCACTGTTGTGCTACTTGAAATCGGATAGGTGATTGTAACAATTTTTAAATAGGTTCACTTATCACATGAACAATAAATTCTTTTAGGATGTTGATCATTGAATTTCCATCATCACCACTCCCCGAGACACCATATCCTCTTTGCAAATGTCACTTAATAGACAAAGCTTTGAACCTCCCTTGCGTCCGATCCTCATATTTTTATCACCTTCAACACCTTGCAGTACAACTATAATAATAATGAATTCAAAGTCACCTATACAATAACTTGTCTTGTTTCCTATGTAATGACATGAAATATTTTTATTGAAACCCCCTCAAGTTTTAAACTTGTGTTTTCTATGCATGGAATTCATTAATTAATATCATTAACGGGTTTAAAAATCCTCTTGTAAATTAGTAGGAAATCACTAATTTTCTGTAACTACATAAAAAACCTCTTGTTTTATATCAATGCATATTTTGATAGTAACTTATTACATTAGAGTCTCATATTGAAATTCACGGGATTTTATTATGGATACTACATATAATTTAATAATTTTTTGTACAACAACAACAACATCCAAGCCTTAGTCCCAAAAGATATTGGGGTCGGCTAACATGAATCGATACATGATATCACAACCAAAAGGAAAAGAAGGAATAAAAGAAAAAATAAGAAAAAGAAAGTGAATTAGAAGATATGATCGAAGCAGATATCGTGATGCTCAATATTAGACTCTTGATGCTCAACAGAATAGATCTAATGCTCACTAAAAATGCATTAATGCTCTTTTAACGCAAGCCACGATTTTCACTTGAATTACGAAAAATGTCACCGGTTGTACAATGCTCACCATACAACCGGCTTTACGGTATAAGAACTCTTACCATAGTATCATATACATGCATGTGAGGAGGTAGAGAGGCCGGGGGCAGCGGGGCCCATCCCACACAAAAATTTTAAAATTCTTTGTATTATTAGTACGGAGTATAAAAGTTTATGTGTAAAAATCATCTGAAAAAATTCCTTTTATCAGCCCACCCAACCGGCTAAGGCCCTGATCATATATATGGAGTCCAATCTCAATAAAGTGATTTTTGGTGTCACTTTATGAAACACTGTTAAATGAAGAGGAAATATATATAGTGCAACATTAAAAATCTTTTTAGAGTTTTCATTTAAAAATGACTGGAGTTGATTGAGATTACCATTTTAGTTTTTATCCGGCGTTTTTTATTTTTGAACTTTATTACGTATGTACGTAGTACTAATTTAAAACTAATTTAAGTACAATCTGGAAGTTAGAAAAGTAAATAAAAATTAGGAAGCTAAGGTATAATAAGTAGCTAGCTAGGTACTTCGATCCCTGTAGGAATGCGAGTAAAGTCGGTGGAGAATGTATATATATTTCGATCTCCTTAGTATGCTCTAAAGCTTTGAAATTATAAACCAAGCTTCTAAGTATTTTAGGCTTTGAAATTAATTATACTTTTAGGGTTCGTTACTTTTGATGATGGGAGCTACAGGGGAGGGCTTAGCAGCACTGGGATGGCGGCCATGGATGGCGCCGCCGCCGGGATTTAGGTTTGTTCCCGATGACTGGATGCTTTTCAAGTATTATCTTTTTCCCAGGGTCAACGGTCAGTATTTCCCACAAGGCATCATCCACGAGACCGATGTCTACAGCCGGCAGCCGGCCGATCTTCTTCTTCTATTCCCGCCGTCCCCCGGCGAGACCTACACTTACTTCTTCACGATGAGAGACAAAAGGTACAAGAACGGGTCAAGGCTCAACCGCCGCACTAAGGATCAGAAGGGCTTCTGGAAGAGCATCAGTAAGATTTTGGAAGTCACAGACATGGATGGGTTGACGGTGATAGGAAGAAAGAACGTTCTTGTTTACCACTTTTTTGAGAATCAGGTGAAGACGAACTGGATCATGCATGAGTACGTTTTGGACCAAAAGTACGTACCTAACGGTAACGGGGACGGCAACAATGATTCAGTGGTACTCTGTAGGATTTACGAAAGAAAATCAGGAAAGAAACGAAATCTTGAAAGTGGTGATGATGATGATCATGCTCATGAGGACGATGATGCCAATAATCAACCATCATCAAGATGTTATCGTCAAGAAACCGGCGGCGGCAAGAAGGTACTACTGGAACCTAATGTTGACTCGTCAAAACCCTCATGGTACAGTAGTAATATCGTTAACTCTGACGTCGGTGTGATGAATAAGGAACAATTATTTCAACCGCCACAGTTGCCGCCGTTGCCGTCTATTGATTTGCAGCTGCAGTTGGATCATATGGCCTCGGCTGCCGCCGCCTCAAATCACTTATTCGATGAAACCCTAGGAGGAGATGTTACTATGGAGGCGGATAAAGGGTCCAACTCAAACCAGCCGCCGCCACTCCCGGAGCTGATGATGCCGGAGCCCATTGATTACCGATATGTAGATCAAGTGCCGCCGTTCGGGTTGGACCATATGGCTGCCGCCACCGCCTCTGATCACTTTAACGATGCATTCCTGCAGACTTGGGATAGTACGGCGACGGAGTTAGATAAGCTGCCGCCTTTTTGTTGGGCAGATTTGGACTTGGATTATAGCGACGATAACGACTTCAATTTTCTCTTCACATCATCTCCACGTGATGACGAGGATAAGTAATTAACTCTTACCGATCATTTATAATTGTATGAATTCAAATTTAATTTGTACATAATTCATCAATTCAATGAATTTACTTGTTTTAATTACAATGCCATTGTTACGTTATGCATGGTTAATACCACTAGTAGTATAGGCTGTATAGCTAGATAGTGGTAATTTAATTTGTGGTTTATCAGCCTAATTAATTACAGTATTTACCAAATATTGTCATCTTCATGATCGTAGTGAACTAAGGTTACGTTGTTCAGTAAACCCTAAACAACGTTAATGTTATCGGATCTCTTTAGTTCCTAGGGTTGTTTACCCAGATTATAAATTTACTGTTTCATAAAAAGTAATTGTCCTGTATAGGACTAAAATAGGAGAGAAATGAAAAAATAGGACTTGATATGTTTTCTTCCATTAATAGGACCAAGTTACTCCTATTATTAAACATACGAAAATTACCATCCCAAATTTGCCCCTGCACCCATTTACCTATTCTTTCTCCCTTCTCCCTCTTATTAGATCGATCATTCCTTCTCCATACCCCAAGGCAGAGTAACTGCATCTCACCTTCTCCCCGTAGATCTGCCGCGTTGCCTACTCCACCGTACGATACTTCCGTCGCACCGCCTCTGCCTTCGTCACATCTGCTACCTCCACTTCGCCGCCTTCACCATCCACCACCATCGACTTTATTTTCCTTCGGATTTCAGGTTTTTTCCGTTTTTCTTCTTCTTCTTCTTCTTCTTCTTCTTCTTCTCCTCCTCCTCCTTTTGCTTCTGCTTCTTCTTCTCCTTTTGCTTCTCCTTCATCGTCTCCTTCATATTTCTATTCTTCCGTTTTTCAGGATTTAGACACAGATTTTTCCGATTTTCAAAGATCTATTTTCGTATTTCAAATTTCTTATTTCTTAGTATTTAAAAATTCTGTTTTTCTGGGTTGTGGATGATGGCATAGGATTTTGCCATGTTTATGGCAGAAATGCACACTGACTTTCATAATATGGCAAAAAAGTTCTATGTAAACTCGCTTTTCTGATTCTTTTTTCATTTCAAATTTTTGCCAAATATATGGCAGTTTTGTGTTACTATCCCAAGATAAATCGGCCAAATGTGTGGCAGATTTGAAATCCGTGTTCATGGAAGATTTCAAATGAATCTCCAAGATTGAATCTGTCAACTATTTGGCAGTTTTTTGAGCCAGAGTTGTGACGACACCGACAGCGGTGCTTGGAGGTCGAGTTTCCACTGGTGATGGTCGGAGGGTGGTGCCGGCGGCGATGGAAGCAGCGGGCGGCAGCGAGGGCGGCGGCAAGTTGCAATTGTGTTGAGGCGGGCTGACGTTCTCGGTGTGAAAATTTAGGGTTTCATGATATTTTAATTTTACGTTTTTAATTTTAAATTCAAATAAAAACTGAATGGTGGGCATTTTTGTACAATAGGTGGTTTTAAGTCCTATGAAACATAGACTCGTTTTTTGGTCCTATTTATGCACACTAAACTTGTTTTAGTCCTATATAGATAATTAATTCTTTCATAAATTCATACTCCGTAATATATACTCGTATATATGTATGAAGAGAAAAATTCATGTGAGAAATCTCCCTTAAAATGAGAAGTGAGAAGTAATAATCTCAGTGCTTGTATTTGCATCTAATCTTACAACGCAGTAAACTTATAGACTTAATATAGGAACTTATAACCAATAAATCATAACTTATAAAGCTCTCCAACATAATTACGGAAATTCCAACGCGTCAATTTTTTTTTGAAGGATGCTGGATTTATTTTGTGCGGTGGCATTTTCGTAATTATTTTCGAGGAGGTCTATAAGTTATGATTTATTAGTTAAAAGTTCGTGTTTTTAGTCTATAAGTTAAACTTCGCAGTTCTAAGTCTAAGGGCACTTCTCACTTGATCCGCTCCCTACGTATGAATTAAGAAATAATAATTTCAAATGAGTTATACGGAAACATTGGGGAAAACTAGTCACCTTCAAAGGTGAATGGTATAGGTTTGATCACTGTTCTTGTTGAGTGAATGCATGGTTAAATGTATACGAAGTATATATGTTTTTAATTCTATTGTGATTTCATTATTGTAATTTAAAAATCGATAATGAGGTTATGGTAAAACTAATGAAAACAATTCCATATTAAAGAAATTGTAGTAGAAAGTTAATTCATTAAAATACGATTAACAACTAGTAATATTGTTTTCTAGTATTAAACCACGTTCGTTTGAATTTTAGTTGAGATTTTTAGTTTCAATTTTACTCTTGCGTATTTCCTAGTCCGACTTGCAATCCTTGCCCCTGCTCTTTACGCTGAATAAGATGCGAATTTAACTGAATTTTGTATATTTTTTCTCTCTTTATTCATTAAATATGTGTAAAATTATATGATTGATGTTGTATGAATATGGAAATTTCAATAATTTGAACAAATTCAGTCACTCTTCATTTTTCCCAAATGGATTATATTCGTAATCTCCAAAGAACATTCATTTAAAAGTTAAAACTATTTCTGAGTTACTTTTATTTATTATACTGAGTAGATCATAGATGTCTCTCATGCATGGGTTTGTTATCTCCACTTCAAACAATAACCAAATAGAAGTTTTGGTTGACACAATAATCAAATAGACGAGATTTAGATTTAGTTTCGAGGAGTAGGCTTCGTATAGTTTGCTAAAATAAGTGATATATATATATGTGACCGACTTTCCTTTGTCCTGGTGTACTAGCTAAAATATTGAAGTATATATGACCAATTTGCTTTTATATTTCACCAATTCCACTTCTATAAAAGTACGTGTATAAGATTAAATCACTTTCCTTTTATGGGTACATGAAAAATATACTTCCATCGTTTCTTAAAAGTTGCAACATTAGGATTTTTTCACTATTCACACATCTTACTTTGATCATGATTTTCTACTAATATTTATAATCAAAATATTATGTATAAAATGTTTTTAAATTTCTATTCATGTGAATTTCCAAAATATTAACTTTTTATAATTTTTACTAATACGTAATTAAATATAATTACAATCAAAGTTGTGCGTTGGCAAACGTGAAAGTTAAACTATTTAAGAACGTGACGGAGTTACAATTGCTCTGAAACAACTTGCTCCAAGGAGTCACAATTGCAAAAACAAAAAATACATGCGTCATTAATAAGTCATCATTTATAAATCATGATTTGATTATCTATTGGCAATATGTCAATCAGCCAATCAGTCATTAATAAGTCATCATTTATAAATCATCATTTATACATCCTCGTTCTATTGCTCGATCTTCTTATCCAAGGTAACTTTAATCTTCAACATTTATTACACTTTTCAGCACTCTATCGGGTTACTGTATTAATTTTTTGAATCGTCGCTTGCTTCTTTGATTTGATTGGCTGATTTGCTTCGCTGATTCACTAAGTCTTTTAATCTTTACATACGATGTTCGGCTGAAATACTAAACTTGCTCCCACTAAAGTATTATGGGTCTTACAGTATTTAAAAGGTGAAAAGCAAGGGCACAACTAATTACTCCGTAAAAGCTTTAATTTATAAAATTAAATCTATGCCCATATGGTTTTAGATTGGCTGGCCATTGTTTTTTTTCTCAATATATAGGTTTATAAACATAATCCTAATATATACAGGTCGTTCACAGAAGTCACATACTCGCATTGCAAGGTAGACGGTAAATGGTACTTTTAGTCCAACGGTAATTTCTTGATTTTGTTTAATTCTTCCAATGCCTTTGAGAGTTTAAGGAAAACGAGTACGTCAACATTTGCAAACCCCCTTTCTCTATTCTTCAAAACGATTATTATATTGCCTCTATTTTCAAATTCACATGCTTATTATAGCTCATTAAACGAGTAGGTCACATTTGATTATTGTGTCAACCAAAACTTCTATTTGGTTATTGTTTGAAGTGGAGATAACAAACCCATGCATGAGAGACATCTATGATCTACTCAGTATAATAAATAAAAGTAACTCAGAAATAGTTTTAACTTTTAAATGAATGTTCTTTGGAGATTACGAATATAATCCATTTGGGAAAAATGAAGATTGACTGAATTTGTTCAAATTATTGAAATTTCCATATTCATACAACATCAATCATATAATTTTACACATATTTAATGAATAAAGAGAGAAAAAATATACAAAATTCAGTTAAATTCGCAACTTATTCAGCGTAAAGAGCAGGGGCAAGGATTGCAAGTCGGACTAGGAAATACGCAAGAGTAAAATTGAAACTAAAAATCTCAACTAAAATTCAAACGAACGTGGTTTAATACTAGAAAACAATATTACTAGTTGTTAATCGTATTTTAATGAATTAACTTTCTACTACAATTTCTTTAATATGGAATTGTTTTCATTAGTTTTACCATAACCTCATTATCGATTTTTAAATTACAATAATGAAATCACAATAGAATTAAAAACATATATACTTCGTATACATTTAACCATGCATTCACTCAACAAGAACAGTGATCAAACCTATACCATTCACCTTTGAAGGTGACTAGTTTTCCCCAATGTTTCCGTATAACTCATTTGAAATTATTATTTCTTAATTCATACGTAGGGAGCGGATCAAGTGAGAAGTGCCCTTAGACTTAGAACTGCGAAGTTTAACTTATAGACTAAAAACACGAACTTTTAACTAATAAATCATAACTTATAGACCTCCTCGAAAATAATTACGAAAATGCCACCGCACAAAATAAATCCAGCATCCTTCAAAAAAAAATTGACGCGTTGGAATTTCCGTAATTATGTTGGAGAGCTTTATAAGTTATGATTTATTGGTTATAAGTTCCTATATTAAGTCTATAAGTTTACTGCGTTGTAAGATTAGATGCAAATACAAGCACTGGGATTATTACTTCTCACTTCTCATTTTAAGGGAGATTTCTCACATGAATTTTTCTCTTCATACATATATACGAGTATATATTACGGAGTATGAATTTATGAAACAGTAAATTTATAATCTGGGTAAACAACCCTAGGAACTAAAGAGATCCGATAACATTAACGTTGTTTAGGGTTTACTGAACAACGTAACTGTAAGTACTCAATATCCAGCTCAGGTCTCAACCACTTTCATCCACAAAGGATGAATTTCACACACAAGGCTCAACAAGGGGAGAGAGGGGCGTCGGCCAGCGGATATTTCCGGCCAGTTCGTAGGAGCACCCACAGAGAGGCTGAACAGAGATGCAAGGGTTTCGGCTCTACCAAATCGAAGACAAGGAAGGGAATAAAGAGGCCAAGCTTGGATGCCATACATGGAAACTTGCCTTAGGAAGAAGATACGCAGTCAAAGGCGCAAGGATGGAAAGCGCCGGTAAGAAGGAGCCAAGCCGTTCGCAAGGATCAGAAAAGACGGGGCCGGCAAAAGTTAAAAAAATAATGGGCTGGAACCTCCTCAAGGGTAAATGGGCTTAAAGAACTACCGGGCCAATACCAACACATTCTCCACTTTATTGGACCTTAGTGGTTTAGAGTCAAAAGCTCTAACACAAATTTGAGACTCATCATCGCTGGATTGCCCGCATAATCACAAAGACATATTCAGGCAAAGGGGTAAGATCACCAGGCAACTTAACCGCAATCAATGTTTAACGTGCGCTTACACGACAACAACTTTTCGACAGAGAGACATTTAGTCCCCATGTCAGCAGGATTAAATTCAGACGGAATTTTAATCAACTTGATATCACCTGCACTAACAATATCACGTATAAAGTGAAATCTAACATCAATATGCTTAGTTCTATCATGAAAAACAGGATTTTTGCACAGTTGAATAGCAGATTGACTATCAGAAAACACACAAATGTCCTGATTAAGACTACCAATCTCCGTTAGGAGACGCTTAAGCCAAATGGCTTCCTTAAAAGCTTCGGTAGCGGCCACATACTCGGACTCAGTAGTGGAGAGGGCAACTATGGGTTGAAGTTGAGACTTCCAACTAATGCAAGACCCGCAAAGGGTAAACACATAAGAGGTAGTGGATTTCCTATTGTCTCTATCGTTAGCAAAATTTGAATCCACATACCCGCTCAACTTAACACCCTCAGAACACTTAGTGAAAACCAACCCATGATTAACAGTAGATTTCAAGTACCTAAGCAACCACTTAAGAGCATTCCAATGAGGCAAACCAGGATTAGACATATACCTACTCAAACAACTAACAGCATAGGCAATGTCGGGTCTAGTACTCACCATGAGGTACATCACGGACCCAATAACATTGGAATAAGGCACAGATTTCATTTTAGCAATTTCAGGAGCAGTCTTGGGAGACTGATCCTTACTTAACACAAAGTGGGACGCCATAGGGATAGAGACGGTAGTAGCAGAATGCATGTTATATTTACTCAAAATCTTTTCAATGTATGAAATCTGATTGAGTACTAACACACGCTTACTCCTATCCCTAACAATGTTAATGCCTAGGATCCTCTTGGCATCACCTAGGTCTTTCATTGCAAAGTTCTCACTGAGACGCTTTTGCACACCTTTAATGGCGTCACCCGAAGGACTAACAATCAACATGTCATCCACATAAAGCAATAAAAATACAGGCACAGAAGAAGTATTTTTAAAGTATAGGCAATGGTCGCACTCGGACTTGTGAAATTTCAAAGATGACATGCACTGGTCAAATTTGATATTCCACTGCCTCGGGGACTGCTTCAGGCCGTACAAGGCCTTCCTAAGCAAACACACATGATTACTCTTCATGGGATCCACAAAGCCCTCAGGCTGGGTCATATAGATTTTCTTGTCTAAATCACCATGCAAGAAAGCAGTGGTGACGTCCATTTGCTTCATTTCCCAATCATTATGAGCAACAAGAGCAAGCATCATTCTAATCGTAGTGAATTTAACAACAGGAGCAAAGATTTCAGCATAATCAACACCTTCCTTTTGAGTAAAACCCTTAGCTACTAACCTAGCCTTATATCTAATGTCGTTAGGCTCTTCCTTAACCTTAAATAGCCACTTACACTCAACGACGGAACTATTGGGTGGTCTAGGAACTAACGTCCAAGTCTTATTCGCTCTAAGTGACTCCATCTCACTCTCCATGGCGCAAAGCCATTTAGCGGACTCATTAGACTTAAGGGCCTCCCTATAGGTTTTAGGTTCGTTAAGCTCAAGGGTCTCAAACACAGAGAAAGCAAACATAGAAGTATCACACGCATGGAAAGCAAAATCAGGCATGCTATCAGCAGTTCTCCTAATTTCTCTCCTACTTCTATCTCTAACAAGTTGGTAATCATGCAAAACATTATCACTAGGATCAGCACTCTCATCATGCGATTCATTGTCATTTGAATGCACATGAGAATGCTCCACCTCACTCGAAGTGGTGGTATTATCATGCTCAGAAGAATCATGCAATTCAGAAGAATCATGCAAATTAGAAGAATCATGATTAGCAAACAAAGGACTAGCAGCATATGGTATGGACTCCACCTCAACAGGTGTACTACTAGGGCTCGACTCAGAATCAGGAACTGACTTAACCAGACAAGGGAACTCGGATTCATTGAAAACAACGTTTCTACTTACCACAACCTTGAAACCTACCTGGTTCCTATCCCAAACCCTGTACCCCTTCACACCCTCAGGATAACCTAAGAAGACTCCTTTCTTAGACCTAGGATCCAATTTGTCACCTTGTTGGTGCACATACGCAGCACACCCAAACACTCTAAGATTAGACAAATCAAGGGGCTTGTTTGAAAAAACAGATTCAGGGCATTTCCCACCCAAGGGAACAGAAGGAGACCGGTTAATCAAGTAGACAGCAGTATTGACTGCTTCACCCCAAAACTTTTTAGACAAACCAGAGGTGGCAAGCATACTCCTAACCTTATCTAGAACAGTCCTATTCATTCTCTCTGCTATCCCATTTTGTTGGGGAGTATAGGGCACAGTTTTGTGCCTTCTAATCCCACAATCAACACAGAGTTGGTCCATATCCTTATTGCAAAACTCTAATCCATTATCGGTCCTAAGGGTTTTGACCATCTTACCGGTTTGATTTTCTACCAGGGTTTTCCACTCCCTAAATTTCACAAAGACATCGGACTTATGCTCAAGAAGACGGACCCACACCTTCCTAGAAAAATCATCGATAATGGACAGAAAATATCTCTTACCCCCGTGGGTAGAGACACTAGCAGGACCCCACACATCTGCATGAACATACTCTAACACAGAGGTACACTTAGTGGGATTAGGATAAGGGGAAGAGGGGAAAGTAACCTTATGCTGCTTGCCTAACACACAAGATTCACAGAAAGGGATGGAGGACACAGAATCCTTACCAAAACAACCAGATTTATGCAAAATCTCTAAACCCTTATTACTCATGTGTCCTAATCTATTATGCCACAAAGCAGTTTTATCAGAACTAACAACATGAGCAGAATCACAGAAAGGCTGAGCATGGCACACATACAAATTATTCACCTTTTTTGCCTTAAAGAAAACAAGGGAATTTTTCAAAACTTTCATGCACCCATTTCCCCATTTACCCTCAAGCCCACTACCCTCAAAAGCAGCGACAGAAAACAAGTTATGACGCAAATCAGGGACATGCCTCACATTTTTCATAGTAAACACAGTCCATTATCAAACTTTAAGCATACATCACCCACCCCATGTATTTTGCATTTCTTATTATCAACAAGAGACACAAAACCATCATTGCAAGAATCATAAGAAGCAAACAGAGATCTAAAAGGTGTCATATGATAAGTACAACCAGAGTCAATCAACCACTCATTTTCAGTCATGCTACTCAACACAGAATTTGCAGAATCACAGACCATAAAAACTTCTTCATGCAAGTTATTATCATCTACCACATTAGCATGTTCAGACTTCTTAGGATGGGGACAATCCTTAATGAAGTGACTAGAATTACCACAATTATAGCACACTCTCTTCTTAGACTTACCTCTCTTCTTCCCCGGGTCATTGTTATTGGTCTGGTTCTTATTGTTGCTACCCTTCTTATGGTTTCTAGATCTACTCTTAGACCTACCCCTCACAAGCAACGCTTCACCAGAATCCCTAGATTGACTGTTACTACCCCTCGAGTGTCTAAGGTCTAACTCCTTACTCCTTAATCCATTAACGACTATATCTAACGAGATATCGTCTCTACCATACTTTATGGCAGATTTGACGTCATTGTAAGAGTCAGGGATGGCATTAAGTAACACTATGGGTGTGTAGTCATCTATGTGTTTATCACCGGCTTGCTTAATGTTCTGAATAAGCTTGTTAAACACATCTAGGTTCTCATCTATGTCTTTGGTCAGGTCAAGCCTAAACCTAAAGAACTTCTCAAGCAAAAACAATTTACCAGGCAAAGAAGTATCGGTATACAACTTATCTAACTTGTCCCACAACTCTTTTGCGGAATCTATAATACTCACCTTCCTGAGCACTGAATCAGAAAGGTTTAGGTAAATAGAGGAACAAGCAGTTTCATTCATCTCAACACGCTTAGCAGCATCCTCAGAGTCTAAATAGAGACCGGTCACGGCTCTATAGACTTTCTGTTGGATCAACACACATTTGATTTTCTG
The DNA here is from genome assembly GCA_945859875.1 of Cuscuta europaea. NCBI lineage: Eukaryota > Viridiplantae > Streptophyta > Magnoliopsida > Solanales > Convolvulaceae > Cuscuta > Cuscuta europaea. The sequence continues at coordinate 5,473,114 of CAMAPE010000077.1, read as the reverse complement.
TTTCCAGATATCAAAATCTGTCTTTCCGTTAAATGGAAGCATGCCATATTGATTGACAGCCATATTAACAGGAAAGCAAGCACAACACGCAAGAGAGTAAATAAAAAATTTATCAGGCTATCAACCGGTACGAAGCAACTAGCACGAACAAGCCGAGAAGACCAATGAACACAAGGCTCGGGTACAATCTCCTTGTTCTTTCGTACAAGCACAGATAAAAAAAAATATTTACTCAACAGACAGATAAATGATTAATTATAACCTATAGGGCTATCAATTGTACGAAGCATCTAGCACGAACAAGCCGAGAAGACCAATGAACACAAAGTTCGGGTACAATCTCCTTGTTCTTTCGTACAAGCGCAAATAGGCTAGAATTAAATCAACAAACAAAGAGACATGATTTAAAACTAATCCGGACAGAAATATTTCCAACTTCGGACAACAAGTATCCAAACAAATATTCTTAACCGGAGAGTTTATCCACGAATCAATCAACAGAAAAAATCAAAATAAAAAATCCAACATGTGATTAAATTTAAACCGGAAGAAATATTAACAACTTTGGACAACGAGTATCCAAACAAAAATATTCTTCACCGAAAAATTAATCACAAACCAACAAGGAATCACAATTTAAACAAACAAGTAATTGTAATTCCACTTGAAATTAAAAAAAAGAATGAACTACGAATAAAAATCACACAAAGGATTAGTAAACGTACCTGGGGCCGGGCACAGCCGGCGTCCTAGACCACGCAGGTCAGCAGCGGGGAGCGGGGGGGGGGGGGGGGGGGGGGGGAAATAAATCCGGTGGCACTCCGGTACACCAAGGGTGTTCAAGCCAATTTACCTGAGCGGGGCCCGAGGTTGGGTTACCCGACTTACCGTAGGCAGCGTGGGCTGCTGTAGGGCGCGGCGGCAGCGGACTGGATGGTAGCTTTGGCTCCGGCAGAGACTCTGGACGGCAGCTTGGGCTCCTCCAGTGACCTTCAATCGACGGCAGCAACACTCCCTGGACCTCCGGCAGGCGACTCCAGGCGACGGGACGGCGGCAGACGGCGGCGTGGCGGCGGCAGACCCAACCCGGCTCTGATACCACTGTAAGTACTCAATATCCAGCTCAGGTCTCAACCACTTTCATCCACAAAGGATGAATTTCACACACAAGGCTCAACAAGGGGAGAGAGGGGCGTCAGCCAGCGGATATTTCCGGCCAGTTCATAGGAGCACCCACAGAGAGGCTGAACAGAGATGCAAGGGTTTCGGCTCTACCAAATCGAAGACAAGGAAGGGAATAAATAGGCCAAGCTTGGATGCCATACATGGAAACTTTTCTTAGGAAGAAGATACGCAGTCAAATCCTATGCCATCATCCACAACCCAGAAAAACAGAATTTTTAAATACTAAGAAATAAGAAATTTGAAATACGAAAATAGATCTTTGAAAATTGGAAAAATCTGTGTCCAAATCCTGAAAAACGGAAGAATAGAAATATGAAGGAGACGATGAAGGAGAAGCAAAAGGAGAAGAAGAAGCAGAAGTAAAAGGAGGAGAAGAAGAAGAAGAAGAAGAAGAAGAAAAACGGAAAAAACCTGAAATCCGAAGGAAAATAAAGTCGATGGTGGTGGATGGTGAAGGCGGCGAAGTGGAGGTAGCAGATGTGACGAAGGCAGAGGCGGTGCGACGGAAGTATCGTACGGTGGAGTAGGCAACGCGGCAGATCTACGGGGAGAAGGTGAGATGCAGTTACTCTGCCTTGGGGTATGGAGAAGGAATGATCGATCTAATAAGAGGGAGAAGGGAGAAAGAATAGGTAAATGGGTGCAGGGGCAAATTTGGGATGGTAATTTTCGTATGTTTAATAATAGGAGTAACTTGGTCCTATTAATGGAAGAAAACATATCAAGTCCTATTTTTTCATTTCTCTCCTATTTTAGTCCTATACAGGACAATTACTTTTTATGAAACAGTAAATTTATAATCTGGGTAAACAACCCTAGGAACTAAAGAGATCCGATAACATTAACGTTGTTTAGGGTTTACTGAACAACGTAACCTTAGTTCACTACGATCATGAAGATGACAATATTTGGTAAATACTGTAATTAATTAGGCTGATAAACCACAAATTAAATTACCACTATCTAGCTATACAGCCTATACTACTAGTGGTATTAACCATGCATAACGTAACAATGGCATTGTAATTAAAACAAGTAAATTCATTGAATTGATGAATTATGTACAAATTAAATTTGAATTCATACAATTATAAATGATCGGTAAGAGTTAATTACTTATCCTCGTCATCACGTGGAGATGATGTGAAGAGAAAATTGAAGTCGTTATCGTCGCTATAATCCAAGTCCAAATCTGCCCAACAAAAAGGCGGCAGCTTATCTAACTCCGTCGCCGTACTATCCCAAGTCTGCAGGAATGCATCGTTAAAGTGATCAGAGGCGGTGGCGGCAGCCATATGGTCCAACCCGAACGGCGGCACTTGATCTACATATCGGTAATCAATGGGCTCCGGCATCATCAGCTCCGGGAGTGGCGGCGGCTGGTTTGAGTTGGACCCTTTATCCGCCTCCATAGTAACATCTCCTCCTAGGGTTTCATCGAATAAGTGATTTGAGGCGGCGGCAGCCGAGGCCATATGATCCAACTGCAGCTGCAAATCAATAGACGGCAACGGCGGCAACTGTGGCGGTTGAAATAATTGTTCCTTATTCATCACACCGACGTCAGAGTTAACGATATTACTACTGTACCATGAGGGTTTTGACGAGTCAACATTAGGTTCCAGTAGTACCTTCTTGCCGCCGCCGGTTTCTTGACGATAACATCTTGATGATGGTTGATTATTGGCATCATCGTCCTCATGAGCATGATCATCATCATCACCACTTTCAAGATTTCGTTTCTTTCCTGATTTTCTTTCGTAAATCCTACAGAGTACCACTGAATCATTGTTGCCGTCCCCGTTACCGTTAGGTACGTACTTTTGGTCCAAAACGTACTCATGCATGATCCAGTTCGTCTTCACCTGATTCTCAAAAAAGTGGTAAACAAGAACGTTCTTTCTTCCTATCACCGTCAACCCATCCATGTCTGTGACTTCCAAAATCTTACTGATGCTCTTCCAGAAGCCCTTCTGATCCTTAGTGCGGCGGTTGAGCCTTGACCCGTTCTTGTACCTTTTGTCTCTCATCGTGAAGAAGTAAGTGTAGGTCTCGCCGGGGGACGGCGGGAATAGAAGAAGAAGATCGGCCGGCTGCCGGCTGTAGACATCGGTCTCGTGGATGATGCCTTGTGGGAAATACTGACCGTTGACCCTGGGAAAAAGATAATACTTGAAAAGCATCCAGTCATCGGGAACAAACCTAAATCCCGGCGGCGGCGCCATCCATGGCCGCCATCCCAGTGCTGCTAAGCCCTCCCCTGTAGCTCCCATCATCAAAAGTAACGAACCCTAAAAGTATAATTAATTTCAAAGCCTAAAATACTTAGAAGCTTGGTTTATAATTTCAAAGCTTTAGAGCATACTAAGGAGATCGAAATATATATACATTCTCCACCGACTTTACTCGCATTCCTACAGGGATCGAAGTACCTAGCTAGCTACTTATTATACCTTAGCTTCCTAATTTTTATTTACTTTTCTAACTTCCAGATTGTACTTAAATTAGTTTTAAATTAGTACTACGTACATACGTAATAAAGTTCAAAAATAAAAAACGCCGGATAAAAACTAAAATGGTAATCTCAATCAACTCCAGTCATTTTTAAATGAAAACTCTAAAAAGATTTTTAATGTTGCACTATATATATTTCCTCTTCATTTAACAGTGTTTCATAAAGTGACACCAAAAATCACTTTATTGAGATTGGACTCCATATATATGATCAGGGCCTTAGCCGGTTGGGTGGGCTGATAAAAGGAATTTTTTCAGATGATTTTTACACATAAACTTTTATACTCCGTACTAATAATACAAAGAATTTTAAAATTTTTGTGTGGGATGGGCCCCGCTGCCCCCGGCCTCTCTACCTCCTCACATGCATGTATATGATACTATGGTAAGAGTTCTTATACCGTAAAGCCGGTTGTATGGTGAGCATTGTACAACCGGTGACATTTTTCGTAATTCAAGTGAAAATCGTGGCTTGCGTTAAAAGAGCATTAATGCATTTTTAGTGAGCATTAGATCTATTCTGTTGAGCATCAAGAGTCTAATATTGAGCATCACGATATCTGCTTCGATCATATCTTCTAATTCACTTTCTTTTTCTTATTTTTTCTTTTATTCCTTCTTTTCCTTTTGGTTGTGATATCATGTATCGATTCATGTTAGCCGACCCCAATATCTTTTGGGACTAAGGCTTGGATGTTGTTGTTGTTGTACAAAAAATTATTAAATTATATGTAGTATCCATAATAAAATCCCGTGAATTTCAATATGAGACTCTAATGTAATAAGTTACTATCAAAATATGCATTGATATAAAACAAGAGGTTTTTTATGTAGTTACAGAAAATTAGTGATTTCCTACTAATTTACAAGAGGATTTTTAAACCCGTTAATGATATTAATTAATGAATTCCATGCATAGAAAACACAAGTTTAAAACTTGAGGGGGTTTCAATAAAAATATTTCATGTCATTACATAGGAAACAAGACAAGTTATTGTATAGGTGACTTTGAATTCATTATTATTATAGTTGTACTGCAAGGTGTTGAAGGTGATAAAAATATGAGGATCGGACGCAAGGGAGGTTCAAAGCTTTGTCTATTAAGTGACATTTGCAAAGAGGATATGGTGTCTCGGGGAGTGGTGATGATGGAAATTCAATGATCAACATCCTAAAAGAATTTATTGTTCATGTGATAAGTGAACCTATTTAAAAATTGTTACAATCACCTATCCGATTTCAAGTAGCACAACAGTGACATTCTTGTTTGAATAACAGGGCAATCCTTGCACCAATAGGTCATGAGCATGGAGAGATTAACGATTACATGTTGGGTTGTCTCCAAATGCGGTAAAGACATATTTAATTAAGCTCGGATTCAAAATCCTTTTTCAGACTTAGATAATGCACTCTTTCGAGAGATCAATTCTCTAGAATTTCTTACTAACAACATTAAATGTTCTAATGCGTACCAAGTCATGAATCAGAGCTGAAATTAGGTGTATCTGTGATGCTGGTGAGGGATGTCAATCATTCTATTGAGTTTTGCAATAACACTAGCTAGCCTTGTCTCACTAAAGTACTTTAGTCCAAAATTAACACATGTTCCTGAAGTTTAGATTATGTCGTGAACAAATCCAGGACAAAAGTACTTTAGTCCAAAATTAGCTTGGGTCCGTCTTAATTAGTCGTGATTCGCATTTCAACACATACAACTTTTGATGTTTAGTTACCAATGACCATCAACAATAATCAGAGATATTCTTTGAAGAGGATTGATATTTTCTAATATCATCCCATTTTCACTCATTATCAATTGTACATCAAGGTGTTTAAATAATGTCCCTTCTAAGTTGAAATTTATTATATGTGATGACGGCGGAAACCGACCATGAAAACTTTAAATGTTACTTACTTACAAGAAGGTTTATATTAATGTGTAGTTGTTTCAAAGGTCATTTGATAACCTACATTTTAAGCTTCTCAGCCTCATCAGTGGGTTATTGATCAAATACGTGATTTTTTAATTCACACTGAATTGTTCGATAATCAAAATAAGTGAGGTTATAGCTACTTCTATTGTTGAATTAAGTAAAATTATTGGAGAGTATTGTTTTCTCTTTTTCATATAAGTGGTTGTATTCAGGGGGAGAGAGGAATAGAAACAGAATAGGCATTATGGTGGCCAGGATTATGTTGAGGGTGTGGTAGAAGTCTTTAGGAAGAACGGTCGCATCATGAGCATTAACTTGATAATAGGAGATGAGATCGTGTCTGTGATAAGTGCATGTATACCATAAGTGAGATTGAATGCATATATCACTCAAAAATTTTGGGAGGGTCTTGAAGAAGTGGTCCGATGAGTGCCAAGGGGATAGAAGATGGTCATAGGAGTGACCTCAACTGACATGTGGGTCCAAGTCGTGATGATGTTTACAGTATTCATGGCGGACATAGTTTTGGCACTAGAAATGAAGCGGGGAAGAATATTATGGATTTTGCCTCAACATATGAGTTGATTGTAATGAACATTTGGTTCAAGAAAAGAGACTCTCACCTTGTGACCTATAGAAATGGAGCTAATAGGACTCAAATGGACTACTTTTCAGTACGGACAACTTGGAAAACTAGCTACACTGATTGTAAGGTTATCCAATGTGAGAGTGTTGTCACTTAACATAGGATTCTTGTGATTGATTTTCAAGGTAAAAAGAGAAGGCGGGTTAAGGTACGAGCGGAACCAAAGATAAAGTATGTGGTGGAGGCTCGAAGGGAATATCCAACAAAGTTTTGAACACAAAATGTTGGAGAAAGATTTATCATCTATTGACAATGACGCATTGACGCACATGTGAATGACGTGTGATTATAAATGGAATCCACTAGGGTTGGCAACAGGGCGGTTCGGGCCGGGTATACATAAGAGTTCTTGCAAGTTGCAACTCCTCCAGTCCTGCAAAAATCTATCTAAAGAATTAAAAATTCAGTAATCTAACAATTACACATAAATACTCTTGACATTAAATATTCATCCAAGTTAAAATTTGTAGTACATCAAATGATCCAAATATTTATAAATCTGAACAAACAAGTTCCATTTCTAGTGAAATAATAAACTGCTAAATTAAACACAGTAGAGTTATTACATGTATATGTCCCAAAAACTGCTACGTACATAATATATACTCCCTTTTTTGGTAACACTTTCCTTTTTTGGCAACACTTTCCGTATAGTATATAATATAAGAGGCATAGACTCCAATGTAGAATTCTAATGTGAGTCCCACCGTAAGTAAAACCAAGATACTTCTTATTAATCCTGTATGCAGAAACCCTCCAAGGGAGTTCTGTTGGCTTCGGACAGAAGGCCTCGAACAGAAACCCTCCAAGGGAGTTCTGTTGGCTTCGGACAGAAGGCCTCGAACAGAAACCCTCCAAGGGAGTTCTGTTGGCTTCGGACAGAAGGCCTCGAACAGAAACCCTCCGAGGGAGTTCTGTTGGCTTCGGACAGAAGGCCTCGAACAGAAACCCTCCAAGGGGGTTCTGTTGGCTTCGGACAGAAGGCCTCGAACAGAAACCCTCCAAGGGGGTTCTGTTGGCTTCGGACAGAAGGCCTCGAACAGAAACCCTCCAAGGGGAGTTCTGTTGGGGTCTTCTGTCACGCATTTCTTCCGTTACAACAATTAATGCCCAACGTTATTCTCTTTTAATGCAGCGTTAAATGGACAGTTTATGGACGATTCAATGCCCTAACGTTCAGGTCCATTAACACCCCATTTAACACACAACAAATCCTCCTATAAATAGCTGGCAGGTGCTTTGCAACAAACACACGGTTTGACAACGCACATCACTTTCCTCACGTTTTCTTGAGCTAAAAACTCTTCCAGCTATTCCCAAAAATTCCTCTGTGTTCATACTCAGTTCTCGTTCGCTGGAACTCTTGTTTGTGTGCTCAAACATTAGTTCGTAGTCATCGTATCCTGGGAAACGATTGTTGCAACGCTCCTAGCACCGTGGGAGGCAACAAATACGTTTTAAGGAAATCGTGCGTAGCACGAGCTTTGGCTAATTCTGCTTCATCTCCTTTCTTGGTTTTTCTCTAGTCATTTTATTTAATTAATTTATTTTAATTAATTTTCTTTATTTTCCGAAACACACCCAACACTCTGCTCAAGTTTTCTTGAATCGCTCAAGTTTATAGTTCTACTCCGTTCTTGAATCGGCAAAGGTTAGATCTTAACCTCCATCAATTATCACCAATTTCTTGATAGTTTCTTCTTCTTGTTTAGGTTTCTTAAAGGTTTCTTCTGTGTTTATGGTAAACAAGTTTATTGTTGATACCAGTTTCTTCTTCTTACCGTAATCAAGAAGAAGAAACTATTACGGTAATGGAAGAAACTATTACAGGTTTTTTGTAATGGCATAAACTTGTATCATAATGGAGTTTATTGTTGAAACTTCTGTTTCTTCTTCTAACCATAATCAATTATAGGTTTCTTAGGTTTTTTGTTTATGACTAGAATTGACATGGCCAATGGCCCAAAACAAACGAGAAGAAAAGATAGGGGGTGGCTGGCTCCTCTTCATTAGCGAGAGAAAGAAAAACTCTGACTGGCCTGTGATACAAGTTTCATGTATTTTTAACATTTTTATCGGCTCTTATGAACTATCTAATTACCCATTTTTCATCTGCTGGAATGAATTTACAGTTTATGTTAACCTAAGAAAATAATCTTTTTATGTAGTTAGCCAGTGAGTGTCATACGGAACTTAGCAAGAATCTAAAAAATTACATTTACATGATGTCTTTGTAATAAGCTAATTATGTCTTTGATGTTGATGAACTAGTATGGGATGATGTTGTCTATCAAGATCACTAAATCTTGATTCTCTTAATAATAAGCAGATTTTTCCTTTAGGGAGTGAACACAAAACAAAAGAGATAATAATTGTGAAACAGACAACAACAATTACAAGTATTAATTTAATTAAAAGCTGAAGTCCATATCTTCCTTGCAATTTTAGAAACCTCTTTAATTTCTGTTTAATAATGAATAAAAACTTGCTAGAGATCTGCTTGGATATGGATACTACTACAACCGGGTTTGTGATTGCCATAACAAAATTATTTGAGTTGCAATATTGGTAAAGGAATGCTGAATTTTCCTTTTTAAAAAAGAGTTAAAGCTCTCACAATGTACTGGAATGCATCTTGTGATTTGTATATTTTAAACTTTCCTTTTATTCACAGATGTAAAGTTATACATGTGTAGGGGTATCATTTATGCCTTCATTAATATGAAAGTTATACATGTAGGATTTACTAGCCCCAAACTGAAAAAGAAATACCCTTCCATATGCACTAAAATCTAAACCCCTTATGAGAAGGTCCTCAATATCATTCTTGATTCTTAAAATACTTTTGGATTGTAGTTACCATTCTTTGTATTCTATCTACCCGAGTGCTTGTTATTTTAGAGTTTGCAATCCCTGCTTCCCTTGTTCACTGATTTACAGGCTGTTATTTTCTCCATTTTAGTCAATTCTAAAGTAATGGAGATAGATAGAACGTGGATGTGTACACATAGACTCTCTCAAATTCAAGGATGGTGATGGATAGTGTATCCGGGGGGTAACTTATCCGAGGGGTTATTACGGGGAGTAATAAGAGAGAAGTCAGAGCAAGTAAATATAGAGAGAGAAAGTGTATTGCAAAGTGTGGAGCGTTTTCAGCGTGGTTACAAATGGGGAAATGGGGTGCTATTTATAGTAGCAATAAATGCCGGACAGGGACACGCGTCAAGCGCCCATTGGCCGAGAGGTCACCTCAACTGGTTGGCGCTGGCAGCCGCATGTGGCCGCATTTAATGCGGCTGTTGGATGGGACGTTTGTACAGGGTATGGTGATCTGTACGCATGTGATGCGGATATCATGTCGGGAGAGGTGCCCTCGGCTGCAGAGGACTAGCCGAGGGCTCTTAGTGCCGAGGACCCCTGAGTGCCGAGGGCTCCAGGTGCCGAGGGCTACTGTTTTCTGCCGTTTTTCCCCCAGTTTCTTAGTTTGCTTGAGAAACCCGTTCTGTGAGAGTTTAGAGCCTTCGGCCAGGGGGGCGAAGGCACCCCTGGTGCGTATTGCGGGCTGCTTGGTACTCTGGGCGCTGTGATTTGGGCCTGTTGAGCTTCCTGGGCCGGTTGGGCCTTTGTTGGTGTAGTAGGAATCTGTGGGCCGGGGTTTCCCGGGCCATATACTCCATCAGATGGTTTAACTGATTTCCTTGATCACACTTTCGCTAAAGTAGCTCGTGAGGATCAAGTTCTCTGCCCATGCAAACAGTGCAAAAATCATTATTGGTTTCGCAGGGATGAAGTGTGGAATCATGTAATAGTTAAGGGTTTTGTGGAAAATTATTTCAAGTGGAACTTTCATGGAGAGGGACCTATGCCAATTGATCCTAGGGGTGAAGATGAAAATGATGATGATGTGTTTGACAACATCGATGATCTTTTAGGCGATAGGTTTAGAGGATGCCATGAAAGTGAGAGACGTGATGCTATGAACGATGATGCGAGAAAATTCTATCCTTTGCTCGAGGAAAGAAAGAAAGAAAGAAAGAATTGTATCTAGGAATGCATCAATTGAGAAGAGGCTTCCACCAAAGTCGTTAACTGGATTAGATGTTTTTGAGGAGCTATCTTCATTTAATAATGTGTTTGGAAAGGAAGAGAAGAAGAAATTGACAGTAAATGTGCTTGGAAAAAAAGGTCAATATTCTTTGAACTGCCATATTGGAAATTCAATGAATGTCGACACAATCTAGATGTGATGCATATAGAGAAGAACGGTAGAAAGCCTTGCGGGTTCATCGGGGGCAAGAAAATACTAAGTCGACGTCTAGATCCGACCCCGACCCCGACCGCCGAGCTCGGGGAACACCGGGCTCAGGAATCAAGTAAACTCAGCAGATAACAGGGTCCACCGACCCTGACCCCGACCTCGAGGTCGGGAAACATCGAGCTCAGGAGCCAACCAAACTCGGCGATCCATGAGCCCGACCTCGGGACATCCGAGGTCGGCATCAAATCTGACCTCAGAAGTCTCGCTCCAGGTCAACACCAATCAAAGCACGAGGCAGTCAAGTCACCTCCAGAGCGAGAACGGGAGACAGCAAAACAAGTCCTCTCAACATGGGCCCGAACCCCCAGAGACCGACCTCAGTAACCCTCGAGGTCGGGAGAAAAGCACCCTGTACTTAGGCGAATCCGCAAGGGCTTAAGTCGTGAGGAAACATCGCCACGTCACTCCCCGCACTGGTGGAATACGCCGAATTGTCTGCACATGATCTCTGGCAGGAATTCTGTTAGAAGAATAAACCAATCAGCCAGCTATCAGAAGTTCTCTCTCCAATCAGCTTTCCACATGGCTGCTCCCGGTTCATTCAGGCTGATAGTTTGTTAGAGTAGCTTTACACGTGTCCCCCTCCTATTAGACTAGAATCTTTTTACTTGGGCATCAAGTATTTCCTTTTCTCCTTAGTATAAATATCACCTTCCAACTTGTGGATAGGGATGTTTAATCTATTGCGCTCTTGAGACTGATACACTGGGATTTTGTTAATCGGATACCTGACTTTTCCGTCCAGTTCACTCTCCCCTTTAATTTCATTCTCGGTGGATTCCGGCTACCCCTGGTCCGACAATCCATCACCAGTCAATATAGAACATATGCCGTATATTAACCCGATAGTAGCAATAAACTTAAGATGAAAACGATTGAGATTGATAACCTCAAAACAAGCGGATTATTGGTTTAATCAACATAATTAATTCCCCTTAGATTATTAACCATGAGACGCATGCATTAATAATCCAAGTTTACTACTGTGAATGAACCGAATTAATAACAAGCGTATTAATCGATTGATTCTAGTAATAATTAATATATGACACAAAACTAGTTGATCCTTTAAGTAATGTTCAAAATATTAATATGGAATATGAATAGGAATTAATTAATACTCAAGGAAGAATATTAAAGAAGATGAATCCTACTATAGTTAATATCAAGATGGTAACTAATTGTCGTCTTAGTAACACTCCCCAATATTAACGTAGAGGAAGAAATAACTATTACTATAACTAATGTCAAGATGTTAACTAATTGTCATCTTAGTAACACTCCCCAACATTGATATAGAAATAGTATTTAAAGGAAGAATTAATATTCAAGGAAGAAGATTAAAGAGAATAACTCACAACTTACAAATTCATTAAACTTCAAAGTAGCACAACCAAGATGGAAGAGTTTAGCTCCTCATTTGGAGACTAAACATGAAAAAATATAAAGAAAGAACTATTCTAGAGTGAGCTTAGAAGTATATGTGAATTGGTGATCTCATTGTGAAGGAAAGGGGGTGTATTTATAGGCTTTTGGGGATGCAGCTTGGGTACCCGATCAGGTATATACACGTTACCCGACCGGGTATGTGTAATACCTTAGATTCGAGGTATACTCGATCGATTAAGGGGTAAATCATATAAGCATACATGATCGGGTGTGTTCTTGTACCCGATCGAGTATGTGTAAAACCTCAGATCCGAGGCATACTCGATCGATTTCAGGCTTTATTTTGAAAGGATACCCGATCGGGTGTGTCGGTGTACCCGATCGGGTATAGACACTCGATCGTGGTCCAAATCTTCTCTGCATGTTCCTTTGTCTTCGGATCCGATTTGATTTGAGATTGCAACAAGATACCCGATCGAGTATAGGTCATACCCGACCGGGTATAGACCAAAAAATCAGGATCTTTTTTTTTGTCTTGTGATTTTGCACCTTCCTTCCACTTTTGAGGTTCACCAACTGTCCTTTTAGTGATCATGGACCTGTTAGAGCTCAGAATAAACCTAATCTAAACAATTTACAATTATTTTAACAAACTAAACTATTACACCAAAAGTGTGTAAATTTCAAAGTAACAATAAAAAAACTAATATAAACATAAACATAAACATGGAAGTTATATGTTTATCAACTCCCCCACACTTAGTTTCTTTACTCATCCTCGAGTAAAGTTAAATGTTCACAAGTGTCAAGTCTTACAAAGTTCCTACAATTTAACAAGAGAAAGACAAAAACACAAAGACCACCAAGGATAAAACATGAGTTTAAGCTCAAATTACAATATCTTCTTGGGTTTTATGGTCTTCTAGTGCTCATGTTCTCTTCTCCTCCTTTCTTCTTCCTCTTTTTCTTCATCATCTTCAAGAGATTATGTCCTGCAACAACAAATATATCTCTCATATCTCTCATTTTGCTTAGGAGCCTTTTCAGGTTTTCATCCTAGCATCTCTTTTATTTTTCATTCCTTACCACTCACTCATCTTTTTTTGTTTCTTTTTTTATAAGCCCTTGTTGCTTAGATTGCCCGTTTTTGGGTTTTCAACCTAACTAGCATTCATTTCTTTTATTTATTATTTTTTTTATTTGTGTGTACAAAGAGTACAAGAAAGTAATGCTTAGTATAAAGTAAAAACAAAAGGGAATGTAACATACCAAAAGATGAGTCTTCCTCCCCCACACTTGGATCAAGGCACTATCCCTAGTGCCCATCCGCACCGCCATAGTAGCCTCCTCCAAAGTCGCCCCCAAAGATGCTATCAAATCCGCTACCGGTACCGCCATCCCCCATTGTGTCGTTGCCTCCACCACAGGAGCTTGAACCGCCAAAGCTACCCCAATGACCAGGGTCATACCAAGAGGGTGGTGGTGGAGGACTGGCCATAGTATGAAAAGAGCCTTGATGGGCTATGTAGGAGTACATAGGTCCATAGAAACTACGTTGATCCTCCTCATATCTCCGATTGTCGGCTTCCCGAAGCTCCTCTATCCGTTGAAATCCGGCTCTTTGCTCCTCCTCTACTCGAGTGAGCCGCTCTCCCATAGTCGTGTAGTTGAGGTTCATTTGGTTGAACCCTGCAAGTTGTTGTTGTTGACCCTCCAAAAGTTGTTGGAAATAGTTGGGTGGTGGAGAGTCTTCGGGCTGTTCGGGAATGTCTGCGTCCATGTCCTCATGATCATGGGGTTCGGCGTTATGCTCATGTTGAGGGTCTTGGAGATGAGGTGGAAGGGAATTGGGGAATAAGTAATGGGGCACTTCTACGTTGTACAATAGTTCTGGGTTAGGCATGGATAAGTGTCTTATAGGTTTGGGTGTCTGAGCCAATTGTACACATTTCGTGGTTGGTCGTCCCCATACACCGTGCGAGAGAATGTTGTGCACCCCGAGTGGTCTAACAAAGCCATATTCATCAAACAGTAGTCGAGTATAGGAGAGTTATCCATATACCCGAATCTGGTCACCAAATGCATGATCACCCCACCCACAACAATTGGCCCTTTGGCCATGCTCTCTTTTTTCAAGTGTGCCCACATCAAATTGCACAAATTGAAGTCCACAGCTTGACGGAACAAAACCCCCGTAATCAAGCACACGTCCCCCATCCTAGTATGATGATTGTTGGGGCGCCCAAGCAAGCAATTCGCCAAAAACTTTAAAAATAACCTTAGGATGGGGTGTTGGACATGGCTTATGTACAGTTGGGAGGAGCTAAAGTTTAGTTCATAGGTCATTTTTGTCCAAAGTGTGTGACTGAATAAGGTATTGCCGGAAATCGCTTTTTCATAGGAGACGGGGATACCAAAGTGTTCGGCAAACTCAATTTTCGTTATCGAATATTCTTGGTTGAATAGACGAAACGTGAGCTTGTCATCCCTAAAGTCATCCTCATTGCTCTCAAAGTGCACCGAACTCATGAATTCATAAGTTATTCTTTCATTTGAGTTGTATTTCATTTTTCTTAGTGCTCCTATAAATGCCTGGTTCACGTAGAGCCTCATGGCATAGAAAACGGGAAGGTTTTACTTGCCTTGTTATTGTAGCGAGAATTCGAGTTTGATGTTCGGTGTTGGCGAATTGGAGGTCCTCGTAACCCGGGATGGGTGTCATGGTGTTGGAGCTGTCTCCTTTTCTCTTCCTTGGTGCCATTTTGGTGCGGTTGAGGCTTGAAAACTCCAAATTTCGAAAATGGGGTAGGGTTTTCGGACCTCTGGGATTTTGGGAGAAAATTTGATTGTTGAGTATGGGTGTGTAGAGGAGAGTGAAGGGAGTATTTTGTTGGTGGAATGGGGTGATTTGGTGGAGAAGTGAGTGAGATATGGTAGAGAGAAGGTCGAAAATGGAGGTTGGGGGAGAGGGGTTCAAAGTTGGGGTTGGGAGTTTGGGGAAGATGAAGTGAGTTGGGCTGATTTGGGGTTAAATCGCACACATACCCGATCGAGTATGCTGCTATAACCGATCGGGTAGGCAGGGGTTCTGGAAGTTGGGTTTTTCAGGCATACCCGATCGAGTATTGTGTTATACCCGATCGGGTACTGTAGGTAGGGGTTTTCTGTGTTTGAGTTTTCAGCATTACCCGACTAGGTAGGGAGTCATACCCGATCGGGTATTCTTCTTTTTGCATATTTCGAATTGTTTGCTCGGTCGAGTGCTGGAGGCAGGCCTTTTTTAGTTTCGCACCTCTGTGAATACTCGACCGGGTATGTAATAGTACTCGATCGATTATGCATCCTTTTTGGAAAAAATCTGGCTGCTTCGATCGAGTATTGAACTCGGTCCCTCTTTTTTAGCCATACCCGAACGAGTATGCAGTGGTACCCGGTCGGGTATGTCCCTTGATTGTCAAAACCTGCATTTTCTTCTCCTTTGAAACATGTGGTTAGTGCCCTCTCTCCCGTTCTCTCAAAACGGCAAATGAAACTTTGAAACAAATTAAAAGAAAATCTATGTACCTTGCTCGGGTTGCCTCCCAAGAAGCGCCTTAGTTAACGTCGCGGCACGACATTATTCACTTTTTTTTGTTTTTGTTCTATGTGGGATCGTGAGCATCCCTTGTTTTATTTTTCGAGACCATATTTGGCCATTTTTCACTTTTATTTTTCGGTCTTTCCCAGTAAGGCCGAGCTTTCTTTCTTGCCACCACCTCAACCACCAGTGGTTTATCTAGTGATTCCTCAATGATCAAGGAAAGTGATTTTTAATAGAATTATAAATGTTATATTCTATTTTCCTTCCATCAAATTCCATAGTTAAAAGTCCGCTAGAAACATCAATCGTTGAATTAGCAGTTTTTAAGAATGGTCTCCCCAACAAAATGGGGACTTTTTGTTCATCAATCTCCATTTCAATCACGTAAAAATCGGCAGGAAACACTAGATCACCTACCGAAACCAGTACATCATCCACTACCCCTTTCGGGGAAACAGTTGACCTATTAGCCAGTTGAATTATGATGTTTGTTTTATTTAAAGGGCCAAGGTTCAAAGAATTATAAAGAGTATAGGGGATCACGTTAATTGATGCCCCTAAGTCTAACATTGCCCTAGAATTGGTGTCTCCTAGCTTGCACGGTATAGTAAACATGTCCGGGTCAGCACATTTTTTTGGGAAGTTCTTTTGAAAAACTGCCGAGATATGTTTGCTAATTTCACTTGGTTGTTTTCCCTTTGAATGTTGTGTCCTCTTGATTGTGCATAATTCTTTTAAAAATTTAGCGAATCGGGGGACACTTTTAATTGAGTTAAGGAGTGGAATATTTACCTCACACTTGGCGAATGTCTCATAGATATCCGCATTTCTCTCCAGCTTCCTTGTTTCCTTGAGTGCTTCCGGGAATGGTGGGAGTGGCTCATATGATGACAATGGTGGTAATTTTCCCTTTGTGGTCTTCTCTTCCGGCTGAACTTCTTCTTTAGGGTATACCTCCTCAATCTTCTGATCTTCCTTCTCTACCCCTTCAATGCTAGCTCACTTTTCAACATGATGGCATTCACATGTTGTCTCGGGTTTTGCTCCGCTTGAGATGAGAGTTTACCCGGGTCTTTTGCTTCAAGTCGGTTCACAGCATTTGAAATTTGGCTAACTTGAGTTTCCAAATTTTTATGCTTGACTTTGTCTCATGCTGAAATTGTATCATGGTTTGGTGAAATTGTCCCATGTTTTGTTGCATGGTAACCATGTTTGAGGTCAAAGTTTGGATCATGTCATCAGTTGACATATTAGATTGAGAATTTGAGCCTTAGGTGTTGAAAGATGATTGAGAAGATGGATTGGATTGTTGGGGGTTTCCATACCTTAAGTTTGGATGATCCCTTAATCCCGGGTTGTAAGAATTTGAGAGAGGATCGTACCTCCTTTGTTTATGCCATTGGAAACCCAGAGCGTTGACTTGCTCTTCTTAGAGTGATGGACACGAATCAGTGGGATGTCCGGTTGATGAACAAATGCCACAAGCTTTGACCTCCTGAATGTTTGGTTTTAGAAGGAGCTGTTTTACTAAAGAAGTCAAGTCGGCAACTTGACTTTCTAGAGCATTTGTGCTTGTTTCTGCAGAAAGAACTCTTCGAGTTGAGGATTTGCGGCCGAATTGCTGTGAGTTCTCGGCCAACTCCGAGATCAAACTTATTGCTTGTGAAGGAGTTTTGTTAACAATGCCGCCTCCACAAGCGGCATTCACCATTCTTCTATCATCATCAACAAGACTATCATGAAAGTATAAGATGAGGTCTTGTTCTGTGTAACCATGATAGGGGCAGCTAGCACATAGCTTTTTAAATCTTTCCCAGTATTCATACAAGGACTCATCATCCTTTTGCTCAATGTTGCTTATTTGCTTCTTGAGAGATGATGAGATGGAGGCGGAATAGTACCTTTCAAGGAAGCATTTTTTTTATAGTCGCCCATGTGTTAATACTTCCCGAAGGAAGATAGAAAAGCCAATCTTTTGCGGTGTCCCTCAAAGAGAATGGAAAGGCCCTCAGTTTGATTTGCTCCTCCGTGACGCCATTGGGACACATGCGTGTGCACACAATATGGAATTCCGATAAGTGTTTGTTCGGATCTTCCCCTCTTAGGCCATGGAAGGATGGCAGTAGATGAATGAGCCCAGATTTTAGCTCAAATGTATTACCATCATTGAGTGTAAGGAAAGGTAATACATAGTGGTTGTTGATTTAGATTTGGAGCGGTGAGCTCCTTTAAAGTTCTTGTCTCGAGAGCCATGTGGAAGGACTCTTTGGATTCGCTAGAGCTAGAGCTAGCGTTTGATGATTCCTCCAAGGGTGTGTGTGGAAATAAATTTCTCAACCTCTCGAAGGCATGTTCTATTTCGGGGTTTGTTTGGTATGTGAGTAGGTTAATAGAGCGAAATTTTACCATATACTCAACAAAGCTCAGAAATAGAAAAAGTAAGAACTCTTTATATTTTACTTATTTAATTTTTTTTTTATTTTTCTTCAAATAAAATAAAAGAAAAATAATTGCATTTCCCCGGCAATGGCGCCAAATTTGACGTGCACTTTGTCGTGGTGTGCACTCAAAATAAATATCAATACAACAATTATATGTAGTATAATGAAGTAAGGTTCGTATCCACAGGGAAAGGAATACTTTTCTTTTATATAAATAGTAACAAGGGGGGTTTTAAATTTGATTTAATTAACACTAAGATGAACGATTTATAGGAGTTTAATTAATAGAGATGAGGACTTGGTTTTGCTTTTATCCACTTAATGAAATGTTCATCGATCCCGATTATATCCTTAACTATCTTCCTCTCGAATACTCAATCGAGGAGTAAATCCAGTTCATCGAGGGTAGTTATTAATAACGGGACGCATTCATTAATAAAACTTACTACCCAGTCAATATAGAACACGCGCCGTATATTAACCCGATAGTAGCAATAAACTTAAGATGAAAACGATTGAGATTGATAACTTCAACACAAGCGGTTTATTGGTTTAATCAACATAATTAATTCCCCTTAGAGTATTAACCATGAGACGCATGCATTAATAATCCAAGTTTACTACCGTTAATGAACCAAATTAATAACAAGCGTATTAATCGAGTGATTCTAGTAATAATTAATATATGAAACAAAACTAGTTGATCTTTTAAGTAATGTTCAAAATATTAATATGGAATATGAATAGGAATCAATTAATACTCAAGGAAGAATATTAAAGAAGATGAATCCTACTATAGTTAATATCAAGATGTTAACTAATTGTCATCTTAGTAACACTCCCCAATATTAACATAGAGGAAGAAATAACTATTACTATAACTAATGTCAAGATGTTAACTAATTGTCATCTTAGTAACACTCCCCAACATTGATATAGAAATAGTATTTAAAGGAAGAATTAATATTCGAGGAAGAAGATTAAAGAGAATAACTCACAACTTACAAATTCATTAAGCTTCAAAGTAGCAAAACCAAGATGGAAGAGTTTAGCTCCTCATTTGGAGACTAAACATGAAAAAATATAAAGAAATAACTATTCTAGACTGAGCTTAGAAGTATATGTGAATTGGTGATCTCAATGTGAAGGAAAAGGGGTGTATTTATAGGCTTTTGGGGATGCAGCTCGGGTACCCGATCGGGTATATACACGTTACCCGACCGGGTATGTGTAATACTTCATATTCGAGGTATACTCAATCGATTAAGGGGTAAATCATATAAGCATACCCGATCGGGTGTGTTCTTGTACCCGATCGAGTATGTGTAAAACCTCAGATCCGAGGCATACTCGATCGATTTCAGGCTTTATTTTGAAAGGATACCCGATCGGGTGTGTCGGTGTACCCGATCGGGTATAGACACTCGATCGTGGTCCAAATCTTATATGCATGTTCCTTTGTCTTCGGATCCGGTTTGATTTGAGATTTCAACAAGACACCTGATCGAGTATAGGTCATACCCGACCGGGTATAGACCAAAAAATCAGGATCTTTTTTTTTGTCTTGTGATTTTGCACCTTCCTTCCACTTTTGAGGTTCACCAACTGTCCTTTTAGTGATCATGGACCTGTTTGAGCTCAGAATAAACCTAATCTAAACAATTTACAAGTATTTTAACAAACTAAACTATTACACCAAAAGTGTGTAAATTCCAAAGTAACAATCAATAAAAACTAATAAAAACATAAACATAAACATGGAAGTTATATGTTTATCACGTATAGGACGGTGTGAATAGAAAGTTGCATACTGCCCCTAATTATATTGATGTCAATACTGATTGGGCAATATTTAATGTGGTTGGTCATCCACTTGGGGGAGAAAAAAGGAAAGCTATTCACCTTGGATGATATGACGTCCAGACTTGCCCATCCTTATATTTTGTTGAACTCTGACAATAAAGAATTGGAAGATTTGATCCAGTAAGATAAATAATATAAATTTCTTCTGGATATGTTTGTATATATATATATATATATAATCTATTTACATTTACTACATTCTGTGTGAAGACTTGTTATTTCATTTTTATGAATTTGTGTTTGGTTTGCTAGTTTGGAACTTTGGAGTAATTGGGTGTTACAGTGGGCTGTAGTGGCCAAAACCTCCTTTTGTGTTTGGGTTGCTAGTCTTTAACACTTCTCTTTATAGTTTTAGAAAATCTATTCTTTAGAGTTCTAACTAAACCAGATTGCAGTTTTGTTTTAAAACAGATTGCAGCTTTCTTTTTAATGAGATTACTCAATTTTCTTTTTAAAAAAATTGCAAAAGAAGAATAAGTCCAAATCAATTTGTTGGTTGAGTGTAAATGTATGCGGCACACTATGTTGGGTAGACTTTTTAAATAGCTCGTTGATATTATTTTTGTTTTTTGGAGCCAGGGCATGTTCTGTGCTTTCCAATTCTGGTTTGAATGTGGTATTCTAGCGGATGACAATTTTTGTTGGAAAAATACTGTACACTTACATGTGTGTGAATATATATTTGCTATATAATATAATATAGGGCAAAGGCATACAAATCTTAGTGATTGGACAGATGATGAGGTTTTAGATAGCGCTGAGTTTGATGGAATAGAAGGTATTATTTCTCAAGTGTTAGACTGGTAGTGTGATTAATAATTATTAATGGTATGAGTGTGCGCATCTATCTTAACTGTTTTCTTTAGGTGGAAACACGTTTGTACCAGAGAATGATGATATCTTGATGGATCAACATGTTGAAGATGTAGACAAGGATGATGATTTTATGCTTGAGTTAAACAGAATTGAGGAAACTGGTAATGAAATGCCTCAAACATCAAGTAAGTGTTTTAATACCTCTAACCACCGCAACTAATATTTTTTTACTGTTTTCTAATAACTGTAAGTATAAGCACTGAAGCCAGATACATATGGTTATGATGTATGAAGTTCGTTTTGTTCATGCATGAGCCTGTCTAGACCTTTTTATTACCTAAATTAGAAAATCATGATGCATTCTAAATTGGACTGTTGTATTATTGCATCCTAAATTTTACTGATCATAGCTAGAGAATGGTGAAGTCCAACCGTTAAACACATTTTGCTGCAATGTGACAGGTGGAAAACCAGATTATCAGGTGATACAGAACAATTTTGGAATAGACGATCTCTTCACAATTATTATATCCTGTTTCTTTTTGGCATGTCATTTATTGCACCTTTGGCATGTCTTTTGGTTTCATATTAATGGATGATTGGATGATTCATAGTTGCTTTAAAAAAGGAATATATTTTTTTATGTAATGAAATGTTTTTTGGGTTTTGTTTACTTCCTCACAAATATATTTTTTGGTGTTTTATAGATGTTCTGCAAAAGGAAAGAAAAATCAGGGGACCTACAATGATGCATGCAGTACACATGCGAGAACACTGTGTAACCATCATACTAAATAAATTTGGTCAACCGATTGGACCAGATAAAAAGACACTAGATGAACTCTCATCATTTTTGGGAACAATTGCTCACCAATATGACTTCGCTCCACTAGTTAATCGTACTTGATTACGCGTTCCAAACAAGGAAAGGATGTGGGAATATGTGCTGGTATGATTTTAACTGATAGTAAATTATTATAGTATATGAAATTGCATATTTCTTACTTGGTTCAAAATTTTTGTTTTAGTCAAAATATGATATTCCCATAAAAGGAAAAAAATGGGTGCTAGCTACCATTGGATCTGCATGGAGAGTGCACAAGTGTCGACTCAAGAAAAAAATTTGTAAAACTTTCAAGGATAACAAGGCTAGATTGAGTAACCGCCCCAAAATGATTCCCAGGTATTGAAGCTATGGAATTGTAAAGATTACCAGGTATATCAAAAGACTTGAGAGTGCATTTCTAAAATGTTAACACACATTAATATATTATTCACATATTAAGTTTGAATACATGGAAATTTATTCTTTAATTTGTAGCAACAATGTTCTCATAACAAGCGTAATCGTAGTCTCCAAAAGGATCACCACACAGCTGGTCGAGAGCCTTTTGCAAGAATTCGTGATAGATTGGTATATAGCTTACATGTATTTTATATAATTTATTTTGTTTTAATTCAAGAAGGTATATGAAAAGTTTTGTTATTTGTCTCAGGAAGCTGACCTTCAAGATAGTAGTAGCGTACCTCTAACAACTATGTTTGAAGTCACGCGCAAAAGAACTGAAGGACGAGAGTACAAAGATACTAATGAAGATACTGCCACAAAAATTGTAAGTTTTACAATATTGAAACAGTGCAAGTTTTACAATTTTGAAACAAAACTAATATGTATGTTTTCTGGTAGTTTACAATGTTAGTCTGCATTATTTGTTTTTGTTTTAAACAAAGAATTCAAAACAGTACTAAAGTGAAAAGATCGTAAACTGAATCGTAATTGTAAATGTCTTGTAATGCCCAACATATAATTATAAAGTGCTGATAGTGCATAAGCACAAGAAGGTGACATCACAGAACATGGACATTATTTGACGGGCAAGATCAAGATCTTGTTGCAATAGCTCTTTGAGGTTATTCTCTCCCTCACCAATCTTTTTTCCCAAGTATTCCATGGAGGCAAAGATGAAATTTCAGTTTCACTATCCTTGACTGTAAACCTACTTTTTTACCAGTGAGTTTTGATCATGTGATGATGTTATTCCACAAAAGTAGATTTGTTTACTTGGTCAAAATTTGAAGTCAGAATTCCGAGTACACTCGATCAAAAGAACAGTGAAATGTCTTAATCTGCATTATTTGTTTCTAGCATAATGATTTTTTTAATTCTTGCATATAATCTTCTGGGATTGACATGTTCTATTGAATTATATGGATGCATAAGAGAAACATACTAAGTAATGGCTTGTATTTTTATTTCAGTTCTTTCAATTGTGAGATTACTATTTTTGTAGGTTCAAATGAAGAACTATGAGGCACAAAATAAAGACGATAATGATGCCCGAGTTGAGGGATATGCATATGTCATGTCAAAGGAGACTGATGGGCTTCCCATAATGTGCGGCAGAGGTGTGACAAAGAAAGACCTCGCTAAGGTGAATGAAGGTGGACAGTCATATGATGTGACTCCAGATGATATGGAAACAATAATAAGCAATTTGAGAAAGCAGATTGAAGTGGAAATGAAAAAAAAAAGAATGTTGAAGTATTAGAGCAAATGTGGAAGGAATGTGAAGGTGAAAAGCAAAGGATGAATTTGATATTATCAAAACAGGCTACTTTAATTCCAGATCTTGACCCTGACTTACTTGGACCATAAAGTTAAGAATATGCGAGGTATATATATTTGAACACTATATTTTTAATTAAATGATTCCTTCATGTTTATAATATCATTCATTCATTCTCTCGTTTTCTTTTACAGATGTATGTCGGTGGCTGTGGCGCAAGAAACGATGTTACACTATGCTCCATAGAGTCATTTAATGTTTTTGACATCTCCGGTTTTGTTGAGTATGCCAAGAGCTTTATGCTTGATGTTTTCTAATTTGATACTTTAGAGAGATTTTTGTCAAAGTTTTACAAACTTAGATTCTAACATTGTGATGGATTGTTTAGAACACAATTGAACAGATTATATTTTTCTTTCAAATAAATGTGTATGATGATATTTATAAGTTATACATTGTGTATGGTTGTTACTATTATTGTTACTATTATTATTATCATTATTACTATTATTGATATTATATTTCATATGTAAGATTTAGTTGTATATTGATGATCAAAATGTATCATATATATATACTAGACGATGAACCCGTACGTTGCACGGGAATACTCAATATACATTAAGATAAAAAGAGATTGATTGATTATTTTGTTACAAACTTATTCCACACTTGAAGTGTTATTAAATTGATCAATGATCATGTTATGAAAAAAGCATTACAATTTCTTACTTTAACAAAAAAAAATGATTAAACCACAAAAAACACCTTTTGAAAATTTAGAATGAGGGGAATTTAATTATACAAATTATTTTTTAAAAATAAATTGTTAATACATTAATAAAATAAAACATAGTGATAATAGAGCACGTGAATAGTGTAAAATTTCTAATGTTACAATTATTTAAGAGCAGAAATAATGCATATGGTCGTATGAATAGTAAACGACTTTTAAGTGCGTGTCTGGATGGGTCAAACATCTCCATTACAAAATATGCAAAATCATACTCCCTCCGTTCTTAAATATGAGTCCTCTTAGGCTTTGGCACGGGTTTTAAGAGGAAAATAATAGGGTAGTGTAAAAGGTGTAGTGGGTTGTGGGTAAATGAAAAATTAGGAAAGAGAAATAGGTAATGGTAATAAAAGTGGAGGTATAAAGGTATTTTGATTGAAAAAACTTACCAAAAATGGAAAGAGGAACAAATAATTAAAAACGTCCCAAAAAGTAATGCGAGACAGTTAATAAAGAACAGAGGGAGTATTTAACTATTGTCTAAATAATCTTGACATTTTGCAATATAAGAACCTTTCAACTCACGTAGGTAGTATATAATACTATTATAATATACTACTAATGATTATTTGAGTCCTACACATATGTATATAGAGCCAATTTGGTGACCTCTTTTTTCGGCTTATCAGGCTTATCAGCCAACCTTTTCACCAAACACGTAACTTTTGATTTCGTGAGCTGAAGTTTGTATTAAGCAGAAAAAGTAAGGTTGGAGTTACTTTGTTGTTATGGATGAAGTTACTGTAGATGATCATTTTATCTATTTTTTCATATAATTTTTTATTTAATTTATTAATAACAAATATTTTAAATATAATTTTTTCATGAATCAGCAGAATCAGTCAATACAGCCACTTCAGCCAGAACTTCATAAATTTCAGCAGTATCAACCAATTAGGCCAATTTTAATGTTACCAAACGGACTCGTAATATAAAATACGTGGTTGTATGAATAATAAATGACCTTTAATTGAATTAATTCTAGGCTTGGATAGACCAAACAATTGAATTACAAAGTAGTAAAATCAATTGTCCACCCCAATTGCTTTAAGCGGGAAAATTGAAAAATGATTTGGCCACCCAAATGACCCAATTGCTCTATATAATATAAGGATTAATTCTGTGTCTGGATAGATCAAAGAATTGGCCCTGTGTCTGGATGGACCCGGGCCGGTCCAGTTCCGGTTCCGGGTCGGGGCCGGGCGGGCTTTTTTTGCAAATTCATGGGCCCGGAACCGGCCCGGGTTGATACCGGGTCCGGGCCTAACCGGGCCGGGCTGGGCCGAGCCCGATTCGATGTCTATTTTTTTTTTTGCTTTCTTGTTATCCCCCGACCCCCCCCCCCTCACCCCCCACCCCCCAAACCTCCCCAAAACACGCAGCCCTAGCCTAGGAAAAGAAAAAAAAATTGAAAAAAAAAAGACCCGGGCCCGGCCCGAACCGCCCGGCGCCCGGGCCGGTTCGCCCAAAACTGGGCCCGAGCCCGGCCCGCCCAAACGGGCTAAAAGCCCGGAACCAGCCAACCGGTCCCGGTCCGGTCCAGGCCCAAACAGTACCGGGCCGGTTCGACCCGACCCAGTCCATCCCTAGATCAAACAATTGAATTGTAAAATTGCAAAATCAATTGCCCACTCCAATTGCTTTAGGCGAGAAGAATGAAAAATCATTTGGCCACCCAATTGCCCTCTATAATATAAAGATAAAGATATATTATAAAGATGAGAACCTATCCACGGATGGAGGTAGTATATATTACTATTATAGTACTGCTAATGGTTATTTGACTCCTACACTTATGTATATAATATAAAATACATAGCTGTATGAATAACAAATGATTTTTAATTGAATTAATTGTGTGCTTGGATGGACCAAACAACTCAATTGCAAAATTGCAAAATCAATTGAGTATCACAATTGCTTTTGGATCAAAAATTGTAAAATCAATTGACCACCCAATTGCTTTATATAATATAAAGATATATATACATATACATATTACGAATTCTGAATCAATGTTGCAATGTTGCAAAAAATACAATTAACGTGTTACCCAAACATTGCTAAAGTGTTGCTTTAAGTGTTACATGTTATGAATCACTGTTGCAAAAAAATAAAAATAATGTGTTACCTAAACATAATTAAAGTGTTGCTTTAAGTTTTATTTCTAGTGTTGCACTGTTGCATTTTAGTTTAAAAATTGTTACATAGAAATATAGAATACATGTTAAAGTGTTGCATTTTGTCCAAAAATATGTTGCATAAGTTTATTGTTAACATGTTGCATAAGGGTATTATTAAAGTGTTGCATTTTATCCAAAAATATGTTACATAAGTTTTTTGTTTAAGTGTTGCATTTTCAAGAAAAGGTGTTGCGTAAAGTTATTATTAAAGTGTTGCAAATGTTACTTAACATGCAAAAAAATGTTGCATATGACTTTATGTAACGAGACCTGATGTAGCACCCATAAAAGTGTTGCTAAAATTTTTTGTAACACTTTAACTACCTAATGTAATACTTTTGAGGCGTTACAAAAAGTCTAATTTGTTGTAGTGTAAAAGCATATGATATCTCCATCTACTTTCAGCCATTGTCTTCAACAAGAGTGCATTTTGAGGAATAACTTTAGCAGTTTAGCTTATCAAATAGCATGTTGCCTAACGTATGTAACAACCTACAACAAAATAGAAGTACTAGTTTAAAGATAGGGCAAAATTTAAGATTAGTTGATCTATTATAAGTCACTCATATACTCAAGTTTATATTACATGCATTGAATAAATTACTCTAGATGAAACTCCAATAAACCTTCATTTTACTAGTATTGAATAGATTTATATACTCCTTTTGGGGTAAAGGAATACTTTTTTCTGTTTTTTACTTTCTATATGTATCTTAAACCTCAAGTATCAATATCAGTCGAGTTCCACTAAACATTAAAACTCAGTTTAAGGCTTTACTACATTCAAGGCCCGATATTCTGCATTAACATCATAAATAACTAAATAACATCATAATGCAATTTACTAAAAAAAATATCATAGTAGAACAACCCTGTAGTTGAAGAAGAAGAAGACCGGAAAATGTGTAAAAATATGCTTCATGTGTCGATAGAAATTAACTGAAACTATGTCTCATTTATTCCTTCGCCTATTCGATATAGTGTCCCTCAATACCAAGTTTAACTTAATCAAAACCTTGTGAATCTATAATCTGCATTCTATAAATGAACTTTTCACCACAAATTTATGAGAACATTCAAGTAAATATGTAGTATATTAAATATATAGTACTTAAACTTACATCGCCCATTGCAAAATTATCTAGATATTAGTTCCAGATATTAAATATAATGTAATTTTTTTAAGTAGAATGAAATGCGTTCAGCAAACATAAATAAGAACTGAATGAGTTCAGAGATTTAACACCTCTCTGAGTCATAACGATGGAACACAGACTAGTAAGTAGATAACTATTAGACAAAAAAAAACAGAAAAACTATGAGTACATGACCCGAAATGATAGTTGTAAGAACGGATATTAGGCTAGGCAATTATCGCCAATATGAAAAAGTGTTTTGTTATTAATATTTACTCAGTACATATTACCATTTGAGTTGATTACCTCCAGCTCCAGGATATTATTAACAACATAACACTTTCTCCTTAAATTAAACGGACACCTTTTGCCATCCTGCCAAAAAATGTAGTGCTCGTGTTGTTTTAATTAAATATAAAGCAAACAAACAAAAAAACATAAACCAAGATTTAAATTACACTAATGAAAACTTGATCTCAAAGAAACTAATTATTCACCTGAAATTCATGACCTTCACTGCTAAACAACCTCTTAGGCCGGAGACTCGTGACTGAGTGAAAAATATGTAGATGTTTTTCTTCTGCTAGAGATGTTTGGGTTTGGTAAAGCTTAAAACTTTACCCGAACGCTGCCTCTATATCTTTAGTGGCGGGAATAAGAATAGAAATAAGGAAATAAGCATGAGATAGCAATTAACAGAGTATTTAATGTTAAGTGTCTGAACTACTCTTACCAAATATCATTTGAGCACTCTAGATCACAACATCTTGCTTATGTCTTGATTCTACCCTAGAAAACAAAGCCATCCATTTTACCCATTTTACCTTATATGTGATCTTGGGTCAAAAAGTTCCATGAATTCTTTTCCAGTCAAGCTCCTTGAAATAAGGTCCTCATGGCATAAAACCTCCAATCTCATGGCAATGAACTCATTTGTATTATTGTAATCCCCTGTAATAATTCATCCACTTAGGATTGTATAGTTTAACATAATAAAATACAAAAGTCACACCTAGTCATTTTCTCAAACACTGTATGTGGCTCGATATTTCATAACAGTACTGATCATCTATCTAAAGTTCAAAACTCAAACTCATTCTTGTAGTGCTCACTTACTCAATTTAAAGAAAAGGAAAAACAATTGACACATGAATTGATTTCTTTAACTATTAATAACTTCCTTATAAATCGGATGCTTCATAGATAACAAAAAACTGCACAGAATTCATCACCAATGAAATTCTACAATGGAAGAAGACTTAGAAGAGGCTAGTAATACTAACTTGAACATGAACCAACGGCAGGGAAAGTAGATATGTAGATGCATTCATGAGGCGGACAATGATGTAATACAAACAATTATTAATGTTAATACGATGGAATCCAAGAAAAAAATGGGGAAATTAGATGCTCAGCAAACAGACCTGTATGGTGCAGCATATAAGTGGAACGTGGTGGGATCACCAGCTGTAGAAACTCGGCGGTAAATATGAATGTGACGCCGGATGTAGCTCTTTCTGGTCTTCGACAGTGTTCTTTGCGTCACGACGGTGATGCTGTCTTTGCCTGATCGGTTCTTTGTAGGAGAAGGAGCACGACGCAGATTGTACTAGTCCTCAAAGCGTTCTTCAATCGTAGTACTTCGTATAGTTTGACAATGAGTTGTGACCTAGAAAAAGAGGAAATATATAGCAAGAAATCAATTAATAATGAAGGATAAAGCGTACATCTGAAATTTGACGATAATCGCTGAGGAAGAAGGTAATTGATGGTGAAGACTCTGGGTAACCTGGGTTAGGGTTCCACAATTGAAGGCGGTAAAGTGATGTTCATTCTGTGGGAAATACTTCGTACTCCGTCTTAGTTTATGACAGAAAGAAAATAATTTTAGAGCCCGTTTGGTAGTACGAGAATCGGCTGTTTTGGCTGATTCTGTTGAAATTTATGAAGTTCTAGCTGAAGTGGTTGTTTTGGCTGATTCTGCTGATTCAAGAAAAAAAAATTAAAAACATATTTTATTAATAAATTAAAGAAAAAATTACATGTAAAAATAGCTAAAATGGTCCTCTGCAGTAACTTCAGCCAATACAGCCAGAAAAGTAACTTCAACCTTACCTTTTCTGCTTATTACACAATTCAACACACGAAAGTAAAAAGTTACGTATTTGGTGAAAAAGCTGGTTGATAAGTCTGATAAGTCAAAAAAAGAGGTCTCCAAACAGGCTCTTAAGTGTTAAAATCTGGAAAAAAATATTGTGTGATGGCAAAAAAGATTCATATCATTGTGTATTAGAAAATAAAGTTACTTGAGCCAAAAAGAACTTCTGACTCAAATGGTTGTTTATTCTATTAATACTACGTATGATAAAAGATCTAAAAGTGAAATTGCCCAAAATATGAGTAAAATTGTTTCTTTATTTCAAAATAGAACTATCATACTTTAATTTACTAAACAAGAGTAATTACTGTCATTTTTTGTAGTACCAGACTTTGAATTAAATATGACAATAATTTTTAACTTTGGAAATAATTACTTCCATTTAGAGAATAATAAAAACACAATTGTCCTATTTTAGAATTTTCAAACGTTTGTGCTCCTATATCGGGAATTTTAGCCAATTCTCACAAAAGTAACTTTAACCATACTTATTTTGATTTTTACACAATTCAACGCGTGATATCAAAAGTTACGTATTTTGTGAAAAAGTTGACTGCTAAGGCTGATAATCGAAAAATAGAGTCACCAAACGGGCTCTTTTATATTTTGAAAAAGATATGTCATACTACATATATAAGTGACTAAATTAGAAAATGTTACCAACACAATGTCACTCTAAGGCATTTTCTAGCGGTGTGTTAACTTGTCATTGATATATTTTGCTAAAAAATTGTTACAAATGACGTACTAAAATTTATTGTCACTAAAGAGAGCAACAATGACAAAAATTATAGTCATTATTTTGTAAGATAATTAATGACAAAATATGATTGTCACTATATTTAAAAATTATGTGACAAAAATTATAGTCATTAATTGTTATCAGAATGTCATCAAAAGATTTCCCACCAAAATTTTGGGATCCAATTTTGGCGCTAAAAATTAAGTGACAAATTTTATTTTATCGTCACATTTTCCATCAATTAATGACGACAAGTGAGAACAAAGGTGATAGATAATAATATCGTCACAAAAACACATTTTACAGTGACGAATTTATGATTTGTAACTACTACCTCCGTTTCCATTTTAACTTCCAAATGGGTTTGGCACAAAGTTTAAGATAGTGTATATTGTGTGGTGGAGAGTTGTGCAGTTGAGAGAGAAATGTGTAAGAAATATTGTGAACCACAAATTCTTTACCAAAAAGGGAAAGTAGAAATTTTAATTGGAACAGACGAAAAAGGAAAGTTGGAAGTTTATTTAGAAACGGAGGGAGTATTACTTAACAAAATACGACAAAATTTTGTGTCACATGATTTTTTGTCATATATTTTTATGCTTTTTAATCTTCGATCATACCTATATATTTTATTAAAGTTTATGTTTTTATTATCACAGGTAGGTTTTGCAGGTGAGAGAATTTGTCAACTTAACTTCTCCTACTTACATAGAATGCGATAAAAATTACAAAAATATAAGAATAAATATAATGCATTAGATTTCATATCTAATTTGTCTAAATAGTTTAGAAATGCAGTTAATTCAATATAAAAGTAAAAATGTAGATGCACTTTGATATCAAATCAAAATGGGAAAAGGGTCAAAACGTCAAATAGGCCCGCGAACTAACTTAAAAAGTGCAAATCACTTCTTATATAGGAGGCTCTGTCCGGCCTCGACATTTAGGAAGGTTCCCGGTGGAATTTTTTGATGAAATATTTTTATCATCTTCTTCATTAAGTCTAGTTTACTCATACCAAATTTCAGCTAAAATGTAATCGGGAAGGCAGTCAAATGAATTTTTGAAGATAATTGCGCAGTTAAACAGCGCAGTACATTTCAAAAAATCATTTGACTATCTTCCCGGTTGAATTGTTATCTGAAATTTTATATGGGTAAACTAGACTTAATGAAGAAGATGTTCAAAAAAAATCATCAAAAAATTCCATCGGGAACCACCCCAAATGATGACGATTGGACAGAGCCTCCTATATAAAGGGTGATTTGCACTTTTTAAATTAGTTCGAGGGCCTGTTTGACCCTTTTCTCAATCAAAATTTTAGGCCATTGCAAAAATTATTAAATTATACGTAGTATCCATAATAAAATCCTGTGAATTTCAATATGAGAATCTAATGTAATAAGCTACTATCAAAATATGCATTGATATAACATTATAAAATGACTATAACATCGGTTCCAAATGAGCATACACAACACAAAAAATGAACTTTGATATGAAAATTGTAAGATTTGTTAGTTGAACATCAAGGCATTTCATTGAGTATCAAATCTCATCTATTTAGAAAGTCACCAAACGGTTTGGCGACTTATAAGATACTATCAAAATATGCATTGATATAACATTTTAAAATGACTATAACATCAGTACCAAATGAGCACACACAACACACAAAATGAACTTTGATATGAAAATCATAAGATTTGTTAGTTGAACATCAAGGCATTTCATTGAGTATCAAATCTCATCTATTTAGTATTCGGATGTCTATACGCTGTTTTTATACTGTGTTTCTAAGCAGGTGTGTCGCTTTGTGTCATTTTTAAAAATTGTATTTTGTATGTGTTCTGTAAGTCGTCAAATGATGGGATTGCGATAATCGGGATCGATTTAGGACGAAAAATATAAAAAAAAAACTGTCACTGGGGGGCGTCCGCCTGGCCCCAGTTGGCCCCAGACCGATGCCGGTCTGAAACAGAACGTTTGGGTGTTAACGTTTTTGGGAAGGGGAAAATCTCCATCCGGTTTGGTGACTTACTAAATTTGCGCCACCTAAGGGTATTTGTTGAGGGAAAGCTGGATAAATTGAAAATTAGTGCACCACTGCAATCTTTGCTATTTGAGAGCATATGAGGTATCGTCGGCCAAACGACGTTAAAAATAGCACTTCTTGGGAGGCAGTCCAGCTTATTTTTGCACTTTTGTCTTAGCTTGTTTCTTTGTCTTTGTGTTTTTTTTGTGTGTTTTTGTGCTAGTTTTGCAGCTCAGAGCGTGCTTTCGTGATGATGCGTCGCGGTTTACATTGACTCAGTTTAATTCTGCACCGACCAACGCCATTAGGAAAGTTTTCATGACTATTCTTTACACCTGTTTAATATGTTGACTTAACTTGAAGTTGATCACGCGTGACCCTTTCCACTTTACCCCTTGTGCGTAGTGCATGTTTAGTCATCGAGGGTGATGCCAAAGCTTAAGTGTGGGGGAGTGAATTGGGTGTTGGATATATTATCCCGGTCTGTTACTGTTCAGAGGCCCAAGGCATCACCCCGGTATGAAGCCCAGTCGGCGAGACCCATTTAGGACCTTCGGGCCCATTGAGAGCCATTTTAGGCCCGCTCGGCTTGCCCGGCCCATATCGGCCCATTAAGGCCCGTCCGGCCCATTAGGCTAGAAAGCCCCCACCCCCTTCTATAAATAGGAAGGCAAGCTTCCATGTAAAAGGATCCGACTTTGGCTGGCTCTCCTCCCTAGCTGCTTCTTATTTTAGTTATTCAACCTCCATTAATGGAGTTTCAACATTTGTACATGTATTTTGGTGAGGAGAGTTAATGAGAAAGAGTGGGCTTGGACGTTAACCTATAATATATCTATATTTTATTAGTTCATGTTGGACGAAAACTTAACATTGGCGTCATCTGTGGGAAAAGATCAAAAACATTCATGTGTTCTTGGTTGAGTTCTGAAAATATCGTGTTCTTGAATCTGCAAGTTATTGGAGACAAAGAAGACAACTGATTCCAGGTACATAGAAAGAAAGAAAAAGAATTGGAAAAAGGAGTGACTAATTCTGGGAGGAGGGCACGCAGTTGACCTCACTGAGGAAGAAAGCTGGAGGGAGACCCCTTTTCTGGGGGAGAAGATGATCAGAATCTAGGCATGAAACCAGCAGAAGAAGCCAACGGCGGCAGCAGAGCAACAGCCGAGCACGGGTCTCCTCCAACAACCACCACCCGTAGGCCCATGCGTTTCGCAGCACCGCCTTGGTCATTACGGATAACATTAGCCACACCAAGTGGGCCCGAAGCAACAAAAGTTGTCTTTTCGCAATAAAAGGTACCACTTAACGGGGCTAGTGGCTGAGGGATGAGTGGGACCATGAAGCGACGGCTATAGTGCTAAGCCTTGTGACCTGAACGGGAGAGCGTGGCATCCGACAGCCGGCCCCCGACTACCTCTTGAGCGAGGGGAAGAGATTAACCCCGCTTCAGCATTCTGGCCAACCCGGACGAGATTACCTGGCCAGTGGGAGTATGGCCCGTCGTATGGGTGTGTGTCCCTGGGTGTGAACGGTCCGTTCCAAACGAAATAAAAGATAGTGTCCTGGAAACCACCCCAAGGTGGGATGACTGACTTAATCACTTAGAGTTTTGGGGCGTTGACCAGCAACCTTGGCGTCCAGGCGCGTCCAGTAAAAACAGAGCAGTAGAAAACTCCCAGCGTCCCAATGGGTTCCCAAGCACCAACATCATGTACCGAATGGGACCCCTGGAATCTGTCACCCCGTGCGCTGACTAGAGTACTAGAGCCTTCTCTCTTGGTGCCAACCTTGTCCGAGTATGCGATGAGGGAGCCCAACCCATTGTTGGAGTTAACCTTGTTGTTTATTATTTCATCGTGTTTAATTTAATTTATTTTGAGTCATTGATGCATTTTAGACTAAAGTGTGTGTGCATGGCGGGATGAGTCATGCCAAGTAGTGTGCGTTGCGTGGCACCGTGCATATGTTGTAGCGGCACTGATGTGCGTGTGTCGTTGCAATAGTGTTAGTCTAGGTTGGGTCAATTAGTTAAGTCGCATATAAGTTACTACGTATTTGTTAGGCATGCATGTAATACGTACGTGTAGTATTACATTAGTTTTGTGCATGTGTAGTGGGTGAGTGCCTTAGTGGAATAGTGGGTGGTTACCTACGTGGGTGTGTGAGTCTAGCTATATATGTTTGTAATCACTTTGCTTTTATATGTGAATAGAATGGAATGATGCGTGTGTGTGGTACTCTCCCTCGCAGTTCCTATAATTTTTCATTAAGCATTAAACTACACCTCAAAGAAGGCTACACATGCACGTTTTTCTTCTGAGCTTTAATTACTAAAGCTACGTATGAATTTATTTCCCTAAAGCATTTCCTACATTTGGTATCAGAGCCATGGTAGGCGAAGGTTCACGCACTTCGTCACGCTCGCCAGTATGACGTGGGCGGAGTCCGACGCGGAGAGGCGGCCGCGAGGTGGTGGTGCAGGAGCGCGTCATCCACCAGGCCAGCAGCACTGTCGTCTACTCGACGTTGACGACGACGAACTACTTCGAGTGGGCGCTCATCATGAAGGTGAACATGGAGGCCCAAAGTGTGTGGGACGCCGTCGAGGGTGACGGGAGCTTCACCGAGGATAGGATGGCGCTAGCGGCAATTCTGCGAGCCGTGCCACCAGAGATGCACTCCACGCTTTCCGTGAAGGCGACAGCAAAGGAGGCATGGGACGCCATCAATTACATGCGTGTGGGCGATGAGCGTGTCTGTGAAGCCAAGGCACAAACTCTACTCAAGGAGTTTGATGTCGTCCGCATGCGGAACAGGGAGACGATCGACGAGCTTGCCATGCGCATGAACGGGCTCGCCGTCAAGATTCACACCCTCGGCGAGACTCTCGAGGAGGTGAAGGTCGTGAAGAAATTACTCCGCATCGTGCCATCCAAGTACACCCAGGTAGCTATAGCTATCGAACAACTTCTTGATCTTAAATCCATGTCCATGGAGGAGCTTGTGGGAAGGCTCAAAATGGCGGAGGATAGGAGTGATGCGTACGACGGCGTCAACAACGATGACCATGGCGGTGGAGGTCGTTTGCTCCTCACGGAGGAGGAGTGGCTTTCTCGCTACCGCGGCCGCACCAGAAAGAAGAAGAGTACGTTCGACATCGTAAGGTTCGATGCTAAAATTGTCAAGAGTATGGGCATTTCTCCAAGGATTGCACAGCACCAAGGAAGGAGCAGGCATATCTCGCCACCGCGACCGACGACGACGAGCCGGCACTCTGTGATGGTCCGCGAGGAGTTCAAAATAAAAGACAACAAAGTTAAGGGGGTGATTGTTGGAGTTAACTTTGTTGTTTATTATTTCATCGTGTTTAATTTAGTTTATTTTGAGTCATTGATGCATTTTAGAATAGAATGGAATGATGCATATGTGTGATACTCTCCCTCGCAGTTCCTATAATTTTTCCTCAAGCATTAAACTACACCTCAAAAAAGGCTACAAATGCACGTTTTTCTTCTGAGCTTTAATTACTAAACCTACGTATGAATTTATTTCCCTAAAGCATTTCCTACACCCACCGCCCGGCATGCATCCCCTGCCTAGCACCAGCAATCCAGTACACTATACCCAGGGCCGGCCCCAGCGGTGTGCAGGGTGTCTATACCAACCGGTCGTTCCATCGATTTGCAATCACGATTGATCCAGCACACCTGCCCGGCATCATTGATCTATGTATGAATACTCCTGAGGCCACACACCATTCTCGCAGAAGTCACGTAGGGGATGTAAGTGTCTTGATCGAGAGTATGCATGCACGGGGAGGCCCTCTCTCCATGAACGAAGATCTGGACCGGTCACAAATACAGGAAGACTGCCGATTCGACTTTTCAGCTGAACTAATGGCCGCCCGGCTCAGGCCTCCTCCGGCATTATCACCGATCGGGACCAGGGCAGCATAGTACCCGACGTCATCAGCCTCTCTCGGCCAGTCGCCCCCAGCTCCTTTCCGTCCGGAATCTCCTTATTCGATAAGCTGCAATTTGCTGAACGGCATTCAAGACCGACAGTCTGCACCAGGGCGTGGGATTAACTGGTCATTGTTGCCGGATTAACCATCCTTTGAGGCCACCTCGAGCATGGGTTTCCACGCAGGCTCCCGAACGGGACAATTTTGGGGGTAATTCCTTGGGTTAAGCCCCCCCGATCGAGATAAGCATTTTTATATGGGTTCCCGACTATTGGACTACAGCTGGAGAATGAAGAAGCAGTTGGGCGGATTTATAAGGTGGTGGGATTTTCAACTTGTAAAGGTTACAAGTTGGCCTACATAATTGATTACTAGGCCAGACCACCTTAGGCAGTTACAAATCTCCGGGCCAACAACTTGGTGTGCAGCTTAAATTCAGCCTATTCCAGCTAAGTAACACCATTCATTTGCTTGATTTAATCTAAGCAATGCTATTGTTATTATTATTTGATCACTATAATTAGTAGGGATCAAAGTATCTCGAGTTAAATAATGCCGAGCGAAGCTCCGATGATTAAGTGCAACGTCATTTTTAAATCAAATGATTAAGATTAGGGGGGGCGTTGGCCTACCCCGATCAGCCTTAATTAGCGGTCAGAGCGTCTTTGAAGAGCGTTATCCTGATGACGCGCATTTTAATTTAAAAATTGTACATGGTTTCGCACGGCACCAAGTGACCGAACGGCAACCATGCCCAGTATGGGGCGAAGTACGTACTTTGATTAGTTAGGGCTATTTTGAGAGGCGCCCGAAAAACCACTAGGTGGTTCTGATAGTACATGGGCAGTGCGAAAAATGAATCTAGGCCGAGGGTTATCGTACTACTTCGGCCGGTAGTCATGAATTAAAGAGAAAAAATGTTATACATGTACATTGTATGTATATATGTGTTGTTCGGCCGTACGGCCATATTACTATGCTTATTATGCAGTGGAATCCGTTCGATATGCTCGAGCTGGGAGATCCATGATGTTGGCATGAAGCGCGGAGACGTTCATGACCGACAAAGAAATGAAGAAATTACAAGCATGCAAAGCCGTTCGATGAGCTCGAATGGGGTGATCATAAAGCACGGATATGTCAATGACGTTCGGCATGAAGCGCAGATACGTTCATGACTGGCAACGAAAACAAGGAATATTTACATTCAGAGTCGTTCGGTCAGCTCGGACGGGGAGATCATGAGGCACAGAGACATTCATAATTGGCAACAGAAAAGAAAAAAGAAAAGAAAAGAAAAGAAAAAAGAAAAGGAAAGAAAAGAAAAGAAAAGAAAAGAGAGAGAAAAGAAAAAAGAAAAGAAAAGAGAAAGAAAAGAAAAAAGAAAAGGAAAGAAAAGAAAAAAGAAAAGGAAAGAAAAGAGAAGAAAAGAGAAAGAAAAGAAAAGAGAAAGACTACAAGTGTGTAGGTATCACGACATACTCGAGAAGACCATCACGGCCGAGGGCCGTGACATGACCATTTTCCACCAGGAGGCCGAGGGCCTCAAGAAGACCATCACGACCGAGGGCCGTGACCCGAACATCTTCCACCACAAGGCCGAGGATCTCGAGAAGACCATCACGGCCGAGGGTCGTGAGATGAGCACTTCCCACCAGGAGGCCGAGGGCCTCAAGAAGACCATCACGACCGAGGTCCGTGACCCGAGCATCTTCCACCTGGAGGCCGAGGGCCCCAAGGAGTCCATCACGACTGAGGGCCGTGAGACGAGCATATCCACCGGGACGCCAAGGGCCCCAAGGAGTCCATCACGGCCGAGGGCCATGAGATGAGCACGCCCTTGTACATCACAGTGCGGGCCACAGGGTCGGGCCAAACAAGGATCAGGGGGTCTTGCAGGATCCTCGGGTGGAGTCTATTAGCCGCACATATTCACGCCCTTGTACATCACAGTGCCTAAACCTGAGTATTCGGAGGATGCTCGTCCTCTGCCCAGGGAGTATGGAAGTACATCCTTGGCCTATCAAGGACATCAGGCCCAAGCCCGTCAGGACGCTCATCCCATGTTATGGCAGGAAATCAAAATATTGATGGGAGACGCATTATATTTAATGCAGTAGATTTGATGGTTGAGAGCTAGCCATCCACAATCCTCCACGTCAGCAATACTACCTACCCTTTGTTAGTAAATACGCAATCCACTTGAAGATCGAAGTACATACGCGCGCTCGATGGATATTAAGAAAACGGTCCCAAAGAGGTCCGCACGCTCGGCGGGTGGATATATGATTTATGGTAGGAGTACGCTTGTATACAAGTCTCTTAATATAGAATATGAGTAATTATTTTTTCAAAATTTCTATTTTTTCACATCAAACAACAAAAGTGGATATAAAACTTTGCGTTTTTTGTTAATTCCATATTTAAAAGATGCTCATGAAAAGTGAAGTTATAAATTCACCACCACCATCACTTTGAAAAGATTCAATTTTGAGATTTAAAATATTTTTATCAAGTTTTTGAAAATTACAAAAGTGAGTAAAAATTTCAGATTGTCATCGTATAGGATAAACTCAAGTATAACGAGAAACTTTAGATTTTGTTGTTGAGTTTTTTACTTTATTTTAAACAAAAAAATTACAAGTTATTTTGTTAAGCAGCCATTGTACTTAATTATTTATTTTTAGTGATATCAATATACTAGTGTTTGGTTGCTCAAGGCACGATATCATATGTCCAATGCTAAAGTAAATTTTTCTCCAAAAAATAGCTACTTTACTAATGTAAGAGAGGTCATATTTTGAGTGATGTTTTAATGAGCATAAGTCATGAAACAATTGTAGCCAAAGTAGGTTTTTGAAAGTGAATTATTATATACTACTTCCCACTAAAAAAGATTTGTCATATTAACTTTTTTTTGGCAATGATGACAAACTTCGGATAATGATTTTAATCATTATATTTGTATATACGTAGTAAATTATAAATTCTATACTTTTATGAAAATATTTTAAATAAGTTACATTTTAATAAAAAATTCATATTCAAAGTAATTTCATATTAAAATAATCATTATTAGTAAAAAATGTTTGTCATTGACTAAGAAAAGTCAAATTGGTAAAAAAATTGGGATAGAGATCGATCAGAGAGTATGTGTTATTGCCGCCTTAATACACATAGTTATTGAGCCGGTACTATGGTGCGAGTCCAAGTGTTTGTTGAATTCCACAATTTCAAGAAACTAAATTTAAAAATATTCTGAAAAATAATTTTATAAGATTAAAAAGATCTTGGTGATCGATATATGGCTCAATAATAGGTAAGAATGTACGATTTAATTTGGAAATCCACTTCTTTATTGACTCAAAAGCGTGAGGGACTAAATAAAATGCTTATAAGAACACTAATGACATAGAACATATAAAACTATTGTCTTCGAAAATAATGTTATGAGAAAGAAGCATAAACATAATGCACTGTAATTCGCCAGTACCTGGATTGTAAAAGAAACACCTAAAGGTGTATACTGTAGAAGAATAAGAAATGAGATCAAGTAAACTAGAATGAGCGCATAATTCTATAGTGGAAAATTGGACAATTATAATTTACTAACAATGTGACACTTCCTCTCAAACATAAAAAAGTTCTCATTCATTTGAAATACTATATATAGTATATATGTGTGTTTAAAAGGGAGTATTGTTTTATCCTTAGTCAACATTTCAATACATTTAGATAATTTCACTTTGGAATTTGAGAATTGTACTACTTAAATCGCCCCAACAAGACTCAAAATGTATTTAAATGACATTGAAAAGAAAAAAATAAGACACAAGAAGTATTTAAATGACATTGAAAGATATAAATAT
The DNA here is from genome assembly GCA_945859875.1 of Cuscuta europaea. NCBI lineage: Eukaryota > Viridiplantae > Streptophyta > Magnoliopsida > Solanales > Convolvulaceae > Cuscuta > Cuscuta europaea. The sequence goes on along the minus strand of CAMAPE010000077.1, from coordinate 5,432,975 downwards.
TAACTACTCAATGAATTCAAGAAATAATGGCCAAAATATTACTTCGAACATAAATATGACTAATTTTAATTTTGAATTGACAAAAAAGTGACCCACACAGTTCGTATGCTACCGGTCCAATTCACGCTTCACCTATATCCTTCTCTGCCTCTCTCTTCGCACTTCACCCACACAGTTCGTATGAAGAAGAAACCTAGCGCAGACCTCTTCTCCGCCTCTCTTAGCGCCGCCGCTGCTCTCATATCATCGTCGCCGTCCCGTAACTCTTCTTCTTCTCATTTCTTCTTTGATCGCTTGCAACTGAAACCAACTAGCTTCTCCGCCGCCTACAACTGAAATCGATAGTTTCTCCGTCGATGGACGTGCCTTCGTTGCATCTGTCTTCCTCGATGGAGTGCTATCAGTACCGGATCTGCCGTCCTTAATGGACATCGACTCTGATTTTGGGCTACCGGTGCCGGATTGCCAACTCGACGTACCACCACTCCGATTTGGAGTCTCTGGTGCCGGATTCTTCATCGTTGATGTCGGAAAGGGGCCTCACCGAAGGATCGGGAGGGGGCAGAGTAGGGGAGGGTGCTAGCGGCATGGGGACAGGGAGTAGGGAGCCAGGGGATGGGTGGGGATCTGGTGTGTAGGGCTAGGGGAGGGGAGTGGGGTTGGGTACGGACTGGTGCGTAGAGCTAGGGGAGAGTGGGGGCTGGGGACTCGAGTAGGCTGCTAGGGGAAGGATAAGGGGAAGGGAGGGAGCAGGGATGGAAGTTGTGGATGGGACAGAGGCTGCGGTGGATGGGGCGGCGGTGGAGACTGAAGATGGGCAGGGTCAGGGGTGGGGCTCCGAGAAACACTCTGGCGATCACATTGATGAGGGTGGCGGCGGCGTCACTGGAAAATCCGTGTGATTGGGCAATTGCGGCATCACTATGGCGGCGTCACTTTTGCGTGTCACTATGTTTCGGTGTTCCGGTGGCGGTGTAACGACCGTCCCAAAACGGCCATTACCATACTCAACATAAACAAGATTCGATATACAAAGCGGAATATTAAAGATACAAAGTCTCGTCATGAAACTTTATTTCTTATATACATAAGAAAACTTCATAACTAAAATGTCAAAAGATCAACAACAACTACTCTTAAAACAAAGTCATCACATCTGATCAGGATTTTTGTTTAAAACAAAACATGAAACAACTCATAAAAGTATCATGGTACAACAACAAAACATGACACACAGCCAGGTCGTTTCCGTTAATCCATCCACAGCCTTGCCACCCGACCCGAACATTCTCTCAGGCTTCCATTCTTCATTCATTACCTATACATGAGAACACGAGAGAACAGAAGTCTCATAAGCAAAATTTGCTTAGTAAGTCACCATTACATCCACTAAAATAACGGAGTCTTAGCTAGCCATAATTAGATACATAAGCTAGAATACTCCATACACATAGCATATTCACACACATATTCATATCTTGTAAAACACAAATCTAAAAAATTTCCTCATTCATCATTCTTTCTTCTTATCTTATTACTTGACTTGATGGGCCCGTAGCTCGTGTCCGGGCCCCTCGCTAATGACCTTGGGAGATAAAGATTAAATTATATCCATTAATTTATCTTATATCTAGGCTTCATTAACGTGCTCAATATGTTTGGCTTAAACTATTTATAATCTCATAGACAAGTTATAAATAATCTTCCAAAGTTTAATTAATGAAATGACCAAATCTATTAAGTAATCAAATTACTCATTTTAAACAACTAGTCCATAAAATAAGTTAAACTCCTAAATTTCGGTCAAACAAGGTCAACCCATATTCTTTAATTCAACTCATGCCCAAGAGTAAATTAACTACAACAACTCATTACTAGTTTTAACGTTTTCCATATAAAATAAGACATGATCATAAATCATAACAACAAAATAAAATACTAAAGTCAATACTCCCAACATCTAAACTTTTGTTTATGTCACAAATAAACATCATTTATACTAGGTATTGAGTTTATCTAAGTAGGAGATTAATATAACAACAAGAACTATTTTTCTTGAATAAATATTGAAAATACGAAATTCTTAAAATTAATGCAGAGAATGTTTCACCAAAATTTAGAAAATAAAAACAACATATTCAGAATCTACACGACGATAATATGAATTTTCATATAAAGAACTTATAAATTGGAGCTAAAATGAGAAAGATATGAAAGATTGAAGTTGAAGGTCCAACAATGGTGGAAATCCGAGCTTTGAGGAGGAAGAAGACACCCTTTTTTATTTGAGTTAGGTGTGAGATGATGTGTTTTGAGTTGGGGATGGAAGAGGGATTTTATAGCCTGATTTTCGTGGAAGGCGGTCAGAAGGGCGGCCGCCCTCCGGGCATGGCCGGCAGCCTTCGGTCACTTCCCCGACAAAGCTACGTGTACGCGTCAAATTCGCCGCAGGCGGCCAGGGAGGGCGGCCGCCCTCCGTGGCCGCCTCCCGTCTTGTCTCAGAGACCGGTAGCTCAAACATCACATCCCGCCGCAGGCGGCCACGGAGGAAGGCTGCACTCCGTCCCACGTCGGCAGCCTTCCATCATTTTGTCGTTATGCAAAGTGTGGTGTACTAAAACTGTCGAAAACTCGTAGGCGCCCAGAAAGGCGGCCACCCTGTCGACTGCCTTACGTCAAATGGAAAAGTTGTCTTCACAAAATTTGTAGATCGCTTGCTTGGCTAACTACTGGAATTTGAATTACATGCACTGGATTTGTAGTTTATGAGATATGACCAAAACGGTGAGCATGTGTCACATTCCATCGCAACTGCAAATGTCTGACTTGTTTGAGCAATATGGCCATTCTACGATTGTTATTTGGTTATATTTTCTTCATAAGAGTTGTAGATAATGAGGATTTCAATGTAATGCAACTGGTATCACAAACTTTGGGCAATCATGCGCCAAGTTATGGTCAAAATACGAACATGTGTCTTTATGCATCGTCCATTTTCATCAAAAGTGGCCATATAGGCGACCCCTTCTTGGTTTTTGAGCTTCCTTGCATGATTTCTTCCTCTCTTGGACTCTTCTCATTGAACAATTTGTCAGTATATCTTACAAACTTACGTATCAATTCATTTGTTGGCAAAAAATGTCACTTTCTTCACACAATTGACCCGAAATTTCGCCAAACATGTTATGAATGTGATTTTTACCCGATTTCAAGAAACTTGAACCAAAATTTTATAAAACATGCCTTGTTTTTATATTTTCAATCCAAAAATCTCTTAAATTTTATAAGAAAAGTAAGTACAAAAATTGACTTATCACCTACCCGTTATGTGTTAGATGCAAGGAAACGGGATGGAAGAAGTACATATATATATATCCTTTTCCAGGTGATAGAATATGAATTACTTTCATCAATTTTGGGTGTTACGTTCCTACTTCCTATATTTTGTGAGACAAATAATCTCATTGTCAGTCCTTTGGTTGGTATTAAAATAATGAAATAATGACATAGATATTACTATAAGAGATTCAATGGACAAAAATATGAGTGATTCCTACCCGGACAAAAAAGTGATTAAAAAATTACACTATCACATCATTCACATGTCATTTCTCTCGCCCTTCTCACGTCTGTCTGCTTGTCTAGTGTCTCCCATCACCTCGTGACAACACAATCTCTCATTACACGCCTCTGCACCACTGCTTTTTGTTGACTCGTCGATGTGCCACCAAGCTCGCCGTCTCCACCGCCGCTACACTGCACGCCTCCGTCGTATACTTCTTCTTCTCTTTTCTTTGTTGATCATCGTTGTTCCCAAGCTCTAAAACACAAATGGGATCCAAATCTCCAATCTCAGAAGGGCTAGGATGAGATTAAAGGGGCGATAATGGTGAAGCACGAAATCCATTGCATCACGTCACGAAATCTATCTCCATTGACTTCTCCATCGCTTCGCCACCATCACCGTCAATTGCCATCGTATCGCCACCTTCGATAATCCATCTTTGTCTCGTCACCACCATCCATGCTTTGCCGCCGCCATTGCAGGTGTGCTGGAGCTGAAGATGGAATGTATGTGTGGTGCAACATTTGTAGAGGGGCTGGTCAGGGCTAGATTGGGGCGTTGTTTGAGTCCGATTTGGGTTAGATCTGGGCTGATCGGAGGCTGGGAATGGGGGGTGTTGGGGTTGGGGTGCTAGGGCGTTGACTAGGTAGGGGCAGGGTTGTGTTTTGAGTAAATGGTGATTCTGGGTGTGGGGGTGTCGTTGGCTGGCTGGCGGTTTTGTGACGGACTGACGGTGTCACAATGGCGATGGTGGCAACTTGGACTAGGTAGCGTGATGGACGTACTGTTGTTGTTGGTGGCATGTCACATTGATGAGGTGGCGACGACCTGAGTAATTTTCGGCGGGCGACGTCACTATGACGATGTCACTGTGGCAGTGACAGTGGAATTGGCGTGAATTTTTTTGGCAATGGCGACTCTCAGTGACAAGCAAAACTAACATAGTGATATAAAATTTTTGTAGTGACATCATGTTTTTCAATGCCAAATATATGACTTTGTTAATCGCTTTTTTGTCAATTTTTAAAAAGGACTCGCATTTTTGGAAATTCAGTTGGGGTTTTTATTTCAATATTACTCCCACCGTCCAAATTTGTAAGACACTTTACGGTTTACGATGTTTGACCGATGATAAAGCAAATTGATCTCTGTCAACACTCAAGTTAGTTTTAGAAAATAAAATTTATATCTTCAGAAACTACATTAGAACCGCTACAAAGCCTGCAAAAAATAATTCAAATTTCATAAACATGTGATACGTAAAGTAAAAGATTTAGAGTTATTTATGTTGACCACGTGAATAGTAAATGCATCTTACAAATTGGGATTGAGGGAGTACTAAAATATTAATATTGGACAAAAAAGTGATCATTTTCTTTAATTTCCAAAAATGTGTCTAATAAACATTCAATTTACTAAATTACCCCACCCATACTCCAGTGAGATCGGTCACAGTGACACTGGCCTTCAGCCACAGTGACGCCGCCACAGTGATGCCTGATTTTTACAGTGACATCCGATAGCACCGCTGCCGTCCAATGGCCACCTCCACCACACCGCTTCAAACCACCGCCACCGTTGTAAGCGATGCCAGCAAACCACCAGCCCCCAGCTCATAGCCCTTGGCCACCAACCTCCATCTTTAGCCCCAACCCTAGTTTTTCCGCCGCCCTCTGTCCTAACCTCTGCCAGCAACCGCCCCAGTAACCCTAGATGCTGCCCCTTCATCTCGGCCATGTAACTCTACCAAAACCCTAGCTGTCAGATATCATCGGAGGTCGTTTTCTCTCCAAATTGATGAGCATCAGCGTGAGCTATCCGAATCGAAGCAAATCGAAGCTCTCCTGCTCCAGATCCATAGGTGGTGGCGCTCTCTGAGTCGAAACAGATCGAAGGTCGTTGCTCTCCAGATCGATGGGATCGATTGCAAACGGGAGAAGAAAGGAGACACGATGGGATTAGGGATGGACTCGGGTCCGGGCCGGGTCCGGGTCGGGCCTAGGCCCGGGCGGGCCGGCGGGTCAGAAATGGTGGACCCGGGACCGGCCCGAGTAACCACCGGGTCCAGTCCGGGCCGGGCCGGGCCGGGCCCATTATATATTTTTTTTGTTTTCCTCTTCCTAATTAACCCCCCTCCCACCCCCAACCCCCCAAACCACCCCAAATGACCCAAAATACCCAGCCCAACCCGAAAATTTAAAAAAAATTGAAAAAAAAAATAGTTTTTGGCCCGAACCTGGCCCGGGCCCGGCCGGGTCGGGCCTTGTTTTGGGTGACCCAAGCCCGGACCGGAAAACCCACGGGCCGGGCCTACCCGGACCGGTCACTGACTTGGCCACCGGGTCAGGCTGAGCCGGAACAATATTGGTCCCGGGCCGGTTCCGGGTCGGGCCACCCGGCCCGAGTCCATCCCTAGATGGGATCGATTGCGAACGGAAGAAGAAAGGAGATGCGACGAGATCGATTGCGAACGGAAGAAGAAGCTTCGACACGGCGACACAGGTGTGACGGGAGGGCTGAAGCTGCAATGAAGCGATGCAAACGGAGGACTGAGAACGGACGTAGAGAATGCTGCGAATCTGCGACGAAGAGATGCAAAAAGAGAGGACTAGGAAATTAAGGGCATCTTGGTCTATTCAATCTAATTCGGTCACTTTTCTGTCCTATTATAAAAATGATCATATTTTTGTCGGTAATGAGTAATATGTGTGCCATGATTTCTAATCAGTTCAATTTAGTAATATTAAGGGAATAACCCCTAAAATAATTCCCAGTTTGTCACGAAGAAGTTACATGACCAACTCTATTTTAAATTATTTGTACATTCATCGATTTAGGTTTAAATTACCTAACGGCCAATTCATCTAAACCAAACGCAGTCCTAATGTTCCTCGACTCCATTTTCCACCAATATTCTCCGGCAAAACAAAAGGTGTAATGCCTCGTATTACTCCTGAGCAACTGTGACAACAGAATGTGTAAACGCAACTTGTGAGCTTTCATATAACACGGCAGGCATGAATTACCAACCAAACCAACAAGGAAACAAGCAAAACTGTTCCAAAAAAACTGTAAACAAATAGAGAACTTCCACAATCACATTAATAACTTCTAAGACCAAACGATAGAAGTATCATCAGTACTAAATTAAGCAGTCCATGTTTAATGAAGGACTTGGAGAACCCATTAAAACGGAAAAGCCATGGGCAAACAACAGCAAACAACTTCCCCAAATTAAAACAATCATGGAGAAGCTTATATGGCTTATAAGAAGGAAACAGCCCTTAATGTTGCTCTTCTTCTTTCTTTGGAGCCTCTTTGATCTCATCAGTTCCATCATCCTGCACATCAGTAGCAAATGATTAATGCAACAAATTGATTTAGAGCCCAGAGAAACCCGGTAAACAATACTCCCCACATTATTTTTAATTTGTTACTAAGCTTTTATGAAGATTTAAGACGAAAAAAGTAGAGTTTGTAAATGTACTAGAGATGGAGCAAAATCAGATATAGGGAAAGAAAACATAAAAATAGGGGTATTTATTTAAAGATAAACCTTGCAAAATTAAGCATGGATGAAATAGTAAAAACAGAGAGTATTTGGCTCAAATGGCGAGTCGGAAAGGAAAGCCAATTACGTAGTATGATATATGGATCCCAAATGGAGCATTCGAAAGAGAATTAGTTGAAAAGAATGCAAAGGGTACCTGCATATCAGATGTCCAAAGAGTGAGATTGTCACGAAGAAGTTGCATGATCAAAGTGCTATCCTTGTATGACTCCTCTCCCAGGGTGTCCAACTCAGCAATGGCTTCATCAAAGGCCTACAACAAATATGGAAAAAGATATAGAAATCTGAATTCACCATTTAAATAAAAGGCATATGTATGACTCCAAATCAAACCAGAGATATGTAACCTGTTTTGCAAGACTACAAGCACGGTCAGGGGAGTTCAAAATCTCATAATAAAACACAGAGAAGTTTAGAGCCAGTCCGAGACGGATAGGATGTGTTGGTGCAAGTTCTGCATTCGCGATGTCCTACAAACACAGCCATATAAGGTATAAATCAGTACTCAATATTCTATAAAGCAATCCAATACCTGAACCATTGTCTGGTCTGGTATCTAATGAGAAACTTTAAAAGCTGTATTTGCTATTCTACTTGTGACTGGATTTAATAGATTCTAGTAACAGTATAACACAAGTTCAATATAGAATGTAATAACTTCAAATACATCATAAACGTGAAACTTATGAGAATATAATGCATAAAGGACACAGCTTGAGTGCTTATGTCCAAGATACTATTTGAGACAAACTGCATAACACTTATCCAAATTCCTAACTGGACTCAATAATTACCTAACAGGTACTCAATAATTTCCTAACAGGTACTCCATAACTATACAATCAAAGCCTTTCAAAACACACAACAATTACAACCTAATTACAGTCTGTTAAGCAATCCAGCTTATTCAGTACATTATAGTTTTTCTTTTTATTACGTAGTATTATAAAATAAAATAAAAAGTCAATATGCTATTGAAAAATACGACAAAGAGCATCTCCCTAGGGATTCGTAGAACCGTAGGAGCTACATCCGTTTCCTTTATACTAGTAGGCACCAACAACCCTAGTAGCCTACTCTACAGAACTCCATAAGAGGAAGAGGGAAAAATCCTAATTTAAACGCGTTACAGTTAAACCATCATGTTTCTATGATTATCAATTCAAATAAAAGAGTACAAGAGTTTGTTGATCTAGCTCTATAACAATTAACAAATCTGTTTAACTAATATCGCATAAAGGTTCATTTAATTTAACGTGAAGCACATGGAAAGATTAATCAGGGCCAACAAGACTCATTCTTGTTCAATTATCATCATCCAGACCAATCAATCTATGCAAAGGAGGAAAATGACGGAAATAAATTTAAAAAAAAAACCTGGGCAGATTTGTAGGCCGTGAGAGTGCTTTCCGCGGCCTCCTTTCGCTCAGCGCTTGTCTTGAACTCAGCCAGGTAGCGGTGGTAGTCTCCCTTCATCTTGAGGTAGAAGACCTTGGAATCACCGGTGGAGGCGGACGGGATGAGTTTGGACTCCAGAAGCTTCAGGATGCCGTCACAGATTTTAGAGAGTTCAGTCTCGATCTTAGATCTGTAGTCGCGTATAGCGTTGACGTGGTCTTCGTTCCCCCTGGACTCCTCCTTCTGCTCGATGGAGGAGATGATTCGCCAGGAGGCACGACGCGCGCCAATGACGTTCTTATACGCGACGGAGAGGAGATTTCGCTCCTCCACCGTGAGCTCTTCGGAGTCGCCGAGGGAGGAGGAGACCTTCTCCATGAACTCCACCATTTCCTCGTACCGCTCGGCCTGTTCGGCGAGCTTGGCCATGTAGACGTTCTCTTCACGCGCCATTTCCGATGAGGAAGGATCTGGTATGGTGGCAATGCAATGTGAACGGAAAAGGATCCGTAGAGGGGAAACGGAATAGCGGAGAGTGTATTTGGTTTAGAGGTTTTTAAAAGGAGCGGAGCGGAGAAGTCTTCGGGTACCATTTGTAGGTGTAGGGGTTGAATATAGCGATCAATCATAGCCCTTGGATTCATTTTCTTCACATCCTCCTCACTGCCAACATGACAAATGCAGTTGCTTCTTTTGATTATTTTTAGAATTTAAGAAGGTTTGTACTTCCTTTCAAAAAAAAAAGGTTTGTACTTTGTTGGTTGTACAATTGTACTAGCTTTTTCAAATGTTTCTAAATTTTTTTCTTTCAAATTCTTCTCGTACACATTTTACTGTTGTATACACTTTTACACATATTTGTGAGAGTTTTTTTGTCTGTGACTAACCTATTCATAGAAAAAATGCCCTAGTATGTTTTTTCATTTTTTTGCTTTGGACAAATTAAAAAAAATGTTTTCAATGTATATGTTTCTACTTAAGTTCCTTAAATGAGATTAAAACATATGGAGTAGATAAAATGTGTCAAATTATTATGACTTTTTTCTTAATAAAATAAGAGTAATTCACTCCTAATGGGAGAAGTTTTACATGTTTAATACGTAGTATAATTAATTAAATTCTATTAATCTCTAAAAATTCATATATAAAATCATTATAGATTGAAGCTAGATATAATACCTATTTTAGCGATCAGCAGCGGCGGTGGATCTAGCCTAGTCTAGGGGTTTTTTTTGCGGACGGCACAGTGAGGTTTCACGGCGAGTTTGGTCCCAGGGCGTTGCTAGCGGGGACTTAGGCTGGGAGTGCAGTGCGAGAGTTTTCAAGCATAACATCCAAGAGGCTTTCATCGCATGCTGTTTGTTCACGAATCTTTCTCAAACAACTTCATCTACGACCAGTGTGGGTGCGACGGCCAAGAACCACTGCGCAACGGATTCGATCTCAAATTGACTAGGTAATATGGGAGTAGTGAGTTGGAATTGTAGGGATTTGGGGAATCTTGTAGCTGTCCAAGTGTTGGCCGATTTAGTGCAAACTAGGCGGCCAGAAATTCTATTCCTGATGGAAACCAAATCAAATGTTGTTTATTGTGAGGAAGTTTGGAAAAAACTTTGCTTTCATGGCTGTGCGCTAGTCGATAGTGTTGGCTTAAGCGGTGGTCTTTGTCTATTCTGGAGAGAACATGTTGATGTGGAAATCAAAAATATGGAGAACAATTTAATTGATTGTTCGGTCAAATTGGGGTATGATGAACCGTGATGGCGTTACACCAGCTATTACGGTTATCTGGAACTTAGTCGGAGACGCGAGTCATGGGAGTTGATCCGAAGCCTGGCTAGGGTGCCAAATGAACCCTGGCTGATGATGGGAGATTTCAATGATGTTATATTTGAGAGTGAACGTAAGAGCAGTGCACCACATTAACCATGGTTACTAAATACTAAGGGGCTTCCGTGAAGCAATTTGGAGCAGCGGTCTTGTAAATGTCTCCTTTGATGGCTATCAATGGACGTGTGAACTAGGGCTGGCAATATCACCCACACCCGCGGATATCCGGTCAACCCGAACCGAAAGTATGGACGAAAACCCGAAAAAATATGGATGAAAAATGGATGACGGGTGGATTGAAAGAAGGATTGGATCGGGTGTGGATGAACACTCATCCAATCCATCACCCGACCCGTCACCCGCTTCATCCACCCACCCGCTAACCCGCGTATAAAATTAAATATATACTACGTATTATATTATATTATATTATATTATATTATATTATATATCTATTTAATAATATATGTAATCATTAATATTACTCCCTCTGTCCCGAAATTATCTTCATTCTTTCCTTTTCGATCTGTCCTAAATTTATCTCCTCTTTCCTTTTTTGGTAAAGAATTTGTGGTTCTCAACCATTCTTACACATTTATCTTTCCTCTGCACAACTCTCCACCACACATTTCCCACTATCTTAAAACTCGTGCCCAGTCAAATAAGGAGATAATTCCGGGACGGATGTAGTAATATATTATAGAGTAATAGATATGTATAACTCAATGAAGAAGACACACACACACACACACACACACATATATATATATATATATATATATATATATATATATATATGTGTGTGTGTGTGTGTGTGTGTGTGTGTGTGTGTGTGTGTGTGTGTGTGAATCGGTGAAATAAAGACAATCGAAAAGTTTCAAGAAGTGATAGTTGAACTGCAAAAATAGTTTTGTGTCGATGCGGAAATGTAGAATTTGATAACTTGAAAAAGTTTTATGTCTATTTTGTTTGACAGTCACTTCTTTCTTTAATTTATTGACAGTGAATTAATGATTTTAATATACTTAATTCCTCAAGTTATTTTGCTATTATTCAACGAATTTTTATTTTTTGGTTTTTAATTGTCAAAATTTCTATTTATAATTTATTTATTTTGTTTTCAAGTTAGAGCATTTATATTCATCCGTTACTCATCCGATCCACCCGATAACCCGCTCATGGTGGATGGGTTGGATGTGGATGTAATTTTTAATGGATGATGGACGGGTGGGTGGAATATGAAAAATTAACGGGTGGACATAGACGTGGATGAGCCTTCACCCGGTATAAATCCGACCCGCTGCCACTCCTAGTGTGAACGTGGGAGGGGAACCCCAACATGGATCGAAAAAAAGTTAGATCGGATCTTAGCTAACCAGGATTGACTGACGTTGTTTGGAGGAAATTGGGCTATATCTTTAGAGGGTCCTACTTGTGATCACTTGGTGCTATATATTCGTCCCAAAAAGGGAGCAATTGTAGGAGGAGGAGGTGCTTTAAGTTTGAAAATATGTGGCTCCACAAGAATGACTATCGTGAAGTCATTCAGCGGGCTTGGGACTACTCTTCTCTTATGGAATGCAGATCTAGCATTGTCAGAATGGTTGTGGAATGGAACTTGACCAATGTAGCAAAAACATGAGGGTTGGTTTCTAGTCCCTAATTGAAGTATGCAAACGGCATTTGGCCGACTTGAGGGCAGAGGGAGGTAGATGGGACGCGACTGAATTTAATCGAGTGAAGGAATCACTTGTCTACCTCCTCGAACGACATAATATATATTGGAAGCAACGCGCAAAAACCTTTTGGCTTAAATTAAAGAAGGAGATAAGAACACAAATTTCTTTCACAATGTTGTTAAACAGAGGCGTAGGAGAAACAAACTGAAGGGGCTAAAACTCCCCAGTGGAGTGTGGGAATCGGATCATACCAAACTTGGGCACATGATTGAGGATTATTTTTTTAGAGTTGTTCACTTCTCAGGGTGCCCGCGTGGAGGAAAATACGATGGTGGGTCTGGCCAGGGTAAAGCCCGAGCAGAACCAAGACCTGATGAGGCCAATTATTGCACTTGAGGTTAAGAGAGCCGTTTTTACATGCATCCGGATAAAGCTCTGGGGCCAGACGAATTTAATCCAGCTTTTTTCTGCACTATTGGGAGAATCAGTGAGGATGTGGAGAGGTTTTGTCAGAAACTTAATGGAAACAGGATGTATCCCCCGTGAGGTAAATAAAACCAATTTAATTCTTATTCCTAAAAAGATAAACCTGAATGCATGGGGGACTGGAGACCAATAGCTTTATGCAATGTCGTGCTTAAAATTTTTAGCAAAGTTTTGGCTAATAGACTGAAAAAAATTCTCAATGATTTGGTAACTGTAAATCAGAGTGCTTTTGTACCGGGCAGGTCTATCATTAACAATATTATGATATCCTTTGAGTCCTTACACTATTTAAAAAGAAAGATGCAAGGAAAAAAGGGATTTGTCGCCTTAAAGCTTGACATGAGCAAGGCATATGATCAGGTAGAATGGGGTTATGTGGAGGCTATAATGCGAGCTATGGGGTTTGACGGTAGATGGATTGGCTTAATTAGGGAGTGTTTGGATTCGGTGGAATAATTTATACCATTTGATGACGAGGTAATCAGCCTGATTGCTCCTAGTAGAGGTATCTGTCAGGGAGATCCACTGTCTCCTTACTTATTTATTTTGGTCGCAGAAGGTTTTAGTGCTCTGATCAGGAAGCAGGAAAGTATGGGCAATTTATTGGGAAAATCTGTTGCGAGTGGAGCTCCACGAGTTTCTCATCTTTTCTTTGCAGATGATAGCTTTCTCTTTTTCAAGGCCAGGGAAAGAGAACGTGAGACTATTAAGAATATCTTACAGCTGTACGAGAGATGCTCTTGTCAGATGGTGAATAGGGTTGTAAATGAATCGAATAATTTTGATCCGATTCGCGATTCGAATTCGAAATTGATGATTCGAATTCGAAATATTCGAATACGAATTCGAATACGAATCAATTTTATTATTCGAATAAAATTCGAATACGAATACGAATATACATATATTCGATTCGTAAGTTATTCGAATATATTCGAATTGTATATTTACGAATTATAAATATATATTCTATTATATTTATAATTTATATAATTGTTTAAAATTAAAATATAAAATAGGTAATACGTATTCTAGGTTTAAGTAATTGAATTAACTTTGTTTACTTTATTTGTGTGTGTTTCTTTAGCAATTGAGTTTTGAAGTAATTGAATTTTTGAAAAAAATCTTTTAATAGACATTTGTGAAAATCGAAAAATGCCTAAAATGAGTCATAATTTGTATAGGTGAATTTTTTTTACACTTCAAATATTTGAATTGGAATTCGAATATTCGAATATTCGAATATGAATATACTCAAATACAATAAACGAATCGAATACGAATCTATTGTCAGATTTGAATAATATCCGAATACGAATACGAATATTCGTCAATTTATACGAATACGAATAATATTACTCACTATTCGGTTCGATTCGATTCGTTTACAACCCTAATGGTGAACTACCAAAAGTCTACTATTAAATTTAGCCCAAATCTTATGAGGGGAGGTGAAAGACAGTTAGTGATTGTCTTGGGGTGAGGATGGAAGGTAACAATGCTTCTTATCTGGGTTTACCATCTTTAATTGGAAGGAATAAAAAGGAGCTACTCAGTTACTTGAAAGAGGATTATTAATCGGGTGCGAAGCTGGAATAACAAATTTCTTTCAAAGGCTGGGAGAGAGATATTGCTTAAGACTGTAATCCAAGCTATGCCAACATATGCTATGAATGTGTTCCTACTTCCAAAGGAATTATGCTCAGAGATTGAGGTTATCATGAATGACGACGGGTGGAGAGGGGCTGGACAAAACAGGAAAGGAATTATATGGAAGACTTTACAATCACTTTGCGTCCCCAAACAGAAAGCTGCATTTGGATATAGGTCCCTGAGAGAATTCAATATAGCTATGATGGACAAGCAAGCGTGGTGAATCATCAAACAACCAGATTCGTTAGTGAAAAGAAGTTTTAAAACTAAATATTTCCGTAATTCTTCCTTTTTGCAGGGTAAGTTAGGGAATAATCCTTCGTTTATATGGAGCAGCATTATACAGGCCCAGGAGATGCTTCAGAATGGAATTCGGTGGAAGGTGGGTAACAAGCAGACCATCTCGGTTTGGCGTGAACGCTGGCTACCAGCAGAGGGGTCGGGTCGAGTATAGTCAAGACCTCTAGTGAAAGTTGCTGATATGAATGTGGCGGCGCTAATCAATGGAACATGGAGAGGGTTAATGCTATTTTTTTGGATGATGATAGAAGGGCTATTCTGTCTATTCCAATTGGCAGCATGAGAATCTCAGACGGGATTTGGCGGAATGAAGATAGCAGAGAAATCTATACAGTAAAAAGTGGATACATGTTTCTACTTGGGGAATGTACGACTCAGGGATGATTGGGATGGACTAAAATATGGAATTTAAAAATTCCACCAAAAATGAAGTATTTTTCTTGGCAACTGATGACGGGGTGCTTGCCCACAGCAAATAACCTCTTCCACAGGAGAGTGGAGATGGAAAGAGTTTGTAGACTCTATGAGGATGAGGATGAAATTGAAGAGCATATTTTCCGATATTGCAGAATAGCGACAATGGTGTGGCAAAAATGGGGAGCCCGATTTGTCCGACAAGGGCATGATTTTATTAACTTAATGAAGAGCTGTGTACTTTTGGTTAAAAAAATCGATAATTTGCAGGATGAAAAGTTGTGTACTTTAATTGTTAATTTGTGGAGTTTGTGGAAGATCTGTAGTGATAAGATTTGGAAGAGCCATGACGCGGATTGGAGCCAGTGCCTGGAGATCGGAGCAGCAGTCATGCGCGGTTGGAGAACAATTCGGGTGGCGGGCGACAACATGATCAAGGTGGTAAGACATGCGACTCGGTGGAAAAAGCTAGCGGCAGGTACAGTGAAAGTTAATGTGGATGCGACGCTGGACATGCAGAACAACAGATGGGCATGAGCATGGGTGACTAGGGATGCACAAGGCAACTTCATAGGAGGCGGCTGGAACGTGGAAGGAGCGAGCTGGTCAACGGAGATCACATAAGCGGTCGGAGTAAGAGAGGTGTTGTCTTGGCGAAAAACACAAAGCTGGGAAAAGATAGAGTAGAGACAGACTCTCTTGTGGTTGCATCTGGACTTGAGAGGCGTGATGGTGACTCTTATCCGGATACTATTTTAGAAGATATAAGACTCAGTCTTCGTAATGAAGCTATGATAGAAGTCATTTATGGTAGAAGATCCGCGAATGTAGTAGCTCATAAGCTAGTTAGGGTTACTCTTTCTATGACGGATGGTTGTTATATGGTTTGTAATCCGCCTGATTGTATTGTCTCTCAGCTACATACTTAGAGTTAGAATTATATAATGAAATGATATTTCCTTTCAAAAAAACATTATTTAATACTTTTAAAGTTTTATACTCGTTCACAAATAAGAACGTTTACCATTAATTTTCATATAATATCTAAATGGACTAATATCATACTACTCAGGAGGTGATGTCTATGATTGGTGCCAAACCTACCCCTAAACGGATTTTGATTTGCTCCAAAACCCACTCGAAACCCGGAAAGGCGGAAAAGTTGACCCCTGTTGGTTTGTTTCAAAACGTTCAACAACACCACTTGAAAGTTGAAAGTATGTATATTGTGTCATGGTGATAGTAGTTACTAGTTAATATGAAATTAGTCTGTATTGGAGCATTCAAAAGAATGAAAACATTTTCAATGGTACATATGAAGGGTTTCATGAAGTGGACAAAGAATGAAAGGACATTAAATCTGCACTGAGGGGTTTGACGTGTGTAGAGGCTGAGAAGGAAGATGTTGATTTTCTATACAATCATCCTTCTCTGCATACAAGTTTGAAAAGACAGTAATAGTTTTTGAACACTTAACTACCCCTTTCAATAATTGTGATGCTTGATTATGATGTTATATTTGACATCATGAATTTGTTTACTATGAACATTATTGAAAATGTGCACTAGAATAATCATAAATTATGATTTGTGGATATTTAATGCTTACTAATAAAGTTAGGAACTCATGTTCATGCAAACTATGAACTCTATTTGTTAATGACATGATTTAACTATGAAATTGTACACATTCTTATAAACATATTATTCTAATTAGCCACTGTTCCATTATTATTGATATGAGACATCAATAATTTATAGACCAATATATAAATTAGTTAATGTCTATATTTCATTGGTCATGAATATAGAGATAACAAAGTAATCATATAGATGTTTTCAATTTGTTTTGCATTGTTATCCCAAATAAATTGTGTATATTAATTATGAAAGTCTTATATATTTATTAAAATAATACTTCTTTCGTCCCATAAAACTTTGCCAAATTTCCTTGTTTAATCATCCCATAAAAGTTTGTCAATTCATTGTAATTACGAAATTTGTGGTTAAAAACATTTTTCTCTTTTCTACACAATTTTCAGTTACACAATTTTTATTTTATTATTCAACACGCAAGTCAAAGTTGTCTAAATCTTAGGCTATACACTGTATACATCTATTTGTCCCCTTAAAATACAGATTTTTATGTGATACTCGCACTACCAAAAAACTCGGTATAGGCACGGATATAGGCAGAGATCTATCTCTTCACAATACTCCCAAACAAACGGTCTTGGCTCGGATTCGGCACGGTTATGAGTTCTGTGCCACCTAGCTCGAGCCAAATGCGTTGGCTCGGTTTTATATTTCCGTGTCAAATGTTGGCTGAGAATTTGGTTGGGACTAGGGGTGGGCATAAAACCAGAACCGAACCGGTACCGAACCGTCCCGTAATTGTACCAAACCGAATATTGGGTATTTAAACGGTTCTATAGATTTTTATCCCGTACCGAAATTGTACTATACCGTTTGAAAAGGGTACGAGACCGGTCCTAGATTTTGAGAACCGAAAAATACCGAACCGTTCGAAAATAATGCATTTGATTTTTTTATATTTTTTCTATACCAATTGATGGATAGTCTACCCGGGGGTATGTATCCGAAGGGTTACTGCGAGAAGTAACTAGAGAGAAGTTAGAGTAGGTAAGAGAGAGAAAGTGTATTGCATATATGAGTTAAAAGGGTATTCCGAATCTGGTTTACAAAGGGGAAATGAGGTGCTATTTATAGTAGCAATAAATGCGAGATGGGGACACGTGTCAAGCATCTAATGGTCGAGGGGTCACATCAACCGGGTATCACTGGCATTCGCATGTGGCCGCATTAAATGCGGCGGTTGGATGTGACGTTGTACCTGGTACGGCGACCCAGACGCGTGTGGAGAGGATATTCTTGTCGAGGAAGGTACCCTCGGCTGTAGATGATTAGCCGAGGGCTCTTCCTGTCGAAGGCCCCTTAAGGCCGAGGGCTCCAGGTGCCGAGGGCTACTGTTTTTTTGCCGTTTTCTCCCAGTAACTTTGTATGCTGACAACATCCTTTCTGTGAGTATCTGGAGCCTTCGGCCAAGGGGCCGAAGGCACCCCCAGTGTGTTTTGTTGGCTGCTTGGTACTTGGGGTCTTGTGATTTGGGCCTGTTGTGCTTCCTGGGCCTATTGGGCCTTGGTTAGAGCAGCAGGAGTCTATGGGTCGGGGGTCCCTGGGCCATATACTCCATCACCAATAGATCTCTTTTATAGACCAACAATTTTATAGCCCAAGTATGTATTCATGTGTTCCCAAGATATCTAAATGTGTTTATATATATATATATATATATATATATATATATATATATATATATATATATATATTGTTATTTTTTCTTTTTAGATAATTTATGTTATACTTTGGTATGTATTGAAAGATATTAAAATTTTAGAAATCATTAATGACTATCCATTTCTAGTAATGTAATGTCCATGACTTTTTGTTGTATCATGTTTGTGCAATTTTTACAACTTAATTAGTATGGTTTAAATCTTAGCTCTCAAGGTTCAACTATAAATTAAATTAGAACTACGGAGTAATATTTAACCTAGAACGAAGAAGAAGAACGTTGAAGATTTCTATCATATTCAACAATTTGATGATATTCGTTTTTATATTTTCACATGAACTTAGTAAACTAAAGATGATATTTATCTGCGTCATCGTTTTGCTATACTTTTTCTCAGTTTTGTTGCACTATTTGTGTATTTGTGAATATTAGTACTACGTATGCAATTTCTTGTATTTATATCAACACTTCACGCGAGTTGGTTGGTGTGATGATATCTACTAATTGCAAGTTTTGTTCAAAATTTTTAGCATGCGTTTGGCATTGTACCGAACCGTTTTGTACCGTTCCGAAACGACATGGTACCGAACAGTTCTATCCTTGGAACCGGACCATACCGGACCGTTAAAAACCTCACGGATACATTACGGGTTTTACCAATTTACCGGACCGTTCTGGACCGCGCCCACCCCTAGTTGGGACTTTGCGTGCCTATAGCATTCAACCAATTCACGCAATATTTGGCTCAGATTTCATTTAGGCACGGTTTTTGGTACGGTTTCCACGCCACATATTTTCAACGCCTGCGTCAAAGATTGGGACGGCTACTTCCGAGCCAAATGTAATTACATTCAAAAAACGTATACCGTATATATGTACGGTGCATGTACATATATACGGTATACGTTTTTTTACACAAATAAACATTCAATATATGTAAAATAAAGCACATGTATCATTCCAAACTGAATAATAAAACATGCAATATATGTAAAATAAAACTAAATTGTGCAATATGAACATAAAAAGAATGTTTCAACATGCCAAATTGACATGGCAATAAAACTTGTGTAGAAAATTAAAAGTAGATGTCCATAACGGAAATTATAAAGATGTCCATAACATTTAAACCAACCGACATTAAACCAGGCCAACAACACCATTTGGATTAATGTCGGAAAATAGTTCATCCATTCGAACTTCGGGCGAATCATGCAGGCAGTTCATCGGAACAGGGGTCGGGCTACGCAAAGCTTCTAGATTAGGCATCGTGACAGACGGGATAGAGGTTTGGACTTGTCGCAAAACCAACATAAATGTGATGGACATGTTCTCCATCTGTGCTCTCGCCAAACTTTCTCCTTCTGCGCGAATCGGGCTTCACTTGCGTTTGGATAAGGGGATCAATCTCCTATTGGGTGGGACCCAAGTGCCGGTTTGAACATTCAACGCTTCCGGACAGAGACTCCGCTTCAGACCCCCTCTCGTACCGCCGTCCTCGATAAGTGGGAACTACCTTGCAAAAAAGCTCAGAATCATCAACGTCGTACGATTTCCCTTCAGATTCAGCCTGCACCTTCAACTCATTGTACTTTTGGTGCAGATGATACAAATATGTCAGTAATTTTGATACTCAGAAAAAATCATAGCAGACTTTAAATTTTGCTCAGAATCATCAACGTCGTACGATTTCCGTTCAGATTCAGCCTGCACCTTCAACTCATTGTACTTTTGCTGCAGATGATACAAACATGTGAGTAACTTTAATACTCAGAAAAAATCATAGCAGACTTTAAATTTAATATTTATTCAGAATAGATAAAGGGCATACCCGAGTCTCAACAACACGCTGTGGAGGGTCACCTTCCTTGGGAACATACACCTTCTCGTACACTTCAATCTTGAGAGGAGCTTGATTCAAATCGTTGGTCTATTAACACAGAAATAATAAATATATCACAATTTAATGCTAATAATTCTAAACAGTACTGAATAATTCAACTATACAAGTGAAGTGGGAACTTACCATTTTTTCAACATGTCGACTGACCGGAATCCGCTCACCACGATACGTACTGTGACTCCTTCGCCTTCTGGGAATTGCGGTTTTTCTTCCCGGCAGCACTCTTCTTCTTGAATGAATCAGACCCCCAATACTCTTTCAACAACATCCAGTCACATATCCAATCAGGCTTCTTATTCTCCCGTCTTGTCCGGCCAATGTTCGTGCTTAACCATTCAGATGCCCTAGAACGAAATCTCTTCTTTATTCTGTTATTGTAGCATGGGTCTCAGTCATACTTTCTCTACAGTAAATAAGCATATTTAATTAATGTACTTAGAAAATTAAAGTGTTTTAAATATAAGGAAAAATTGATTGTAATAATCCCAACTATTGGCGGTCCGCTTATAATAATCCCAACTATAGATTATCTCAGAATAATCCCAACATTAGTGACCTTCCGCCAATAATGGTCCATGACCAGATATGACCTGCTATAACAAGTGGATTTTAAATAGAAACAAAGTATATAATTTAAAACTTGAATTATTTATAGGGATTACTTGTTATATCTCTTCTCATCCACTTTAGAAACTATAGGAATTTATTTATAGCCGGTCATGTCGGACTATTATTGGCGGAAGGTCACTAAAGTTGGGATTATTCTGAGATAATCGATAGTTGGGATTATTATAAGCGGACCACCAATAGTTGAGATTATTACAATCAATTTTTCCTAAATATAAAGACTATTTTATTGAAATGGTATATTTAAAAAAGTACCTCAAACAACCGCCACCAGCGTTCTTGTTGATCTGCATCTGCATGCTTGAATGAGTGCCACGGCTCATGGAAATTGTTGGTAATGATCGAAATTATAGAGTTGAGGACAAGAGGGTTCCTACACATGAACACTATTCTAAATTAACATACATATTCAAGAAATAATATAAATAAACATAGACAACCTAAAAAGCAACCATACCTTCACATTTCATGGGGTAAGATCCAGGTTTTTGACTTATTGTGGACAGACTCATGGCCACTATGATCAGAAGGTTCATCATTCACTGCTCGTGATTAAACAGATTCAAGGGAAGCAACAACAGGAGAATTCGGGTCAACATTCTGGTTTTGGTTCACAGAACCTCCCCGACCTCCCCGGAAAGAAATGAAACTTCCTCTAGCAGCAGACTTGAAGTCTAAAACTCAAACAATTTATTTGGTTCATAACAGACTTAAACACATGTGAATCAGTTCATAGTTTCAGGTAAAATCAGTTCATATAACATAACGAATAAGAATGAATGCACATACAAATCATATCAAGTATAAACAACAGTCGTATCCACATACGCATAATATGAACAGAATACCCAAAGAATTCACCAAAGAATACAAAATCAGTTCATAGTTTCGGGTAAAATCAGTTCATATAACATAACGAATAAGAACGAATGCACAAACAACAGTCATATCTACATACACATAATATGAACAGAATACCCAAAGAATTCACCAAAGAATAAAAAATCTGTTCATAGTTTCGGGTAAAATCAGTTCATATAACATAACGAATAAGAACAAATGCACATACAAACCATATCTAGTATAAACAACAGTTGTATCCACATACACATAATATGAACATAATACCCAAAGAATACAAAATGATTTCATAGTTTTGGGTAAAATCAGTTCATATAACATAATGAATAAGAACGAATGCACATACAAATCATATCAAGTATAAACAACAGTTGTATCCACATACGCATAATATGAACAGAATACCCAAAGAATTCACCAAAGAATACAAAATCGGTTCATAGTTTCGGGTAAAATCAGATCATATAACATAACGAATAAGAACGAATGCATATACAAATCATATTAAGTATAAACAACAGTCGTATCCACATACGCAAAATATGAACAGAATACTCAAAGAATTCACCAAAGAATACAAAATCAGTTCATAGTTTTGGGTAAAATCAGTTCATATAACATAACGAATAAGAACAAATGCACATACAAATCATATCAAGTATAAACAACAGCCGTATTCACATACGCATAATATGAACAGAATACCCAAAGAATTCACCAAAGAAAACAAAATCAGTTCATAGTTTCGGGTAAAATCAGTTCATATAACTTCACGAATAAGAATGAATGCACATACAAATCATATCAAGTATAAACAACAACTGTATCCAGATGCGCATAATATGAACAGAATACCCAAAAATTCACCAAAGAATATAAAATCAGTTCATAGCTTCGGGTAAAATCAGTTCATATAATTAACATAACGAATAAGCACGAATGCACATACAAATCATATCAAGTATAAACAACCGTCGTATCCACATACGCATAATATGAACAGAATACCCAAAGAATTCACCAAAGAATACAAAATCAGTTCATAGTTTCGGGTAAAATCAGTTCTTATAACATAACGAATAAGAACGAATGCACATACAAATCATATCAAGTATAAACAACAGTTGTATCCACATACGCATAATATAAAAAGAATACTCAAAGAATTGACCAAAGAATACACAATCAGTTCATAGTTTCGGGTAAAATCAGTTCATATAACTTCACGAATAAGAACGAATGCACATACAAATCATATCAAATATAAACAATAGTCGTATCCACATAAGAATAATATGAAAAGAATACCCAAAGAATACAAAATCAGTTCATAGTTTCGGGTAAAATGATTTCAAAGTTCATAGTTCATATAATATCAGTTCATAGTTTCAGGTAAAACCAGTTCACAGTTCATAAAATCCAGTTACAGATAAAGATACGAATATAAAACAATACCTTCTATTTCGTATAAAGAGTTCACGAAAGAAATGATAAATTTTGAAATTATGAAAACAATCATATAAACAAATAACAAAAAAATAATAGCTTTATTAACTTAAGGAACATATAACCTGAATCAGTGGCGTTCAATGCATAGGGAAGGAGCAGTGAGAGCCTTCGTTTGGGATTAGGGTTTGAACGGGTTCACAGAGTAAGCGAAGGAGAAGGGTGGGGGTGGTTGTGCGGTATTAGGGTTCACAGAGTGACGAAATGGCGAAGTACAACTTAAATATTTCTTAATTTGGCAAGGAATCCGGCACGGATAATCCGAGACAACCTGTTGTTCGGTATTGGCTCGCAAATGTTCTGAGGCAAAAACCCTCCCATCACTCAGTACATCGAAGCGTCCGCCCCAGGAAATGAAATTTCAAATTTGTGTAGATTTTGGCAGGGAATATGCCGAGCCAAACTGTACACGCGTCAGAATGGTCAGAGCTGTCAGTAACGAGGCGTCAGAACTGACTTGGCACAGTTTTGGCAAGGCTTTATCCGTGCCAAATAGAGACGTTAGGGTAGTTTCGGGAGAGGTTTGACACGATTTAGGCACACTATTTTCCTTGCCAAATAGTATACATTTTTTAGTATAAATAGGGCTAATGAAGTACGTAAGTTTTGGGATGGTTTAGGAAAAAACATTGGAAATGGAAAAAACAATGGGAAAAAAGGAAGGATCTGCAGAAAAAACAATGGAAAGAAAAGAAGGATCTGCAGAAATAAAGCCTGATTGGGATGGTTTAGGAAAAAATTGATACAATGAGATAGATACTTAAATATCTGAAACCTATTGATGATGATGCTGTCGAAGAAATTAACTACTTATTGACAAAACCTGATGAACCTGAGATCAACAGTATTGAGAGCTTTGTTGAGGAAGAAGTTGATAGCAAACCAACTTGATGAAGATGGAAATTATTGTATCGTTTAATTGTATTTCGTTGCGTGTTGTTTGTAATAATTGAATTTGCTCTATGTTTGTGGTGTATGTTGAACTTTTTATCTAATATAAATGTTTAATTATGTGTCCATCATTTTCATTTTCATTTACCCCAGTGCCTCAAAGGCTCCCCCCTATGGTGGGGTAAGGGGGGTCGGATGTACGCAGTCTTACCCCTGTACTAAAGCACAGAGAGACTGTTTCCGGATGACCCATAGTGAAAATCGCGTCCAAAATTGCATGGACTGACTGCTCCTCCATAACAAAGAAGCGCAGACAATTTAGTGAGCCATTTTGCTTTATTCCATCATAATCTCAAGCCAAAAAATAATGAATCTTTGGCTCCATTGCAAATGATGGAAAAGTTTAATTACGTGTCCATGTATTATGAAAATGAAATTCTACTCTAAGTTAGTGTTTTTTCGTCTTATTACTTATTAAATATAAATTTAGATTATGATATTTGAAATTTAGATTTTTTTAAATTGGTATTATTTTTTGATCATTTTTAAATTGGTTTATTATTAAAAAATTAAATTCATTTCGGCTTAATATTAATAGTTTTAAAAAATGAATAATACGAAATGCTTTTATTTAGTACGAATTGAAATACAAACATTATTCAGGAGAAGCATAACTAAAAAATGCAAAACAACTACAAATTTCATAGTGTTCATTCATCTTCATCTTCAACATCTGGGTCAGTATTCTCAATGTAATCATCTTCATCTGTATCTTCCGTCTTAAAGTTCCATTCTTCTTCATACTCACCTCCTTCGTTGGAGTCATCGTTCCCGTCGTTGGTAAACAACTTTCTTGTACGAGCCTTCATAGTCAGGGCCCATAGCTATTTTCGGTTTATCACAATACAAAGCTACATCCTTTCGGGATGATCGACCATCTTTGGTTTTCCCTTTAAAGTTCATGACCGTCTTGAAAATGTTATCAAAAACATTTTTCTCAATATGCATTACATCCAAATTGTGTCTAATGAGAAGATCCTTCCAGTATGGTAACTCCCAAAAAATAATTTTTTTGGTCCATTTATGATGAGTCAAATATCCTTCCGGATACTCAAGAGGTTCATCTATGGCAGAAGGAATGTAATGAACACGATTAAAAATTTGATATCCTGACAACCTCGGAGGTGGAGGATCACGCTCAATATGGATGGTTTTGAGGGAGAAATTTGCGGTGACAATCAAAATAAGATGGTTTGCGGCTATTTTTTAGCCAAAATGCATTTGACTTCTCCATACAAACAGGACACCCCATAAGGCCTGTGTTACTCCAACCAGAAAGCATTCCATATGCTGGAAAATAACTAATTGTCCATAAAACCGCAGCTCTCAAATTAAATATTTGCTCTCTCGAAACATCATTTGTAGGAACACCTACATCCCATAGTTGTTTCAGCTCTTCAATCAATGGTTGTAGGTACACATCAATTCGTTTCTTAGGATTACCAGGTCCAGGACACATTAACGATAAAAACATAAAATGTTGTTTCATACACATGTCTGGAGGCAGATTATACGGTGTGATGATAATTGGCCAGCATGAGAACTGTCCCCCAAATTGACCATATGGGGCAAAACCATCACCACATAACCCAAGACGAACGTTAAATGGTTCTATAGTGAATTCAGGATAACATCGGTCCAAATGCTTCCATGCCTCCAATGGGTGACACATTAATCCTTCTTATGATTCATGTTCTACATGCCACGTCATGTATTTAGCGGTAGCACTTGAGGCATACAATCTTTGAAGACGTGATGCTAAAGGCAAATATATCAATTTCGATGTTGCAGATCTTTTTCGTGGTTTATGCCTCATTTCGGTAATAAGCTTGTACCTATCCTCATTACAAAACTTACATCGAGTCATTCCCTCGTCATTTTTCCAAAATAACATGCATCCTCCGGGGCATGCATGAATTTTGATCATGGGGAGACCCAATTCAGAGACGAATTTTTTCATGTTGTAATAAGTGTGGGGAAGACAATGAGCATGTGGTAACATGCTCCCAACAGAGTCAAGTATCCTGGACATGCAATTCTCGGACAGATTACATTCTGACTTTGTTAGACCCCGTATTTTGATAAAACAGTTTTTGATGATACCATAGTTTTGATATCCCCATCTTTTGTAGCATTCAAATATTTGTATAATGGAAGATTGACGGTGCTAGTTAAATTATCTGAATATGTCTTGCTCAAATTGTAAATTAACAAATAAATGTAACTCGAAAAACATAAAATGCAATAAGGTAATATGTTATTACCTTAAAAGGATTTCTTATAGATCCTACCAGTTAAATTTATTTGTTACATCAAATGACACAAAAATATTTCGAACAAACTATTTATTTAACTGGAACACAAAATGCAATAAGGTAATAATTTTTACCTTAATAGGATTTGTTATCCTACCAGTTTAATATTTGTTTATATGTTCGAAATACTAGCTGGGCCATACACAACCAAGAGTGACCGGAAGTCAAAAGAATAATGTGTGTATCAAGTACATTATACCGGCAAAGTCAAAACGCAATAAGGTAATTTTTACCTTGAAAAAGATATTTAAATCCTACCGGTATATTTACTTGATACAAACATTTCAATTCATCGCAAAAAGAAAAGACACATTGTACGAAAAAATCATGTGTATAATAATTTTTAAGACTAATAAAATTAATACTGGAAAGTAAAAATGCAATAAGGTAAATTCATTTACCTTAAAATGATCTTTGAATCCTACCTGTAGAAAGTTTATTAGACTAAAAAATTAACCGTTCGATTATTTGTTAAATTGTCTCGTGATCATCTGGAGCCAATCAAAGAAAAGGAATCCAAGCATGGAGGACATTTAATGCAAAAACGTACAAAGCATGGAAGGCGCAGTCACGTTGATATCTATAAAGGAGAACTGCAGCAGCTAGGCAGATAGAGACAAAAATTGTTATCGGCTCCAAAGAAGAAGACGAACAACAAGTTGTTATCTTCAGAAACAAAGATTCAACGTACCAGATCAATTCATCTCAACCAACAGATGAGATTAATCTACCGGAGACGCCTATAAATAAAGGCCGAAGCATGAGTTCGAAAATAAGTTCTTGAGTTCAAAAGCAGAGAAATCCTATAAGCATTCAAAGAATATCTAGCAAAAGAGAAAGTGCTTGATCATAACTTCACTCTCTGCTTTGACTCATGCTTCACTAAGCTCTTAGACTAGATCATCATTTTCATATTTTTAGAGCTTAGTTTTTAGTTGGAGACCAGAATTTTCTTGTAGTATACAAGGTGTGGTTAAACACTTCAGGAGGACAGTTGTTCCCGGCCTGAGTGTGGTTACATAGGTCAGGAGTACCTTTTGATCCCCACTGGATCAATCGAGAAAAACCTAAAGGATTGAGTAGCTTGGAGTGGTGTTGTACTCCTCGTGAAACACCTTCAATCTAGGCCAGAGTTGTCAAGGCTAGATTGAAACTAAGTGTATTGGGCTTAATACATTAGTGAAATCCATTTGAAATAGGATGGGACTCGATGTAAGAGGATTACACCACCTCTGAACCAGGATATATTGTGTGTTGATTTATCTTCAGTCAACATAGCACACACCCAACACTTCTCAAATAAAGGAATCGTAGTTTGCGAGCAGAATCTTAAGCAGTAGTCTTAATTGACTTTACTGCTTATCCTACTGCTTAATAACTTACTTTTTCTTGAGACAATTGTTTCACAAGAGCTTCAGGACATCACTACTAAAAGGTCTATTTTAACTGTTCTCAGAACACACTCCTCAAACGCAGCAGGTGCCTCAGCAGTTACCTGATACTACCCAACTGCTGAGACCTCTGTTCAAGCAAAACACCTTAACATCTCCAGCTCAGCACACATTCAGTAAGCCCTCATCACTTTGTATAAGACCATATAATCATCTCTCCAAAACTCCTATTTTCCTCTAGCAGTTGCCTCAGCAGTTCCCTATCATCCAGGCAACTGCCAAGCCAACTGCTCACTGTCTGAAGTCCAAACATCATTCAAGCTAGAAAGTTATTACAAACTAATCATAAAGAGGTTAAAGACTTCCGTTGTGCATCTATCAATCTCCCAAAAGATTATAGATCAACTCATCTAGAAGGGAAAAGTTTTTAAAGTTGAAAAAGCTTTAAAAGTCTATTCACCCCCCTCTAGGCTTTTCCCTCTATCCGGGACCATCAAGTGGTATCAGAGCAGAGTGTTCTTAGAGTCAGTTTTTTACTAATTTGAACTAAAGATCCAAATCCACTCTACTTTTCAAAACACTTTCTAAAAATGGGCAGACAGTTAGCAAAGAATCTCTTGTCCAACCAGAACAAGTGTGATGACTGGAAAACTAAGGACATCTGGGATGAGCTCACAATAAGCAAATCAGTTTATGATCAAAGCAGCTCAAGTGATGAAAGCAGTTCATCAGAAAGCGAGGAAGAGACTCTGATTTGTCTCTATGGAATGCACCAAGCTGAAAACTCCTCCAACAACTGCTCTATGGTCAGACCCACTAATAATGATAATGATGCGGTATTATCCTGTTCTTCAAATAGCTCATATAATTCCAGTTGTTCCAGTGTAGACATGGAAGCTCTACTCCTTCAATTTGAAAACTTTCAAAAGGATCACCTTCTTTTAATGAACGAAAACTGTAGACTTCAAGAAAATCTAATAATAAACCAAGCTCAAATGGGTGAAGTGATAAAAATGAAAGATTTTCTTGAACTTGAAAATATCAGTTTAAAAGAAAGGCTGAGCTTCACTCTCTCCCTATTGCTGAGGAAGTTCAACACAACTGGAAGAACACTGGATTAGGATACACACCTTTATCCCAATCATTGAAAGACTCTCAAATACTCCCCTATCACAGAACACACCACAAGCCAACATGACACAAGAAAACCAAACCAACAAAAAACCCACTCCCAGACTCTGTCAAATAAAAGGAATCAGTCCTCTCCCATATCAAAAACCAAACTTCCTTACAAACCCAACTTCCAAAATAATCAACCAAATCAAAGACTTGGTTGGCAACCAATCAAAAGGACCAACAACTTACCAAAGAAAAGGCTGATCACTTCCAATACACTTATTCCTTCCCCCACCATAAGGAATAATGTTCACAAATATATAGCCATCCTTTTGATTACAAAAATGGCTACAGACCCATCAGCTCAAATTCAAATGGTCCTAGATGGGCATCGATGCCCAAACACATTCAAAGGAAGATGCCCACTAACTTGTGGGCTACTACTCAAAACTGATAGATAAGGGAAGGTGTTGGAGCAGCTAAATTTGCAAAAATAATATAAATTTTGAAGCTGCTCCATGCACATGACAGGCAGCAGGGGACTACTGTCAAGTTTCTTAATCTGGAGAAGGACCCAAAATAATATTTGGGAATGAGGAAGAAAAAGGAGAAACCAAAGGAGCTGGAGAACCCAATGAAAAATGAACTTTCAATCCATAAACATTTGGGATTAAAGTTCAAATCTTATCAAGCACAAGCCAGCTCTGCGACAACGTTTACAATGTGACATTCTCCATGGACATCTGCTTGGTCAGAGATGTCCAAAACAACAAAGTTGTACTAACTGGTAGAAGAAAGAAGGATATGGATAGCTTTGAATGAAGCATCACAAAAGAAGAAATTTGCCCCATAACCAAAGCAGATTCAAACTTGAGCTGAGATTGGCACCACATCATAAGCCATCTCAATTTCAAAAACAGGCTATTCAAAAAGGGATCCTTCCTGGGCTACTCATCAATTATCAAAGATCTCCGCATTCTAAACTCTGGTTAGAAAAGAACCAATTCATGCGGTCTTTGAAAATTTATCCTCTGCTCATGAAAAGAACAAAGAAGAGCCAGTCCAATCAAAGAAAGATACTGGAAAGGCTCCAAGCCGCCTTCTCAGCAAAATTAACAAAAGATGACTGGATTCTGGAACCAGCAGTTGACTCAAACAGCGGCCAACTGCCAGCGGGCGGCTCAGGAGCAGACTACTGCCAGCAGATGACTCAAATGAGAGACCACTGCCAGCAGTTGACTCAAAATACAGAACACTGCCAGCAGTTGACTCGATCTAAATCAACTCTCCAGACACTCCAGCTGAATTAAGCACAAGGCTTAATGATCCCAAACCTCTTACTCTACCAAAAGATAATAAAGACGAAGAGGAGGATGAGCAGGTAACTCAAATAAACCAACCATCTAACATAGATGGTGGAACCTACATCTTCCTTATAAAAATACTGATGACATCATCCAAAGGGTTTGTACAAGATCATCATTCCAGAAAGAAGCAATATTTTTTTTCATGTTTCTTCTCTAAAACTGAACCCAAAAAGAACTGAAGAAGCCCTACAAATTTCTGACTGGATACAAGCCAGTTCAACAGGAACAATCCTTGAAGCTTGTATGCAGACCCTATCATCAACATATGTTAGGAACAAAAAGGGCGACTAAGGAAGGCATCATTGCTAAGAATAAAGCAAAATTGATGGACAAAGGATACTGAAAAGAAGGACTAGATTTTGATAAAACCCTTGCCCCAGCTGCCAGACTTGAAGCTACAAAGATATTCTTAGCACATGCTGCCCATAAGCAATTCACAATCTATCAAATAGATGTGAAGAATGCCTTCCTAAGAACTGTCTACTAGAAAAGGAGGTCTACGTGGAGCAGTCTCCTGGATCTGAAATCAATAGAGAGGAAGATCAAGTGGTCAAATTAAAGAAAGCGCTCTATGGAATCAAGCAAACTCCAAGAGCATGGTATGTGTCACGCCTCGGACCGCATCCGAGCCACGTAGACAACCGCCATACAACCCGATAAGAACAACAACAGTTCATCCCTATTGAATTGTACAAGGCGTCCGATTGATTCTATTGCAAAACCGATTATAAACACATATAATCAACATCAATATCATAATCAAACAAATGCGGAAATAATAATATGTTTGATACTTAGCCACATGTGGCAAACATAAGCACGCAGGCCCCCACTTGTTTTAAGGAAAATATTGTTCAAAAATCCATGAACGGTTTGTAAATTTCAAATACGAATGGAAGCACGAACCACGTCTTCCTCCTTGAATGATCATCCTAGGCAAAGGTGCAGGTAGTAGGACTCTAGCCTTAACCTGAAAAATGTGAGGGCCCCCGGAGGGGTTAGTACTCCATAGAAGTACTAGTGACAAGCAGGCTATATGAAGAATAACTAATGTTTCAGACACGAGACCCAAAAATAGGGTGATACATATATATAGATGTCTCTCATCCACCCGATGATACATACTGTATATATACTCGTAAAATACTCAAACCGTAGGTCATTTACCATAAAGAGTCTTTTAGAGATAAAGTTCTTACCTGACTTTTCTCACCCCTTTCCCGGTTGCCTAGCTCACAAGCTATAGTCTACCTTCGATTCATACTACCGAGTGTTTTAGGATCATTTACCGTCCAAGGCACTCAACCCAACCTGGAGTATTTAGGATCATTTACCGTCCAAGGGTACTCGGCCCCGCCTGGAGTATTCTGGATCATTTACCATCCAAGGGTACCCGACCCCACCTGGAGTATTCTGGATCATTTGCCGTCCAAGGGTACTCGACCCCACCTGGAGTATTCTGGATCATTTACCGTCCAAGGGTACTCGACCCCACCTGGAGTATTCTGGATCATGTATCGTCCAAGGGTACTCGACCCCACCCGGAGTATTCTGGATCATTTACCGTCCAAGGGTACCCGACCCCACCTGGAGTATTCTGGATCATTTATCGTCCAAGGGTACTCAATCCCCAGTCTATCCTCTACCAAATCCTAACCTGGATAGGGCTAACCTTTCATTCCTTTATTTATGGACAATGCCTAGCCTTATATTCATATAACAATCCTTAAGAACCATCGTGGGCGGGTCCCACCTGAACGGCCCACGTCAACCTACTCAAAACTGCCCGTTTTGAGCATAAACCAATACTCAATCGAGTATCTACCCATACTCAGTCGAGTACAGGAGACAGTAGCCCACAAAGCTAATTTTCAATGTATAATCGATCGAGTATGTACCCATACTCGATCAGGTATAGGAGGCAGTAGCCCCTGGGGCAATTCTTCAGCAAATACCCGGCCGGGTACTTGTCAATACCCGGTCGGGTATGGCAGTTGACTTGGCGGTCAACGCCCGTTTGACCACCCAAACGGAGTCCGATTAAGGTGAAATTTTACACACATGTACTTCTTGACGTCCTCAATCCAAAAATACCATTTTGGATCCCTGGAACATCGCACATAATGATTTATCACATTTTTAATCATCAAATGTAATTAACATATTTTTCAACTATGTTTTGTATATAATCATGGCATAAGCAAATACTTGATTATCCTTAATCATTCCATAAAACATATTTTTGATTACTTTAGGGAATCTCATGCCTCACACAAAAGTTATAAAGCATAAAGCTGTCTTCTCACCTTAATGAAGCTTATGAAGTTCTAGCCTTCCCGATTTAGCTCTGGCGAAACTCCGGCGAACTTCAACAAACTCCGGTGACCCTTTCAACCCTGTGAAAGTTCCTTGAATACCTTAGACAAGTTACTAACAAGGTTGTATCATCATAAAACCCATGGTAATACAAATAACCTCAAAAAGGTTATTTTTCGGCGAACCGGTCACTTTGGCTTCTAAGTCCGTTCTTGGACTTAGAACTACCTTCCAACCCCTCATTCTACACTTCCAAACGTGTAGAACAATACTAGGATGTGAAATATGATTGAATAATCATATAAGAGGATTGAAGAACAAGAAATTGGATTAATGGAGTCATTACCTTGTTAAACACAAGTTTTCCTCTCCAAAGCCAACTTTTCTCTTCTCTTTTCCACTCCTTCTTCCTCCTTTGTTCTTGGTGCGTGTATGGATGGTAACAATGGAGTTTTTCAGACCTTATTTCTACTCTTTTATCAGGTTGGCCGAGCTATTTCTTGGTGCGTGAGGGAGATTGCCCTTTTGGCTTATTCCCCAATAATATGGGGGGAGGGTTCCCTCAACTTACAAATTTGTCCCCCAATCACTTCCCAACCATTTCCAGCTCCATGATGCGGCTCCCTCCTTCATTTTCAAGCCTAAAAACGTGGGTTGGCCCCCACTTATGTAGGAGGTCAACCCTTTGTGTACCCGAGTGTACAATCGGTCCCGAAAGTTGTATTTTTCGGACTGTTTTAATTCTATTTTTATTTTATCGGGTCAAATAAAATATAACACTTGTTCCCAATCCTTATTGGACCTTAGAATGAATATGAATTCCACAACTTTAATTTAGAAGTATCTGAAATCCCTTTTTGGGCTGTTATCTGATAAATTGTCAATACTGATAATTTGGCCCCGTTTGACCAACCGGTCACCCCTATGCCATTGCCACGGCCCACTTAGAATATCCACCACCATCTACATATTATCTAGGCCAAGATTAATATCATATGTGGTCCCGATAATATCGGGCGGCCCCCACTTCCGATGTGGGCCCCACGTAAATTTTACTATTCACGCAAAAGAAATGATAAAAATTTACAATCACGTAAAAATGCGTTTATTCATTTCTCAAGGTTCAATACATAATTTGATAAAGTACCAATACTTGGGGGCGGTGTTACAAGTCCTACCCCCCTTATTTGGGATTTCGTCCCCGAAATCCACGCGTCTAGTCAAACAGAAATGGATATTGTTCCCTCATCAGGGTCTCCACTTCCCAAGTTTGCTCCCCGACACGATCACTCTTCCAAAGTACTTTTACCATCGGCACCTCTTTGCTCCTTAGCTTCTTTACTTGTCGGTCCATGATTTTCACCGGCTGCACTGTATAGTGTGGGTCTTCTCGGATTTCCACCGGTGGTTTCTCAAGAATTTGTGACGGGTCCCGCACATACTTCTTGAGCATAGAAACATGAAACACATTATGAATCTTCTCTAACTCTGGAGTCAACTGAAGTCGGTAGGCTACAACCCCGATCCTTTCAAGGATTTTGAATGGACCTATGTATCTTGGATTGAGCTTACCCCGACTGAGGAACCTGATGATCCCTTTCCAAGGTGATACCCTCAAAAATACCTCGTCACCGACCTCAAACTCCAACGTCCTCCGACTTTTATCAGCATAGCTCTTCTGCCGGTCTTGGGCAGCTTTGAGCCTATCCTGTATGACTTTTATCTTCTATTTAGTGATCTCGACTAGCTCGGTGCCCTCGAGCTTAGCCTCGCCGACCTCATCCCAACACAATGGTGTCCGACATTTCCTCCCATACAATGCTTCGTATGGACGCATGCCTATACTCGCCTGATAACTGTTGTTATAGGCGAATTCCACTAAGGCCAACTGATTGTCTCAGCTTCCTTGAAACTCCAAGGCACATGCCCTCAACATGTCCTCCAAAATCTGAATCACCCGTTCAGATTGCCCATCCGTTTGAGGATGAAATGCGGTGCTAAGCCTCAATTTCGTACCCATGGATTCCTGGAACTTAGGCCAAAACCGTGATGTGAACCGTGGGTCTCTATCTGATACTATAGTAACCGGAACCCCATGCAGCCTCACAATCTCATTTGTGTACAATTTGGCCAATCGCTCGAGCGTATAGGTAGTGTTGATAGGTAGAAAATGAGCACTCTTGGTCAGCCTATCAACCACCACTCATACTGCGTCGTAGTTCCTAATCGTTCGTGGCAGACCCACCACGAAGTCCATGGTAACATGCTCCCATTTCCATTCTGGAATGGTAAGTGGTTGTAGTAACCCTGGTGGGTGTTGGTGCTCTGCCTTAACCTGTTGACAGGTAAGGCAACGACTCACGTATTCAGCAATCTCTCTCTTCATCCCCGACCACCACTAACTTTCCTTCAAGTCCTGATACATCTTTGTACCGCTTGGGTGCATGGCATACGTAGATGAGTGGGCCTCCTCAAGAATTGATTTACGGAGCTCTCCATCTGATGGCACACACACCCGTTCCTTGAATAGTAGAAGTCCATCTTCTCTCTCACGGAAACCCTCGACGGGCCCCACAAGCATCCGTTCCCGGATTTCCTGAAATTCCTCATCATTGCCTTGACATGTTCTGATTTCATCTAATAAGGTGGGTTTCACCTCAAATCTGGCCAATAGCGCCCCATCCGTGGATACCTCCACGCGTGCCCTCAATGCCCGTAAGCATGTGAGTAAAACCTCTGATGATGAGCTCTTCCTGCTCAATGCATCGGCTACTACATTAGCCTTGCCTGGATGATAGTCAATGATCAAGTTGTAATCCTTGATCAACTTCATCCATCTTCTATGTCTCATGTTCAACTCTTTCTGAGTGAACACATACTTCAAGCTCTTGTGGTCAGTATAAATGTGACACAACTCTCCATAGAGGTAGTGCCTCCAAATCTTCAATGCAAACACCACAACACCTAGCTCCAGATCGTGTGTGTGGTAGTTTACTTCATGCTTTCTCAACTGCCGAGAAGCATAAGAAATTACCTTCCCCGACTGCATCAGTACACATCCCAGTCCCTGAATGCTAGCATCACTGTAGATGTCGTACCCTAACCTTTGCACGGGCAAGGCAAGCACTGGTGCTTTGGTCAAACGTTTCTTTAACTCAAGAAACCCCTTCTCACACTTGTCTTCCCACACAAACTTAGTCCCCTTTTTAGTGAGCTTCATGAGTGGAGATGCTATCACTGAGAATTTCTCCACAAATTTGCGGTAATACCCCGCTAAACCGAGAAAACTCCTTATCTCCTTCACATTCTTGGGCCTCTCCCAATTAGTGACTGCTTCAATCTTTGAGTTATCAACTGAAATGTCGGAGCCTGATACCACATGCCCGAGAAATCCGATCTCTCCAAGCCAAAATTCACATTTAGAGAATTTGGCAAAGAGTTGCTTCTCCCGCAGTGTTTCAAGCACAAGCCTTAGATGTTTTTCGTGCTCCTCTTCATTCATGGAATATATTAAAATGTCATCAATGAACACTATGAGAAATTGGTCCAAGTATTGATGGAATACTCGGTTCATGAGGTCCATGAATGCCGCGGGTGCGTTCGTAAGCCCAAACGACATTACTAGGAACTCATAGTGACCATTCCTTGTACGAAATGCACTTTTGGGTATGTCACTTTCCTTGATCTTCAGTTGATGGTAGCCTGACCTCAAGTCGATCTTATAGAACACGGTTTCCCCCCGTAGTTGATCAAACAAGTCATCGATCCTTGGCAAAGGGTATTTGTTCTTTATCGTGACCTTGTTCAACTGACGGTAATCGATACACATTCTAAGTGTACCATCCTTCTTCTTTACAAAGAGTACCGGTGCTCCCCACGGTGAATGACTCGGCCTAATAAATCCGCTGTCCAGTAATTCTTCTAATTGGACCTTCAACTCTTAAAGTTCAGCCGGTGCCATCCGATATGGAGGAATCGAGATGGGTTTTGTACCAGGTTCTACTTCGATGGTGAACTCAATTTCTCGATCTGGTGGGAGTCCCGGGAGTTCTTCAGGGAAAACTTCTGGGTACTCACTCACCACTCTCACCTCAGTGAGACTCCTTCCCTTGCCTTCCTTGCCTATGACATAGGCCAAGTATGCTTGACACCCTTTCCTCATCATACGCCTTGCTCTTATGACCGATATGATACAAGGATTGAATTTACCTCTATCTCCCTCGAAGCATAGAGTATTTCCTTCTCCATCTTTTAGTTCTAACACCTTGGTGTAGCAATCTACCTTCGCATGGTGCTTTTCGAGCCAATCCATGCCAAGTATAGCATCAAACTCGAGCATGTCTAATGGCACAAAGTCACCCGTTAGACAGTGCTCCCCTATCCCTACATTGCACGAGGGATAGTAGTGTTTCCGCTCTACATCATCTTCCAATGGCGTAGAGACTAACAATGGTTGCATCATTGCTACCAAAGGCATGCCCAAACCCTTGGCAAACGCTTCGCTCACAAATGAACGTTGTGCTCCAGTATCGATGAGAATTCTCGCGTTCCTATCATTGATCTTTAGTGTTCCTACATATGTAACTCATGTAAGGCACACTACCCAACATGCCGACTGAAAAGGATTAAATGAAAAATTCTCAGTCTGGGACTGCCCTATACCCGGTCGGGTAGGGTCCTCTACCCGGTCGGGTATCACTCGAGTCCTTAAGGAAAAACCTTCTGTTTTCCTTGCTTGGTCGAGTACCGGCCTCGAACCCGAACAATTTATCCATACCCGGTCGGATATATTCCCATACCCGATCGGGTATGGCTAGAAACATCACAACGTTCTGCTCTGAACGTTCGATCGGGCACACGCTTCCAACTCGAGCAAAATGCCGATACCCGGTCGGGTATATGCCTATACCCGGTCAGGTATCACTCAAAATTCCAAAATAAAAGCTTCCTGTCATAAACGCTCGATCGAGTACACACTTTGAAGCTCAATTTTTACACACCCGATCAAGTATATAGCCATACCCGATCGGGTATTGCTCGAAGTGTCAAAAGTGAAGGATTCTGCCACGCTTGCCCGAACGAGTACATGCTTCAAAACTGAAACATAGCTTATACCCGGTCGGGTCTTTAGGGACACCCGATCGGGTCCTTCATATTTTTTGAAGCTTTTTCTCCAAGTAAATGAATAAAATGCATGTGTAACCAAGAGATTACATGCAATGGAGTCCGGGTTGGCCCGAGCATCTGCCTCGGTCATTGCATACACCCGTGCCTGGGTCCTCCCTTGGTTAAGGGACGCAACGTTGCTAGCTGTGGGTCCACCCCTTCCCGTGTTGGCCTGAGACGGTCCCGCACGTCTCCTACTAGCCGTAGGTCCTTCAATGGCCCCCGATGGACCGCCTCCATTCAACATTGGGCAAGAGGATTTGAGGTGGCTCGTGCTACCGCATTTGTAACACCGGGGTGGTTCATTGCACTTCCCCGCATGGTTCTTGCCGCAATTTGCGCACCTCGGTGACCACGTACTCCCTGGTTTGGCTCCTTGCCCTCCTGAGCCCTTATTCCTTTTCGCCGGCGGCGCCGGCGCCCTGAATGAATTGCCACCCCCGGCGTGATGCTTCCGAGAGTGGTCTTGGGGTCCAGAGTTTCCCCATCTTCTCTTCTTCGCCTCCTTGGCGTCCCTCAACTTCCTCTCATTCCATTGGGCTTCCCCAAGGAGCCCTTGATCAACGATCTGGCTAAATGTCATGTTATGATGATAAGTGGCCCGGTCACGGATGTCCAACTGTAGAGCATCCCAAAAATGATTGGCCATACGATTTTCATCCAAGGAGTATTCTGGGATGAATCGTGCCAAGTCACGGAACCTTTGTTCCAATTGCCTCACCGAGAAACCCTCATCCTGTTTCAAGTTTGTGTACTCCCTTCTTTTGAGATTGACTTCAAAAGTTGAGTACTACTGATTATAGAACTCCACTTCGAATTTCTCCCAAGTGGCCTCACCGTGGAACATCCCTTCCACGCCTTCCCACCATACAGCAGCTACCCCTTCTAGTAGCCTGGTAGCAACCCTCAACTTCACATCGAGTCCAATTTGCATGTCCCTGGAAGCATCATTCAGCTTCTTAATCCAGTTGGCGGCCTCAGATATGTCGCCCTTACCATCAAATGACTTGCACCCCAAGGCTCTAGCCTCCTTGAGGTACTTGGAGATACGTACCATCGTGTCTCCACTGAATGCCCCAGATGGAGCACTAGAAGCCCCCCAGCTCCCCTGTCCCATGGCTTGCCTAGCCTGTCTAGCTTGGCGCCGCTGCTCTCTCTTTGCCTTATTTTCGAGGTATCATTCTAGTACCTCACTCATACGGTCATAATGAGGATCATCATCCTCATCTTCTTCCTCAAAGTCCTCCCCGTTGTACGGGGTCTCCTCTTGCTCCGTGCTTGGAGCATAGGTGAAGTCGTCCGGTTCGGTGGCCCATGACGGGTGCACAGATCCGACGCGTGTGCTACTTGTCGTCGGCGTTGTAGAACGCCCACGACCCCTGCCTCGGCCTCCTCCTCGGCTTTGTCCCGGCCTCTACCCCTAGAGGTCCGTGATTCTGCCCGAGTGACATGCCCGGTGGCCCCCGGCACATGCCTTGTCGGGTTCCTCCTAGTTATTCTGCGTCCACCCTCCATTTCTGAAAGAAGTAAGGAATGAGCCATTAGACTCGCTTAAATGTCAAATGACGGAATGGTACAAAAGACACCCCTTGGTCCAACATTATGGCCAACAAACTGTTAAGGGTACCGTCTTAACAATAAGAGGTCAATAACTTAGTTTCCAACGGTTCCTTAAGTACAAAAACTTTTGCTCATGGTTTTATTCAAAACTTTTTGAGGATAACCATATTGAGAGGTTAATTATATAGTTTAGAAATCGATGGCTCTGATACCACTTAATTGTCACGCCCCGGACCGCATCCGAGCCACGTAGACAACCGCCGTACAACCCGATAAGAACAACAACAGTTCATCCCTATTGAATTGTACAAGGCGTCCGATTGATTCTATTGGCAAACACGGGCACGCAGGCCCCCAACCGTTTTAAGGAAAACATTGTTCATTTATCCATGAGAAGTTTATAAATTTCAAATACGAATGGAAGCACGAACCGCGTCTTCCTCCTTGAATGATCACCCTAGGCAAAGGTGCAGGTAGTAGGACTCTAGCCTTAACCTGAAAAATGTGAGGGCCCCCGGAGGGGTCAGTACTCCATAGAAGTACTAGTGACAAGCAGGCTATATGAAGAATAACTAATGTTTCAGACACGAGACCCAAAAATAGGGTGATACATATATATAGATGTCTCTCATCCACCCGATGATACATACTGTATATATATACTCGTAAAATACTCAACCCGTAGGTCATTTACCTTAAAGAGTCTTTTAGAGATAAAGTTCTTACCTGACTTTTCTCACTCCTTTCCCGGTTGCCTAGCTCACAAGTTATAGTCTACCTTCGATTCATACTACCGAGTGTTTTAGGATCATTTACCGTCCAAGGCACTCAACCCAACCTGGAGTATTTAGGATCATTTACCGTCCAAGGGTACTCGACCCCACCTGGAGTATTCTGGATCATTTACCGTCCAAGGGTACTCAATCCCCAGTCAATCTTCTACCAAATCCTAACCTGGATAGGGCTAACCTTTCATTCCTTTAACTATGGACAATGTCTAGCCCTATAGTCATATAACAATCCTTAAGAACCATCGTGGGCGGGTCCCACCTGAACGGCCCACGTCAACCTACTCAAAACTGCCCGTTTTGAGCATAAACCAATACTCAATCGAGTATCTACCCATACTCGGTCGAGTACAGGAGACAGTAGCCCACAAAGCTAATTTTCAATGTATAATCGATCGAGTATCTACCCATACTCGATCAGGTATAGGAGGCAGTAGCCCCTGGGGCAATTCTTCAGCAAATACCCGGTCGGGTACTTGTCAATACCCGGTCGGGTATGGCAGTTGACTTGGCGGTCAACGCCCGTTTGACCACCCAAACGGAGTCCGATTAAGGTGAAATTTTACACACATGTACTTCTTGACGTCCTCAATCCAAAAATACCATTTTGGATCCCTGGAACATTGCACATAATGATTTATCACATTTTTAATCATCAAATGTAATTAACATATTTTTCAACTATGTTTTGTATATAATCATGGCATAAGCAAATACTTGATTATCCTTAACCATTCCATAAAACATATTTTTGATTACTTTAGGGAATCTCATGCCTCACACAAAAGTTATAAAGCATAAAGCCGTCTTCTCACCTTAATGAAGCTTATGAAGTTCTAGCCTTCCCGATTTAGCTCTGGCGAAACTCCGGCGAACTTTAACAAACTCCGGTGACCCTTTCAACCCCGTGAAAGTTCCTTGAATACCTTAGACAAGTTACTAACAAGGTTTTATCATCATAAAACCCATGGTAATACAAATAACCTCAAAAAGGTTATTTTTCGGCGAACCGGTCACTTTGGCTTCTAAGTCCGTTCTTGGACTTAGAACTACCTTACAACCCCTCATTCTACACTTCCAAACATGTAGAACAATACTAGGGTGTGAAATATGATTGAATAATCATATAAGAGGATTGAAGAACAAGAAATGGGATTAATGGAGTCATTACCTTGTTAAACACAAGTTTTCCTCTCCAAAGCCAACTTTTCTCTTCTCTTTTCCCCTGCTTCTTCCTCCTTTGTTCTTGGTGCGTGTATGGATGGTAACAATGGAGTTTTTCAGACTTTCTTTATCCTATTTGAGTAGGTTGGCCGAGCTATATCAGTTGTGGGGTGAGGGAGATAGCCCTTTTGGCTTATTCCCCAATAATATGGGGGGAGGGTTCCCTCAACTTACAAATTTGTCCCCCAATCACTTCCCAACCATTTCCAGCTCCATGATGCGGCTCCCTCCTTCATTTGCAAGCCTAAAAAGGTGGGTTGGCCCCCACTTATGTGGGAGGTCAACCCTTTGTGTACCCGAGTGTACAATCGGTCCCGAAAGTTATATTTTCCGCACTGTTTTAATTCTATTTTTATTTTATCGGATCAAATAAAATATAACACTTGTTCCCAATCCTTATTGGACCTTAGAATGAATCTGCATTCCCCAACTTTAATTTAGAAGTCTCTGAAATCCCTTTTTGGGCTGTTATCTGATAAATTGCCGATAATGATAATTTGGCCCCGTTTGACCAACCGGTCACCCCTATGCCATTGCCACGGCCCACTTAGGATATCCACCACCATCTACATATTATCTAGGCCAAGATTAATATCATATGTGGTCCCGATAATATCGGGCGGCCCCCACTTCCGATGTGGGCCCCACGTAAATTTTACTATTCACGCAAAAGAAATGAAAAAAATTTACAATCACGTAACAATGCGTTTTTTCATTTCTCAAGGTTCGATACATAATTTGATAAAGTACTAATACTTGGGGGCGGTGTTACAATATGACATTCTCTCTCTATACATTTAGTGAAAAATGGGTTCACAAAAGACAAAGTAGACAACATGCTATTCAAAGCATGACTCCACAAGGTTTCGACATCAACCAAGCTATTGAATTGAACAAGATTCAAAACATCACGACAAGAGCTTGGAATGATGATCAAAGTAAAGGAATTACCATGCACCCTTTCAGGGGGAACTCAACTCTGAAATTGAGGGGAAATTCCTAGCCACCTGCTGAGGGGGAACTCTTTCACAAATACTCAAGGAAAGTCACCTACTCAAAAATCGAGCAGTATGCTCAGCAGACGACTGACTTCCACCAGCAGTTAACTCAGCAGGCGACTACCAATCAGGTCACTGCTACATTCTCTAGACACCTACAAGACTAAGGTGACTGCCAAACAAGCCCACTGCTACATTATCTTTACACTGAAGAGAAGATACAGCATATACTCCATCCAAGGACAGACAAAGTGGCTGCATCAAAGCAGCAAAGGGATCTCAGACGAATGACTCACGAGATTATCAAGTTGTTTCATAAACAGCAGGAGACTCACTTATGGACACAAACTCATGGAATGCCAGGATTTGGTTCAAAACCATCTTGATCCCCTCAGAGATGCAAATACAGATAGGACGGCTCCAAACAAGCAAGCATCAACTAAGGGGGAATGAATACAAAAAGCCATCACAATCAGGAAGGAAAGAGGATGTCAAAAGCAAAGAAGAAGATGAAAGATATGGATCATGACTTAACAAACTCAACAGTTAATACAGAGGGACATGCTGCCACAATAACTGAAAGTCATGATCATTGGAGGACGAGAGGAACAACTAGCTCAAACTGCTGGAGATCAAAAATCAAATACCAATTAAAAAAAGGTACAATATTGATCCACAAAAACTCAGCACTAGACTCATGCATGGATTGAAAAAGGAATACTACTATTCTGTAGAGTCTTAAATTTATTAGGAGTATCTTGCTTGCAGCATCCTAATAAAATAAACATTACCTACAAAGATTGTTAGCATCCTATTTTTAATAATTACTGTCGAAAATTAGCCATAACAAGCTACAACAGTATCCTATAATTATCCATTTCTGAGCAAACGAGGCATGCAAAAGAGAGTGGCAGACTTCATCAGTACAGAAGAGAATTTATGATACACGCAACATGAAAAAACGACACATGTTGATTTAAGAAAAGTGGCTTCATTAATGATGATCATCAATATCATTTAATGAATACTTTCATGCTCTCTCTTGAAAAGGGAACTAGCCGCTAAAACATTAAAACCAACAAGTCTTCGACCTCCTAAACAAATCTTGAAAGATGAAGAGACAATCTGAACTAATTGGATATAAATTCCCCTTTCAAACATTTGATAGTTCATTCCAAAAGCTTGCACCTACTCTCCCTTAGTTAGAGCTCCTCTTATAAACTCAAAACCCTCAAATGGCCGACAACACCTCAAACAGCATGTCTTCAGAACCATTCCTTGAGCTTTCACTAGCCCAACCATCCTCCACTCAACAACCAATTTTAACTCCGCAACAACAGGATCAACTTGATTTCTTGGACTCAAGAATCCCGTTTCTCAAAGAAGAAGAAGCTCTCGAAAACCAACTCACGAGAGTTCTTAACTGG
This sequence comes from Cuscuta europaea, assembly GCA_945859875.1. Taxonomy (NCBI): domain Eukaryota; kingdom Viridiplantae; phylum Streptophyta; class Magnoliopsida; order Solanales; family Convolvulaceae; genus Cuscuta; species Cuscuta europaea. The sequence goes on along the minus strand of CAMAPE010000077.1, from coordinate 5,389,247 downwards.
AGAAATTGGAGAATGGCCCCAATAGACATACTCTCTGACGTTGATGTATTTGTAAGACATGAAGAACAATTTGTTCTTCAATGGCTTCAAGTATCAAGCATTGAAGCCGCCATGTCCATGTCCGTAATTTGGCGAGTCTTCTACGAAAAAATGAAGAACCTCAGAGAAGAGGATGATCAAAGAATGAGAAGGAGACTCCCAAACTATGTCCTTAGGGAGACATCCAGCAAAAGAAGAAAGACTGGGTGATTGGTGAATGCTACCAAAAGAGGGGGAAAGAGAGTAGGAAAACACTCTAGGTTCATCTTTTGTATTCTATAAAGTGTTTTTAAACTCTTCTTTTGGCATCATCACAAAAGGGGGGAATTGTTAGACCCCATATTTTGATAAAACAGTTTTTGATGATACCATAGTTTTGATATCCCCATCTTTTGTAGCATTCAAATATTTGTATAATGGAAGATTGACGGTGCTAGTTAAATTATCTGATTGTGTCTTGCTCAAATTGTAAATTAACAAATAAATGTAACTGGAAAAACATAAAATGCAATAAGGTAATATTTTATTACCTTAAAAGGATTTCTTATAGATCCTACCAGTTAAATTTATTTGTTACATCAAATGACACAAAAATATTTCGAACAAACTATTTATTTAACTGGAACACAAAATGCGATAAGGTAATAATTTTTACCTTAATAGGATTTGTTATCCTACCAGTTTAATATTTGTTTATATGTTCGAAATACTAGTTGGGCCATACACAACCAAGAGTGACCGGAAGTCAAAAGAATATTGTTTGTATCAAGTACATTATACCGGAAAAGTCAAAACGCAATAAGGTAATTTTTACCTTGAAAGGGATATTTAAATCCTACCGGTATATTTACTTGATACAAACATTTCAATTCATCGCAAAAAGAAAAGTCACATTGTACGAAAAATCCATGTGTATAATAATTTTTAAGACTAATAAAATTAATACTGGAAAGTAAAAATGAAATAAGGTAAATTCATTTACCTTAAAAGGATCTTCGAATCCTACCAGTAGAAAGTTTATTAGACTCAAAAATTAACCGTTCGATTATTTGTTACATCGTCTCGTGATCATCTGGACCCAATCAAAGAAAAGGAATCCAAGCATGGAGGACGTTTAATGCAAAAACGTACAAAGCATGGGAGGCGCAGTCAGGTTGATATCTATAAAGGAGAACTGCAGCAGCTAGGCAGATAGAGACAAAAATTGTTATCGGCTCCAAAGAAGAAGACGAAAAACAAGTTGTTATCTTTTGAAACAAAGATTCAACGTACAAGATCAATTCATATCAACCAACGGATGAGATTAATCTACCGGAGACGCCTATAAATAAAGGCCGAAGCATGAGTTCGAAAATAAGTTCTTGAGTTCAAAGCATAGAAATCCTATAAGCATTCAAAGAATATCTAGCAAAAGAGAAAGTGCTTGATCATAACTTCACTCTCTGCTTTGACTCATGCTTCACTAAGCTCTTAGACTAGACCATCATTTTCATATTTTTAGAGCTTAGTTTTTAGTTGGAGACTAGAATTTTCTTGTAGTATACAAGGTGTGATTAAACACTTTAGGAGGACAGTTGTTCCCGGCCTGAGTGTGGTTACATAGGTCAGGAGTACCTTTTGATCCCCAATGGATCAATCGAGAAAAACATAAAGGATTGAGTAGCTTGGAGTGGTGTTGTACTCCTCGTGAAACACCTTCAATCTAGGCCAGAGTTGTCAAGGCTAGATTGGCACTAAGTGTATTGGGCTTAATACATTAGTGAAATCCATTTGAAATAGGATAGGACTCGATGTAGGAGGATTACACCACCTCTGAACCAGGATATATTGTGTGTTGATTTATCTTCAGTCAACATAGCACACACCCAACACTTCTCAAATAAAGGAATCGTAGTTTGCCAGCAGAATCCTAAGCAGTAGTCTTAATTGACTTTACTGCTTATCCTACTGCTTAATAACTTATTTTTTCTTGAGACAATTGTTTCACAAGAGCTTCGGGACATCACTACTAAAAGGTCTGTTTTAACAGTTCTCAGAACACACTCCTCAAACGCAGCAGGTGCCTCAGCAGTTACCTGATACTACCCAACTCAGCACACATTCAGTAAGCCCTCATCACTCTGTATAAGACCATATAATCATCTCTCCCAAACTCCTATTTTTCTCCAGCAGTTGCCTCAGCAGTTTCCTGCCATCCAGGCAACTGCCAAGCCAACTGCTCACTGTCTGAAGTCCAAACATCATTCAAGCTATAAAGTTATTACAAAGTAATCATAAAGAGGTTAAAGACTTCCGCTGTGTATCTATCAATCTCCCAAAAGATTATAGATCAACTCATCTAGAAGGGAAAAGTTTTTAAAGTTGAAAAAGCTTTAAAAGTCTATTCACCCCCCCCCCCCCCCTCTAGACTTTTACCTCTATCCGGGGCCATCAGACTTTATATTCGAAAATTCAGAAACCGCTGATAACTGTGAATGACCATCGCAATCAGAATATAATAATTGATCCGCACTTTTAAGAACATCTTGAATTGTAGTGCCTAACGCATCAACATCATAAAAATATGAACTTGGTCCCTCATCCGCATTAGTGTGTGCAGTGAAATCATTATTCGGATGGGTATTGTGAAATGCAGAAATCGTAATTCAACATATGCATGATATATTAATGTGTAGTTATACCTTCAAATTATATACCCATAGTATATAATTTGAAGGTATACCCATAGTTTATAATTTGAAGGTATAACTAAACCTTCAAATTATATACTATGGGTATAATTAAGTTCATTCATAATAATCATAATTCAACATATGCATGATATATTAATGTATAGTTAATATAAAAATGTTACGTACCTTATACGCTGACTGGTGGTACCATGGATCATTACCATGGCCCAAGATCGAATTAAAGCAAAGCCCAACAACGGGATCAGCCCTTCACAGGATTAATATCAATTAGCCGCTGGGCCTAACTAGGGATCCAAGCCATGAAAAGAACCCATAACCAGGCCAGGCTGGACAGCAGACCTCAAGCCTGGATGGAGTTCTAGTGAAGCTGGGATATTCTTAAGGCTTACGTGGCAGGCTATCATTCCAACATAGCTATCTAGCAATGGCTAAGACGTTACAAGAGTCCTATTCAAATTAATATGCAATTAATAGCATTTATTGTATCATTTTCATACTAGAATACTAGTTCTTGTAGCCTATAAATACTCTTGTACATCTCTTGTAAAGGGGAGCTTTTCCAGACGAATAATATTGCTATTACTTTCCTTCCTACAATCAATGAATATTTGATTGATTAAACTCTTTTCGCTGGAATTATATTCCATCATTGGTGCTCTCATTGAGATCTTGATCAAAGTCAAGTGAGATCCTCCAAAAATCATTCAAAAATTTGTTCAAAAAGTTCAATAATTTCAGTTATTCAGCCAAAAATAATCCAGAAAAGATTGAGATTTCTACAAAAGAAGTATCAGATCTGGAATTTTAGAACATCCAGGATTTTTGTCGATGCTACAGGATCCATCTGCCCCTCTGGAACGGTGGTTGCAGTAGGCTGATTAAGCTGCCTCACAACGAGGATTCAACTGCCCCAACGCCGCCAGTCACCGCTAGAAGCTCCGCCATTGTTGCTCGACGGTTATCATCACAGGACGGTGTTCCTTTTCTATTTCTTCGACAGCAAGGATGACACGGATTTCTCTGTCCACCGATTGGAGCCGCCGTCACCTCCGTCCAAGAAAAAAGCCACCTATAAGGATATACAACCTTGGAGGAGCCCCTGTTGGCTTGAGAATAGCTGCCAAGGATGACGAGGCTCTTAATTCTTGGAGTAGTCAACGTATATCCTTCCCTTGGTGAAAAAGTTGAACCAATCAATGAGTAACTTGATGCCATGACCGTAAGAGTTATAAGCCCAAAAGATAAGTCCTCTTTAAATCTCATATACAGAATATTACAATTCCAAAAATAAATTTGATAAAAGACATTATAAAATCATAATAAAAAATATATAATTGATATAGTATCACTTTGACCTCGAGGGCTGGTCATCCCGAATATCAAATTCAAACTACACAGCCCGAGCGATGAGTTGAACTATATCATTATTATTTTTTATTGATTAGTATGCATTTTTTACGCTGAAGAAAAGAAAGTTGATGACTCAGTCAACAATTGTTCTCTATTCTCTTACTGGCTCCGGCTCATGTCCGGCTCAAGTTGTCAAGTCCTTAATAAATAATTGGTCCCAAACCAATTCAGGATTATGGGCCACACCAGTTTCAACATTTGATATTAAATAGGCCAAGCTTGTTCAACACATATGAATCATCTTGTCTAAGCATCACTAATGTTTCCGGAAGCTAAGTACAACTGAATTATGAATGTTTACTCCTCTTCATCTCATCTTCACTCGCTTTAAGGAATGGGGGACTGGGGACTTACTATCTCCAAGAAAGCAAGGAGTGATAGAGAAACGATGAATCCAAGAGCATGGATGAAGCCGAGCTCATACTAGGTCGAGGCTGAGCTCAAAGTTGTCAAGCCCGAGGTCATTCCTGTCGAGCCCGAGGTCACTCCCGACAAGCCCGAGCTCAATGTTGCCGAGCCCGAGGTCATTCCTGCCAAGCCCGAACTCAATGATGTCGAGCTCGAGCTCAATGCTACCCATACCAAGGTCATTCTTGCTGAGCCCGAGGTCATTCCTGCCAAGCCCGAGCTCAATGCTGCCGAGCCTGAGGTCATTCCTGCTGAGGCTGAGCCCATGTCAGACGATGTTGAGCTCATACCCAACAAGCATGGGCCATGACACACTTGGCAGTTAAGAAGACCGGCCTCAGTCATCCTCCTCCTGGATGGCGACCGTTGCTTATTCGAAGACCGGTGCAGGTCATCCTCTTCTGATCGCCTCTTAGCTTGGCATGATGTGCACTTTCCCTCGGCAAAGACAGGTGATCTTTGCTTGGAGACCAGAGTGCCCGGGCTGAGCCCGGACGTAGCAATTCGAAGGCTGAAGGTAGATCCAAAAGTGACTCCCGTAAAGCAAACAAGAAGATACTTGTCCTTGGATCGGAAAGAATTCGTCAAAGGGGAAGTGAATATGTAGCTGGGTATCAGGCATATCAGAGAAGTGCAATATCCGGAGTGGTTGGCCAACGTAGTCTTGCCCCCAAAGCCGCCCACCTGGAGAATGTGCGTGGACTATACATATCTCGATAAGGCCTACCCGATGGATCCTTTCCCTTTGCCCGGCCTAGACCAACTAGTGGATCAGTGGTGCGAGCTCTTTTCTTTTATGGATGCATTCAGGGCATACCATCATAACTCCATGCACCCCGATGATGCTGAGAAGACCTCATCCATCACACCAGAGGGAGTTTTTTGCTACCTAGTAATGGCTTTCGGTTTGAGAAACTCTGGGGCTACTTACACCAGGATCGTGGCCAATGTCTTCTGAGAGGTGCTGAAAAGGAACATGGAGGCCTACGTCGACGACATGATTGTGAAAAGAAATTCAGGTGATCGTGCAGATGATCTCAGGGAAGTGTTCGACATCATGAAAAAGAAAAGGTCAAGGCAATCTAGGACATGGAACCCCCAAGGAACGTCAAAGAAGTCCAAATCCTCACAAGGAGACTAGCAGCTCTGGGGAGGTTCCAATCCAGATCGGCCGATAAATCCTTACCATTCTTTCATGTACTGAAAAAGAGAAACGGCTTTCATTGGACCCATGAGTGTCAGGCTGTGTTTGAAGACCTCAAAAGATATCTACAGTCAGATCTGCTTCTTAGCAAATCGGAGGTCGGCGAGACAATTACACTATACTTGGGGGTCTCCCAAAGCGCAGTCAGCTCTGTTTTGATGAGAGAAGAAGGGGCCACTTAGAGGCCAGTCTACTATGTCAGCAAGGTTCTCCATGTGGGCGAGCTCAAATATCCAGTCTTGGAGAAGACCGCATTCGCAGTCTATGTTGCAGCAAAGAAACTCGCCCATTACTTCCAAGCCCACCCCATCAAGGTCTTATCAGATTTGGGGTTTGGAACTCTGTCCAGAACGGCCAAGACAGCACGAGTTGTGAAGTGGTCCCTGCTCATCAGCCAATATCAAGTAAGTTTCCAACCTAGAACATCAATCAAAGCTCAAGCCATGGCAGATTTTTTGGTGGAATGCACTGCCAGAGACGTGGCAAAAGACGTCGTGACGAAGAAGATTGGTTGACCCTCATGATTGATGGGTCATCATCAGGGTCCAAAGTTTGCGAAGGAGGGGTGGTACTCATCACCCTTGAAGGCTTCAAAACATACCATGTCTTCATGTACTTATTCAATCTATCCAATAATGAAGCAGAATATGAGGCCTTACTTTCAGGCCTCAAGATAGCGAGGTACTTCAAAGTCCAAAAGCTAAGGATCAAGAGTGACTCTAAGTTGGTCATCAACCAACTTAGAGGGGAATATGACGCCAAAGAAGCCCGGATGAAGAAATACAGGGATGCAGCACTAGAACTCAGGAAACAATTTGAAGAGTCCGACTTGATATGCGTTCCGCGAGCCCAGAATGTTGAGGCAGACATCCTGTCCAAACTGACGACAGATGCGCCCAAACATCTCACTCGCATAGCTCGAATACACGAGCTAAGCAAGCAAAGCATTGAGGTTTCGTTTTCATTCACAAATGTCCTTTATACATTACTTGTGAAGGTTTCTTAACCATCAAAAAAGGCTACGCCTAATTGGTACTCCCAAAAAGACAAAGTATAAATTCCAAAAGCTCAACCTACTCTTCTTAAAGACAAGAGCGGGAATAAAACAACCTTTGTCAAGCTTAAACAGCCTTACAAACGAAATCAAAGTTCCTTCAACAGGAAAAAACAACCTTTCTCAAGGTTAAGACTGATTTTACAAGTCTAAAGATGAAATTGAAGGAATTAACTTTGCACCAGAGAGGCTCACAAGCCTCGCCAATTAAGAGGCTACTCACCAAGGTCACAGTAACCTGAAGTGAAGCCCACCCAATCTGGATCAATTACTAAGAGCCTAAGGGTCTAAAATTGGTAAAGTCATCCTTAACAAAGGAGAGACAACCTTGACCGGAAATTCAAGGCAAAATAGATAAAGGACAAATATGATTGAAAACCGACAAACATGAAGGCTTGGAAGCCATCCTGGAGCTTATGAGCTACACAGGCTCAAAGTCCAAGGTCAACTTCCCAGAGGACAGAAATAATCCAAGGGAAGAAAACAATTTCGTACAACCCTACTGCTGCAGCATGGTTTTCATAACTACGAATTCATTCACCGTTGGATCGGGCTGAAATTTTGACAGTATGTTCGTGACTTTTGAAACTTCAATCTGAATGGTTGGATCGGTGAGACTATGTCTGGAGTGGGAGAAATCGATCTCTCATAGTAACAGCGAAAATCTGCGGCAGATCCAAAGCTAAGTATTCCAAACATCAATTTTATATTATCAAACTCGTAATAAAATATATGATTGATATAGTATCACTCTGATCTCGGGGGCTAGTCATCCTGAATATCAAATTTAAACTACACATCCCAAGCGACGAGTTGAGCTATGTCATTATTATTTTTTATTATTGAGGAGTGCGCATTTTTTGACGTTGAAGAATAGACTTATGAACACACAAATACGCCCGACCGAGTACTAACACTCGCACTATCGGGTCACATTATACGAGTGTGATTAATAAGCTCGCGGTCTAAATGTCACATAATGTCTACTTTCATGAGTCATGTGTGCTCCTCTATTTAGACATCATATTCCGACCTTGTGAGGCTAGTCATCCTGAATATCAAATTCAAACTATGAACCCCCGAGTGGAGAGTTGAGTCCTAGATATGAGCCACGCTCAACTAAGCACGGTAATCTATATTGAAAATTTGAGGCCATTTACTTTGGCTCAAATCCAATAGTAAACTCCAGAAATTATCACAATTTTATTTAAATGTACATCTGGATAGAGACTATCATATTGATCTCTCAAGCTTGTCTCGGTTATCTATCAAACGAAGATGATGCCACAGACAGAACAAACCAGATGCATCCAACGGTCATTGCAGTTAAATACATCGGCCGAAGGGTTCATCCTTTTTGCTTCATTTTGGGGGCATCTGGTGTACTCTTTTTCTCTCGCTAGGATTTTTTCCCACTGAGGTTTTCCTAGTGAGGTTTTTAACAAGGCACCTCCCCATTGTGGACAAAAGGTGACAACCCTCATCCCCTGGAGGAGTCATTACGAGGCATTCACTACTCTACTCCTTTCCATCTCGCCATGCCCGCCTCAAAGAATGAAGAATTTCAAGAATAAGAAAGGAATCAAATTACTCTTTTTGTTGAGCCTGATCAGCTCAAGAGAGTAGGGGGCTCGTGATGGTACCATGGATCATTACCATGGCCCAAGATCGAATTAAAGCAAAGCCCATCAAACGGATCAGCCCATCAACGGGATCAGCCTGTATTATTATTAATTAGCCGTTGGGCCTTACTAGGGATCCAAGCCACGAAAGGAACCCACAACCAGGCCAGGCTGAACAACGGACCTCGAGCCTAGGCGGAGTTCTAGTGAAGGCGGGATATTCCTAGGGCTTACGTTGCAGGCTATCGTTCCAACATAGCTATCTAGCAATGGCTAAGATGTTACAAGAGTCCTATTCGAATTAATATGCAATTAATAACATTTAGTGTATCAATTTCATACTAGAATACTAGTTCTTGTAGCCTATAAATACTCTTGTACATTTCTTGTAAAGGGGAGCTTTTCCGGACGAATAATATTGTTATTACTTTCCTTCCTATGATCAATGAATATTTGATTGATTAAGCTCTTTTCGCTGGAATTATATTCCATCACTGACGATAATTAGTTTAAGGAATCCAAATATAAATACTTCAACCACATGGAAAATAGAAAAGAACACCACTTTCCATGTTCTTGGAAATTCATCACTACTTATTTATAAGAATGTAATGAATGAATACATAATAAGATGTGTTCTATACGTAGATTTTTTTGGCAAGGTGTTTGACAAGGTTTTTGGCACGGAATTTCAAAATGTCTGTACCTAAAGGGTACATTTTGGGACGGAGTATGTCTCGGAAATCAATGGCTACATTTGGAAGCGGAATTTTCGAAAGTAACAACGGATACTTTTTGGCACGGTGTTTGTCAAGGACATATTTGGCACGGATATGTTCCCTGCCATATTAAATTTCATCTAATTTTATGATTTTTTCCGGTTGTGGACCAGATTTTGTCTCGGATTCTTGTCTCGGACGGACAACCGACGCAATTAGACACGATTTTGGCTAGGATCCATTTGCTATCCATTTTTTTTTTGGTTTTTTCGTCTTTGGGGCGGTATTTGGAACGGAATTTCTGTGCCAAACCCGAAAATTTGTTTGACGTCAACTTTTCCGCGTCAAGACCTGAATTTTAGCTGTTGCGAGCCAACTATCGAGCATAATTTGGTACGAAACATTTCCTTGTCAAAGAACCGTGCCTATAACGACATTTTTTTGTAGTGGGCATTGTTACAAAAGTTACCATGCATAAAAAGGAGAGTTTTGAGTACATTTCAAATACACATATTTGGTCACATTCAAAGTGACTAAATATGTTTGAATGTGAGTACTCCCTCTATCCCGTTGGAATGTTCCCGGTTTGACCTACACACATATTAAAGAAATAAACTTACCAGGTGTAAATTTTATTGTTTTGACACTGTTTCAACACTGTTTGACACTGTTTCGACACTGTTTGACCCTGTTTTGCACTGTTTACCCCTGTTTTGCACTGTTTGACCCTGTTTTGATATAGGATAACTTTCCATTAAGGGAAATGGAACTTTCCAATGGGACATCTAAAAAAAGAAAACGGAAACATTCCAACGGGACAGAGGGAGTATATTGTACGAGACTCGTAACAATCACTGTCACAATTGTGGTTGCCGGAAGTCAATTGTTTCACAAACTCTTGTGATGGTTTGGTAGTGACGATTGAGACAGAACTATGACAAATTGGGAAGTTGGAGTGGACCCGTGACAAATTGGGATATTTATTTAGCAATTTTTAACTTTTAAAGATTGAAAAGATCTTAAACAATGTGGCAGCTATTTGATAAAAATTGATTGTTTGATTTAGTTCTGTTTGGTATAGAGTTATTGAGACTAATTGATGCTAAAATTACAAATTTTTTTCAGATGTTACTCAGTGCAACCGCTAAAATAAACTCTTAAAAGTTGCCTTGTCAATAATAGAAGTAGAAGCTTTTAGAGAGTATTTTGAATGATACAAAAGTTAGAAGGTGGAAACTTATGTCAATCACACATCACTGAGAAAAAATAAAGAGTTAAGCGTAATTTATGTAAATTATTTTTAGATTTTGAGATAAATTATTACTACTAATTATTTTTTTGTCAAAATCAAAACTAATTTTATGTAACCCATCGTAAAAAAAATGATTTCATAATTCCTTTCAAATGTTTATGGATTAGGAGTAGTAGCAGTGGCCAGTGCCTATATGATACATCCCCGCCCAACTAAGGGAGACAGTCCAGTAACTCATTCAGGCCAAAAAAAATTCGGTGGTATTTTTGTAATTTAAGAGAAAACGGACAGATTCAGCTAAATGAGCAATAATGTACTTTTAATGAGCATCTGACATATTTTATTGAGCATCTTCGAATTTAATGTAGTATAATAATTTTAAAATATGCATTATTGATATGGCATTTTAAAATGAGCATACCATTACTACCAAATGAGCATACATAACTTACGAAATGAGTATCAAAAAAATTAAAAATGCATTTTTGTGTGCTCATTCATTTTGGACGTTATACGCATTTGAATTTAACGTAAAACTCATTTCATTTGTGTATTGATATGACATTTTAAAATGAGCATAAAACGAATATTAAATGAGCATACATAACTTACACAATGAGATATAGAAAAACAAAACACTTCTTAAGCATGAGCTGACAGCTCTCTGGAGGTCCCTATTATCACAACTCACAAGCATATACGTATATTAAATGTCAATTGAGCATATCTAACATGTTCACAACCTAATTAAATTAGCAAATTGAGGTGATGGTGGATCCCACTTCTTAAGCATGAGCTGGCAACTCTAGAGGTCCCTATTATCACTTGCAGGCATGTCTGCAACTAATCTCCAACGGAGGAACGACTTGGGAGAAGAAATCTGGACAACGCAGATGCGGACGATGGACTGGAAGAATTTGATAATAATTTCAAAAATACTCGGATGTACGGTGAGGACCGTACATCCGGGTGTACGGTATAATTTGCGAGTAGTGGCTGCCTAAGTTAAGCGTATATTTGATAATGCTTATTTTTAATTTATGGATCCTATTCATTTTTTATTAAATACACTAGTTTTGATTTCAAGTGTGGAATTTCGTAATAATTAAAATAAATAAGATTGAACCATATATTTATTAAAATTACTTTTTGGCTAATTTTTCATATAACATTTTCTTAATTTTATTAATAAATTTATTTTCTGAAATGTATTGCGCTGTTATTTTCAAAAATTCATTTGACTACCTTGCCGATTGCATTTTTAACTGAAAATTGGTATGAGAAGTTGTTATCTTCACCTAATATGAATGTTTCTGATCTGAATTTTTTAAGTTCTGATCTGATCTGAATTTTCTGATTTGATCTGATCTGATCTGAATATTTCTGATCTGGTCTGATCTGATCTGATTTGAATATTTATAAAATTATATATATAATAATAATTATTATTATTTTAATTATAAATATAATTTAAATAGAATTATAATCATAATTATAAAAATTATAATTATAATTGAAATTAACATTTGATAATAGGTACAATTATTATTAAACTAGTAACCATTACACTAAATATAATTATAGCTACAATCATAATTTTAATTATGTTTGTAATCATAATTATTTCTGTAATTATAATTTTAATTGTAATTATAATATTTATTTACTATAATTATAATTATTATTACTCCATATAATAATAATAATAATAATAATAATAATAAAAATAATAATAATAATAATAATAATAATAATAATAATAATAATAATAATAATAATAATAATAATAATAATAATAATAATAATAATAATAATAATACCTCCGTCCCGAAAAGGTTGGCCAAATTTCCTTTTTTGGATGTCTCAAAAAGATTTGTCATTTCTATTTAAAGTAAAGAATACGTAGCTAAAATTAATTCTCTCTTCTGTGTATCTGCTCGAGGTCTTGGGATCCACATCATTTCAACCACCGGGACAGCAGCTTTTGATGCGGCGACACATGTCGTTCCATCCATTTTCTCTCTTGGCATTTACTGTGAATTCTATCCACGCGTCCTCCAATAATTAATTCCCACTCTATCCTCTCTTATTTTTCCCGAAAAGAAACTTAGTCCAGTCCCTAAGCTTCCCTGCTGCAGAACTCCCAAACAAAGATGCTTCTTCTGATCACACTGTTTTGGTGGAACCAACCTATCCTCCTTTTATCTACAAAGCTAGGCACCCATAGCCATTTCATTAAGCTCGTACAGAGGATTGGAAATTGGAAATTGGAAGTCAGAAGAGGAAACAAGAAAGTGGCCAGGAGAAAACATCACTGCAGGAAAGATTCCATCTTTTGTTTATTCAGCAAACATTTCAAAACTTTGAGCTCGCGTGAGTGCTTGTGGTGAAATGGATAGGTACGAAATAGTGAAGGACTTGGGGTCTGGTAACTTTGGTGTGGCCAAGCTTGTGAGGGATAAGAGCACCAAAGACCTCTTTGCTGTTAAATTCATTGAAAGGGGCCGAAAGGTCTTTCAGTCTTTTTTAATTTCCCATTCTTTTCCCCACTCCCCTCCTCCTGATCAAGATCACTCCTTTTTTTTAAGTTCTATAGCATGCATACTCCATTTCTTATTGTCTGCTGGTATCTGTCCTCTTTGCCTTCATTTCTATGGATGACAGATTGATGAGCTGGTGGAAAGGGAAATCATGAATCATAGATCATTGAAGCATCCTAATATAGTCAGATTCAAGGAGGTGAGTACAGAGTTAATTGCTCACTTCTCTAGCTACATACTAAAGAAATGATTTTTTCTTTCTTTTCATGTTTCATGTGACTAACTAGTTAATGATTTTTATTGAATAAGATCCTTTATGGCATGATGGAAAGTAATAGGACCTTATGCTGAACAAGTTAATAGATTCAATCTTTAGTGTAGTTTGAGGTGAGCGTCTTGTGGTCTAGTTGATCGACTCCAACCCAATAATATCGATTTTTTAAAGAATTATGTTTGGCAAAATATATTTCAGCCAAATAAGAAAGTTAAAAGCCGCTAATGACTAGAATAAGCTAAATGAGGTTACCAAACTGATTCTAAATGTATGTCTCTTTAAATGAATTAAATATCATCTATTGCTAGTATAGTTTTTGTGAAAGTATTTATTAATATATAGAAGTAGTATATAAATGATGACTATTAGTAAATTAGACTTACACGGGAAGAAGTTTATCTTTGTTAAAGTAGGATATTATATGTCATACCAGTTTGTTAAAGTATTTGTCCCAGTATAAAATAATAAACCAATATATATGATCACTAGTCCTCTGAACAAAGGTTTTTTCGATCTTCATTTTTTATTTTTTGCAATGATGTAGGTCTTGCTGACACCTACTCATCTAGCAATTGTTATGGAGTATGCTGCTGGAGGTGAACTCTTTCACAGGATTTGCAGTGTTGGAAGATTTAATGAAGACGAGGTTTGTGCATCATTCAAACTTTAATTTTACTTTGGTCTCTACCCTTCTTCCTTGACAAGATATTCTATTCCAATACTATATCAGTAATCATATATAGAGAAGCGATTTAGGAATATAAATTTAAGACATTTGCTTCTCATTTAATATAATCTAGTTATCCTAATGGTACTTGAGTGAGTAACTGATCGCTGGATGGGTCTTTTGTCTTGTTTGGGGTCAGGCAAGGTTCTTCTTTCAACAACTCATATCTGGCGTCTCCTACTGCCATTCAATGGTAATAGTAACAGTGTTGTCAATATCTATGTAGTATTATCATATTATCCAGCTTGATTGTCGAATGTTGATAGTCCATGGTTACTGTTTTGGCTTTCAGCAAATCTGTCATAGAGATCTCAAATTGGAAAACACATTACTAGATGGAAGTACTGCCCCGCGTGTCAAAATTTGTGATTTTGGCTACTCTAAGGTCAATCTTCTTTATTATCCTTATTATTTTTGTTGTTGAAGAAGCTGTCTTTCATCGAGTAAATATGAAATAAGAGATAAAAAGAGCATTATGTTAATCCTTTTTAATTGAACATCTAGTAGCAATAATTACTGCTGTTGTTTTAACACTAGAGAATTAGATCCTTTTCATCATATAATCAAAGCAAATGACCATTTATAACCTTTTGCAGTCAGAAGTGTTTCATTCTCAACCGAAATCAACTGTGGGAACACCGGCATATGTTGCGCCTGAGGTGCTGACAAGAAAAGAGTATGATGGGAAGGTGCTTATACCACATCTCATCTTTCCCTCTTATGTTGTCATTGGAATTGTTTGTTGCACATTAATTAATGACCTTTAAATCAAGTAATGTATCATTGAAAAGTGAAAACTACTTTAGCTTGCAGATATTTGGTCTTGTGGGGTCACTCTATATGTCATGCTGACTGGTGCTTATCCTTTTGAAGATCCAAGTGATCCAAAAAACTTCAGAAAGACCATTGCTGTGAGCAACTAACTCCCAGTAATATCCTAACACATTTCAGAATTAAATAAAAAGAGAGTAATACTCAGGTTCTGTTTGGTAAGATTGTTTGGCTTAAATTAATGAATGAACTAAATCAGAAGAGCGTTGAGTGACATACTGACATCCATTTCAGCCAAAATCTCTCTTGTGCTTATTCTTCTAAGTATCAGAATAAGAAGAATGAACTAAATCATTCTACCAAACAGACTCTTGGGCTCTGTTAGCAAAAAGTTGTTTATGAGCACAATAGACAACTTTGACTATCTTATTTGTCTATAATAAGTGTTGCCCAATGCTTTTCCATTTGAAAAAATCAGCCAGATAATCTTTACCAAACACACTTTATTATTTCTTCCTCCTTAATGCATCCTTTATAAATCATTTCTGTGTTACAGAGAATACTTGGGACCCAATATTCAATCCCCAATAATATTTACATCTCTGTCGAGTGCCAACATCTTCTATCAAGAATCTTTGTGGCAAATCCGGAAGAGGTAAAGTATGACACCACTGTGGTTGTTATATTAATTTGAGAATCAACTCATCTTATATGCATAGACTTGAATAAAGATACCTTAAGAACCTATTTAATAACATTGAAATTGACTGAATGAGCTGAATCTACTACGAAATTCTAGCTTAAACAGCTCAATTCACTGAATGTATTAAATTATAAAAAAATTATACTTCAGCCTTTTTTATTTCGATCATGACACAATTCAGCAAGTTCATTGTTTGGTAGAAAGTTGGTTGATGAGGCAAATAACTAGGTTACCAAACAGCCTCTAAAAGAGATCTGTTTTGGTGGTATAATGTTGACCCTTTGTGTTTTGCAGAGGATAAAGATTACTGAAATTAGAAGACACCCATGGTTTGTGAAGAACTTGCCTATAGAACTAATGGAGTTTGGGAGCTATGAAAGCATGGATGTGAATAATCCTACACAAAGCTTGGAGGAGATATCGGGTATAATCGAGGAGGCGAGAAGAGTGGTAGTTCACACGGGGAGAGGAGAAACATACTCATTGGGTGGGGGGAGTATGGAACTTCTTGACGACTTCGATGACTTATCCTACAATACATCTGATGATTATATTGACTCAAGTTGTGATTTAACTCTAAACTCTTTTTGAGATGGAAATAAACTGCATCTGTCCAATTGAGAGTTTACTTCCAAGTACCAAGCTAGCTGCCTTTGATTCCAAGTGCCTCTGTCATGCACTGTTTATTTAGTGGTGGGAAAAAATATGACCGCTTTATGAGGCTGATTACACTCAATCCATGGGTGAAAAAATGGAAAGGGCCAAATTTGGGTTTTTCATCTAAAAAGTTTTATGCAATCCAATTAAGTCTTGGAAGGGTCCAAAATTAATATTGATATATGTCAGCCATCTGAGGTGAAAGTTCACCTCATATATCCCTACGGTATCAACATCTAACACATGGAGTCTCCAGGATGCGCTAAGGCCACTTCAATAGAGGCTGAGCCTCCTAAGACTGAGCTCGAGATAAGTCTAGAATTGCAGCCGGGGCCAAGGTCGACCCAGGCCGAGGTTCACAACATTCCCAAGACGACATCCAAGCTCGAGGCTCGATCCGTCTCCAGGACCTTGGGATCAAAATAGCAATTCCCATCGGCAATCAAGATGAGCTTAACCTCATCACACCCAAGTTGGACATCGTCACACATATCCATGGGCATCACCAAGGATGAGCTCTGAACCTCAGATAAAGAGTGTTTTTAGACACTTCGGTGCTAAAGATCACACGACATTAAGGATTGACATCACCTTGTGAGGGCAATTTATACCGTGAAAAACCACGCTCGTTTCATTCAAAACGACGCAGCTGCAGTTTCATTCCATTATTTTTTATTTCTTTTATTGTTAAAAATTGTAATAACTTTTTTATTTGATATCCGATTTTTATATATTTTATATCAAAATTTTTTATTTTTCATGATCTATCAAATGAGATCAATATTGCTTATGTAATTTTAACAAATTATTTTGAAGTTACATTTGATAATATATCATGAAGTTACATCTTCTTCTGCGCGAGTTACATCTTAATATACGTGAGTTACATCTTAATGTATGTGAGTTACACCACGAAATAAATCCCTGCTACATCTTTCATTTTTATCATTTTGAAAAATAGTGTATGAATATGAAATACAATATACTTATTTTATGTGGATTAATAAAATTTTGTATTAAATTGGCAAAGAAAAAAATTGATTCAGTTATAAATGAATTAGTTCAAGATAAAGATAAGTAAAAAATCACACATAATTAGATATAACTCACATAATTACATGTAATTCACGCATAAAAGTATGTAACTCGTGTATAACAAGATGTAACTCACACATAATAAGATGTAACCCACACATAATAACTTGTAACCGGAGTATAAGATGATCTAACTTCGTATATTATCAAATGTAACTCCAAGCTAGAAGCAAAATAAACAAACTCAATATCTTAAAAACCTCTAAAAACATATAAAAGTGATAAAAAAATATTATAGAAAAAGTGTATGCATATAAAAATATATTACAAAAAATGTATGAATGTAAAAAATTAAAATTACATAGACAATATTGGTCTCATTTGAAAGATCATGAAAAATAAAAAAAATTGATATAAATTTTATAAAAATTGAATCAAAAATAAAAAAATTATTAATAATTTTAAGAAAAAAAGAAATAAAAAATAACAAAAGTGCATTTGCTAGGGTTATCTAGCAACGTGTGGCTTATCTAGCCATTCCCTTACGCAAAGGGCAACCATCTATAGAATCCATAATTCCATACCAATCGATCTATGCGATACTCTCTCCAAGTAACCGTTATTAAATTAATAGATCCCATAACTTTAGTTATTCACCAATTATTTCATTCTAGATTATAAATATCACCTTTTAGCTTGTGTTCTATGTAGCACGAAAACTCTCATGAAAGAGTACGTTTCCCGTTTTGGAAACTCCCAGAAACTCTTCAAATAAGCGTTTTTGAGCAAAAGTTGATATTTCCTGTTTCCCGTTTCCTCATGAATTTCCCGTTTCCGTGCAACATAGCTTGTGGAAAGAAATGATAATTCAATATTTCTAGCATACTGTTTTTAAGAAAAACCTCTTAAAAAGCACAGAAACCCGAAAGATGGAAATAGAAAACTAAAAAGTGGAAAATAGAAAATGGAAACAAAAAAATGGATAGATAGGGATGGCAATTTAACCCGACCCGATGGATACCCGCACCGAACCGAACCAGTCAAAATGGGGAAAACCGCTTTGATCGGGTAACGGGTACGGGGTGGAGAATACCCGATTTATGTAAACGGGTAATGGGGCGGTTATGGGTTTATACCTACCCGCTCCGTTACCCGCCCCGTTACCCGCCCCATTTAATTTGGATACGGTTACCCGCACCATTACCCGACCCGCACAATTAACTTACATATTTTAATAGTTTATGTATTTATTATTTAATATATTAAGTATATATGAATAGTAGTACATTAGTATATGACACTTATTTCCTCTATTTTTTGAAAAATATTCAACTAATCGACTATCCTTTGCAATTCTGATGAGTTGATGCTCAAAATTCACTATTTTAGATTTTTAATTTTCAATTTCATTCATCATCCTTCATGTGTTAACTTCTACAAGATTTATTTTCTTCTCATATTGATTATTTGATTTTCATGATTTTCTATACACCATTTTCACATTGTGACTCTCTTATTTTTTCACCAAATAACTTTCATAAAGCTCACATATGAGTTTAAAGTCCAAATATTGGGAAACATCACTCTAGATTGCTTTAATTTATGTAATTGCTAATAATTTTGTAGAGGTGTATTGGATGATTAGATTAATTTTGATTGGTTGCTCTAAATTAGAATACCCAAATCTATAATCAAAATAAAAGTCGTGGACGAAAATGCGACTCTAGTAACTTTAGTGTTTATAATTTTATTCAAGTGTTATATCGTAGTGACTATAAATATTACCCATGATAACTTATATTCACATTTATGTCCATATATTTTTTATTAGTAATATTTCAGGAAAAAAACTCCTCATTTTTATTATGTTACTTGTATATATTACTGCTCTTAAATTTAGATACTGAATGTCGGTGGGGTATGATTATTGAATTTTTGGAAGTTAAATGTTTTTGTGATTCATATTTAGATTTTACTATCGAGACAAGACTTAATCTCTTGATGTTGATGTGGTAAGAGATTCATAATTTTGAATCTAGACATATATAATTTCTGAGTATTAGGTTCAAAAGATTGTAATTTTTTGTGATGTTTTAAAAAACTTTATTTGTGGTGCTACTTAATTTTGATTTTTTTTAATTTAGGTGGTCAATTATAAATAGTTAATCATCATACTAATTTTGAAGAAAAAAATTTATCTTTTAATAACATAAGTGGTGCTATTTAATTTTGATTTTTTTTTAATTTAGGTGATCAATTATAAGTAGTTAATCATCATTTTAGGATTTATACTAATTTTGAAGCAAAAAAATTACCTTTTAATAAAACGGTTACCCACGGGGAAACCGTTACCCGCGGGGAAAACCGTTACCCGCGGGGGAAAAATACCCGACGGGTAACGGGGCGGTTTCGGGGAAAAATATTATCAAATGGGGCGGGTACGGGTAATGGTATACCCGACCTCGAACCGCCCCGTTGCCATCCCTATGGATAGATAAGTAATTGAACCCTTCATGTTCGAAGAACAAACCACTACAGAATAGGGGTGGACCCGGTCGGCGGTCCCAGACCGGAACCGGAACCGCTATTGTGTGGGACCGGACCAGGTCCGGTTTTCCGGTCCCGGTCTTGGACCGGGTACCCGACCGGGTAATTCCAGACTCAGTCTCGGGTAAGCAAAATGGGGACCGGACCGGGAGGTCTAGGTCCCGGTTCCGACCCCAACGACTGAATTCTTTTTTTTTTGTAATTTATTAAAGGGGGGACTGGAATCGGACCAGATTGGAATCAGTCGGGTAGACCGGACCGAAACTAGGTCCATTTTACCCCGGTTCGGTCTCGGTCTTCACATTTAATATCCGGGACCGAAACCGGGATCAGAACCAGGACCGGGACCGGCCAGTCCGGGACTGAAACCAGAACCGGCCGGTCCGAGACTGGGACCGACGTGTCTGAGACCGGAATCGGAACCGGCCGGTCCGGGATGGGAACGGGACCAGGTCCACCCCTACTAGAGAATAGTCGACGGAGAACACACACACACACACACACACACACACCAGCCCACCCACGGACCCACTCATGCACACACGAGCACACACACACATTCTCTTTTTTAACAACAAGAAAAGATAACAAGTAATGAATGATTCTAATTATATCAAAAGTTTTTTAATTGTTTTAGCTAAGGGTGGGCATAACGGTTCAGTTTGACCAAACCGAACCGTACCAAACCGAATTAAACCAAATCGAAACCGAACCATTTGTAATTTGGTTTGAGTTTGGTAGTATTCCTCCCAGTCCATATTAAACCGAACCAAACCAAACCGAAAATATAAAACCGAATAAAATCAAACTAATCTAAAAATGAAATATTTTTTTAAAATACAAATCAAAATCAACTTACACCAAACTAAATCAAACCAAAATATAAGATTTCTCTCATTAATTTGATTGATGTTAATATTTTTGAAACTTTAATTCTTTAATTTTAGTGTTCAGGACTAGAGTTTATTACAAGAGTTACATTTACAACTATAACAATTATAGTGGATTAAGTAGATAGTATTTAACTATAATTTATTATCTACTACTACTATATATTTGATTCATTACTTATAAGCACCAGTTTTGTTTTTGTTTCGGCTTTATATATAATTTGATTCATTCACGTTGTTGTTGCTGCTTAAAAATATGTCATGCTTATATATTTTTGGTTCATATGTGTTTTGTTACTGTTTGCAAATTTATATCTAACAATATATTTGGTTCATTACTATCGCTTCTTGATTCATTATTTTGAGTTATTTTTTTTATTTCAATCCAAACCTTAGTACTTTGGTAAACCGAACTCTAAACCGAATCGAACCATACCAAACCGAAACCAAACCGAAACTTAATCGGTTTGTATTTGGTACATTTTCTATCAAATCGATTAAATCGAAACCGAACTGAAACCGAAGAAAACCGAACCAAAAATCGAAATGCCCACCCCTAGTTTTAGCTATAAGAGTGTATTTGGTATTATTAAGAAAATTTACATGTTTTTATGAATTACCTATTATACATTAAATAATTTAGCTTATTCAATGAATAAAAGAAATATTCGTAAATAAGAATAAAAATGTTTGCGAATTCTAAAAATGTTTGACATTATTGATGTCAACATTTTCCAAGCTTTGTAGTAACTGCTCATATAGTCTTATTTAGGGAATGCAAATATAATATAGTACTATCGTATTACTGTTTTGAAATTTTAAACAGATTTTAGCCCTATAATATAATATAATATAATATAATAATTTTAACCCTATTTTAAAAATATAATAACTGCTCATATAGTCTTATATTTTAGCCCTATAATATAATAAATGCATTGTTAGTATTTAATATCAACATTGGCTCAAGATACAAGGATTACAAGCACATGTCTTCGTTTACTGGATTCAAGAATATCTAGTATCGGGGTAAAATGTGATTAAAAGCAATAAAGTGATAACCCATTCACCATTAAAGTCCAAGGTCCAAACACCAAAATTTATCCAAAGGTTACAATTTATGAATGACTGGTTCCACACAAACTATACCAACAGTGTTGCTTCAAGATTTTTGTAGTCAGTTCTTAAACTCACGGAGTCTGGTACTAATTCTTCTTTCAAAAGATGGGGCTCACCTTCAATGGTTCTATAATAAAATTTGGTATTCTATGGTTTCACCGTTGACGTCAAAAGGTGAGGCCACAACTCTGTGTATAGTAAAAGATGTGAAACAGCAGGAGCCCAAACAGAAAGAATAAGTACAGGAAAAGATGGTTGTGGCTAAAAAGCAGCTAATAGGAAGCGGCAGCGGGAGTATAGGTGTTTAGATCTCCCCATACGGTTTCCTCAACTTCTTCCCAAGACTTTGCTGTCCTAAGTTCTTTCCAAATGCTGAAAATTGCCCCCAAAACATTATCATCGTGAAGGATACAATAGCACCTGTATTGTGTGAAAATTGTACAATGAAATGAACTATACTGATTGTGTTAAGGATATACTATGTATAAAACATGAGGGGTTATGTAGGGTAAATGGTACTTGTATATGATAGAAAAGTGAATCACGAATATGATTAAGAATATGGAAAAGAATATAATATTTCTAATTTATACTCCGTAAATGAAACATATACCAGAGGCGGACCCAGTAAGGGTCCCATGGGGTCCCGGGACCCCGTGCACCTCGAAAAAAATAGCTATATACTATCCTCCGTTCCATAAAAGTTGCAACAGTTTGACTTTCACGTTTGCCAACGCGCAACTTTGACTGTAATTATATTTATTTACGTATTAGTAAACATTAAAAAAAGTTAATATATTGGAAATTTACATTGATACAAATTTATTAATATTTTATACATAATATTTTTATTATATATATTATTAGAAAATCGTAGTCAACGTAAGGTGTGTGAATAGTGCAAAAATTCCAATATTGCAACTTTTATGGAACGGAGGAAGTATATTATATATATACTATATAAAATTAATTATTCAATGTATATTTACAAAAAAACGACCTTAGAATCAAAAGAATAGAGTAGGGGAATGAGAGCCTCATGGGTTTGAAACTTTCTATGTTGTGGGAGGTACCATGTTCAAATCCACCTTGGTGTTTTTTTTTCCAAAACTATTTTAATTAAATAGACCAAAATTACGTCATTTTGGCCTATCTTTTTACTTTTAACATTTCACATTCACTTTTTATCCTTTTTTTCTCCCTCTTTCCTTCTCCTCTCTTCCTCTCTTCTAAGTGCTCATTCCTTTACCGTAGTCCTGTTTCGACATTTTTCTTTCCTTCATTCTCATAAGCTTTCAATTTTTGGAGATGTCAACTCTCAATTGACATGAAAATTATGAGAAAACACTTTGTTGAACTATGAATTAAACTACGAAGTACTTTTTCCTCCCTGCCTAGATTTGAGGTTTGTCCCTTTCTTGTGAATTTAGATTTAAATTTGGTTATATTTTTTCTTTTCGATTTTAAGCATAGAATACATGTTAGAATGTTTACTGTTTGATTACATTATTGTATTGTGATGGACTAGTGATGTTTATAATTTTAATTATAATTCAACTATTCTATCACTTTTATGCTCACAAGGTGTTTGTTGAAATGTTTCAATGTTTTTTGCATTCATATCCACGATTTCTTGTGTTCATTTTCCCTTTTTGTTAACATGTTTTTGGGTTTGATGGATTATAGATATTATTTCTATATTTTTTGTGTTCATTCTCCCTTTTTGATTTTGTGTATGTAATACAGAATATATGTTAATTATAATGTTGGCTGCTTATATATAGATTTGTCATGTTAATAATAATAATTGTTCAACTATTTTATTTGACTTTTATGCTCATAATTAAGGTGTTTGAAAAGTCACTTATGTAATTGACTACTCTTTTCCAAGACTTTTAATGGCCTTTCATATGAAAATCTTTACTCATCATTTTCTTTTTCTCTTCACATTTGAATTCTAGTATTTGGTTAATAAACTCACCTTCAAAGAATTTCTTTTCACATGTTTTTATCACACCACTCAAACTAATTAAATTAGTTTTATAATCTTACTAAATTGTTAAAGCTCATTCTTTAAATGAGCTTTAATCGATTATGTTTTCACTAATTATGTTCTTATAATCTTACTAAATTGTTAAAGCCCATTCTTTAAATTGTTAAACTAATTATGTTTTTATGCTTCTTTAATATTTTTTATTAGTTTTATATTAAATTAGAGATTAGAGATATAAAAAGGTAGGGACCCCATGACTCCGACTTTCTGGGTCCGCCACTGACATATACAGTTTAGTCATCTGACTGCACTTACATGGCATGATAAGAGAGCCGTCCACATCTGCTGTTGTTGTTATCAGCTAATCCTTTCGAGATTTCTTGCCATGGTGACAATGGGAGTTTATAGCTTTCTAGAAAATGAATCAACAGACGTGGATCTCCTCTGAACACATCCAGATGAATTGGAATGATATCTAAAAGGGGACCACCTGTTAAAATGCAATTCCTTGTGTGACATTTCAAGTAAATAATGTAACCCACAATAAAATGAATTCGGCATCAACTAATCTAAAATATCTACAACGTGCTACCCATTCTTTTGGGTGTCTTAAACTTTACTACAACACTTACTCAGGTGCTGCAAATTTCAGTTTGACATCAAAGCAACATGAAACCAAGGCTATGTCTGGTTCCTGGAAATATTATCCTGAGGATTTTTTTTTTTTGAATTTCTAGTGGTTGGCACAGTTTTTTTTTTCAGAATAGCTTTTTCTGTGTTTAGCACCAGAACATAATGTCCCACAGAGAAATATTCCCTTGAATCTAATAGAGAAAATGGCACTAAATATAATTCTACCCTAACTAGGACTAAAGCTTAGGAGTTTTCCCTAAATAGGACTACACGTTTTATTTTCCATAAATAGGACTAAACATTACATTTCTACAATTCTACCCTTATATAATTAATTAATATAATTAATTGCCCCATAATTTCCTAACATAATTAGGACAGTCAGTTGGTGGCAGCAATCCGGCAGCAGCGGTAGCACTCCGGCGGCAAACGGTGGAGGATTTCCGGCGGCGGCAGTGCTCCAACCCCTATAAGGATATTTTTGTCTAAAAATAATACAGAGCAAGTCCTAATTATGAAATTTTAAACATTAGTCCTGATTTTGGAAAATGAGTATGTTTTCATCCTATTTGGGGAGTTCTCCCATTCTAATATTCTATAGCCTTGTGGAAAATGATTTCCTCATTCCAAAACAAGAAATTAATTTCCTGCAATTGTTTTCTTTTTCCTATTTTTGTGGGCCAAACATTATATTTAACATGCAACTTATTTTCCAGGGAGACATTTTTCTTTGACCTGTGAAACTATTTCCACAAGCTATTTTCCTTGAAACAAACTGAGCTTTTAATTACCTTCAAATGTTTCCAAACCTGATTGTTTGTTGCTCAATGGCGGATATTCATTTTTAAAATTGAAAATAATGAGAATGCATATCATGCTCATTTGGCACATCACCAACCCCAAACTGAGTATCTTTTCTTATTAACTACACATATACCAAAACATGGAAAGCCACCTATTAAAATCTATTATGTTTATTCACATGACAAAATGGAGTGAATTTATTACTTCAAAATAAATTAAGTTGAAAGGCTCCCTCACCTATGGACAAGCCACTGAAATCAAGTATGTGGGTTGCACGCCATGAGCTTTTTTTATCACAACATTTCCTAGTATCAATGACATCGCCATTGTCAATTGGTCTATCATCCTCTGCTAAGCAAGAGGCGGTAACGCAAGACTCTTCCATGTGGATATTGTCATCCATTATATCTGAGTGTATCCAGGTGCAAGATTTGTGAACTCCAGCGGTATCCTGGACAGGGGGGAAATCAGCAATCAATGCTTCAAAATAGAGATGTTGATGTGTATGTGTGCACAAGTAAGGGTGAAATAAATAGGTTTCCCCATTCTTTTTCTCAGGTAGATTTCAAGTGCTCCAAACCTCAGACACAAAAAGGAGCTTTGCTAGGTTGTCCGGGATGTACTCACTGACTTTTTCAATCAGATCAACAGGAATGGGATCACCCCTGCAATTTGGTCGAAAATATTAAGACAAACTCTATAATCTATATGGTCCTCACCCATGTCATTTCCAAAGAAAAAAGAAGAATGACTGTTAAACACTTAACAGCGGATGTTGGAATTATCAGTGCTCAAGTTGGAAAAGTGTCTATTGTGCCCTTGGTTTTTGAATATATTCATTTGTTTCATGAGTTCCACCCAAATTTGATTGAAGTGCCATGTTAAGACGAAAACCATCCAAATTTTAATATTATGGGGAGTAGTGGCTATTTATGGAAATTATCAATGACAGGTGCCAAAAGTAACAACACACAAATACGACCAAGGATAAAAAAAATAACTTCTCTCAAGTCTCAAGATTATTCTTCATAAGAAAACTTCAGGAATGACTCGCACAAGAGTTAATGTTTAAGAAAAAACATCAATATCCAACAAGTTTTACTTTGCTCTTTTGATATTTGTAAAAGTTCAAATCTTTTGATGATCCATAATTGATTAGAGCATTCCTATCTTGAGTTTCAGAGGTTTACTCAAACTCAAGTTTTAAAAACTGAACTTAGTACACAGAAGTAAAGTGAACTTAGTAATTAGTAAGTAAAGTGAGATTAACCAGTCCACACTACAGAAGTACATGGCCAAATTTATGTTTAATTATCCTAGGGATTAAAAAACAAACCAACTTCCGCAAAAACACTTACCATTTGGTTAAGCGATTAGAGACATCTTCCTTTTTCTTGTTCAGTATCTTGAGGAACAGGTCCCACTCTACTGGAATACTACCATTAAAATTTAGCATAGGTTCTTGATTGCTTTGTAACAATGTTGAGTAATTCAAAGATGGGCATGGCACAAGATGAAGGTTCCTGAGTTGTTCTCCCAGGAAGGAGGCCAAGTCCAAAGTATCTTCCCATGACAGGGTTTCTCTTCTGCAAATAAAAATAAAATAAAATAAAACATTAATAAGAAGGCTTCATCTGGAAAAATAGTAGTAAACGAATAAACCACTAAGGCCGAAATATTCGCAAGTTTAAAGCCATTCCCACAACCCACTTACAGGTCTGCTAACGTTTTTCCTCTGCATCTTTGAGTCACCACATATGGCCATACTTCTACATCGTTACTCGTCACCAATTCATATGGAGAAATTCCCACATTTCTATAGTCAAATTGCATTTTTCTCCATATTCCATATGGGTAATTTCCTTTTCGGTGTTCTCCAAGAAATGACACAGAATTAGAGATCACCTCAGAAACATCTTTTCCATTCCATGGCATAACTCTGCATAATCCATTTTCAATATAGACAATTCCACTGGCCAAAACATCAGGGATATGCTCTTTCAGAGGGGAGCTTACTTTCTGCAGAACACTGTAAAACTCAAGCTGAAAAAGTGTAAATACAAGCATGAGAATGCATGAACAGGTAACAACAGCAAGCGCCAGGCAGTATAGATGTTCAAAAATGAAGATACCTCTGTGCCGAAAGAATGAAGCGAAGCTTCAGTCCCTCCTTCAACCAATATCTTTATCACATTATTGGAAATAAGATAAACCTGACATGAAGTAGAACTATGCTTGGATTTCTTGCTCACTTAACTAGAGTAGAATCCAAAGTTCAAAATATATTTTCTTTCACACTAACGAAAATGCTGTCTTAGGTATATAAACATGTGCAGTTTATAAAATATGCTTAATACACACACCTCTACACATTTATTGAGGCGTAATTTAAAACATACAGATTGTAAAATGGACTTTCATTTTTGCTTATTGTCAGAAGACATCAAGCCACTTTCATTGGTTAGTTTTTCTTCGGGGGGGGGGGGGGGGGGGGGGGGGGATTTAAAAGTAAAGGAATGAGTCCTAGCGAAAGCGA
This sequence comes from Cuscuta europaea, assembly GCA_945859875.1. NCBI lineage: Eukaryota > Viridiplantae > Streptophyta > Magnoliopsida > Solanales > Convolvulaceae > Cuscuta > Cuscuta europaea. The sequence goes on along the minus strand of CAMAPE010000077.1, from coordinate 5,361,617 downwards.
TAGACTATCAGGCGGAGATCATATTCACGCGGGTACTGTAGTAGGTAAGCTAGAAGGGGAAGGAGAGATTACTTTGGGCTTGTTGAATTATTACGTGATGATTTTGTCCATGCAAAAGATAACAAGGGACTCTAAATTGAATAGAAATCAAACTACTACATAATGAGTACAAGTGTACAACAACACCATTCGTACTTTTTTTAATACAATGATAGGCATAGATGCCACACACGCATGCACATGTACATACAGAAAATGGTTTCAGTGCAAATATTGATCATAACTGCTTGATCTTAAATCCAACAGTTGAGATTCAATTCATATGGACATGCATTTTTTGAGGCAAATATTGGAACCACACTCATATACATGTGTGTCTATACACAAATACATATGTGTGTGTACAAGGAAGGGTTCTTGTGACAACCCCTCTTACAATCAGACTAATTTTTAACTTGTAATCAATTACTAATATTGATAAGGTGGAATTTTTGTAGTTACTTAAGAATAATTGCAATTTGCAATACGCACTCGTTTGAATTTAAGGTAACGACAAGTATAAACTCATATGATTATTAAATAGGAATCCATAGGAACCCTACCCTATATACACACATACATGTGTGTGTAAAAGATAAAGAATGTAAGTTACTATACTGCCAAACTACTTACAGGATTACTACCCTTCCCAATGGGAAGCCTCTCATTTTCTGCAGGTAAGGGCAACTCATGATAGACACAAATTTCCTCCACACATTCAAACCATCTGCTAGAATTCAGTGCAATACAGGCTCCCTGGGACAATTTAAATTCAAGGTCAAATGTCACATATATAGTTTTTAAGAACAGGCAGTTGTAGCCCAAATTCATTTCATGATTAAAGATGAATCTCTTTAAGCATTTATTTAATATATTAGGTAAGTAGAGCTAAGGAGCTCCATGGTTCCAAATCTAAGAGTAGAGAAATGATATAATGCAGCACCTTCCAAATTAGGTCCCTGAGTACTGGCCTTTGATGCCAAAGTCGTGATAACCATTCCCTCATTTCTCGTTGCCCAATACAGTTACTTGGGCACCATAAGGAATTATAGTGGTCCCTTTCTTTATCTAAGAACATGCTTAAGAAATTTATATCATAAGAAAATTTCAGATTTCGGTTCTCGTTAAATTCAGGATCACCATCTCTAGAAGCTTCACATCGTGAACCTCCCATAACATGTGGGGGAATTTTAGCCCTCTTCTCTTTTCTAGTAAGGTCCGAGTAGCTAAAACTATTTTCCGGACTCGATACATTCTTTTTAACATCCTCAAAGCTGCTGTCATCTAATGCAAGCAATCCAGCACGGCAGACTCCTTTGTGTTTGTAACCAGGAGCCATATCCAGGCACACAAATTCAAAGTTTTTTGAATTCACAAAATTCTGTGTAACAGCTATAGTGGTCTCCAAATTTAGCACACAATGCCACCACCCACTTGGTACAAATATTGTTTCGCCAGGGAGTTGAGTACATTCTATCGGCTTGTCCTCATCCGCAAGAAGGGGATAATAGTCCAGCCACCACTGAAGGAACACGAAAAATACAGTCAATGAAAAGGAAGAAGCAGATAAACATTTTATCCACTGATTTTTTTCATAATTTATATGCACTCATATATGTATATGCATACCATACATAATTACAAACGCATACACACACAGGCACACACACCTGCAAAGAAGATGGACTGTCAATATTGACATCACCATCTTCTTCATTTACATGTACTGTCACGCCTGAAGGCACTCTTCCAGGAGGATACAATGCCCACCTGTTTGAAGCAAAGATATTACCTTCTACTAATGGAACATATGAGTAGGTCAGATATGTAAAGCTCACAAGGATAGATTGTTAAAGTCATTCAAAAGAGAATGACATATTTCACCTTGTCAAATTATTATAGGCTACACTTTGTTCATCCTAGGGGGTTTCTACAATTTCACCTATTGTACCATAAATGATTTGGTCTGATTCTTAACATGAACAAAATGTTTTTTTAAAATAAAATGGCATGGACTAGCTGTCTTTGAATCTCTAAAATGGCATGGACTAGCTGTCTTTGAATCTCTAAAAGGTAGTAGATGCTTCATGAAACCCCTTACATAAAATTAAAAAATCATTAAATAAATGATGGTGTCATCATTCCACAAAATCACAATTTTGGTTGAGCTTACTACGTATATACTATCAAACCTAAACAAGCCTCGTCAATGAGTATACTGTTTTTCATGACTGGCTTATCAGGCTCTGTTTGACTGCGTTGAAATTTTATGGTTCTAGTCTGAGCGGGTCCAGTATGATCTACGTAGTATTTGAATATGGTTGGTATATTTAAGGGAAAAATAATTAAAATACCCCAAACTTTGAAGTGGTGTGAGATAAACACTCCAAACGTTCATACGTAATTTAAATACCCTAAACTTTATATAAAAAGTTATTTTAGCACCATGGTCATATATTATTTTTTTCGAAAATGTAAATTTATGCTGTTAATTGCATAATTTAGAATAAAAAATTAAAAACGCTCCAATTATATATAGTGGGGGTAGTATTATTTATTTTACAATGGAAGTTTAAAATGTTAATTGTATCTTCATGAGTGCTAAAATATTTTAAATTATAAAATTAACACCAAAAAAATAACATTTTTGAAAGAAATAATACATGACTATAGTGCTAAAAAAACTTTTTATATAAAGTTTAGGGTATTTAAATTACATATGCAAGTATGGGGTTCTTACCTCACACCCCTTTCAAAGTTTGGGGTATTTTAATTATTTTTCCTTATATTTAAATTTGGTCTAGTATGGTATTGTATGAATTTTATTTTTTATAGATATACTTTAAATAACAGTGTAATCTATTATTCATATTATAAAAACACTGTTGATGCATCTGTTGAGAAAAAGAAGAGTCTTTTTTCTGTAATAATGAGTCTTTAGTGCATGTTCAAGTTGTAATTAATACTTGTCTAATCAGTTTATGTTCATTTATTTTTCAGTATCTGGACAGTCACTTAGGGTACTGAACAGACACTTCTTAGGACTAGTTTTCTATAAATATGCAGTTGTACTTCATGTAAAAGTGAGTTCTATCAATAATAAAATTCAGAAAACTTCATGGTATCAGAGCTAGGTTTCGTCTAAGCCTTTTTTGAGTCTATCGCCTCTCCAACGGTCATTTTTTGGGTGTCTCTACCCTTCTCTCTCTTTAACTCCCGGTGGAGTCTCTTCATCAAGGGTTTTATCATGTCTAAAGAAGCCGAATCAGCCTCAAGTCACCTTGACCACTCAACCATTGTTTCAGCTGCTACTGCAGCTGCGGTTGCCCTTCGAAACCAGAAATTTGACCTCCCTTCTATCCCGCCTTCTTACCGTTTTAGTGGGAGAAACTATCTTGGATGGTCAAAGCTGGTTTACACTCTCCTTCGTGGCAAAGATCTTGAAATATATCTCACTGCCTCTTCACCTGAAGAAGGAGATATTGATGTTGCTATTTCGGAGAAAACCAATGCCAACATACGAGTCTGGTTATGGGACTCTATGGATCCCAACATTAGCAGTACATGTTTATACATGGACTCGGCTAAAGAAATCTAGGATTTCATAAAGCAATCCTACTTTGTTGCTAAAGATGGTGCTTTTGTCTATGACTTATGGCTTCAAACAATGAATCTTAAGCAAGATTCGCAATCTGTCACAGAATATGCTACTGACCTCCAAAGGCGATGGTCTGAACTTGACCAGTACCAAACAATGAAGTGGTCTAATGCTGCAGACGCAGCCCTTCATAAGAACTATATAAACCAGCAACGTCTGTATTGCTTCTTGTCTGGTTTAAATCCAGAATACGATCAGACCCAGTCTCAACTTCTGGCCATTACTCCTCTACCGGCCCTATCTTCTGCCATTGCCACTATCAAACATGAAGAGAGTAGGCGCAATATAATGATGAACACTAAGCTAGTTGATAGTACGGTTTTGGCCGTCAAGTCTACTTCTTCGGCCTCTTCGGATGATAAGAGAACTAAAAGTAGTAAGGGAGGAAAATGGTGTGAGCATTGCAAGCGGTCCAATCATAATGTGGACACATGTTGGAAGCTTTATCCTCATCTCCAGAAAGAAAGAAAAAGTCAGGATAGACGGGGAATTAGCGCAGGATTTGCTAACTCAGCCACTCCTACTACTCTTGAGAACTCTACTAGCCTTTCACCTATTCCCCAAGAGGAAATACAGCAACTTCGTTTGCTGCTGCAGTCTCTTAATACCTCAAATGGTTCTGGTCATAGTTCTTTAGCCTTGCAAGGTAAAACCTCTACAATTTTTTGTCTAAATGCTTCAAAACAGAATCCACAATCTAAATGGATATTAGCCTCAGGTGCCACCTCTCATATGACTGCTGCATCCTCCTTACTCTCCAATTACCAGCCATGTTTTAAGTCCACACACATTAGAGGTTGCAGGGCATGGCACAATTGTTTTTCTGATAAATTTAATCTGAAAAACACCTTACATGTCCCAAACATGGTTATGAACCTTGCTTCTATTTCTAAACTCACTGTTGATCTTAACTGTGCTGTTATTTTCTTCCCTTCTTGTTGCTTTTTACAGGATCTGCGCACGGGGAGGACGATTGGAATTGCTAAGCAAAGAGATGGCCTGTATTATCTTGATGCACTATTTGTCTCCAAACCTCCACAAAAGGCTCTTACCTCAGTCACTTCCAATACCAAAACTGTTTGGCTTCTTCATATGCGACTTGGTCATCCATCTTTCCATGTCCTAAAAACCTTATTCCCTAGCCTTTTCACTGGTATTGATGTTTCTACCTTACAATGTGATGTATGTGAACTTGTTAAGCAATCTCGTGTATCTTTTTCCCGAAGTAATACAATAAGTCATCCTCCTTTTGATATTATACATAGTGGTGTTTGGGGCCCTGCTCCAGTTGCTAATATATCTGGAGCCCGGTGGTACGTTACATTTATAGATTACTGTACACGTTTTATGTGGGTTTTTCTCCTAAAAAACAAGAGTGAGGTGAGCACTATTATTCCTATATTCTGCAATATGATTCATAATCAGTTCTCTGCCACTATAAAACGCTTCCGTACTGATAATGCCCTTGAGTACTTCAATCAAACGGTCTCCTCTTATTTCCTCTCAAAAGGTATTGTTCATGAGTCCTCTTGTCCATACACACCTCAACAAAATGGCACTGCAGAAATAAAAAAACGGCATCTCTTTGAAGTAAGTCGGGCTTTATTGTTCCAATCAAATATGCCTAAACATTACTGGGGGAAGCCACACTCACAGTATGTCATCTCATCAATAAACTACCCACTCATGTACTCCAAAACAAGTCACCTCTTGATTCTCTTCATCACTTCTTTCCTCAAACTAGAATCTCTTCTGATCTTCATTTACGGGTGTTCGGGTGTACTGCATTTGTTCATATTCCTCCACCTCATAGGGGGAAATTGGACCCACGATCTATCAAGTGTATTTTTTGGGGTTACTCTCCAACCCGAAAAGGATACAAATGTTATAATCCTGCCACCAGAAGAAGTTACACCAGTGCAGATGTGTCCTTTCACGAAGACACCCCTTTTTTCAGTCCTAATTCTCTCCCTATATCTCAAGATACCCCGTCTCCACCATCTCTTCCCACCTATACTAGTACACCTTCTCCAGCACATACAATCTCCTACCCTTCTATTCTTTCTTAATCCGTGTGCCGGTCAACTTTTGCACTTCAATTCGGGACGGAGGGAGTATTTTTTAATAAGTTTGAGCTTTACTTTTTTTGAAATTAAAAAATTCTGTTCCAAATCGGAACCGGCGGTTCTAGTTCCCAAATATCCAAGGAACCGGACTGCCGACCATAACAGTAGGTTCTAAACCGCCGACCATAACCGTAGGTTCCAAACTGCATGTACTACCCGCTTCTGGTTAAACCAGATCGACTAAACCGGACTAGATCACCATCTACATGATGACATGAAATAGTTTTGACCGTACAAAACTTGCATTTCATAGTTATAACATACACATGAAATCAAACGAGCAAACTAAACCATAATTAAACTACTATACCAACAGACCAGACCATTTCACTTCAGATCTGACCTAACTGGACCACACCAACAAAATACTGTCCAAGACTCCAAGTGAACAAAAGTCTGGTCAAGTCTGATCTTAAACTGAATTAGGTCCAACAAAACAAAGCCGTACAGTGATCTTGCGGTGTGTGAGGTCTGATAGTTGATTCTTCTATAATGTGCAAACAAATGCACCTTCTATCCCCTTCTAATGTACATCTCCTTCGTTTTGGGTTGTTCCTAAATAATCTTCAATTTCCTTTAAAGGTAAAATTGTGTGGTTGGTGTCCATTGTTTCGTTTCTAGAAAGTATCAACCACACTATCTCATTTTCTTAAGCTCGGTTAAAGTTAAATGAGATAAACTAAAAAGGTAATGAAGGAGCAATATTTATATCCTAAATCCTAATAATATGCATACAATATCTTTCTTTTAACTCTCTGAAAAGTCAAATGAATTAAGTTATATAGGTAGTGAAGGGAAAACGGGCAATATATATAATTTTGATGAGATATAAAAATCATAAGCTAACTCCTAGATTACATATTGGCACACTTAAGTCCATATAGTATATACTAGACATGAAATGTTGATGTATAACCAACACGTGATCTACAAAAAGTAGAAGTTTCTACTACAAAACTTAGCAGGTCATTCACATGAGTGATTTATTTAATTTTCTTCAAGTTGAATTTACCGTTTACGTCCACCAAGCAGAGTATTCCAAGCACTGGTAAGTGCAGGATCAACATGCCAAGAAGCACCAGACCTCTCTGGTCCAATAATCAGCCATCTAAAAGGGGGGCGTTCGTCCCTATCCAATACATCAAAAAAGTCTTCATAGAAGAGGTGTGGGACACTATAATCCTTCAACAGTCCAGGAGCAACTTCCCCAAACTGTATAAATCATGAATCTCATTTGTACAAGTTGATATACGATAACCACATAGAATGAATTCTAAGTAGCAAAAATAAGGCACCTTTTCATCAAATATATACAAAGGATCCTCATCATGCTGAAGTTGCATGTAGGACACGTAGTCCTTAAGATTCATTATAATTTTCTTAGAGCTCCTTTGAGATATTCTAAATGGTGTATCTCCATACTTCAACAGTAATTGCTCTGTTGTCCATGCATTCCTAGCGGGCCAAGAATCGGCTAATCCAGCAATCAAAACCTGTTTTCAATTCTTAGGGGTGGTAATCCATGTGAGCATGGGACCATATGTAGCACCCTAACTATCATTACTTGTAAATCGTGAGAAGAAAAATCCACAGCAAAGAGATGACAGGCAAAGAAATCTATTACCCCATCTCTTTGCATGACAGATCTTAATATTTGCAAATAATATTTTTCTTTTTGATAGAATATAAAATATCTTAAATTGGAAAAAGTTTTGAAGAAAAGAGAAAAATAAATACGGTAAAAAGAAAACAAATGACGACTTGGTTTTACACTAAAATAACATAGGCAAGAGTATAAATTAGTGTATTAGATATATAAAATTAGTGTATTAGATAAATAAACGAAGGTAAAAAAATTCAAATTTCATATTGGTGCACATTATATATATGTGTGATTATGTGTGTCGAAAAATGTGATACCGGTTTCTGTCCGTCATACTTATCCTGAAACTGTTCCAAAGAGAGGTTGGTTGACCTTCCCACGTTTCCATTATCATAACCAAAATCATTCAGAGTAGTATAGCACCGGTATAGTCTCTTGTAGAGGAATAGAGAACTAAATCCTGCAGAGAACATAACCTAATCAATGATGGCAGAAGGAACTGCAAGAATAAGGAAGTCCACTAAGACCTAAATTCAACCACAGATTACCATCAAAGTGTAGTGGTTTCTGACAGGGTATATCACTGTCAATTGGAAGGTCCATCCTACACATGGAATAAATAAATAACTATGTATTTATTCATTCGAAGATATCTGAGAAAAGTGAGATACAGCATAGCAAATATTCTGGGTGCTTTCAGAACCATACTGATCCATTACTGTTTTCTTCCAGGAGCCTTTATACTGAAGTGGATGCTGGATATTCTCAAGGCATAGGCTCTTCCAGAGGGGCTCCTCATCGCAAAAAATGTATAATACACTACAGTATAAAGAAAAGAAAAGTACGAAAAAATGAGGATCTGAAAGATGGCATCACTTTAACCCAGCAACTTGATCCACATTAATATGCTATATATGTCCACAAACTATTAACTGCAGCCATAGAAGCTTCATCGCATCAGTGCAATGCAGATTGATTTAGGATAAGTATCATCCTGGAGCTCCAGTAAGGTATAGGGACTACGGAGTACTGAGTACTCTGTTATCATATAATAAAAGGATATTCTAAACATTCAAGTAAGCAATTCTACACAGTAACAGTTCCAGTTTACAAAGATTTTAACTTCAGACACTTAGAATTTAATTTTTCTATGCAACAGGCAAATCCAAATACAACGATTTCGAATGTAAACAGAAAAAGAATACACAGCAAAACCTGATCAATAAATTAGAAAGTAACCATGGCACTATACATGTTTCTAAATTCGAGATATTAACACATGTTCATAATATATACCAAGCTAAGTATTTGATAAAAGAACCGAGAAGCTTCAACTAGTAGCAGAAAATGAGAAAACGCTAGCTAAATCGATGAAGAAACAGAGTTGGAATTATAGTGAAGACCTGCTAACACATGCAAGGCGAGCTACGTCTTGGGGAGAAAGATAAGTCAGAATGGAGCAGATAATTTCATCCGGTAGAGTCCACAGGTCTCCTAGAGCAGAGAATCTCCGATCAATGGGTTTCGCGTCAACAGGGGATGGTTGTGATTGCTTTGGCGATTGAGGACTTTCCTCCACATCCATCTTAATTATTTGAGATGAAACCAGTAAATGGCGAAATGAAATCAGACATGGTTTTAGGCTTTCGTATTGTACGAGAATGACTTCGTCAAGAATGGCGTATGATCTAGGCAGGACGGCGGCGCGTGAGAATTGATTTAAGGATGTATGCATTTGGATGTTTGTAGATAAATGGCCTAAATAGGAGAAAAAAAATTTGAAATTTAAAAAAAAGAGTATAATATTTTTTATTCTCTGAATAAGAATAATATGCCAAGTTTGGAAAAAAATGCATGTTTTAAAGTCTAGTAATGACAAACTTGACAGAAATTTACTCATATTCAAAGAATAACAAACATGATAGTACTATTTTGGAATTTCAAAACGTTTTTACTCCTATTTAGGAAATTCTCTCATGTTTTTACAAGAGGAGATTTGCCAAAGTAAGACTAAATGGAGTTTGAAATTCCAAAATAGTACTACTATGTTTTTATTCCCGAAATGGGACTAACATGGCAGTATTTACTGTCATCTTGTAGACGTGACTATCAAATAGTTGCAGTACAATGCATTTAACCTGAAAGTATTTATTATAATTAATGATATTATTTTTCAATCATGGCAGTATTTTTCATACATGACAGTAGCAACTCCTATTTCTGGAAGATAAATATAGTAGTCCTATTTTGGATTTCCAAATCTCATTTGCTCCTATTTTGGGCAATTTCCCGTTTACTCGAGATGATTACTCTTACACAAGATCAAACCAGATTTAAACAAATCAGACCATACTTAAACGGATCGGATCAGACCAGAATTTCATAATTATAAAATACACAGAGACCAGACATTTATCGGACCAGACCACTACACCAGACCAGTTCACATCATGCCAGACCAGATCAGACCAAACCAGCAAATTTTTGTCCAAGTAAAAACATATTTTGTCTGATTTAAGTGCTAGTCATACTGAGGAAGCGGTCCAGCCCAGCTGGTCACCGACTCACTCTCCCTTACGGGAGGTCTCGGGTTCGAAACTCAATGGAGTGAGTTTCAGTCTATATTACTCCAGGCTCCCCTCAGCCCCCCTCTCCCAGACGCCTCCTGGAGTAAAAAAAAATGTTAGTCATACTTAAACGGATGGAACTAAACAAATTTTAATAGTTATAAAATACACATAAAGAAGTTCTCACTTTCCTTTTATGGATGTCCCAAAAAGAAGTTCTCGTTTCTATAAAAGCAAACCACTTTTATCCAAAAAGACACAAATACCTTTACTTTTACCCACTTTTTGCTTGATTTGACATAAAGTAAGGGTAAACTTGGAAAATCAAAACAAAACTCTACTTTACATAAATATGTAAGTCAAACCGAGAACTTCATTTCGGGACGGAAGGAGTAGTTAAAAGAGATTAGAAAATTTTATTTCAATTAAAAATAGCTTAAGTTTTCTGATCATATCAGATGTACGGAACTGTGATGCATAACAATTTTATGCGAATGAACAACATATGGGAGGAAGACTGAGGTGGAAACCTAATTCATGAGTGCAATTGTGACGGCGGTGGCGGCGGGATCTGGTGGAGGCCCGCCGCAGAGTGGCCTGAAGGCGTGGAGTGGACGGTCATTTGCTAATGTGGTGGCTGATCGATCGGAGGAGAGCCTATCTGCGAAAGTACGAACTCGTTTCAAAGGTGTTCTTGCTATCACATTCCCGGATCAGGAGATTCAAGAACTTGCAGTGAAACATAGGAAGGCCTCTATTGGGTATTTCTATAGAACTCGTCCTAGTATGATAAATATGCGGAAAGCTTTTGAAATAATTGGTTTCAAAGGAAATTTTCATCTTGGATTACTTGATCAAAAGCATGTTTTGATTCGTTTTGATTTGGATGAGGATTACATACGATGCTGGAACAAACAAACATGGTTGATTAATGGTTGTGTTATGAGAGTTACTGAATGGACCCCGGAGTTCAAACCTAATGTTGAATCTCCGGTTGTTCATGTTTGGCTTGGGTTTGAAGAGCTACCGATTCATTTACAAGACAAGCGAGCCCTATTTGACATAGCAGAGCTCATTGGTAAGCCGATGAAGATTGATGATGCTATAGGATCTCTAGCTAGGCCATCATTAGCTAGAGTTTTGGTTGAATTGGATCTCACTACAGACATGCCCAATAAAATATAGATTCAGTGTGGTAATACTGGCTTTATGCAACCTGTCAGATATGAAAATCGACCTGACTATTGCTCCAAATGCCTTCATTTGAGGCATCACGCTGGTAAATGCCCCAAGAGGCCGTCTGAAGCTACTCATGCAGGAGCTACTCAGAAAGAGATATGAGCACCTAAGAATCTTGTCACCTCTTGTGACACCAATCATAAGTTTACCAGGGCAGAAAAAGGTAAAGACAAAATTACATCACATATTAATACAGATATAGCCTCCACTTCTAGAGTTACAACACCAGAGGAGCAAATCGTTGAGGCAAATGCTGCTGATGTGGGAACCGCAATTACAAATGAGAAAGGTGCTCCTAATTCTGTGACAGTGACTGCTGCAACTGTGGATGTCATTATTGAACCATTGAGAGATGAACCTGAGACTCAGATAGGGATAGACCAACCTGAGGTGGTGATAGATCCTGAAATGGTTACAAATCAGGCAATTGCAGAATGTAGGAAAAGGCTGGAAGATCAACTTGAAGCTGATTTAGAGGGTGTTTCTAAGAACCTGCTTAACAAATTCACTAGTACCAAAGATGATGCTCACATTAAGGAACTGCATCAGTTACTTGACATGGATATGGTGTTGGCCTCCAAACAATATCATTCTGATGGGGAGCAGGATGCTAAGGTGGAATTTGAATCCTGGATGCTGAATTGGCCTGATATCTGCACAATGGTGGAGAAAATTGTTAAAAAAGCTACACAGCAAAAGGACTCCAATAATATATCTGAGAATAAAAATCATAGAGATCAAGATGATGGATTTACTAAAGTCATAAGCTAAAAGGCAAGAAGGAAAATTGAATTGGAAGCTTCAACAATTACAACAAGAAATGCAGCTAAGAAGAAGGATAACCAGGGGTTCTCTCAAACTTCCTTTCCCGGTTCTCAATGGATTGTCTCTTTTGGAATGTTAGGGGTCTGGAATCCTCTAGTTCCAGACTTTATTACCTAATACAACAATGGAGGATTCATATTCTTGTGGTCATTGAACCCATTTTAGCTAGTTCTAAAGCTATTCTTTACAAAGGAAAGTTTGGTCTCTCTGAAGTTTTGTCCTCTGATATTAATAAGATCTGGATCTTCTGGGGTCCTAATGTGGTTAGTCTATCTAATTTTACTTGGCATGAACAATTTGTGCATTTTATGGTGACAAAAGAGAGTTTAAAAGGGTGGATTTCTGGTGTTTATGGAGGCCACACTTACAGTATTAGAAGGCAATTATGGAATGAGATTACTGTTATTTCCCAGAACATGCAAGACCCTTGGGTGTTAGGGGTGATTTTAATACTATTGCTGCATTCAATGAACATCAAGGAAGGGGGACTCTAGTACTTACCGGTGTCCAGGATTTCTCTAATTGCATTTCTGGGTGCAATCTCATTGAACTTCCATACACAGCCTGTAAATATACATTGACAGGGGTAAGATCCAAAGGCAGAGTGTGGAGAAGGTTAGACAGGTGTCTTATCAATAACAATTGGTTGAACTTTTTTGATAATATCCAGATTACTCACTTGAATAGCACTCCATCTGATCACTCTCCTATTTTAGTTCAATGTTTAAATAATGCTTCCAGTGGACCTAAGGCCTTCCGTTTCCAAAATATGCGGGTATCTCACTCATCCTTTATGGATGTGGTTACTGTTAGAGGGAGAATCTGACGGATTATGTTGCGTTAAAGAGGGTTGGTCACAGAAGTTAATGATATGTTCATAAGGCTTAATGATGGATGTTGTAACGTTTTCTGTACATTATTAGGCTCTTTAATGTGATTAAGGAAGGTATTAAATGTAATTGACCAGCCTTTATGACGGAATTTGAATTCGTCAGTACGGCCGGCCAACCCGTCAGTAACGTGCAAAGCCATCATGAGAGCATTAATTACCCTTCCTATAAATAGGATATCCCTCATTGTAACCAGGGAGCTCATATTCGAATGGTACACAAGTTTTCACTCTTATTCACTCACTTGTCATCTTCATCATTGCTCTTGTTTGAAGCTCATTCTTCATATAAAGTTCTTTTTAATTAGTTCTAGCTTATCAAAAAATGCTTAAACAATTTGGCGTCCACCGCGAGGCATTGTGCAAGAGAAATATCATTGAGCATGGCTGGCGGTAATCCTTTGTTGGCAGTGTTTCATGCGTAGTTAGAGTCGGCAAAGGAGGAAATTCGACGAGTGACGGCGGAACGAATGGCCCATCTCCAACGGGAGAACGATCTGCTTCGATCCCAAGTCCAATCAGCGGTATCAATCGCCTCCAGTTCTAGAGGCAACTAGAGAAACGATATCACGCCCGTCGGTACATGATTGGAATTGGATTCCATTTCGGCAATGACGGAATCACCTAACATCACCACTGAACCCGTCTCTCTCACATTGGACCTCTCACCTGCCGGAGATTCGCAACCTACAATCATCTCTCAGGTCATCACTTACACACCTCTCGTCCCTGAGACGACTCCCCTTCCCAACATACCGACTTGTTTCTTTCCGGAGTCCCTTCGCCCTGGACCAAGAACGACAAGCTTACACTCGGCCACTCAAAGCCTACCAATGGATTCAGCCGTATCAGCCCCGACGGAACCGTCTGTCCCTCACTACAGAAGTAGAACTCATGGTGAGCCTGGTCAGTCCAACTTCGTGCAGAACCGCAGACGGAACATCTTTGACGACCTTCCATCTGAGATTCAGACACAACGACCGCATAGACCAATCATTTTAACGGATGAGAATTGCAGGGGGCGACGTCCGGAAGTCATAGTCATTCCGTCACCAACTTGTCCTAAAGTGACATGACCAACGGTTTCAACGGGAGGACTACTTCAACCAGGTCTAGCGGATACAATGTCTATGATGATGGACCAATTACGTCAGATGCAAGAAAAAATCAACGGGTTACGCAGACATGTTATGCAGATTCCCCCTTTAGCAGACAGATTACCGATGTGGAAATACCAAGAAAATTCGCCGCACCATCAATGAAGATGTTCGATTGTACGTCTGATCCGTTGGAACATGTTGCTCAATACAAGCAGCGAATGCTCGCCGTATCGCTTCATCCAGATCAAAAGGAAGTGTGCATGTGCCGAGGTTTCAGAGTGACACTATCTGGTCCCGCCCTAACATGGTTCGTCAACCTTCCAAAAGGAGGGATCGACTCATTTGCGGAACTAGTTGATGCGATCAACCAACAATTTGCAAGTGGTCGAGTTCTTGAGAAGCAGACAAGCGATCTTTACAGAATCATCCAGCATCGAGACGAGTCACTGAGAGACTATCTACATCGCTTCAACAAAGAAAAAGTGTCAATTTCCAGATGTGACATTTCGACATCAGTGGAGGCATTTCGGAGGGGTTTAATAGACGATTCAGAACTGTACATAGAACTAACTAAATACCCCTGCAAAACCTTCGAAGATGTCCAGGCCAAGACCTTATCTTTCATCAGGCTCGAGGAGGACCAACAATCACAGCTTCGACGGGATGGATATGACGGGGGGCAACGTAAATCCAACACTTCCAGGAAGCACGATTACCGGACTGACAAACCCTATGCCAGAACTGAGGATCGGTCAGTAGCGTCAATAGCAAGATGGCTTGATGATCCAGATTTGCCACCCATCATCATTGATTACTGCTTCAATGTTACCACCCCGGGATTCATCCACTCGTTAGAGAAGCTGGAGGAAAATGTTCGATGGCCCAAGAAAACCGACAAACCAATGGGACGTCGAGATCCGAGTAAGCATCGTGATTTTCACAATGAGATTGGGCACAACACTGAGGATTGTGTCGCAATGCGAAAAGAGGTGTCATACTTGCTGAGGAATGGCTATCTAACAGAAGTCATGTCTGAACATACCAAATCGCTTCTGGGACGGAATGTTAAAGCGTCACCAAACGAACTGAGACCTCTTTCATCGTCAGCTCCTTATAAGGTAATTAATTTCATTAATGGTGGATCTGACTTATGTGGACTAACATACTCCGCAGCAAAGAGACACGCTCAGGATTACTCCTGAGATAAGTCATTGCAGGTTTGCAGGGTAGAGAAGCGTCAAGAGGATTTGAGAAATGCGTCAATTACCTTTGACAAAACAAATATTCCCGATCCGACACAATCTCATCATGATACGTTAGTCATCTCTCTCAGAGTGGCAAACTGTGAGGTCAAGCGAGTCCTTATGGATAACGGAAGCATATCAAATATCACCACCACGAGAATGCTAAGAGAGATGGGAATCAAGGAGGAAGACGTGATGGAGTCCAGATCAAGCCTAGTTGGATTCAACGGAGAGCCAAGTCGAACCTTAGGTAACATATCTTTGCCTGTGTATGCCCATGGTCTTAATGTGCATGTCAAATTCGATGTGGTCGAAGACCTACCAGCCTACAACATGATTTTGGGAACTCCATGGCTGCACCAAATGGGAGCCATCCCGTCAACATACCATCAAGTCATCAAATTCCCAACTCCATGGGGAATGCAAGTTATCCAAGGGGACCAGAAGGCGGCCAAATCTTGCTACCAGGTTGCCATGAAGCCAACAGCAGGCCAATCAACTTCGGCGTAGCAATTAAAGGGTGGCTCCGCTCCGCTCCGGAAGAGGATGATGACAGAACCGAAGAAGTTGCCATTGTTCCCGAATGTCCAGAGAGAGTCATCCGCATCGTGAAGAACATGCCAGAAAACCTCAAAAGCGAGCTAGTGGAGTTTCTCAAAGAACACAAAGACGTATTTGCATGGAGTCACGATGACATGATAGGTATTGATCCAAACATCATAACTCACATGTAACACCCCCAAATTTTCCACCCAAAATAATACTTTGAAATAGAGATGAACTTTTATTTAATGATTAAAACTTCAAAAGTTGCAGCGGAAATTAATAAAAACTAAGTAAACGGGGCATGTCACCGCCACATCCAATCCGTGAATGATTGGATGCTAAGGCTATCTACCAAAACACGAGTTTAACAAAAATCAAGATGTTCGAATCATAAGTAAATATTAAAGTTTATTTCTAGTGAACTACATAGTTGTCTTCTAATTCGCGCTCTCAAACATTGCAGCATCAAAATCAACATGATCATCCCTGTTAAATACGAGCACAAGAAAAATAAAAGAAAACAACCATTAGCAATAATGCTAAGTAAGTCCCACCTAACCTTTTAAAATAATAATAATAATAGTATATATATAAATTCGTACAACCATTAGTATAAAAATATTTTCAAAAACACTTTATAAAACATAAGTAAATGATATCTTTACAAAATCTCAATCATATAACTCGTGAACCATAATAATTCCAAAATACATGAAACACCAAAATTTCTCCTCTATTGAATTTCTCCAAAAATCACTTTGTAACTAACTTCCTAGTAATTTAGAAGGGCGGTGCTCAACACTCTGGTTGAGCCCGGTGATCCGTTGTTATGAACGGCCACCCCGGAACTATCGTCGGTACCACAACTGCACCTTGGAAACGGAAACAACTACTTTAAGTGTGCACACCCCCTAAAGGTATTCCAAGCCCTCCGGGTTAGTAAGTCGATCCGGGTAGCCGGGATGTTTTCTACCAACTACCCCACCTCAAAACCTGAATGATTAGGAGCTACTACTACCACTACTACTCAAAAGCCGGGATGTTTTCTACCGACCGTCAATTCTCCTCAAACCAAAACTACCAAAAATTGAGTAGTAGTAGACCTAACCATCCTCCACATTTTAAGGGACGTGGAAAACCAACACCACGGATTTCTCCCGTGATGCTCACCTTTTATGAAAATATTTATTTTTCTCAAAATCAATCGAAGTTTATACTTCACAAATTCTCTTTTCATCAAACTCCCACAAAGATAACAAATTACGTACTATTACAAAATATCCCAAAATGGTATACAATAACTCATATCAACAAAACAATATATCAACTAATATCTCAAATACAACCTTTTCATATATTGATATTTAATAAAATTCAGCACACATAAATTCAATTCTCAAATATGCACGCAAAATATTTAAAAGAAATCACGAAGAAAAAGAACTAATTTCGGTTGACGTGAAACTTACCTCCAATCGCGATGAATCCTATCTGAAGCTTCTACCTGGATCTTCTCGAGATTCACCTTCTAAAATATTAAAATTCTAGTATTAATAATTTATTTTTAAGTTGAGATTAATTAGCCCATCTTGGATTAACTTATCTATTATTATTACTACTATTTTTATTATTATTATTATTATTCATATTAATGAAGTGGCCCAATCTAATAATACTAAGGCCCAATTATTCGGCCCAACACCATGACAGAAGAGTGGAACGCAGAGGCCTTGGCTCTGTGTCACCTTCTTCGACGGAAATGCGCATGTACGAAGGGAGAAGAGAGAAACGCAGAGAAGAAGCTTACCTACGGAGGCGGCGGCTGAGTAGCAAGGCAGAGTGTGTGGAGGCGGTCAAGAAGCTGGATAGAGGCAACACCAGCAACTCCTTCCTTACCGTTTCCGACGTGAAGATGAATCCGGCGAGACTCCGACAAGGTTGTTCTTCGTCGTTTCACGATCGTTTTCAATGATTCCTTCACCGTTGGATTACTCTCACGAAGGGAAAGGTTTAAGAAGTGTTTTTAAGGCTCGGGATTTGGATATACGAAAGTTTGAAGTTATATATATACTTCGTATATAAATGTATCTATAATACTATGTATATGTATGAAAATCGTTTTGCAGTTTTGTGGATGGAGAAAAACGCAGGTATGGGGCTGCTATATATAGATGAAGGTCGAGGGTTCAGGGATGCGGTAGAGTTGGAGTTAAATTCAATCGGTTTCGTCGCACCTCTCCGTTCTTATCTCAAACTTCTTACGAAGTTTATGCGTGAAGGAGTTCTTTCGCCGGCTGCTATTTGATAACTATGTACTACGTACATAACTTCTTCTTTTAGTCCAAATTCTATCTCTTTGGCATATATTTGTACGTACATGAGTATATTATTCATAGTCACAAACGTAAGTACTAGGTAGTATTTGCACGGGAGTAAAATAGTATGTACGTAGTATTTTTATTGTGTTTTAGCATATTCTTAAATTGTTACTTTTATTATCGGATAATAATTTTTTTTTTTAGAATGTAACGACTGTTGAATTTTTGTAGGTTTACTTATAAAATGTTGTCCCTATTACTGCAATATTTTTATCTGACTAAAACGTCATAAATTATGAAATTTTATCTGATTAGAATGTTACAACTATTGAATTTTTGTCTGACTCAATTAATTATAAAAATGTTATTTTCGTAATATTTTATCTGACTAATAAAAATTATTTTTATTTTTATTTAAATTTTTGGAGTGTCACATTCTACCCTCCTTAAAAGATGTTTCGTCCCGAAACATAAACTAAAATAACCAAATTCTTAAGTATTACATTCTATTTTTATTTTTATTTAAATTTTTGGGGTGTCACATCACAGGTTGAACGCCGGCCCGTCATTCCAACCCGTCAGACAAAGGAGGAGACGCTTCGCCAAAGAAAGAAACGTCATTGTAAACCAAGAAGTCGACACACTGCTTCGAACCGGCAAAATAAAAGAGGTAAGATACCCTGACT
Organism: Cuscuta europaea; assembly: GCA_945859875.1. NCBI lineage: Eukaryota > Viridiplantae > Streptophyta > Magnoliopsida > Solanales > Convolvulaceae > Cuscuta > Cuscuta europaea. Next base: position 5,342,777 of record CAMAPE010000077.1, on the reverse strand, counting down.
GGTTGGCTAATGTTGTTGTCGTCCAGAAAAACAAGGGAAATGAGGAGGGCAAACCGGCTAAATGGCGAGTTTGTGTTGATTTCACCAACTTAAACAAAGCATGTCGGAAGGATTCGTTTCCGATGCCGCATATAGACGCATTGGTTGATGCAACAGTTGGGCACAAAATGCTATCATTCATGGACACCTTCAGCGGTTACCACCAAATCCGGCTACATCCAGACGACCAGGATAAAACGGTTTTCATCACATAAACATGTACGTACTGCTACATTGGTATGCCATTTGGCCTTAAAATGCAGGTGCGACGTTCCAGAGGTTGGTCACTATGATGCTCAAGGATCTGATGGGAGACACCATGGAGGTCTATATTAATGATATGATCGTCAAATCCAAGAAAAAAGAGGATCACATCAGTCACCTAACGGAATCTTTCAAAAGACTGAAGGAGTACAATCTAAAGCTCAATCTGCCATAGTGTGCTTTCGAAATGTCATCAGGAGAATTCTTGGGGTACATCGTCAACGAACGGGGGATAGAGGCAAGCCCGGCACAAGTACGCGCCATCCTCGACATTGAATCCCCCAAATCTGTCAAAGACGTCCAAAGGTTGATAAGGAGGGTCACAGCTCTAAACCGGTTCATCTCAAAATCATCAGACAAGTGCTGCCTGTTCTATGACGTTTTGCGAAAGAATAAAAAATTTGAATGGACGGAACACCGTTACTCGCAAAGCCCAGAGAAGATGAGGAACTCCAGCTTTATCTAGCCGTTTCGGAGCATGCTGTCAGTGTCGTCTTGACAAAAGAAGAGGACGGACAACAGACATCAGTCTACTACGTGAGTAAGTCTCTAAATGGACCAGAATCCAGGTACGCTTTACTTGAAAAGTTAGTTTTGGCATTAATTGTGGCTTCAATTAAATTACATCATTATTTTGAGTCCCATGCAATCTGTGTTCGGACTAATTATCCCATGAAGTCAATCATGAGGAAACCTGAGTTGACAGGTCGCATGGCCAAATGGTCAATCCAATAGGGAGCTTACGATCTCAGGTATGAACCAAGAATGGCATTGAAATCCCAAACACTCGCAGACTTTGTGGCAGACTTTAGCCCAAAACTCCAGACCGAGGCAGAAGAGGAGACATGCTTGCTGATCGACGGATTGACCCGCCAAAGATGGACGTTACACACTGACGGAGCATCAAATATGAATGGAGCAGGCGTGGGCGTAATTCTAAGGTCGCCACGGGGGGATACCATGCTCTAATCAGTCCATTGCGACTTCAATGCCACGAATAATGAAGCAGAATATGAAGCGTTGATTGTCAGTCTTACTCTGGCAATGGATCTGGGCGTCAATTTCCTTGAGGTAAAATGCGATTCTCTGTTAATAGTTAATCAAACTAACGGTGTTTATGCAGCGAAAGACCCCAAGATGATGTCTTATTTACAAGTCGTCATAAAGTTGACAACATCATTTGAAGAAATTACCTTCGAGCAAGTCCCAAGGGAAGAAAACGTGCAAGCCGACGCCCTGGCAGCAATCGGGTCATGCCTGGGGGCAGAAGTGAACAATAACATTCCTTTTGCCCATTTATCAAGACCGGCTATTGACAGGTTGGAATCTGTCGCTGTTATCGGATCATCACCACAAGACGACTAGATGCAGCCGTACATAGCGTACCTAAAGCACAATATCCTCCCAACAGATAAGAGAGAAGCCAAAGCATTTCTCTCAAAGGTAAGTGGATTTCTACTAATTGATGGTGTCTTGTTCAAAAGATCTGTAGCAGGTCCATATCAAAGATGCTTGATGCCTCAAGAAGCTGTCAAATTGCTAAAACACCTTCATGGAGGGGAATGTGGCAACCACACGGCCAGACGAAGTCTATCTAACAAAGCTCTCAGATTCAGATACTACTGGCCAACTGTTGGTCCCAGTTATACTGGGTATAGACTAGAGGGGGGTGAATAGATTGTACTGGTTTTTAACTTTTTCAAGCTAACTACCAGATTTAACAGAATAGCCTGTTCTGTTGACAGAACAGACTGGCAGTGGATGGTATTCTGGTAGGGGTTCTGTCTGGTTAGCCTCACAGAGGCGCAAAGACAGTAGGCCTTCTGTTAACTCACAAGACACGTTCTGCTGAACACAGAGACCAAGTCTTTGGAGTTAATCAGTTCAAAATAAATGCAAGAATTAAAAGCAGTAAGTAAGTGACACCAGGGATTTTTATAGTGGTTCAAGGAATCTGAGGAACCAAATGGAGGTGTAGTGTTATATCCATCCACCATGGGTGGGCAGGCCGAGTATGTGAGGCAAATTTTAGAGCCAATGATGGTTATTTATTTTGAAATCCCATGAGAGTTGGGACTGACACTTGATACGTGGGAGTCCTCTTGTAGCAAGGGCTACCTGGCGAGTATTTGGTCACTTCCACGGGAATCGTTGGGTGAGATGAGACAGTTAGCATGATTGTAATGAAACGGAATTTAAGCTTTGTTTCGGGCATTTCTTAAGGGAGAACCCGATGTGACTAAATTGATGAATCAATCCTAGACTTACGATTTGCCTATGAGTTGCATCTTAACAAGTATGGATAGACAACATGAAGTGAGAACTAGATTGTTCTAAGATTAATCCGTCTAGTATTGAGATACTAGTTGGGGTGTATGGACTAGGAAAGAATAAATCCTAAGGGCTTGGATTGTGAAAGGTATACCTTAAGTAGTCTTATGAGATACTTTAAGGTGGGAATGTGAAAATGCTAAGTTAAGCTAGGAGTAGGCCTTAAAGGCTACTCAATATGAAGTGGTTCTAGGCATAGAAATTGCTTAGAGACTTAGTAACGGTGACTAAGAGTGAGGCTCTAGCTCAATGTACGTAGGTGACTAAGAGCGAGGCTCTAGCACAATGTGGGGTGACTAAGAGCGAGGCTCTAGCATAATGAAGGGTGACTAAGAGCGAGGCTCTAGCCCGAGGAAACGTGACTACGAGCGAGGCTCTAGCACGGTGTAATTATAATAAGTGAACGGGATTTTGAAATGGTGAAGTAACGCGTTAGGGCAAAGCCCTAGGAGGGCGTAATAATTTACTATAAAAAATATGGAGATCGTAACTAATGGTCACGTGAGGATGGACAATCCTAACAGTTTATACAGATTTTAAATGATAGGTTGAGAGTTTGTGCATTGGAATTCCAAGGAAGTTGGGACAACCATCTAGCACTTGTAGAAATTCGCCTATAACAACAGTTACCAGGCAGGTGTTGGCATGCCTCCATACAAGGCATTGTATGGGAGGAGATGTCGTACACCTTTATGTTGGGATGAAGTTGGCATGGCCAAACTCGAGAGCACAGAATTTGTGGAGATCACCAAGTCCAAAGTGAATATGATTCGGGAAAGGCTTAAGACGGCCCATGATAGACAGAAGAGCTATGCCGATAAGCGCCGAAGAGCCTCGGAATTTAAGGTGGGAGACGATGTATTCTTGAAAGTTTCTCCTTGGAAGGGAATCATCCGATTTCAGAGCCGAGGGAAGCTTAACCCACGCTACATAGGGCCATTTGTAGTTCTTGAAAGAATTGGGGTCGTAGCATACCGATTACTAGTTGACCCCAGAATTGGAGAAAATACATAATATATTCCATGTGTCTATGCTTAAGAAGTATATTCCGGATCCATCTCATGTATTAGAGAAACCACCCGTGGAAATACGGGGGGACTTGAACTATGACGTGCAACCGGTAAGAGTACTTGATAGGCAAGTAAAGAATCTCAAGAGCAAGAAAGTTCCAATGGTTAAAATCCTTTGGAAAAGTGACTGAGTTGAAGAAGAAACTTGGGAAACGGAAGCTTTGATGAAGGAACAATACCCTTTTCTGTTGAATAAGCATTGTGAATTTCGGGGACGAAATTCCCGTTAAGGGGGGGTGAACTTGTGACACCGCTCCCAGTTTGAACTGGGATTAATGAATCCATTAATATTAAAATTCAATAGAAATTACAAATACCAATGTCGATGAGGATGACTAGTTGAGTTCGTGAATATTTATTCATTTTGAAAACTAGTTACAAAAAAATATTAATCATATGAGAAATGATTAATTGATTAAATTAATACCGATTAATTATATTGTGTGTCGGACCCTAAAGAAAATAGGAAGGGACTAACTAGTATATTCTTGGACCACGTTAGAATAATTAAAATCCCAAGAATATGGAAATAAGTTATATGTGAATGTTTGGGCCGGGTAAAAGTTAAAGGAATAATATAAGAGACTTTTTGAGCCACTTTCTAATAATAGAAAGGTAAAGGGGTTTGAGCCCGAAACATTGGAGAGGAATATCCGATACATTTTAGGATCGGTCTATTGATGTCTACTAGCCTAAAATAATATAAGTAAACGAATAAAAGTCATTTGGGTCGGAGTAAATTAAAAAGAGCAGCCCGCGAACCCAACCCAACTAAATTGGCCCAACCTTACTAAAAATAGCAAGGATAAATGAGGGAGCCTTATCCTCTCCTCTCATTTTTATCCATACGTATGAGAGCTAAGAAGGAGGGGACGAAGGCTTGAAGAGCTTAACAAGAAGTCAAGAAGGAAGAAGGCCAAGAGGAGGAGCAATCCGAGAGAAAACAAAGTCTAGCGGTAAGAACCTTGTAGCTCCGGTTCTTGTTCTTCCGTTTTATATATTTTTTCGTATATGATTTTATAGAAATCATATGATGGATTCTAGGGGATGTTCTACATGTTTAAAAGTGTAGAAATATGTTATAAAGTATTGGTTTTTAACCTAGAAGAGTTGTGGAATCGATAGGAATCGAAATCGCCGGAAACCGCCATTTCTAGGAGCTGTTTTCATGCTGCAGGGCCCGAAAGCCGGGCAGCTTTTGCAAAAGCCGGGCAGCTTTTGCAAAAGCCGGGCGGCTTTTGCCCTCTGCCAGCCAAGTCCATTTCGGATCATTTCCGATCGAAGGTTTAACGAAGGGGCTTCAATAGGAAGGCTTGCTGGACATATTTAAGGTGAGGATGGCTGACTATATTGCTTATAATTGTTGGGTTAATTTCATAAGATTACCTAAGGTATTAAAAGTGATTTTCATGGATTATTAATGAGTAATAATGCTTAATGAAAATACTATTGATATGAGTGAATGAAGCATGATATACAAATTTAGAATAATTGTGTATGATTATGTGAAATGAATGGAACGACATGTTAACGGAATTAACTATGATGACATTGTGATAAAATATACTTTTACTTCATGTATGAAATTCATGAATGGATTAAAGTGATATTTTTGATATTGGGATCAAACTATACTTGGGTTGGAAAATCAATTGAAATGAAATGTCAATTGGAGAATAGGAACTTGGCATGTTCTAAGATTATCCAACTAGTATCAAAATACTAGTCGGGGGATTTATATAAATAAATGATGAAATAAATCCTAAGAGGTAGGATTGTGAGTAGATATGCCTTAAGTAGTCTCAAGAGATACTTTAAGGTTGAATTGTATGAACACTAAGGTGTGTTAGGGGTAGGCCTAAAGGCTACCCAAGGGAATTGATTCTAGGCATAGGATTTGCTTGAGAACTGGATTATGGAAATAATTAGAGTTGGACTCTAGGATGACATGGAAATGTAGTTGGGCCGAGCCCTTGCCATGTAATATGATTAGCATGGAAACGTAGTTGGGCCGAGCCCTTGCCATGTAATATGATTAGCATGGAAACGTAGTTGGGCCGAGCCCTTGCCATGTATTTGTGATCTTCGTGGAAACGTAGTTGGGCCGAGCCCTTGCCACGAAGTTATGGTTGGTATGGAAACGTAGTTGGGCCGAGCCCTTGCCATACAAGTTTGATGAGTTATATTGAGTTAGAGGATTGTATAGAAATGTAGTTGGGCCGAGCCCTTGCTATACAATTGGGGCTCGATGGGACCCCACGGGGTTATCGTGACTTGCGGTCACGGGGGAATGGAAATGATGAATTCTAAATGAATATGGGCCCACGGGCCGATTACTTGACTTTATATAAAGTAAGTACATTTTGAAAAAAGGGGATAACCGAGGGTTATGGCCTATAATATAATATCACCCTAGATTGAGGGTCTTAGAAATTTAAACATTGATTATACTTAGTATAGTTGCTATTGTACTTGTCAAATGTTTCCAAGTACTGACCTCCCCTTCACGGGGGAGGCCACCTCACAGTTTTAGGTAGAATTTGGAAGTTGCTGCCACCGCCCGTTGCTTCGCGAGGATCAAAGGGAGAAGACGTGGTTCGTGCTTCTTCCATTTCTGTTTTGGGAAAACAATTTAAAACAATGCTCATGGATAATATTTTCTGAATAATTACTTTGGGGGCTTGCATGCCTAATTATGCCAAGTGTGGCTTGAACACTTGTATCAATTGTTTCCGCTGCTTTAATAAATGTTTTACATTAGGTTTGTTTATGGATGTACTATGTGTGAATGGTATTCAAGACGCCTTGTATAGTATGGATGAGTCGGACTGCGGTTGACTATTCGTACTGTACGGCGGGTTGTTGACGTGTCCGGGTAGGTCCGGGGCGTGACACATTATCTCCCACAGAATCCTAAATTTCAGGATTTAAAAAAATCATTTAGCATTTTGGTTTGCACATATAATCATATTATTTCATATAAATATACTGCTTTGTAATAATAATAAAGTAATATAAGAATAATTTTACACACCTTCACCGGATGTAGCATTTTAAATTGCTCTATTTTTTTCTCATCCGTAATTATTTCCTTTATATTATAACTTCTCCACCCCTTCCCTATATTGCCATCACAGTTCTCCACTTTAAACAAAAACCTTCTACCAATGAACATATTTAATTCCTCTGCTTCTACATTGTCAACATTTTTATGCACAATGAATGTTTTTTAGAGTTAAGTTTCAGAGGGGATACAAAATAACTGAAATTTTAGAAAAATTAATGCATGGGTTTTGCAATCTCAAGTACCTTGCGTATGGTAGTGAGCAAGTCGGTAGCAGGTTTTCCTAACATTCTAGTCATCACACGATCAAAAGCAGTAAATGTAGTGGATCCAGTTTGATCCATAACTTTAAACGTCACCTTAAACCTTCATCAAAACACTAACCTTAAATTACCTTTTGTGATATTAATTAATAAAATATATAGAATGGGTAATTCCTGGGAATCACAGACCTCTCCATGCCACACCTTGAACCCTCACAGTAGAACTTACTACCTAGAGGGTAACATTTCCTATAACAGGTGGTACATGACTGATGATACCACTCACCACCATCTAACTCAATAAATGTCGCGAGAACATATGGACAACAATTCTGCAAATTAAGTGAACAACATCCAAAAACTGTAGTTAAGCCATTCTCAACTATATGTGTAAACTTAAATGTACTATTTTCAATGTTTTCAATGTTTTCTTATTTTATTTACCTATGTAAACTCAGAAATGGTCATGTGAAGGTTCTGTATTAGATCTTCCTTGAAAGTGCGTGTACCCTGATCTGACATGCTACTCACAACTTGACTCACTGAACGACCCTCAGATGCTAGCCTATTGTGCCCAACTCGAGATATTCATAAGTTCATAAATTAAGACAAACACAAATGGCACAACAGTTAAAGTATATTTTATATAGATAAGTGATAGACTATAAGTCTAGAGAGAAGTGAGAGCTAGAGAGAAATGCAATGAGTTCTGTAATTAATGAATTTATCAACCCCTACAACTACCTCTAGAGGAAGTATTTATAGAAAAAATGTGGACTGGGCTCCCAAGCCTTGGGCCGAATACAAAGTAAATGGTAGAGTATACAAATGATTAAGTGCAAAATCCTGTTCTGGGAGTTCTTTATGGCCGACGAGTGCATGGCCGATGAAGACCCGGCCGACGAGGTCACCCGGTTCTTCTGGCTTCCGGATCATATTCTGGGTTGACTTCGTTCCGGCCGATGAGGGTCATCTGGCCGATGAGGGTCCCACTAGGTGACAGTTGTGCCTTCTGTTCTCTTGAGTATGTGGGTCCTAGGGTCTAGATCCATATACTCCATCAGGAGTCCCCCACTCTCTAAGCTGAGATGTAGACGAAGTGAAGGAGAGTAGATTCCTGTTCTTTTTAGGCTTGGCCGTTGTGTGTCCCCTGTCGTGGACGAGAGAGATCATGGCTATGTGGATGGTCATGTTCTTTGCTTTCTAGGATGATGAGTGCCCTTGCTTGATGGGGGCGATGAAGGTCCGCTATCATGAGTGGCCGATATGTGTCTTTGGCATGAGTGACGGTTGTATCTTGTTTGAGGAAGATGAGCGCTCTTTGTTTTGTGTGTCGTTGATCACCTATAATGCCTTTGGCCGAGGCAATGTGTAGTGGTTTGTTTGTCCAAGGTCTTGGGGACGATGATGGTGCTGAGCCGGTAGGCGCTGCATGTCCCCGGTTCTTGGGGACGATGAGCGTGTTGCACTTTTGCCCTGGCCAGGGATGGAACTTACAAGGACCTTGAAGCCGTTGTGATGCATAGCCGATATGATCGTGTTTGTAGTTGTGTACTCGTGCGTTTTTGAATTCTTGTTCTATCTTTGCGTTCTTGAGGCCGGTGTAGTCCCCCAGTCCCCCACTCCTTTAAGCCGAAGAGTTTCTGAGGGGTGAAGGAGTAGTTTGAGACCCAGGCCGAAGCGGGATCCTCATGTCGCCCTTGAATCCAACCCTTTGGCGATTTCTTGACCAAGGTAACCCTGTGGGAGAACCCTTGGACGCAGGTCACTTTCAAAGGGTTATCATCAAGGGTTTTTGTGCGAGGGCCGATGGCCGTTAGGTTCCCTTTCCTTATGTTGTTGTGGCCGTTGTGAGGCCCTTCTTTACAGAATATGTATGGCCATTTGACTGGCCGATAAAGGTACCACCTAGATAGCCGTGGTCTGTTTTGGCCGTTGAATGCCTTGGCCACTGTAGGTGCTATATGCCTGTACCTCGAGTCGTAGAGTTTGCCTTGTTGATCTCTGAAGTGGGCCTGGTCCGTTTACGAAGTGGTGGCATCCCATTGGTGGCCGTTGGTGTGGCCACTGGGGTGGTGCCACATGTAGTCACCGTTTGGGGGGGAGTCTATAAATACCCCCCTTTCTCCGAAGGGGTTCGCCCATTCGTTTTCAGAGCTAACGAAGTGCTGCCCAATTTTCTAGAGAGAGAAAATCCTTGCAAGTATTCTTCACCTCCTTCAAAACTTCAAGGTCAGTTCTTTGACTTTTTCTTCGATTCCTTGCATACTTTGCTCCCCTTAGACTTTGATCCAGTGTTAGTCAGGGAAACACCTTAGATCTGAAGTAGTTCCCCTTAGGTTTGTAATAGTTGTTATGATGAAGAACTTAGACGAAGAGTACTACCCTTATGATGATGAGCTCTCTGCTAAGTCCCTTGACTTCCAGGTAGTGGAGGAGTGTTGCGAGGAGATCGAGGACTTGAGTCCCTTCAGGTCGGGGCAGCAAGTGGAAGATGAAGATGCAGACGAGGAAGCCGACTCGTCGTCTGAGGGTGAAGACGCGGGGGTCTCCCGCGCCGTGGACGGTGTATCCACCTCCACTGCCATTCCTTGCCCAAAACCGGTTTCCGCCGTTGAGGGAGTAGCTCCGAAGAGGAAACGCTGGCCGAAGAAAGGACCCGGTTTCTCCTAGCTGGACCTTAGCAATATTTACAGTATCAAGCCGCAGTGTGGAGCGGCTGACTACCTGGTTGCTCAAATGTACGTAGGGCCCTTTGGTAGGGTTAGGGCTCCTCGTCCGACGGACCACGTACTTAACCCTCCGTCGGGGTATTTTGGGGTGTATCCGATGAGTTTTGCCAAGGGACTTCGGTTCCCGCTCCATCCCTTCATCACCGAGTACTTGGATATGGACATAGGGTGGGGCTTTCTCCAGCTTTGTTGTCCCCGAATAGTTACTCCCTGATCGTCGGGTTTCTTCTGCGTTGTGATGAGTTGGGTTACAAGCCGACGACGGCTTTAATCATGAACTTGTACCAGATCGGCCAAGGCAGCCATAAGAATCGTGTCGGCTACGCCAATATCCAACAGCTACTGAAGAAGAGGAGCTTCAGTGACCTCCCCTCGTCCATTCATGGTTGGAAGTCGAAGTTCGTCTTTGTATCGTTGGGCGAGGGGGGCACCGAGTTTCCTTCCCTCGGCCATAGTGGGGTGTTCAATCTCCACGATACGCTGAAGAGTTCCATTCTGGACGCTCAAGTTGCTGCATTCCTGGAAGGGGGGGGGGGGGGGGCGAGGAGCGTGAAGGATTATATCACGGAGTATAAGATGACCGCCCTCGGCTTGTTTAGGTTCTTTGTGTATGGTGACAAGGAGGACGATGTTGAGTTGTGGCCAAAGATGACCACTACCTTTGAGGAGGCCGACGGCCCGGATTTGGGGCTACCCGCCGAAGCTGATGGTAATACCTCGCTCATCGGCCTTATTACCTGTTTGTTTCCTTTTCCTTGCTAACTTGTTTTTTTTGGTTGTACAGACTTTGTGATGGATCGTCGATCCGTTATGAGCAGGGCCAAGGCGAAAGCGGCCGAAGAGCTGGCCACAAGGGCGAAGGCGGAGGAGGCCGCAAAGCTAGCGGCAGCAAGTGGGGCACCACCGAGTGCTGATGTGCCGACAAAGCTACCCCCACAGCCAAAGAAGAAACGGCCGGTAGATGGCGGTCAGAAGAAACTTACTGAGGCCGGTCTGCAGTCCTCCAAAAAGTCAAAGAAGGATGTCACTAATTCCGTGGCTGGGGTTCTGAGTGTCCCAGCTGGGGACGAAGGGGGTTCCAGTGTCGCCGCTATGGTGGGCCTTACTTCTGGTCCGTCGTTTGACGTTTCTCAGCCCCTCCCCTTGTCCAAGAAACTTGGCCAAAGCGGTCCGGCAAAGAGGTGGCCACTGCCACGTACAAAAAGCAGGTGGAGTATCCCGTGGATGGAGGCGTCTTCAACGAGGTTGTTGACGGCCATGATGTGCTTTCTCAGGCCATTCCGGCCAAGGACCGGGTCTACCTTGACAAGCTCTGGAACGTCAGGATCTACGACGGTGTGATGGACCTCGTCGTCCAAGTAAGTCCCTTTTCTTTCACTTTGTTGTTTTCCTTGATTGGCTTTGCGAATGCACTGTCGAACCGTTTCGTCTTTGTAGGGTGCCTTTATGCTCATGGAGAGTAATAAGAGGCAGCAGCGGGAGATTGCCCGGCTGAGGGAGATTGAGCAGAAGGCTGCTTCGGCCGAGGAGGCCATGGCTTGCTTAGATCGGTTGAGGGTCGATGTGGCGAACCTGCAGAGAAGGTCCGATGAGGCCGAGATGGCCTACCATCAAGTGGCTGCCGCCAGGGATGATGCCCTGGCCAAGCTAGCCGAGGAGAGGGTGGCACGTGAGGCTGATCGTCGTCGTGCTAATGAGGCCGAGAAGGCCAAAGCTGATGCCGAGGCTGCTGCGGAGAAGGCCACTGATGCTACCATCAAGAAGTTCTTGGAGGAAGGCTGGAAGACCAATGAGCACCTGCCTTGGTGTTATGAAGTTGTGGCTGCCAAGCTCGAGGACTGGAGCGAGAACTCCCCTGCCGGCCAGGAATACTTCGAGAGGGAGATGTCGATATACTACGACATGGGCCAGCAAAGGATGCAACGACTCATATACCATAGGCTGCGCCGGGCCCTCAAGAAGCTGAAGGTTACCCGAAAGTGGGCTTGAAAAAACCTGAGGCTTCCAAAAAATATGAAGGATCCTGAGGCCGAGGCCAAGCTCCCCCTTCTGAGAGGCAGGCTCCTGTGGAAAGCTCTGGCATCGGCGAGTCCGGCTGGTCCGATAATGATGTCCTGGCCGATACTGCCGTCTCTGCGGTAGGCAAAGCCAGTGTGGATGCAGAGGCCGAAGAGGGCGCTGACACTGAGGTTGAGCGAGCCGGCACGGGGCATCTTGCTGATGAGGTCGCCCTAGAGAGTTGATCGGCTGCCCCCTTTCAATTTTGTTCTCAATAGCTTAGTTAGTAGTACTATTATCATGTAATGGCCGTTGTGCCCCCATGTACTTTTTGATGAATGAAAATATGCCTTTCAACTTCAGTGCTTGCTATGTCCTCGTCTTGCCTTTTCTCTTGCTTTTATTATTCTTTGAAAATTTTCTAAGTGTTTGTCATGACTTGGATAGTTGTTCCCTTTGGTTGTTTTCCTTTGGTTGCGGTCGAAGCGGGTAGCTTTAGGTGAGAGCGCTTTGTCCATGAGGAACACCCCTTGCTCTTCGCAACACTTTAGAATTTCTTCTAAGTGTCAGTCTCCAAGTGATTGAGTGTCCGCCCCATCTTGGCATTCCCCTATCCTTTTTTCCACACTTTAGAAATATTTCTAAGTGTCCAACTAAGTAGTTCTTTTAGGTCGGGGGCCTTCGTCGGCCAACACGGACTGCATGGAGTATTCATATGCCTGGGCATTTTCACCGGCATGCGTACCTTTCCGGCCATTGTGTATCCTTCATTTTGCGTCCTCCCCATCCCTTTTTGTTTCACCTGCAGTTGTCTACGTGTCAAACAAGAACCCTTAATCTTGTTCTCCGTAGTCGTGGCCGATGAAAGTTACTGTCTTTTCCTCGGCTGGGGGGTGTCTTCCTCGTCTCTGTAATTTGAGCTTGGAGTATGTGTCCACTCCTTACGGGACGATGGGAGTGTTGACCCTTTGTTCGGCCTCAGTGCCCTTGTCGGCCATGAAAGGTGCCACTTTGGAATTCTTCCAAGTACTTGGAAATTTTTCAAGTGTGGGACAGCCCGGATCCTTGTCCTCGTCGGCCGCTCTAGATGCTACTCAAGGATTTCAACTAATACTTAGAATTTTTTTCTAAGTGTTTGAACACACTTGGGTGATTGCTTCCTTTATGGGTGGCTGACGATGACTTCCCTTTTGGGTTGTCTGATGTCGGCCATGTGGTGCCCCTTTTTGGCCCCGGGAGTTTACCTTAGTAATTTTGTCCAAGTTTTTTTGAACGCTTTCATCGGTAATACGCAATGTTCGCCTGATATGTACTTGGACAATTTTGGGGATTTTATTTTTATTGCTCGAGGCCGGCGAGTGCGCGGATCATCGGCTTCCCTCTTTTATTTTTTGGGGATATCGCTTCAGGCCGGCGAGTGTGCGGCTCATCGGTTTCCCTCTTTTATTTTTTGGGGATATCGCTTCAGGCCAGCAAGTGCGCGGTCCTTCGGCTGTCCCTCTTTTATTTTTTGGGGATATCGCTTTAGGCCGGCAAGTGCGCGGTCCTTCGACTGTCCCTCTTTTATTTTCTGGGGATATCGCTTCAGACCGGTAAGTGCGCGGTCCTTCGACTGTCCCTCTTTTATTTTCTTCCTCTTCACTCATTTGAGCGAGGAGTGGGTGTCCTTCTTTCAGGCTTCGGCCAAGGGGGTCGATAGTCCCACGGCTGGTAAGGAGTCCTACTGGATCGTCCTGGGATCTCAAGGAGGTCCCGTCGCCTATTTATGACACGAGCTAAGGCTTTTGGTCGGTCACCGACGGCTGTCGTTTCTCATCCTTAAGTTTGGGGATTTTTGTCACCTCGACCATGATTTCAGACCTGTCCTCCTGCTGATTTCGCGGATGGACGACGCGGTGAGCTTCCCATTTCAAGACGTGGGCTCTTTGCGGGCCCTTCGTCCTGGGGACACCGTCGGCCTTTCCTAAGCATTTTCGCTTTGAGGGGCCGGAACGATGTGCTCTGTTGATCTTTCCCGAGCATCTTCGCTCTGAGGGGTCAGTGTAGTATAGTACGTTTCTGATCTTTTTAGAAAAGTAACAACTTTTATTGATAAGTGGCTCGAGGCTGAGGGCAGCGTTCGACCAACAATCCGTGGGAAGGTGAGGGCTTTGCCGGCTGCACCGTCCCCGGATTATTGATAGAATTTCACCAAGTGATGTACATTCCACGTTCGTGGCACATTAGACCCATTTGGGTGTTTTAGTTTGTAGGTGTCGGGCTTGACTACGACGCTGATGATGTAAGGGCCCTCGTACTTGAGTGCCAATTTGCCACCTTGTGTCGGCTTGCTCGCCTCTCTTCAGTGAAGGACATAGTCCCCCACCTGGAATTCTCAGGAACGTACCTTGGCGTCATAGTATGATTTTACTTGACGCTGGTAGTTCTCTGCTCGGATGAAGGCCTGCTCTCGTCTTTCTTCGAACAGGTGGAGGTCAATCTTCATGTTTTCTTCATTGGCCTCAGGCTCGTAGTGCTCCACCCGTCGGCTAGGTATGGTGACCTCTGTGGGGGCCTTTGCTTCAAAGCCATAGCAAAGGGCAAAGGGTGTCTCGCCCGTTGCCCTCCTCGGCGTAGTACGGTAGCACCACAGGATATTGGGGAGCTCATCGTCCCAACTGCCCCCTACGTCCTGAAGCTTCTTCTTCAGGCCCTCCAATATGGTTCTGTTGGTGTTCTCGATCTGCCTGTTGCCCTGAGGATAGGCAACGGAGGAGAAACGATGCTTGTTTCCCCACTCCTTGAGGGGCTTTTGAAAGGGCGCGGCCTCGAACTGGGTACCGTTGTCGGATATGATCTCGTGAGGGATGCTGAAGCGGGTGAGGATGTTTTTGTGGACGAATTTCTGACACCTGGCCCCGGTGATGCTGGCCAAAGGTTCCGCCTCAACCCATTTGGTGAAGTAGTCTACGACGACGATGATGTAGCGGTTGTTGCCAGCGGCTCTGGGCAAGGGGTCGACCAAGTCAATACCCCATCTTGAGAATGGGATTGCGGTGCTGACCGGGACGTAGTTGACGGCTGGCCGACAAGGGGCTTTCTGAAGGACCTGGCATGCGGTACACTTCCTTCCAAGATTGGCACAATCCAGCGCCATCGTCGGCCAGAAATAGCCCTGGACGACGAGATGTCGGGACATGCTGAAGAGGCCCTAGTGAGAGGAGTTGACGCCACAGTGGACTTCCTCCATGGCGACTTCGGCCTCATCTGGGTGAAGACATCGAAGGAGAGTGCCGTTGTAAGATCTTTTATAAAGTTTCCCGTCCTCGACGGTGTAGCTCGGGGCCCTGAGCTTGGCTAGCTTGGCTCTCTCCTCGTCCTGGGGCAATTCTCCCGAGGTGATGAAGGTCATGATGTCGGTAATCCAGTCCTCCGGCCGCTGTTGAATGCACGTGACCGGGCTGGCATGGATGTTGGACATGCTCAGCTCTTCGACCTTGGCTATATTGGAGATGTGCTCTCGAGTGTCTAAACTAAGCTTGGAGAGGATATCGGCCTCAACATTCTCCGCCATTGGGATCTGGGTGATCTCATGGGTTTCGAATGCCTTGAGCAACTCCTCAGCCGCCTGTTTGTATTGCCTCATCCTCCCTTCTTTAGCCTCGTATGAGCCCTCGATCTGGCCCACCACTAGCTTGGAGTCGCACCTGATTCTGATGTGTCGTGCTTTGAGGCCCGCGGCGAGTCTGAGGCCGCTAAGGAGGGCCTCATACTCGGCTTCATTGTTGGAAACCCTGAAGTTGAAGCGGATGGCATAGTAGGCTCTGAACCCTTCAGGGGAAATGAGGACGTCGCCGCCACCACAAGCTTTGGTGGCCGATGAACCGTCAGTTAAGAGAGTCCATGCTTCGTCTGGCTCTGACCCTGGTGTGGTAGCGGTTATCTCCCTGGCTGTGCATTCGGTGACGAAGTCGGCCAAGGCCTGCCCCTTGATGGATGGCCTCGGCTTAATCTCTATCTGGAACTGGCTGAGGAAGATCGCCCATTTCACCATCTGAGAGGAACTGGTGGGGCTCCGCATGAGTGCGCCGAGGGGTTGCTGAGTTAAGACATGGACGGTGTGGGCCTGGAAGTAATGCCATAGTTTCTTCACTGTATGGACGATGGCCAGTACCGTCTTCTCAATGGGAGAGTACCTGAGCTCGGCCTCCCGCAACGTCTTGCTTATGTAGAAGATTGCCTTGTGTACCCCCTCGTCCTCGCGGATGAGCACGGAGTTGACGGCCGATGTGCTCACCCCCAAGTATAGGAAGAGGGTTTCACCGGCTTTAGGTTTGGAAAGCATGGGCATGGACGATAAGTACCGCTTCAGTTCCTCAAATGCTTGCTAGCACTTCGTCTTCCATCTGAAGCCATTTGCCTTGCGCATGATCTGAAAGAAAGGGAGAGACCTTTCAGCCGATTTTGAGAGGAAACGGTTTAGGGCCGCAAGGCGTCCCGTCAGCCGTTGTACCTCCTTCATGTTTCACGGTGGCTCCATGTTGACAATAACCTGTATCTTCTCTGGGTTGATCTCAATGCCCCTTCAGCTGACCATGTAACCGAGGAACTTGCCCCCTGGACGCTGAAGGTGCACTTCTTCGGATTTAGGCGGAGCTGGAACTTCTTCATTATCTCAAAAATTTCCCGGAGGTCATCGGCGTGGCTAACGGATTGCCTGCTCTTGACGATCATGTCGTCGACGTATGCCTCCATCATCCAGCCGAGGACTGCTCTGAAGACCTTGGCTACCATTTTGGTGTATGTGGCGCCTGAGTTCTTGAGCCCAAAGGCCATGACGAGGTAGTAGAAAATTCCCTCCGGGGTCATGAAGGCCGTCTTCTCGGCATCATCCTCATGCATGAATATCTGGTGGTACCCCCTGAAGGCGTCAAGGAACGACATCAGCTCGCACCCCGCCGTCTCTTCCACCAATTGATCAATGTTGGGGAGAGGGAACGGGTCCATGGGGCACGCCTTGTTCAGGTCAGTGTAATCAACACACATTCTGAACGTCGGCGGCTTCTGGGCGAGGACGACGTTGGCCAACCAGGTCGGGTACTTCACCTCTTTAATGTGGTTGATTGAGAGGAGCATGGTAACCTCCCCCTTGACGAAATCACGCATGTCGGTCGAGAGGTAGCGCCGCTTATGTTTGATCGGCGTGGAGGCGGGATCGACTGACAGCCGGTGAGTGATCACTCTTCGGCTGATGCCCGACATGTCATCCAGCCCCCACACAAAAATGACCGCATATGTTCGCAGGACGTCGAGGATGCCTTCCCGTTGGTCCTATGGGAGTTGTTTCCCGATTTTCAGGACCCGCTCCGGCCGGGAGGTATCCAGGGGGACCTCCTCGACCTCTTCGGCTGGCTCGGCGTGCGGCCTTTCTTCATCTTTGGAGACGGCGGCGGTGATCGTGTCTATTCTCTGCCCGGCGCTGGCTGCCGGCTTTGTCAGTTTCAGGTAGCATGTCCGGGCTATCTGGTTCCCTCGGGCGTAGCCGACACCGCCACTAGTAGAGAACTTCAGACATAGATGTTTCATGGAGATGATGGCTTCCAAATCCTCTAGTGCTGGCCGGCCCCATATCAAGTTGTGGGCGCACTCGAGGTTGACCACCATGAATTCCATGTCGATCTTGATGCGATGGGAGCCGTCGACGACTTCCACGGGGAGGACTATCGTGCCCTCAACGTCGATAGAGTCCTCGGTGAAGCCGGACAACGATGTCCGTATCGGCTTGAGCAACGCTCTGTCCAGCTTTAACTGTCTGAAGGTGTCAAGGTACATGACGTCGACAGAGCTCCCCGTGTCGATGTAGGTGCGGTGGATGATAGAGTCACCTATTTCGCACCGGACGACGAGGGCGTCCCCGTGTGGTGCAAGCCCCAGGGGCAGATCCTTGTCGGTGAAGGTGATCGCCTCCGTCCGCTGCTTCTTCGGTTGGGGGGAGCGTGGGACACCTCCCCAACGTAAAGGGATTGGGCCCATTTCTTCCTCTGGGTAGCCGAGTCCCCCCCCCAGTGTTGCCCCCCCACAATGAGGTGGATGTGATTCTTCTTCGGAGGGGGCACCTCAAAGTCTTCGTCGTCGTCGCTGAGCCTGCCAATCTCCCGCTTCTTCGCAGAGGGTTCGCCCCCATGCTTGCCGGTGTTTACCCACGTATTTTTTGCGTGGGCCACCTTTAACAAACTGGGAGAGTTCCCCCCTAATGAATCAGCTTCTCGATGTGCCTCTTCAGAGTGACACAATCGTCTGTGTTGTGGGAGGTGTTCCGGTGATAACGGTAGTAGGTGCCGCCCTGATGGACGGCATAGATCTCCTTTGCCAGCCAAGGATCTCGCTCAATGAGGTCGTGCTCCTCGGCGTAATCGAGGATGGTGCTGACCGAATGGGTAAGTGGGGTCTTCGGCCTCTCCATCCTCGGCCGCCATATGCAGTCTTTGTTCTTTCCGCCAGATCCATGGCGGCCTTGTCCTTCCTGACCTCGGTCCCCGGCCGAGGGTGCACCTGCGGCTGGCGCGACGTTTGTCTTCTTGGAGGGGTGCCCCCCGTCCTTCTTGTGGCTGTGCAGCTTGTCGTCGTCCGCGTACAAGTTTGCACGCTGAAGCGCCTTCAGATAGGACCTCAGAGGGTTAGTGATGAGGCTCCTCGCATATGGGGTGCTGCGGAGGGCTCCCTGGAAGAGTACGAGGAGGGTGCGCTCATCGGCCCCCTCGACCTCGTCAGTCTCCCTCGTCCACCGATCGATGAACGACCGGAGTGATTCGTCATGGTGCTGCTTGACGGAGAGAAGATGGGTGAAGTATTTCTTCGCGCGCTTCCTTCCGGCAAAGTGAGTGAGGAAGCGCTGGGCGAGGTCTTTCCATGAGTCTATGCTCTCCTCGGGGAGTGCGTTGAACCACTCATACGTTGGCCCTTCAAGAGTGGAAAGGAACCAGCGGCAGAGGTATTCATCTGACGCGTTCACCATCAGCATGTTGTTCTGGTAGCGGCTGAAGTGCTCCTGGGGGTCGGAGCGGCCATCATAGGGCTTGATGGCATTTCCTCGATACTTCTCGGGGATAGGGGCCGAGAGTACCTTGGCGATGAAGGGGGTCCTCGTCCTGACTTGGATGATGGGGTCCCCTCGTCCTTCGGCCAACTCCCTTTCAAGGATAGTGACCTTAATCAGAAGGGCGTTGAAGCCGGGATCTCTGGATGAATTGCCTGTGGGCGTGGCGGCCAGCTGTTTGGCCTCCATCTAGGCGAGCCTTCGTTCGAGTTGGGAGATCACCTCATCCCTGGGATCACTGGCGGCCATGGTGGCACCCTGAGTCTGCAAGCGGGCTGCGTGAGTCGTGTTTATTTTGTGACGGGCATCATCCTCATGCAGATTCCCCTTGCCTTTGTCTAGGCGAGGCCGATCCGCTGTCCGGGATACCGACCCCAAGCTTTCCCTGGGTGAGCCAAGCTCACGCTGCCCAATCTGCCCCACCATCCTCTCTGAAGCAGGACGACAACAGATGTCACCTAGCCTGTTAAAGACTGAGGCTTTTCCACGCGCTGGGGTCGGTCCAGCTCGAAGCGGGGAAGCAGGGTGGGAGTGGGACAACGTCGTGTCCTGGGGCACCACCCCCTCATCGTTGCCTAGCCTGACGGCCAATGGCTGGGGTTGAGGAGGCAACGTCGTGTTCTCCCCCGTCCTTGGCATGAGTGCGCTGAGGACGGTGGGGTTCTGGGCCAAGCTGGCGATGATGGCCGAGAGCGCGGCCTGAAGCTGAGGGTCAACAGCAGGAGAGGCCGGTTGCGCCGAGGCATTGTCACCTTTCTCCGCGCGCTTCTTGTCCAAGCCGACGCGGGCGTCAGGGGCGCCGCCGTTGAGCTTGTTGCGCAGGTCTCCTGCGAGGTCGATGGCTTCCTGGAAGACATCCCCCCCCCCCCCCGACGGCCTTGTCGGCCGTAGCGTCCTCCTCGTGCTCTTGGTTCTCCTGTGCCTCAGGGATGGCTTTGCTGAGAAGGTTGCGGTTTGACTTAGTTCTTCCCATTGTCAGTTAGCTATGCTTGGTAGCGACGAAAGAGGCTAACTTGATTGTTCTAGCTCTCAATGAAAGCACCAAATGATATACTATAAGTCTAGAGAGAAGTGAGAGCTAGAGAGAGAAATGCAATGAGTTCTGTAATTAATGAATTTATCAACCCCTACAACTACCTCCAGAGGAAGTATTTATAGGAAAAATGCGGGCTGGGCTCCCAAGCCTTGGGCTTGGGAGGCCCATTTACAACTGGAGCGCTATTGGGCCGAATACAAAGTAAATGGTAGAGTATACAAATGATTAAGTGTCAAATCCTGTTCTGGGAGTTCTTTATGGCCGACGAGGGTCTGGCCGACGAGTGCATGGCCGACGAAGAGCCGGCCGACGAGGTCACCCGGTTCTTCTGGCTTCCGGATCATATTCTGGGTTGACTTCGTTTCGTCCGATGAGGGTCATCTGGCCGATGAGGGTCCCACAAGGTGACAGTTGTGCCTTCTGTTCTCTTGAGCATGTGGGTCCTGGGGTCTAGACCCATATACTCCATCAATAAGTTAAGTGATTTTAAGTTATACAGAAGATAAAAAGTTTGTCACATTTCAATTTTTATAACATCTTGAAAACTCATAGAAGGTCAACCTGTTCCTTTCAATTTTCATATAAAATATACAGTTTTTTTTTTCTACTTTAACGTTCCAGACTCTTTTCTATTTCAGATTGATTACACATTAGAGGTTCAATCTTATAGCATACTCTCACAGATTGACTTAAGGACATAGAATCTGTTTATTTCACTTGTAAATTAAAACAAACACAAATGGCAGACACAGTGAAAGTTTTGAAAAATGATTTTAGTTTTCCTTAAAAATGATTTCAAAAAAAGTGTAAAAACAGTTTACTCATTAGTTTTATATACTTGTGCTATGCTTTAATGTCATATAAGCATGCCTTTAAAATACTTTAAGATTGTATTTTACTTCCCTCCCAATAGAAGTACAACTTTAAATAATTCTCTAAGATTTTAAAAATTGTTTACACATTAAGTACAATCTTAAAAACTATGCAGTAGTTTTTTTTTACTTTAACATTCCATGCAGTTTTAAGGTTTTGAAAAATGATTTTTCGTTTTCCATAATAATGATTTTTGAAAAACTGTAAAATTGTCTTTCAAAAAGGTGACAGATTAACTTAAGATCACTGAAGTTTAAAAAACAAACTTGTAAAAAGGTTACCTTTCTTTGTACTCTTGAATTTCTGAAAGAGGGGAGGGAGTTGATATGCAACTTTGTTCCGTGGTATGCATTGGTTAGTCCCAATGTCCCTGTGATTATTATACAATATTTGTATCTTTATAAAATAATCTAATTACAAAAGTATGAAAATTAATTATAAAATTCTACCGTTATATATTTTGGTCTGACATATTTGTACGATTAAAAAGCATTCTCCTTGATTGTTGTCCAAGTATTCCTTAATCTCCTCTGCCAACTTTGCCTACAATGAGCACTTCATTTTATTGCCTCTGGAATAAAAATGCAATATTTATTAACTGTATATTATTAATAAAAACATACTTGAGATCTTCCAAAAGAACCTCAAATAGATTTGTCTTCTTCCCATCAATCACTACCTCCGTCATTTTCATGTCCTTCTTGACAACTTGTGCAATTATATCTACACAAAAAGTAAAATTAATTAAATAACATTGTTAGAGTGTTGTTTAAACATAATGCTAGGGTTAAGAAGATGCAAAGAGATCAATTCAAAGGTTAAGAAGTTGCAAAAGTTTGCTGAAATTTAGTATAAGTTTGAGACTTACTAAAATATGACATCTCATATTTGCCATCCAAAATATCATTGAAGCTAGCGAAGTCAAAATGATGCTTAGGCACACTGCTCAACATCAGGTTCCCGACCCTAGGTATTCCTAAAAAATTGAGACGATATTTGTGGGTAGTGTGTTATTTGGACTTCGAGTCGTTCATAGCAACCAATAAATTCTCGAAGTAATAAGCATCCCCTTCTTGCAAAAGTGGTTCGAATTTTGAAATAAGTGCTTTTTTCACAGTAGCATTTATCCTGATACTCTACAATAAAGTAACACAATGTTACTTTCAAAAGTGTAACAAAAATTAATGTTGGGATTACATCACAGCAAATATATTAAATGTAAATTACCTTTTGATCCAGTAGGATCATCTCCAATGAATCAACAATTTCCGGTTTTTTAAAAGCTGGAACGTGCCACATACGAATTATACCAACATGAACTCTCCATTCAATAGATCCGGACTGAATTTCATCAAGATGCACCGTCTTAACCGGCATTGTCAAATGAAGATGAAAAATAATTTTCTAATATGAAGTGTGTAAGAATTTGATGGGGTGAAATGAATTCTTTTATTGTTGTTGTTTATATAGGTATATATTATTTAGGTTTTGTAAACTTAAAAACTTCATTTAGCATTTTTGTAAACTTAATTGCTGCAACATATGATTCGTGCAGGGCTTAGTTAATTGCGGCAATGTTTATTATGGAAATAGAGATGATAAGATTATGGTAAGATTCCATGTTATAGATTTCACGTGTATTTTACTTGTAAAATTCCAATTCTTCCATTGTTCTTGTGCGAGCGTTGAAATAGCTAGAGATTGGTGATTGTAAAAAATGCTCTCATATTTGGTCAGTCATATATTTTTTCGTAATATACTGCCATAAATGCTCTCATTTATTGTGTGCATCTATACTGCCATAAATGCTTCGTTAGAAATTTATTGCATCACATATACATATGGCAATTATTATTTTTTGATCATATATACATATGGCAATTATTATTTGCTCTCATAAATTTATTTCTCTAAAGATTTCACTTTGGTTGTAAAGCATTGAATTAATAATTTCAAATAAAGCATTAATTTTGAAAAGCTTAGTAATCAATAATTTCCTCTTATAGTGCCACATATTTTTCGGTATATTTGATTAAGTTTTTCATATTCTCTTTCTTAATGTGTTTAGTTTACAACGTATTATTCGATAAATTTTAATAAGTTACGTAGTACAACGTAATATGGTCAGGAATTATATGCTCCATATTATTTAGTAATCGGAAATTTTATGGCACAGTACATTGCTAATTACACTTTATTTTGATTTTTAGTTTGTTTTATACACTTTTTATATATAGTAGGATTCCTTCCCATGTATACTACTACGTACTATACGTACTATATATACTCTATGATTTTGTGGGCAATAAATGTTAAATGTGCAATTTAATTCCTTCCCATAAGTGTATACTACTATATATACTCAATGATTTTCTTTCCATATAAAAACTATACGTGTATAGATAGTATACTCTTTGATTTAATTTCTTCCCATTGTACCCTTAATTTGGATGAGAATTTTCCCTCCAATTGTGGTGCAAAAACTGTTACTTTATATTATATAAAGATAAAATATGACAAAGAAGCCCGTTCAAAATCACTTTAACACTGATTCCGTGTATTATCTTCAAAAATAAAAGAAGCCCAATTCTCCAGCTAAGCCCAGTCCAATTTCATATTGTTGATGCTTATCCACCACAATTTCAACATCAACTTCATCTAGATCTAGTTCTTCTTCCTCTGCCCCAATCACCATCTTCTTGTATTTTTCCACGAAACTGTTCATGTAAACCTATTGCTTTAACTTTTTGCGAGAACCTTGCCAAAATCCTCCTTGTGATCCCCTCCTTCTTCCAATAACAACAACCTTCTCGGCGCCGTACTCGCCTAAGCGAACACCGCCGGACAAAACAAGCTAGGCGTTGCCTGAGACAACAACCCTAGAGAGAG
Organism: Cuscuta europaea; assembly: GCA_945859875.1. Classification (NCBI taxonomy): domain Eukaryota; kingdom Viridiplantae; phylum Streptophyta; class Magnoliopsida; order Solanales; family Convolvulaceae; genus Cuscuta; species Cuscuta europaea. Next base: position 5,319,143 of record CAMAPE010000077.1, on the reverse strand, counting down.
AAAGTAGGGCTTCGATACAATGACAATCAACTTTGACTAATGATATTTATTAATACGAAATTAATTTGAATATGAAAATTATATCTAAATGTTCCTTATTCAAAATATTTTCAAGTTATATACAAATATAGTAATTATAATCATTGTTCAAAGTTTGCTATAATTGACCAAAAAAAGTCAATATAGCAAACCTTTTCGAGACGGAGGTACTATATCAGTATTATTTCTTAACATTTATCTATAGGTGAGTTGCAAAAAAAAACATTTATCTATTGGTGTCAAAAGAACATTATCTATTAATCAATCAAAACAAGGCATCCCTTTACTATATTTTTCTCCGATCTTCTATAATTGTCAATTTATTATGGTCAATTTAAATCTCAGAAATGAACAAAAAACAATGATTGACCCCCCCCCCCCTCCCCCCCCCCCCCCCCCAAATCAACAAGTTTAGTTTGCAGAAATTGGAAATTTGCTTTATTCATCATAACACAGATATCGGAACTCTCATACAACACACATCCTTTCCAGTATGCACATATACTTCATACTAATTCAGAATTGTGCCAAAACATAACTAAACATAAGATATTAATTAATACATGATAATAATAATTATTTAAAGGAAAAGAGAAAATTAAGGGGGGGTTACTGCTGCCTTGGCCCTTCCCTTAAAAGTATAACTAACGTGTGCTTCCGTTTCTCCTCTTTCTTAAGCGCTCAGCGATGATAAAGGCAAGCTCCAGTGACTGAGAGGCATTCAACCTAGGGTCACAGTGTGTGTGGTAGCGAGAACTCAGATCATCAAATGTCACGGTATGTGATCCACCACCACCGATGCACTCCGTCACGTTCTGCCCCGTCATCTCTAAGTGCACCCCACCCGGGTTGCTTCCTTCTTGCTCATGAACATCGAAGAATGCCCTCACTTCCGCCTGTATATATGTATGATCAATCAATAAGCAACTTATTTTATGGGTAGTTGAACTGTTAAGCAAATCCAACCACTTTAACCATTCTACGTCTTGCCATAGCCCCTTCACCATTTACCATTGTCAACAGCCTTTGCCAAAATCATTTCATGCATCTTCTTGGAAAAGAACAGCAAAATCTAATACAGGTTCTTAGAACCAATTCAGTAGGCTTTGGTTTTGAATTATCCACCAGTGTTTAGGAGCACTAACTAACTAACTATTGCAAAATTTTGCAAATGTACCCCCCCCCCCCCCAATCGAACTGGTGATGAAATAATTGAAAATTGATAATTTTATCTTTTTTAACTATTATTAAAACCTATATTTTTAAGATTAAGAAATATGGAGTAACTTGTGTAAGCTGAACCAAACAGGCTCAAGAACAACAAAACTAAAGCACCTACCCACCGAGACACAACAACCTTTCAACTACCCATATGTGATGCTAACAAGTACGGGTGGGGCTGATTTCTGCCCAAGAGACTAAAACACGCCTTCACTAAGCTCTTCTTTATAAATACGGAGTAGAAACGGAATATTCTCTTGGAATTTTCATGTTCTCCTTTTCCCAATTTCCCAGCTAGATACTATCTTGTCGTTACTCTTCTTTATACTCCGTACTACAATAGGGACTACTTTTGGCAGGCCCCACACCCCACAGGAACGGCAGGCAATTATCAACTTATCAGTTATCAAATAATTCATTTAATACTACTCCGAAAGCAAATTACAAGATCCCCACCAACAATTATTGGTGATGTAAGTCATGTAACTGTTCAATTATAGAACTTAATGTAGTTGAAAGCTATGACCTAAAATGCATGCGATGTTCCATATACAATCCCAACTTCGTGTAGGCATTGCGACCTTATATACTTCATATAGCAATTTTAAAATGTGACACATAATAAGAGGAAAAAATGTCTTTTACAAGAAACTATATTTTATGTATGAAAAAATATTAAGGATATATATATACGCATTTATATATAAATATAAACGTAGGGTGAGGTTCCGGTGAGAACACTTCTTAACGTGAGAAATGAGAACGCTCCAAAACGATGCGCTTAATCATTCACGAAAATGCACATTTATAGTTAAAGTATTGCAAAATTCTAATGTGCACGTTTACGTGTAAACTTTTGCACACTTGAAATGCACATTTTCCAATTTTTACATGCACATTTCTGTTTTACTTGATGCACAATGCCAAAACCCAAAGCTCAAAAATCATTCCCATTTCTCACGTTAAGAAGTATTCTCATTTGATCCTTACTATATAAACATAAATATATCCAACTTTGTATAAGCATTGCGACCTTATATACTTCATACAACAAACTTTGACTTTTTGAGTCAAACTTTGTTAACTTTGACGGCTAATTATTCAAAAATCGTATCACTTTATAATACCAAAATAATTTTGAATACTTCATTTTAATACATATTTCATTAGTTTATTATAAGTTTTATAAATGTATATTTTTATATATTCATGTTCAAACGTCGATATTGGAGACCATGAAAGTCCAACTGTGAACTTAAATAAGGGACGAAGGTAGTATAAAGACTTTGTATCGAATGAACAAGTGTTCTTAATGTGAAAAATAAAAACTTCCACCACAGACAACGTAAATGTGCACATCCCACCCTACACACATATACAGAGTATGAATTAGAGATAGCAAAGTGAATATTTACCCTGATAGCATCAAAAGGTCGAGTCTTAAGACCGCATGGAGCTTTAATGGTGTTGCCATGCATTGGATCTGAAACCCAGGTGACAATTTGACCCGCTCCTCGGACGGCCCTAATTAAATGAGGAAGCTTGACCCTCATGTTTTCTGCTCCCATCCTTGTTATGATTGTAATCCTTCCCGCTTTGTTCTGGGGATTCAAAATCTCAATGAGCTTCACCAGCTCATCTGGATTCATTTTATCACTTACCTTAATCCCTAGAGGATTAGCGATTCCCTTCAAGAACTCAACATGTGCACCACCTAGCTGCCTGGTTCGTTCCCCGGCCCATACGAAATGAGCAGAGCAGTCATAGTAAAGCCCAGATGTTGAATCCAGTCTGGTAAGCGACTGTTCATAAGGCAAATGCAAGCATTCATGCGATGTCCAAAATTCAGTGGTTTTCATGATGGGATGCTCCATTGTAAGACCAGCAGCAGACATGAACCCAAGGGCCTCATCTACTCTATGAGCCAGTTCTCGATACCTGAAAGAAAGAACTCACAGATTATTATGTATCCTTGACTTAACTTCAGACTACCAAGAAATTAGAAAACAGACAGATATTTATAGCTTATGAATCATTAAATTCTACTGGATCTAATGCTAACATGAGTGTGAGCCTATAGTTCTCAGGCATAAATCTAAGGCAGGCGCATATGAACCAATCAGAGTCCCTTTAGGATCTTTTTGGAACCGACAAAGTGCTGCAGAAAGGAAATGAGGAGGAAAATAGAAAATGAAAATTTGGAAGGGAATAAAATATGGGGGAGGGGAATTATCATCTCCCTTAAATTCTTCAATTTCTTTTTTCAGTAATGTTTGATGTACACATTATTTGTACACGTTTCGTGCATTTTTGTGTATCATAGACATTTATTACAAAATTACCAACAACTTCTGCACTTCCAAATTGTCCCCAATACCTACAAAATTTACGGTATACACAGAAATGTGTACAAATAACTTTTTCTTCCTTTTTTATGTTTATTAATAGTCATCCCATTGACAATTTTGCAACCAAAATCATATCAAATACATAGATATACTTACTTTTTCATCTTTTCTTTCTTACTTTTCTATCGTTTCATCATACTTTTGCACTTAACCTAAGACTTCGCACCCCACTATTTGCTATAGATACAACTTTACTTTTGATTCCCGTGCAAAACTTAACAGAGGAAGTAAGAGTGAACAAATCACTTATTATTATACAAAAAATCAAAAACTATGAAAAAGCAAAAAAAGAAAACGTTTTCTTGACATTTTTTTCCAATTCCCTACTATTTCTCCGGTTCCAGACACGGCCTTAAAACTCAAGAAAGTGTCTCATACAGTCATACAAAAAACTAAAGTACAATATACTTTACTACGTATTTACATAATAAAAGACAGAACACCCAAACTTATGTTCTTATTATGAAGTATGAACCTTGCAAGGGTAACTAATGCTCTTATTTATGGAAAAATAGATTTTACTATATACCTATCACCCTGCTCACTGTGTTCTGTGAAGTCCATGTTCCATTGGGTGACCCTCTGCATAGCAGCATACCCTCCTGTAGCAAAAGCCCTCAACAGATTGAGAGTAGCTGCAGATTGGCAGTATGCTCTGATCAGCCTTTGTGGGTCTGGAGTCCTTGATTTTAAATCAAATGCATCTCCGTTCACGTTGTCACCCCTGTAACTTGGCAACTTAACTCCATCCTTCTCCTCCATTGATTCTGATCTTGGCTTCGCAAACTGCCCAGCCATTCTTCCCACCTAATCATAATATCCACGATGAATTTCATATACATCCATAAACGCACCTTTGTAACTAATCATATTATAATAAACACAAACACCTAGGATTCAACCAGGTTTAAATACTTTTGCGGCACAATTCAGCTCAAAAACTAATTTTAATTCGTACGAGAGAATTGTATTACCTTGATTACAGGCATTTGACCGCCGAACATTAGAACGGCGCCCATTTGGAGGATGATTCGAAAAGTGTCCCGAATGTTATTGGCATTGAACTCCTTGAAACTCTCCGCACAATCTCCGCCTTGGAGAAGGAAAGCCCTGCCCATTGCGGCCTCCCCGAGTTTCTCCTCGAGGCTGCGCGCCTCCCCGGCGAACACGATCGGAGGGAATGACTCGATGGTTTTAAGCACCGATTCGAGCTCTGCCTGATCCGGGTACTCGGGGAGTTGCAGCGCCTTCTTGGATTTCCAGCTCTCGGGGGACCATGCCGTATTCTCCTCAACGGGTTTGGAAACGGTTGTAGTCGCCGCCCCCCTGGCCGTGGTGGCAGCGGGAGGGGCGGGTTTGGAGGATGACTTGCCGGAAACAATGGGGGATTTGGAGGAGTCGGCAGATTGCACGGCGGAGATGGGTTTGATGGATCTGGCCGGCCTGGTGGAGAAAACATGGTTGTGGGAAGGTGAAATAGGTTGTTGGGTTTGAAGAAAGGTTTTGTTTGGGAGCAGAGAGCTGGCATTGGTGAGGGATTGAGCCATTTTTGTTTGGTGCACCTAAACCTTGAAGGAGAGAATGAGTGGCACCTGAGAATCCCAGAGAGAAATGGCGGATGGTTTTATAAGGGAGGTTTGGTTTTGGTGGGTGAAGAATTGAAATTTGAAGACGGCAGGCATGGTTGGAGTTGGGGCAGGACAAGTGCCTACGTCACTGCGTGGTAGTTGAGAGGGACATTATGGTAAATTGCACATCGGTGTTGACAAGTCAAAGATGCTTCTCCAACTTGCTCCTTCGCCCCAAGTCAAAATAATATTCTACGTGTACATGTTAATCCACATAGTAACTAATTAATTAACTAATTTAACATAGAGTATATGATAATTCTTGTATTTGATATACTCCGTATGTACTTTTTTATGGGATACTCCGTATATACTTAATATGGTAATCTTTCCACCTACATGCTCATTTAAATTATAAACCTATAAATGCTCCCTTCGTTCTCTATTACTTGTCCTCATAGACTAATCGTAACTTAGCTCCGTTGATGAATTAAATTTCATATCAGTTTATACGTGATGAAATATAATTCCAGTGAAAAGAACTTAATTGATCAAGTGTTTACTGATCGTAGGAAAGAAAGTAATAAAAGTATTCTTCGGAAAGGCCCCTTTACAAGAGATGTACAAGAGTATTTATAAGATACAGAAACTAGTATTCTAGTATGAAACTGATACAATAAATGCTATTAATTGCATATTAATTCGAATAGGACTCTTGTAACGTCTTAGCCATTGCTAGATAGCTATGTTAGAATGATAGACTGCCACGTAAGCCCTAGGAATCTCTCGGTCTCATTAGAACTCTGCTCAGGCTCGAGGTCTGCTGTCCAGCCTGCCTGGTTATGGGTTCCTTTCGTGGATTGGATCCAGTGCAGCATCCCTGTATTTGTGCATCCGGGCTTCTTTGGCGTCATATTCCCCTCTAAGTTGTTTGATGACCAACTTAGAGTCACTCTTGATCCTTAGCTTTTGGACTTTGAAGTACCTCACTATCTGAGGCCTGAAAGTAAGGCCTCATATTCTTCTTCATTATTGGATAGATTGAATAAGTACCTGAGGGCATGGTATGTCTTGAAGCCTTCAGGGGTGATGAGTACCACCCCTCCCCCGCAACCTTTGGACCCTAATGATGACCCATCAGTCATGAGGGTCCACCAATCTTCTTCGTCATAGCATCTTTCTTCTGCCACATCTCTGGCAGTTCATTCCACCAAAAAATCTGCCATTACTTGGCCTTTGATTGATGTTCTAGGTTGGAAACCTACTTGATATTGGCTGATGAGCAGGGAGCACTTCACAACTCGCGTTGTCTTGGCTGTTCTGAACAGGGTTCCCACTCCCAGATCTGATAAGACCTTGATGGGGTGGGCTTGGAAGTAATGGGCGAGTTTCTTTGTTACAACATAGACTGCGAATGCGGTCTTCTCTAGGGTTGGATATCTGAGCTTGGCGCCTGCTGTCCAGGTTGGCTCAGGCGTGGTTGACCTCATGATGGGCCAGGATCCTCCTGTTCAGGCCCTTGTGACTCGTTCTTGAGCCTTAAGGAGAGTCTGACCTCCACGGGCTAACCACTGGGCCTGGCGCCTGCTGTCCAGGTCGGCTCAGGCGTAACCAGCCTCGTAGGGGGCTTGAATCTCCCTTTTCAGGCTTTTATGGCTTCTTCATTAATCCTTCACCTGGGCTGAATCGGAATGAAGTATTAGTTTTTGTATCTGGGCTATGGGTCAGGCCATAGTACCATCACGAACATAGACTGTGAATGCGGTCTTCTCCAGGGCTGGATATCTGAGCTCAGCCCCATGGAGAACCTTGCTGACATAGTAGACCGGCCTCTGCGTGGTCCCTTTTTCTCTTACTAAAACAGAGCTTCCTGCGCTTTGGGAGACTCCCCATTATAGAGTAAGTGTCTCGCCAACCTCCAGTTTGCTGAGAAGCATATCTGACTGTAGGTATCTTTTGAGGTCTTCAAACGCAGCCTGGCATTCCTTTTTCATAATGTTGAACACTTCCCTGAGATCATCTGCATGATCGCCTGAGTTTCTACTTTTCATAATCTTGTCGTCGACGTAGGCCTCCGTGTTCCTTCCGAGTACCGCTCGAAAGACATTGGCCAGAGTTCCTTAATCCGAAAGCCATCACCACGTAACAAAAGACTCCTTCTGGTGTGATGAATGAGGTCTTCTCAGCATCATCTGGGTGCATGGAGATCTGGCGGTACCCCCTGAATGCGTCCATGAAGGAAAGAAGCTCACATCCGATGTCTTCAACTGGCTGATTGCTCAGTCAAATATCCGAAAGGAATAGTTGAAGCCGTCTTGGTCAAGGTTGACAAATACATTTTCCCAGTCGACTTTGTAGTAATGGACATGGAAGAGGATAGGAAAACACCTCTTATTATGGGAAGGCCCTTTCTGGCTACCGCCAGGGCCTTGATTGATGTCACTAATGGCTCACTAACTCTAAGAGTTGGAGATGATTTATGCACCTTCCGACTCTCAGATGTTATGAAACACCCCACATATTCCTTTCAAGGATGTCATTTTCTTGATACTTTTGAATCAATTGAAGGGTATCTGTTTGGGAAGAGAATGGACATGTAAGTGATGAATCATGTCTGTTAAAAGAAGCCGACAGTGACATGAGAGATGCATGTGAGAGTTGTGAGGATGCACTAATTGAGCAAGCGTCTCACGAAGTATTGACTGAGTTCGAGGGGGAGAAAAATGAACAAAACTTAAGAAATGACCGCCCCCTCGAACTAAAGAAACTTCATGACCATTTAGAATATGCATTCTTGGATGAAGAAGGCAAGTGCCCTGTCGTCATCGCCGCACACTTAAGTGAGGAACAAAGGGACAAATTACTTGAAGCCCTTAAGACACACAAGCAAGCAATTGCTTGGAAACTTGAGGACATCAATGGAATAAATCCCACCTTTTGTACCCACACCATCAAGATTGAGGAAGGGTTTAAACCTGTTGTCCAATCACAACGACGTTTGAACCCAAACATGATAGAAGTAGTGCGTGCTGAAATTGTCAAAGTGCTGGATGCGGGTATCATTTACCCCATCTCTGATAGCCAGTGGGTAAGCCTGATTCATGTTGTCCCCAAAAGGGGGGGGATGACTGTCACGAAAAATGAAAAGGGTGAACTTCTGCCCAGTCGAACTATTACCGGGTGGCGAATGGTAATTGATTACCGCAAACTGAATGAAGCCACCCGAAAGGACCATTTTCCCCTCCTCTTCATCGATCAATTAATAGAGAGGTTGGCAGGCCATAGTCATTATTGTTTCCTGGATGGCATGAGTGGATACTTCCAAATCCATGTCAACCCGGAAGACCAAGACAAAACTACGTTCACATGCCCTTTTGGGACCTTTGCTTTTCGTAGGATGTCTTTTGGTCTCTGTAATGCCCCTGTCACCTTCATGAGGTGCATGATTGCCATATTTGAAAAATACATCAGCCACTTCGTGGAGGTATTCATGGATGATTTCTCTATTTTTGGGGAATCCTTTGAAAAATGCCTTGAAAATCTAGAAAAAGTACTTATCCGCTGCAACAAAACCCACTTAGCCTTAAGTTTGAAAAAATGTCACTTCCTTGTGAAAGAGGGTATAGTACTTGGACACAAAGTGTCAAGTAACGGGGTCGAGGTTGACTGTGCGAAAATTGAAACGATAGAGAAACTTCCTCCACCAACCACGGTAAAAGCCATCCGCAGTTTCTTGGGACATGCGGGCTTTTATCGTCGTTTTATAAAGGATTTCTCTAAAATCGCAAAACCTCTCACCCGGTTGCTTGAAAAAGATGCGGTTTTTATATTCTCTAATGAATGTCACAAAGTTTTCCAAACACTTAAAACACAACTGATCAATGTTTGGGTACTTGTGGCCCCGGATTGGAGTTTACCTTTTGAACTCATGTGTGACGCTAGTGACTTAGTAGTGGGGGTCATTCTCGGCCAAAGGAAGGACAAGAACTTCAACCCAATCTACTATGCTAGCAAAACTCTGTCAGGGCCACAACTGAACTACACCACCGCTGAAAAAGAATTCCTTGCTATTGTTTGTGCTTTAGAGAAGTTTAGGACTTACATCATTCTTTCGAAGGTTATTATCTATACCGATCATTCGGCCATTAGATATCTCTTCCAAAAGCATGATGCTAAGCCTAGACTGTTACGCTGGATTCTTTTGTTGCAGGAATTTGATATTGAAATCAGGAACCGGAAAGGGTCTGCTAATCAGGCAGCTGATCACCTCTCGAGGTTAGATGTCGAATTAGCAAAAACCATTGGAAAATGCGAAGTGGTGGAACTTTTTCCTGCGGATAGGTTGATGGCAATATCTGCCAATGAACAAACATCATGGTATGCAGACATTGCTAACTACCTTGTTGGTAACGTCGAACCTACTGACCTAACAAGGCACATGAAGAGGCAGTTCCTGTCAGAAGCAAGACACTATTTTTGGGATGATCCATATCTATTCCGAATTTGTGCTGACAAGGTGGTGAGAAGATGCGTTACTGAAGCTAAGGGAAGAGACATACTGAAGCATTGTCACAGCGGTCCTATTGGGGGCCACTTTTCAGGGAATAAATGTCACGCCCCAGACCGCATCCGGGCCACGTAGACAACCGCCATACAACCCGATAAGAACAATAACAGTTCATTCCTATTGAATTGTACAAGGCGTCCGATTGATTCTATCGCCAAACCGATTAGTAAACACATATAATCAACGTCAATATCATAATCAAACAAATGCGGAAATAATAATATGTTTGATACTTAGCCATACGTGGCAAACACGGGCACGCAGGCCCCCAAATGTTTTAAGGAAAACATTGTTCGAAAATCCATGAGCAGTTTATAAATTTGAAATAAGAATGGAAGCACGAACCACATCTTCCTTCTTGATCAGCCACCCTAGGCAAAGGTGCGGGTAGTAGGACTCTAGCTTTAACCTGAAAAATGTGAGGACCCCTGGAGGGGTCAGTACTCCATAGAAGTACTAGTGACAATCAGGCTATATGAAGAATAACTAATGTTTCAGACACGAGACCAAAAAATAGGGTGATATATATATATATATATATATATATATATATATATATATATATATATATATATATATATATATATATATACTGTATATATTTGTAAAATACTCAACTCGTAGGTCATTTCATTTAAAGAGCCTTTTAGAGATAAAGTTCTTACCTGACTTTTCTCACTTCTTTACCGGATGCTTAGCTCACAACCTATAGTCTACCTTCGATTCATACTACCGAGTGTTTTAGGATCATTTTCCGTCCAAGGCACTCAACCCAACCTGGAGTATTTAGGATCATTTACCGTCCAAAGGTACTCGAACCCACCTGGAGTATTCTGGATCATTTACCGTCCAAGGGTACTCAACCCCACTTGGAATATTCTGGATCATTTACCGTCCAAGGGTACTCGACCCCACCTGGAGTATTCTGGATCATTTACCGTCCAAGGGTACTCAATCTTCAGTCTATTCTCTACCAAATCCTAACCTGGATATGGCTAACCTTTCATTCCCTTAACTATGGGCAATACCTAGCCCTATAGTCATATAAACATCCTTAGTAACCAACGTGGACGGGTCCCACCTGAACGACCCATGTTAACCTACTCAAAAACTGCCCGTTTTGAGTATACCCCAATTACTCGATCGAGTACTCACCTATACTCGGTCGAGTACAGGAGACAATAGCCCGTAAGGCCAATTTTTAGTGTATACTCGATCGAGTACATACCCATACTCGATCGGGTATAGAAGACAGTAGCCCCTAGGGCAAATTTTCAGCAAATACCCGGTCGGATATTTGCCAATACCCGGTCGGGTATAACAGTTGACTTGGCGGTCAACGCCCGTTTGACTGCCCAAACGGAGTCCAATTAACGTGAAATTTTACATGCAAGTACTCTTTGACGTTCTTAATCCAAAAATACCTGTTTGGGTCCTTGGAACATCATACATATCATAAATCACGCTTTCCAACTATGTTATATTCCTTAACATAACATAACACATACTTTAATACCATTAATCAATCCATAAAATATATTCTTGATTAATTCAGGTAATCTCATGCCTCACGCAAAAGTTATAAAGCATAAAGCCATCTTCTCACCTTAAATGAAGCTTATGAAGTTCTAGCCTTCCTTATTGAGCTTCGGCGAAACTCCGGCGAACTTCAACGAACTCCGGTGACAATTCCGGCGACCCTTTCAACTCCGTGAAAGTTCCTTGAATACCTTAGACACGTTACTAACAAGGTTTTATCATCATAAAACCCATATTAATGCAAATAACCTCCAAAAGGTTATTTTCCGGCGAACCGGTCACTTTGGCTTCTAAGTCCGTTCTTGGACCTAGAACTACCTTCCAACCCCTTATTCTACACTTCCAAACGTGTAGAACAATCCTAGGGTGTGAAATATGATTGTATAATCATATGAAAGGATTAAAGAAAACAAAATGAGATTAACGGGGTCATTACCTTGTTAATCTCAAGTTTTCCTCCCTAAGCTCCTCCTTTCTCTTCTTTCTTCCCTTCCTTCTTCCTCTCCTTGCTTTGCGTGGATATGGCTGACAAAGATGGAGTATTACAGAGCTTCTCTCACCTTACTTGACGGATGGGCCGAGTTGGGGGATGTATGGTTGATTGAGAATGCCTTTTTGGCATTTCTCACAAAGATAACATGGGGGAGGGTCCATTCCATTTATTGGTTTGGCCTTCAGTCACTTCTTGCTGATTTCCCACAAGGTTGTGCAGCTCCCTTGCCCTTCTTGCAGAGCTAAAAACGTGGGTTGGCCCCCACTTATGTGGGAGGTCAACCCTTTGTATCCCGGAGTGTACAATCGGTCCCGAAAATTGTATTTTCCGGACTGTTTTAATTATATTTCATTTTATCGGGACAAATAAAATATAACACATGTTATAAATCCTAATTGGACCCTAGAATTAATATATGTTCCCCATCTTTAATTTAAAAGGTCTCCGAAATTCAATTCAGGCTGTTATCTTATAAATTACAGATACTGATAATTGGACCTCGTTTGACCAACCGGTCAACCCTATGCCATTGTCATGGCCCAATTAGGATATCCACCACCATATATATATTATCTAGGCCAAGATTAATATAATATGTGGTCCCGATAATATCAGGCGGCCCCCACTTCCAGTGTGGGCCCCACGTGAATTTTACTATTCACGTAAAAGAAATGGTAAAAATTTACAATCACGTAAAAATGCTCTTATTCATTTCTTAGGGTTCAATACACAATTTGATAAAGTACAAATACTTGGGGGCGGTGTTACAATAAAACTGCCATACGGGTTCTGGACTGTGGGTACTTCTGGCCCATGATTTTTAAAGATGCTAATGTATTTGTTTCCTCTTGTGATAACTGTCAGCGAATTGGGAATATTTCTGGGCGCAATGATATGCCCCAACACTTTATCTTACCTTGTGAGGTATTTGATGTTTGGGGCATCGACTTTGTTGGACCTTTCCCCAGCTCAAGAGGGAACAAATACATTCTTGTGGCCATTGATTATGTTTCTAAGTGGATTGAAGCTCAGGCCTGCGTCACCAACAACTCTCGAGTAGTCGTGAATTTTCTGAAAAAGTTATTTACTAGATTTGGTGTGTCTAGGGTTTTGATCACAGATTCATTTCCACAATGATCCAATGGCAGAATTTTGGCCAAATATGGAGTGCAGCATCGGAGCGGAGTAGCGTACCACCCCCAAACTCAGGGACAGGTTGAGAACGCTAACAAGGATTTGAAGTCCATTTTAGAGAAAATTGTTGCCCACACCAGGAAAGACTGGCTGACTAAATTTGACGACACACTTTGGGCATTTCGGACTGCGTACAAAACCCCGATCGGAACCACACCTTTTCGCCTTGTATACGGAAAGTCTTGCCACTTACCCGTTGAACTCGAACATAAAGCACTTCGGGCGATGAAAAATATTTGTTTTAAACTTGACGCTGCAGGGAAAGAACGATTTTACCAGCTGAATGAACTGGAAGAGTGGAGAGCGCAAGCTTTTCATAACTGCAAACTTTACAAAGAACGGGCCAAACTCTATCATGATCAACACATCAAGGCCCGTGATTTCAATGATGGGGATAAAGTGCTACTGTTCAACTCCCGGTTAAAACTTTTTCCGGGAAAACTCAAATCAAGATGGTCCGGACCATTCACGGTCGTGAAAACTTACCCCAATGGAACCATCGAGATAGAAGATGCAAACGGGGATCCCTTTAAAGTCAATGGCCACCAACTCAAACTTTACCATGGTGGCCCGGTCGAAAAAAGCAAGGAGATTATCTATTTCCAGAAATTTTGAATCAAAGGAGGAAATTCGTCAAGCTAGTGACGTTAAAGAAGCGCTCATTGGGAGGCAACACATTCGAAAAAAACGAACCTTAAAAAAATTTACTTTAATTTTTACAGATGTCTGGAGGAAGAAGTGATGATCCCATCTTTCAGGAGCCACCTGACGTGCACTTTATCACGGTACGTCAAAATAAATTCAATACTAGCACTAATAAGTAGTATAGGTGAAGTAGCGTTCGTATCCACACGGAAAGGAATTATTCTCTTTTTAGTAAAACTAATAAATAAAGGGGGGCTTTGGGGTTGAATGATTTAATTTAATTAAACACTAAATTGAATGACTTATATGAGATTTAATTCAAAGATAAAAAGGACTTGGCATTGCTACTTTCCACTTGTTGATATACTTTAGTCGATCATTGTTATATCTATAACTTATTCCCTCTCGAATACTCAATCGTGGAGTATATCCAATTCATCGAGGGTAGTTATTAACAACGACGGTTCATTAATAACCCTTACTATTAGTCAATATAGAACACGCACATTATACCGACTTGATAGTAGCATTTAATCTCTTAACTCCTTGATGAGATCAATTGAGATTGAAAACCTCAACCCAACGGTTTCGGTTTAACCAATAAAATTAATCTCTCTTAAGTTTATTAACCATGACCGTGCATTAATAAACCGAAGTTACTTACTTGTGAAACCATCAACGATTAACAAGCGTATTCGTCGATCGATTCTATTAATAATTAATATATCAAACAAAACTAGTTGATCCTTTAAGTAATGTTCAAAATATTAATATGAAATATGAATAGAAATTAATTAATATTCAAGGAAGAATATTATTAAAGAAGATGAATCCTACTATAATTAATATCTAGATGTTAACAAATTGTCATCTTAGCAACACTCCCCAACATTAATATAGAGGAAGAAAATACTACTATAACTAATGTCAAGATGTTAGCTGATTGTCATCTTAGCAACACTCCCCAACATTAATATAGAGATAGTATTAAGGAAAGAACTAATAATTAATATTCAAGGGAAGAAGTTTAAGAAAAATAACTCACAACTTTAATAATCAACAAGCTTCAAGAGCAACACCAAGAAATGAAATTTTAACTCCTCATTTGGAGATTAAACATAGCTAAAAAATATAAAGAAATGATATTCTAAATTGAGCTTAAAAGTATAGAAGAAGGGATGATTTTTAGAGAAGGAAAAGTGTGCTATTTATAGGTGTTTTTCAACACCTTTGGCCGGGTACCCAACCGGGTCAAGTGCCTACCCGACCAGGTCCGGTCAAAATCAGATATCCTCCACGTTCTGGTGATCTTCGCACGCCGGATTGTCCCCGGTCACTTCTCACCCAACCGGGCGAGGTGGTGGGCCAAACCGGGCCATGCAATTTCTTTGCATTTTCGTTTTTCACTTCTTACCCGACCGGGTCAAGTGTTATACCCGGTCGGGTATTTTCTCCTGGGCAGCCAAATCTTCTTTTTCTTCACTTCAAAGTCTTCCTTTCCAACACCACAAATCCTAACTAAACTTTACAACTTACAAATAAAGACTAAAATACAATTACAACTAAAATCACACAAATGTTTACAAACTAAGTAAAATGGAAAATAATCCACATAAATCAAATATAAAAATATACAATTATGCACTACTAATTAGTGTGCATCAAACACCCCCACACTTAAACTTTTACTCGTCTTGAGTAAATGCAATCCAAGAAATACTCAAATGATAAGATCATCAACACAACCATGACAAAGTGTTTTTAGAACCAAAATAATCATAAAGTATACGCAACATAAAAAAGAATACATCAAAGGATCTTTCATTCCAATTTTCTCATGCAATGAACTCTCCTTAGTCATCACCCTTAGGATCCTGCAAAATCAAAAGAAATACTTTCTCTCATTCTCTCATTTTGCCTAGGTGCCCTTTCGGGTTTTCAACCCAGCTTCCCACATTTTTATTCAATGAATCTCACAAACTCACTCTTATTTTTGCTTTGTTTTTGCTTAAGCTGTCCTTTGTGGGTTTTCAACTTAACAAGCTGTTTTTATTATTTTATTTTTTTTTTATTTTTTTTTATTTTTTTAGAGAATACAAATGAAAAGAGTAGGATTGTGAGCATACCAGAACAATCTCCCCCCGGCTAGTACCTGACACTGTCCCTAGTGCCCGCCTGCATCACCTCCATCAAAGTGCCCTCCATGTCCATAGTGGCTATCATGAAAGCCCCCTGTGTATGGATGCTCATCCTCATCCATGTCTGTACTACCGCCATAGCCACCTCCGCCACTGGAACTCGATCCTCTAAAGTAACCTCACTGAGTGAGATCGTACCACGAGGGTGCGGGAGGGGGAGTGGTCATAGAGGCAAAGGAACCTTGGTGTGCCACATAAGAGTATATTGGACTCATCTTGTGCATAGTGTGGCGGGATTGCCCCAAGGAGACAATAGTGATGACCATCGCCGATTTCGTGACCCACGATATCCAGGGGAATGTCAGGGGATGGTATGTGGATAAATACGTCATTTCGTGGAATGATGAGCCATTTATAGATAGGTGCCCCTGTGGGTGTCATGTGAGAGAGGGCCAAGTCCTTGGTCTTTTGAATAAGCCATGACGTGCAGATGAGCTGTTTGGGGCTAATGGGGCCTGGGTCTACAAAACCATATAAGGTGGCTAGATGTGTGATTAGGCCCCCTATCACAATTTGTCCCGATGGTGATTCCACATTTTTGAAATGAGTCCATAAGATGGAGGCAACGTCAACTGGATCTGGTCCAGGTAAAACAGCTCGTGCCAGAACACACACATCCCACATTCTTGTGTGATGATTATTCGGTCTTCCGAGGAAACAATTTGAACAGAATTTCAAGAAAATTCAGAAGACCGGATGTTGCACACAATTCACACCCAGCTTAGAAAGTTCTACCACACCTTGTCCTATCATCCTCTTCCATAAGTCATACCCCACAAGAGTGTCATAATTACGAGCTTCATCAAACAAAGGGAGGCCAAAATGATGTGCAAATTCTCTTTTGGTTAATAAACGATTTTCATTGAGTAAACGAAAGGTGATGGTGTCATTTGCATGATCATCACCATCCTTTGTATACACATATGAGCTAAAGAATTCATAAACCAAATGAGGATAAGTCACATATTTCATTTCAAACAACCTAGTCATTCCAATCCTTGCAAATATGTCACACATAATTACATCAATCCAAAGGAGTGCTAAAGTAGTAATGCACATGAACCGGGATTGTTTTACCTCCCTTTTGGCTTTTTCCTTGAAGATTTTTTTGTGTGCCTCCATTCCAAATTTCACACTTTCATAGCCCGCCACCGGTGGGATAGCCCTCGAAGAAGAAGCTTTGGACTTTTTTGGAGCCATGGGAGTGGATTTTTTTTATTTTTTTCTTTGGGAATTTCGGACTTTTGGGTGTGGGTAGGATTGGGTGGCTTTTATGGGTGTAGAATGAAAGAAGGTGATGAGAGGAGTAAGAATATGGTATTGGTTGGGAATTTTTGGGGTTGAATTCGGACTTTTGATGTCCAAAAAGGGGGGTTCGAATTTGGTTAGGGTTTGAATGGTTTGGTTGATTTTGGAGGATTTGGGGGATTTTATGGGTATAGAAATGAAGAGGGAGGTGAGGAGATGAATAAAATGGGGTTGTTTGGTGAATTTTCTCAAGGGAAGGGGGAGATTCAAAGTTTTGAGTGTGTAAAAATGGAGGTTTTTGGATAGAGGTTCGAAATTGGGGTAGAGGGAGTGGGGAAGAAAGTCTCTGCCCGACCTGTTATTACATCCTTTTCCCGTTCGCCCGTCCGGGTGAAGCTATGTACCCGGTCGGGCCTTTCGTTGTTTTCAATCCAGTAGGTACTGGAACGACTACCTGGCTGGGTGGGTTATGTTACCCGGTCGGGTCCTGCTGACTTTGGACTTCGGTGGCCACTGGAATGAATACCCGTCCGGGTAGGTTATGGTACCCGATCAGGTATTAGTTAATCTTGGCCTTTTTCATTTTTATTTTCATCCGGTCGGGTGTATGGGTTGGTTACCCGGTCAGGTGCTGTGATGCTGCGGATTCCAGTAACTACTGGAACGGATACCCGGCCGGGTGAATTAGGGTACCCAGTCAGGTCTTCGTCTCACCGTTAAGCAGTATGGTCCTGAATACGCACCCGGTCGGGTAGCTTGATATACCTGGTCGGGTGCTCAAGATTTTCCTAATTCTGTCGTTGCCTCGCCCGGGTGGTTGTGCGGGTAAGGTAATTTTACCTAGGGGTGGGATCGGTCCGGGCTGGGCCGGGTTTTTGCTCTACCCGGAAATTACCCGAAACTTTTCGGGTTATGAAAAAATGGGATCGAAAAAAAGCCCGACATATTCGGTCTAAATCGGGTTTTTGAGGTTCGGGTTCGGTCCGGGTTCAGGTAGGGTTGGTTAAAGCCGAATAAAAAAATATCATTGTTTTTATTAAAAAAAGTATTCAAAAAAATGTTCGATAATCAATCAAATCGATTTAATCTTCATGACTTCACACTTTATATTATAGTAGTCAAAGCAAAACTATTTAATCAATAATTCAAAGGCTATAAAGCAACGATATTTCAATTAAGCACAAAAAAAGTACTCATCCAAAAGACTCATGAAGAGCCAAACATAAATACTAGAAAAATCCCAACAGCAAAAATTCAGACTTAGGAGAACAAAGTTCTCACAAAATGATATTTTTCTTTAAGATGGATTCAAAAACAAAGCAAATTAGAAGATCCCAAGCTTGAACACACGAAAAATAGAAGAAGCTCTGTAGTCGATTCACCTGATTGTATGAGAAGAAACGAAGCGGAGAGACCAGAGAAGAGAAGTATAGAACTCTGGAGTCTCAAAGATTAACTTTTGTAGGTTGATTACTCCTTGAAAACATGAAAGTTCCATAAATTTACCTCTTCGGAATTCTAAATGGCATCCCATGTTTGTCCTTTAGACTTCTGAGTTCTCTTCGTGATTCCCAATCGGCTAATGAAGATGTCGAGGCGGTTGGTAGCGTTGGCTTTCTGATTTATTTATTACATATACTTAATTTTTTATAATAAATTATAATTAAATATTCGGGCCGAGTTTTGGCCGGTCCGGGCCGGTTTGTAATTTTTAGGGACCGAATTTGGGCCTGAAATTTCGGGTTCGGTCCGGGTTTTTTTACCCGGCCCGTCAAAAATAAAAAAATCCCAGCCCAGTGACATTTTTTGGTCCGAGCCCGGGTCAGTTTTCGGGTTTCAGTTCGGCTTTTCCCACCCCTAAGTTTTCCTTATATCCGACCGGGTAGGATGTTGTACCCGGCTGGGTACTTCACCAGTTCTTTTTTTTTTTGAAAAAGTTCACACACACACACACACTCAAATAAATGAAAAGTAATCAAAATACAAACTTGGGTTGCCTCCCAAGAAGCGCCTTATTTAATGTCGCGGGATGACGTTATTTTTACTTTATTTTATGTTTTATGTGGGATCGTGAACATTCCTTGTTTCATCTTTCTTTCTCGGCCTTTTCCAGTAAGGCCGAGATTTCTTTCTTGTTACCACCTCAATTGTAGGTGGTTTTATTTCATTGTGTGGCGATTTCATCCATTCACCATTTTTCAAAACTGGTTTTTGTTCAATTTTCACTTCTTCAAAAAATTGGGTCTCCTCGCCTTTATTTTCAACAAAAACATGTGATGCTTGTGGTTCAAAAACATTTAAAGAACAAAGAGATTGATCTTTAATTTATTTTTTCGTAGAATCAAAATATTAAATTCTACTTTATGGTCATCGAACTCTAAAGTTAATGAACCATTAGACACGTCTATTTTTGTTTTGGAGGTTTTCAGAAAAGGTCTACCCAAAAGGATGGGTGTTGTATGGTTGTCATCTCCCATTTCAAGTACATAGAAGTCAACACGGAAAATCAAGTTTTCTACTTCGACTATCACATCTTCTATTACACCCTTCAGGTAAGTATTAGACCGATCCGCTAGTTGAATCACTACACCAGTTTGATGTAGTGGGCCGAGTTGTAAGGATTTATACAAGGAGTAAGGAATAACGTTTATTGATGGTCCTAAATCCAACAATGCTTTAGAAAAATTGGTGTTTCCTATTTTGCAAGGAATGGTGAACATGCCCGGGTCGCTACATTTTTGGGAAGTTTCTTTTTAAAAATGGCCGAGACACGTTCACTAACCTCAACCTTTTGTTTCCCCTTTAAATTGTTTTCCTTTTTATTGTGCATAATTCTTTTAAAAATTTTGCATAACGGGGAACACTTTTAATTAATTTAAAGAGTGGGATATTTACCTCAAAATCGACGAAGGTCTCGTAGATGTCCCGATCATTCTTCAGCTTCCTCGTGTCTTTCAATGCCTCAGGGAATGGAGGGAGTGGTTCATATGATGAAAGTGGAGGGAATTTAGATTTCGTTGGTTCCTCCTCTTTCGGTTGAAAACCTTCTCTAAGATCAATCTCTTGCTTTTCTTCGTCAACTTCCCGTGCTTGCAATTCTTTACCGCTCCTCAACATGATTGCATTGACATGTTGTCTTGGGTTTTGCTCAGTTTGGGAAGGGAGCCTACCCGAATCTTTTGCCTCGAGTCGACTTACGGCATTTGAAATTTGGCTAACTTGAGTTTCCAAATTTTTAATGCTCGACTTGGTTTCATGTTGGAATTGCATCATGGTTTGGTGGAATTGCCCCATGTTTTGCTGCATTGTTGCCATATTAACGGCAAGTGCTCGAATCATGTCTTCGGTGGACATACTCGAGTTCGATGTTTGGCCTTGTTCTTTATATTCTTGATGAGGAGGGTTTGTTTGTTGAGGTTGTTGAGAATTTCCGTACCTTAAATTTGGATGATCCCTCCATCCCAGGTTGTAAGTATTGCCTTGAGGATCGTACCACCTTTGACCTTGGAACCCCAACACATTGACTTGCTCGGGATTCTCCTCTTGAAGTGTTGGGCAAGAGTCGGTGGGATGTCCTTGTGTCGAGCATATGCCACAAACCTTGACTTCTTGGATTTTTGGATTTAAGAGAAAATCTTTTACCAAAGAAGTCAAGCCGGCCACTTGACTTTCCAACGAGGTGTTGGATTCCGCCGCCATAACTCGCTTTGATGACCGCCCGTTGTAATGTCTACAATTCTCGGCCAACTCCGAGATAAGATTAATAGCTTGAGAAGGAATCTTGTTGACAATTCCTCCTCCACATGCGGCATTTATCATCCGCCTATCATCATTGCAAAGACCATCATAAAAGTATAGGATGAGGTCTTGCTCCGAATAGCCATGATATGGACAGCTTGCACAAAGTTTCTTGAATCGTTCCCAGAATTCATAGAACGATTCATCATCTTGTTGCTCCACCATTGCTGATTTGTTTCTTTAGAGATGAGGAGAATGAGGCAGGATAATACCTTTCGAGGAAGCACTTCTTCATGGCCGTCCAAGTGTCTACGCTTCTCGAGGGAAGATAGAATAGCCAGTCTTTAGCGGTGTCTTTGAGGGAGAATGAAAAATCCCTCAACTTGATTTGTTCCTCAGTGACACCGTTTGGGCACATGCTTGTGCAAACAATGTGGAACTCTGACAGGTGCTTGTTTGGATCTTCCCCTCATAGACCATGGAAAGAGGGAAGTAGATGAATGAGCCCAGATTTTAGGTCGAATGTGACCCCCATATCAAGAGTTGGAAACGTGATACATAGGGGTTGTTGATTAAGATTCGGAGCGGTGAGCTCCCTCAATGTTCTTGTTACTAGAGCCATAGTGATTGGCTCTTCGGGCTCACTAGAATGAGATCTAGCACTTGATGATTCTCCCGAGTAGGTACTTGAGAATTTGTTTTTCAACCGCTCGAGAGTTCGTTCTATTTCGGGGTTTATTTTTTAGGTGAGTTGGTTTATGGATCTGGTTTTTTACCATATACTCAAACAAAGCTCAGAAAAATAGAAATCTTTATATATGTATATATTATTTTTACTTTTCTTGAAATAAAATAAAAGGAAAGTTTAATTGCCTTTCCCCGGCAACGGCGCCAAATTTGATGTGCACTTTGTCACGGGGCGTCAAAATAAATTCAATACTAGCACTAATACGTAGTATAGGTGAAGTAGAGTTCGTATCCACAGGGAAATGAATAATTCTCTTTTTAGTAAAACTAATAATTAAAGGGGGGTTTTGGGGTTGAATGATTTAATTTAATTAAACACTAAATAGAACGACTTATATGAGATTTAATTCAAAGATAAAAAGGACTTGGCATTGCTACTTTCCACTTGTTGATATACTTTAGTCGATCATTGTTATATCTATAACTTATTCCCTCTCGAATACTCAATCGTGGAGTATATCCAATTCATCGAGGGTAGTTATTAACAACGACCGTTCATTAATAACTCTTACTATTAGTCAATATAGAACACGCGCCATATACCGACTTGATAGTAGCATTTAATCTCTTAACTCCTTGATAAAATCAATTGAGATTGATAACCTCAACACAACGGTTTCGGTTTAACCAATAAAATTAATCTCTCTTAAGTTTATTAACCACGACCGTGCATTAATAAACTGAAGTTACTTACTTGTGAAACCATCAACGATTAACAAGCGTATTCGTCGATCGATTCTAGTAATAATTAATATATGAAACGAAACTAGTTCATCCTTCAAGTAATGTTCAAAATATTAATATGAAATATGAAAAGGAATTAATTATTATTCAAGGAATAATATTATTAATGAAGATGATTTCTACTATAATTAATATCAAGATGTTAACTAATTGTCATCTTAGCAACACTCTCCAACATTAATATAGAGGAAGAAAATACTACTATAACTAATGTCAAGATGTTAGCTAATTGTCATCTTAGCAACACTCCCCAACATTAATATAGAGATAGTATTAAGGAAAGAACTAATAATTAATATTCAAAGGAAGAAGTTTAAGAAAAATAACTCACAACTTTAATAATCAACAAGCTTCAAGAGCAACACCAAGAAATGGAAGTTTAGCTCCTCATTTGGAGACTAAACACAGCTAAAAAATATAAAGAAATGATTTTCTAAACTGAGCTTAAAAGTATGGAAGAAGGAATGATTTTTAGAGAAGAAAAAGTGTGTTATTTATAGGTGTTTTTCAACACCTTTGGCCGGGTACCCGACCGGGTCAAGTGCCTACCCGACCGGATCCGGTCAAAATCAGACATCCTCCATGTTCTGGTGATCTTCGCACGCTGGGTTGTCCCCAGTCACTTCTCACCCGACCGGGTGAGGTGGTGGGCCCGACCGGGCCATACAATTTCTTTGCATTTTCGTTTTTCACTTCTTACCCGACCGGGTCAATTGTTATACCCGGTCGGGTATTTTCTCCTGGGCAGCCAAATCTTCTTTTTCTTCACTTCAAAGTCTTCCTTTCCTACACCACAAATCCTAACTAAACTTTACAACTTACAAATAAAGACTGAAATACAATTACAACTAAAATCACACAAATGTTTACAAACTAAGTAAAATGATAAATAATCCACATAAATCAAATATAAAAACATACAATTATGCACTACTAATTAGTTTGCATCACCACCGCTAGCTAGGCAAGACCCACTGCATGTGCCAGATATCCCATTCACCATTGATGTTGACCGCAAATGCTTCCAGACATGGGGGCGTTTCCGTAGTCTCATACCCCTCCATGATCCTGGACCAGGGGATGCTCGAGACGTGGGAATACTGAAGCGACATTGATACGCTGCTAGGAGATTCGTTGTGGCGGATCATTCTATCTATAGAGGAGAGGGCCAGTTTCCCACTGACGATTGAGTTCCTGTGCTCACTTCACTTCACTCATTATGGTGAGACCATTCAGATAGCAGGTGCCATTGGGTCGGAGACACAGATGAGGTTCACTATTCTGGGCATCGAGCACTCCATCACTGTGGCTGAGCTCGGATGGAGGATGGGGCTTTATGCCCCAACTTATACACAGACTGACGAATTCCGCGCTCTCCCGACCCATCTACTGGAGGGATTTGACATTGATGAGTTCTGGCACACATACTCCACAGACATCGGGGGCTTTCTTCGTGTGTACCCCTTGGAGGCAGACACACTGGTATATACTCTCATTCGTGCTATCTTGTGGTTTTTTGGACAACCTAACAACACGAACAGGTTGTCCAAAAAGGACATGTTCTTCTTTTTTAGTTTGATTCACCAGAGCCCGGTGAACATGGCAGTCCTTATGGCTCGCTTCTTCCGGAGCCAAGGGAAGAGTGTCTGTCGCACTATTCATGCAGGGCCTTTCGTCACGATTCTTGATCGGTCATTCTACCCTGACCTAGACATTCTCGGATTACTATCAGTGCCGGATAGCATCCGCGTTCTTCTGTCATCATCCTTTGCGAACATGAGGATCAAGAAGAAGCGGAATACTCAGGAGCTCCCAGACATTGAGCAGACAGCTGAGGAGAGCAGCTCTTCCCAGGCACCACCACATAGGGGATCTGGTACTCCATCATACGACATGCCCAGTGCACCCGATTGGAGAGCGATGATGGATGGGATGAGGAGTGTTGGTCCCGGTTGTACTGGATACAGTCTAGAGGGGGGTGAATAGACTGTATTGGTTTTTAGCTTTTTAGACTAAGTACCAGATTTTACAGAATAGCCTGTTCTGTTGACAGAACAGACTGGCAGCGGATGGGGTTCTGGTAGGGAGTTCTGTTGATTTAGCCTCAGAGAAGCAAAGACAGTAGGCCTTTTGTTAACTCGTAGGACAAGTTCTGCTGAACACAGATACCAAGTCTAAGGAGTTAGACAGTTCTTCCGTTTACAATGCCTTAGCCCTATCACTTAAGAAGCTCTCCACGTCTTCTTCAAGTGTAGATGTCTCCTGGGATGCACTACCTGGCTTCCTTTAAGACTGGTCCTTTCACTGAGCTTCCTGGAAGTATCACCACTTCACTACTCCAGTTACTTGGACGTCCTTCTTGTAGCAAGAAGAGTTTCTGTTGAAACAGGGGTTCCTCCAACTAGCTTCGTTACAAAGGATTTGTATGTGATGAGCTTGAAGAGTTGAAGAACACTTGGAACTTTGCTTGAGTTGGAAAAAGTATTTTTCCAACTTCTGCCTTCTCTTGTAGAAGATGATGAAGTGTTAATCTCAAGGAGGCTTTTTGCTTTTAGGCGTTTGAATTTCTTGTATGAAGAGTTGTAGCACTGGTTAGCAAAAATTGCAAAGTTATCCGGTTGTTCTTCGTAGTGTATCTTTTATACTGAGGTTGTCTTCCCGTTGGAGGAGTAGGAGGACAACTGCATTAAATGAGCGATCAGTTGACTTGACCAGTAGAGCCCGGTAAAGTTGGCGGGTTACTATTTTGGGATAAAGTATTCCTGACATTGCGGCCAATCATCTGCAATTACTCTACGGAGCATGGAGAGCATTAAATGAGCATTTAATGCACGCACTGTAGCTTTTCCGTTCAATACTCCTAGCCGTTGAAGGAATCTTTTAGTTGACTTCCCGGTTTTGTGGAATTCTTCTAAGTGTCAGACCTTCTGGTGTCTTTAACTGAGAGTTGAACAGAGGATGTCTGGAGCACTTCTGTTGAGAATATATCCAACAGAGACCCAGAAGGGTTTCTGTCGGAGTAAAGGCTAACAGAGACCCTGAGGTCTTCTGTTCTGGAGCAGAGAACCAAAGGTCCTCTGTTTCAATAATGCCTTACGAGGGTCTTCTGCTCTTGGAGCCCTTCTGCTCAGAAGGTCTTCTGCTCTGAAGGCATTCTGCCAAGTCGATTACACTAAGAACTTTACAAATGAAAATTCTAATACATTAAGTCTAAATAGGGGTACTCTAAAGTCCTAATTAATCTAGCATCATCAAAATCTAAATACAGATATTCCTTACAATTTCCCCCTTTTTGATGATGCCAAAACCCTTTAACTATTTCCAGAGAAGTGCCTTCACCATAAAGAAAGATTAAAGTTTTAAAAACTTCCATTAAAATCTTGGTGGGCAACTTGACATAGGAAAATAGTAAGAGTACAGTACATTCAGATAGCAGAATATAAATGAAATAAGCAAACACAAGCAGAAGGCAGAAAGACAGGAAATGAGGAAAAGCACTTCAAAGTAAGAAGGCAGAGATGTGGTTTTATTAGATAAGATTTTACAGAGAAAATCCTTACACATTCTCCAAATTAGCTGCTTGCAGAGCTTCTTCTTCCAATCTTTGAAGCCTGAGCAGTTCTTCATTGATTTCTGCTCTGATCTTGGAAAGATTTCCAGAGCTTTGATAAGATGCCCAAATGGGAGAAAGCTTGCAGTCCAGATAGCTGAGAACACCTTCATGTATTGTCTTGCCTGGGACAATGTTCTTCTTATACCATTCTTCAGCTTCTTCTAAGGATCCCCCATACCTAACTCTCACAACACCATCTTTGTCCAAATAGAGGTGCTGTTGTTGGGTGGGAGTCATTTTGGCCTTCATATCTTCAAACTGAGCTCTGTCAATTCTCTGAGATCCACCCAATCTCCATTCAGTGAAATTAAAGACTTTCTTCTTGTTGTTGCCTTTCTTTACTGGAGATGGGGGTCTAGGTATACCTGCTGCTCTCTTCTTCTGTAGGGCAGCTTCAAAGTAGGGAGCAGGATCCACTATAGGCTCAGCAGAGGAGGGTGCCCTAGCAGGAGTTCTGTGGGATCGAGGCCTAGTCTGTTGAGGGTCCTCTTCCCCCTTTTTGGCATCATGCAGGTCCTCTATCATCAAGCTTATCTTTTGGAACTCTGAGGCCTGAGTGGAGGCTATCTGCTCAAGGGCCTCTGGTAGAGTCTGAGTGACAGAGGTAAGGCCTTCAATGAGACCTTGCTGCTTCCGAATGGCAGAAAAGATGTCCTTGTTATTGGCTTCAAGCAGCACCATCTTCTGATATCTGTCTCTGTCAATAGATAGGAGAGCTTGAGCTTGTTCTTGGTGAGCTCTGCACATTTCCTCAATAGAGGTCAGTTGCCCTTCTGTTCTGGCATCAGATTTCTTCAGAGCCTCAAGATGCTCTGAGATAGTGTTGATTGCCTGTCCTTGATCTAGGAGAGTCTGTTGAAAGATAGAGAGGGTTTTGTGGATACCTACCACTTCTGTTGACAGGCCATCTGTTCTGGCAGAGGAGGAGGCTATGAAGTTGTTGAGTGTTCCTGTGAGGTTCTCAAAACGATCAGATATGAACTGCATTCCAGAATTGAGATTATCATTCACCTGAGCAAGGTGCCCATAGTGTTTATCATTGATCTCTATCAATTTGTCCATGCCTTGGAGAATTTGTCCACCAAAGTCTTCTGCAGATTCAACAAATTTGTTGAAGGGAATGTTATTCTGTTGTCCATCAGATGGAGGCATCTCTAAACCTCTTCCCTTAGGCAAGGGGTCATGTTCTTGGACAGCTGAGAGAGATTCAACAAGCAGTTCATGTTCCAGTTGAGTCAGAGGAGGGGTCTTCTGTCTCTTTGATGTGGCTTTGTAGGATTTGCTGATCATGAATCCATCCATGTCAGATGAATCTTCATAAGATGAATAGATAGGTATTCTGTTTCTTATTACCTTGTTCTTCTTTCTGAGGGAGGGATTGAGGGCAGTAGAATGCCTAGAATACCCTTGGGGTGCAGAGATGGGGGAGATAGTTGTAGGGTCAGAATCTCTGAGAAACCATACAGGTTTAAGTTTCTCTGCAGGTTGTTGTGGAGGAGGTGATTCTGGAGGTGGGGGTTGATGTTCAGGCTCAGAAGATGAAGAGGATTTCTGTTGGTATGAGGGGTTCTGATGCTGAGATGAAATTTGAATAGGTGAGGCATTCTGTTGAGGAGGAGATGGTGGAGGTGAAGGTGAGTGGTTTCTGAATGGAACAATTGCTCTGCAGGGTGATGCAATTTGCTGTTTGGGTGAGTGAGGAGGGGTGGGGGTTTTCTGTTCAGGAGATTTAGGTTGAGGGTTTTCCGGTGGAGGGGTTTCTGTGCTGGTGGGAGGTGAGGGAATATGGGGTTCTGTTGAGATATTAACAGAAGGGGTTGGAGAGATTACCTCAATGATGTTATTCTTGAGCAAAGAAGTCCTCCACTCTTTGATATGCTCCATCATAGCTTGCCCTTCTGTCTTGGGTACTGAGGGCTCTCCCGGGTTTAAGTTGGGTTGCACAGAGTCAGTTGCCATTTTGGTGAACAGCCATTCTTCAAAGGCTTCTATCTCTCCATCTTCTAGAGGTTTGACTGTCTCCTCTGAGGGTGAGGAAATGAGGACAGCCTTTCCTTTGTAGCTTGCCTTCTTCTTCTCAAGGACAGAATGAAGAAAGTTGAGGGCAAAGCATTTTGAGACATCATCAGTCCCAACCCAATTCAGGATGGCTTCTTCTTCTAGCTCATAGTGATCAAAATATTGGATTATTTTGTGGAGGGGTCCCATTCTCCATCTTCTCCGTTCAAGGACCCGGGTAAACTGTCTGTCTAGCAAGGACAGATACCCATCTTTGATAGGACTAGGGTGCTCTGTTGGAGTTGACACCCTATTCTGGTCAGGAGATGCAGCAGAGGTGGGGATCTCTGGTTCCCCCTGAGTGTCTGCCACTTCCTCGGACACTGAGACCACAAGTTTAGCAACCTTCTTCTTGGGTTTTGTGGTCCTCTTCCTCTTCTGTCCAGCCTTCATGGTTGGAGGAGCAACAGGTTCTGCCTTCTTGGTCTTCTTCTTCTTTTCAGCAGACGGGGCTCCAGAGAGGGGTTTTTGCACCTTCTCTCCTTGTTGTCTATTAGCCTCAAGCTGAAGCTGTCTTTTCAGCTCTGCCTTTATGGCTTTTTCCCTATTTGGAGAGGCAGTCAGGAAAATTACCTTGGTGTGGTCCAAAGCTGTAGCCTTCCTCAAGTTTACCCCTTGTTTGAGGAGCACTTCTGAGATGAGCAGTCCATGCCCTAGCTTCCCAGAGTAGAGGCTAGTCTTTGGGTTCTTCTTCTTGATAACCTCAATCAGGGACTTTACCATGACTTGTCCCCAATTAATGTTTACCCCATGATGCACTGCATAGAGGGCCTTGGCATTTGCAGTTGTGACATCATCGGTGGAGGTGTATTTGCACCATAAACATTTGTGGAAAATGTTAATGAGCAGCTCAAATTCCTTCTTGAGCAGGTTCTTCTTGATGTTGACCTTCTCAACTTCCTCACCTTTTCTGCAAAACTTCTTCTTGAATTCAGGCAAAGGAATGTCAGTATCCTCCAGATCAAGTAGAGAGGCCCTGCCTTCCTCTAGTTGGATATTGAAGATCTTATTGATGACGTCAGCATTAATCAAAACTTCTTCTCCTTGGACGATGGAGGAGATGTTTTTATCCTTAAAGGAAGCGTTGAGATAGAACTCAATGGTGTCAATGTTACTGTAGGCCTCATAAGTATGGGTGATGACCTTGCTCAGTTGACACTGTGACAGTCCGTCAACAATGGTGGTCATTCTTTCCGTTTTCTCCGCGAACCTGGGTAGGACTTCCAGTTCGCATCTCATCCCTGTCAGTACATTCTTGAGAAGAGTTGCCTTTTGTTCCTTGGAAAGATCGGAGAAGCTCAAGAAAGCCATGGAGTTTTAGCGGTTTGAGAGTTTTGGAGAGATAAGAGCTCAAGAGCTTGAGAGTAATGAAAGCAGTAACGATTTAGGTTTGCGAAAGGGGAATTTATGGGTACGGGTTAGTGTACGTTTGAGATAATTTACGGTTCCAAGGTACCAATAAATGTAAAAAGGGGCGCAGTAAATATTATGCGGCTGGATACCGTTTTAAGGGTAAAAGGGTAAAAGACCTTTAATAATTTACTAGGTCACCCGGTCTTCAGAATTTTTCTAAGTCCACAACCTTCTGATAGACATAAGAGGAGGCTTTCTGTAGAGGGGGTTTCTGTTGCTAAGGTGTTCTGCCAGGGTAGAGAACAGAAGAGATTAACAGAAGGGGTTAACAGAAGGGATTCTGCGACAGGTATTCTGTTAACAGCAATTGAGCAACAGAGGGCCTTCCTTTTCAACTTTCCCTTGGAATTTCATACATCATTCCCAATTCCTCTCTCAGTTTGTTGAACCTAGCCTCAGGAAGAGGCTTTGTCAGGATATCTGCAAGTTGGTCTTCTGTTGGCACATGTTCCATGCAAATGTGCTTCTTCTCAACATGATCTCTGATGAAGTGATGTCTGATCTCAATGTGCTTTGTCCTGGAATGAAGAACTGGATTCTGAGTGATAGCAATGGCACTGGTGTTGTCACACAACAGCTTGATCTCCTTTGCTTGAATTCCATAGTCCTTCAGTTGTTGCTTCATCCAGAGTAGCTGAGCACAGCAACTCCCAGCTGCAATGTACTCAGCCTCAGCTGTACTTGTTGAGATAGAGTTCTGCTTCTTGCTAAACCAGGAAACAAGCCTCCCTCCTAGCAATTGGCAGTGACCAGAGGTGCTCTTTCTGTCTAGTCTGCAACCTGCAAAATCTGAGTCAGAATAACCAATTAGTTCAAAGTTACCTCCCTTTGGATACAATAGGCCTGCATTTGGATTTCCTTTGATGTATCTGATGATTCTCTTTGCAGCACTTAGATGACTTTCCTTGGGCTTTGATTGGTATCTGGCACAGATTCCAACAGAGAATGAGATATCTGGTCTGCTTGCAGTCAGGTACAACAGAGATCCTATGATCCCTCTGTATGTTGTTGCATCCACATCTTTTCCTTCATCATCCGGACCAATTCCTTGTGATGTGTTCATGGGAATCTTTACAGATGATTTGCCTTCCACTCCAAACTTCTTGATTAGATCTCTGGTGTACTTTCCTTGGTTGATGAAGATTCCTTCTGGAATTTGTTTCACTTGAAGTCCTAGGAAGTAACTGAGTTCTCCCATCATACTCATTTCAAATTGGCTCTGCATCACTTGAGAAAATTTCTTGCATAATTCTGGATTAGTACTACCAAATATAATATCATCAACATATATTTCTACTAACAGAATATGATTAGCAACAGAGATTTGAAATAGAGTTTTGTCAACCTTTCCTTTAGTAAACCCATGGTTCACTAGGAAAAGGGACAATGTGTCATACCAGGCTCTGGGAGCTTGCTTAAGACCATAGAGGGACTTTTTAAGCTTGTAGACACAAGAAGATTGAGTAGGAATGACAAAACCTGGTGGTTGTTCCACATAAACTTCTTCTTCAAGATCTCCATTTAGAAATGCACTTTTGACATCCATCTGGTAGACCTTGATGTTGTTGTAGGAAGCATAGACTAGAAAGACTCTGATGGCTTCAAGTCTGGCAACTGGTGCAAAGGTCTCATCAAAATCAATTCCTTCTTCTTGGCAGTATCCCTTGGCTACCAGCTTAGCTTTATTCCTTACAATGTTGCCATCTTCATCTGCTTTGTTCTTGAATACCCATTTGGTTCCAATGACATTCTGGTGCTTTGGCCTAGGAACAAGTTCCCACGCTTTGTTCCTTTCAAACTGAGTGAGCTATTCTTGCATAGCATTGATCCAATCTGAGTCTGCAAGAGCTTCTTCAACAGTCATAGGTTCCATTTGAGATATATAGCAGGCAAGCATTGTTTCTCTTCTTGATGTGGATCTGGTTTGAACTCCACTTCTGATTTGACCAATCACTTGGTTAGGGGGATGATCTCTTAACCATGTTAGGTCAGGTTCTGTTAGCTGCTGTCTTGGTCTCTCTGGTTCCTCATCTTCAGAGTCTTCATCTTCATTCAACAGAAGGGGGTTTGGTGCAGGTGTTGGAAATGCAGGGTTGTCTGCCACCTCTTCTGTTGGTTCTGGTGTTCTGTCTTCTATGCTGACTTCCTTGAGGGTCTCTGTTACCTCCTTAACAGAGATGCTTTCATCAAACTTCACATGTATAGATTCTTCAACATGTAGGGTCCTTCTGTTGAGTACTCTATAGGCTTTACTGGTGTTTGAATAACCTATAAAGACTCCTTCATCAGCCTTCTCTTGAAAGACTTTCAGATGCTCCTTTCCATTGTTAAGAATGTAGCACTTGCATCCAAATACATGAAAGTAGCTGATGTTAGGTTTTCTTCCCATCCAGAGTTCATAAGGGGTCTTCTGGTGATTCTTGTTGATCATGCTTCTGTTCTGAGTATAGCATGCAGTGTTGATAGCTTCAGCCCAATATCTCATAGGCAATCCAGATTCTGCAATCATTGTTCTTGCAGCTTCTTTTAAAGTTCTATTCCTTCTTTCTGCTACGCCATTCTGTTGAGGGGTTCTGGCGGCAGAAAGTTGATGAAAAGTCCCATTCTCATCACAGAAGTCCTTTATGACTTGGTTGACAAATTCAGTTCCTCTGTCTGATCTGATTGTCTTCACTTTCAAATTCTTCTCAGTCTGAAGTTGCTTTAACAGAGATGGCAACTTTTGAAGAGTTTCATTTTTCTTTGATAGAAAAACAGTCCATGTATATCTGGAGTAGTCATCAACCATGACTAGGGTATATTTCTTGCCACCAACGCTTGGAGTCTCAACAGGTCCAAATAAATCCATGTGAATCAGATTTAGAGGACTTGTGGAAAGATCTCCAGCAATGGGTTTGAAGGAATTCTTCACTTGTTTGCCCTTCTGGCATGCACTGCAGAGGGTCTCCTTCTTGTGTACAATGTCTGGTAGCCCTTCTACAATGTGTTCTCTGGCCAGTTTGTTGATTGTTTTGAAATTCAAATGGTTGAGCTTTTTGTGCCAGTCCCAGCTCAGTTTTGAATCTCCCTTAGCTATCAGGCAAACTCCATCCTTTGCAGTGTTCCAATCAACTACATAGATGTTCTTTTTTCTTGATGCTGTAAGAACCATTTCCTTTGTTGTCTCATGCTTCACATAGCAGAAGTCCTTTGTGAATTCAACAGTGTAGCCTTTGTCACAGAATTGGCTAGCACTTAGCAAGTTGAACTTCAGTCCTTTGACATATGAGACATCATCAATGACTATCTGGTTCGTGATCAGCTTTCCTCTTCCTTTTGTTTGACCTTCTTTGTCATTACCTCCAAAGGTAACTCTAGGTCCTTTGCATTTCTGGAACTCTGTTAGGCAACTTCTGTCACCTGTCATGTGCCTGGAGCATCCACTATCAATAAACCATTCTTGTTCAGAGATAGCTCCAGCACACAGTTCCTGCAAGATTAAAAGAAAGATTTAGGTACCCAAGCAATGCTGGGTCCTGGGGGTCATGGAGTCTGGGTAGTTGGTACCATTTTGGTCTCATCAAGTGAAACCTTGGTGGGTGGTACCCATTGTCCACCTGGTAGTTATAGTAAACTGAAGTGTGATTCACTTTGGGCAGATGCTTGTGAGGGTCATGCTTCATGTTTACATACTTTTGCATAGCTTTCTTTGTTGGAAAGAAGTCCCATATACTATCAAGAGCAGAGGGACGGTTAGCTTTGGGCTTCTGAAGTTGACTAGCCAACCTCTTCTGCCTAAAGTTAACTTTCTCTTGATATTTGCCCTTCTGGTGATCATTTCTGGCACGATTGACATGAGGTTGTCTGTCAATGAATGGTCTTTTATTTTTGTTATCTTGAAAACCTTTTCTGTTGTTAGGTTTTCTGCCAGGTTCATTATTTTTCAAAAAGGGTTTCTGTTGAACCTTTATCTTTCCCTTTTCTGGTCTGACTTCCTCATGAACGACCTTGGTGCCAGATACACCAGCTTGACAAATGGGGCTAGAAATCAGTGGCACTATGACCTTATCTGCCTTAGCAACTCTGGTGCTAGGCATTACAGAAGGCTCACCTGATTCTGTTGAGCCATAACCAAGACCAAAACCAGTGCCAATCTGTTGATCAAGCACAATCTTTTCCATGGAAGACTGGGCCTTCTGGTAAGCTTTGTACTTAATCTCGAGAGGCTCTATCTCTCTTATTCTCTTGAGAAGAGAAACATTTTCAGTCTCCAGTTGATCTCTTTCCTTAATTAGAAGATTGATTTTGATCTCAACCTCCTTCTTTAAGTCAAGAATTTCAGCTTTTAACTTACTGTTTTCTTCTGTTACAGAAGAATAAGTGGCTTGTATGGCCTTAAACTCTTCCCAAAATTCTGACATTGAATCAGAATCAAAAGCTAAGCCTACCGAAGAAAAACTAGATTAAGAAGTAGAGGTTACCTCATCATCAGAATGAGCCATGAGGCAAAGGTCTTCTGTCTCAGTATCAAGGCAACAGAAGGCCTCATCAGAATCTGAGTCGGAACTGGATTCTGTTTCTGACAGAGGGTCTTTCTCTAGTTGTTCTGTCACAAGTGCCTTTCTCCTTCTGGAGTTGTCTTCGTACTTCTTCTTTTCTCCATCCTGTCCTTATTTCTTGGACACCCTTGGATGGGGACAATCAGCCTTGAAGTGACCTGGTTGTCTGCAGTTGTAACAGAGAAGCTCTCCACTGCTTTCTGTTGTTTTGACCTTCTGGTATGGCTTTCTGTTGAAAGATGGACTCCTTCCATCTTTGGGATTCTTCATAAACTTTTTGAATCTCCTGGCAAAGGCAGCCATATATTCGTCAGATAAAAGTACTGAAGGGTCAAAATCATTTACCTTTGATGTGCTGGCAGTGAGGGCTGTAGTGGTCCTCTCTTCTGGTACATCTTCCTTTTCTTCAGTCATTTCAAACTCATGAGCTTTGAGATCTGAAATGAGCTTATCAGTGGGATAAGTCTTTACATCCTTGCTGGCTTGGACAGCAACTACCTTCATCTTCCATGCTGAGGGCAGTCCCCTCAACACTTTCAGGTTGATCTCCTTGGTGGTGAGTTCCTTGCCAAGCTCAGAGATCTCTCCAGTGAGAGTGAGGAACCTGTCATACATCTTGGAGATGCTTTCACCAGGGAGAAGTTTGAAGTCATCAAACTTCTTGTTGGCTATAGTCAGTTTGTTGTCC
Organism: Cuscuta europaea; assembly: GCA_945859875.1. Lineage (NCBI taxonomy): Eukaryota > Viridiplantae > Streptophyta > Magnoliopsida > Solanales > Convolvulaceae > Cuscuta > Cuscuta europaea. The sequence continues at coordinate 5,284,484 of CAMAPE010000077.1, read as the reverse complement.
TTCTCTTGCTCATCACCAGCTCCAATGAGCTCAAGAGTGTCCCAAATTTCCTTTGCAGTTTTGCACTTCTTTATTCTGTTGAAGTACCTATCATCAATGGACTTGTAGAGGATGTCCTTAGCAATATTGTCCAGGTTGTACTTTCTCCTCTCTTCAGTGGTCCATTCTGACTTGGCTTTACTGATCATCTGGGGTCTGGTGTTGTCAATAACATGCTCAGGATTGACCTTCTGGAAGCTTGTGAAAGGGCCAATATCTAGAACTTCCCACATCTCATCATGCAGGGCACAGAGATGTGCTTTCATCCGGATCCTCCAGTCATCAAACTTCAGATCTGAGAACATAAGATTCTTGGACAAGGAGTGATCCATTATATCAGATAGAAATGAGGTCAAACAGAAAAACAAGTGGATCTTTGTTCAGCAAATAACCTAAGAGATTATTAGAACAAGGAGGCTCTGATACCACTTGTTGGTCCCGGTTGTACTGGATACAGTCTAGAGGGGGGGTGAATAGACTGTATTGGTTTTTAGCTTTTTAGACTATGTACCAGATTTTACAGAATAGCCTGTTCTGTTGACAGAACAGACTGGCAGCGGATGGGGTTCTGGTAGGGAGTTCTGTTGATTTAGCCTCAGAGAAGCAAAGGCAGTAGGCCTTCTGTTAACTCGTAGGACAAGTTCTGCTGAACACAGATACCAAGTCTAAGGAGTTAGACAGTTTTATCTAAGTGCAAATATTAAAGCAGTAAGTAAACGACACCAGGGATTTTTATAGTGGTTCAAGGAACAACTTGTTCCTCTAGTCCACTGTTCCACTAAGCTGTAAAGACTTCCGTTTACAATGCCTTAGCCCTATCACTTAAGAAGTTCTCCACGTCTTCTTCAAGTGTAGATGTCTACTGGGATGCACTACCTGGCTTCCTTTAAGACTGGTCCTTTCACTGAGCTTCCAGGAAGTATCACCACTTCACTACTCCAGTTACTTGGACGTCCTTCTTGTAGCAGGAAGAGTTTCCGTTGAAATAGGGGTTCCTCCAACTAGCTTCGTTACAAAGGATTTGTATGTGATGAGCTTGAAGAGTTGAAGAACACTTGGAACTTTGCTTGAGTTGGAAAAAGTATTTTTCCAACTTCTACCTTCTCTTGTAGAAGATGATGAAGTGTTAATCTCAAGGAGGCTTTTTGCTTTTAGGCATTTGAATTTCTTGTATGAAGAGTTGTAGCACTGGTTAGCAAAAATTGCAAAGTTATCCGGTTGTTCTTCGTAGTGTATCTTTTATACTGAGGTTGTCTTCCCGTTGGAGGAGTAGGAGGACAACTGCATTAAATGTGCGATCAGTTGACTTGATCAGTAGAGCCCGGTAAAGTTGGCGGGTTACTATTTTGGGATAAAGTATTCCTGACATTGCGGCCAATCATCTGCAATTACTCTACGGAGCATGGGGAGCATTAAATGAGCATTTAATGCGTGCACTGTAGCTTTTCCGTTCAATACTCCTAGCCGTTGAAGGAATCTTTTAGTTGACTTCCCGGTTTTGTGGAATTCTTCTAAGTGTCAGACCTTCTGGTGTCTTTAACTGAGAGTTGAACAGAGGAGGTTTAGAGCACTTCTGTTGAGAATATATCCAACAGAGACCCAGAAGGGTTTCTGTCGGAGTAAAGGCTAACAGAGACCCTGAGGTCTTCTGTTCTGGAGCAGAGAACCAAAGGTCCTCTGTTTCAATAATGCCTTACGAGGGTCTTCTGCTCTTGGAGCCCTTCTGCTCAGAAGGTCTTCTGCTCTGAAGGCATTCTGCCAAGTCGATTACACTAAGAACTTTACAAATGAAAATTCTAATACATTAAGTCTAAATAGGGGTACTCTAAAGTCCTAATTAATCTAGCATCATCAAAATCTAAATACAGATATTCCTTACAAGGAGTCTTCAGACCTCATTCTCAGAGTTTCGGGACGCACACGTGACAGAGTTCCGAGACTTTTGATCAGCACAGGAGGCCGTCATAAGGGAGATGCAAGAGACACAGACTATGACCCTGGCTGAGTTCCGGGATTATCGACTGGCACAGGAGGTCATCGTCGGGCAAATGCGGCAGCAGATAGAGGCTCAACAGGTGGATATCGATGAGATAAAGGATTGGCTTAGGCCTCGCTATGGCCCACAGGATGATATTGGCTCTGATTAGTTTTTGCTTCCTCCTTAACATTTTACATTGTTTGTTTATTCAGGTTGGACATTACGTTGCTCTTTTGACTTGATTGCTCATACAAACTGACTATGGATGCTGTAAGGATTTTTAAAACAATTTTATTCCTGTTTTCATCATTCCTCTTCACAAAATCTTTTCAAAACTCAATTGTGAGGAAAGAACAAAAAAAAAGTGCCTTTATTTCCAAACTTTGTGCATTAAAAAGAGACCTCGAAGGCGAGGTCCACCTCAAGTGTGGGGAGGTTGCGTTTTACACTCAAAAAGTTAAAACCTTGTTTTAGAACAATCTTTTTACTATTTTTTATATGAAACATTCACTTCTCAAATGTTAACAATCACATAATAGCTTAGAGAATCACCCTTATTATAAGAATTTGCTTTTATTATTATTTTTAGAAAACTTGAAATTATTATGGGTTTTTGGTTGCGAATGTAAAGGGCTAAATTTGTTTTAATTGGACATTCATTTTATTCATTAAAACAAAAATACTATTATTAATAAATCTCTTCAAAACTAATTGTTATAGGACAATTCCATCTCCGAAAAGGGGCTCTGTTTCATTCGTTAATCATAGTCTGTGAGAATGAAATATGCATCTACCATGGGATAACACCGCCAACAAGAGTGGAAAAGAGGCACCAAAAAAAATTGTTGTGAATAAGATAAATGTCCAAATTAGAATAATGAAAACCTTGGGATAAGGAATTGATTGATGGTTTAACATAATCAATAGTTTTTATAAAGTGATAATAGAATTTTATCAATTCAGGACCCGAAAGATAGATGAATTATCAATCCGGGACCTGAAAGATGAAATGTATCGATAAAGGACCCGAATGATGGAAAACTATCAATTTAAGATTTGAATGATTGGAAATTATCAATTTAGGACCTAAGTTGTCTAAAATTTTGTTAATTTTTTTATCTTAAATTTTTTAAGTATTATTTAGTTTTATGAAACTAATAAACTTTTTTGAAGAAAAGTTTATCAAAAATTAGCAATGGAATTAATAAAAAATTAAATAAATCAAAACCCATGAAATTTTAGGTCCTAGATTGATAGTTTTTCATCATTCGGGTCTTATACCGATAGATCTCATCTTTCAGGTCCCGAATTGATAATTCATCTATCTTTCGGGTCCTGAATTGATAAAATTCCTAATTTTAAATTCTTGTATTTTGGGTGATTTTTCTAAAATGTTTAAAAGTTGAGAATAAAAAAGGAGATTTTTGTTTCTATTTCTTTAATAGCAATTCGTTTGTGATTCAGGTTTTACCTTTTGTGAGTGTGTTTCCAATCAATTTGTCGCTTGAGGATAAGCAACGCTTAAGTGTGAGGAGATTGATAAGTCCATTTTTGTACTTATTTTTCTTATCAAAATTAAGCGACTTTTGTATAGAAAATTGAAAAACAAGGCACGTTTTGGATATCTTGGTTCAAATTTCATGAATTCAGGTGAAAATTACATTCATAATATGTTTGGTGAAATTTTGGGTCAATTGAACACAGAAAGCAGAATATCAAAGTGGTTCAAAAGGGAAATTTGAGAATAGAATATAAAGAACAAGCCGGTCAAATAAGCTCATAGGTGGTCAAACAGGCGGCCAGATCTGACCGCCCTCCAGGCCGCCTATGGTATTTTTAAAGTCAACTTTACAACTTTGACCGAGACCGGAAAAGGCCGAAGGATGCCGACACTCAACGAAGGGCGGCCGCCCTCGGTGACCGCCTACGGCACAAGAAGACGAAGCCAATGACCGGTCGGTGCGAAAAGACGGCAGGCGGCCAGACAGAAACGACAAGCGGCTGCCTTTCGTGACCGCCTGCGGTGAAGTGACGTTGCCGCGTTGTTCTGTCGGTGAAAAGACGGCAGGCGGCCGGTTGATCACGAAGGGCGGCCGCCCTTCACCGCCTACGGGAAAATTTCACCTATAAATAGCCCGATTTTTGGTGAACTTAAACACACAACTTCTAACCCTAATTCAGTTCAAAAAGGTCTCCTTCTTCTTCCATTTTCGAGCTAAAAAGAGGTGAAAGAGAGAAACTTCAAACCTTCATATCTTCTTCATTTTAGCTTCAAATTGTAAGTTCTTTATATGTATTTTCATCTTCTCAACCAGTAGAATCTGAATATGTGCTTTTTTTCTCGATCTGTTCTTCGATTTTTTCTAGAATATTTATCAAGTATTTCGCATTTTCTTCTAAAAATAAAATAAAATAGTTGTTGATGTTGAATTCATTCCAATTAATTATATAGTTGTTTACTAGTCTCTAGGTTGTTATTTATCTGAAGAAAGTTAATTTTCACGAATCAGAAGTAATTCTTAATTAATTTCGGTAATTAGCTCTTATTATTGCATAAATTAAGACAAATACTCAAAAAAGGCAAAAAAATAAGTTTCAGTCCTAAATACAGTTTAATTCACTGTAATATCACTACTAGTAGTTAGTATAAAATTTATCACTAATTTAAAGTATTTTTAGTTACCTTTTGCATTTTGTAGTTAAAATTGGGAAAATTATCAATTAGTTGTTAAAATTGGATTTTAGGTCTAATAATTCGTGAAAAATTCCAGAAAGTTATATTTAAGTTCCTACAATTTTATTTTTCCAGAATTTAATTTTCGTTTACTTTTTGCTATTATACATGTTTAATTCCTTGTTAATGTTTAATTTATTTACTATTGTTGAATGCAAAAATAATGTTTAGTGGCTAAATTTGTTTTGGGCATGAATTGACTAAAGGAATATGGATTGACTTGTTAGCCTAAAATTAGGGGTTAAAATTAATTAATTGGACTAGTTATTTAAATTAATGAAATAGTAATTAATAATTGCTAGCCATTTTCATTAATTAAATTTTGGAAAATTATTTTTAACTTGTCTATGAGATTAGAAAATAATTTGAGCCAACCATATTCAAGCACATTAATAAGGCCTGGAAATAGGAAATTTTAATGAAAGCGATTTACATCTTGTCTATGAGAAATAAATTCAAATTGCTTAAATAATGAGTATAACTAGATAATGAATTTGGCTATTTTTATTAATTAAAATATTGAAGAATTATTTCTATCTTGTCTATGAGATTAGAATTTAATTCAAGCCAACCATTTTTGAATACATTAATGAAACCTAGAAATAGGATAAATTAATGAAAGTAATTTCTATTCTTGTCTATGAGAAAAGAAATTAGTATTCCAATTTTGGTTTTAATTCCCCTAATTACTAGGTCCAAGAATATATCCATTTCTAATTACTCAATTCATTACCCTTATTTGCCTCAATCTTTTCATTAATCCTTAGAGTATTTGATCTTTAAACATTCATCATTAGTTGAAATTTGCTCCTACTTGTAATTTTGCAATTTGCCTAGATTAGAACACAATCACCCTTTGTATTGAAAAAGCTTCCAACGATTAGCGATAGCCCGTGACTAAGATTAAATTAAGAAAAATCCTCCGCTATTCCTCAGAGACACGATACTTGGGGAAAACCGAAAGGTTAGACTCCATTTTACTACAACGCCGCGAAAAGCGGTTATCAAATATTCAGTGTTAAACAAACGAAACTTGAATTTGTCGTGCCTAAAATCATGCTCATTTTGCTCAAACTTTGCCGAGCTCACAAATTCATATATAATCCTCTCATTTGAGTTGCATTTCAACCCAAAAATCAATTCCATATCCAACTCACGAAAGTACCCCCCTCATGCTCTTAAAGATCCCTAATTCACGTAGAGCATCATGGCATGAAAATCAGGATGGATGTACTTGCCTTGCAATTGAGGAGAGGAATTTTGCCCGATGTTCGTTTTTGGCGAAGTGGATGTCCTCAAAACCCGAAATAGGTGCTCTAGCATTGGAGCTCTCTGTCCTTTCTCTCCTTGGAGCCATTGATGCGAGTTGGAGCTTGATAAATTTGGATTTGGGGGTTATGGGGTAGGGTTTTTGGAGTTTTGAGAATAGGGGAAAAACAGGATTTGTGGGTATGGGGATGTAGAGGAGAGTGAGGGGAAGATTTTGGTGGTGGTATAGAAGGATTTGGTGGAGTTTTGTGGGAGATAGGTAGAGAGAAAGTGTAAAAATGGAGGTTTGGGGAGAAGTGGTTCGCGTTTAGGTTTTGTGTTTCGGAGAAGATGAAGTGTGTGGATCTGTTTCGGGGTTAAATCGCAGGTGTACCCGATCGGGTACCCCGATATACCCGATCGGGTATGTGTGTTTTGTTCGATTTTCACTATTTTACCTGGTCGGGTTTTTGAAATACCCGAACGGGTTTTTGAGGCCGTAAGTTTGGCTTTTCCAGCAATACCCGATTGGGTGTAGTGATGTGCCCGATCGGGTATCTCTATATTTGTTCATTCGATCGGGTTAGGCCTCCGTGTTTTGAATTCAGCTCTACCCGACCGGGTGCATTGATGTACCCGATCGGGTCCTCCTGGGAAAAATAGATCCGATCGAGTATAAAAGTGTACTTGATCGAGTAAGATCTGCCTTAGTCCCCAAATTTAATTTCAACCGGATACCCGACCGGGTACTAGTGCATACCCGATCGGGTACTTCCAAATATTTTATTTCATCACCGGATTCGATCGAATATAAGAGTACTCGATCCCCTGCTTTACTCATATCTGACCGGGTAGGATGGTATACCCGACCGGGTACATGCCTAATTCTTCAGAACCTGCATTTTTCTTTTCTTTTTCGAAGATTTTGTTAGATACCACTCTCCCATTCTCTCGAAAAGTGACATTCAAAGAAAAATAAAACAAAAGTAAGAATGGAAAATTATGTACCTTTGCCTGGGTTGCCTCCCAAGAAGCGCCTTAGTTAACGTCGCGACACGACGCTTTTTTTATTTTATTTTCAGTTTTATGTGGGATCATGAACATCCGTATTATTAACGGTCTTGTTTGGTCGAGTTTCATTTTTCTTTTTCGGCCTTTTCCAGTAAGGCCGAGCTTTCGTTCTCATCACCACCTCAACCGTAGGTAGTTTTAGTTCGCTTTCCGATGATTCCATGCCAACCAAAGATGACTCCCCATGCTCAATTTTTTCTTCTTTTTGAAAAACTGGGATTTTATCAGATTCTCGAAAAAATTTCGGTGCTTGTGGTTCAAAAATATTTAAAGAACAAAGAGATTGATCTTTAATTTGTTTTTTCGTGGAGTCAAAGATATTGAACTCTACTTTTTAGTCATCGAACTCTAATGTTAATGAACCACTGGACACGTCAATTTTAGTTTTTGTGGTCTTCAAGAAGGGTCTACTCAACAGGATGGGTGTTGTTTGGTCATCATTTCCCATTTCGAGGACATAGAAGTCAAAAGGGAAAACCATATTTTCTGCTTCTACTAGTAAATCTTCTATTACACCCATCGGGTAAGTACTAGAACGATCCGTTAATTGAATCACTACACCGGTTTGATGTGGTGGGCCGAGTTGTAGGGATTTATACACAGAGTAAAGAATGAAATTTATGGATGCCCCTAAATCCAACAAGGCCTTAGAAAATGTGGTGTTACCTATCTTGCACGAAATAGTGAACATACCTGGGTCGCTACATTTTTCGGGGAGTTTCTTTTGAAAAATAGCCGAAATATGTTCACTAACCTTAACCTCTTGTTTCCCCTTCAATTTATTTTTTCTTTTTGTTTTGCATAATTCTTTTAAAAGTTTAGCAAAATGGGGAACACTTTTCATTAAGTTAATGAGCGGAATGTTTACCTCACACTTGGCAAAAGTCTCATAGATGTCAGCATCTTTCTCCGGCTTCCTTGTCACCCTCAGCGCCTCAGGGAATGAGGCTACTGGTTCATATGATGAAAGTGGAGGAAATTTTGCTTTTTTGATTCCCTCCTCTGAGTGAGCTTTTTCTTCAGGGTGAACCTCCTTAATCTCTTGATCTCCTTTCTCTACCTTCTTCAATGCCGCCCCATTTCTCAACATGATGGCATTCACATGTTGTCTCGGGTTTTGCTCCGTTTGAGATGGGAGTTTACCTGAGTCCTTTGCTTCAAGTCGGCTCACAACATTTGAAATTTGGCTAACTTGAGTTTCCAAATTTTTTATGCTTGACTTTGTCTCATGTTGAAACTGTATCATGGTTTGTTGAAATTGTCCCATATTTTGTTGCATGATGACCATGTTTGAGGTCAAAGTTCAGATCATGTCGTCAGTTGACATATTAGATTGAGAATTTGAGACTTGGGTGTTAAAAAATGGTTGAGAAGATGGGTTGGATTGTTGGGAGTTTCCATACCTCAAGTTTGGATGATCCCTCAATCTAGGGTTGTAAGAATTTGAGAATGGATCATACCTCCTTTGTTGATGCCCATGGAAACCCAAAGCATTGACTTGCTCTTCTTGGAGTGATGGACACGGATTAGTGGGGTGTCCGGTTGATGTGCAAATGCCACAAGTTTTGACCTCCTCAGTTTTTGGCTTTAGAAGGAGCTCTTTGACCAAGGAAGTTAAGTCGGCAACTTGACTTTCTAGAGCAGTTGTGCTTGTTTCTGCAGCAAGAACTCTTCGAGTTGAGGATTTGTGGCCGAATTGCCGTGAGTTCTCGACCAACTCCAAGATCAAGCTTGTTGCTTGTGAGAGAGTTTTGTTAACAATGCCGCCTCCACAAGCGGCGTTCACCATTCTTCTATCATCATCAACAAGACCATCATAAAAGTATAAGATGAGGTCTTGTTTTGTGTATCCATGATAGGGGTAGCTAGCACATAGCTTCTTAAATCATTCCCAAAACTGATCATCTTTTTGTTCAATGTTGCTTATTTGCTTCTTGAGAGATGATGAGATGGAAGTGTGATAGTACCTTTCAAGTAAGCATTTTTCATAGCCGCCCATGTGTTGATACTTTCCAAAGGAAGATAGAAAAGCCAATCTTTTGCGCTGTCCTTCAAAGAGAATGGAAAGGCACTCAGTTTGATTTGCTCCTCCGTGACGCCATTGGGGCACATGCTCGTGCACACAATATGGAATTCTAACAAGTGTTTGTTCAGATCTTCCCCTTTTAGGCCATGGAAGGATGACAATAGATGAATGAGCCCAGATTTTAGCTCAAATGTATTACCCTCATTGAGTAGGGAAGGTAATACACAATGGTTGTTGATTTATATTTGGAGCACTGAGCTCCTTCAAAGTTCTTGTTTCGAAAGCCATGTGGAAGGACTCTTCGGATTCGCTAGAGCTAGAGCTAGTGTTTGATGATTCCTCCGAGGGTGTGTGCGGAAATAAATTTTGCAACATCTCGAAGGCTTGTTCTATTTCTGAGTTTGTTTTGTATGTGAGTAGGTTTATAGAACGGGTTTTTACCATATACTCAACAAAGCTCAGAAAATAGAAAAGTAAGAACTCTTTATATTTTTATTTAATTACTTTTTTTTCTTAAAATAAAAATAAAAGAAAATTATTTCCTTTCCCCGGCAACGACGCCAAATTTGACGAGCACTTTGTCGTGATGTGCGTCAAAATAATAAATACAATACAACACTTATACGTAGTATAGTGTAGTAAGATTCGTATCCACAGGGAAAGGAATATTTATCTTTTACGTAACTAGTAACAAAGGGTGGGTTTAGATTGATTGATGAACTTTTAAAGTATTTAAACACTAAGATGAACGACTTATGTGGTTTAATTAATTAGAGATGGAGAGTTGTTTTTGCTTATATCCACTTAACGAAATGTTCGTCGATCTCGGTTATATCTTTAACTATCTTCCTCTCGAATACTCAATCGAGGAGTATATCCAATTCATCGAGGGTAGTTATTAATAACGAGACGTGTTCATTAATAAAACTTACTATAGAGTCAATATAGAACACACGTCGTATATTAACCCGATAGTAGCAATAAACTTAAGATGAAAACGATTGAGATTGATAACCTCAACACAAGCGGTTTATTGGTTTAATCAATATAATTAATTCCCCTTAGATTATTAACCATGAGATGCATGCATTAGTAATCCAAATTTACTATTGTTGAAAGAACCGAATTAATAACAAGCGTATTAATCGATTGATTCTACTAATAATTAATATATGTGATGCACACTAATTAGTAGTGCATAATTGTATGTTTTTATGTTTGATTTATGTTGATTGTTTGACTTTTTATTTAGTTTGTAAACATTTGTGTGATTTTAGTTGTAATTGTATTTTAGCTTTCATTTGTAAGTTGTAAAGTAGTGTTATGATTTATAGTGTTGGAAAAGAGGACTTTGAAGTGAAGAAAACTGTCCAGGTGACTTACCTAGTCGGGTATACTATTTACCCGGTCGGATAGGAAGTGAAAACGGAAGCTGCCGGGAAATTGCACACATACCCGGTCGGGTATGGCACTTTACCCGGTCGGGTATGATTTGACCCGGACCAAATAACGTGCAGAAAACACAAGAACATGGCGAATTGATCCGATTTTGACCGGTATCCGGTCGGGTACCCAGCCAAAGGTGTTGAAAACACCTATAAATAGCACACTTTTCCTTCACTAATTTTTATCCCTTCTTCCATACTCTTAAGCTCGGTTTAGAATAGCATTTCTTTATATTTTTCTAGCTATGTTTAGTTTCCAAATGAGGAGCTAAACTTCCAATTCTTGGTGCTGCTCTTGAAGCTTGTTGATTATTAAAGTTGTGAGTTATTTTCTTAAACTTCTTCCCTTGAATATTAATTATTAGTTCTTTCCTTAATACTATCTCTATATTAATGTTAGGGGGTGTTGCTAAGATGACAATTAGCTAACATCTTGACATTAGTTATAGTAGTATTTTCTTCCTCTATATTAATGTTGGGGAGTGTTGCTAAGATGACAATTAGTTAACATCTTGATATTAATTATAGTAGGATTCATCTTCTTTAATAATATTCTTCTTTGAATATTAATTAATTCCTATTCATATTTTATATTAGTATTTTGAACATTACTTAAAGGATCAAGTAGTTTTGTTTCATATATTAATTATTACTAGAAACGATCAACGAACCGATGGTTAATCGTTGATGGTTTCACAAGTAAGTAACTTCGGTTTATTAATGCACGGTCGTGGTTAATAAACTTAAGAGGGATTAATTTTGTTGGTTAAACCGTAACCGTTGTGTTGAGGTTATCAATCTCAATTGATTTCATCAAGGAGTTAGAAAGATTAAATGCTACTATTAAATCGGTATAAGGCGTTGTTCTATATTTGATTAATAGTAAGGGTTATTAATGAACGGTCGTTGTTAATAACTACCCTCGATGAAGTTGATATACTCCCCGATTGAGTATTCGAGAGGGAATAAGTTATAGATATAACAATGATCGACTAAAATATATCAACAAGTGGAAAGTAGCAATGCCAAGTCCTTTTTGTCTTTGAATTAAATATCATATAAGTCGTTCATCTTAGTGATGGAGTATATGGGTCTAGGCCCCAGGACCCACATACTCAGAAGAACAAACCACTGCACAGTGCCCTCGTCGGCCAAAGGACCCATGACGGCCGAAGAGGGACCAACTCAGAATATGGTCCTGAAGCCAGGGAACCAGGGTGTCCTCGTCGGCCGTGCCCTCGTCGGCCACGGAGGACTCGCAGGACTAGGTTTTACACTTATTCATTTATATAGCCCATCAGTTGCTTTGTATTCGGCCTAATAGTGGTCCAGTTGTAAACGGGCCTCCCAAGCCTTGGGCTTGGGAGCCCAGCCCGTATTTTTCCTATAAATACTTCCTCTGGAGGTAGTTATGGGGGTTACAAAATCATTCTATTGAAGCATTTTACTTGCACTTCTCTCTCTAGCTCTCACTTCTCTCTAGATATATACTCTATCACTTAGTTTTTAATTAAATTAAATCACTCAATCCAAATCCCCACTTTATTTACTAAGTTTCATAAAAAGAGAATTATTCATTTCCCTGTTGATACGAACTCTACTACGCTATACTACGTATTAGTGATAGTATTGAATTTATTTTGAGTGCACCTCACGACAAGGGCACATCAATATGCAACAAAACTAGTTGATCCTTTAAGTAATGCTCAAAATATTAATATGAAATATGAATAGGAATCAATTAATATTCAAGGAAGAAGATTAAAGAAAAGTAACTCACGACATACGATCCATTAAGCTTCAAAGTAGCAAAACCAAGACGGAAGAGTTTAGCTCCTCATTTGGAGACTAAACATGCTAAAAATATAAAGGAAATACTTAACTAACCTGAGCTTTAGAGTATATGTGAATGGGTTATTTTTGTGTGAAGGGTAGAGGTGTATTTATAGGAAAAATTGAGCATGCAGGGATGTGTACCCAATCGGGCATATAGGGTACCCGATCGGGTACCTCCAGAAGCTTCCCGGAAGCTAGAAATGTTAGTCATACCCGACCAGGTGTGTCGGGTACCCGATCGGATATGGACACTCGATCATGGTCAAAATATCCCATGCACGTTCATTTGTTCTCAAATATGATCTGATTTGCAAAACAAGTAGGTACCCGATCGGGTATAGGTCATACCCGGCCGGGTACAACCCAAAATCGCAATAATCTTCTCTTTTTGTCTTGCATTTTTTGCACCTTCCTTCCACTTTTGGGGTTCACCGATGGTCTCTTGTCGGATCATGGACTTATTTGAGCTCAGAATAATCCTAATCTAAACAAATTTCAAATATTTTACAAACTAAACTTATTACACCAAAAGTGTGTAATTTTCAAAGTAACAATCAACAAAACTAATTAACCACACAAACATAAACATGAAAATTACATGAATGTCAAGCTACAAGCTTAAAATTTTGAAATTAAAAATCCAGACCATAATTCATTGGGAACAAACTTCACAATTTTTTTGTTAAGATTTAGCGCATAAATGTTAATATTTTCATCTACTTCTCTCGTGTAAAGTCATGATTCATTGATAATATTTTTCTAATTTTCTTTTATTCTCTCATGTAAGTGAAAGAATTTAAAATTTTGCGGTTTGTTTTTGTCTAGTGAAAATGTGATTTCAAATATGAAACCATTTCTCTTTATAAGATACTATCGTATAACTTTTGTATGTTTCCCTAATTCAAAATTCTTTATAGCAAGTAAAAATTGTACTACTTTTTCATTTGATCGATTTAAGTACATGGTGTTCTCGAATGTCACTTATCAAATATTTAAATATAGTTTTTCTAATCATCATTTATTAATTTCTGATGTGTTATATTCGTATTTAGATCACAAAATTGTTTAATTTACTTATAGCTTTTATCAGTAAAAATAATAATATTCACACGTTATCACTAATACCTACTTTATATATACTGTCCTGGGCCCATAAAATGTCGGCCTGATTATGTTAATCCATGAAATGAGATTGATTATGGCAAGAATATTGCTCGAAGGTGCATCGATGACTGGGTGCGATCACATGGCCTCAGTTTGATCATGATCTCTCTCGCCAAAACTACTCAGAACCCGTTTGGTAGCATGAAAATTGTCTGATTTGGTTGATCCTGCTGAAATTTATGAAGTTCTGGCTGAAGTGGCTGTATTAGCTGATTCTGCTGATTTAGGAAAAAAATATTTTCAAAATATATTTTATTAATAAAACAAAGGAAATATTATATGTAAAAATAGCTAAAATGATCATCTACAGTAACTTCAGCCAAAACAGCCAGAAAAGTAACTCCAATCTTACTTTTTCTGCTTATTACACAATTCAACGCACAAAAGTAAAAGTTACATGTTTGGTGAAAAGTTGGTTGACAAAACGGCCTCTCAATGTTTGAAGTCAACTAGAAATGAAAGGAGTATACTGAGCTGAGATAAGGGACCATGATGGTTAAGGAACTAGAACCAACATTTAAGCGACTATTGGTGTTTTTTTTGGCATAAGTACACAACAAATGAAGATCATATGTCGAATCACTTTTGGAATTCCTTACATCGTGGGATCCATGAAAGAACCACATAAGATCAATGAAAGAATCATCATAGGCACAGTTCAAAGAGAATTTCTCATTCCCGTTGCCAAACCGGGTTGAACTCCTCTCCATTTTTTCTTCTCCATTTTACATCCATTTCTTTTTTTCATTCCATCTCTCTCTATCTTTTTCTCTATCTTATTCGTCAATATACCTCACCTAAAATCTTGTTCTTTCTATCTCTCTCCAACTAGAACTTTCCAGTTATCGGAGAGGATCCAAATTCTGCCAAAACATTTCATCCATCCTCATTAAGATTAAGACCATTAATGGTAGGAACAACATACTCGTACTCTCTAAGTTGATTAACAAAGTCGGATCGGAGTTTGAAATTATTTAAGGCATTACTAGAAATTGTCGGTGCGATTTTTTAATGATAAACGAATTATATTAACATGCAAGACAGTCATATCGTACAAATTAACTTAACTCGCTAGAAACAATATGGATAATTTTAAGGTTAAAACGATCAGAACCGAAGCATTGCTTATCAAGAGTACTCCAATATCCAAATATGACAACCAAATTACTCGAAATAAAATAAAAACAAGCACTGCTAAAAAACAATACTAAAATAGAGTCTTCTCACAAAATCTTTTTCTTGACAAAGATAAAAGTATGGTCATTAAATTCAGAGTCTACTTTAGCAAGACCAAACCCAATAATAGAGAAACGAAAATTGTTAAAGTAATTGACTCAAATTGACCAAGGGCAAACAAATCTAGGGTTTGGAAGAAGATGGGTGAACTCTTTTTTAATTGCGTTTTATTCAGTTTGTGTTTTTCTATTGAATTGCATGTTGTTTTGGACGTGCTATTTTTTTCTAGCAGAGAAATTCTTAAATTTAGGTCAGGTGATCAAAAGTCTGGTTTGCCAGTCATTGGCTCAGTTATGCCCATTACAGGATCAACGAATGTTATTGCTTCTACAGAGGTGATAAATTCTCAGTCTGGTTCGAGGGCGTACGTCAGACATAAGGCTTTTTATCGTTTTGTTTACTCTTTTTTCCTTGATTGTATTATCAGCCATGTGACGAACGTTATTTTGATTTAATATATTAGTAGGATTTGATGACCCAAAAAAAAAGTTTCCACCAAATTTTAAAGTAAGATTAATTGGTTCAATATGTAGAAATGGATGAATTTTAGCCAAAGTGGTTGAATAGGTTGAATCTTCTAGATTATAAAAAAAATCATATTTAAAATATTTTTTTATAAATAAAATTAAGAAAAAGTTACATGTAAAATAACCGGAATTGCATTCTGTTTTAACTTCGGTCAATTTAAGCAAAAGAAAAACTTTAATCTTATATATTTTGATTATTACACACAAAACGCATGATTTAGGAGCATATACAACTCAAACGTGTAGCTCAGTTGGTTTAAAAAATTGAAAGAATTACCAAGTTTCAAAACCATGGTTACGTCTTCTACATGTTGGACCACACGAATTTGGAGATTCAACATTTTGAAAAATTGGGAGTATATCGGTATATGTTGAAATAATTGACCAACGACTAAACATTTTTTCAACACTTTCACTAGTCATATTGTCACGTACGGTTAATGTCTGATTGTTAATTTGAAGAAATTTAGGTATTCTATGGTGAATTGTTTTTGAACTTTAATTTTTATCAACTCCTACTACTTAGTAAAAATACAACAATATTTAAATTTTTAATTCTGTCATTATATTGGGAGTACACAATTTTGACTGTCATTATATTTAATTCTGTATTAGTAAAAATAAAATAAAAATTAAATTATACGTCCTCCGGTTCCTATTAAAGTTCTCAATTTGACTTCACACAGATTAAGAAAATAAATTTGACTTTACTGTGGAGTGCACTGTTGACACTGTTTGGACACTGTTTGGCACTGTTTTGTTTCCTACAATGGAAGTGTGAACTTAAATAAGGGACATCCCAAAAAGGAAAGTGAGAACTTTAATAGGAACCGGAGGGAGTAAAACTTAGTAATAAGACGAATTCAACAATATTTTTCAAAAAATGTAATTAAAGTAAAGTACATGAATAATGTATATATTCCAATGTTGAAATTAATGAGATAAGGAAGATAGTAGATCTGTATTCCAATGTTGCTGAATAAAGGCAGTCTGGAAATGAAGAAATATAACACCATTATAATACGGCTCAATTTTTTTTTTGAAGAAATATAACACCATTTATTAATTAATACAGTACTATAGTCAGAGTAAATGAATCGTTAATAAGAAAGAACAAATGAATCAAAGAATATTTTGTGATCATAATTTCCAAACGTTCTGGGTGAAAATTGACAAAACTACATTAAACCAACGTAGAACACGTTGAGGTCGAAGGATCGAACAACGACGGCAGCAAATACTTCCGGCCATTTACGCCGAACGCATTGAAACTGGCACCGGTGGTAGGGTCCACCAACAGGTTGCCGGCGTAGCCAGGGTAGGCCCCACTTCCGTAAACCCCGGTACAAGCCGAGGCGGCTTCAAGCGGCGCGTCAGCCGGACCCTGGAAGAATCCGGTTCCGAACGGGTTCGTAACGGTCCCAGCCAACAGGCTCGCCAAGTTGATGATGATCCCATCCAAGCCCACATCGTTATTGGGCGCCACCAAGGGTTGGGCCTGCGGGCCATAAATGGGCTGGTGGAAGGGCCACGCGCACTTCCCGGGGCACGAAGCCTCGGAGTTCCCCACCCAGATGTAGGCAAACTTGTAGTTCTTCCCTCCGGCAGGGGCAATCTTGGAACTCAACGACGAACCGTGGGTCCCGCACCTGCTCGTACAAAAGCCGTCCACCATGACATCGGAAGCGGTCAAAACGACGTTGACCGCGTTCTTCTGGCCGCCCTGCGCGGCGAGCTTGTGAATATCTCCGTTCTTCAGAGACTTCCCCAGCGAGTAATCCTCGTCAAGGATCTGAACCCCCGATGAGAGGAGCAGGGAAGACCCTTTCTTGGACTTGAGCGCGCCGTAGTACTTCTCGGTGGCCTTCCACCACGTGGCCACCGAGGGCTGGACGGCGGCGAGCTTCCGCGGGCCGGAGGAAGACAGAGACGCGACGAAATCAGAAACGACGGCGCGTTGGGAAGGCGTGAACTTCCCGTACCAAATTACGTTCACGGCGACCTTCCCGGTGAGCAGGGATCCGTTGTGGTACAGAAAGGGGAAAGACTGGTCCTGGCTTGAGTCGGCGAGTTGCCTCGCTGCTAGGGAGATTTGACCCATCGAGAGAACGAGTACGGCCAGCTGAAAGAGAAGTGCTTTAGTCGAAGCCATTGGAAATTAAAGTTGTATTAGCAGAGGAGAATGGATAAATGAAAGTTGGAAGTGAGATGGAAGTGGAAAAGGAGGAATGGGTATTATATAGTCACGTCGGGAGTGCAGAGGATTAGAGATGGGCGGGAGACGCGTAATGGAACGAGTGAAGAAATAGGGTTTGGGGGTGGAGAGTGGGCTGTGACTACAGCTAAGAGAAGGATGGGTTTATGGACAGCTAAGATACAGCCTGCTGGTCGGTAAAATGACAAAAACAGAGCATTTTGGTCGTCGCTTACGGGGTAATGGGAAAGGGGCGGTTTTGTATAGCTACTTGAACCTAATTTTGCATTTTTAATTTCACGAAAAGTAAAAGGACACCCCATATAATAAGGAGCATTATTATTGAGATAGTGTGGGGCAGGTAAGGTTGAGCATGGGTCAGGTTGGGCGGGTAAAAATAAAACTTGTTCGGGTTTTGGGCAAATTTTCAGTTACTAGTTACTGCCCTCATAAAAAATTAATAAAATCATTCGGATATTGTAAATTTCTGATATAGCTCGAGTATGAAAATACTTTGTATCATACATAGTCCTTGGTTAAAAAGGATTATTATTATGAAGACAAGTTACATAAATTAAATAAAGAAAGTAGTAAATTCAGAATTAACCAACTACTGAAGTAAAATGAGCTGCTATAACATGAATACATTAGTAAGGATTATGAAGCAAACTTTAATAACATAAAACCAACTACCAAAATTCAAATTCTTGGCTTCATTATGTCACCCCTTTAGGCATAAAAATGCCAAACAAAATATTCACATATATGTAATGAACAGTGTATTATTACATAAATATGTAAAGGTCAAATATACTTGCATAAATAATGGCTTAGATAGCTTATTTTCAAATTTATAGATTGTGTGGATCATAAATAAACATTTCAAGTACATGACAGCGATTATAGTTACCTAACTTTAACTTAGAACACAGCACCAAACCGATAACATTTAGATTTGTCGTAGAAGCTTTCATCATAACCAACACAAGATTATATCACAAAGAAATCAAAGAATAAAATTGTATTACACGTCAGTTACAAGTTCACATGGGCAAAATGGTAGTAGTGGGGCACATGATCAAAAATAAGATTCATCATTCCATCCCCATCAAGATTACTCATTACTTCTTTCAAATGTCAGCATAAAGAATCGCAACTCCTAAATAGATTCATATGAAGTTAAGCTACTAAGGATTCACAATTCGCCTAGTGAATAACGTCATGAACTTTTGTACCTAAATCAGACTCATAGAGACTCTAGTTCTCATCAAATATAATGTTTTAAAATATGGTGTTTTCTGATAATTGTTATGGTCAAACAGTTAAATTACCAAACATCTTCTAACAATCCGCCAACTTATTCCACTGGTCAAACTCACTCTCTCAATCTGTTATTGACAACCCGCTAATATAATTCGTTCTCTGCTAACCGCTAAATGTCAAATACACCCACAATCCTTTGATTGAACCGTTTGCCACAACTGCTTACTTAAGTTATTAATTTATTAATACCTTCCCATATCAGCGCCACATTTATTGCTTTGACAATCCTCTCCTTAATAGCACTATAACTCTAGGAAAGAAATTCTCACCCACCCGCCCTCTCATTTTTATCCATTCGATTTTATGCACCTCATGTAGAGCCTCAAACTTCCTTCCTTCTTCGGTTCTTTCTACACCTCAAATCCTCTCCTTAATAGCACTACAACTTTAGAGAAAAATTCCCGCCCACTCGACCTCGCATTTTTATCCGTCCGATTTTATGCACCTCATCTTTGACTTCTAACTTCCTTCCTTCTTCGGTTCTTTCTACATCTCAAATCCACCAAAACGGTTGAAATCATATCATTTCGATCGACAATTCTTCTTTTGAAATCCGAATAACCACAACAAATGGGCGATCATGCTCCCTCCTACCAGATCTTTCGATGCTCTTTTGGTTCCTTCTACATCTCACACTGCCCCCAACGCTTGAAATCCCTGCACTCATATTGATACGTTTGTAATTTCCATATGTATGTTTGTGTTTTTAATTAGTTTTGATTGATTTTTACTTTGGAAATTACACACTTTTGGTGTAATAGTTTAGTTTGTTAAATTCTTGTAAATTGTTTAGATTAGGTTTGTTCTGAGCTCAAACAGGTCTTGATCAACTCAAAGGACAGTTGGTGAACCCTAAAAAGTGGAAGGAAGGTGCAAAAATAAAAAAGAAAGAAGATCCTGATTTTTTTGGTCTATACCCGGTCGAGTATGATCTATACTCGATCGGGTATCTTGTTGAAATTTCGAATCGGATCAGATCCGAAGACAAAGGATCATGCAGCGAAGATTCGGACCATGATCGAATGTCCATACCTGATCGGGTACACCAACACACCCGATCGGGTATCTCTTCAAAAACAAGCCTGAATTCGATCGAGTATGCCCTGGATCTGAAGTTATAAGCATACTCGACCGGGTACAAAGGCATACTCGATCGGGTATGCTTATGAAATTTAGGCAATGATCGATCGAGTATACCTCGAATTTGAGGTATTACACATACCCGATCAGGTACCTTGTATATACCCGATCGGGTACCCGAGCTGCATCTCAAAAGCCTATAAATACACCCCCTTTCCTTCACAATTAGATATCCAATTCCTTTATACATCTAAGCTCAGTCTAGAATAGTTCTTTCTTTATATTTTTCATCATGTTTAGTCTCCAAATGAGGAGCTAAACTCTTCCATCTTGGTTTTGCTATTTTGAAGCTTAATGATTTGTAAGTTGTGAGTTATTTTCTTTAATCTTCTTCCTTGAATATTAATTCTTTCCAATTCATATTCCATATTAATATTTTAAGCATTACTTAAAGTATCAACTAGTTTTGTTCTTATACTCCCTCCGATTCCTAAACAAGTTCCATATTTGACTTCACACATATTAAGAAAATAAATTTGACTTTACTGTGGAGTGCACTGTTTGGCACTGTTTGAACACTGTTTGACACTGTTTGACACTGTTTTGATGTAGATAATAAGGAAATGTTTGAAAGTGGAACTTAATTTTGAATCTGCCCGAAAAGGAAAGGTGGAACTTGTTTCAGAAACGGAGGGAGTATTAATTATTACTAGAATCAATCGGTTAATACGCTTGTTATTAATCCGGTTCTTTCAACGGTAGTAAACTTGGATTATTAATGCATGCATCTCATGGTTAATATGCCAAGGGGAATTAATTATATTGATTAAACCAATAAACCGCTTGTGTTGAGGTTATCAATCTCAATCGTTTTCATCTTAAGTTTATTGCTACTATCAAGTTAATATACGGCGTTTGTTCTATATTAACTCGATAGTAAGTTTTATTATTGAACGCATCTCGTTATTAATAACTACCCTCGATGAACTGGATATACTCCTCGATTGAGTATTCGAGAGGAAGATAGTTAAAGATATAACCGGGATCGACAAACATTTCATTAAGTGGATAAAAGCAAAACCAAGTTCTCGTCTCTATTAATTAAACCACATAAGTCGTTCATCTTAGTGTTAATTAAATTAAATTAAATCAAACTCAACCCCCCCCCCCCCCCCCCCCCTTGTTACTCATTATATAAAAGAAAAGTATTCTTTTCCCTGTGAATACGAACCTTACTTCGTTATACTACGTATAATCGTTGTATTGTATTTATTTTGAGTGCACCTCACGACAAGTGCACGTCAAATTTGGCGTCGTTGCCGGGGAAAGGCAATTAGTTTTCTTTTATTGTATTTCAAGATAATATAAAAAAAATATTAAACTAAAATATAAAGAGTTCTTATTTTTCTATTTCTGAGCTTTGAAGTATATGGTTAAATATCGTTCACTGAACGAAATCACCTATCAAACAAACCCCGAAATTGAACAAACTTTCGAGCGGTTGAAAAGTAAATTTTCTAATACCGACTCGGAAGAATCATCTACCAGAGATTCATCCACCGCTAGCTCGAGTTCTAGCGATTCCGAAGAGTCCTTCCACATGGCTCTTGAAACAAGAACACTGAGGGAGCTCATAGCTCCGAACTTGAATCAACAACCACTGTGTATTACCTTCCCTACACTTGATGAGGGTAATACGTTTGAGCTAAAATCTGGGCTCATTCATCTGTTGTCATCCTTCCATGGCCTGAGAGGAGAGGATCCGAACAAACACCTCTCGGAGTTTCACATCGTTTGCACAAGCATGTGTCCAAACAGTGTGACGGAAGAACAAATCAAAATGTGGGCTTTTCCATTTTCTCTAAAGGATACCGCAAAGGATTGGCTATTCTATCTTCCTTCAGGAAGTATAGGTACATGGGCGGCCATGAAGAAAGCTTTCCTCGAAAGGTATTACCCTGCCTATGTCTCCTCATCTCTAAAAAAGTAGATAAGTGAGAGCTTATTCGCCCTAAGTGAGAGCCTGACGTTGTAAGCTTGCTCACGCCTCTCATCGACCAGGTGCAGGTCAATCTTCATGCTTTCTTCGTTGGCGTCAGGCTCGTATTGTTCCACCCGTCGGCTGGGGATGGCAACTTCCGTGGGCGCCTTTGCTTCAAAGTCGTAGCATAGGGCGAAAGGCGTTTCACCTGTCGCCCTCCTCGGCGTGGTTCTGTAGCACCACAGGATGTTGGGGAGCTCGTCGACCCAATTACCTCCTGCGGCCTGGAGTTTCTTCTTCAGCCCCTCCATGATTGTTCTGTTGGCGTTCTCGACCTGCCCATTGCCCTGAGGGTAGGCAACGGAGGAGAAACGGTGCCTCACCCCAAACTCCCGGAGGAGCTCCTGGAAAGGGGCTGCCTCGAATTGGGTGCCGTTGTCTGATATAATCTCCTGGGGGACGCCGAAGCGTGTGATGATGTTCTTGTAAACAAACTTTTGGCATCTGGCCCCCGTGATGCTGGCCAAGGGTTCCGCCTCGACCCACTTGGTGAAGTAGTCGACGGCGACGATGATGTAGCGGTTATTCCCGGCGGCTCTGGGCAGGGGGCCGACCAGGTCAATCCCCCATCTAGAGAATGGAATTGCAGTGCTGACGGGGGCGTAGTTGATGGCCGACCGACCAGGGGCCTTCTGGAGTACCTGGCATGTGGTACACTTCCTGGCCAGGTCAACGCAGTCTCGTGCCATCGTCGGCCAGAAGAAGCCCTGGACGACGAGACGCCGGGACATGCTGAAAGGGCCCTGGTGCGAGGAGCAGACGCCACAATGAACTTCTTCCATGGCTATGTCGGCCTCATCCTGGTGGAGGCATCGAAGGAGAGTGCCATTGTAGGATCGTTTGTAGAGTTTGCCATCTTTGATGGTGTAGCTTGGGGCCCTGAGTTTGGCAAGTTTTGCCCTCTCCTCGTCCGGGGGCAGCTCCCCCGTTGTGATGAAGGTGACGATGTCGGAGATCCAGTCCTTTGGTCGCTGTTGGACGCACAAGACGGGGCTGGCATGGATGCTGGACATGCTCAACTCCTCGATCTTGGCCAGCTGGGAGATGTGCTCCGGGGTGTCCGAGCTGAGTTTGGAGAGGATGTCGGCCTCAACGTTCTCGGCCCTTGGGATCTGTGTGATCTCGTGGGTTTTGAACGCCTTCAGCAGCTCCTCCGCCGCTTGTTTGTACTGCTTCATCCGGCCTTCCTTTGCTTCGTACGATCCCTCCACCTGACCCACTACCAGTTTAGAGTCGCACTTGATTTTGAGGTGCTTGGCCTTGAGGCCGGCAGCGAGTCTGAGACCGCTGAGGAGGGCCTCATACTCGGCTTCATTGTTGGATACCCTGAAGTTGAAGCGGATGGCATAGTAAGCTCTGAATCCTTCAAGGGATATGAGGACGACGCCGCCACCGCATGATTTCGCGGCCGACGAGCCGTCAGTGAATAGGATCCAAGTATCGTCCGGCTCCGGCCCGGGGTTGGCGACGGCCGTCTCCCTTGCTGTGCATTCAGTGACAAAGTCGGCCAAGGCTTGCCCTTTGATAGATGGCCTTCGCTTGATCTCAATTTGAAATTGGCTGAGGAAGATCGCCCATTTCACCATCCTAGAGGAGCTGGTGGGGCTCCTCATGAGTGCGCCGAGAGGCTGCTGGGTTAGCACATGGACGGCATGGGCCTGGAAGTAGTGCCCCAGCTTCTTTACCGTATGGACGATGGCCAGCACCGTCTTCTCAATGGGGGAATACCTGAGCTCGGCCTCCCTGAGCGTTTTGCTGATGTAGAAGATGGCCTTTTGCACCCCTTCATCCTCACGGATGAGCACAGAGCTGATGGCCGACGTGCTCACCCCTAAGTATAGGAAGAGGGTTTCGCCGGCTTTGGGCTTGGAGAGCACGGGTGGGGACGATAGGTACCTTTTCAATTCGTCGAATGCTTCCTGGCATTCCGTCGTCCACTTGAAGCTGTTGGCTTTACGCATGATCTGAAAGAAGGGGAGTGCCCTCTCGGCTGACCTGGAGAGGAACCGGTTTAGGGCCGCCAGGCGCCCCATCAGTCGCTGTACTTCCTTGACGTTGCGGGGCGGCTCTATGTTGATGATAGCCTGTGTCTTCTCCGGGTTTATCTCGATGCCTCTCCGGCTGACCATGTAGCCAAGGAACTTGCCGCCCTGAACGCCGAAGGCGCACTTCTTGGGGTTGAGCCGGAGCCTGAACTCCTTCATGATTTCAAAGATTTCCCTGAGGTCGTCGGCGTGGGAGGAGGCCTGCCTGCTCTTGACGATCATATCATCGACGTATGCCTCCATTATCCGGCCGAGGACCGCCCTGAAGATCTTGGCCACCATCCTAGTGTAGGTGGCGCCGGAGTTTTTGAGTCCGAAGGCCATGCTGAGGTAGCAAAAGATTCCCTCTGGGGTCATGAATGCCGTCTTCTCTGCGTCATCTTCATGCATGGAGATTTGGTGGTACCCTCTGAAAGCGTCAAGGAACGACATCAACTCGCACCCCGCCGTCTCGTCCACCAGCTGATCAATGTTGGGGAGGGGGAACGGGTCCATGGGGCACGCCTTGTTCAGGTCAGTGTAATCAACACACATCCTGAATGTTGGCTGTTTCTGGGCGAGGACGACGTTGGCCAACCACGTCGGGTACTTCACCTCTTTAATGTGTTTGATTGAGAGGAGCATGGCGACCTCCCCTTTGACGAAGTCCCGCCTGTCGGCGGACAAGTAGCGCCGCTTCTGTTTGATGGGCGTGGAGGCCGGATCGACGGTCAGCCGGTGAGTAATCACCTGGCGGCTGATGCCTGGCATGTCGTCCGGGCCCCACGCGAAGACAACGGCGTATGACCGCAGGACGAGAAGGATGGCGTCTCGTTGGTCCTGAGGGAGTTGCTTCCCGACTATGAGAACCCGCTCCGGCTGGGAGGTATCCAGAGGGATTTCCTCGACCTCCTCGGCCGGCTCCGCTTGTGGCCTCTCCTCGTCTTTGGCGACGGCTGCCGTGATGGTGTCTATCCTCTGGCCTTCCCTCTCGGCCGGCCTCGTCAGTTTGAGGTAGCACGCCCTGGCTATCCTCTGGTTTCCTCTGGCGTAGCCGATGCCGTCATTGGTGGGGAACTTCAGACATAAGTGCCTCATGGAGATGATGGCCTCCAAGTCCTCCAGCGCTGGCCGCCCCAAGATCAGGTTGTGGGCGCACTGGAGGTTGACCACCATGAACTCCATGTCAATCCTGGCGCGGTGGGGGCCGTCACCGACCTCCACGGGGAGGACTATCGTGCCCTCAGCGTCGATAGAGTCCCCGGTGAAGCCGGATAACGGTGTCTTGATCGGCTTCAGCAGAGCTCTGTCCAGCTTTAGCTGCCTGAAGGTATCCAGGTACATCACGTTGACGAAGCTCCCCGTATCGATGTAAGTGCGGTGGATGATGGAGTCACCGATCTCACACCGGATGACGAGGGCGCCCCTGTGTGATTCCGTACCCGGAGGCAGATCCTTGTCGGTGAAGGTGATCGCCTCCGTCCGCTGCTTCTTCGGCTGGGGGGGAACGTGGGACACCTCCCCAATGTAGAGGGATTGGGCCCATTTCTTTCTCTGAGTGGCGGAGTCCCCCCAGTGTTCCCACCTACGATGAGGTGAATGTGATTCTTCTTTGGCGGGGGCTCTTCGAAGTCCTCGTCGTCGCTGAGCCTACCAATCTCCCGCTTCTTCGCAGAGGGTTCGCCCCCATGTTTGCCGGTGTTTACCCATGTGTTTTTGCGTGGGCCACCTTTAACAAACTGGGAGAGTTCCCCCTGGCGAATAAGACGCTCGATGGCCTTCTTCAGCGTGATTTAATCGTCGGTGTTGTGCGACGAGTTCTTGTGGAACCGGCAGTATGTGCCGCCCTGCTGGATGGCAAGGACCTCCTCGGCCGGCCGAGGGGCCTGCTCGATGAGGCCATGCTTCTCGGCATAGTCGAGGATGATGCCGACCGGGTGAGTGAGGGTAACCCCCGGCCATTCCAACCTCGGCCGCCAGTGGTGATCTTTCTTACTCTGTCCACCAGAGCCGTGACGGCCCTGGGCACCCTGACCGGCCGGGGACGGACCCGGGGCCGGCGAAGGATTTGTCTTCTTGGAGGGATGGCCCTCCTCTTTCTTGTGATTGTGGAGCTCGTCGACGTCAGCATACAAGCCTCCGAGCTGGAGCGCCTTAGCGTACGACCTCGGGGGGTCGGTGATGAGGCTCTTAGCGTACGGGGAGCTGCGGAGGGCTCCCTGATACAAGGCGAGGAGGGTGCGCTCGTCGGCCCCCTCGACTTCTTCGGTCTCCCTCGTCCACCGATCAATGAACGACCGGAGGGACTCATCATGCTGCTGCTTGACGGAGAGGAGGTGGGTGAAATACTTCCTTGCACGCTTCCTCTCGGCAAAGTGGGTGAGGAAGCGCTGGGCAAGATCCTGCCATGAGTCGATGCTCCCTTCGGGGAGCGCGTTGAACCACTCGTACGCTGGCCCCTCGAGAGTAGAGAGGAACCAACGGCAGAGGTATTCGTCGGACGCGTTCACCATCAGCATGTTGTTCTGATAGCGGCTGAAGTGTTCCCGGGGGTCTGATCGGCCGTCGTAGGACTTGATGGCGTTTCCCCTGTACTTCTCCGGGATGGGGGCCGAGAGGACCCTGTTGGTGAAAGGGGTCCTGGTCCTGACCTGGATGATGGGGTCACCTCGCCCCTCGGCCAGCTCCCTCTCGAGGGCGCTAACCTTGTTCATGAGCGCGTTGAGGCCGGGGTTGTTGGAGGCGCCGGCCGTAGGGATGTTGGCCGACTGCTTGGCCTCGATCTGAGCCAGCCTCCTTTCCAGCTGGGTGATGACCTCGTCCCGGGGGTCCCTGGCGGCCGCAGCGGCGCCCGGCTGGTTCCTCATGCGCTCGTTGTGAGCCGCATTGATCTGGTGGCGCACGTCATCCTCGTGCAACTTTCCCTTGCCCTCGTCCGGGCGGGGCTGGTCCGCTGTCCGGGACACATACCCCAAGCTTTCCCTCGGCGAGCCAGGACGAGGCTCACCAATCCGTCCCGCCATCCTCTCCGAAACCGGACGACGGCGCGTGTCACCTAGCCTGTTGAAGGCAGAGGCTTTTCCACGCGCTAGGGTCTGCCCGGGCCGAAGAGGGGAAGCAGGGTGGGAGTGGGACGACGCCGTGTCCTGGGCCACCACCCCCTCATCGTTGCCTATCCGGACGGCCAATGGTTGGGGCTGAGGAGGTGGAGTGACGTTCCCCCCGGTCCTTGGCAAGAGTGCGCTGAGGACGGTGGGGTTCTGAGCCAGGCTGGCGATGATGACCGACAGCGCGGCCTGGACCTGTGGATCCACGGACGGAGAGGCCGCGGCCGTAGGCTGGGCCGGGGCGTGGTCCGTCTTCTCAGCTCGTTTCTTGTCCAAGCCGATGCGGGCATCAGGGGCTCCGCCGTTGAGTTGGTTGCGGAGGTCCACCGTGAGGTTGATGGCCTCCTGGAAGACGTCCCCCCCGCCGACCTGGTCGGCCGTGGCGTCCTCATCGTGCTCCCTGGGCTCTTGGTCCTCAGGGATGGCCTTGCTGACGAGGTTGCGGTTTGATTTAGTTCTTCCCATGATCAGTGGTTAGCTGTGCTTGGTAGCGACGAAGGGTGCTAACTTGATTGTTCTAGCTCTCAACGAGAGCACCAAATGATAGAGTATATCTAGAGAGAAGTGAGAGCTAGAGAGAGAAGTGCAATAATATGCTTCAATAGAATGAATTTGTCACCCCTATAACTACTCCCAAGGGGAGTATTTATAGAGAAAATACGGGCTGAGCTCCCAAGCCTTGGGCTTGGGAGGCCCATTTACAACTGGACCGCTACTGGGCCGAATACAAAGCCACTAATGGGCTGTACGAATGAGTAAGTATAAAATCCGGTTCTGTGAGGTCTTCGTGGCCGACGAGGGCGTGGCCGACGAGGGCACGGCCGACGAGGGCACCCGGGTTCCTTGGGCTCAGGACCATAATCTGAGTTGGCACCTTCTCGGCCGACGGGGGTCCCTTGGCCGACGTGGGCGCCACTCGGTGTCTTGTGCTTTCTGTTCTTCTAGGTATGTGGGTCCAGGGGCTCAGACCCATATACTCCATAAAACCTGCCTCTGTCTCCTCATCTCTAAAAAAGCAGATAACAAATGTGGAGCAAAAGGATGATGAATCGTTCTACGAATATTGGGAACGATTCAAGAAACTTTGTGCAAGCTGTCCATACCACGGCTATTCGGAGCAAGACCTCATCTTATACTTCTATGATGGTCTTTGCAATGATGATAGGCGGATGATCAAGACCGCATGTGGAGGGGGGATTGTCAACAAGACTCCTTCTCAAGCTAGAAACCTTATCTCGGAGTTGGCCGAGAATTGCAGATACTATGATCGGCGGTCATCCAAACGAGTTATGGCGGCAGAATCCAACAACTCGTTGGAAAGTCAAGTAGCCGGCTTGACTTCTTTGGTTAAAGATTTTCTCTTAAAACTAAAAACCCAAGAAGTCAAGGTCTGCGGCATATGCTCGACACAAGGGCACCCCACCGACTCTTGCCCAACGCTACAAGAGGAGAACTCCGAGCAAGTCAATGCTTTAGGGTTTCAAGGCCAAAAGAGGTTTTATCCGCACTCTAACTCCTACAATCCCGGGTGGAGAGATCACCCAAATTTGAGATATGGGAACCCTCAACCACAACAAAGTCAGCCCTTGCAACAATCTTTCCCAAATCATCAAGGCCAAACTTCAAACTCAAGTATGTCCACCGAAGACATGATCCGAGCACTCACCTCAAATGTCTCAACCATGCAACAAAACATGGTTCGATTTCAGCATGAGACCAAGTCTAGCATTCAAAATTTGGAAAGCCAAGTGAGTCAAATTGCAAATGCCGTGAACCGACTTGAAACGAAGGATTCGGGTAAACTCCCATCTCAAACGGAGCAAAACCTAAGACAACATGTGAATGCTATCATGTTGAGAAGTGGGGCAATGTTGAAAGAGGTAGATAGAGAGATTGAGGAGGTGGAACCTGAAAAAGTAGTTCAGCCGGAGGAGGGGATCACAGAAACCAAGCTCCCTCCACTTTCATCATATGAACCAGTAATCCCGTTTCCTGAGGCGCTGAGGGAGACAAAGAAGCTAGAGAAAGATGCTGACATCTATGAAACTTTCGCCAAGTGTGAGGTAAACATTCCGCTTCTTAACTTAATGAAAAATGTCCCCCGTTTTGCTAAATTTTTAAAAGAATTATGCAAAACAAAAAGGAAAGATAAATTGAAGGGGAAACAAGAGGTTAGAGTTAGTGAACGTGTCTCGGCTATTTTCCAAAGAACTCCTCGAAAAATGTAACGACCCAGGCATGTTCATTATCCCTTGCAAAATAGGACACACCACATTTCCTAGGGCCTTGTTGGATTTAGGGGCATCAATAAATGTCATCCCCTATTCTGTTTATAAATCTCTACAACTTGGCCCATTACATCAAACCGGTGTAGTGATTCAACTAGCGGAATATTCTAGTACTTACCCGAAGGGTGTAATAGAAGATGTGCTAGTAGAAGTAGAAAATATGGTTTTCCCTGTTGACTTCTATGTCCTTGAAATGAGAACTGATGATCAAACAACACCCATCCTTTTGGGTAGACCCTTCATGAAGACCGCAAAAACAAAAATTGACATGTCTAGTGGTTCATTAACTTTAGAGTTCGATGACCAAAAAGTAGAATTCAACATCTTGGACTCTACGAAAAAACGAATGCAAAATCTAACTCTTTTTTCTTTAAATGTTTTTGAACCACAAGAACCGATATTTTTTAAAGAAGATGATAAAATCAAATTTTTTCAAGAAGAAAAAAATAAACATGAGAAGTCATCTTTGATAGAAAGGGATGTGTTGAAATGTGAATTAAATCCACCTATGATTGAGGTGGTAATGAGAAAGAAATCCTGGCCTTAGTGGAAAAGGCCGAAAAATAAAACTGAAAAATGGCTAAATAGGGCCTCAAAAAATAAAACAAGGGATGCTCACGATCCCACATAAAAAAAAATGAATAACGTCGTGTCACGACGTTAACTAAGGCGCTTCTTGGGAGGCAACCCAAGTTTTATTTTTATTTTTCGTTATTTCGAGTGTTTAAAGTTCATTTTTTTAATTATTTGAGAGATCAGTGAGAGAGGGAGCTAATCATGGGTTTTGGAGAAAAAGAAAAAAATGCAGGTTTTGAAGCTATGAGGACATACTCGATCGAGTACCACCTTATACTCGGTCGGGTATGGCTAAAAGAAGGGGAACCGGGCATTACTCGATCGAAGGAGTATTAATTTTTTCAAGAAAGCATGCATACTCGATCGGGTACAATTACATACCCGGTCGAGTATATACTGAAAGGCAAAGCTAAAAGGAACATGTCCCCAGCATTCGATCGAGTACAGGGCTCAAGAATTGCAAAACAAAGGATACCCGATCGGGTATCACTACATACCCGGTCGAGTATGAACAGAAAGGCAAAGTTCAATGGAAGCTGACTCCAACACTCGATCGAGTACATGCCTCAAAACGTGGAAAAAGAAACATACTCGATCGAGTATTGTGCCATACCCGATCAGGTACCAGAGACAATCTTCTCAAAAATTCGGGTTTCCAGCCATACTCGATCGAGTAACATCCCATACTCGATCGGGTATACGGGCATTTTAACCCCAAAAACGCCCAAATCACTTCATCTTCCCCAAATCCCAAACCCAAATTTTGAATCCCTCTCCCCCAACCTCCATTTTCAAACCTTCTCTCTACCATATCTTCTTCATTCCTCCACCAAATCACCCCATTCCACCGCTAAAATACTCCCCTCACCTTCCTCTACACACCCATACCCACCAATCCAACTTTTCCCCAATCTCGACAGGTCCGAAAAACCCTACCCCCAAATTTCAGTTTTCGGATTTTGAGCTTCCAAATCTCCAAAAATGGCACCAAGGAAGGATAAAGGGCAGATCTCCAACGCTATGGCACCCATTCCAGGCTACGAGGACCTCATCTTCGCCGACAATGAACACCGAACTCGGTTCATCACTACCATTGCAAGGAAAGTAAAACCTTCCCGTTTTTTATGCCATGATGCAATTAGGGGTGTATAAAAGCACTAGGAATTTTTTTCATGAGTTGAGCATAGATCGTATATTCAAAATGCAACACAACTCTAACGAAAAAATAATCTATGAGTTCATGAGTTCGGTGCAATTTGAGACCGATGAAGCTGACTTTAGGGATGATAGACTCAAGTTTCGTCTGTTTAACCAAAACCATTCAATAATGAAACTTGAGTTCGCTGAACTCTTTGGCATCCCGGTTCCCTACCAAAAATCCATATCCGATAACACTGCTTTCGGCCATTCACTGTGGACAAATATGATCGGGGAAGCAAAATTTAGCTCCTCCCAACTGTATATTAGTCATGTCCAACACCCCATCCTCCGATTATTCTTGAACGTCCCAACAACCATCACACTAGGATGGGGGATGTATGCTTGATGTCTGTAGCTCTATTCCGTGTTCATGTGGACTTTAATTTGTGCAATCTTATGTGGGCACATCTGAAAAAGGAGAGCGCAGTCAAGGGGGCTATTGTTGTGGGTGGGGTGATTATGCACTTAGCCACCAAGTTCGGGTATACGGATAACTCTCCTATACCCGACTATTGTTTGATGAACATCTCTTGGTTAGGCCATTCGGGATGCACAACCTTTTCCCATACAGTTTATGGTGGTGAACGACCAAAAAACATGTATAACTGGCTCATACACCCCAAGCCTCTCAAATACTTCCTCCTACCTAACCAAGAACTTCCCAAACTGCGCTACAAAGAAGCGGTAGAGGTGCCCCATTACCTATTCCCACACGCCCTTCCACCGCATCTCCAAGAACCAAAACAAGAGCCTCCCCAATACCAACCCGAGTACGAGCCTTATGCTGAACCCCATGGTCATGAAGACATGGACGCTGACATCCCCGAGCAAACTCCAAACCCTCCACCACCCGACTTCTTCCAACAACTTTTGGAGGGTCAACAACAACTGCTTGCAGGGTACAATCAAATGAACACAAACTACATGGCCATGGGAGAACAGCTCAACCAAGTACAGGAGGAGCAAAGGACCAGTTTTCAACGGATGGAGGAACTCCGGGAAGCCGACAGACATCGGTATGAAGAGGATCAATGTAGGTTCTACGGACCTATGTACTCTTACATTGCCCAGCAGGGATCTTTTCAGACAATGGCGAACCCCCCTCCACCACCCTCGTAGTATGACCCCACTCATTAGGGTAACTTTGAAGGATTTAGCTCCAGGGGTGGAGGGTACGACGGCGGAGATGGCAGGGACACATACATGGGAGATGGCGGGCAGGGGAGCGGCTTCGGAGGCAGCTACTATGGCGGAGAAGGCGGGCACTATGGACAGTGCTTGGCCTAAGTGTGGGGGAGAGACTCTTATGGTATGTATTTTCATTTATTCCCTTTCACTACACATGAATTTCTTTTACCATTGGTATTAAAAAAAAAAGAATAAATAAAAGAAAAGAAATGCTAGTTAGGTTGAAAACCCAACAAAATGGGCAATCTAAGCAAAAAAGGCTTATAAAAAAAATGAGTGAGTTGGGGAGAATGGAAAATGAAAAGAGATGCTAGGATGAAAACCTGAAAAGGCTCCCAGGCAAAATGAGAGATATGAGAGAAATATTTGTTCTTGCAGGTACTCATTTCATCTTCTTGGAGGAAAAGAAGAGTCAAGAAGAAGAGGAAGAAGAAAAGAGAAGGAGAAGAGAAGATGAGCACTAGAAGGCCATAAAACCCAAGATAATATTTGTACTTAAAACTCATACTTTATCATTGGTGGTCATTGTGCTTTTATCTTGTAAAATTGTTGAAACTTTGGAAAACTTAAACACTTGTGAACATTTGACTTTACTCGAGGACGAGTAAAGAAACTAAGTGTGGGGGAGTTGATACGTTTGTAATTTCCATATGTATGTTTGTATTTTTAATTAGTTTTGATTGATTTTTACTTTGGAAATTACACACTTTTGGTGTAATTGTTTAGTTTGTTAAATTCATGTAAATTGTTTAGATTAGGTTTATTCTGAGCTCAAACAGGTCTTGATCAACTCAAAGGACAGTTGGTGAACCCCAAAAAGTGGAAGGAAGGTGAAAAAATAAAAAAGAAAGAAGATCCTGATTTTTTTGGTCTATACCCAGTCGAGTATGACCTATACTCGATCGGGTATCTTGTTGAAATTTTAAATCAGATCAGATCCAAAGACAAAGGATCATGCAGCGAAGATTCGGACCATGATCGAATGTCCATACCCGATCGGGTATCTCTTCAAAAACAAACCTGAATTCGGTCGAGTATGCCCCGGATCTGAAGTTCTAAGCATACTCGACCGGGTACAAAGGCATACTCGATCGGGTATGCTTATGAAATTTAGGCAATGATCGATCGAGTATACCTCGAATTTGAGGTATTACACATACCCGATCGGGTACCTTGTATATACCCGATCGGGTACCCGAGCTGCATCTCAAAAGCCTATAAATACACCCCCTTTCCTTCACAATCAGATATCCAATTCCTTTATACATCTAAGCTCAGTCTAGAATAGTTCTTTCTTTATATTTTTCATCATGTTTAGTCTCCAAATGAGGAGCTAAACTCTTCCATCTTGGTTTTGCTATTTTGAAGCTTAATGATTTGTAAGTTGTGAGTTATTTTCTTTAATCTTCTTCCTTGAATATTAATTCTTTCCTATTCATATTCCATATTAATATTTTGAGCATTACTTAAAGTATCAACTAATTTTTTTCTTATATTAATTATTACTAGAATCAATCGGTTAATACACTTGTTATTAATCCGGTTCTTTCAACAGTAGTAAACTTGGATTATTAATGCATGCATCTCATGGTTAATATGCCAAGGGGAATTAATTATATTGATTAAACCAATAAACCGCTTGTGTTGAGGTTATCAATCTCAATCATTTTCATCTTAAGTTTATTGCTACTATTAAGTTAATATACGGCGCTTGTTCTATATTGACTCGATAGTAAGTTTTATTAATGAACGCATCTCGTTATTAATAACTACCCTCGATTAACTGGATATACTCCTCGATTGAGTATTCGAGAGGAAGATAGTTAAAGATATAACCGGGATCGACGAACATTTCATTAAGTGGATAAAAGCAAAACCAAGTCCTCATCTCTATTAATTAAACCACATAAGTCGTTCATCTTAGTGTTAATTAAATTAAATTAAATCAAACTCAACCCCCCCCTTTGTTACTCATTATATAAAAGAAAAGTATTTCTTTCCCTGTGGATACGAACTTTACTTCGTTATACTACGTATAATCGTTGTATTGTATTTATTTTGAGTGCACCTCACGACAAGTGCACGTCACATATCATCTATTCACTTCAACAAATGGATGGTGTTGCCCCCTCCTTCCTGATCGTTGACTATCACTTTCGCCGCTCATTCCAATCCTTTGTGTCAGAGGTACACAGTACAACGACCGGTAATCGTCTGAAACTTCTCAAATCCCGTCCATTCATATCATTCCTAGATCGACTAATTCTTCTCCAGTATGTTTTTGGTTAAATGGACTCTTTGTTGTATTTCTTCTTCATTGTTCGTCGACCATTTGTCCTATACAACCTAAAAAGATGTCATCCAGACAGTACTTTTGACTTCCAATAGAACCAATGGTCTTAGTGCACTTACATGGACCAGTATGTACTTCTGTGTACCCAGCATTTTCTAAAAGAATTAGTTTAATTTAGTTTCCTAATTTGAGTTAAATAGGATTCTTCAATACCATATACCATATTCACACCATTTGACAATACTTTAGTATGTTATTGGTTTGATTTCAAGAAAAATTCTTTCTTTTTTCAGGTTTTTTAGCATTCTGGATGTAATTTCATTCTGACCGGAAGGAATTTTGTTCACAAATGAAGAATTTTTAGTTTATCATTCATTTATTTATTTTTTAAATTAGATTTACTAATTTTGTGTTTCTCAATTGCTACAACCCTCAAAGGGTACGAGTCAAGACTTGGGAAATGGATCATAATTAGGCACACTTTATAGACTGTCCCACTTTGATAGGGATCATAGTTTGTTATCTTTCAACATATCTTATTCAACCTTAGTCATTCTTCTTCAAAAAAGAAGAATGAATTGGTATAGTCTACCGAAGATTTCTCATACACCCTCCGTCCAAAAAAGATTTGTCACATTGACTTTTTTTTGGTCAATAGTGACAAAGTTTAGACAATGATTTTAGTACGAGAATTACCAATTAATTTCAAAGTTTAATTTCCCGCCGTCTCCCTCGAGGCTGACATTTTCGCAAGCGCCACCGACGCTTGTATTTTATACTCGTGATAAGAGGTGATGTGAATTTGCAGAGCCCATAGATGGAGAATCTACACCATTCCTTCATCCTTCTCGTATTCAATATCATTTAATCTCTCATCTATTGTCTTCTATCTCATTTATATATGTGATTGTCGTGTAAAGTGAAACTTACAATAGGTATCAGAGCAAACGTGTGTTTGATTGTCGTAGTCTACAATTCTTCTGGCCAAGAACAAGGTTTTCGAACCAAACTCAAACTTTACTAACCAAGATTTTTTACCATGGTACTTCATTCTAGAACAAAACTGACCGAAAATTATTCCTATAAGTTCCATTGTTGACAATTTTTCTCAATCAAGGACACTGAATTGTAAGGTTATCCCAGGTGAGAGTGCTGTCACTCAGCATAGGATGCTTGTGCTTGATATTCGAGGTAAAAAGAGGGGACGAGTTAAGGTACAAGGGGAGCCAAAGATAAAATGGTGGAGGCTCGAGGGGGATCTCCAACAAAGTTTTGCACACAAAATGTTGGAGGAAGATGTTTGGTCTATTGATAATGACGCACACGTGGATGATATGTGGTTATCAATGGAGTCCACCATTAACAAAGTGGCGAAGGAGATACCCGGAGAATCTAAAGGATGTCTGCCACCAAAAAAGGACACATCTTGGTGGAATGATGAGGTGAAACAAGCAATAAGGGCCAAAAGAGAATGCTATAAGAAATTGGGTAAAAGTTGGAGCGACGAGAACATAGAGGAGTACAAAGAGGCTAGAAGAAGAGCAAAGAAAGTTGTGAAGGAAGCCAAAGGAAAAGTGAATAAGGAATTGTATGTAAAGTTGGATTCTAAGGAAGGAGAAAAAGATATCTACAGACTTGCTCGCCTTCGTGACCGTAGGACTCAAGATATCGGAAAAGTTATGTGTGTGAAGGATGTCGATCAAAGGGTACTAATGGACGACGAAGAAATAAAAGAGAGGTGGAGGTCATACTTTGATACCTTGTTCAACGGGAATAAAGTCCAAGGTATTGATGATCTTACTATATCAGAGTGTATGGTAAATAGGGACTTTGTGAGAAGGATTCAAACAACAGAAGTTAAAGAGGCTATGAGAAAAATGGGCCGGAAGAAAGTAGTGGGCCCACATGGCATACCGATCGAGGCTTGGAGAAGTTTGGGAGAGAAAGGCATCGAGTGGCTAACACGTTTCTTCAACATGATTTGGAGAAACAACAAAATGCCAGTGAGTTGGCAGAAGAGTACTCTCGTTCCCTTATTTAAAAATAAGGGTGATGTACAAGAATGTGCTATCTATCGAGGGATTAAGCTTATGAGTCACACCATGAAACTTTGGGAGCGAGTGGTTGAGCAAAGGCTACGTAAGAGTGTGAAAATTTCGGAGAATCAATTTGGTTTTATGCCTGGACGCTCAACAACTGAGGCTATTCACCTTCTTAGACAAGTTGTGGAGAAGTATAGAGACACTAAAAAGGATCTGCATTTGGTGTTCATTGACTTAGAAAAGGCATATGATAGGGTACCTCGAGAAGTTCTTTGGTGGGCCTTAACTAGAAAAGGCATATCACGTAAGTATATCAACATCATCATGGATATGTATGATGCTTGTACTACAAGTGTCCGCACTAGTGTAGGGAGGACCGCAGAGTTCCCTATTACTATTGGAGTGCACCAATGATCTGATCTGAGTCCTTTCTTATTTGCTTTAGTCATGAATGAACTTACGAAGTCAATTCAAGAAGATATACCGTGGTGCATGATGTTTGTCGACGGTATTATATTGATTGATGAGACACAATCCGGTGTTAAAGCAAAGTTGGAAGTATGGTGACAAACATCGGAGAGCA
This sequence comes from Cuscuta europaea, assembly GCA_945859875.1. Lineage (NCBI taxonomy): Eukaryota > Viridiplantae > Streptophyta > Magnoliopsida > Solanales > Convolvulaceae > Cuscuta > Cuscuta europaea. The sequence continues at coordinate 5,247,241 of CAMAPE010000077.1, read as the reverse complement.
AGGGTTTCAAACTGAGCCAAAGCAAGACTGAGTATATGGAGTGCAAGTTCGATGGAGGTAGAAGCAGTAACAACAGTGGGATTACTCTTGATGGTAAAGAGATACCGGTGTGTGATATGTTCCGTTACTTGGGATCCATAATTCAGAAAGATGGTGAATTAGATGGAGATGTATGTCATAGAATCAGAGCTGAGTGGATAAAATTGAAAAGTGCTTCAGGATTTCTATGCGATCGAGGTATGCCGACTAAATTGAAAGGTAAATTTTATCGTACAGCAATTAGGCCGGCATTAATGTATGGCGTAGAGTGTTGGGCGGTGTAGCAATGCCACACTCAAAAGATGAGCGTGACACAGATGCGTATGTTGCATTGGATGTATGGACATACCAGAAAAGACCGCCTGAGGAATGAGATAATCAGACAATAGGTGTGAGTAGCACCTATAGAAGATAAGATGCAGGAGTCTCGTTTGCGGTGGTTTGGGCATGTGCATAGAAGACCGAGTGATGCACCTGTTAGACGACTTGAGGGGTGGGGAGAAGAGTCAGAGAAGAGAGGGAGGGGAAGACCCAAACAGACTTGGATTAGAGTAATCAGAACTGATATGCGTCTTCTTGGGTTGGATGAGAGTATGGCTTTGGAGAGAGCAAAGTGGAGGGCGCACATCCATGTGGACGATTGATGTCTTGTCTACCTTTCCTCTCTTGTTTCTTTTATCGTTTATCTTCCTTATCTTTTTATATTCTTATGTTATTTTTATCTTCTAGCTTTTTATGCTCTTTTATTTATTTTTCTTTTATATTGGTTATATTCTTGTGTTATTGTTATCTTCTTTTGATGTATCTTTATTTTATTCATTTTATCTTACTTTTTTTCCTTTTCTTGTCCACCTTCTCTTTTTGGCATCGATATCATAGATCGATTCATGTTAGCCGACCCCAGATTCTTTTGGGATTAAGGCTTGGTTGTTGTTGTTGTTGTTGTTGTAAGGACACTGAATTCTAAAATCCTAGAGAAGGCTTAGAATTCTTCAAGAACTCCCTCTAAACAGGTTTTTAAGGCAACATACTCATCCTCTTTCTCTTCCTCACGTTCTGAAAGCTGAAATGCAATATTCGTAATAAACATAAAGAAAAAGAGGATTCCCTGAATATTAAGATGTGTTCAAAAGGAAGCTGCAAGACTTAAGATGTTTTCTGAAAAATCTAAAAACCATCATTTTGTCTATAAGTCATGTAGTACTTTGAAAGAGAATTGATCAAGTTCAAGCAATAGGTCATTTAGTTGTGTTACAAAAATGTTTCTCAGTCTTCTTCTCGGAAGTATAAGGGGGTGTTTGGAGTTGATTCTGCTTCTGCTTCTATTTTTAAGTCAGAAGCAGAAGCATAATTTTCTGTTGTAAGATAAAGTGATTCTGATTAGAGTGTTTGGTATTGATTTTGCTGTTTGAAATAGAGAATCAGTTTAGAGTGTTTGGATAACATGATGTTGCAAACTTTTACTCCGTATTTGTATAAAATTACGAAAAGGACATATTGTGTTGATTTGAATGGAAAACTAATATTAACTTGAAGTAAATATTTTTTATATTGGATTATTTACTAAATAGAATAAAGTATAATTATAATAATTCAAAATATATCACTAATAATATCGTTGAAGTAGGAAACAAATATTTTAAAAATATTTTGAAATAATAATCAAGCTACATTATTCTTGGCACATGTTTATGTATTGGAGTATCATATCGAAGTCAAAATGTTTGAACACCTAAACTGCAATAAATGTTCATCACATATACTATTCTCACGAGGATAATAAAGTGTATTTACAAAATAATACAAAGTATTTTTGATGTGCTGATGCATAAAAAATTGAACAAAAGTACTCGTGCATTTCAACAAAAATAATAGTTAATGCACGAGGATAGTAAAGTGTATTTTTACAAAATAAAAGCTAATTGTAGTTAACATTTATCTGATTAGCTATTGAATCTCTAATAGCATTCATATAAAGTCTATCTTCATTTCTTTGACTTGATGATGCATCCATTTGTGTGTTTGGAGTATCATGAGGATCAACTTCTTCATTTGGATCTTATGCTTCACTTTGAGCCACCTCGAAAGCATGATCTTTAACACTCTTGATTCTTATGTAGTTGTGTACCGCCATGGATGCTACAATGATATCAATTTGAGTACCAATAGTGTAATTAACATGCATGTCTTTGAGTGTTGCCCATCTTGTTAAATGTTAGAAGTCAAAATCATATTACAAAACAAAGGAATATTAAATATAAAAATTAATCTGCTAGAACGTTAAAAGAAAACACCCTTTTTTTTACTCCAGGGGGCGTGTGAGGGAGGGGGGCTCGGGGGGAGCCTGGAGTAATCTAGGCTGAAACTCACTCCATTGAGTTTCGAACCTGAGACCTCCCGTAAGGGAGAGTGAGTCAGCGACCAGCTGGATCGCTTTCTCAAAGAAAACACCCTAAAAGTTGCAACCCTTTAAGCCCACTACTATTGTTGTTAAAAAAATTACTATATTTGAGAATTGATTATTATATTCACGAGCAACTAATGTTCAATTGAAATAAACCTTTAAAGTGCATTCAATTAATACCCAGTAACTTGAACTGGCGTAAAATCCTTCAACTAATAGTACCCTCTAATGGAAAACATTAAACTAAACAAACACTAAGAACTGCACTATCATAAGCTATGGATAAATACATGTATTACCGCCGCCCACCAGTCCGGTGTTGCATCAATAGTCTTCGTAATGGGATCCCATCCAAGTCGAGATTCCTTTCTCATTAGCTTATCATAAGCTTTACATTCCTTCTTCATTTTATCCCAATGATTCTTAAGTTGTGTTTTGGTAAATGTTTTATGCGTCTGTTTTTTCATATTATCAATCAAGTCCCCCCGACCTATTGAAATGACTATTGCGCCTATTACCATTTCGCACCTCAGCAAGACATACATCAATGAAACTCATGTGAGTTGCATGGCTCCAATGATTTTTTTGGAATCACTTTTTTCTTTCCCCTCATCATCAAATGTACTAACATTAACAGATTCCATACATGAACTCAACACATCCTATCCTTAATCACTATCAAAATCATCACTCCCTCTGTCCCATTGGACTTTGCCAACTTTCCTTTTTTGGTTGTCCTAAAAAACTGTACCACTTTCCTATTAAATCAACTAATTTGTGGTTCTGCACATTTCTCTCTCCTATGCACAAATCCCAACCACACACTTTTTACTATTCTTATTTCTCGCCTACTTTGAACTTCACAAAGTCCACCGGGACGGAGGTAGTATTTAACAATTTTTTAACTTACTACAACCGCATAACAAGATTGCAATGTAATTCAAAGTATCAATGCATCATACCTGCAAAATCAACGTATTGAATAATCAAAGTAATGAACAAAGTTACAGTGCTCATGGAATCTTATCCAAAAGAGCTAAGGAAGCACTAATTTGGGGAAAATTGAATAAATAGCACAACTGTCGGTTCGGGAGGGGGGGGGGGGGGTCTAACCTAGTGTGCATTTTTTCACCCACATATATAAGCAATTTATCACATGGTCAGACATGAAAACCAAATCGATGAAAAAATCACAATTTAATTATAAAACAAAGTAATTGTAAGGAATAAAATTAAAGAAGCAAACCAGATTTTTGTAAGAATTTCTTGAAGCCAGAGATGAGAGAGGAGTCCGGCGGTGATATCTTTTAGCATGAAAAGATGGCAAAGATCAGAGGCGCAAAAATGAAGATTGCCGATGGGAGAAGATGAGTGTGTGCGCATATGGTGAGGAATAGGGTTTGCAACTTTGAGGGAGCGAGTTTTTTTTACGGAGGATATTCTGGGAATAAAATTATTAGAAGCAGAATAACATTTGGAGTAGCTAGTAGTACCTAGCTTCCTTAAAACTACACCTTCAGTCCTTTTAGAAGTGCTTCTAAAAATGTATCCAAACACTCAATAAAATGATTCTGCTTCAAGGTGTTGTTTGGAGGAGTAGAAGCACTTTCCAATAGACGTTCCAAACACCCCATAAATATGAGATTTCAGATTCTAGAGCTGAAGTTTGTGAAGTCATCATTGTGATCTGAATGATGTGAAATCTCAAAAAATAAGATTTAAAACATCTACCTATGACATTTGTGATGATGTTTGCTTGACATATCCCCTCACGGTTTATTCATCCAAACATCTGAACCGTCTAACATGGGAGAAATTCTTTATTTCTCGAAAATTTGTTCCATCATTCACCCGCGCTACAAATCCTGAGACTAAAAAAAGGACTTCTAAATCAGAATTGCAGTCATATACCTCTTCTAAATCTTCAAAAAAAAAAAACTGGTTCAAAGAGAGTTTCTTTTACCTCCCCTCAAATTGCAACTTTTGAGGGAGCCAAGAGTTTTCATATTTCCCTCCCGACGTTAATCAATGATCAACGCAAGGCTATTCAAGGATGCACGTACCTTTTAAAGGGGAGTTTTTCTCTTTTCTCCCCGACGCCACACAACGTCAATGCATACCCTACTCAAGTCTGAATGGCTCAGTAGAACCCAACTGAGCCCATCCAAGGGACAAAGCCAAACACGAGTGAAGATTATCAGAGTAAGGAAACATAAGGCTCAACTTAACAAACAAAGGACAATCGATGACAAGTTTGCCTCCTCTAATGCACTATCAACTGAGCAATCAATCTTAATCACTCAAATACCAGGACAACCTCCATAGGTACAAAACTGATTTAATCAGATTCTGCGTAAATGTTGTTGCATCAAGTCCAAACGCGCATGCACAATCCTACTTTAGACCACTCAACTATCTCACAATATGTCACGCCCCAGACCGCATCCGAGCCACGTAGACAACCGCCGTACAACCCGATAAGAACAACAACAGTTCATCCCTATTGAGTTGTACAAGGCGTCCGATTGATTCTACTGCCAAACCGATTAGTAAACACATATAATCAACATCAATATCATAATAAAACAAATGCGGAGATAATAAAATGTTTGATACTTAGCCACACGTGGCAAACACGGGCACGCAGGCCCCCAACTGTTTTAATGAAAATATTGTTCAAAAATCCATGAGCGGTTTATACATTTGAAATAAAAATGGAAGCACGAACCACGTCTTCCTTCTCGATCAATCACCCTAGGCAAAGGTGCAGGTAGTAGGACTCTAGCCTCAACCTGAAAAATGTGAGGCCCCCCGGAGGGGTCAGTACTCCATAGAAGTACTAGTGACAAGCAGGCTATATGAAGAGTAACTAATGTTTCAGACACGAGACCCAAAAATAGGGTGATACATATATATGTGACTCATTCATCCGATGATACATACTGTGTATATATATATATATATATATATATATATATATATATATATATATATATATATATATATATATATATATATATGTAAAATACTCGACCCGTAGGTCATTTCATTCAAAGAGTCTTTTAGAGATAAAGTTCTTACTTGACCTTTCTCACCCTTTTCCCGAATGCCTAGCTCACCAGCTACATTCTACATTCATAGTATCCTACCGAGTTTTGGGAGCACTTAGCATCCCGGGGATACTCAACCCCAACCGAGTTTCAGGATCATTAAATGTTCCGGGGATGCTCAACCCCAACCGAGTTTCAGGATCATTTGCAGTCCCGGGGATGCTCAACCCCAACCGAGTTTCAGGATCATGTATAGTCCCGGGGATGCTCAACCCCAACTGAGTTTCAGAATCATTTAATGTCCCGGGGATGCTCAACCCCAACCGAGTTTTAGGATCATTTATAGTCCCGGGGATGCTCAACCCCAACCGAGTTTCAGGATCATTTGCATGTCCCGGGGATACTCAACCCCAAACTAAATCCTTACCAAACCCTAACCTGGATATGGCTGACCTTTCGTTCCTTCAACTATGGACAATACCTAGCCCTATAGTCATATAACCATCCTTAGGAACCAATGTGGGCGGGTCCCACCTGAACGACCCACATTAACCCGCTCAAAACTACCCGTTTTGAGCATAAACCAATACTCGATCGAGTATCTACCCATACTCGGTCGAGTACAGGAGGCGGTAGCCCCCAAAGCTAATTTTCCATGTATACTCGATCGAGTATCTACCTATACTCGATCGGGTATAGGAGACAGTAGCCCCCCTGGGCAATTTTTCAGCAAATACCCGGTCGGGTATGTGACAATACCCGGTCAGGTATGTGTCAATACCCGGTCGGGTATGACAGTTGACTTGGCGGTCAACGCCCTTTTTGACCCCCCAAACGGAGTCCAATTAACTTGAAATTTTATACACATATACTTCTTGATGTCCTTGATCCAAAATTACCATTTTGGATCCCTGGATCATCACACAAAATATGTTATCACATTTTTAATCACCAAACCTACATAACATGCTTTTCAACTATGTTTTATGCAAAATCATGGCATAAGCAAATACTTGATTATCTTTAATCATTCCACAAAACATATCCTTGATTACTTTAGTTAATCTCATGCCTCACGCAAAAGTTACAAAGCATAAAGCCGTCTTCTCACCTTAATGAAGCTTATGAAGTTCTAGCCTTCCCGATTTAGCTCCGGCGAAACTCCGGCGAACTTCAACGAACTCCGGTGACTCTTTCAACTCCGTGAAAGTTCCTTGAATACCTTAGACAAGTTACTAACAAGGTGTTATCATCATAAAACCCATATTAATACAAATAACCTCAAAAAGGTTATTTTCCGGCGAACCGGTCCCTTTGGCTTCTAAGTCCATTCTTGGGCTTAGAACCACCTTCCAACCCCTCGTTCTACACTTCCAAACGTGTAGAACAATCCTAGGGTGTGAAATATGATTGAATAATCATATAAGATGATTAAAGAAAACGAAATGGGATTAATGGAGTCCTTACCTTGCTAAACACAAGTTTTTCCTCTCCAAAACCAACCTTTCTCTTCTCTTTTCCCCTCCTTCTTCCTCCCTTGTTCTTGGTGCGTGTATGGATGAGGAAATGGAGTAGTTTCAGAGTTCCTCTCCCTTCCTTGGACGATTGAGCCGAGCATATGGGGTGTGGGGGTGAGAGGGATAGCCTTTTTGGCTTATTCACCAATAATATGGGGGAGGGACCCCTCTCCATTTATTGGTTTGGCCTCCCATCAACTTTTGCCCCTTTTTCCTTATGTTTGTGCGGCTCCCCTTGAATCCTTGCAGATCTAAGGAAGTGGGTTGGCCCCCACTTATGTGGGAGGTCAACCCTTTGTGTACCCGAGTGTACAATCGGTCCCGAAAGTTGTATTTTCCGGACTGTTTTAAGTATATTTTATTTTATCGGGTCAAATAAAATATAACACTTGTTCTCAATCCTTGTTGGACCTTAGTAACAATATGCATTCCCCAACTTTAATTTAGAAGTCTCCGAAATCCCTTTTTGGGCTGTTATCTGATAATTTCCGATACCGATAATTTGGCCCCGTTTGACCAACCGGTCAACTATATGCCATCGCCATGGCCCAATTAGGATATCTACCACCATATTCATATTATCTAGCCCAAGATTAATATAACATGTGGTCCCGATAATATCGGGCGGCCCCACATCCGGTGTGGGCCCCACGTGAATTCTACTATTCACGTAATAGAAATGTTAAAAATTTACAATCACGTAAAAATGCTTTTATACATTTCTCAAGGTTCAATACATAATTTGGTACAGTACAAATACTCGGGGGCGGTGTTACACAATAGACATGTGATACTTGCTACAGTGGTACACAAACCCACACAACTAAACTCCAAAATGTGTTGATATTTGTAGGACATGGACACCTTTTATGAGTTAGTCGCTAGCTTTTGCGACCATGCAGGAACTTCCATAGGCTCATTTACTATACATGCGGTTAGAGGAATGGAATGTAGTCCTGACATTGCAACATCTCTTTCACTAACATGTTCAGGCCATCCTCTGGAGGTAGTCTCCAGAGTGATGCAAACAGGAAGTCTATGTGACCCGGGGCTACACTTTCTTTGGCCGTCTATGATCATGCTATGCTAATAACGACCATTATGACATCCTTTGTGGATTATTCACGAGGATAATTGGGAAGCCCCCGTTAACTCTTTAACTCTTTCATCATTATTTGGAGGCCCTACATAAGTGTTTTTTATTGATGCTATGATAAGGGAGCATCACGGTGTCTCCAATTTTTTATTTTTTTGTTTCCGATGATTTGGATTGTCATGAGGGGGGAGTAGTCCATGTGCTTCTGAACAGTCAACATCATTATCAGACATATCTCTCCCTCAAAAGAAAAGGTGATGGCTTCCTTCAACTCCATCACCAACACTTATATTTCTTGATGACTTCGGCTGCTAAATCATTCTTGTATTCATCAGAAAAGCTCAGGTCCTCCATGAGAAACATCTCAAAGAGTTTGATCTCCAATTCAATATCCATGAGCTACACGTCCTACCAAGTCAACGTCCACTCAAAACATTCGGAACATATCATTAGTGTTGATATTCCAATTTTAAGTAAAAAAAGTAAGGATAATGGCACATAAGTCATTTTCATGAAAAAATGAGGGTTGATTACAATCAACTCAAATATTAGGATACAAAATTGAATTAGTGACATTTAGAAAAAATTAAAGACAGAGAAGTGGGCAACTATTTGATATAATAAAATAATAAGTGAACATAATAACTTTCAATTACAAAAATAGAGTTCGTTTAGATGTTGAATAGTTTCTACATTTCCATGTAATACAATACGGAGTATTATTTAGAATTAATAGAGTGTTGTTTTTGAATCTTAATGTAATACACGCTAATCTTGAGAGTTTTAAACTGTAATTTTACCTTTGTAATGAGGAAGAACGATTTCAAACATAAGAAAATATTGTAACACAAACAAATCTAATATCTAGCCTTTTTTATTTTAAAAGAGTGTCATTTTTAATTTTTGTGTAATACAAATATATTATTAGATAAATGAAGTGAGTATAAAGTTATTGAACTTGAATTTATCTTTCAGGATGAGGTAAATATACTATGAAGTAAATGATGTAAGACAGTGTTAATACAATATTACAATATTAGAGTTGGTAGAGTTTGATTTTGGAGTTTCTATGCCATACACACTCAACCTTTAATATGTGTAAAATGAAGTAACTATATGAGATTTAAAACTTCAATTTATGTCACGGAACCAAGCCAGGAACAAGAAGATCCAGTTGAAGGTGTTATGATTGTGGACGAGCCAAAAAGTGTGGAAGAGACGAGTCTAGGGCTCCAGCCTCACCTAGCATCTGCTCTTTTTATAATTTTTTGCTGTTATTTTAGTTTATTGCTTTGGTAAGGACATGATGTGTTTTTTTTGCTGGTATGTTTTGTCCATGATGATTTGTTTGACGTTTTATTTGTTGTTTTTGTGTCAGAGTCAGGAGAGGATGAGTAATAGGAAATCTAGATCGATCATAATTGACTTATATTTGCCTAAGTGGGGATTAACGAATCAGGTAACTTCTTTTGAGGTGACTGATTCTGAATCTGATAAAAGAACGTATCGTCAAGTTATGGCCGATTTCTGATCTTTGTAGCTTGTCTGTTTTATTCGGGTCAGATGATATTTGTGATTTTACTAGTATTTTAATACAAGCCGATTTTCCTAAAAAAAACTTCAATTTATAAATCAACAAAAATGAATAGTTGATATTTTCATGGTTTTCCATCTTGGGAAATTTTGTGATTATTTGTTCTTTTCCAAATTTCTATGGTCCGATCTGGTGCTGGTTTAGCACTTGAGCAGTTTAGCGTCTCTCTCCCGGTCTCCATTTGGCCGAGCTCTAGTAATTTACGTATTTTATTTTTTGTATAACCATTGATCATTCTAATTAAAACAAATTATTTCATTGTTAATGGCAGCTCGTTTAAACCATTGATTGATGCTTTCTTCTGCACCACTCCCCTCCCTTCGGCACAAGGAACAGCAGTTCCCTCTCCATTTTTCTTTTCTGTTTCTCCATACCCATAAGTTTCATGAGCATTTACTTCTCCCTCAGGACCTTGGATTCGATTCCTCACCGTCACAAATAACCGCCTTTCTGTCCACTATATCGTATATATATTCCCCTGCATATATGTCTACACCGTTTCCTCTATAACAATGGCTACCTCTGCTGGGAAGAACAACTTATTGCCTGCAGCTCTAGTCTCCAATCTCCAGGATGTTCTTCTACGCCGGAAAAGTGACGCCGGTGAAAAAGGAAACGAGGAGGCTCAGTCCAACGACGATTCAACGGAGCCGTCGTCTTCGAATGCCGCCGGGGAGCCGGACAGCACGAAGCCTATTGTTTTGGTGACTAATGCTGACGGGATTGATTCCCCTGGTCTCACATGTCTTGTTGATGCTCTGGTTCGCCATGGCCTCTACAATGTTTACATCTGCGCTCCGCAATCGTAGGTCTTCTGCAATGTCTCTTTCTTTGCTTTCAGCTACATTTAGCGATACGCCGATCAAGTTTTACTTTGTGTGCTTAGATTAACAATTCACTACTGGTTTACATTTGATACCTTTTATCTAGTTTTGATTTTTTTACATTGGCTAGACGTCACATAATGTGTGCAATCTCATCGTTCTGTCATTTCTCCTCTACCGTTGCTAAAATTCATGGTGATTTATTAATGAGTTAATAATGTGGAATACCTTTGCTCCGTGGTGGGGCTAAAATGCTGGACTTACAGTCCTGTTAAAGTGTTATGTCTGTTTTATGCGGGTCTAATTTTCCCAACTCGTAAACTCATTGCTCTTTGGTCTTTTATGATTATTTGACAGAGACAAATCGTTATCTGGCCATTCAATTACCCTGAGGGAAACAGTCGGAGTGAGTTCAGTTGAAGTTCAAGGAGCCACCGGCTATGAGGTTTCTGGTATGAAATCCTTATGCATATTTTTATTTTAAAGATTATCAATAATTTGACAAAAGGTTATCACTCTTAGCAATACTATATTACTGTCTTTCAGGGACTCCTGCTGATTGTATCTCACTGGTCTTATCCGGGGCACTTTATTCTTGGTCAAAGCCTTCTATTGTACGAGGACATGATTTCATTAATTTAATACAGAGTGTAACAAAAAATTCTTTACTAATTCTTTTTGGTTAGTTTTCTCTCTTATTTACCCCTAACATGTTTAGGTAATCAGCGGAATCAATAGGGGCTCAAGTCATGGAAATCACATGTAAGTGTTTTCTCAAAGTATCTTCATGACAATCAAACTTTATCAAAACTAATGTTTTAGGCTTCTAGCTAATGATTTCTTCTTTTTTATTGAAAATTCCTTTTATCTGCTGTCACATTCAACTGTTGATGAACTGAAACTTTATTAGCATTTCCATTAGTATCTGCTTCTATTCGAGTCATGAATTGAGTTTGTATCCTTAAGGGTCTGTTTACAACTTGGAAATTGTTAGGGGACAATGATATGGAGGAACATCATGAGAAATTTTGGACACAGAGAGACTTTGAGTGAAAATAAAAATTTGGTTCAAACCTATGGATCAATTTTCGGTTTGTTCAAACTCATTTTCTCTATATATTATTATTACTAAAGAGTAAAGACTAAGAAATCTAAATATGCGTCAATGTTTTAATCAGAATTGATTTTGTTTAAAACCAAACTGAAGAACACCATTTTTCTTAGTATTTTTTTTCGTTTGATTTTTCTTCCATGAAGACTGTGTAAGTTTGATTTTTCGTGTAATCTCTTAAAGTAGATTAGTTTTTGATACGGAGTAAGTTTGATTTTTCTGCCATGAAAACTGTTCAAGTTTAATTTTTCGTTGTAAATTTCTGCCATGAAGACTGTGTAAGTTTGATTTCGTTTGATTTTGTCTACGTGTTTCAACATGATCTAAATGCTCTATTTTTATCTAAGTTTCAAAGCAGAGTTTTTTCCCCTATCAGGTATTGCTCGGGTGTTGTAGCAGGTGCCAGGGAGGCATTGTTGAGTGGCATCCCCTCTATATCAGTATCTCTCAACTGGTAATCTCTTGCCTGTTCTACTATTCTCTTTAGAGTTTTTGTTAACATTTAGCTTGAATGTGGCAGTGTTTGATTTTATGACTTTCAGGAAGAATGGTGAAAGTCAGGAAAATGATTTCAAGGATGCTGCAAGCATTTCATTACCTTTAATTGCTGCAGCAATTAGAGATATAGAAAAGGGTGCTTTTCCCAAATGTTGTTTACTGAATGTAGAAGTTCCAACTTCTCCTCTCACGAATAAGGTTTTCCTTTAGCCGTTTTTTTCCAAACTGCGTTTTTATTTTAATATGATACACTTTCTCAAGAGCCCTTTGTGGCCCCTCTTATATGCACCACTTCCACAAAATTGCTATTAATTTTCTGTTTTAATAATAACAACAATAATAGAATAAGAAATTGCCCTAAATAGGAGTAGAAATGTTCGGGAATTCCAAATTAGGAGTGCTAACGTACTCTTATTGGGGGGGGGGGGGGGGGGGGGGGGGGGTAAAGCACTCCTATTTTAGAATTCCCAAACGTTTTTACTATGATTTTATTTCCTAAAGATTTTATTATGATAACAATAACATGATATTAGTAATGATAAAAGTAAAAATATGTAAATAAGTTTTCTAATCTTTTTATAAAATCTTCTTTCTGGTTTGTTTTGGTTTGAATCTTTCTAGTCAAGCTTAGGGTCGAATACTCGAATCTGATTGGGTTTTATGGTCTAGTCTGATTTTGTTTGAATTTGAATCTTTGGCCTGGTTGATTAAAATAAGAATGCGTAAATAAGTCCTTTTCCAAGAATTTATGTGTTGTTCCCTATTCATTATTGGGCTGAAAACTGACTTTTTGTCTCTGTTCGACAGGGATTTAGATTAACAAAACCGAGTCTTTGGAGGTCCACGCCAAGTTGGAAAGCTATTCCAGCAAACAGGAATCCTGCTGCTGGACGCTTTCTTGCGAATCAGCAAAGCCTCGGCATACAGCTTGCTCAGCTTGGCCGAGACGCCTCTGCTGCAGTAAGTATACTTCTGCTACTTCAAGGGCATATTTGGACTTCACATTATTGAAAATGTAGGGAAAGGAAAAAAATTTGAAGGCAAGTTACCTGTGTTTGGGGACATGGAATCATGAGGCCCGGTCCTGACATTTTATGGGTCCGGGACAATACAGATAAAGTAGGCCTTACGAACAACGTGTGAATGTTCATAAAAAACCATATGTATAAAATACTATACCGATAAAGTTTTTTTTTGTATAAAAACAACTATATGTAAAATTAAGTAGTACAGTTGTTACTTGCAATATAGAATTTTGAATTAGTGAAAGACGTGAAAGTTATATCATTTATGGAGTAACATTTTCATATTCCAAATCATGTTTTCATTGGATCAAAATAAACTACAAGTTTCGAAATTCTGAATATTATAATTCAATTTTCACTTACATGAGAGAATCAAAAGAAATTAGCAAAATGCTATCAATGAATCATTGTGTGATTAAGAGGGAGACAATACATACCACAAATTTATTTCCTCAAGGGAAAAGTGGTAAACCTTTTGGTACAGTCAAATAAGGAAGTAGACAAAAGGAGTTGAAACTTGAAATTTTGAATTAGTGCTTGAAGTTTTCTGAATATTATTTCCTTGAATACATTTACAAGAAGTACATAAGCTATTTATACAGATAGGAATCCTGAGAGAGTCTATTCAGCACCCTAGGTGACTGTCTAAATACTAAACATAAATGATTGAGAACTGAAAAGACAGCAGCTATTAAATACAACCTGAAGCACTAAAGATACATAATTACAGTAATAATAAGGAAAATAAATCCTAGATTAATGATGTCTCTTCGTTTTATCAACACTCCCCCTCAAGCTAGGTTTGTAGATATCCGTCATGCCTAACTTGACAATAAGACCCTGGAACCTAGGACTGTGCAGAGGTTTGGTAAACACATCTGCAACTTGATCTTCTGAGGGAGTGTAGCTTAGTTCGATCAGACCTCCTTTAACCTTTTCTTTGATAAAGTGCCTATCAATCTCAATATGCTTGGTCCGATCATGTTGGACTGGATTATGAGCTATGTTGATTGCTGATTTGTTATCACACCTCAATTCCATTGGTCCTTTCCACTTGATTCGTAAATCTAAGAGAATAATTCTGATCCATAGAAGTTCACATAAGCCATGGGCAAGAGCTCTTAGCTCAGATTCAGCAGATGATCGTGCCACAACATTCTGTTTTTTGCTTCTCCATGTCACGAGGTTTCCTGCTAGGAAAACACAGAGACCAGTAGTTGACCGGCGGTCAACGAGGGAGCCACCATAATCTGCATCAGTGAAGGCTTGGACTGATAATTGCCCACCCTTCCTGAATATTATCCCTTGCCCTGGACTTCCTTTTAGGTAGTGAAGAACCCTATAGGCTGCTTCTAGATGTGGTTTCCTTGGATCATGCATGAACTGACTCAAAACACTAACTGCATAGGCAATGTCAGGTCTAGTATGAGAGAGATAGATAAGTTTGCCACACAAGCGCTGATACATTGATGAATCAACCTTGGGTTCATCAGTAGCAAGTCCAAGCTTGTGATTAGGATCCATAGGTGCATTAACCGGTCGACAAGCACTCTTACCGGTCTCATTTAACAAATCTGTAATGTACTTTTGTTGGCTGATAAAGATGCCTTCAGATGAGCGATCAACTTCAATTCCAAGAAAGTATTTTAGAGGGCCAAGAGACTTCATCTCGATTTTGGATTTCAGCTGCCCCTCAAGACGTTGTTTCTCAACTGGATCATTACCCGTCACAATGATGTCATCCACATATACCAAAAGAATAGTGACTCCATTTGGGCGAGAGTGTTTGTAAAAAAGAGTATGATCCCCTTGGCTTTGACTATACCCAGCAGCAAGAACAACCTGTGTGAAGCGGTCAAACCAAGCACGAGGGGATTGCTTGAGACCATAGAGGGCTTTTTTTAAATGACATACATGTGTAGAGGTTCTTGTTGATGTTTTATTAAAGCCTGGGGGAATGTACATGTAGATCTCATCATGCAAGTCACCGTGGAGAAAAGCATTCTTGACATCAAATTGCAATAAAGGCCAATCAAAGTGAGATGCCAAGGATAGTAGGATACGGACAGTATTGAGCTTAGCCACAAGACGAGCTTTGTACCGCTCAAGAGATCCATCAACCTTGTATTTGACAGTAAAGATCCACCTGCAACCAACAACATGCCTCCCAGGAGGTTTAGTCACAATATCCCAAGTATGGTTCTTTTCAAGAGCTCTAATTTCCTCTTGCATAGCATCCCTCCATTCTTTCTTTCCTAATGCCTCAGAAACAGAGTTGGGTATGGGAATTTCATTAAGTCTCTGAACAAACAAGGCATGTGAAGGAGAGAAGTTATCAATGGTAACAAAATTAGCAAGAGGGTATAGAGGTGTTTTGGTACATTGACGTACACCCTTGCGTAAAGCAATTGGCGGAGATGGTGGTGGAGAAGAAGAGACATTACCTGGGTCAGCCAATTGGTCATGCGTCAACAATGGAGTGAACCTGTTTTTCCTTGAGTACACTTTTGTCACTGGTAGAGGAGAAGATGGGTCATGAGTGGTGGATTTAGTAGGTGTAGGAATGGGATGATCTGGTGGTGTATTTGATTGAGGTTCAGGTGATGTTGAAGACTGTTGGGAAGTAGGTGAGGTTGCGGACACATCTAAGGAAGGTGATGGATGATCATGTGGTGGTGGTGGTGATGGGATGTCTGGTGATAAAGGCTTAGGAGGGTAGGAGATTGTATGTGGTGGAGAAGATGTAATAGTATAGGTGGGCAGAGGTGAATGATGTGGAGTATCTTGGGATACAGGGAGAGAAGTAGGAGTGTAAAAAGGTGTGTCTTCGTGAAAGGTCACATCTGCACTGGTGTATGTCTTTCTGGTTGTAGGATTATAGCACTTATATCCTTTCTGAGTTGGAGAATAACCAAGAAAGATACACTTAATAGATCGTGGGTCCAATTTTCCCCTATGAGGTGGAGGAATATGAACAAATGCAGTACACCCAAACACCCTTAGATCAAGATCAGAAGAAATTCTGGTTTGAGGAAAGAAATGACGGAGAGATTCAAGGGGTGACTTATTTTGGAGTACCCGACTGGGAATTTTATTGATGAGATGACATGCTGTGAGTGTGGCTTCCCCCCAATAGTGTTTAGGCATATTTGATTGAAACAATAAAGCCCGACTGACGTCTAGGAGATGGCGATTTTTTCTTTCTGCTGTGCCATTCTGTTGTGGTGTGTACGGACAAGAGGACTCATGAACAATGCCTTTTGAGAGGAAATAAGAGGAAACGGTTTGATTGAAGTATTCAAGAGCATTATCAGTGCGGAAGCGTTTTATTGTGGCGGAGAACTGATTATGAATCATATTGCAAAAGATAGGAATGATGGAACTCACCTCACTCTTGTTTTTTAGCAGAAAAACCCACATAAAACGTGTACAATCATCAATAAATGTAACATACCACCGGGCACCAGATATATTAGCAATTGGAGCAGGACCCCAGACACCACTATGTATAATATCAAAAGGAGAACAACTGATTGTATTACTTCTGGAAAAAGATACACGAGACTGTTTAGCAAGTTCACAGACATCACATTGAAATGTAGAAACATCAATACTACTAAAAAGACTGGGAAACATGGTTTTTAGGACATGAAAAGAGGGATGACCAAGACGCTTGTGGTGAAGCCAAATAGTGTTGGTATTGGCTGTGATTGTGGTAAGAGCTTTTTGTGGAGGTTTGGAGACAAACAGTGCATCAAGGTAGTACATGCCATCTCTTTGTTTAGCAATTCCAATCGTCCTCCCCGTGTGTAGATCCTGTAATAAACAGTGGGAAGGGAAAAAAATGGCAGCACAATTAAGATCAACTGTGAGTTTGTAAATAGAAGCAAGGTTCATAGCCAGGTTTGGGACATGTAGGGTGTTTTTCAGATTTAATTTTTCAGAAAAAACAACCGTACCAAGTCCCGCAACCTTTGTAGGTGTCCCATCAGCAGTAGTAATGTGCGTGGATGTAAAACATGGATGATAATTAGAGAGTAAAGAGGGTATGGCAGTCATATGAGATGTGGCACCTGAGTCTAATATCCATTGGGATTGTGAACTCTGTTCCGAAGCATTAAGACAAAAAATAGTAGAGGTTTTACCTTGCAGGGCCAAAGAGCTATGACCAGAACCATTTGAGTTATTAAGAGACTGTAACATCATACGAATTTGCTTTAATTCCTCCTGGGAAATGGGCCAAAGATTAGTAGAGCTCTCAACAATAGTGGGAGTGACTGAGTTGGCACGTCCAGCACTCATTCCACGTCTGTCTTGGCTTTTCCTTTCTTTCTGTAGATGAGGATAAAGTTTCCAGCATGTATCCACATTATGGTTGGACCGCTTGCAATGATCACACCATCTTCCTCCCTTACTACCCTTAGTTTCCTTAACATCTGAAGGAGTAGATTTGGCAGCAAGAGCTGTACTGTCAATCAGATTTGTATTCATCATTATATTGCGTCTGCTCTCTTCATGTTTGATAGTGGCAATGGCAGAAGATATGGAAGGCAGAGGAGTAATGCCAAGAATTTGACCCCGAGTCTGATCATATTCGGGATTTAAACCAGACAAGAAGCAATATAGACGTTGCTGATTTATATAGTTCTTGTGAAGAGCTGCATCTGCAGCATTCGACCACTTCATCGTTTGATACTGGTCAAGTTCAGACCATCGTCGTTGGAGGTCAGTTGCATAATCTGTGACAGATTGTGAATCTTGCTTAAGATTCGTTGTTTTGAGCCATAAGTCATAGACAAAAGCGCCATCTTTAGCAACAGAGTAGGACTGCTGTATGAAATCCCAGATTTCTTTAGCCGAGTCCATGTATAAACATGTACTGCTAATGTTGGGATCCATAGAATCCCATAACCAGACCCGTACGTTGGCATTAGTTTTCTCCCAAATAGCAGCATCAATCTCTCCTTCTTCTGGGGTAGAGACAGTGAGATAATCTTCAAGATCTTTGCCACGTAGAAGAGTGTAAACCAGCTTTGACCACCCAAGATAGTTCCTGCCATTGAGACGGTAAGATGGCGGGATAGAAGGGAGATCAAATTTCTGGTTTCGAAGAGCAAACGCGGCTGCAGTAGCAGCTGAAACAATGGTTGAGTGATCAAGGTTACTTGAGGCTGATTCGGCTTCTTTAGACATGATAAAATCCTTGATGAAGAGACTCCACCGGGAGTTAAAGAGAGAGAAGGGTAGAGACACCCAAAAAATGACCGTTGGAGAGGTGATAGACTGACTCAAAAGAGGCTTAGACGAAACCAAGCTCTGATACCATGAAGTTTTCTGAATATTATTTCCTTGAATACATTTACAAGAAGTACATAAGCTATTTATACAGATAGGAATCCTGAGAGAGTCTATTCAGCACCCTAGGTGACTGTCTAAATACTAAACATAAATGATTGAGAACTGAAAAGACAGCAGCTATTAAATACAACCTGAAGCACTAAAGATACATAATTACAGTAATAATAAGGAAAATAAATCCTAGATTAATGATGTCTCTTCGTTTTATCAACAGTGCTGTTAAGCCGCAACTTGAAATCTAATACTATATCTTACTGATTTAATGATAATTATAAAATTGAGTTTTTGAAGGAAAAAAATACGGGGTACACTTAACAATGCTAACCTGAGGCTGCTGCTTGTGGTTTTGTTTAACCTCTCATTGTCTCAGGGTGCTGCTCGTCGTTTGGCCACACAGAAGAAAGATATTGAAGAAGTTGAGTCAGTTGGGGTTGCTAGAAAATCTGATCCCAACCGGGCAGTCAAGTACTTCAGATTGGAGGTAAGCTTTGTTGTATTGCACTTTTGCGGGTATATTATGAATACACATGTAACATGTTTATTTATTTCGGCTTTGATTATTAAATTATTATTGAATACTAGCAACCCATAATCACCTTTTATAGTCAATCACATGCTTTGCCATGGAACCATATTATCATTAGTAGTATCATTTTTATTATTGATAAATGTTTTAATGTTTTTTGTCACTGCAGTTGCTAGACAATGAACTAGAAGACGACTGTGATGATTTGGATTTTAGAGCGGTTCAAAAGGGATTTGTAAGTGTTGTCTTTACTTCAAGCTAGCAATTTATGTTTCTTTTCTGGAACTTGTTAAGAAACACACGGTTCTAAAAGGTGTGCCATTCATCGACAATTAGCATTTTAGAGAATGTTTCGGATGCCTCTTTTTTCAAGAGAGAAGTGCTTTCAGAAGAGAACCACTCTTGCTTCAAAAGAAGTAGTTGGCTGGAAGACGAAAATGTTCTTCAACACCAAAAAATCTAATAGATCACCACAACATCACAGAAAATTACAGAAACAAATCTCAAAGAAATCTCAACAACTTTATTGAAATGTATCAAGTAACTATGGCCGAAGCCCTCAAATGAGCCGAAGCCCCCCCAAAAGAGAGAATAAACTCAATCTTCCCAAGTCCCACGACAAAGTCTAAAACAGCCTATCTTCCTCACCCAGCCTTATTCTATTTATAGCAGTCCAGCTCAACTGACTTTAGTTATTAGCTACAGCAGAATTTTAACTAATAGCTACTAGTCTATTTAATAGTCTAATAGGTCGATCCCTATCAATACTTCCCCCTAAACATCCACCTTGCCCTCAAGGTGGGCGATAGGGAACAACCAAGATCTTCCACTTCCTTTTCATTCTGGGGCTGCTACCTTCCCAATATTTCACTTGTTTCTGAGCAAAGAGTTTCAGTATTAGATCTTTACAACTCAAAGATGTTTCTGCAGTATAGAATGTTTCTGGTGAAGTATCTTTCTCTCCCTTAGTCTTCAGGCCCTCAATAACCACAAATATTTTTCTGCTTTCCTGAGGTATATCCCTTACAACAGCGGCATAATTTATATTCATGTCCTGAACATCAGGATTCTCATCCCTTTTAACCTGCTCATCAGAAATTTTTGAATTACAAATTGCTTCAACTCCATTTGACTCTTCTCCCTTTGAGTTATGCTTTACTGTCATGATGCTTTTCAGTAAAACACTGTCATCCACTGCTGCACTTTGAGTACACCCAACATCATTCCACCAATCAACTCCAATAGAAATACTCCACCAAAATCTCTCTGCCACTGCATGTTCCACAAAAGGAGAATCCATTTTTACCTGAGTTTTTGAAACAGAGAGTGGAAGAACCCAAGCTATCTTCAAAATGGCCCAATCTTTGCTATTATGAAGCAACATAGAAACCCAGCAACACTTTGTGGCCGAGAATACAAATTCAGCTCCTTCATTACCAAGTATATCAGCCATAATTCTGTGGTTCCATCGTTGCCTGTCCGATGAAGGAAGTCCGCTTTGCCTAAAAGAAATCCAATCTTTGCTGTTGTTATTCAGGTTGGAGAAATCATGAAGCCTAGAATCCCAATTGATGTAGCAGCATTCTTTGCGAGTTTTGCAAACAAAAACTTCTATGAAGAGAAAAGAATAACCCTTCATTTTCCTTTGTATTCTTCTGACCATAGCTGTAAGGAACAGGACAATACTCTTATACTCTTTGCAAGGCTTTAGCTTCTGCTCCTCTAGCTTATCACAACATCCTTCATAAAGGGAAATCACTTCCTCTAATTTACTGGCTTCTTCATGAAATCTTGGTTGAACCTTCACTGACCACTCAATGGCAGGGTTACAAGTATCAATCCTTCTCAGGTAAATACCTCGAGATATATGGATTGACTTCCCAGTTTGGTTTATCTTGACTTGAAGGTATTCATCAATTTGATGGCCACGTTTAATCGACCACATCATCTTGGTTTCCATTTCTGAATTAATTGGTGTTGGTGGAGTCCCTAGGAATCCCTCTTCTAATGTGACTACGTCAAAGTTTCTGAAAGCAGATGAATCTGGCGCCAAGGTGAGAGCGACAAATGAGGGTGAGCTGTGATATCCGGCGGTTGAAGAAACTTGCGAACTCAGCAATTCTGATAGGGAAGAATCTGACGACTGCGAGTTTGGCAACACATTTTGCAAATAGGAAAAGAGCTGATGGCGACTGCAACGAACCTTTTCTTTTCGAATTCATGCAGCGACGCACAGTCTTCGATCGACCTCGCCAGTGATGTTGTTTCCGCAGCTTGTTGCGCTTTTCCTTCTCTAAGGTTGAGCGCTTTTCTTTCTCCATTTTTCCGCTCTCAATCTCTTCCGCAAGCTTCACCATCCTTCCGCTCGAAACCTTTCGCGACTACGACTCAGAAGGAACAGTTCGCGACTCCTTCTGCGAACTGTTGAGCGACTGCGACGACTGATTCCTAGGGTTCCCTGCTCGACGTGTGATGTTACCACTCTCTCCGGGATCAGAATTTCTTGGATGCCCTTGGTGAGAATTGCGATGCGACATATGCGAAGTGTGCGACTTGCTCTTCAATCGTTTCTGGAGTCTCTTCTCCAAGATTGCGAGGCTTGCCTTTATCGCAGCCATTGAGGCCGCTATTTTAGCCGAAGTATGTTGGTGATTGTCTTCCCATTCGTTCTTTCTTTCTTCCATTTCTGCACGCGTAATGATCATCCACCGATCAACGTGCTCTGATACCACTCATAGATCACCACAATTTCACATAAAATTACAGAAACAAATCTCAAAGAAATCTCAGTACCTATGGCCGAAGCCCCCAAATGAGCCGAAACCCCCCCAAAAGAGAGAGAATAAACTCAATCTTCCCGAGTCCCAAGACAAAGTCTAAAAAGCCTATCTTCCTCACCCCGCCTTATTCTATTTATAGTAGTCCAGCTCAACTGACTTTAGTTATTAGCTACAACAGAATTTTAACTAATAGCTACTAGTCTATTTAATAGTCTAATAGGTCGATCCCTATCAATAACAAGGCCCATTAGGCTATTAATAGAAACAAGAGAAAATGGGCAAATAAGCCCACGTACTAACAAAAAAAGGTTAAATAAGCCTTTATATAGGAGGCTCTATTCGGCCGTCGCCATTTGGGCAGTTCTCGATGGAATTTTTTGATGAAATTTTTTGAGATTCTTAATCATTAAGTCTAGTTTACTCATATCAAATTTCAGCTAACAATTCAATCGGGAAGGCATTCAAATAAATTCTTGAAGATAACTACGCTTTTAACTGCGCCGTTATCTTCAAGAATTCATTTGAATGCCTTCCCGATTGAAGTTTTAGCTGAAATTTGTTATTAGTAAACTAGACTTAGTGAATAATATGCTCAAAAAATTGCATCAAAAATTTCCACCGGGAACCGCCCCAAATGACGACGGCCGGACATAGCTTCCTATATAAGGGCTTATTTGACCTTTTTTGGTTAGTACGTGGGCTTATTTTCCCTTTTCTCTAGAAAGAATAACAAAGAGTGTAGTATTGTAGTATAAATAGACGGAAAGGGGAGGTAGTAGAGGAGGCTGTTTTGACTGTTTAGTCTATTCTGGGAAGATTGAGATAGTTCTCTCTTGTCGGGGGCTTCGGCTCTTTTGGGGGCTTCGGCCATTGTTTCTTGTTCATCGATAATACAGTTCTTGAATTGTTCCTTTAAATTCTGTTCATCTTTTCTGTAATATTTCTATGTACTTGGAGATTATCCTATCATTGGATGGCAGAGATAATGGAATTACGCATGAAGGGGTTGGAGAAAAGCCAAAATAGACTTCATGAAAAATTGAAGAAAAATCAGAATCAAATTGCGGAGCTATTGGCAACAGTGCAGGCGAAGCTCACGACCTTGGTTAATCGAGACCAGAACCAATCCAGAAGCAGATCGCATACTTCGCACTCAACGCATCGCACTTCGGGCACAGACATGCGAAGAAGTTCGATAGACCAGAAGGTGCGGAAGGTAATTCCGATTATTTTCCTTCGCATCAAGAGGATCGATCGGAGTCATGACAGCCGAAATTGCGAACATCTTCTCATATTTCGCAGTCGCGAACAGAGTCTCCTTCATCATTGCACACATCGCATCACAATTCTCATCATCGACGAACGCAACATTCGACTAACTCAGAGGCATCGGAAGACCGATCGAGAAACAATAGACATCATCCGCTTTATGACAAGCAAAGTCCGTCGCAGCCGTTCACTAGCTCGCGGTCGCAATCGCGAACTGTTTCTAGTTTGAAATCGCGAAATACTTCTTCACCGGCTATCAGTTCATGTTCAAGAAACACACGATCGAAAGAAGAATCTACAGGTTCACCAGTTTTATTGCAAGATGTTTCTCTACCTGTGCAAGATTTTCCCCAGTCAATAAATAATACTGAGATGGAACCAATGGAACTGGTAATCAAGGTAATGAATAAGAAGCACGAAATTGAGGAACAAAGACAGATTACTCAATGGCCAGATTATATTTTTCCCAGCCAAGTTTCTATTGGTTGTTTGCTTCTCCAACAATGTTCATTTGGAAGTAGAATCCTAATTGCTTATGAAACTAGATTACTTAAAATCAAGAACAATGCACAGGATAAAGCTGTTGTCAAAATTCAACAAACTCTGCAACCAAAGGAAATGTTTTCAGAAAAATCATGCCCGGGTAAAAGGAGGGCTGGTCCAGAGGCTACAAATTCAAGGAGTGAAGCAACTGAAACTCAAGGGCTTGAGTTATATCCTGAAGAAAGAGCTATTAACCAATGGAAGATTGAGCATTTGGTGATTAGTAAAACCCAGTTCCAGCATAAACAAAGCCACCCAAGGGGTAATTCTGCTGTGAAGTGCATGTGGAAGAAGATGAAAGTAACCAAGTTAAAGAGCCAGAAATCAGTCAAATATTGGGAAGGGAGAGGCACAAAGCAGAAGAAAAAACAGAGAATCTTGGCTGTTTCCTATTACCCACCTTGAGGGCAAGGTGGATGTTTAGGGGGGAGTATTGATAGGAATAGGCCCATAAGGCTAATAACAGGGCCCATTAGGCTATTAATAGAAAGAATAACAAAGAGTGTAGTATTGTAGTATAAATAGACGGAAAGGGGAGGTAGTAGAGGAGGCTGTTTTGACTGTTTAGTCTATTCTGGGAAGATTGAGATAGTTCTCTCTCTTTTGGGGGTCTGCGGCTCTTTTGGGGGCTTCGGCCATTGTTTCTTGTTCATCGATAATACAGTTCTTGAATTGTTCCTTTAAATTCTGTTCATCTTTTCTGTAATATTTCTGTGTACTTGGAGATTATCCTATCAAAATCACTTTCTATGCATATATTTTAAAAAGCAACACACTGGTGCTTTTCTAGGGGAAAAAACGTTTAAGGTGCTTAACTTATGGTAAAAACACCTGTAGCACAAGTGAAACGGGCTGTTACATATGTTAACTCAGTGAAAACAAAACATGAGCAGGTTGCTGTCACTCCGTTATCTCTTTCACAACATGTAGAGCAAGAAATCGAGACAGCTGCTTCAGATTGGATTTCGAACGCCTTACAAGCTGAGGATTGAGAGTCACCTATCCTGCATTAGTAAAAACTATTGTTTTGCTTTTTTGGTGTTCATAGCTGATATAGTGTATTATTATTCCAAACGGAAAACATCGCTTTTCTTAAACTATACCCCCGTATATAGGTCCTGAATTTTTGTATGTTTGACCTGGGAAGCAAATGCTGACCCAGCTAACATTACAGACTACAGAGGGTGGCGTGTTTAATTCAGTGCTAATTTCCCTCTTTTACAGAAGAATTGTGTTTGCAGATTGGATGCATACCCTATTATTCATTTGTTTCTGAATGATAACAAATATATACACCGTATGATGTTAATTAATTATTAGACATGCCAATAAAATCTAATGTAATTTGCTGTAGAAATAATCTTGCTGTTTATTTAGTCTAGTGTGTCTAGCTACTCCCACTGCCCAATTCGTAGATTCAAATACCACTAGCCTTCTCCTTGCCTTGCAAGTGTCTAGAAAGGATAAAACATGTGTAGTTGATATTTGTGGAGAGAAGAAATGGAAATTGTAAATTTGTCTGAACTGCTAAATAAGTGAAGTTAGAGAAAATTTGTAGAACAGGGGAGTAATATGTGAGGAGTTTTACTGATATGTCTTCTTTGCTTTATTTTATCTCACATTTCAGAATTTATGTTTAGTTTTGCGCAACTCAATTGAAAAATGAAAAATAAGAAAGGATTAATTAATCAATAATATAAAAACATTAAATGATTGTGCTTCAATAGAAGAAGTTACTATGACACAAAATGGATACAATTTGCTCAATTTATGTAAATGAAAGTACAGTCAAATAGGTTATCAGATTATCTTTATTTTTTAATGTAAATGGACTTGTATCAAAATTATGATAAAATAGAAAATTACAACTAAATCTAGGATTATACAAAGAATCGACCACTCCTTGATGAGCAAACGGCTCGTTAGTCTTTTGAAGGGAAAACTTAAGTCAATCATGACTAATCTAGTTTGCTTGCTGTAAATTTGAAAACAACCTAACAAACTGAATCATACGAGTACAACAACCAGCTATAGCCTATAGGCTGACCTAACAAAAACAATAAAATGAAAGCAAAATTATCCAAATCTCGCAAAAAAATTTAGCAAACAAACAGTCCTTCCTCTTCCTTGATAAGATGTTTGAAATGTTTTTTGTGTTGATTCATGAATTTGACTAGCTATTTGGAAACGTTTTTCCAGGTTTGATCACCCACTAAAAAGCAGTTACATTCGAACATCAATTTGCTCTGAAAATTTGACCGTGGTTCATGAGGGGGGAGGGGAGGGGGGAGGGGGTGCCTAAGACCTAATAACCATCATCAACCAGTGTCAAAATTTCAAAATACTTGCGTAGAACAAGACTTCATAACGCAGAAACTCCACTACCCTATCGGCTCCGCTAATGAGGAATGCACTAACCATATGCATTTACTAACCATATGCATTTGCTAAAGAAACACATCACAAAAATGTCTAGTTAACAATTTTTTTCATGTTACTGACGAGTTTTCAAACCGCCATGCCATGCAATTGACAATTTGGTGTCACATTTTCCCCTATTTCCACCAACCTACCCTACCACAACTTTGCCACCATTGACAACCCCCGATCTTTGCCTGTCTACAAACCCTTCTAGACAAGATATGTTCCACCCCTAGTTTCGTGGCAAGCTGTTCCTCTTGCAAATAAGCCAAGACTTACCTCCTAACCCACACCAGGTTATGATAATTTCTTGTAGAAAGCTTTTTAGAAAAATGTATGTTGCCTTTGCTAGATATTCTTTTGTAGATGTTATTTATTTATCGAAAAGTATCACGAAAAGTCAAAAACAATGAAGGCTCCTTTTGTAGATGCATCCAATCGCCAGCTATTGACAATATCTATTTTTCAAGTTAACATTAAAAAATGTTTGTCACCTCTAGGCTCCTTTGGGTCATCAATATACATTTTCCAAAAAGTTTGAATTAAGAAGTAAAAGAATGGCTGGCAGGGAAGCAAAAGTTGACGACAATGTGTTACCATAAAAGAAAAACATGAAATATTAGATGGTATGACACCACGGCAGCGTCGTAGCGAGATATGATAATAGGTATTTATGATGTAATAGTGATGTAAAAATGACATAGCGAGATATGGCTGTGTTTATGATGTTGTGCATATTTTGTAGACACAAGTCTATGTCTTCTAGCTTTGTACTATTTAAAAAGTCTGGAATTTGTTTTAACTTTTCTAAACAATTTTTTAGATGCTATATAAAGTAGCTTCAGAGAAAAGTCTGTAATTTTTATTTTTTAGCATAAATTAATCTTAACTGCTTGTATAAGAAACATAACTACATCAAACATTTATCTTGTTATCAAACATTTATCAAACAACTACCATCTTTTTTCTTTATGATCTTTTTAGTCATCAAAAACCATGGAGTAGTAGTTATGTAAACTAATGTGAGGTTATTGATTGTCTTAAAAAGATTATTATGAGATTATTATGTGTTTCTTATCTACCAAGAGTCCAAGATCCTATGTGACAATTTATTCTTCGAAAATAGATAAATGGGCCAATGTCCTTATCTGGGTGTATGGGCTTAATCTGTCAGAAAGACGATTCAAGAATAGGCCCATTATCAACACGGACCTTTCACATGGAAATGAGTTGCAGAGGAACTAGGGTACACTGAACTTTCAGCTGGAAAAACAATGTCGTCTTCCTCCTCGTCGAGATCGCTTCTTTTCCGGAATGGTTTCTCTTTGATCACGCGATTGATGAACCAGAGTACTGCCCGAAATTCGCTGCAGACGGCATCTCGGAACCCCGAAATCACCCCGAAGCTCTTCCCTTGTATCTCCTCTCAAACTCACGCTATCCATTTCCCCCAAAATAATGTCAATTTATTTCGAAATCCTTCTTCGGAGGGTTTCCTCTACCCCTGCGGCCTCCCTTCGCTCGGATTCTTCCTTCCTGAAGGTAATTTTTATATTCACATTTTGCACTGTGTATAAGCTCAAGTATTATGCTTATTTTCATAATTATCTGTTTATGATACAATTCTATCTTTATTTCTTTACTCGGTGTTTAACGAATCTACAAAATCTTAACCTTTTCTTAGGGGCTTTTTGTGTCTCACTCTTGAGGCTCAGGAAACTTGACTGTGCACCTTTCTTATGAATATAATGGTGGATTGTTGACCTAATGTGATTTTCATTTTAATGTGAATTGCATTCATAAAGCCCAGTGGTTTGAACCTGTCTGTAATGTTAAGTTGCTTAGAATGTTTATAACATCATTACACATTTTTTCTAAGCTAAGTTGCACAGCTAAACAAATTTTAAGTCTTCCACTATGACATGATTGCATGAGTTTGTAACTTGTTCTTGAATCATCATGATTCCTCATATAGTTGTATGAAGTCCTATTCTCTCTTTACTAGTCTCTGATTGAGATGTTAAATGGAAATAGCATTTGATGTGTCCATCAATTGAATTTTAGGCTCATGTGTTGTAGAAGAAAGATTGTGACTTTGGAATGTTATTAATGTCAATGAAAAGTTGTATGAAGTACATATTATTCTATATTCGATTGCTCCATTACCTTGGAGGTGAGTGGTAGGATGTGAAAGTAATGTTTAATTTTCTTCTTCAAGTTTGCTTATTGATTAAGACATTAAGGGTTTGTTTGGTGTGGGTTGTCTGGAGGGGAGGGAAGAGCAGGATTTATTTCTTTTCTCTAATTTATCTCTATTTACATGTGGTAAATTAATAAATATCTGCTGCACGGATGCTTAGTTAAATGACTTAAATCTTAAACTTTTAAAATATTTCATTTCACTTTCTTTCAACCATCCAGTTATAAAAACAAACCAATAATATACATGTTAACATTCACCACACCTTCTGAATTCCGTAAAACAAACAAGGGGTAAGGGAACAACCACTGAAATTGTGAACACACCACCAAGCTTTGCCATCATGGTTTGACTATCGTTTGTTGTTGGAAATTGCGGTGGCGTAACATTGCCCTTTTCTTAGACATTGCTTAATGTTTTAACTTCTCTCTGACAGGAGAAACTTCTACTAACGAGCCAATGCTTTGCCACACTAAAAGAACATACCAACCAAGCAACATAAGACGCAAAAGAAATCATGGATTTCTTGCACGGTACATCTCCCTTCCTCTAATTCCTTTCTTTATTATTTCATTACAGCTTATTAAAAAACGTTATGCAAAACCGGCTCAAGACTTGAAGCTTTTGGAATCTTTTAATGATCATACAGTTATCTGAATCTGATTAAGTTATAATAAAGCATATCAAAAATTAAACTTAAAAATATCGTAGAAGTTCAACCATTCCAGGATTTCCAGCTAAAAAGGAGTTATTAGCACTACATTTTTCAATGATCATCTACTTCAGCTTTCGTAGTGATACAAGTCGGTATTTGGTAACAAAATTGGCTCGGAGGATTGATAAACTAAAAACGAGCCTACCCAACATGAATTTATTTTTTGAATTGTTGTTATCTTTATCTGTGACAAATATACAGTAGCTAAACTCTATAAAACTGAGCAGAAAGGCTACAAAAGGTGGCCGAAGAGTTATTGCTAGAAGAATCGCCAAGGGACGTGCACGTGTAACAGTATAGCTTATGTACAAACATATAGCATCATGTGGCAGTTCTGGATCTCAATGAAGAGTTATTCTTGCTAGAACCATGGTACATATACTGCGCACAGCATGCCCCAGCGGAGTCTCTGTTTCCGATGCAACCAATTACTTATGTTTTATCTTCTTCAGGATTTCTCAATGAATCCATCATGTTTGCTTGCTGCTTTTAAACCTTATTGTAATAATTTCTATCAGATCCTCCTTTTTCTTGTTAAAAAGAATGAAAATTACATGCAAAGACTTTGCAACATCTGGACAGGGATATTCCATCTTGTTATGAATGCTGCAAATTTGGGAAGTTGACAGCACTTTTCTTCAAAATTACATACCCCTTAACATTTATTTCAGAGAATCCCTATATCCACTCAGTTGTTGGCTTGATCACAACCGTTCTATTGAGAGCAGTCGATTAAGACAAGCAACCGATCCAAAATAAGCCCGTGTTTGTTTCAAATGATGGGTGGGGGACCAAAGAATATGAAAGAGAAGGTGAGGAAAATAGAGGGTCAGAAAACTGTTATGTGCTTGGTTCAATTCAAT
Source organism: Cuscuta europaea (assembly GCA_945859875.1). Lineage (NCBI taxonomy): Eukaryota > Viridiplantae > Streptophyta > Magnoliopsida > Solanales > Convolvulaceae > Cuscuta > Cuscuta europaea. The sequence continues at coordinate 5,217,408 of CAMAPE010000077.1, read as the reverse complement.
GAATGCATTTCAGAAATATATACTTCCTCCGTCCCTTAAAGTTTGTCATAGTTTGATTTCACAAGTTGTAAGGAGATGAATTTGATTTTACACTGTACCGACACTGTTTCACACTGTAGCGACATTGTTTTGTACCGTTTTGCACTGTTTGACACTGTTTGGTATAGATTTGTTTATCAAATAAGGAAGTTGAAAAAGTAGGACAAACATTTTTGGACATCCGTTTGGCAGATTTGAAAAAAAGAAGTTAAATTGAATAGCCTGGGGCGGATTGCAAAAGTAAATTCAACAAATAATTAAGGGCTTAAAAAGTACGTATTCCGGTTTAATGTTTTTAAACGTAGCTTAAGATGATGTTTAAGGTTTGTTCAAAAAAATGTTTTAGGTGTCCTTTATATTTACAAAAAAAGTACTCTAGGAGTTTTTGTAATTGAAGAAATACTTTGGGCAGTGTTAGTTCTCTCTTCTATTATCTATATTTAATTTCTATTTTCTTATTGGAATATACCCAACTCAATAGAAGATTTAATAGGAAAATGTGGAGCCAATGAGGTATGCAGAAATTTACACAGAAAATGTGGAGGAAAACAAAAGGTTGAAGAAAATAAAAAATTGGCTCATATCTCAGTAAAAAAGAAAAAAAGGCATGTTTGTTGCTTTTTGTTTTTTCCTGAAACTGAATTTATATTATACGGAGTATAAATAGTTAAATACTAAGGAATCTAAACCTAAATATATACGAAAAAAATTAGAAACATTAACTATATAGTATATGTTACACTTCCTTCGGATATTTTGAGATTAAACCAAACACAAGAAAACTCTAATTTCATTAGCACTTTCATTTAATCCCCTAATATTTTATGGGATCCAAACATATATAGCCTAGCTCCCTCAACCAAAACACATGATCCCTTCCTTTTTCTCTACAAAATCTTCAAACCACAGAAAGGCTAAGATCGAGAACATGGATAGGGAAGGCTTTGTTCCTAAGGTTCATGTTAAGAAAGTAAAGAATGAATATTAAGCCTTTCATTACCATTTCCTTCATTGTACTCCATTCGTCCCCCAATTAAGTTCCCGGTTTGATTTCACACATATTAAGAAAATAAATTTGACTTTATTGTGGAGTGCACTATTTTGCACTGTTCAAACACTGTTTGGACACTGTTTTGCACTATTTGACACTGTTTTGATGTAGATAATTTGCCAAATAAGGAAAGTAAGAAAGTGTGAACTTAATTTAGGGACTTCCCAAAAAGGAAAGTGGTAACTTAATTGCGGGACGGAGGAAGTATTTCAGTCACCACAAAGCTAATTTATCCTTTGAAGTTTGGTCTATAAAAGTGTAAATAGAACAAAAAAAATTAACTGCCGAGGAGGAGACACATGTGACCACTGACAATAGTAAATATGTTGACGACATTTTCTTGGGGTCAACTTGTTGATGACACACTTCATGAGCTGTATGCAAACAACAAAAGATCAATATCTTCAAGTACATGCACATATACAGAACATTATTGAACATAGGAAAACAGCTTCATTTAATTACTTCCATCAAAATGAGAATTATGGAACATCCTTAGGCATTCATTCATTATTTTAATTGCAGCTCAACCCAAATTAGTAACATCTAGGAATTTAATTAACAATATTCCCCACCCTATAATTCCCAACAGGCCAAGTAACATTAATGTAATTTTTATATATTGTACAAAACAAAAACACACGATGTATCATACTATCATGTATTATCTCTAGCTTACTCAAACATGATTTAGGCTCAATAAATATATATACTAAGGTTGAAATGCAACAAGCTCATTCCCTGAAGGTCCAGAGAATGACAACGGTGACGATAACGATGGCAGTGGTGGTAACGGAAATTGATACACGGATGGAGGTGGCAACACATCACGTGCAATGAAGCCACTAGTAGAAGAAGAAGTTGAAGAAGGAAGAACAGGCATACAAAATTCAATATCATCTTTAACAACTTCACAAAGCTTGGGCATCGCAGGAAACATCATGGGATCCTGGTCGGTAGCGAAAACGTGGGGGATATCATTACAGCCAAACATGGAATATGAACTTTCTTGTTTGAATGAACTAGGGTTCTGATCAGGTTGAAATCCAAGAAACCACATGGGATCACTGGAGGCTGGCGGCTGCATCATAGGAAGTACCAAATCTTGGTTCATCATTTCTTGATCAGCTTGAATGAATAATAAAGGGTTATTATTATCACCATCATTATTATTATCCAGCATGAGATGGGAGGTTTGGATGAGACTAGAACTAGGGTTTAAGACTGGGATTAGATTAGTGTAGAGGTTTTGATGATGATCGAAAAGCATGGTGTTGCTATTATTTGGGATATGCTGATTATTAATATTAGTATTATTAATGGTGGTGGAAAGGTGATTATGATTAGAGGAACGAGAGATGAGCTTCTTCTTGATGGTTGAATTCCAGAAATTCTTCACTTCATTATCCGTTCTTCCTGGTAGATATTTTGCTATCTGCGCCCACCTGTTAAACATTTAATAATCACAACCTTAAGACCAATAAATATATCCCCCCCCATTAAAAAAAAGACTCATAAAAAAATCTTACTTTATAAAGTCATGTTATTAAAAGCAGTTAAAAAATCTTTAAAACTGAGCGACTTCTAAAAAATCATGCTAGTCTTAATATTTAATTAAGGAAATGTGTTTTGTTTTGGTTTAATTTACTAATATAAAATTTTCAGTATATAATAAATATTCTACTACATGATGGTTAGAATATGAACCTGTTTCCCAGAATAAAATGGAGTTCGAGGATAAGAGCAGCTTCCTGAGGAGAGAAGCTGCCACGTTTGAGGTCAGGTCTTAGGTAGTTTATCCACCTGAGTCTGCAGCTTTTCCCACATCTCTGCAGCCCTACGTACAGATGCATGGTCATCACAACATCAAAAGATTAAATCCCATCGAAAATTTTAGAATAACTATGAATAATTTGATTAATATACGTCCCAATTTGATGTTCCGGTTGCTGTTTACCGACGATTACGTAAATGAATCTTTATCCACACTCAAAGTATTTTTAGCAAATAATATTTAAATATTCAGAAACTACATTAAAAGTTTTACAAAGTCGCAAAAAGAAAAATAAAATTTGATATATAAAGTAAGAGATTAAAAAATAAAAATGACTTGTGTTGAACAGCTGAATAAGATACATGCTTATCAAATTGGGATGGAGATGGTATATGAAATGTTTATAAGGATATATCTAGGAAACAATACATAATACGAGTATTTAATAAATATACATAAAACAAGTAATATTTTAGCTAAATAATAATGATGTATACATAGTACGAGGTATATACCATACCAGCAAGCCTCGGAACGGAGCTCCAGCAGCCATGGCCGTAAGATGAAATATAGTTGATGAGCTTTTCATCTTCCTCAGGTGACCATAGCCCCCTTTTCACCTTTTGTTTATTGCAGCATGAATGCTGTCCCATATCTCCCTCCCTCTGATCTGTTGACTATATATCTGCTGAAAAACTTTTTGTTTCCTCAGATGATAGCCATATGTGTGGGGTGTGTAGATTGTATGTATATGTATGTATGTGTATATATATAAGTTTTGTATAGCCCTAGAAAATCCCAGGAGAATATGGAGCTCGGAAACTCTCTGGTCTCAAGAAGCAGATATATAGATAGATATGAATGAACCAATAAGTGAAAGCTATGGTTTGAAGAGGAGAGGTCAAGCTATACTCGATCATGAATAGTGGAGTATGTACCTTTACTGAAGACATGAATTTAATGGCTAAACTATTTGCCAAAGGTGAGGAGTTGAGGGTATAAGTGCAAATAAACCTACATTTGAAAATATTTAGGAGAAATTTGGTGATTTAGAGAAATTAGGTGAATAATTTCTTTCCTTTAATAGAAATATATAAGGAAATATATAAGGGGTTTTTACAAAAATATTACTAAGTAAAACTTATTTACACAAATATGACTATTAGTTACTACAATGTAGTGTCATAGTAACTTAAATTTAAAATTGAACATAAATTACTATGATTTCATTACAACTCGAATCACTAATCACATTTTTGTAAACTATATATCTATTCATTTTAATCATAAATATGTAATTATTTCAATATATAATGATAAAAATGGAGAGGAAAGGAATAGATTATTTTTGTAATACCTATTTAGGATGTACATTTTCTTTTGGACTGATCTGATCTTATCTGGCCTGGTCTGTTTAAGTCTGATCTGGTCTGATCTATTAAATGTCTGGTCTCTATGTATTTTATAATTGTCCAAGTCTGTTCTTGTCTGATCTGTTTAAGTCTAGTTTAATATAATCATTTATGTTTGAGTTTGGGCTGGTCTGATCTAGTCTAGAACTGAAAACTGTCCCAAAAAAACATCCTTAATAATACGTTTGCATGTAATACGAGTACCTGTTTAATTAAATTCTTCTCCCTCACTGACTGAATAGGTTTATTTTTAGAGCCCGTTTCGTAACACTGAAATTGGTTGAATTGACTGGTTTTGTTGAAATTTATGAAGTTCTAACTGAAATGGCTGTATTGGCTGATTCTGCAGATTTATGAAAAAATTATATTTAAAATACTCTTTATTAATAAATAAAATAAAAAATTATATGAAAAAGTAGCTAAAATGATACTCTACAGTAACTTCAGCCAATACAGGCAGAAAAGTAACTTCAACCTTACTTTTTCTTATTATTACGCAATTCAACGCGCAGAATCAGAAGTTACGTGTTTGGTGAAAAAACTGGCTTATAAGGATGTTTTTACTTGGATTGTAATTCCTCCCAGATCAGACCAGACCAGTTCAGACAAGTTTTTACTTGGCTTATAAGGATGTTTTTACTTGGAACAAATTTTTAATTCAATTCAAAATTCCTCGTTAATTTGAATCTAAAATGGGTGGGGGGATCTATTTAAATGACAAAAAGATATTGGAACATCAATTTAGAAGAAATGATACAGGCTGGAGTTCATTTGGGTCATGGTACTAGGAAATGGAATCCTGAAATGGCACCTTTTATTTTTACAAAGCCTAAAGATATTCATATTATAAATCTGATCGTAACTGCTCGTTTTTTATCGGAAGCTTGTGATTTGGTTTTTGATGCACCAAGTAGAGGAATTTTATTTTAATTGTGGGTACTAACAATAAAGCAGCTAATTTAGTAGCTCGAGCTTCCATAAAGGCCCGATGTCATTATGTTAATAAAAAATGGCTTGCCGGTATGTTAACGAATTGATCCACCACATAAACAAGACTTTAGAAGTTCAGAGACTTGAGAATGGAACAAAAAAAGGGAGGTTCCATCATCTTCCAAAAAGAGATGCAACTGTGCTCAAAAGACAATTAGCTCGTTTCCAAACATATCTGGGTGGAATTCAATATAGGACAGGCTAGCTTACCCGATATTATAATCATTATTGATCAGCACAAAGAATATATAACCTTAATACAAAGAAACCAGGTCAGACCAGACCAGTTCAGACCAGACCATACCAGACCAGCCAATTACGATCCAAGTAAAAATATCTTAAGCCTTATAACTGATAAGCCTAAAAGTACAGCTACGAAACGGCCTCTTAATAGATATATATATATTAGAATATTATATGCTGAAATATACTAGTGATACATAACCCTAACTTCTACATTCCTACATGTCTCTTATACAAATCAATCAGAAATTTGTCATATTTCGTTACTCTTCTACACCTGCTTCTTTCTTCTTATTTATTCCCCAAATCAAAAGATCCAAATATCAAATTGGTTAAATAGGATTAAGACTAAAAAATGTATGCACTATAATCAGAAAACTCTCAAGATAAGAGTATAATAACAAATTTTCTCAAGTACGGAGTATATAACATCTTTCTTCCTAAGAGACATGCATTCTTCTGTTCTTTTATTCTATTAATAGGGAGACTCATGCATTCCTGATTAGTTTTTTTATTCATTTATTCTTTTAATAGGTTTGAATAGGTCATATTTGGATAAGAAATATACTTAGTTCTATTTTTGAATCATGAATACTCCGTATGTTTTAATTCTATTTTAATCAGATCAATTTCTTTAATCAAATAGAAATGGTCCTAAATGAAAGTAAAAACGTTTTGAAATTTCAAAATATGAGCACGATGTTTTTATACCCAAAGCAGAGTAACTATTTCCATGTTTAGAAAGTATTGTCACTTTTGGCAGCATACTGACACATTTAAAACCTGATAATACCAAATATGACAGTAAACTTCTCAGTATGATAGTAGCATACCTCTATTTTGGGAAATTTGACATTATTTTTACTCATATTTCGAGTAAGGATGTTTTTACTTGGACTGTAATTTGCTAGTCTAGTCTGGTCTGATCTGGTCTGATCTGGTCTGGTCTGATCTGGTCTAGTCTGATTTCTTTGTATTTTTATAACTATCCAAGTCTGGTCTGGTCTGATTTGATCTGGTCTAGTCTGGTCTAGTCTGGTCTGGGAGGAATTATAGTCCAAGTAAAAACATCCTAACACGCTCTTATTTTATAATCTTACAATTTTTGTACTATTATTCCATGATTTCCCTTTATAATTTAATAATAAAAGGACAATGATTTGTTTACCATAACGTCACTGCGCTGACCTTTTCATCGTCGCCGTTTATTAGCTGAAACCACAAATCACACAAGTGGTGTCTGGAAGAGACGAATATAGATTAATACTCAAAATATTAAGATGCATCTTGAAGTACAAAAAGTGCATTATATCTGTACATATTACCTCCGTCCTAAATTGATTTTCAAATTTGACTTTTCTTGGTTAAACAGTTTCATTTTATTTGCTTAATTAGGATGTCAATTTTGAAATATATTCTAATTTAGAGTTTACAACTTTGAAGAGATTTTAATGTAGTTTCTGAATATATAAATTTTAATTATTAAAAATTGAATTAATTATCGATAGAGAGCATTGACTTTTTTTATTTGTTGACAAAAAAATGTTGACTTTACAAAACAATTTGGGACGGAGGAAGTATTACCAAAGAAGAACGATGGTCCATAAATACACATACATCTGTTCATATATACTACCTCCATCCCTTAAAACTTTGCCAAAGTTAACCGGCACAGTGAATAATAAAGTAAAAACTGTGTGGTTGAGGTTTGTGCAGAGGAGAGAGAGAAATAACAGAAACCACAAAAAAAAGATTAAAAGGGAAAGTGACAAAGTTCTTTGGGACGTTCAAAAAAGGAAAAATGATAAAGTTTTAAGGGACGGAGGGAGTACGATAGTATATATACTCCGTATGGTACATAGATATACACCTTTTATAACTTAAAAAAATGTATAGATAAATTTTAACCACAACTCACGATATATGGCATATAAATTAGGCTTCAAAAGGATTGAATGTATTAAACAATTCTAATTGCTACTTTGAGCGAGATCAATTCTTTATCTAACCATAGAGTAATTGTGGACATTATGAGCCTATTTAGTGACCTTTTTTTCGACTTATCAAGCTTATGAGTTAGCTTTTTCACCAAACACGTTATTTTTGGTTTCGCGTGCTGAATTGTGTAATAAGCAGAAAATGTAAGGTCGGAGTTACTTTTCTGGCTCTATATATGTGACATATATATGCATATAATAAAATACGGAGTATGAATTGTAGAAATGGATATTGATTATACATGGTTACGTTTTATATCCCATACGATCGAGTATATTCTAATGTAAGTCTTTTCTTTAAAAGAAGTAAAATAAATAAATACGTAAAGAGATATTATATGAATATCTTCAGTTACACCGATTTTAGGCCAAAGTAATTTTGATTTTGATTTTTGTCATTATTATCCAATTTAGTGTCTAGGGTAAGAAAATATTACAGTATTTGGTCAAAAATATGACCAACCAAATTAAGATAAAAAAGGTTAATTACCACAAGGTCCACAATGCCAATGTGGTTGTGTATATTTGTATAGTTTGCGCGTGAATTTATAGAAGAGGATTTAGGCCCGGTTTGGTTCCTAGGCCACAATAGATGGAACCGTTTCAAAAATATCAAATATTAATAACGGTTTGGTTCTTATAATTTTTTTATAGAATCGATATGAAACCGAATCATTCTTTACGGTTCGATTCTTTTCATTTAACGGTTCATAGTTTTTTAAAAATTTCTTACAAATCACTGTTAAGTTTGTGCCAAAAAACATTCAACATTTAAAATTACAAGAAATACAAATGTGTTTACCATCATTTCAAATCTCAAACTTGAGTTTAAAACATAAATACATATCACACTAAAAATTTTAGTAAACAAAACAAAACAATATATTCACCACAAATCCACAATCAATAAATATGATCTTGAATCAGCAACGTAATTAGCCAGCAAAAAGTTCATTGATCTCAAAGGGTCACGAGCAGAGCAAAGCCTTAAAGAAACCCGTCAAAATAAATAATAATGTTAAAGCCTTAAATACTTAAATAACTAAACTAAAATAGTTAGTGTAGTATAAAAATAAATAAGTAAATATACATTAAAATATACTTAATATATACGGAGTACTAATAAGAAATATAGAAAATTTTAATTACGAGTATTATATATAATGGTTCCTTGATGGTTCTAGCTAAGTACATAGTTTTTTCAAGAACCGAGAACTGAACCGTTAATAAGAAATGGGAACCGAACCATTAACAAGTAACTCTTAAATGTTGGAACCGAACCGGGTCATAACGATTTGGTCCATTCCTTTCTCCGGTTCTTGGTTTCAAATTCCCAGCCCTAAGCAGATTCACACCTTTTATTTGATAATAATTTCCTAGAGGTAGTGTCCTTGGTTCATGTCACCAATATAATGAAAGTCAGTTTGGGGTTCTATAGAAGGTCCTCTATCTATCACTCCGGGAATCCAGGTTAGTTAGGTGCATTCTCTCATCTGAAGTGACATAGTGTTTTGCTGACAAATTGAAGGTTCTTACCGATGAATATAACAATTCCGGTGACTTAATTGGACCATGGACTTGAAGTCTACGAAATCTGAAAAGTCCCTTAATTGGTCAACGGTTCGATCATTCGTGTTATTCATTCTATGCAAGAAGACTCTTGTTTTGATTTAACAAGAACACTAAAAAAGTGGATATTGAATATGGCATGAAGTCCAAATGAGAAAGAAATGGTGTGAACTCTTGATTCTTTTCCAAAAAAGAAAAAATGGAATTCATATTGAGACATTTGAAAAAAATGTTTATTTTGGGACGGATGTGTGATGTTTTAAATGATATAAAACTATATGCCATGGGTTAAAGTTCCGCCCAGCGCAAAATTGTAAAGTAATAAAGTGTTATATTAAAGTCTGAATTACTCTTTCTATCAGGTTAACTTTTAGGATGAAATCCCAAATCTTAACATGATATCAAAGCTGAATCGATTCATAACTATGATTTGAATCCCTTATGAGAAAATGATGATGATTATAAAAAATGACAGTGACGAACTGATGAAAAAATGAATGACGACACGATCCAGACAAAGTGTCTGATCGTGATGGTGTGATAAAGTCTCGCACCACAAAATTGTAAAATAATAAAGTTTTATACCTATTTGACATTTTAGAATGAAATCACTTTATTGCCTCCTCATAACTATGGTGGGTTTTGCTCACTTCATTTCCATTTGTTCCCTCCCCTAGCCTTATTATTCCTTCCGCTTTTCACACAAATTCAAGATCAAAAGGCTTAATTTTCCAACTCAATATGTCCTCTTGGACTCCATCAGACATAGATAGATTGAGTAGAACATATTTACATGATTAATAATTCTACATATAATAAGGAAAAATACAGGTAACTTTTCATACCTGATTACACCCAAAGTTATGTTCTCAAAGTCATTCGACACCTTATGGCTTTTGCAATAGGTAGATTCTATGGTACCGTTAAGGTATCATACCTTTGTCCACATGGACCAATTAGAATGACGTAGTTGAATTATTTAAATCTAAATTAAAAATGATGTAATAATTTGAACCAATCAAGTGAGTGATAGGTACGGTACTCCATTTTTTAAATGAGTACTGGAGTTGTCACCTTTGCAATATCCTAAGGGTATGTTTGGAAGTTGAGCTTTGGACGGGAGGGAAAAGTTGATGGAGGTTTATCACTCTCCTTTTCATGTTTGAGAGTAAAAAATTGAAGGGGTAATATTGGAGGACTTTTGTAACTCTCGAAAACCCTCTAAATGCTCAATTTTTAATTCTCCTAATTTGGAGGGTTTTTAAAGATAATCAACAAAATAATAACTTAAACTCAATCAAAAATAAATATTCATTCAATTATTTGAATTCATCATATATCAAAGTGATTATAATTATAATTTTTTAAGAAACTCTCATTTTCAAAATTTATAACTCCCAAGTACGAAGAATGATTTACTCTCGCTTGGTATTGTCGCTCAAATTCTCGTTAAAACTCGTCTCCTTTACAAAAATGTACCCCATGTCTTCATTTTCTATATTCACTCATTCATGCGCAGGTTTTAGTCCGCCTGTACGCTACCGGCCTTACGCCAATACGTTACTCGGAAAACTTAACCCTCACGAGGATGGAACCAAGTAGGGGTGGACTCGGGCCGGGCCAACCGGCCCGCTACTGTGCGGGCCCGGACCGGCCCGGTGAATCGATTGGTTGGCCGGTTCGGGCCACCCGGCCCGGTGGGATCTCGGTTCGGGCTTGGGCCCTTCAAAAGGTGAACCGGCCTGGCCGGTTCAAGCCCGAGCCGGGCAATTTTTTTTTTTTTGAATTTTTTTAAATTTTTGGGTTGGGCTGAGTATTTTGGGCCATTTGAGGTGGTTAGGGTTGGTTTGGGGGTGAGGAGGGGGGGGTTGGGGTTAACTAGGAAAAGCCAAAAAAAAAAAAATAGAACCGAGGCCCGGCCCGGCCCGGACCCGGGGGTTACCCGGGCCGGTTCCGGGCCACCCATACCTTGAACCGAGGCCCGGCCGGTTCAAGGCCCGAACCGGGCCCGGCCCGAACCGAGTCCATCCCTAGAACCAAGTTGTTGTTCTAAGCATCCAAACTTTTAGAAATATGTAAAATAAAAATATTTGTCATTGACATTTTTATTACAAAGAAAAAGAGTACTCTGTATGAATCACAAGTTTATTTTATGAGAAAAAGCAAAGTTTTCAGCATTATGCTATTTAATGTTTGAGGAAATTCTCTAAATATAATTAAAACAACAACGAAGTTCATAAATATAGGATTATCATTCTTTTATTATCAAAATATGACTCATTCATTCGTATATTGGAAAATTTTAATCAACTTAATTATTCTTTTAATAGAACTAAATAAGTTTTATATGGAGAATAAAACTTTTTTAGTTCTATTTTTGAACTTTGTCTATGTTTCAGGTCTATATTGAGATGTTTTTATGTTACTTTATTTCCTATCTTTATTGCTCAAACATTTTTTACCAAACCAGACCTTACCATTTTTTCTTTAACTTTCCGTTTTTCACAAATGATTGTATGATAATATTGATATCTTCTTTTTACATCAACTATAATCAGAAAAGTTTATTTTCTATTCAAGCCAGATTACAACGAAATAGTTGGGACTGAGGAAGAAAATATTTTAGAGTCCGTTAGGTAATACTCAAATCAGATGTATTTATTGATCCTGACTGAAGTGGCTGCACTTCGGATGTATTTTAAAGTTCCATGTGAACGACACTTGCACATGAGTTAGTCGATCCTAAGGGTCGGGAAAGCCCGATAGAAAGCGCGTTAAGTGTGTGCATTGAAAGGGAATCAAGTCAAAATTCTTGAAACGAGACGTGGCGGTTGACGCCAACATTAGAGAGTCCGGAGATGTCAATGGGGCCTCAGGAAGATTTTCCTTTTCTGTTTAATAGCTTGCCCACCCTGGAAACGGCTCAGCCCGCAAGAGGTAGAGTTCTGCGCCTAGAAGAGCAACGTGCACGTCGCGTGGTGTCCAGCGCGCTTCCGGTGACCCTTGAAAATCTGAGGACCGAGTGGCATCCATGCCCAGTCGTACTCATAAGTCATAATTCATAAACACGTCAGGTCTACAAGATGAACAACCAATCTATGATCGATGGAACAATGTAGGCAATCTCTATGATAAAACAGCTAAAATGATCCTTTACAATAACTTCAGTCAATACAGTCATAAAATAACTTCAATCTTAGTTTTTCTTATTACCCCCTCCGGTCGTAAATAAATTTCACACTTTCCATTTTGGGTAGGTCCAAAATAAATTTCACACTTCTTCTCCCTTCCTTATTTGGCAAATTATCTACATCAAAATAGTGCAAAACAGTGCAAAACAGTGTCAAACAGTGCCAAACAGTGTCACACCAGTGTACTGTACTGTAAAGTCAAATCTATTTCCTTAATTTGTGTGAACTCAAAGTGTGAAATTTATTTAGAAGCGGAGAGAATATTACATAATTCATCGCGTGAAATCAAAAGTTACATGTTTGTTGAAAAAGTTGGTTGAGAAGGGATGTAAGCCAAAAACAGGGTCAGACTCTTAATTTGTTTATGAATTGTGACCTGGCAGCGTCCTCGATCGGGATCTATTATAATTCTCCAAATTAATACATCTAGTTTGTTTTTTTGTACAATTGACTTTAGGGAATTGAACGTTCTGATAGGGACAAGACCGGAGTTGTAACAGTGTTTATTAACGATCATAATTATGAAAGCCATTAAACACAGTTAATGCAGGTACGGGTTTGGCCTTAATTAAGCCTATCAGTAATGGGAAAAGAAAACTGCAACTATACAAGTGCAGAAAATAGATAAAGAATGTGCAAAACAAAAAGGCTATTCCAATTGGGTGAATCGCAAAGCTATAGTGAAAGAATGGGTTTGGGTCCCCTATTGACACGAACACAGTTTGTTTTTCCATCTTCATACAATTATATTAATGGATCCAGTGATGATTAGAGATCGAGTTGATGACATTTATCTTAATCATTACCTATCTTATTAGTGCATGTGTTCTATTTTTAGGGTTTTGGTGAGTAAGATCCGATCGATCCCCATAAGTAATTAATCGCCATAACTTTTTTTATTAATTGGAAAAAATTAAACATATATCAAGCTTATCACCTAACCAAACATGCTTAGTTCAATGGCATTCTCATTTGATCGGGAGTTTTCTACTTTAGATCGATTTATGTAAGACATAAGTCTCATATGAGTACTCCCTCCGCCCATAAAATGTTTCCATGTTACTTTATTAACATGCATGTTCCAAAAAAATATTTTTATCTCTTTTTAGAAAGTCTTCTGTGGGCAACATTCAATTATCGTTTTCTTACTCAACCACAATCACAATTTCCGATCCGTTGTACTCTCACTTTCTTAAACTCTGATCCAAATCAAACTGAAAAAAATTGTATGAGACAGAGCTAGGAAGTATGATTTAGTGTCGTATATGTCTGGAAGTCCCTCTGATATGTTTTAATTTGATTCATTATTTTAGGCAAAACAACTCTTTGTATTGACTTTAATTTCCAAAATAACAATCACTTGCGTGCTTTTCATTGGGATAAACTCATAAAAGTACACTTTATCATACAAATATTATCATAAAAGTAAAGTGGGAACTTAATTAGTTATAATGAGACAGAAAAAGTATTCTCGAAAAAGATCTCAGACTAATTAAAATAAATAGGTAGGCGAAAACACCCAAATAAGTAAAGAGTTAGACGATTATCGTAATATGATTAATATTTCCTAGATGTCCATTAAGGTTATTTAAAGAATTAGTTTTCGTTCCATATAATTAAGATTAATTACAAAAAGCCAAATTAGATTTAAATAAATCAAATCAGGTCAGATCGGATCCGATCATCAGATCATAATTCGACATGTATAAAATACACATAAACTAGACGTCTAGCCTAGTAAATCAGACCAAACCAGCTAAGACCAGAAAATTTCAATCTAAATGAAAATATCCCCAGGGAATGGTGTGCTCTACGTGAGATATACAAAGTATATAACACCGTCTCTAGCAACTGTGGATGTTTTTGATCGGACTGTAGTTTTCTCTCCGTGTTTGGTCTGATCTTCTTAAATCTGATGTGAATTGGTTTGGTTTTGTCTGATAGATGTCTATTCTATGTATATTAATAATTGTTGAAATATGATTTACTAGCTTTCAAGCCCGTGCGATGCATGGAGTGCATCACGTTCCCGAAATTAGAAAGAACATTGTTAGTGGTTCCATTCTTGTTAGGGAGGGTTATGAATTGTCTTTTAAATTAAATAAAGTTGTAATTTTATTTGGTGGAACATTTATTGGCAAGGGTTACTTGTCAGATGGATTTTTTAAGATTGTGGTTGATTATTTTGAATTAAATTATGTATCTGAGAATAATGATTCTTCTTGTTTATGGCATTGTCGTTTGGGTCACGTTAATTTAGATTCTCATAAAAGAATAATGAATTTAAATTTAATCCCTAAGCACTCTATTGATAAAACTAAGAAATGTATGGTATGTGCTACTACTAAACAAGTAAGAAAACCTTATCATTCAATTGATAGAAATTCAGAATTACTTGATTTAATTCATACCGACATTTGTGAGTTTAATGGAGTGCTTACCCGTGACCAAAAGAAATACTTTATCACTTTTATTGATGATTATTCTAAATACTGCTATGTGTGTCTACTTAAGGGTAAAGATGAAGCTCTTGAAAAATTCTTAATTTTTAAGAATAAAATAGAGAATCAAACTGACAAGAAAATTAAAAGGTTAAGATTTGATAGGGGATGAGAATATACTTCTAATTTAGTTGTACTAGAATGCCAAAAGTATGGTATAGTACATGAAGAAACACCTCCTTATTCACCACAATCAAATGGAGTAGCTGAACGGAAAAATAGAACTTTTAAAGATATGATTAACAGTTTATTAGAGAATTCTGGATTACCTAAGTTTATGTGGGGGGAAGCCTTGAATACTGCATGCCATATTCTGAATAGAATTCCCATGAAACATAAAGATAAGTGTCCATTTGAACTCTTGACGGACAGAAACCCAAGTTTGAAATATTTTAAAGTGTGGGGCTGTCTTGCAAAAGTTTTAGTCCCTGAACACAAAAGAAAGAAACTTGGGCCTAAAACTGTTGATGCTATTTTTATTGGTTATGTTGAACATTCTTATGCATTGAGATTTTTGGTTATTAAATCTGAAATTTCTGGCATAGATGTCAATACTATTGTAGAACTTCGTGATGCTACTTTCTTTGAAGATGTTTTTCCAATGAAAACGGGTGTGCCCCAAAATACTTCTCTTAAAAATCAAGAAACCACATTTAATTCAATTCCTGATCAAGTGGAAAAGATGACAAATGTGGGGGTAGAATCTAATAATTCTAGTCATATTGATTTTGAATCAAATGATCTAGATGAGCCGAGAAGGAGCAAACGAGCTAGGATCACTAAGGATTTTGAAAGTGACTTTATCACTTACAATATTGAGGGTGATCCAATTTCCTTTAGAGATGCAATGGTCACATCTCAGGCCATTTATTGGAAGGATGCCATTAAAAGTGAAATGGACTCTATTGTTCAAAATGGAACATGGGAGCTCGTCGACCTTCCTCCGGGTTGCACCACTATTGGATGTAAATGAATTTTTAAAAAGAAGTTAAAACCAGATGGAACCATTGATAAATATAAGACCAGATTAGTTGCTAAGGGTTATAAACAAAAAGAAGGTATTGATTTTTTCGATACATATGCTCCTGTTGCAAGAATGACCACAATAAGAATGCTCATAACATTGGCCTCCATATATGGTCTTAAAATTCATCAAATGGATGTTCAGACAGCCTTTCTTCATAGTGACCTTGAAGAAGAAATTTATATGGATCAACCTGAAGGATTTGTTGCAAAAGGCAATGAGAAAAAAGTTTTTAAATTAGTTAAGTCTTTATATGGACTCAAGCAAGCCCCTAAGCAATAGAACGAAAAATTTGATAAAATAATTTTTCGTTTGGATTTACTCTTATAGATGCTGATCAAAGTGTTTATTATAAATGTAAAGGTGATATAAGTATTATTTTATGCCTATATGTTGATGATATATTATTATTTGGCACTAATGATAATATTATTTTTTAGACTATGTCATTTTTGAAAACTAAGTTTGAAATGAAGGATATGGGGGTGGCTGAAGTAATTCTTGGGTTAAAGTTGACTAGATCAACTGAAGACATTTCTATTTCTCAGTCACATTATATTGAAAAATTAATTGAGAAATTTGGATTTAAAAATAGTAGAATTGCTAAAACACCCTATGACCCTTCAGTAGCTTTGTATAAAAATGAAAGTGGTGTTCCTGTGTCTCAATTACGATATTCTCAGATGATTGGTAGCTTGGGTTACTTAGCTAAGTGTACTAGACCTGATATTGCATTTTCAATGTCTAAACTGAGTCGGTACACTTGTTGTCCAAACAGAACTCATTGGGAGGCCTTAAATAGAGTATTTAGATACTTGAAAGGAACAATTTCCTTGTGTTTGCATTATGATAAATATCCTCCTGTTTATACACATACACATATAAAAATTATAAATAAATAATATAAAATCACATTTACGGCCTAAATAATACGTAGTATATAAGAGAGAATCAAATAATCAATTATATACATATGAGCAGATAAAATTAAATAAGAAAACGAGGGTGATTGTTATTATTATTAATTATACTAAGAAAAAAAATTAAAACTACATATGACTAAAACTCATCCACTTTCTCAATACATGACCTCATTAGTTCCCCTTCCCCCCCAAAAAACTCCGTATTTAAATTCATAATATTTAATAAAATAAATAAATAAATTTTATGGGCTAATTTGCCCTTACATTTTTTTACCAGAAATGAGTAGGAAGTTAGAGTTATGTAATATCAATCTAATAGTATATTCTGGTAAAAATATGTAAAGGCAAACTAGTCCATAAAATTTATTTATTTATTTATTTCATTAAATATTATGAATTTAAATATGGAGTATTGTTTTTTTTTTGGGGGGGGGGGGGGGGGGGGCGGATTAACGAGGTCATGTATTGAGAAAGTAGGTGAGTTATAGTCATACCTAGTTTTAATTTTTTTCTTTATATAATTATTAATAATAACAATCACCCTCGTTTTGTTATTTAATTTTATCTGCTCATATGTATATATATAATTTATTATTTGATTCTCTCTTATATACCACGTATTATTTAGGCCCTACATTTGACTTTATATTATTTATTTATAAATTTTAAGTGTGTATGTGTGTATATATGTATATTTAAAAAAAACTAGATTAGCTACTTAAATTTTAAGAATGATTGTATTGTTCCAAAATGTATAAAATTAGGAGATGTTAATAAATTAATTAGCTTCCGTCAAAGTTAACGGCAAATTTAACGGAAGGACTCAATTAATATAGATGAAATATATTAAGGACTAAAATGATAGATTTAATAGTTCGAGGACCAAAACGATATGTTGATGATAGTTGAAGGACCGGCCCATTTATGCATTTTACTCTACGTAGTATATAAATTCGTAGTAATAATTAAAACTCGTGTATTTATAATGAATAAATTTTTAAATCGTATACAAATAAAAAAAGATTGATAATGAATATGAAGTATATATTATGAGGCTATGAACCATATTCATTTCTTAGTCCGATAGAGAAAAAAAGGATGACACCCCATCCACGAGGGCTCCCAAATCCCGATCGGACGGTACGTTGGGAGGATGTAAATTGGTTTATAATAATCTCAATCTGACACATAAACAGTGGGGCTCTGTCCCCGATACATGCAGAGGCCCTATGCATATTTTTAGCATAGTAACCTCTCATTAATGCAGTTGCCAGGATTTGATCCCGATACCTAACCCTTGTGACACTCCCTCGTTACCAGTTGAGCTACGCCCACCGGTTTCTTAATCCGATAGAGTACTATATGTATTGTGACCTTTTTATAGTTTGCCTATTTACCTAGGATCGGCTGGCCTGCCATTCGGATCCCCACAACCATATATGTTCTTATTGTTTTAATTATACAATTCAACCCACCCTAAAATATTACTTCATTCCCATTTTACTTAGTCATCTCTGACTTTTCTCATGACAAATTTTGACCAATTATTTCAATTAATATATTTATTTAAAATTTAAAATTTTTATATTTCTATTGTTAGGTATTGGCCCGGTTCTTTTTGTAAGCCCAGTTCATTTGAGATTATCCTTGGCCCATGTCCTTATTCTTTCTTCCCACCGCTTTCCTTATGCGTCGTTCTCTTCCGCTTCGCCAGTGCCTTCGGTTTTCAACCTGTATGGTAAGTTACCATGTTTGAGTTTTGAGCTTAGCCTATTTAATCTCTCTTGCCCGCTGCAATTAGGACTGGCCGAAACCCTTGCTTCTCTGATTACCGCCTCTCTGTGGGTGCTCCTACGAATTGGCCGGAAATAGCTGCTGGCCGACGCCCCTCTCTCCCCTTGTTGATCCTAGTGTGTGAAATTCATCCTTTGTGGATGAAAGTGGTTGAGACCTCAGCTGGATTCGAGTTCCTACAGTGGTATCAGAGACGGGAGAGGTCTGCCGCCGCCACGCCGCCGCCACGCCGCCGCCTGCCGCCGCGTCGACGCCCTCCGCTGCTGTCCAGAAGTCACCGGAGGTCCAGGGGTGCTGCTGCCGTCTGCCAGGAGCCAAACCAGTCCAGTCCGCTGCCGGTCCAGACCTGCTACCGCCAGTCTGGGAGCTCTGCCGCCACGCTCTACAGCAGCCCACGGTAAGTCGGGTAATCCAACCTCGGGCCCCGCTCAGGTAAATTGGCGATAACCACCCTTGGTGTACCGGAGTGCCACCGGATTTATTTTTTCCCCCCGCTCCCCACTGCTGACCTGCGTGGTCTTGGATGCCGGTTGTGTCCGGCCCTAGGTACGTTTACTAATCCTTTGTGTGATTTTTATTCGTAGTTCATTCATTTTAATTTCAAGTTGAATTACAATTACTTGTTTGTTTAAATTGTGATTACTTGTTGGTTTGTGATTAATTTTTTCGGTGAAGAATATTTTTGTTTGGATACTCGTTGTCCAAAGTTGTGAATATTTCTTCCGGTTTAAATTTAATCACATGTTGGATTTTTTATTTTGATTTTTTCTGTTGATTGATTCGTGGATAAACTCTCCGGTTAAGAATATTTGTTTGGATACTTGTTGTACGAAGTTGGAAATATTTCTGTCCGGATTAGTTTTAAATCCTGTCTCTTTGTTTGTTGATTTAATTCTAGCCTATTTGCGCTTGTACGAAAGAACAAGGAGATTGTACCCGAACTTTGTGTTCATTGGTCTTCTCGGCTTGTTCGTGCTAGTTGCTTCGTACAATTGATAGCCCTATAGGTTATAATTAATCATTTATCTGTCTGTTGATTAAATAAATTTTTTTATATGTGCTTGTACGAAAGAACAAGGAGATTGTACCCGAGCCTTGTGTTCATTGGTCTTCTCGGCTTGTTCGTGCTAGTTGCTTCGTACGGTACGAAAGAACAAGGAGATTGTACCCGAGCATTGTGTTCATTGGTCTTCTCGGTTTGTTCGTGCTAGTTGCTTCGTACCGGTTGATAGCTTGATAAATTTTTATTTACTCTCTTGCGTGTTGTGCTTGCTTTCCGGTTAATATGGCTGTCAATCAATATGGCATGCTTCCATTTAACGGAAAGACAGATTTTGATATCTGGAAACAGAAAATCAAATGCGTATTGATCCAACAGAAAGTCTATAGAGCTGTGACCGGTCTCTATTTAGACTCTGAGGATGCTGCCAAGCGCGTTGAAATGAATGAAACTGCTTGTTCCTCTATTTACCTAAACCTTTCTGATTCAGTGCTCAGGAAGGTGGGTATTATAGATTCTGCTAAAGAGTTGTGGGACAAGTTAGATAAGTTGTATACCGATACTTCTTTGCCTGGTAAATTGTTTTTCCTTGAGAAGTTCTTTAGATTTAGGCTTGACCTGACTAAAGACATAGATGAGAACCTAGATGTATTTAACAAGCTTATTCAGAACATTAAGCAAGCCGGTGATAAACACATAGATGACTACACACCCATAGTGTTACTTAATGCCATCCCTGACTCTTACAATGACGTCAAATCTGCCATAAAGTATGGTAGAGACGATATCTCGTTAGATATAGTCGTTAATGGATTAAGGAGTAAGGAGTTAGACCTTAGACACTCGAGGGGTAGTAACAGTCAATCTAGGGACTCTGGTGAAGCGTTGCTTGTGAGGGGTAGGTCTAAGAGTAGATCTAGAAATCATAAGAAGGGTAGCAACAATAAGAACCAGACCAATAAAAATGACCCGGGGAAGAAGAGAGGTAAGTCTAAGAAGAGAGTGTGCTATAATTGTGGTAATTCTAGTCACTTCATTAAGGATTGTCCCCATCCTAAGAAGTCTGAACATGCTAATGTGGTAGATGATAATAACTTGCATGAAAGAGTTTTCATGGTCTGTGATTTTGCAAATTCTGTGTTGAGTAGCATGACTGAAAATGAGTGGTTGATTGACTCTGGTTGTACTTATCATATGACACCTTTTAGATCTCTGTTTGCTTCTTATGATTCTTGCAATGATGGCTTTGTGTCTCTTGCTGATAATAAGAAATGCAAAATACATGGGGTGGGTGATGTATGCTTGAAGTTTGATAATGGGACTGTGTTTACTATGAAAAATGTGAGGCATGTCCCTGATTTGCGTCATAACTTGTTTTCTGTCGCTACTTTTGAGGGTAGTGGGCTTGAGGGTAAATGGGGAAATGGGTGCATGAAAGTTTTGAAAAATTCCCTTATTTTGTTTAAGGCAAAAAAGGTGAATAATTTGTATGTGTGCCATGCTCAGCCTTTCTGTGATTCTGCTCATGTTGTTAGTTCTGATAAAACTGCTTTGTGGCATAATAGATTAGGACACATGAGTAATAAGGGTTTAGAGATTTTGCATAAATCTGGTTGTTTTGGTAAGGATTCTGTGTCCTCCATCCCTTTCTGTGAATCTTGTGTGTTAGGCAAGCAACATAAGGTTACATTCCCCTCTTCCCCTTATCCTAATCTCACTAAGTGTACCTCTGTGTTAGAGTATGTTCATGCAGATGTGTGGGGTCCTACTAGTGTCTCTACCCACGGGGGTAAGAGATATTTTCTGTCCATTATCAATGATTTTTCTAGGAAGGTGTGGGTCCGTCTTCTTGAGCATAAGTCCGATGTCTGTGAAATTTAGGGAGTGGAAAACCCTTGTAGAAAATCAAACCGGTAAGATGGTCAAAACCCTTAGGACCGATAATGGATTAGAGTTTTGCAATAAGGATATGGACCAACTCTGTGTTGATTGTGGGATTAGAAGGCACAAAACTGTGCCCTATACTCCCCAACAAAATGGGATAGCCGAGAGAATGAATAGGACTGTTCTAGATAAGGTTAGGAGTATGCTTGCTACCTCCGGTTTGTCTAAAAAAATTTGGGGTGAAGCAGTCAATACTGCTGTCTACCTGATTAACCGGTCTCCTTCTGTTCCCTTGGATGGGAAATGCCCTGAATCTGTTTTTTCAAACAAGCCCCTTGATTTGTCTAATCTTAGAGTGTTTGGGTGTGCTGCGTATGTGCACCAACAAGGTGACAAATTGGATCCTAGGTCTAAGAAAGGAGTCTTCTTAGGTTATCCTGAGGGTGTGAAGGGGTACAGGGTTTGGGATAGAAACCAGGTAGGTTTCAAGGTTGTGGTAAGTAGAAACGTTGTTTTCAATGAATCCGAGTTCCCTTGTCTGGTTAAGTCAGTTCCTGATTCTGAGTCGAGCCCTAGTAGTACACCTGTTGAGGTTGAGTCCATACCATATGCTGCTAGTCCTTTGTTTGCTAATCATGATTCTTCCAATTTGCATGATTCTTCTGAATTGCATGATTCTTCTGAGCATGATAATACCACCACTTCGAGTGAGGTGGAGCATTCTCATGTGCATTCAAATGACAATGAATCGCATGATGAGAGTGCTGATTCTAGTGATAATGATTTGCATGATTACCAACTTGTTAGAGATAGAAGTAGGAGAGAAATTAGGAGAACTGCTGATAGCATGCCTGATTTTGCTTTCCATGCGTGTGATACTTCTATGTTTGCCTTTTCTGTGTTTGAGACCCTTGAGCTTAACGAACCTAAAACCTATAGGGAGACCCTTAAGTCTAATGAGTCCGCTAAATGGCTTTGCGCCATGGAGAGTGAGATGGAGTCACTTAGAGCGAATAAGACTTGGACGTTAGTTCCTAGACCGCCCAATAGTTCCGTAGTTGAGTGTAAGTGGCTATTTAAGGTTAAGGAAGAGCCTAACGACATTAGATATAAGGCTAGGTTAGTAGCTAAGGGTTTTACTCAAAAGGAAGGTGTTGATTATGCTGAAATCTTTGCTCCTGTTGTTAAATTCACTACGATTAGAATGATGCTTGCTCTTGTTGCTCATAATGATTGGGAAATGAAGCAAATGGACGTCACCACTGCTTTCTTGCATGGTGATTTAGACAAGAAAATATATATGACCCAGCCTGAGGGCTT
The DNA here is from genome assembly GCA_945859875.1 of Cuscuta europaea. NCBI lineage: Eukaryota > Viridiplantae > Streptophyta > Magnoliopsida > Solanales > Convolvulaceae > Cuscuta > Cuscuta europaea. The sequence goes on along the minus strand of CAMAPE010000077.1, from coordinate 5,194,696 downwards.
TGTGGATCCCATGAAGAGTAATCATGTGTGTTTGCTTAGGAAGGCCTTGTACGGCCTGAAGCAGTTTCCGAGGCAGTGGAATATCAAATTTGACCAGTGCATGTCATCTTTGAAATTTCACAAGTCCGAGTGCGACCATTGCCTATACTTTAAAAATACTTCTTCTTTGCCTGTATTTTTATTGCTTTATGTGGATGACATGTTGATTGTTAGTCCCTCGGGTGACGCCATTAAAGGTGTGCAAAAGCGTCTCAGTGAGAACTTTGCAATGAAAGACCTAGGTGATGCCAAGAGGATCCTAGGCATTAACATTGATAGGGATAGGAGTAAGCGTGTGTTAGTACTCAATCAGATATCATACATTGAAAAGATTTTGAGTAAATATAACATGCATTCTGCTACTACCGTCTCTATCCCTATGACGTCCCACTTTGTGTTAAGTAAGGATCAGTCTCCCAAGACTGCTCCTGAAATTGCTAAAATGAAATCTGTGCCTTATTCCAATGCTATTGGGTCCGTGATGTACCTCATGGTGAGTACTAGACCCGACATTGCCTATGCTGTCAGTTGTTTGAGTAGGTATATCTCTAATCCTGGTTTACCTCATTGGAATGCTCTTAAGTGGTTTCTTAGGTACTTGAAATCTACTGTTAATCATGGGTTGGTTTTCACTAGGTGTTCTGAGGGTGTTAAGTTGAGTGGGTATGTGGACTCGAATTTTGCTAACGATAGAGACAACAGGAAATCCACTACCTCTTATGTGTTTACCCTTTGCGGGTCTTGCATTAGTTGGAAGTCTCAACTTCAACCCATAGTTGCCCTTTCCACTACTGAGTCTGAGTATGTGGCCGCTACCGAAGCTTTCAAGGAAGTCATTTGGCTTAAACGTCTCCTAACGAAGATTGGTAATCTTAATCAGGATATTTGTGTGTTTTCTGATAGTCAATCTGCTATTCAACTGTGCAAAAACCCTGTTTTTCATGATAGAACTAAGCATATTGATGTTAGATTTCATTTTATACGTGATATTGTTAGTGCAGGTGATATCAAGTTGATTAAAATTCCATCTGAATTTAATCCTGCTGACATGGGTTCTAAATGTCTCTCTGTCGAAAAGTTGTTGTCGTGCAAGCACACGTTAAACATTGATTGCGGTTAAGTTGCCTGGTGATCTTACCCCTTTGCCTGAATGTGTCTTTGTGATCATTCGGGCAATCCAGCGATGATGAGTCTCAAATTTGTGTTAGAGCTTTGACTCTAAACCACTATGGTCCAATAAGGTGGAGAATGTGTTAGGTATTGGCCCAGTTCTTTTTGTAAGCCCAGTTCATTTGAGATTATCCTTGGCCCATGATATGTCCTTATTCTTTCTTCCCACCGCTTTCCTTGTGCGTCGTTCTCTTCCGCTTCGCCAGTGCCTTCGGTTTTCAACTTGTATGGTAAGTTACCATGTTTGAGTTTTGAGCTTAGCCTATTTAATCTCTCTTGCCCGCTGCAATTAGGACTGGCTGAAACCCTTGCTTCTCTGATTACCGCCTCTCTGTGGGTGCTCCTACGAACTGGCCGGAAATAGCTGCTGGCCGACGCCCCTCTCTCCCCTTGTTGATCCTAGTGTGTGAAATTCATCCTTTGTGGATGAAAGTGGTTGAGACCTGAGCTGGATTCGAGTTCCTACATCTATGATAGTATTTTTAACCAAAAACATTTTCATATTAGCAATGCTTGTGTATATAAATATATAATCGGTCAAAATTAGACACTATTCATTAGAAAAGTTAAGTTTAGCTAACTAAAATGGGATGGAGAAAGTATAAAAATGAAATGATGTTGGCTGAAAAAGAATTGGATACTCGAGCATCTTAAAATGTAAGGGATATTAAGGGTTCCTGTGTTAACTAAAATATGAGAAAATTATAATCCTGTCATTTTAATGTACTTGACACAATACATAGTGAATATACTGTGAAAAGGACTACAAAAATTTGATGTGTTTGCAAGATTTGAACCATAATGGCCAAACAAATAAGGAAACTCCATTCCCATTAAGCAAACCTTGTTACCAGAACATGCATTACAAGTTCAATAATAAATATAATTTATAAATGTTCAGTAGTTGGAGACTTAGAGTGCTTAACTATTATAAAAAATACACCCAAATGCGTACATCATTAACAGACCGATATTCACTTTTACTTGTTCCCATAATCCCATCAGCCGTGCAAATTAGAAATTAAACTAATTCTCACCTAATCGATTGCCTTGACTTTTGGTAAGACCATATTCATCCGTGCTCTTCAAATATTCAATTTTTCATATCTTTCGCTTGTCATGTTATTGTCACATAAACAAAATCAAAAATTAATAATTCTTTCTCAACCATGATTTTTATTCATTTAGTTTTTTATGGATTTTTTTTTTCAAGGAGGTATTTTAGTTATTCCAAATTAAGTGACATGATTGCATTCAATATGTTTATTGAAACTTGAGAATAATTTTGAATAACCTAGGATTCAATATTTGATATCAGATTATTTATCTAAATAATCTTTCAAAATAATCTTATTTCTTCAATCATAATTTCAAAAAAATCTCAAAAGATCTCATGGATGTGGAGGCCATAACAACATAGACATTTCGGATGGGTTGGGGGATAGAATGCCCCCTATGTTCCATGGTGATAACTGATAAGGTTTTTGAACTGTGGCTAATCGTCATTCTTTTTTAACAATGCCTAGATATGCCTTAAATAAAGGTGGTAGAAAAATGTGACTTTTTGTACTTTAATAATTAGGTGCTTGCTATGGTACCCAACAAAAATAGGAGGGTACCATAACTAGGATGCATTTCATTGTGCAACTCAGAGTTTTACATTTTATTTGCATTTAAATTATTCAATTGAATTTTTTTGATTGATCCATACCATCATGGTACCATACCTTCAAGCTATCATAGAAATTGCCTAATAATTACTCCCTTCGTGCCTTAAAATTTTTTTTTGATATCCCACTAACTTTGTCACTTTCCCTTTTAAGTAAACAATTTGTGCTTCTAATTAATTGTTTCTCTTCTGCACAACTCTCAATCACACAGTTTTCACTTTATTAATCATCGTGCCGGTCAAACATGACAAAGTTTTAAGGGACGGAAGGAGTATAATTGAAAATTTAGTAACTACGTCTATATATTTGATTTTACACCATTCTGACCGGGATCGTTTGCATATAGTATCTTGGGAACTTTATTCGTATGAGACTAGAACATTATTCAGAGATTCCTAATACCTACTATTACCTCCGAACTTGGAAGCTTCTCACACCAAAACGATACGGTTGTTTAGGATGTTTTTACTTGGACTGTAATTTGCTGGTCTGATCTGGTCTGGTCTGTTTTAATCTGGTCTGGTCTAATCTGGTCTGGTCTGTTTTGGTCTGGTATGGTATGGTCTGGTCTGAAATTTTATTTTTTATATTTTTTGCATAAAGATTTTATTTTATATATATATTATAATCCATAAATACTTGTAGAATCAGGCTTTAATTTTAGGAAACTAATTTAATTATTGATTAACAATAAAGCCCAAACTCCAAAGCCCCAACTAATCTACTCCTTTATAAGCTTACGAAATACGAAGTATTCGAAGTAATCGTTGCCCATCGTCGTAGAAAACTTGCCGCAGACGAACCGCAACAACTCCAGGAAGAAGTTTCCTCTTTCCTGCCCTATTCCTCGCTGAAGCAGATGACTTCGCAGGTGATTCTGCTCTCTTCTCGTCTCATCGTATGTCTTAGTTGCTTAAGTTTTTTAGTATTTTTAATTAGGTTTTATAGTTATATATAATTATATATATCAACATACAGTCATATACATGCGTGCTCTTATGAAGCGTACTGCCGCACTGAGTTGCTGAGTCATTGTTTATTTTTGAAAGAAGTTGTTAGTTCATTATTTATTATTTAAAATTATGATTTTTAGGAAAAGTGTTACTTCGTATTATTTAATATTATTTCCTTTTACACAAATTAATATTGTCAATATTAATAATAGTAATAATACTACTACTAATAATAACAATAATAACAACAATAATAATAATACTAATACTAATAATAATAATAATGATAATAATAATAATAATAATAATAATAAAATATGTTCTGGTCTGGTTTGGTTTGGTCTGGTATGTTCTGGTCTGTTTTAGTCTGGTCTGGTCTGGTTTGGTTTGTTTTGGTCTGGTCTGGGACAAATTACAATCCAAGTAAAAACAACCCTAGACAATAATTAAACAAAGTAGTTCGAGTATATTTTGAGAAATAATTTTAATCGGTATATATTATAATGTAGTTAGTATTGATAATTGCGATGTTATAAATGTATTATTTTTAATATTTAATGGTTAATTTTTCACTTAAGATTATTAATTGTTTCCTAAAATGGTAATGGGAACTTTTATATGGGACGTCCAAAAAAAGAAAGTGAGAACCTTTCAATGGGACGGAGAGAGTATATGACTAGCGAAGTTAAATATGACTCTATATGAGTGATAGTTGAATTCACGAAAGGAAAAATATGATTGAAATACATATCATATGTATAAAAAACCATTAATTTGAGCATAAAAAGTTATCTAATCATATTTTCGAAAGAGTTTTACTACAGGTACCCCATTTTGTACCCCAATTTGTACCCCACCTTATGTTTGTGGCTTACAAAAATTCAACTCAATTAAATTTATTGCTCTATTTTAATGAAGTGCCTTTGTGAACCACAAACATAGGGGAATGTACAAAATGGGGTAGCTTTAGCATTTGTGTTTTGGAAATCATTCTTTTTTTGTTACACTTGTAATTTTCTCTAGTATATTTTGACCATAAATGCGATTTCAATGAATCAATGATGTCTAAGCTAAGGGAAACCTTGTTTTTATTTATTAATTAATCATAATCATTACTTTGGATTGTTGCAAACAGGGGCGGAGTCAGAACACTGAGCCCGGACTGAGCCGATACAAAGAAAATTTTTGGAAATTTTTTTGCCCGAAACTTTTTACAACATTTTTTAAACTTGGGCTAGGCCAGACCCAAGGTTAACCCTCCCCTATCTCCGCTTCTGGTTGCAAATAATGACTATTGCATTACATGAGATATATAATTGAGGTAAGTAGACATTTTTTGAAAAATAAAAAATAATGCATATATTGGATTTTTATTTTGTAGTGATATTTAAAAAAACAAGAAAAAGAGAACAACATTGTATGATTTGAATATGCTGAACTGCTGAAGCACGAAAATGGACAACAAAAAACGGAGTAAAATGAAGTCATTAAATGCCGCATGGATGGCAATAAATAACGGTCGAAAATCAGCAAATGTGAACAACCTTATTTTTACCGTTTATTTTATTGACAAAAGCCACTGTCAATATCTTTATGTCTGACTTACTTTTTGTTGGTTTCGCCCAGTTTATCAAATAAGATATTTAATAATATTGGAGTGTTTTGAGTCCTTTTGACTCATTAAACAATTGGATTATTCTGAAATATTACAGAAACAAATGCTATGAGAAAAAAAGGTAATTAAACTTATTATAATTATAACTTGATGGACACTAAAATGTATGCTTGAATATGATTATAGTAGTAGTTACTAAAGTTACTAATATAGTCACTTTCTATTAAATGTTCTGTAGTACAATTTTGTCCATCACTTTATTTTAGCCACATATATGTAATTATTTCTCCAATGATACTCTACAAAATTTAGTTCCACGGATTTAGTGGTTGAATCTCGTAAATTTTACATGTGCCCACTATTAACCTTGTAAATTTATTCACTTGTAGATTAGACCGGTCATGTAATTAATAATTTCATTCACTTTAAGAAAGTAAATATTATGTAGAGAGAAGTCTCGTAAAAATCACAAAAAATTACCTTTGTCGCATTGTATATTGTCAGTTTTGAATGGATGTGAAATAAGAAAAGTATAAATTATGACTCTCGGCAGCGGATATCTCAGCTCTCGCATCGATGAAGAACGTAGCGAGCTGCGATACTTGGTGTGAATTGAAAAATCCCGTGAACCATCTTGCGTGGGCGTACTAAGTTGTCTCACACCGGTTGCGTATAGAAATATAAACCAACATATAAAGTCTTGGACTACTCCTCCTAACAGGTTCATCTTTTATGATGGAACCCCAAGTCTTAATAATTGTTATGCAGAGTGAAGAGAAATAAATAGAATCACAAATTCATTACTTTATAAAAAATGGATAAAACTTTTAGAACAAATGAAAGAAAATAGGAAAGTTGGGACAGAAAGGGTAAAATGTAAAAGAAGCAAGAACAAGGGTACAGAAAAGGTCAAAAATCAAAACACATTCTTGCTTCAGAAAGAAAAAATGTGTGAATGGCAGTGCAGCTCAAGCTAGGGCAGCTAGCTAAGTTATGCTTGTGATGGAAGATGAAGTACAAAACAAGATTCTTGATTTGTAGTTTGCACATGCAAACATTAATGGCACTTTGCTGTTTTTCCTTATTAGTTGTGTCATAATGGGGCAGTAGCCATATAGCCCTTTTGTTTCTTTCCAACTGTGGTGTGTGATTCATAGGAACTGCAAGAAAGAATATCAATAAGCTACTGCCTTATTGATATTGCAAGAAAAAATGTTTTTCCTTTTTTTTAATAAACTACAAAAAAAGGTCTCTCCAATGATATTGTATGTTGAACTATCTCACCTCCAAAAATTACCACATGTCTCCTATCATTTTAGAGATTATGGATGATAGTAATTGTGTCATCATTGTTGGTTGGGTCTATTTAAATTAGGTTAAATTAAATTGGCTGAATCTATCTGATTATAAAACAAGAATTTTAGAATATATTTTCAATTGAATAAAATTATATGAAAGAAAGAACGTTAGAATTGTCTACTTAAGCCAATTCAGTTAAAAACCACCTTCAATTTAACTTGTTTTGATTTTTAGATGATTCAAGGCTTAGAACTAAAAGTTAAATCTCTAGCACAAAATTAGAATGTATAATTGAAACAAAAATTGAACCCTTAAAACTTAAAAGATCGTCTTCCATGCCACTCATTCTCAAGTAAGAAGTATTTGCACATGCAATGTGCATGCATTTCTTGTCTCAGTGTAATCATAAGTCATCAAAATAGAAAACTTCAATCTCAAATAGAAGTGAAAACAAGGAGGGCGGGAAGGGGTCTCACACCCAAAGATAAATTTTGTAGTGTATTTTTATGTATATATGAATATGGGAAAATTCCCGAAATATGAGTAAAAAAAATTGAAAATTGCAAAATAGGACTGCAATATTTTTATCCCAAAATAGAAGTAATTACTGTTAAGTTTGGAAAATACTGCCATGTTTAAACTTTAAAATCTGGAACTGTCAAAACATGGCGGTAATTAGTTTTATTTTGGGAATAAAAATATGATAGTCCTATTTTGGAATATACGAACGGTTTTAGTCCTATTTTGGGTAATTTCTCTATAAATATCTATAAACCACAACGTACTTTGTATAAAAATGATGGAAATTATCGTAAATAGAAGTGCATAAAACATTCTAGATTTCCAAAATATATACGAGTGCTATGTTTGTGTATGAAATATAAGTTGTTACTACCATAAATAAAAAACAGTCATTAATGATAGTAAATATTGTCAAGTTAAGCCAAGTATAACAAATATTTTGGCAATAACGACTCCAAATGGCTTCTATTTGAAATAGCAGGGATAGAATACAATTAGGTAGATTCTATGGTACCCATAAGGTATCATACCTTTGTCCACATGGACCAATGAGAGTGTTGCAGTTGAATTATTTAAATCTAAATTAAAAATAATATAATGATGTGGGCCACTCAAGTGAATGATAGGTACGGTACCCCATTTTTTAAATGGGTACCGGAGTTGTCACCATACAATTACTTGTTCATTTTCTTTAAGTTTTAATACTATTTGGAGCAATTTTATCTTAAAATTTGGCTTCGCCACTCTAAAACTCCTTCTGCCCCCATTTACCTAGTCATCTTTGACTTTTTCAGTCAAGGGTGGTAAACTTTGACTAATTATTTAAACTAATATATTTATGCAAAATTTAATAATTTTATACTTTTATGATAGTATTTTAAACAAAGAACATTTTCATATTATAAATACTTTCTCTATATAAACATATAATGGATCAAAGTTAGACGTCAAGACTTGAAAAGTCAAATTTGACTAAGTAAAATGAGATGAAGGGAGTACATAATTTTTTGTTCTTCCAAGTTCCACTGGTCCGAAAGTACAGTTTAGATTTAGAACATAACGGTTCAGGGCTTACATGACACTTTTATTACATTTTGGAGATGCTAAAAAGGCATTTTCATAAGTTTTTATGCGTGTGATTTGATTTCCTTTTTTCGTATTTAAAAAAATATATTTGTAACATTTTAGAATTAAATTTAATGAAATTATCACACCACACCAAATCTTTGGGATCTCCATTTGAACATTTTCTGTCAATTGTCATATCGTGGTACATAGCTAACCTCTTCATTGCATTCCCAGTTTAAAAATAGGGTTGTACTCTTTAAACTAATAACATAGCAAAATACGTTTTTGTTTGTGGACACAAGATTTTTTTCTCATTTTGTAGGTGTTACAACAACAATTTTTTTTTCTTCGTGTAGTACACTAAGGATAGTTGAATAACATATCTTTGGACTTGGCGTTCCTTTATGATCTTGTGTCTCATACGAAGTTTGATCATTATCTACAATTTGCTCTATCTTGTTTCTTTTCCTCATTCCTCTAGTTTCTCTAGTTTCTTACGATTCTCTTCTTATTTTGTTAGAGAAGTGTTAAGAGATATAATGTTTAATTGTTTTAGAGATATGTATTTCGTGGGAATAATTGTATTAGAGATATATCCGGACAAAGTGTTTACCAATAAAATATCATATAAAGTGTTTTCTATAATAGATCGAACTATCATTATTTTCTCTCGAAAACATATTTCTCCATTGATCCCTATATGGCTATATGTATATCTCAGCTTATTTTCAAGTTTTCTTACCTGACATATATATTTCAAGACCATTGTTAACTTCACGGTTTTCAGTTTTTCATGCTTAATTATATGGCGATTGCTACCGTACCCAGCAAAAATACAAGGGTACGGTACCTAAGATGTATTTCATTGATCCAACAAAATATTTCATATTTATTTACATTTAAATTATTCAATTGAAAATTATTTAAATTATATTGTAACAAAAGAAAACCAATGAATGTATTTATTCTCTGACAAATTAAAAATAGTTCAGGCCTCGAAAGTTGAATGTATGGGTTGCATGTAATCAGATGGATATATACATGCAGTGCATGTATGTAGACGTAGAGTTTGTCATAATTTCGAAAACTGACCCACGAACCATCTTCCTCTTTTCTCATTGTACGTGTAGTCTATTGAAGAACGACAACACCAGGCCAGGTTTCAAGTTTCAAAGGAATTATGATTTTGGTTCACAATCAATCACTCTTCATTCACATACTTTACTTCAAACTCCCCATGATTTCATCATTTGGTGGTTCATGCAATCATACCCCACACACGTACCTACAATATAATTTCCCACCACAATTTTTATCACTTTGAGAACAAATTTATATCAAATTTGGTGCATAAGATTCATTCCCATTTCTTTTGATCGTCAACTATCTTTCTTTCATATCATAAGTTTTAGGATCATTACGTCAATAAAAGGAAAAACAAAATTGACATCAACTAAAATTCAACAACTACGACTGTAAACCCTATGATCAGATTTAGAGACGATCATCCCTGAAAGAGCAACGCGAATCGCTAACCATGTAGCGGGCTTGATACAGCCATCCTTGTTCACATAGATCTAAACATACTCAATGACATAAAAAAGGCTGAATTACCAAACAAACTGACAAACCTAACAACATAGATCATAACAAGAAGCCAAATGACAGAATAAAAAATAACTAATAGGAAAACTTCCACGGAATCTAGCACCTCGTACAACCCATGGCGGTGGTTCAGGAGGATGCCGTATCCTTGATACCACTCTAATTGATCATCCATTGCCAATCGTCATCTGACCTGCTCGAAATTCGTGCAACTCTCAGTGTCCCACGCTCGTAGCAAATCCACCGCTGGCAGTAATCTTCATCGCTGACATGCCCTTGCTACCCTGCTCACGAAGAAATCGATCGCCGAATTCTGGCTTTGATGTCGTCAAGGTTGGGAAGGATTGTTATCAATTCAATCTGCCTCAAATCCAATCCCAACGCCGAACACAAGTGTAGGGGATTCACTGGTCGGAAGAATCAAACCTTAGATTTGTTAAGGAAAAACCAAACCGTAGTCCTGCTTGGGAGAGACCGCGACGCTCGCAATAAGACGAATAATTATCACTCTATCAAGATAATGAAGAGGTTTGCCCTTCAGCTTCAATCACGGAACTACATAAGGTGCTCCCGGCTATATTTACCATTGCCATTCCCATTTCTTATACGATATGATAGTATTTTTTATTTGTTCCAGTGTCTGTTTATATACTCCGCAAGCTAAGGTTGGATATAGGGAGGTGATGAAGGGGCCTCGACTATTAACAACAAGAAACTCTAATGTATATATTTATTTCTTGAAATAAACTTTCCCAACTAAGGAATCAGGTTCAGTAAACAGCCTCCACGCCTGCTTAGCAAGCATGGCTACATTAAATTTAATAGAAGACCTCATTTGACCCTTTTATTAAAAAATATATTGATAATTTAAATTTGGCCAATAAATTTTTCAAATCTCGCCCCTTAATAATAGACTTCGGACCTCTCCACCGATTTCCTCATTGCATCGGTTGTACTATTTGAATTCTTGAATTGAATATATACAAAACAATGTTAAATAAAGGTCTTCATGGATGAGGTCACATTATTCCGTACCCCCTTTGTCCCATAGAAATGTTTTCACTTTCTTTTTTTGAATGTCATATATAAATATTCTCATTTCCATTTTAGAAATTAAACAAATTAACAATCTTAAATGACAAGTTTATCATTAAATATTTAAAATTTTACATTTATACTATCACGGTTATCAACATTAACTCCATTATGTTATATACAATCGAGTATCTATTAAGATATTTGTCAATATATAATCGAATTACCTTATTTAATTATTGTCTAAATAACTGTGTCATTTTGTCATGGAACCTTTCAACAGGAGAGGTAGTAATGATTACCATATGTGAAATCAATTTGATAAAAATACCTAAAAGGATATATAAAAACATAACACATTTTATGAAATGAAATATGATCGTATTGTTTTTTTGTAGAGTAGAACGCATTCAAGGAGAGAAACTATACTTGATTTATTAATCCTTTATTAGGATGAAATAGGTTCTGATTTGGGAATAAAATAGAATGAATCATATTTTTGAATTTATTAGTTTACATTTTACTCCTATTTAAAGTGATTTCTTAGTTAAGAATATATATACCCTATATGATAAATTAAATATTCAAAACAGTAATTAGCTATTGAGAAGAAAAGCTGGTTGGAGTGGTTGCTGTTGTTAGAGTCAAAGTGGACATGTCTTGATTGCATGCACAAGTATAATTTGTACTCCTTAACTTTTGGAGTAGATCAGCTATGTATTAAAAAAGAGCATATGAATCATTCTGGGCCAGAAAATATCAGTTCCAGGCCAACAATCAAGATCAAATTTTTATACACCCAGCATATTTTGATTCAGATTCCTTAACTTTTGTGTTCAAGAACTACTCAAATATTTCAAGAGTTGAGGAGCCAATAAAAATGTTAGCTAGGTGGCTTGCTTGATTTAATGGGAGATCAGAGCACCTAGCTAGATATTAATCGAGTTAGGATGTTTTTACTTGGACTGTAATTCCTCCCAGACCAAATCACAAAAATTGATTTAACAAAAAGTTGATATAGTATCACACAATTATCATTAATACAAATAGGATATACGCCCGATAATCTTGATAAGGAGAATATGGAACATTTCACTTCCTTATTTGGCTGAAATCATTTTTACTGGACATTGAGCAAATTTAATCCACTCCAGCACTGTTAAGTAAGAAAAAATCATTCCACTGATTGCAAATCTTGTACAAAAACCACTTAGCACTGTATAACATATACAAAAACCCATCTCAACATGCAAACAATCTTCTGGTGTTCACAACAAAATCCTAAAAACTAAGTCCCTCTTTTGTGACAACTAGGTGTTGAACTACTCCCAGTCTTTTAGACAAAAAGGCATGGAATGCAAAAGAACTAGTCTAGTTGAAACTATGCTTCTAGCTTCACGGGCGGACTCTTCGTTAGAACATAAAAATCCTTGCAAGTATGAAACAAATAAAGATTAGCATTATCAGCATTTGTCGGAGTTGTAGGTCCACGGAATGGTGAGCTATGTTTTGAAGCTTTCTGTTTACTTTTTGCCTTGACAGACTCAGTCATATTCATATAGCTTGATCATTCACAGAGTTTTGGGGGTTGAGATGGATGATGAGTCTGTGGTTGTTGCTCTATCATCAAAAGGATATTTTGAAGTCTTGATTCTTTTCCCAAAACCCGTGTAGAAGATATGTAGTTTCTCTTGATCTTCACTGACTGGTTGTGATCAAGTGGTTGGGAGAATGATCTTGTTGGTCCTGAACCTCTGGAAACAGGAGTTTCACCATCTTCAATTACTAACCAGTTAGAGCCCTGCCCCTTGTTATGATCATCCATGTTTAGAGTCACCCTCTTGTTTGTTCTTGAATATGAGGAAACTCTGGTTCTTGGTTGCTACACATTCGTATCAAAACACACCATTACGTCACAGCTATGTAAAAAGAACTAAGCAGAGAAAATAAAATTGATAAATAAATCAAGAACCAGAATTAGAATTCTGGTTTGTTACTTTGATATGAACTAACTTCCTTATTTCGAATTGGAGAAACAAATATCAAGACACGACATTTAACCCAAATTCCAATCTACCATATTATGTAGGTTTGTTAAACTTGATAGAATAAAATAATATTGATGTAGTGGCTCAAAGTGATTGATTTAAACAAAGTATACGAGTTATTAGATGAGAAATAATCAATCATTTAGGTTAGGTTAGTGGAGTTAATATAAATGGTTCATGATTATGGTATGTTATTAAGTGACTACAATGTACCAACAAAACTAATTAATTTAATCATTGTTGTGTGCTTGAAAAAATCAAAATGGCGAACAAATCAAATTAGTAATACATTTGAAAAACATTACAACATATATATGTGGCTATTCTTATGTTATCCTCCTCAGGCACATATCCATTTCATTTATAAAACTTGTCTTTTGGAGCCTACCGATCTGAGCAACTCTGGTCCTTTTACCATGCACTCACGTCACGCATCATTGACAATATCTTTAGCATACATACGAATGTATCCACTTAATTTCTACACCTCCGGAATGACTAGATCATAGCTATTTGTAAACAAGCACACATGGCATCCCGTTTTGCTTCCAATATTCATTGTCATATTCTCAGGCTGAAAGATCTACCTTTATTGGTGTATAATCGCCGACTGCAACCAAATAAATCTTTATGGTGCGATTGTGCGGGATAACAATGCAGCATTGTCTTCGCTGCAAACGATCTATAACATTCCCTTCTATATGTATCCTTAAATATATTTTCTAGATAAAGAAACTCAGCTTACTCCCGCATCAAGCTGGTTGTGCACCGGTCACGCGAATAGTAGTCTGACAACTTTTTCATAATTCAAAACATCGGACATCTCTTTAAAATGCTGTTGAAGCTTTCGGAAATATTTGTTGTGAGAGTTTCATGACTCCGTATATCGTAGCATAGTGCGCACATTTCATTGGGAATTTTGTCCAAATATGCGAACGCGTTCTCATTTACAACCTGAATTTAAGACATATTGCAAGCTGGATGGCACTCTGGCAGTACTCCGAGGTGAGCGCATTTTACCAACGTTCTAAAGGGTCTGATGGTGAAATTAGTTCATGTCCCAGTGACAAATTCTCAACTAATGATGATGAAATTGGAATTTCACCAACCATATTTTAGAAAAAGTTGGTAGATTGCTCTCTCCCTTCTGAAAACATTTCAGAACAAGCACATTCTTATATCTTAAAAGTTATCTATGTTTACTTACCACTTGAGAAATGGCATATGACATTGCTCTCTCCCTTCTGAAAACACCATCTTGCTTCATTTGTAACATAGAGTTTAGTTCCTCCAGTGTTCCACGCCTATTACACCAACGTTTCTGCAGCACCCAAAAACATTAAAACACTATCATACAACTAGATAGACATGGCTTAGTCTGTTTGGCAGCCTTTATATTTACTTATTTGGCTGAAATAAATGATACAAAAAACATTTCCTATCAGAAAAGTTCAGCATATTCAATCATTTCAACCAAAGAACCAGACTTGCTCTTGATGAAATAAAATGAACATTACGAGTGAAAGTTACCTCAGCCTGCCTGATTGGATATCTTGAAGTATGAAAATGTGATTGACCAGATTGAGATATAATTCGGGCCTGAACTAGAACAAGAGCCTTCATAGACCTTAGTGTCAGGGCAACTTGCTTTCTCACTTGTCTGCCACGAAAAATGGCTTGTATCCTTACCACAGCTTTCAAAGCCCTCAATGCCCGCTTTGCCTTCCATCATCATTTCAACCATCATTTCAACCTTAGTACTTGTTGGAGTATTGGTCAAGGCCTTCCTTCCACTTTATTTGCCTAGGCTTTTAGTGAGTTAGGAAGTAGGTGAGTCAAACACTTCAATTGACTCTTGTCTTGGTCTTACCAGTGACTTTCTTTCTGTCAGCCAACCTACTATATAGAAGCCTTGCTTCTTCCCTCGTTGAGTAGCCTGCGAGAGTAACACTTCCAGAGCAGAGCTCCCTTCTTCTTCCTTTCCTTTGTGTGAGAGTAGAGAGGTCCTTAGTGGAGAGTAGAGAGTGGTGTGTTATAGCCTCCTCCTAGTGTGGTGCTTGTGAGCAGTGTGTAGAAAGATCTGAGCAGGAGACAGATATACGATCCTAACAGTGGTATCAGAGAAGGTTCGCCGTCTGCCGTCGCCGTCCGCCGCCGCCCTCCGGAATACGCCGTGGATTTCAGAGATCGTAGGTCGAGGTCACCGCTGAAGCCTTGTCTGCCTGGGAATCGCCGCCTGGAGATCCGTCTGCTGGAGCCGTCTTCGCCAGAAAAGTACGCTGGAGCTGTCGTTGCCGGAGCCTTCGCCGTCTGACGGTCTGAGTGTTCGCCTTTTGCAAAAGGCCTGGAGCTCGTTCGTCTCTCTGGTCGCAGAAGACTGAGACGAAGCAGAGAGAACGCAGAGTCTTGGACTTGGGTTCCTTTTTTAGGCCTCTGGACCTGGGTTGTTCCTTTTGTAGTGCTGGAGCTGCTTGGCTGACTTTAGGCCTGGTGGACTGCTTCTGGAGCTAAAGGAGCTATTGACTGGGTGATCTGAACTCGAGCTGGGTTGCTGAACTGGAGTCGTTGCTGAGCTACTGGACTGCTGGGCCAAGCTGGACCTGGGCTGCTGACTTGGACTGCTGAAGTTGCTGGAGCAGCTGGACCGCCACTCACTGCCGGTCAACGCCGGTCAACCTTGGTCAAACTCAGTCAACAGTCCGAAAATCCCAATTTTAATTGGGTAGGAAAGGTCGAAACCCTCTCCTAGGGTTTCGCTAAGGTAAATTGGCGATAAACACCCTAGGTGCACCGGGTGCCTCCGGATTTAATTTATTCCCCCTCCCCGCGGGCCACCGGTAGATTGTATCCCAGCCGCCAACCCCCCCAGGTGCGTTTGCTAAACCCTCTCCTTTGTGGCAGATTATTTTAGTTGATTTATTTGAATTGCTAAGTGTTATTTAATTCAATTGTTATGGGTAGGGGTGGTTTATTGGGTGTTAGGGGTGGATTTAATTTTTTTTAATTGCTGCATGGAATTGTTTTAGGTGCCAAACTGTCCAAATTGCTATCTGTTGCATGCTGCCCGGGGTTATTAAAGTGGATACTTTATAGCCCAGGTTGATTTATTTTTCAATCAAATTTGTTTGTTAGCTTTGTGTTATTTTGTGGTTGATACCATGACTGCTAATCAGTATGGTATGCTTCCATTTAATGGAAACAAGATTTTGACATATGGAAACAAAAAATCAAGTGTGTTTTAATACAACAAAAAGTTTTCAGAGCTGTCACTAGTATTTTCCTTGAATCAGAAGATAAGGCTAAGCAAAGTGAAATTAACGAAACTGCTTGTTCTACTATGTACTTGAATCTATCTGATTCTGTGCTTAGGAAAGTGAGTATTACTGAATCCTCTAAGGCTTTGTGGGAGAAATTGGATAGTCTCTATACTGATACCTCTTTGCCCGGGAAGATGTTTCTACGAGAAATTCTTTAGGTTTAGGCTTGACCTGACCAAGGATATAGATGAGAACCTAGATGTGTTTAATAAAGTGATACAGAATATAGAGCAGGTGATAAAAACATAGACGATTATACTCCCATACTGTTACTTAATGCCATTCCTGACTCTTATAATGATGTTAAGCCCGCTATTAAATATGGTAGGGATGAGACTTCACTAGATATTGTCGTTAATGGGTTAAGGAGTAAGGAATTAGACCTGAAGCGTGCTAGGGGTAGTCATAGTCAGTCCAGGGACTCCGGTGAGGCTATGTTTGTTAGAGGTAGATCTAAGAGTAGATCTAAACACTTTAAGCAAAATAGTCAAAGTAAGAACATTAGTCAGCCAGGGAGGAAGAGGAACAAATCTAGGAAGAGAGTGTGTTACAATTGTGGTAACGCTGTCCATTTCATTAAGGATTGCCCTAACCCTAAGAAGACCGAGCATGCTAGTGTAGCTGTTGATAGATGTGACCTTGGTGACATTTTGATGGTTTGTGACCATGTTAATTCTGTGAGAAATTCCCTGTCTGAGCAAGAATGGTTGATTGATTCTGGTTGTACCTATCACATGTCCCCCTTTAGAGATTTGTTTTCTACATATGAATTATGTGATAGTGGCTACGTTTCCTTAGCTGATAATAAGAGATGCAATGTGCTTGGTGTTGGTGATATATGTCTGAAATTTTCTTGTGACTCTGTGTTTACCATTAAGAATGTGAGACATGTCCCTGATTTGTGTCATAACTTGTTATCTGTTGCTGCTTTGGAGAGTAGTGGTTTACAAGGAAAGTGGGGGAATGGTTGCATGAAAATTTTGAAAAATTCTCTTGTTTTGTTTAAAGTTGAGAAGGTGAATAACCTTTATGTGTGTCATGCTAAACCTTTTGCTGATTCTGTGAATGTTGTATGTTCTGATAAGACCTCTTTGTGGCATAATAGGCTAGGACATATGAGCAATAAGGGTTTAGATGTCATGCGTAAGGCTGGTTATTTTGGTAAGGACTCTGTGACTTCTAAGCCTTTCTATGAATCATGTGTGTTAGGCAAGCAGCATAGAGTCAGCTTCCCTCCCTCCACTTACCCTAATCTGTCTAAGTGTTCGTCTGTGCTTGAATATGTTCATGCCGATGTTTTGGGCCCCGCCAGTGTTCCTACCCATGGGGGTAGGAAATATTTCCTTTCTATTATTGATGACTTTTCTAGGAAGGTGTGGGTTTGCCTTTTAGAACACAAGTCTGATGTGTTTGTGAGGTTTAGGGAGTGGAAAACCCTAGTTGAAAACCAAACTGGCAGGAAGGTTAAAACCCTTAGGACTGATAACGGGTTAGAGTTCTGTAATAAGGAGATGGATAAGCTGTGTGTGGATTGTGGGATAAAAAGGCACAAAACTGTGCCTTATACTCCCCAACAGAATGAGATAGCAGAGAGAATAAATAGGTCTCTGTTGGATAAGGTTAGAAGCATGATAGCTACCTCTGGGTTGTCTAAGAAATTCTGGGGTGAAGTAGTTACTACTGCTGCCTATTTGGTTAATAGGTCCCCGTCTGTCCCTCTTGGTGGTAAGTGTCCTGAAACCGTCTTTACCGATAAGCCTCTTAATCTGTCTAACCTTCGGGTATTTGGTTGTGCAGCGTATGCACATCAACAAGTTGACAAGTTGGATCCTAGTTCTCATAAATGTGTCTTCCTATGTTATCCGGAGGGGTAAAGGGTTACAAGTTATGGGATAGGAACGACGTAGGCTTTAAGGTGGTCCTTAGCAGAAATGTGGTGTTTAATGAAACTGATTTTCCTTGCTTGACTAAGCCTGTTTCTAATCCTGAATCTAGGTCGAATAGTACTCCTAGTGAGATGGAGTCTGTCCCTGTTGTTGCTAGTCCTTTATCTGTTGATCCTGTTATTACTGATGATATTGTTATGCATGATTCTGATTCCTCTGAGCATGATAGTCCCACCACCTCGAGTGAGTTGGAGCATTTGCATGATACTGAGCATGATTTGCATGATATGGGTGCTGAATCTGATTTTCATGATAACAATAATTTGCATGAGTTGCATGTGGAGCCTAGTAGTGATGAATTGCATATTTTATCAACTTGCTAGAGATAGGAGTAGAAGGACCATCAGGAGAACTGCTAATAGGATCGTATATCCGTCTCCGGCTCAGGTCTTTCTACACTCTACTCACAAGCACCACACTAGGAGGAGGCTATAGCACACCACTCTCTACTCTCCACTAAGGACCTCTCTACTCTCACACAAAGGAAAGGAAGAAGAAGGGAGCTTTGCTCTCTGGAAGTGTTACTCTCGCAGGCTACTCAACAAGGGAAGAAGCAAGGCTTCTATATAGTAGCTAGGCTGGCTGACAGAAAGAAAGTCACGGGTAAGACCAAAACAAGAGTCACGGGTGAAGCAAACCAAAAAAGCCTCACATGTTACCTAGACAAGGAGTGCATCGGACAGAAACAGAGGAGGGCCAGCCATGTAGGTGAGTCAAACACTCAACAGGTATATAATTGATCACATAATATACGAAGGTAAAAGGTGCCAAAGTGGGAATAAAACATAGGGTGAAAGCCTCAGCAAATAAAATGGAAGGGAGGCCTTGGTAGGACCAATACCTCCAACATTCTCCACCTTATTGGTCCTAGGTGGTGTAGAGTAACAATACAATGTTGTAACAAGACTCATCATCGTCGGGTCACTCGGAATATCAACAGATAAAACGGGCAAACACTTTATTAGGCAACCCACAGTTATCCACAATCAAAGTTTAACACGCGTGTACAGAACAAGTGCTTCTCAGCAGAAAGACACTTGGTACCCATATCTGCGGGATTAAACTCGGATGTGATCTTGCACAACTTGACTCCACCTGCATCAACAATACCACGTTTGAAATGGAACCTAACATCAATATGCTTAGTTCTATCATAAAATACAGGATTTTTGCAAAGTTGGATAGCCGATTGGCTATTCGAGAAAATGGTAACTCCCTGTTTGAGAAACCCAATTTCGGAGAGAAGGCGTTTGAGCTAGATGGCTTCCTTAAACGCTTATGTGGCCGCAACATACTCGGGCTCAGTGGTAGAAAGGGCCATAATGGGCTGCAGTTGAGACTTCCAACTAATGCAAGAGCCACACAAAGTAAAAACATAAGAAGTGGTCGACTTCCTACTATCTCTATCATTTGCATTGATGGAGTATATGGGTCCGGGCCCCAGGACCCACACACTCAGAAGAACAGAAAGCACAGCCACCCCGTGGTGCCCTCGTCGGCCAGGAGACTCTCGACGGCCAGAGAGGGACCAACTCAGAATATGGCCCTGAAGCCAGGGAACCAGGGGGTCCTCGTCGGCCACGCCCTCGTCGGCCGCGCCCTCGCCGGCCGCGCCCTCGTCGGCCACGGAAGTCTCACAGAACCGGATTTTACACTTATTCATTTGTATAGCCCATTAGTGGCTTTGTATTCGGCCCAATAGTGGTCCAGTTGTAAATGGGCCTCCCAAGCCCAAGACTTGGGAGCCCAGCCCGTATTTTCCCTATAAATACTTCCTGTGGAGGTAGTTATCAGGGTTACAAAATCACTCTATTGAAGCATATATTGCACTTCTCTCTCTAGCTCTCACTTCTCTCTAGACATTTACTCTATCATTTGGTGCTCTCGTTGAGAGATAGAACAATCAAGTTAGCACACTTCGTCGCTACCAAGCACAGCTAACCACTGATCATGGGACGAACTAAATCAAACCGCAACCTCGTCAACAAGGCCATCCCTGAGGACCAGGAGGCCAGGGAGCACGAGGAGGATGCTACAGCTGACCAGGTCGGCGGAGGGGACGTCTTCCAAGAGGCTATCAACCTCACGACGGACCTCCGCAACCAACTCAACGGCGGAGCCCCTGATGCCCGCACCGGCTTGGACAAGAAACGAGCTGAGAAGACAGACCACGCCCCGGCCCAGCCTATGGCCGCGGCCTCTCCGTCTGTGGATCCACAGGTCCAGGCCGCGCTGTCGGTCATCATCGCCAGCTTGGCCCAGAACCCCACCGTCCTCAGCGCACTCTTGCCAAGGACCGGGGGGAACGTCACTCCACCTCCTCAGCCCCAACCGTTGGCCGTCCAGATGGGCAACGATGACGGTGTGATGGCCCAGGACACGGCGTCGTCCCACTCCCACCCCGCTTCCCCCCTTCGGCTTGGGCAGACCCCAGCGCGTGGAAAAGCCTCTGCCTTCAATAGGCTAGGTGACACGCGCCATCGTCCGATTTCGGAGAGGATGGCAGGGCGGATTGGTGAGCGTCGGCCTGGCTCGCCAAGGGAAAGCTTGGGGTCTGTGTCCCGGACAGTGGACCAGCCCCGCCTGGACAAGGGCAAGGGGAAGTTGCACGAGGACGACGTGCGCCACCAGATCAAGGAGGCCCACGACGAGCGCATGAGAAACCAGCAGGGCGCCGCTGCGGCCGCCAGGGACCCCTGGGACGAGGTCATCGCCCAGCTGGAAAGGAGGCTGGCTCAGATGGAGGCCAGGCAATCGACCAACACCCCCATGGCTGGCGCCTCCAACGACCCCGGCCTCAACGCTCTCATGAACAAGGTCAGCGCCTTGGAGAGGGAGTTGGCCGAAGGGCGAGGCGACCCCATCATCCAGGTCAGGATCAGGACCCTTTTCACCAACAGGGTGCTCTCGGCCCCCATCCCGGAGAAGTACAGGGGGAACGTCATCAAGTCCTACGATGGCCGATCAGACCCCCAGGATCACTTCAGCCGTTATCAGAACAACATGTTGATGGTGAACGCGTCAGACGAATACCTCTGCCGTTGGTTCCTCTCTACTCTTGAGGGGCCAGCGTACGAGTGGTTCAACGCGCTCCCCGAAGAGAGTATTGACTCATGGCATGACCTCGCCCAACGCTTCCTCACCCACTTTGCCAGGAGGAAGCGCGCGAAGAAGTATTTCACCCACCTCCTCTCCGTCAAGCAGCAACATGATGAGTCCCTCCGGTCGTTCATTGATCGGTGGACGAGGGAGACCGAAGAAGTCGAGGGGGCCGATGAGCGCACCCTCCTCGTCCTGTACCAGGGAGCCCTCCGCAGCTCCCCGTACGCCAGGAGCCTTATCACCGACCCTCCAAGGTCTTACGCCAAGGCGCTCCAGCGCGGAAACTTGTACGCCGACGAGCTCCACAACCACAAGAAAGAGGGAGGCCATCCCTCCAAGAAGACAAATCCTTCACCGGCCCCGGGTTCGTCCCCGGCCGGCCAGGGTGCCCAGGGCCGTCACGGCTCTGGTGGACAATGTAAGAAAGATCACCACTAGCGGCCGAGGTTAGAACGGCCGGGAGTTGCCCTCACTCACCCGATCGGCACCATCCTCGACTATGCCGAGAAGCATGGACTCATCGAGCAGGCTCCTCGGCCGGCCGAGGAGGTCCTTGCCATCCAGCAGGGTGGCACATACTGCCGGTTTCACAAGAACTCCTCGCACAACACCGACGACTGCATCACGCTGAAGAAAGCCATCGAGCGCCTTATTCGTCAGGGGGAACTCTCCCAGTTTGTTAAAGGTGGCCCACGCAAAAATACATGGGTAAACACCGGCAAACCAAGGGGGCGAACCCTCTGCGAAGAAGCGGGAGATCGGCAGACTCAGCGACGACAAGGACTTCGAAGAGCCCCCGCCAAAGAAGAACCACATTCACCTCATTGTGGGTGGGAATACTGGGGGGGACTCCGTCACCCAGAGAAAGAAATGGGCCCAATCCCTCTACACAGGGGAGGTGTCCCACGTTCCCCCCCAGCCGAAGAAGCAGGGAACAGAGGCGATCACCTTCACCGACAAGGATCTGCCTCCGGGTACGGAATCACATAGGGATGCCCTCGTCGTCCGGTGTGAGATCGGTGACACCATCATCCACCGCACTTACATCGATACGGGGAGCTCCGTCAACGTGATGTACCTGGACACCTTCAGGCAGCTGAAGCTGGACAGAGCTCTGTTGAAGCCGATCAAGACACCGTTATCCGGCTTCACCGGGGACTCTATCGACGCCGAGGGCACGATAGTCCTCCCCGTGGAGGTCGGTGACGGCCCCCACCGCGCCAAAATTGACATGGAGTTCATGGTGGTCCACCTCCAGTGCGCCCACAACCTGATCTTGGGGCGGCCAGCACTGGAGGACTTGGAGGCCATCATCTCCATGAAGCACTTGTGTCTGAAGTTCCCCACCAATGACGGCTACGCCAGAGGAAACCAGAGGATAGCCAGAGCATGTTACCTCAAACTAACGAGGTCGGCCGAAAGGGAAGGACAGAGGATAGACACCATCACGGCAGCCGTTGCTAAGGACGAGGAGAGGCCGCATGCTGAACCGGCCGAGGAGGTCGAGGAAGTCCCTCTAGATACCTCCCGGCCGGAGCGGGTTCTCAGA
Source organism: Cuscuta europaea (assembly GCA_945859875.1). NCBI lineage: Eukaryota > Viridiplantae > Streptophyta > Magnoliopsida > Solanales > Convolvulaceae > Cuscuta > Cuscuta europaea. The sequence continues at coordinate 5,171,758 of CAMAPE010000077.1, read as the reverse complement.
ATCGGGAAGCAACTCCCGCAGGACCAGCGGGACGCCATCCTCCTCGTCCTACGGTCGTACGCCGTTATCTTCGCGTGGGTCCTGGACGATATGCCAGGCATCAGCCGCCAGGTGATCACTCACCGGCTGACCGTCGATGCGGCCTCCGCGCCCGTCAAGCAGAAGCGGCGCTACTTATCCGCCGACATGCGGGACTTCGTCAAAGGGGAGGTTGCCATGCTCCTCTCAATCAACCACATCAAAGAGGTGAAGTACCCGACGTGGCTAGCCAACGTCGTCCTCGCCAAAAAACCGCCAACATTCAGAATGTGTGTTGATTACACTGACCTGAACAAGGCGTGCCCCATGGACCCGTTCCCTCTCCCCAACATTGTTCAGTTGGTGGACGAGACGGCGGGGTGCGAGTTGATGCCGTTCCTTGATGCTTTCAGAGGGTACCACCAAATTTCCATGCATGAAGATGACGCTGAGAAGACGGCATTCATGACCCCGGAGGGAATCTTTTGCTACCTCGTCATGGCCTTCGGACTCAAAAACTCCAGCGCCACCTACACCAGGATGGTGGCCAAGATCTTCAGAGCCGTCCTCGGCCGGACGATGGAGGCATACGTCGACGACATGATCGTCAAGAGCAGGCAGGCCTCCACCCATGCCGACGACCTCCGGGAAATCTTTGGAATCATGAAGGAGTTCAGGCTCCGCCTCAACCCCAAGAAGTGCGCCTTCGGCGTCCAAGGCAGCAAGTTCCTCGGCTACATGGTCAGCCGGAGAGGCATCGATATAAATCCGGAGAAGACACAGGCTATCATCAACATGGAGCCGCCCCGCAACGTCAAGGAAGTACAACGATTGATGGGGCGCCTAGCGGCCCTGAACCGTTTCCTCTCCACGTCAGCCGAAAGGGCACTCCCCTTCTTCCAGATCATGCGTAAAGCCAACAACTTCAAATGGACGACGGAGTGCCAGGAAGCGTTCGAAGAGCTGAAGAGGTACCTATCATCCCCGCCCGTGCTCTCCAAGCCCAAAGCCGGCGAAACCCTCTTCTTGTACCTAGGGGTGAGCACGTCGGCCATCAGCTCCGTGCTCATCCGTGAGGATGAAAGGGTGCAGAAGGCCATCTTCTACATCAGCAAAACACTCAGGGAGGCCGAGCTCAGGTACTCCCCCATTGAGAAGACGGTGCTGGCCATCGTCCATACGGTGAAGAAGCTGGGGCACTACTTCCAGGCCCATGCCGTCCATGTGCTGACCCAGCAGCCCCTTGGCGCACTCATGAGGAGCCCCACTAGCTCCTCAAGGATGGTGAAATGGGCAATCTTCCTCAGCCAGTTTTAGATTGAGATCAAGCCAAGGCCATCCATCAAAGGGAAAGCTTTGGCCGACTTCGTCACCAAATGCACGGCAAGGGAGACAGCCGTTACCACCCTCGGGCCAGAGCCCGATGACACATGGATCCTCTTCACCGACGGCTCGTCGGCCGCGAAATCATGCGGCGGCGGCGGCGTCCTCATATCCCCTGAAGGATTCAGAGCTTACTATGCCATCCGCTTCAACTTCAGGGTATCCAACACTGAATCCGAGTATGAGGCCCTCCTCAGCGGCCTCAGACTCGCCGCCAGCCTCAGAGCCTGACACATCAAAATCAGGTGCGACTCCAAGCTGGTAGTGGGCCAGGTTGAGGGTACGTACGAAGCAAAGGAAGGCCGGATGAAGCAATACAAGCACGCAGCAGAGGAGTTGCTGAAGGCGTTCGAAACCCACGAGATCACTCAGATCCCAAGGACCGAGAACGCCGAGGCCGACATCCTCTCCAAACTCAGCTCGGACACCCCGGAGCACATCTCCCAGCTAACCAAGATAGAGGAGCTGAGCATGTCCAGCATCCATGCCAGCCCCATCTTGTGCGTCCAACAGCGACCAGAGGACTGGATCTCCGACATCATCACCTTCATCACGACGGGGGAGCTACCCCAGGACGAGGAGAGGGCCAAACTCGCCAAACTCAGGGCCCCAAGCTACACCATTGAAGATGGCAAACTCTACAAACGATCCTATAATGGCACTCTCCTCCGATGCCTACACCAGGATGAGGCCGACGTGGCCATGGAAGAAGTTCATTGTGGTGTTTGCTCCTCGCACCAGGGCCCTTTCAGCATGTCCCGACGTCTCGTCGTCCAGGGTTTCTTTTGGCCGACGATGGCGCGAGATTGTGCGGACCTGGCCAGGAAGTGTACCACGTGCCAGGTACTCCAGAAGACCCCTGGTTGGCCAGCCGTCAACTACGCCCCCGTCAGCACCGCTATTCCGTTCTCGAGGTGGGGGATTGACCTGGTCGGCCCTCTGCCCAGAGCTGCCGGCAACAACCGCTACATCATCGTCGCAGTCGACTACTTCACTAAGTGGGTCGAAGCGGAACCCTTGGCCAGCATCACGGGGGCCAGGTGTCAGAAGTTCGTTCACAAGAACATTCTCACCCGCTTTGGTGTCCCCCAAGAGATCATATCCGACAACGACACCCAGTTTGAAGCGGCGCCCTTCCAAGAGCTCCTTCGAGAATGGGGGATAAAACACCGTTTCTCCTCCGTTTCCTACCCTCAAGGCAACAGGCAGGTTGAGAACGCCAATAGAACCATCATCGAAGGGCTAAAGAAGAACCTACAGGACGCAGGGGGAGTTGGGTCGACGAGCTCCCCAACATCCTGTGGTGCTACTGTACTACGCCAAGGAGGGCGACGGGTGAAACACCTTTTGCCCTGTGCTATGGCTTTGAAGCTAAGGCACCCACAGAGGTCACCATTCCCAGCCGAAGGGTGGAGCAGTATGACCCAGAGGTTAATGAGGAGAACATGAAGATCGACCTCCACCTGGTCGAAGAAAGACGTGAGCAAGCATTCATCCGAGCGGAGAACTACCGACGTCAAGTAAAATCATACTATGACGCCAAGGTACGTTCCCGAGAATTCCAAGTGGGGGACTACGTCCTCCGCCGAAGGGAAGCGAGCCAGCTGACGGAAGGAGGCAATCTAGCCTTGAAGTATGAAGGTCCCTACATCGTCAGTGCCGTAGTAAAACCCGGCACCTACAAACTTAAACGCCCAAACGGGACCAATGTACCACGAACGTGGAATGTACACCATTTGGTGAAGTTTTATCAATAATCCGAAGGAGGTGCAGCCGGAGAAGCCCTCACCCTTTGACGGGTTATTGATTGAACGCCACCCTCGGCCTCGAGCCAATCTTGAATAAAAATCATGTTTCCTTTGATTTATTGAAGTTCGACTTGAACGTGAACAAAGTGCCCTCATCGGCCACCTTAGAGCGAAAGGCTCAGGTATGGCCGATGTGGCGCTTCGCATCTGCATCTCTTGAGAAAAGAGCTCAAGCATGCCCATTGTATTTTGTATCAGCGAAAGGTTTAGACCAGCTGAGAGAGCACGTCGTATCAGCCCCTTAGAGCGAAAATGCTCAGGCAGGACCGACGACGTTCCCAGGACGATGGGCCCGCAAACGGCCCGCGTCTTGAAACGGGATGTTCACCGCGTCGTCCACGCGCCTGATCGCAGGACGACAGGCCTGAAATCATGGCCGAGGTGACAAAATCCCAAAACTCAGGGATGGGCAATGACAGCCGTTGGAAACCAACCAAAAGTCTAGCCCGCGTCATAAATAGGCGACGAGACCCCCCCTGAGATCACGGACGTTATAAACGAAGTCCGAACCGGCCGAAGGGCCATTGACCCCTTTGGCCGAAGCCTGAAAGAAGGACATTCCCTGAAACGGTGAACGAAAAAAAAAGGGAAGCCGACGGCCGTGCGCACTTGCCGGCCTCGAGCAGTAAAAAATAAATCCCCACAATACAGCCACATCTGGCTGAGTACATATCAGTTGAATACGAAGGTAAACATTACCAACAGGCAACGTGGACGAAGCATCCACACACCAAAAGGAAATTGTCAAGGACGAAGCATACGCCTATAAAACCCTAACCAAAGTGGTTGGGTGACACGCGAGTGGTAACCTTCATCGGCCATAGCCCTTTGAAGCACCAACACTTAGTATGAAATAAAGAATTACAACTTCACTCAAAACACCATCCTGAAGTTGACCACCGGAAAGGGAATCCCAGGACGAAGCGGGCAGTATTACACCCACGCGAAAGTCACACACAAGGGTGGCAACCCCTACCGACCACAAGACTCTTGTTGGCCGTTAAAGGCGCTAAAACCAAGACGATGGTTTGACCTGAAAATCTCCAAGTGAATTCCAACACTTAGAGAACCCTAAGGAAACCAAATGCAAAGGAAAAGGCAACACACCGGGTACCTTCATCGGCTAAACCGTTTATTTTGGCCGACGACGGTACTACGCAGGGAAAATTACATGGCCTAAAAAATTGGGCAATCCTCTTACCACAGGGGCAGCTCAAGACGAAGCGGTCACTCAAGTACCCATAATTGCCCATATCGGCCTAACCAACGACCGGTGGGGTCTTGTCAACTAATAGAGACAACAAAGGTGGCTGCCCTAGTTGCCAGTGGACTCCAAACACAAATATCGAAGGTACTGCCGACAAGGGTAACAGGCAGAGAAAACTACAACTCCCAAACACCTAGACGAAGTGGGCACCCAAAACAATTGAGGGCACCCTCTTCGGCCAAGGCGTCCGTATCGACCAACTACTTGGAAGATTTTTCTAAAGCAATGACTAACCTAATACTTAGGAAAATTTTCAAAAAATTCTAAGTATTCTGGCAACAAGGCAAGCAAACACCCACACGAGGACGTCGTACAAACACGGCAAGGAAAGAACGCGAAAACATTAAAGTTTGAAAGAAGCATTTCTTTTCATTTATTAGATTGGGAAGTACAAGGAGGAGCTTCAGAGTCCTTCTCGGCCTCGGCTCCCTCTTCGGCCGGGGCAACAGACGTGCAGGCAGCGACACCCGACGTCGCAGTATCCTCAAACATGCTCCGCTCATACGCCCAGTCATCGCTGATGCGTGAACTCTCAATGGGGAGTTGCCGTTCAGCCACCGGAAGCTCCAACTCTGCTTCAGGATGCCTCAATAACGAAGGCAGCTCAAGGCCGACGGCCGGCTCCTTGGTCACACCCATATCCAGGAAACGCCGTTGAAGCCTCCTATACAACAGCCGTTGCATCCGGTATTGGCCAAGGTCGTAGAAGATTTTCATCTCCTTCTCCCAGTACGCCTGGCCGTCGGGGGATTGGGTCACCCAGTCGACGAGTCTGGCCGCCACGACCTCAAAGCAAAAGGGAAGCCGGCCCTCGTCCTTCCATCCGACTTCAAGGAACTTCTGCACAGCGGCATCAGCGGCCTTCTCCTCGGCGGCGCTAAGATCCAGCTCTGCACTGGCCTTGCCCTTCTCGGCCTCCTCCGCACGCCGGAGGGCCTCGTCGCGAGCACGCTCCACGTCGGCCAGACGCGGGAGGGCCCCTTCCTTCTCAGCGGCCAGCTGGTCGGCCTCGTCAGCCCTCTTCTTCAGGCTCTCAACCTCAAGACGCAGCCTCTCCAAGCTGCCTAGCGCCTCATCGGCCGAGGCCACCTTTTGCTCGAACTGCCTAAGGCGAGCAATCTCCTTTTCTTGCCTCCTGTTGCTTTCCATCAACATGAAGGCACCCTACAGTAAAGAAGGGGTTAGACAACATTGCACACAAAAAACGGGGAGAGGAGACTAAGACGAAGAGGGCACGATTACTTACTTGGACGACGTGGTCCATCCCACCATCGTACATCTTCACATGGCCGAGCTTCTTCAGATAAGCCCGGTCTTCGTCAGGGATGGCTTGAGAAATCACCTCGTGGCCGTCAACGATCTCGTTGAACAGCCCCCCTTTGACAGGGTACTCCACCTCGAGTTTGTAGGTCCCTCTGACCAGCTCTCAGCCGGACCCTTTCTTTCGGGCGGCCGTTACGGCAGCAGGAACAGTGGAGAGAGTGGTGGACGAAGGGCCCGAAGGGTGGTCCACCAAATCATCAGCGTTTGAACCCCCTCCGTCCCCAGAAGGAATAGCCGACGTCCCAGCATCACCGGCAGAGGAAGCCCTCTTTGACTTTTCGGGAGGCTTCAGTCCCACCTCGGTCAACTTTTTTTGGCCCTCATCGGCCTACCGTTTCTTCTTCGGCTGTACCGGGGGCTTGGCCGCAGGGGAAGCACCAGGCTGTTGGGCCTTCAGCTCCTCGGCCGCTTTGAGTTGTGCCCTCTTCATAAAGGACATGCGATCCATCACAAAACCTGCATCACAAAAAACACTAAGGGTTAGAAAAACAGAATACAAAAGTACGACGAGAGGAAGCGCATCAGAAGGGACTTACCATCGGCCTCAACTGGCACCCCCAGATCGGGACCATCAGCCTCCTCATAAGACGTGGTCATCTTCGGCCACAACTCCACATCGTCGTCAAGATCACCATACACAACATACCGTACAAAGCTGAGGGCGGCCATTTTGTACTCGGTAATATACGTCTTCACACTCCTCGGCCCTCCTTTCAGGAAAGCCTCAACTTGAGCGTCCAGGATGGAGCTCCTCGGCGTATCATGAAGATTAAAACGGCCGGTATGGCCAACGGAGGGAAACTCTATGCCCCCTTCGCCCAAGGACACGAACACAAACTTTCCCTTCCAGCCATGGATGGACGTCGGCAGGTCTGTAAAACTCCTCTTCTTGGGCAGTTGTTGGAGAGTGGCATATGACACACAGTTCTGGTGACTTCCGCGTCCTATCTGGTAAAGATTCATGAACAGCGCCGTCGTCGGCTTGAAATCCAACTCAGCACACCGCAGAAGGAAGCCGACGATGAGCGAGTAGCTATTTGGCGTCAATAAAGCCGGAGGAAGCCCCACCATATCAAGGTACTCGGTGATAAAGGGATGAAGCGGGAACCTAAGCCCTTTGGCAAAGCTCATCGGGTACTCTCCGAAGTAACTCGGGGGTGGATTGAGCACATGATCCGTCGGTCTGGGGGCCCTGACTCTACCGTACGACCCCACATACATCTGCGCCACCAGATATTCACCCGCATTACTCTGCGGCCTGATAACGTAGATGTTCGTCAGATCCAAGTAAGAAAAGGCCGGCCCTCTCTTCGGCCTCCTTACCCTCTTCGGCGGCGCAACACCCTTCACGGCAGACACTGGCTTTGGGCAGGGAATGGCAGCCGACGTGGACGCCCCATCAGCAGTTCGGGAAACACATGCGTCCCCATCTCCAGACGATGACGCGGACCCCTCGTCTGCACCGTCCTCCTCGGCCTGCTCACCGGTCCTGAACGAGCTCAGGTTCTCAAGCTCCTCACAGAACTCCTCGACCACCTCATAATCGAGGGACTTGGCGGAGGGCTCGTCATCGTAGGGATAGTACTCTTCGTTGAAGTTTTTCATCTAAAACACTAGTTCGGGTATGCTGCAGCCTACTTCAAGATCTAAGGGTGTTCAAGCGCCTAACACTAGATCACTAGCCTAGGAAGCAAAATATGCAAAGTACAGAGAAGATTTCGATGAACACTAACCTTGAACACGAAGAACACGAAGAACACAAGCTTGGGAGTTTATCTCTCTAGGAATTTGGCCAACACTTCGACAACTTAGATTGCAAGTGAGAATTCTCGTCGGATGGAGAGGGGTATTTATAGAACCCCCTACCCAACGGTCACTACACGTGGCACCCTCCCAGTGGCCACATCAACGGCCACCAACGGGAGGCCACCACGTCACCAATGGGCCAAGCCCAAACTACATATCAAGAGCCCGCTGGCAAATCAGGCTCTACGGAACGGGAAAGGGGAGAAAAACACCCAGAACGGCCAGGGAACTCTACAGCCAACAGCATACAACGGTACCCCAACGACACCCGTATCGGCCACTCAGATGGTCACATCATCCCAAAGGAGATGACCGTAACGCCCATGAGGCCCTCACACTAAATCCTTGATGATAACCCTTTGAAAGCGACCTGCGTCCAAGGGTTCTCCCACAGGGTTACCTTGGTCAGGAAATCGCCAAAGGGTTGGATTCATGGGCAGTATGAGGATCCCACTTCGGCCTACGTTCCACTCTACTCCTTCACCCCTCACTTACTCTTCGGCCTGAAGCAGTGGGGGACTGGGGGACTACACCGGCCTCAAGAATAAAAGGCAAAATCAAAAGAAATCCAAAATACACCAAGTCCACAACTACAACATCAGACATGCACCACAACGTCCATAACATCATGGTGCACCTTCGGCCACAACAAAGCTTGAGATCACGGACACTTATCGGCTTCGAAACCACATCACTCAAGCCAGGAACCAAGAGAAAGGTGAACATACCTAAACCACTGACGTCCATGTACCACAACGGCCCCGAGGTCCTCACAACCTCCTCTTCGGCCAGACAGTGTTATCAACCCCAAAACCTTGGGCAATATGACGCCTGGTCGTCCAAACACACAAGGCGTCATCAACAACGGCCAAAGGGAATGCGGAGTGCCCTCATCGGCCTCACCAGCCCAAAAGGGAAACCTTACCTAGTCAGCAACCAAGGACAGATACCACTTTCATCGGCCACCTATGCCGGAACGCGCATCATCCAACAAACAAAGCGCACCAAAGGAACAAGGGTCCTCCCCGGCCGCATCAGGGAACGGCCAACGGTCCCACATCGGCCAAGAATCATCTGGCACGGAAATCTACTCTCCTGCGCTTCGTCTACATCTCAGCTTAGAGAGTGGGGGACTCCTGATGGAGTATATGGGTTCGGGCCCCAGGACCCACATACCCAGAAGAACAGAAAGCACAGCCACCCCGTGGTGCCCTCTTCGGCCAGGAGACTCTCGACGGCCAGAGAGGGACCAACTCAGAATATGGCCATGAAGCCAGGGAACCAGGGGGTCCTCGTCGGCCGCGCCCTCGTCGGCCGCGCCCTCGTCGGTCGCGCCCTCTTCGGCCACGGAAGTCTCACAGAACCGGATTTTACACTTATTCATTTGTATAGCCCATTAGTGGCTTTGTATTCGGCCCAATAGCGGTCCAGTTGTAAATGGGCCTCCCAAGCCCAAGACTTGGGAGCCCAGCCCGTATTTTCCCTATAAATACTTCCTCTGGAGGTAGTTATCAGGGTTACAAAATCACTCTATTGAAGCATATATTGCACTTCTCTCTCTAGCTCTCACTTCTCTCTAGACATTTACTCTATCATGCATAGTTAGAATCAACATAACCAATCAATTCAATACCATTAGCACATTTAGAAAACATCAAGCCATGAGTAAGAGTACTCTTCACATATCTCAACAACCATTTCAACGCATTCCAGTGGGGCAAACCAGGGTTGGACATATATCTACTCAAGCAACTAACTGCATATGCAATATCAGGTCTAGTGTTAACCATAAGATACATAATCGACCCTATTGAACTGGAATAGGGCACAAATTTCATTTTCTCAATTTCAGGAGCAGTCTTGGGAGACTGGTACTTACTTAACACAAAGTGAGATGCCATAGGGACATTTACAGGAGAAGCAGATAACATATCAAATTTACTCAAAACTTTTTCTATGTAAGAAATCTGATTCAATGTAAGAGTACGCTTACTCCTATCCCTAACAATGTTTATGCCTAGGATCCTCTTGGCATCACCTAGGTCTTTCATGGCAAAATTCGCACAAAGGCATTTTTGCACATCTTTAATAGCATTCAGAGAAGGACTAATTATCAGCATGTCATCCACATAGAGTAACAATAATACAGGCACCGAAGAAGTATTCTTGAAATATAGACAATGATTACAAACAGATTTTTGGAACTTCAAAGATATCATGCATTTATCAAATTTGATGTTCGATTGTCTAGGGGATTGCTTCAGGCCATACAAAGCCTTCCTAAGAAAACAGACATGCTCACTTCTCTTGGGATCCACAAAGCCCTTAGGCTGGGTCATATAAATCGTTTTGTCCAATTCACCATGCAAAAATGCAGTAGTTATATCCATTTGTTTCATTTCCCAGTCATGGTTTATTTAACAACAGGAGCAAATATTTATGCATAATACGAATAGTGGTGAATTTAACAACAGGAGCAAAGATTTCAGCATAATCTACCCCCTCTTTTTGAGTAAACCCTTTCGCAACCAACCTAGCCTTAAACCTAACATCACTAGGTTCTTCCTTAACCTTAAACAACCACTTCAGGGAGTTACCATTTTCTCAGATAGCCGATTGGCCATCCAACTTTGCAAAAATCATGTATTTCATGATAGAACTAAGCATATTGATGTTAGGTTCCATTTCATACGTGATATTGTTGATGCAGGTGGAGTCAAGCTGTACAAGATCCCGTCCGAGTTTAATCCCGCAGATATGGGTACCAAGTGTCTTTTTGCTGAGAAGCACTTGTCCTGTAAACGCGTGTTAAACTTTGATTGTGGATAACTGTAGGTTGCATAATAAAGTGTTTGCCCGTTTTATATGTTGATATTCCGGGTGACCCGGCGATGATGAGTCTTGTCACAACCTTGCATTGTTACTCTACACCACCTAGGACCAATAAGGTGGAGAATGTTGGAGGTATTGGTCCTACCAAGGCCTCCCTTCCACTTTATTTGTTGAGGCTTTCACCCTATGTTTTACCCCCACTTTGGCACCTTTTACCTGGGTATATTATCTGATCAATTATATACCTGTTGAGTGTTTGACTCACCTACTTGGCTGACCCTCCTCTGTTTCTGTCCGCTGCACTCCTTGTCTAAGTAACATGTGAGGCTTTTTCGGTTTGCTTCATCCGTTACTCTTGTCTTGGTCTTACCCGTGACTTTCTTTCTGTCAGCCAGCCTACTATATAGAAGCCTTGCTTCTTCCCTTGTTGAGTAGCCTGCGAGAGTAACACTTCCAGAGAGCAGAGCTCCCTTCTTCTTCCTTTCCTTTGTGTGAGAGTAGAGAGGTCCTTGGTGGAGAGTAGAGAGTGGTTTGCTATAGCCTCCTCCTAGTGTGGTGCTTGTGAGTAGTGTGTAGAAAGACATCCATTCTGCTTTGAAGTCTTCAAGTTCTGGTGTACTTATGTTCATTATCAACTTAGAAACATCATTAGAAGTACTTTCCAAAACTTGACCTGTAAATATTTTCAAAACTTTCTTATTTAGTTTGGAAGATAATGTTTTCCCAAGCGAATGTTTTTGTAACGTTTACCTTGATAGCGTTTAGGTCTTCCCATCTGGAGGATGATATAGATGGCTTCATCCTTGTGCAGATCATGAAAATCTGTGAACTGCTTGTAGTAGTTATTCCACAAAGTGCACCCAATGCGATTTCCCTATAAATTAGAAAAAGAATAACATCATAAATGTATAAAAATACAACACTCCAATATAATATTGATAGTTGAATCTTAAGATTAGGGAAGTACTCTGGATCTTCCAAAGTCAACTCAATTAGTCTATCAGGCATGAACGGCCTCTTTATGACTGCATGAATACAGTCCCCCTGCAAAGATACACAAATAGCTATTAACATAATATAAATACTTGTTAACGATCATGTGAAAATAGACAAACTTGGGCTTTATGCAAAACTGAAAAGATAAATCACCTCCTCATCGTGAAAACTGAAAAACGACGTCCATTCATTGACCACCTTTTGAATAAGAGGGCATCTCATAAGCCCTCACAACCCTTACGCTGAGAGCCCAAGTTGACCTGGTGTGGTCAACCTCCTTTATCATAGAGTACAAATTACTGCTATTTGGTTGAGGTTTTATGTGTTTGTTGCCATGGTGTGATGGTGAATTCGAAGTGAACTTAACTCCCTATTTATAGTGAATTCGGAATTGTTGCAATAAGGATGAAATACCCTGTGTGTAATAAGCTTAACCCCTCAACCACCTCTTTAATGCCCAACCACCTCATTAATTGCCCAACTACCCGAATTTAATGCATTTGACGATTTTGAAATTGAACTCTGTTGTCCGCAAAACGATTTCATTCTGTTGGCTTCAATGGCATCGTAATTGACAAAATTTTAAACAAAAAAAAATTATTCAACAGATGTGGACCCAAACCTGTCAAAACTGAATCTCACATGTTTGACCCATTTTTTACCCAGCGAAATGGGCAGAAAAAGTGGCAGCCATTCCACTTCGTTTTGTATAGAGAAAGATTGTAAGTTAGTTAGCAAAGGATTTAATTGATTGATGCTATATTTTTCTTCACAAAAAGGGAAATTCTCTATACAACCACATATTTTCTATGCAAAGCCCCCAATATAAATAAGTAAATAAAAATAAATTAGTTTCAGTGTTACCACTAATCTATGTAATGCCTTGTTTATGAAATCTCAACCAAAGAAAAATAAAGGAGACGGAGCAGGACAAGATTCATCTTCAAAAACCAAATTTCAAAGAAGAACAAGAGAGATGGGGCAAGCTAAGATTCATCTTCCAAAACCAAATTCTGTATAGATATGCTTAGAGTCGGACCAACAACAACCAACTAATATTTCATTCTGCGAAAATGATGATAATTAGATTCTTCAATGTTGAAATAAAAGGGTCTATATACGTAAAAGAACAATTAGGGACAAATGTAGATCTGAGAGGATTGACATTTTTAATTTGCGTGAAATGATTGTAGATTCTTCATTATGATTCTTCTATAGAGAAAGTTGTCATATAAGTCCTCCTACTTTGTACAGATAGTCAATTAAGTCTACGTACTTTGAAAACACCCAATTAAATCCTCGCACTATTAAAAACGCTCAATTAGGCTGTTTACCCGATAATCAACCGATTTCTAGGATAGCTACATAAGTGGTTGTCCGTGTGGCACACTATGTGACATTTTTTTCTGTTTTTCTTTTCTTTCTTCCTTAAAATTGTACGCCTCACCCACTGTTCTAAAACACTTCAAAAGGCACCGCATAGGCGGGAGTAGGCGTGATGCGCCAACCAAATGCCTCGCACACCCATTTGGTGCTGCAAAAGGCATTCCTTTGGACTCAAACCCCAAAACTTGGAGTGCCCATAGCCATTCTTGACTCAGAAAGCTGTTGAATTTTCAAAGGAAGCGAAGACGTATTTATTGAGCATCGTAAACAGGAATTCTCCTCTTTCTTCCGGTGTGAGACAAATTCAAATACGCATTATAAGAAAAGGTTTTCAACTTTAGCTATGGTTCCACTTATACAACTCCAATTTTTCTACGCACCCACTTATTGAACTTTGTTTTGATTTTTTTAATAAATACACTAAACAAGTAAACAATCACTAATATTTATTATTAATACTATATTATTAATTATAAGCATTATCATCAATGTCCTTTTTGTAATCATCATGAATATTATTTTACAATACAGTTATCTTATTCAATTCTAATTTTATGTAATAGGTCAATTTGTATTTGTGAGATTTACGACTTTAGAGATAAATGTTGTTGGTAATTTGAAAAGTATGATGCTCTTGTATGATATTACTTTTGTCCGAATAGAGTGGTGATTATTAAGAAAATTAAAATTATGTAATTAGTATTTAACTGATAAAATGTGAAAATAAAATTAAGACTGAATTAGAACCACACAAATATTATCAAATATTGTATGATACTAACTTAATGGGATGGATAAAAAAGAAAAACAATTAGGCAAGGTAGTGGGACAAAGAAGTATTGTCTAGTGCATCCATATTAAATTTACACATATAAAAATAACTCTAGAAAAATTAAAATAAAGGGAAAAAACTTGAAACGCCTTTTCACGCCTACGCCTCGCTTAAACTCGCCTAGGCTTCAAAGGCTTAAGGCTTGAGCATGCCATCTTGGCACGCCTTATTGTCCTCAATCCCTTTCCTTTTCCTTCGTTTCTTTGTTTCCCTCTTTCTTGTACGCATCCTCACTCCCATAGTTGATACCCCGATTCTTCCCAGCAACTTCGCAATGGTCAGGCAAAAAATAGGAACCAACTTTTCCGCTGTATCCACTAATGGAGCCTACTGCCCATCATTGTCTTCCTCAATGTGGCCGGAAATCTCGTCGCAACCGGAATCTACCTGGAAAAAGAACAAGCGGACATAGGAAAAGAGAGAGGATATTATGGGAGTGCAGACAGGGTCGGCCATGGGGCCACTTGACCTAGGCAAATGTCTAGGGCCCCAAGTTTTAGGGGGCCTCCAAATTAAACAAAACCTTAAATATTATACTTTGGTACATGTGTAATTAAATTTGAATTTCCAAATAAAGTCAATCCATTGAAACACTGAACCAGTAAGGACTTTATAATGGGGGGGGTATTCCACCCTAATGGGCCAAATGGGCCAAGATGGGCCGATACGGGCCCGATAAGCCTAAATGGACCTCACTGATCGGGTTTCGCGCTAAGTAACGTCTTGGGCTCCTAAACAGTGGTAGGCCAGGGTAATATATCTCAACACAAGTCCCTCAGTTTCTTGAGTAGTGAGCGTGCGAATCTGCTCGTCATACCTGCCTTTTAGCTCGGTCCTTTGGATCCTGAGCTGAGCTTAGGCCGTCGTAGTCTGTGAGGGGCCGATCGTGCGGCATAAGATAGTGGTCCTCTTCTGCTCGTCGTACATGCCCTTTAGCCCGGTCCTTTGGATCCTGAGCTGAGCTAGGCCGTCGTAGTCACTGAGGGGCCGATCGTGCGGCATAAGATAGTGGTCCTCATCTGCTCGTCGTACCTACCTTTTAGTCCGGTCCTTTGGATCCTGAGCTAAGCTAGGTCGTCGTAGTCTGTGAGGGGCTGATCGTGCGGCATAAGATTGTGATCCTCATCTGCTCGTCGTACCTGTCCTTTAGCCCGGTCCTTTGGATCCTGAGGTGAGCTAGGCCGTCGTAGTCTGTGAGGGGCCGATCATGTGGCATAAGATTTCATTCCATCATCTGCTAGTCGTACCCGCCTTTAACCCGATCCTTTGGATCCTGAGCTGAGCTCGGTCGTCGTAGTCGGTGAGGAACGGGTTTATCCCCTTTGGGGATTCCCCCGCCCTTTATTTTTTTTTTTTTGGCTTTTTCTTCGTTTCGCCACCCGCTCAGCGTACCTGCTCTTGGGCCCGGTCTTTTGGGTCCTAAGCTGAGCTCGACCACGATTTTGATGGGAAACGGGTTTATCCCCTTGGGGATTCCCCAATTCTTCGTTTCGTCTATCCGCTCGTCGTACCCGCTCTTAGGCCCGGTCCTTTGGATCTTGAGCTGAGCTAGGCCGCAATTTTGATGGGAAACGAGTTTATCCTTTTGAGGATTCCCCGGTGCCCCTCTATATATTTTCCTTTTTTCTTTTTCTTTTTTAGGGGTCTTTGAATATGATGATGGCATCGTACTAGGGGGGCGGTGGCTATATAAAGGTGTCGGCACTAGGGGCCGATCTGAAAGAATCAATCAACGACCCTCATCTACAAGGAGCGGGGACGAGGCCAGTTCTTCATTCCATCATCCGCTCGTCGTACTCGCCCTTTAGCCCGGTCCTTTGGATCCTGAGCTGAACTAAGTCGTCGTAGTCGGTGAGGAACGGGTTTATCCCCTTTGGGGATTCCCTGGTGCCCCTCTATATATATAGATGATGTCGGGGACGCTGCTGATCTTCAAATATGATAATGGCACCGTACCAGGGGGTCGATGGCCATATGATGATGTCAGCAGTGGGGGCTGATCTGAAAGAATCAATCAATGGTCCTCATTCGTGAGGAGCGGGGACAAGGCCGGTCTTCAAATATGACGATGGCACCGTAACAGGGGGTCGGTGGCCATATGATGATGTCGGCACTAGGGGCCGATCTGAAAGAATCAATCAACGGTCCTCATCCGCGAGGAGCGGGGACAAGGCCGGTCTTCAAGTAGGGGAGCACGCCGTTTCAAAAGGTTGGTCATGATATAAGGACGTCAGCATTGAAAGGCCGAATCCACAAATATTTTTGAAACGGTCGTCATCCGCGCGAGGCAAGGAGGAATCTAGTCTTCGAGAGATAAACACGTTGCGTTGGGGGGCTGGTCATCATTCGGCATTATGGTCCACGTGCGATTTGTGATTTCTCTTTTTTAGCCGGCCTTGAATGTCTTCGGGATTCATGTCGAGCATCATTTAACTGCTTTGTTCGAACACATCGAGCGGCTTCAACTGCAAAATAAGCATGGTAACAGGGCCGCATGGCCCAACGATGTACAAATACGTATAAATACCTATGTGCACACCTTTCTCTTTTTTTAACGTTTTCTATTACCGGTCTACAGGTTATCATGACCTTCGGCCCGACTCATCGTGCGGGGTTCCTGGGCATAGTTGTCCATAGCAGGGCCATTTGTGGCTTGCCGGACGTCACATAGAAACAATCATCGGCCCGTGAGATTGTAAATTCAACCCCACGTCAGGTGCATTCCCTCCTAAAAGTTAAGCGCCTCGGTGCCCTTAGGCCCCATGGGCCGCGATTGGCAAACAATCACCTCGCACCTAGCGGCGTAAATGGTATTGGGGTACGATCGTCGGCCGAGCACTTGGTGCCGTGTGGGATCGTGTGTGTAACACCGACCCCGAGCATATTTACTTTTAGTAAATTATGTAATAAACCTCTAAAGATGATTGATGAATTTGCGTAATTGTAAATTTTTATTATTTCTTTTACGTGAATAGTAAATTGCATGTGGGGCCCACAGCGGGAATGTGGACCGCCCGATAATTCCCGAACCACATATTATATTCATCTTGGTCTGGATAATATGTATATAGTGGTATATATCTTATTTGGGCCATAAGAAAGGCATGGCGTTGACCGGTTGGTCAAACGGGGCCCAATTACCGGTATTGGCAATTTAACGGATAACAGCCCGAAATGAGTTTCGGAGACTCCTAAATTAATGTTGGGGAATATACATCCATTCTAAATGCCCATAATTATTGGGAACGCGTGATATATTTTATCCGGTCCGATAAAATAAAATATGACTAAAACAGTCCGAAAAATACAACTTTCGGGGCCGATTATACACATCGGGGCATAAGGGGATGACCTCCCACATGAGTGGGGGCCACCCCACGACCCAATGTGCTGCAAATGACAAGGAAGCAGCTGGAGGGGGTGTACCTAGTAGGTGGGAAGTCTCCAAGAGACAAAACCCATACCCACCATTACCCTACTCCCTTATTTTGTGGGTTGACTTAGGTGGATGGTGTTGATCACTTATCCTACCATTTCCTCACTCATCCACTCGGCCAAGGCAAAGAGAGAAGCTCTAGGGAAGCCTCCTTTCATAGTCCAAGCAGCAAGGAAGAGAATCCAAAGAGAAGAGGGTTGTTTTTGAGGTAAGAACTCAATAAACAATCTTTAACTAGTTTTATTATTGTATGATTTTTAAGAAATCATATGGTGGATTAAACCATGAGTTCTACACGTTTAAAAGTGTAGAATATTGATATAAAGTGGTGGTAATTAACTTAGGAGGGTTGGCAAATCGATAGGAGTCGAAATCGCCGGAAACCACCACTTCAAAGGAGCTAGTCGCAGTTGCAGACCACGAAAGCCGCCCGGCTTTTGCCCAGGCAGTCCAGTTCTGCCTTTCAATCGGCCTAGAACGGGGATTGATCGAGGGGCGTAACAAAGGCAACTATTGTAGCACATCACGAGGTGAGGATGGCTGACTATATTGCTTATAATTAGTGAGTTAATTTCATAAGAATGCCTAAAGTAATTAGATGGGATTTTCATGGACTATTAAAGATTAATAATGTCTAAATGAAAATAATATGAAAATGAGTAAGTGAAGCATGACATACAAATTTAGAATAATTGTGTATGATTATGTGAAATAAATGGAATGGCATGTTAATGGAATTACTAAGATGACATTGTGATAAAATATCCTTTACTTCATGTATGAACTTCATGAATGGATTAAAGTGATATTTTTGATATTGAGATTAAACTATACTTGGGTTGAGAAATCAATGGAAATGAAATGCAATATGGGGAATAGGAACTTGGCATGTTCTAAGGTTATCCTATTAGTATCAAAATACTAGTCGGGGAATTAATATAAATAAATGATGAAATAAATCCTAAGAGGTAGGATTGTGGATAGATATGCCTTAAGTAGTCTCAAGAGATACTTAAGGATGAATGACATGAACACTAAGGAGAGATTAGGCGTAGGCCTAAAGGCCACCTCCGGAAATTGATTCTAGGCATAGGACTTGCTTGAGAATTTGATTATGAAAATAAATAGAGTTGGACTCTAGGATGACATGGAGATGTAGTTGGGCCGAGCCCATGCCATGTAATATGATTAGCATGGAAACGTAGTTGGGCCGAGCCCTTGCCATGTATATGTGACCTCCGTGGAAACGTAGTTGGGCCGAGCTCTTGCCACGAAGTTATGGTTGGTATGGAAACGTAGTTGGGCCGAGCCCTTGCCATACAAATGTTGATATGATACATCGAGTTAGAGGATTGTATAGAGATGTAGTTGGGCCGAGCCCATGCAATACAATTGGGGCTCGATGGGACCCCACGGGGTTATCGTGACTCGCGGTCACGGGGGAATGGGAACGGTGAATTCTAAATGAATATGGGCCTACGGGCCGTCTACTTGACTTTATGTAAAGTAAGTACAGTTAAAGGTAAAAAGGGGTAACCGAGGCTTATGGCCTATAATATAATAGTACCCTAAGACGGGGGTCTTGGAAATTAAAACGTTGATTATACTTAGTATAGTTGCTATTGTACTTGTCAAATATTTCCAAGTACTGACTTCCCCTTCACGGGGGAGGCTACCTCACAGTTTCAGGTAGGACTTGAAGGTTGCTACCGGCGCCCGTTGCTTCAGGGATTTCCAAGGGAGAAGACGTGGTTCGTGCTTCTTCTGTTTCCTGTTTTCAAAACAATTATAACAATGCTCATGGATACTATTTTTGAATAACTATTTGGGGGCTTGTATGTCCATGTTTGCCAAAGTGTGGCTAAGACATCTTTATTAAATGCTTCCGCTGTTTTAAATGAATGATTTACATTATGCTTGTTTATGGATGTACTATGTGTGAATAGTATTCAAGGCGCCTTGTATAGTATGGATGAGTTGGACTGCGGTTGACTATTCGTACTGTACGGCGGGTTGTTGACGTGTCCGGGTAGGTCCGGGGTGTGACAGTGTGTACCCTAAAAGAAACGCGTCATTGGGGCAATGCCACCGAAGATGCTCCAACGGCTAATGAAAGCCGATCAGGAGTGGGCCGATGGGCCATTTAAAAATAGTCATTACATCAAAATGATGATGGAATAACCTATCATTGGAGCTGTGCTCGACAATTTTTAATTTCGGGATCTTTTAATCCCTAATAAATAATAGTTATATGAGAGGCAATAGTAATTATACTTATCCTATAGGCCATTCAAATACGCTCTGATCGCTTATTAAGGTCGACCGGGGTTGGCCCACGAGCCCACCAACACAGCCATTTAATTAAAATGACGGTGGACATTTATCGCTAGAGCTTTGCTCGGTACTACTTACTTTGGGGATATTTTAATCTTTATTAATCGCTGGTGATAACAAATACTCTCTCCGTCCCTTATAATTTTGTCATCTTTCCTTTTTTGGATGTCCCAAAAACTTTACCACTTTCCCTTTTAATCAATGAATTTGTGGTTCCTATCATTTCTCTCTCCTCTGCACATATCTCAACCACATAGTTTTTACTTTATTATTTCTCGTGTCGGTCAAACATGACAAAGTATTGAAGGGAGGGAGTAATAGTAAGAATAGCAATCCAAACTATTACGGAGTAAAAATTAAATGCACCAATCTAAAGCACGGGTACTTAGCTTTTTCTTTGAAGTTGTCAACTGGGTTGAGAGCCTTTCGTTGACTGCCAAATAATGGAGGAGCATGTCCCTTCTGAATTGAGTGCTTGATTGAGTTGATTCCTTTTGATTTTCCTAGGGACGTGGCCCCTTGAGAACCAAGGTCTCAGATCGACATAAAGTATCCTTATCTTTTGGAAAGAGAGTTGAAACACCCGTTTACTGATCCAAGGCCAAACTGTCTGCGCTGGCCACTTACCGACGGCGGCACGGGCGGTTGCAGCGGAGCAAGGACGGCTACAGGGGCTGGTTTTTGGTGGGGATCCGGCGGAGTTTCAAAATGTCCCTTTCTTGAGCTCCAAAACATCATTAATGGCGGAAAACGAGGAACTCTCAGCCAGAAAATGTGAGGAAAATAACATAGTAATGGATGGACAGAGACACGAGAATAGGTCTACAATAAATTTCAATTTTCTGATTCTACTTCTGCTTCTTTTTTAAAGCAGAAGCAGAAACAGAATCAGTTTTCAGAAGTTGATACCCCCAACTTCTAAAAAACTGATTCTAGGAGTAAATTAGAACACCAGAATCATTTCTACATTTTCACCCAAACACTCCAACTTCTGCTCCCTGAAGGAGCAGAAGCAATTTTAAGAATCGGATCCAAATACCCCTTTATACTACTAAAACTGAAACAAACTTCACGTTAAAGTAGGATCATATCCCACTAAGTAAACAACAACTTCCCTAATAAAATTGAACCACACACCCACTAACTTAATTGCTCCTAAAAATACTCCAACCGACACTTTGACTCAATCTTACTAGAATAATAAACTCAAGCTGCAAATAATACGGAGTATATATTTTGAATCAAATCCCAACACTCCTCCTTGATTCAAAAACATCCACTCCTAACTGAGACACAAAGAACCGGTGCTTGGCTTGAGGAAGTGACTTTGTAAAGATGTCTGCAACCTGCTCATTTGTACCACAGAACTTCAGATTAATCTTCCCGTCAGCTACTAAATCACGAATGAAGTGGTGTTGCACATCTATATGCTTTGTCCTGCTATGGAAAGCTGGATTTTTCGTCATTGCAATTGCTGATTTATTATCACAATAAATAGTAGTAGCTTTCTCCAGCTCAATAAGAAAATCACCAAGTAATTTTTGCAGCCATAAACTTTGTCTTGCTGCTGAAGTCGCTGCTACGTATTCTGCTTCGGATGATGATAAAGCTACCGTCTCATGCTTCTTCGAGCTCCATGTTACAGCCCCGGAACCAAGGCTGAAGACATTACCAGAGGTACTCTTTCAGTCATCTAGACATCCTGCCCAATCACTATCGGTAAACCCAACAAGCTGAAAGTCTGCAACTTTTGTATACCAAACCCCATACTTCACAGTTCCAGCCACATATAGGAGGATTCTTTTTGCGGCACCAAGGTGTTGCTTAGTTGGATTATGCATGTATCGAGACACAACACTGACAGGAAAAGAGATATCCGGCCTAGTGTGTGTGAGATAGTTTAATCCTCCCACAAGACTCCTGTACATTCTGCCATCAGCATGCTTAGTTCCATCATTACACTGCAACTTCTCATTGATGTTCATAGGTGTAGTTGCTGCCTCGCACTCGGACATGTGAATTTTTTTTAGCAGATCAGTAGCATACTTCTCCTGAGATATAAAAATGCCGTCTTCCCTTTGTGTCACCTCAAGCCCCAAAAAATACTTCAACACACCCAAATCAGTCATCTCAAATTTTTCCATCATACTAGACTTAAAGTCATCAACCATGGACTGAGATGAACCCATATAAATTATGTCATCGAAATAAAGACAAACCACCAAAAAATGGTTTCCATTCTACGTTACATAAAGAGTTGGCTCATTCTTACTCTTTCTGAATCCCTTGGACTGAAAAAAATCATCAATCTTGCTATACCACGCGCGTGGAGCCTGTTTTAGCCCGTAAAGTGCTTTTCGCAGCCTATAAACTTTTTCTTCTTCACAATGAACTGCAAAACCCTCGGGCTGAGAGACGTACACCTCCTCTTCTAACTCACCGTTAAGAAAAGCAGACTTCACATCGAGTTGAAATACTGGTAATTTAAACTGAGCTACTACACAAAGAAAGACTCTTACTGTTTCGAATCGGGCAACGGGTGAAAAAGTTTCCTCGTAATCTACCCCTTGCTGCTGTGAATACCCCTTAGCTACGAGCCTCGCTTTGTGCTTTTGAACACTCACGTCAGAATTATACTTTGTGCGGAACACCCACTTGAGCCCTATTATGTTCTTGTCTTTTGGTGGATCAACCAACTGCCATGTATCGTTCTTTTCGATAGCTGCCATCTCATCTTGCATTGCCTTTTGCCATATTTCTTCTTCTGCTGCCTCTTCATAAGACACAGGATCTGAGACACATAATGCAAAGTTACATGTCCGATATACATCCTGAAGGGACCGGAAGTGTTTTGGAGGGGTGCCACTGGAGGAGTTTTCTGGAGAATATGATGACGCTACAGAGCTGCTCCCAGTTGAATTCCCACCTGATGAAGACTGACCGTTAACATGAGGAGATGGGCTGCTAGGTGGAGTCGAAGGGGTACTACTGCTCCCTGAACTGCTGCTTCTTTCATGTTGCTCGTTGGCACATTCTGATTCTGTAGATTCACTAAACTCAATGGTTTCAACAGCAACCTCTTTCTGGTTATCACCACTCCACGACCACTTTCCACCTTCATCGAATTTGATGTCCCTGCTTACAATCACTTTGCCACTCACAGGATTATATAGCATGTATGCTTTGGATTCAACACTATAGCCAATGAATATGCATTTTTCAGATTTACTATCAAGTTTGTGACGTAACTGAGAAGGAACCAAAGCATACGCTATACAACCAAAGACTCTTAAGTGGCTTACCCGTGGTTTCTTACCTCTCCAGGCTTCAAAGGGAGTCTGATTCATGACAGATTTTGTAGGAGATATGTTCAGAAGGTACACTGTCGTTGCTACAGCTTGACCCCAAAACCTGTCTGGTAGCCCCTTTGCTTTCAACATACTTCGAGCCATCTCAACTATGGTTCTGTTTTTACGCACCACAACGCCGTTTTGTTGTGGTGTATATGGTGCTGTCAGCTCCCTGTGAATACCATGCTCATCACAAGAAGAAGTGAACTCATTAGATAAGAATTCACCACCACGATCTGTGCGAAGTGTCTTGATGTGCTTCCCACTTTGGTTCTCCACCAAAGCCTTGAACTTCTTAAAGCTATCAAAAGTCTCAGATTTTAACTTCAAGAAATATACCCAGCTCATCCGAGTATAATCATCAAAAAACAATAAGATGTAGCGACTCCCACCTATTGACTGCGTTTTCATAGGCCCGCACAAATTAGCATGCACAAGATCCAGAGAGCTAGAAGCCCTCCATGCCTTCCCACTGGGAAAAGGCATCCTACATTGCTTTCCATATACACACCCTTCACAAAACAACTGTTCAGTAATTTTTGATAAACCTATCACCATCTCCTTTTGATTTAACAGTTTAAGCCCTTTCATATGCAAGTGACCATAACGTAAATGCCATAGTATTGAGAACATATTATTTGGGGACTTATCAATATTAGCTATAATCTGCCCTGACTTGTTATCGCTAATAACACATGTATCATTGTTAAACACAAGAGAGTATCCGCTACTCATTAACTGACCAACACTTAGCAGATTATGAGCTAAACTAGGCACAAATTGCACATTATGAAGAAGTTTGACATCACCTTGAATAGTTTTTATTGCCACGGTGCCCTTTCCTGCAACCTGGACTTGCTTGTGTCTCATCAAGATCCTTGAATAAGGTATTTGAACCGGTCATGTGGTTTGAGCAACCGCTATCAACAAACCACACACTATTAGTGACATCAGTTGCACAAGAATGAGTCGTGAATAACTTGCTTTCTTCCTCTATATTTTCTGCAAAATTAGCCTTCGGTTCACCCTTCTGCTTACTCCAGCAGTCCGCCTCTTTGTGCCCATACTTCTTGCAATGGTAGCATTGAATTGCACTTTTGTTTTGCCTCCCTTCATCAAAACGTCCTCGTCCTCTGCCTCTGCCACGCCCACGGCCACGAAAACCACCCCTACCATTGCCTCGTCCACCCGAGTAATCTACATTTACCTTGTGTGAAGACTCCCCCTTCACGTGGAAGACTTTTTCCTCTACTGTCTCGTTAGACCCGTTTATCCTATGCTCATGAGCCAATAAATAACTCGATAAATCCTCAAAGAGATAGGTTGACAGGTCCTTTGATTCTTCAATGGCAGCAACAACATGATAAAATTTGGGAGGTAGAGTCCTCAGAACTTTGCTCACAATCGTGCGGTTAGTAACAACCTCACCATAGGTTTTCATATCATTAACAATGCCCGTCACTCTGGAGATATAGTTTTGCACGGACTCATCACTTTTCATTGCTAACAATTCAAAATCACGACGAAGAGTTTGCAACTTTACTTGAATCACCTTCTCATCACCCAAATACTCCTGCTTCAAGGTTTCCCATGCCTCCTTTGAAGTTTTCGCTGCTGCGATTCTAGGAAAGATAGTGTCATCAAGAGCCATTTGGATGTAAAGTACGTAAAGCTTTCGCGTCCTTCTTGCGGTTGTCGCGTAGCTGCGCATCAGGTTCTATGGCCTGATTTCCTCGGGGTTCTGCATACCCATTCTCCATTAAATCCCAAAGCTCTTGAGACTTGAATAAAGTTTGCATTTTGAGGCTCCAAAATTGGTAATTTTGGCCCTTAAAATTGGGTATTAGGGATTGAGAAGAACTGTTGTTTGATGCCATTTGACTGAATGCTTTCACTTGTGATTGGATTTTTGTGTTGCTCTCACTCAATTGGTTTTTGGGTTTTTGTGGCCTGCTGCAAGGTTTGTTTTGAAGTGAGGATCGAGACCTGGTATTGCAAAAGCTCTGATACCACAAATGTTAGGAAAATAACAGAGTAATGGATGGACAGAGACACGAGAATAGGTCTGCAATAGATTTCAATTTTCTGCACTTAACTAAATAAAGATTACATCCATGCTTTTATACTACTAAAACTGAAACAAACTTCACGTTAAAGTAGGATCATATCCCACTAAGTAAACAACAACTTCCCTAATAAAATTGAACCACACACCCACTTACTTAATTGCTCCTAAAAATACTCCAACCGACACTTTGACTCAATCTTACTAGAATAATAAACTCAAGCTGCAAATAATATGGAGTATATATTTTGAATCAAATCCCAACAGAAAATCCCCCCAGTCGCGTCAACAGATGTTCGGGCCGAGCAGCGACTCACCTGGCGGAGGAGTGACCACCGGTTCACATCGGCGACGAATGGTGGTGCCGCGTTTCAGCCGGAGGACCCAGCTTTGACAGATTAACAAGGCTTTTGCGATGGAGTTCTCCTAGAGTCGAGTTGACAAGATCTGGGATGCTGTCGCGGTCTCCATCTGGTGCAGCTGAACCCACCGGAGGCCTCACTGTGGTGGGAAGGGTGATGGCAGCTCCGGCGACCCCAACTTAGATCTGGAAAAAATCCAGACTTGGACTTCAAGGCCCCGTAGCAGCTACGGCGTAGCTTGATCATTATTTCCCAGAATCATTTTCTGTTTTTCTTTTCACTAAAAATCAGTTCATTTCGTATGAATTTTTTGTAGAACATCAAGAACATATGAATCTTTTTGAACTGATTCCTACAGACGGCGCCAGTGTTGAGTTTAATCCAACACGATATAATAAATATAGGTATAATTTGGTATGAACACTCTGTTTTTACGTGGAAACCTGGATGGGAGAAAATCATGGGATTGTTTAGGCTAATGAGTAATGTCTAAGCTCGCTAATTTTATTAATGCTCTCCTCACCAATACATTATACAAGCTTCCATTAATGGAGTAATTAGACTAGCTATATAGAGAGAGGGAGCGGAAGAGAAGGGATCCTTTATTAGGAGGGAAATCGTCCTATTTATAGAGGGAGGGGGGGGGGGGGGGGGGGGTATTCCACTCTAATGGGCCAAATGGGCCATGCATGATGGGCCGATACGGGTCTGATAGGCCTAAATGGACCTCACTGATCGGGCTTCGCGCTAACTAACGTCTTGGGCTCCTGAATAGTTGTAGGCCAGGGTAATATATCTCAACAATCTCAAATAAGCAATGTAAAGATCAAACTGCTAAGTTCTCAAAATTCATCAAGGACTAAATCATCTTTACGGTCTCCATTGCCCTGATCATCATCATGAGTAGGGGTGGGTGGTGTTTGGCCATAGTCATATTCAAAATCTTCATCATCATTTGGAAAACTTTCTTTAGAGATGGCATATTAATCCGACCCGATGGATACCCGCACTGAATTGAACCGCTTAAAACAGGGAAAATCGTGTTGACTGGGTAACAGGTACGGGTACGGGGAATACCCGATTTATTAAACGGGTAATGAGGCGGATACAGATTTATAGCAACCTGCCTCGTTACCCGCCCCGTAACCGCACCATTTAGTTCGGGTACAGTTACCCGCACCGTTACATGACCCGTACATATATTACATATCATATATTTAATATATTTAATATATTTATGTATGTATTTCACATATAACATGTACTAGTATATTTTAAAAATACCCCGTATCAGTGTACGTATCACTTATAGGAGAAGAGGAGTGGGCTGTTCCCATCAGTCATCAATTATCTTCGCTATCGACGCTCCGTAGAAGTCGAGAGCATAACCTCCTATCTTCGCTATTAACTGTTCAAAGTTCCGACCTCTTCATCAATTATCTTCGCTATCGACGGCTAATATGTTTTGTTCTTCAGTTCTTCTTCATCAGTCATCACCAAATCTTCTTCATCTATAAGAGGTAAAGCTAATTTCCCTACTCCTTCATCTTACGTGTTGTGTTGTACTCCGTATAAGATTGAATAATTATCTAACTTTCCGTTTCAGTCACTCGTAAGTTACCTATTGTTATTGGGTTATTTTACTTTCTAGCTCACTAGCTCTACTCATCTAGTAATTACCCTTTGTAAATAATTACTTTAGCTTGAGTTTCAGTTTTAGCTTTGATTAGTTTGTGTAGTTGCTATAATTTTCTGTGTAAATGATTAGTTTAGTTTTAGTTTCACTTTAGTTTTGATTAGTTTGTGTAGTTGCTGTAATTTTTATGTAAATAATTAAAGAGGATAAAAATTACTAAGCATTGCTCTATTTTCTATGTAAAAATGTATAAATTCCTATAATTAGTTTTTACTAGTTGGTCTATTAGAGCTACTACAATTGGTTTTATTAACCACGATTGTTTTGATTAACCATGATTGCTTTGATTAATTCCTCTAAATGATATGTATTTCATTTTGTGTTGAATCTAAAAAAGTAATACTATTAGGATTCACATGTTCTCCTAGTTAATGACTATAGTATAGTTCAACAAATTGGATTACTACATTCTGCGATTCTGTCCGCCCATTTTGGTATGACATAAACATTTTTTTTGTCTAAGTTGCTCTAATATGTTTTGCACTAATAATATTATTTTCCATATTTGATGTTGTTCTGCACTTATATATACTTTTATTGATAGGCTCTGGCATCCCAAAGTGCTAGCACCCAAGATTCAATAGGTATTAGTGGTGCACCAACAAATCAATGTGTACCGGTTGGTTCATCTACCCGTGACGAGTCTAAAGAAGTGACTGCTTCAAAAGATCAAGCATATCATATGGTTGGGGAACAACGAAAGAAAAGAATTAAGCAAATGGTGGGATTACTTTGACGAGGTTGAGGTAAATAACATTAAAAAGGTGAAATGCCAAGAGTGCAAAAAGTTACTGGGAGGTGATCCAAAGAATGGTACTAGTCATTTGAAGGAGCACGTTAACCAATGTACAAGAAGGAAAAGAGGTGGAGATATAAAACAAATGGTCTTAAAGACCAATTCGAAAGGGGATGTTTGTCACACGTCTTATAATGAGGGAGAAGGGAGAATCACACTAGTCAAGATGGTCATCTTGCACGAATATTCTCTTTCCATAGTCGAACATAGAGGATTTAGAGAATTCACAAGCACCATTCAGCCTCTTTTCAAATGTCCTTCACGCAATACCTTCAAAAGTGACATTTTGAAGGTTTATGCAGAAGAAAGATGCAAAGTTCTGAATTTATTAGAAGGTAATGATTGTAGGGTGGCTGTTACTACTGACATGTGAACTTCAACCAATCAAAAGAGGGGATTCATGACAATCACAGCCCATTTCATTGATAAATCTTGGGTTTTACTTAATCAAATCTTAAGGTACACACACTACACTATTTTATAAACAAATAGTAAAATTTTGTGTAGTTAAAGTTGCTGGTTTTTATATCATGTCTTTGTAGCTGGGATTTGTTTTGATATTATATATCTAATTGGAGTAATTGATTTGATATTACGCGTCATTGTATAGTTGATTGTTGTTATCATTTATATTTAGGTTCATATATGTGTCTTGCCCACATACAAGCGAAGCGTTAACAGAGGTAATGATTGAGGCATTGATGGAGTGGAATCCGGACTCTAGATTATCTACTATTACAGTAGATAATTGCTCAACTAATGATAGTGATGGAGTACATGGCCCGGGAACCCCCGGCCCACAGACTCCTACTACTCCAGCGAAGGCCCAACAGGCCCAGCAGGCCCAAATCACAGCGCCCGGAGTACCAAGCAGCCCGCACTACGCGCCAGGGGTGCCTTCGGCCCCCTGGCCGAAGGCTCTAAATTCTCACAGAACGGGTTTCTCAAGCAAATTAAGAAACTGGGAGAAAACGGCGAAAACAGTAGCCCTCGGCACTGTGAGCCCTCGGCACCAGGGTGCCATCGGGTGGAAGAGCCCTCGGCTACTGCTCTATAGCTGAAGGCATCTCACTCGACAAGATATCCGCCTCACATGCGTACAGATCACCGTACCCCGCACAGACGTCCCGTCCAACAGCCGCATTAAATGCAGCCACGTGCGGCTGCCAGCGCCAACCAGTTGAGGTGACCCCTCGGCCAATGAGCGCTTGACACGTGTCCCTGCCCGACATTTATTGCTACTATAAATAGCACCCCATTTCCCCATTTATAACCACGCTGAAAACGGCATTCATATTGAATACACTCTCTCTCTACTTTTACTTACTTGCTCTGACTTCTCTCTAAGTTATTCCCCGTAATAACCCTTCGGATATATACCCCCGGGTAGACTATCCATCATTTGGTGCTCTCGTTGAGAGCTCGAACAATCGAGTAAGAAACCCTCCCCCTCGACCAAAGACAAAACACTAGCCCTCTATCAAAATGGTGAGGACAACACGTGCCAACTCAAAGAACGTAGAAGACAAGAACCTGGCCCTCGGCGACGTCAACGCCCCCGAAGCCTCTCACAGGGCTCCCGAGGGCGGTGTCATCGCTGGGCTGGAACAGGCGGCTGTCGACCTACGCCTTCAGATCCAACAAAATGCCCCCAATGCCCGCCTCGGCATCGAGGCCAAGAAGAAAAACCGGAGCGATGATCAAGTCAGCCCTCCGGTTCTCACCATCGACGTGCAATCGGCGCTCTCCGCCTTCATCCAGACGCTCACCCAGAACCCGGGTGCCTTCGGCACCCTGGCTCCAGCTCACCCTCAGATCGGGGAAAATATCATACTTCCCCCTCTGCCACACCCCTTCGGAAATCCCACCCCTCGGGTGAGAAACGACGAAGGGGTGGTGGCCCAAGATACGTCCTCCCAGGAAGTTCAGTCCCGGGACCGCCATAATGACAACAGGGAAAGGCCCCGTACTTCCGCCCTCAACCGGCTCGGAGGAGGGCCAGACCGCCGAGGGGTCCAAGACCACCTCGGGGGGAAAGCACTCCAAAGGCCCCAGGAAAGCGGGGGATCTGTTTCGAGGGCAGACGAGGAGCGTCCCCCTCGGGATAAAGGCAAGGCACCCCTTCATGCCGATGATGCTCGGCACAAAATCAACCAGGCCCACTCGGCCCGGGTTCGTTCGCAGGAGGCGGAGACCCTCCCGAAGGATCCCCGGGACGAGATTATTGCGGCCCTCCAACGCCGGCTTGACGAGATGGAGTCCAACAAAG
This sequence comes from Cuscuta europaea, assembly GCA_945859875.1. Taxonomy (NCBI): domain Eukaryota; kingdom Viridiplantae; phylum Streptophyta; class Magnoliopsida; order Solanales; family Convolvulaceae; genus Cuscuta; species Cuscuta europaea. The sequence continues at coordinate 5,141,799 of CAMAPE010000077.1, read as the reverse complement.
CTCACGCCACCACCTCCACCCCTCATTCAGATCTCAAATACGAGGCCATGATGGCCAAAATAGAGGAGTTACAGAAGAAGGTGGCCGAGGGCTCCGGGGAACCCGTCATCCAGCTCCGGACTCGGACGCCATTTACTCCAAGGGTTTTGGCGGCCCGGATCCCGGAAAAATACCGAGGGCAACATATACAGCCCTACAACGGAAAAACGGACCCCCAGGAACATTACAGCAAGTACCAGAACAGCATGATGATGGTAGGGGCGTCGGACGAATATTTGTGTCGTTGGTTCCTCTCCACCTTAGAGGGCCCGGCATACGAATGGTTCAACAGGCTGCCCGAGGGCTGTATTGATTCATGGCAAGAACTCGCCCAGCGGTTCTTGACACAATTTTCCGGGAGGCGTCGCACAAGGAAGCACTTCTCCCACCTTCTAACAATACGCCAAAAGAGGGATGAGACCCTTCGGGACTTCCTAGAGCGCTGGAGGACGGAGGCCGACAAGGTCGACGGTGCTGATGACGGGACCCTCCTGGCCCTCCTACAAACCGTCCTCCGCACCGGCAACTTTTCAAGGAGCCTCATCATTGAACCCCCCCCGCGACTACATAAGGGCTTTGCAGCGGGGGGACCGATATGCTGAGGCCGAGGAGGTGGAGAAGTATCACCAGCATCCGGACCAGCAGCCCCCGAGGGCTGACAACAAGCATAACCGGGGGCCGGGGGCTCCTCCCAATCACCCCAAGGCTTCGGGACCCTCTGATGACCGCCCTCGGCAAGGCCAAGCCAAGCCCGGGGGAGGTTATAAGAGCAACCCTAAGACTTGGGCCCAGCCCATTCTCCTGGACCGCCCTCGGACACCATTGACGCACCCCGTCAGCATCATCCTCGATTTTGCCGAGGAGAGGGGCCTCGTTGAGCGCGACTCTCGCGCACCCCCGGAGGTACACGCTATCAACCCTCAGTTCCCCTACTGTCGCTTCCATCGGCACCAGGGGCACAGGACCGATGACTGCCATCAGCTAAAGACGGCCATCGAGAGGTTAATACAAGCAGGGCACCTGTCCCAATTTGTTCAGAGCCCTCGGCAGGAGGGACCTTCTCATCAGGGGCCTCCCCGAGGGCACCACACGAAGGTGAACGCTTGGGTAAACCCAAATACCATCCCCCTCGGCAAGAAAAGGGAGATTGGGAACTTGGAAGAAGAGGAGGAGGAATACCCCCACTACCAGGAGAAAAAACGCCACATCCTCATGATCACCGGTGGCAATACAGGGGGCGATTCCACCAGCCAACGAAAGAAGTGGGCTCAATCGCTTTACGTGGGGGAAGTCACTCATATGCCTCCGGTAAAGCGACTGAGGGAGGAACCCATCACCTTCACCAACGCAGATCTCCCTCCTACTTCTTCTCCTCACAGGGATGCCTTGGTGATTCGGACGGAGATAAACGACACCATTATTCACCGAACTTACATTGACACGGGCAGCTCCGTCGATGTAATGTACCTCAGCACCTTCAGAGAGCTGCATCTGGAGAGGGGGTCCCTTCGGCCCATTAAGACCCCTCTTGCCGGCTTCACCGGCGACACTATTGATTCCGAGGGGGTAATAACCCTCCCGGTGATCTTCGGCGACGGGCTCCATAGAGCCCAGCTCGAGGTGGAGTTCGTCGTCGTCAACATTGACTGCGCCCACAACATCATCCTCGGCCGGCCAGCCCTCGAGGACCTCGAAGCCATCATCTCCATGAGGCATCTATGCCTCATGTTTCCCGCCGAGGGGGGGATTGGCTACTCCCGGGGCAACCAGAAAATTGCCCGCGCCTGCTATCTTCAGGTCACTAAGAAGGTAAGCAAGACGGAATTCCGTGTTGACATCATCACCGGAACCATCGACCAAGAGGAAAGAAGGCCGAGGGCTGAACCAGCCGAGGACGTAGAAGACTTTGCGCTCGATTCGGCCCAGCCGGAGAGAGTCGTGAAGATTGGAGCCCAGCTCCCTGAAGATTTGAAGACCGGTATCACCGACGCCCTCCGCGCCTACTCCACTGTCTTTGCATGGGGGCCGGAGGACATGCCGGGAATCAGCCGAAGGGTCATCACCCACCACCTCTCGGTGGACCCTTCGGCAAAGGCAGTGCAGCAACGAAGAAGACCCCTCTCCGCCGAGAGGAGGGAATTTGTGAAGAAGGAGGTCGCCATGCTCCTCTCTATTAAGCCATCAACGGTTGACGGGCCGCCTGGCAGCCCTCAACCGCTTTCTATCTAAATCGGCGGAGAAGTCTCTACCCTTCTTCCAGATCATGAGGAAGACGGCTGGCTTTCTATGGACTCCAGAATGTCAGGGGGCTTTCGACGAGCTCAAACGATATCTATCTTCACCTCCTATGCTCTCCAAACCCAAGGTAGGGGAGACCCTCTACCTCTACCTTGGGGTTAGCCCGGCGGCCATCAGCTCTGTGCTCATCCGGGAGGAAGACGGCATCCAACATGCCATCTTCTACGTTAGCAAGACCCTAAGGGAGGCCGAGCTCAGGTACTCCCCTGTGGAAAAAACGGTGTTAGCCATCGTTTGGACTGTCAAGAAGTTGGGCCACTACTTTCAGGCTCACCCAGTTCAGGTCCTCACCCAGCAACCCCTCGGCGCCCTCATGAGGAGCCCCACCAGCTCCTCCCGCATGGTGAAATGGGCTATCTTCTTGAGCCAGTACAACATTGACATCCGTCCAAGGCCTGCCATCAAGGGCCAAGCCCTGGCGGACTTTGTGACGGAATGTACCGCAAGGGCAGCTACGGACGGGGAGCCCTCGGCTACCTCGGACGACTGGTGGACCCTCTACACTGACGGCTCCTCCGCGACCAAAGCATGCGGGGGAGGGGTAGTCCTCATTACTCCCGAGGGCTTCAGGGCCTACTATGCAATCCGCTTCTCCTTCAAAGTCTCCAACAATGAGGCCGAATATGAGGCCCTCCTATGTGGCCTTCGGCTGGCTGCCAACATGAGGGCTCGGCAGATCCACATCAAATGCGACTCCAAGTTGGTCGTTGGCCAAATCTCCGAAGAATATGAGGCCAAGGAGGGGAGAATGAAACAATACAAGGAAGCGGCCAAGGATTTGCTTAAGGTATTTGAGGCACACTCTCTTACTCAAATACCGAGGGCTCAGAACTCCGAGGCCGACATATTATCTAAGCTCTCGGCCGACTCCCCCGAGCACATCTCCAAAATTGCCAAAATCGAGGAACTCAGCCTCTCAAGCATCCATGCAAGCCCCGTTATGAACATACAACAACGTCAGGAGGATTGGATCTCAGATATCACCGCCTTCATCTCCACAGGGCAGCTACCCGAGAATGAGGCCCGCGCTAAACTGGCAAAGCTGAGGGCTCCCAGCTACACCATCGAAGATGGAAGGCTCTACAAACGATCTTACAATGGCACGCTACTTCGGTGCCTTCATCCAGATGAAGCCGAGGTCGCAATGGAGGAAGTGCACAGTGGCACTTGCTCAGCTCACCAGGGACCCTTCTCCATGTCCCGAAGGCTCATTCTCCAGGGCTACTTCTGACCAACCATGGCCAGGGATTGTGCTGACCTTGCCCGGAGGTGCACCGCATGTCAACATTTCCAGAAAGCTCCCGGCAGGCCAGCGGTCAACTATGCCCCCATCAGCACCTCTGTCCGATTTTCTCGATGGGGGATAGACCTTGTGGGCCCTATGCCGAGGGGTACCTCCAACAACAGATACATCATTGTGGCCGTCGACTATTTTACCAAGTGGGTGGAGGCTGAACCCCTCGCCAGCATCACAGAGGCGAAGTGCCGTCACTTCGTCCTCAAGAACATCCTCACAAGGTTTGGCGTCCCCCAGCAGATCATCTCCGACAATGGGACACAATTTGAGGCAGCCCCCTTCTGTGCCCTTCTGGAGGCATGGGGCATCAAACACACCTTCTCCTCCGTTGCCTACCCTCAAGGCAACGGGCAAGTAGAGAACGCCAACCGGACCTTGCTCGAGGGCCTCAAAAAGAAGCTGGAGGCCGAGGGTGGTGGCTGGGTGGAAGAACTCCACAACATCCTTTGGGCCTATCGCACCACCCCTCGGCGAGCAACAGGTGAAACACCCTTCTCCCTCTGCTACGGTTTTGAAGCCAAAGCTCCTACGGAAGTCACCCTTCCCACCCGAAGGGTGATCCAATATGACCCCGAGGTCAACGACAGCAACATGGCCCTCGACCTCCACCTCATTTCAGAACGCCGGGAGCAGGCCTTCATCCGGGCAGAAAACTACCGAAGGCAAGTTAAAAGCTACATCGACGCCAAAGTTCGCACCTGAGAATTTCAAGTGGGGGACTATGTCCTCCGGAGGAGGGAAGCCAGCCAACCAACCGAGGGAGGAAAAATGGCACCAAAATTCGAAGGCCCCTACATCATAGCAGCCATCATCAAACCTGGGACCTACAAGCTCAAACGCCCCAACGGGAAAGAAGTCCCTAGGCATTGGAATGTACACCATTTAGTTAAGTTTTATCAATAATGTAAGAGCGGCCAAGCCATCATAACTAGTGAATGTACTATCCTATGGCCCAAGGCCTCCAATTTCGAAGAATGAAGATACATTCAAGACATCAAGCCCTCATACTGACTACAGGCCCCCGGCCTCACCACGAGAGGAACCCCCTCCGGCACCAAGTGCCGAGGGCGGACACCATCGACACCTGCAACAACAGTGAAAACACCACATGTTTTCTCTCAAGACCCCTCGGTACCAAGTACCGAGGGAGGGAACTCCTGTCACCAACAACAAAGAACGCCATGTAATTCATTTCCCTTCGGCACCCAGTGCCGAGGGTACATCCCCCCCTTCAACATCAAAAAAGAAAAAGATGAGAACACCAAGTGTTCCTATAGAAGACCCTTCGGCACCCAGTACCGAGGGTACACCTCCATCATCAAACATCGAAACGAAGAAAAAAAAACACCAAATGTTTCAAAGAAGACCCCTCGGCACCCAGTGCCAGGGATATGCTCTCCTATCAACTTCCAACATCTGTTGGGAAACACCAAGTGTTTCATTTGGAGACCCTTCGGTACCAAGTACCGAGGGTAGACGCCTACATCAACTACAACAAAAGAGAACACCAAGTGTTCCTACAGAAGACCCCTCGGTACCAAGTACCGGGGGCTACACATCGAAACTAACACCTAGTGTTGTTTCTAAAAGCCGTACCCCACGAGGACGCATATACCGAAGGCACCACCATCGGTGCCGGCGGCACGTAGTGCCCATGGCCATTTGCAACTAGTGTGCAAATGAAAACCCTTCCTTGAAACGCTTTCCGCGTCACTACCCCCAGGGTATGACATGCATGAGAAATGTCCAGGATTCGACTTTCAAAAACGGAACGCTATCCGCGTCACTACCCCCAGGATATGACAGGCATGAGAAATGCCCAGGATTCGACTTCCAAACCGAAACGCTCCCCGCGCCACCACCCCAAGGGTGTGGCAGGCCACGGACTATGTCTAGCGCCGAGGGGACGACTTTCAAAAATGAGGCGCTTTCCGCGCCATCCCCCAAGGGGAGGCAGGTTACGGACCACCATATCTTGTGCCCAGGAAACGTCCCTCGATCCCCTCGAAACTCGGAAGGTTAACCCGAGGGAGGAGAGCCATTGGTGTATTCTGATGGTCTCCTAATAGGCCCAGCCTTACCAAGAAACCAAGTTTCTTGATGCCTTCCCTTCACCACCAACCAAAAAAAAAAAAGAGGGGGTGAAGGGGATTAGACTCAGCGAGAAATCAAAGAGTACACTCCAACAGATCACAACATGCCGAGGGCTCCCCACGTGAACACCTCCGGTAATTGAAGGCTCCTATTTCCCGAAGGATACTACTCAAACAAATATCATCAAGAAACGGCTAAGTCCACTGCCTGGTCACCTCCGGTCACACAAGCACCGAAGGCTTCAACAATACCAAGGGACGGGACTATCCAAAGCCCCCTAAACGGTACTACAAACACCGAAGGCATCTGTTATGCATTAATACCGAGGGCCCCTACCCCGTTACAAGGGACACAACTGGCTGAGTCAAACTCTACAACTCTTCAGAGTGTATGCCGAGGGCACACACTCATCATTGGCTTTCTTCACAACAACAGGATTCCACACTTTTCCTAAGTCCACATTTTTGGAAAATGACGGCAACCGTAGGCTAATATATCACCAGACAACCGAAGGCATATATTACAAATCATCAAAAATGAACCGAGGGGGACTACTCCAAAATATTTGCCCCCCCGAACAGACTCCTCACTGACCGAAGGTCCAACATCTACGACACACTGTGAAATTTTGCTAAAGTTCCACGTATTTGGCCCTCGATCAAATGCTCTTACAACTCAAGGGGCCCACGATCACCCGAAGGGTCCCGTTCATATATCCGGAGGACTCTACACCTGGAAGCTTGACATCACTTTACGCTTGCAAAAAAAATTCTAAGTCCTAAAATTGGGCCCCCGACTCAATCAATATTACAGCCAAGGGAATACAATAGCCGAAGGCTATGCGATACAACAACACTTGCAAAAAAAATTCTAAGTCCTAAAGATGGGCCCCCGGCTCAATCAGTATTGCAGGTAGAGGAATATGACAGTCGAAGGCCATACATCAAGAAGGGATGCCATCTCCCGAAGGCTCCCAAGGGAAAATCCACACTTAGAATATTTTCTAAGTCCTACATGTTTTTCCCCGGTCAACTGCTCATACGTCAAGGAGGGATGCCATCTCCCGAAGGCTCCCAAGGGAAACTCTACACTTAGAAGATTTTCTAAATCCTACATATTTCACCCTCATCTCAAGGGACCTAATCGCCGAAGGCTGTCTATCAATCGAAGGTTACAGTACACAAGGAATCAACACTCAAGAAAATTTCCTAAGTCCTAAAGAATTGGCCCCCGGCCTACTCAATATTTCAGTTGAGGCTCCACAGTAGCCGAAGGCTACGTGACGTACTACACTTGCAAAAAAATTCTAAGTCCTGTACATTGGGCCCTCGGTCCAACAATCACACATCAGGAAGGGATGCCATATCCCGAAGGCTCTCAAGGGGAAATCTACACTTAGAAATTTTTCTAAGTCCTAGGATTTGGGTTACTACTGACGCCCGAAGGCCTCATGCTGTGCTACACTTAGGAAAAATTTCTAAGTCCTAATTGCTGCTGAACCCTCAGTTGCATATCCAGCAGAGGGTGCCCAACTACCGAAGGCTTCCAGGGGCAAGCTACAATCAGAAAATACTCTAAGTCCTAAAACATACACTCAAGGAAAACGGAGGCATACATTCAAGAAGAAAGGAATTGGAGAAAACAAGTCATATAAACACAGCCCGAAGGCAATCATTCAATCATCAACAAACAGAGGGCAAATGTAATACGAATAAATGTTACAAGCGGGCCGAAGCCGAAGGATGAATAATGTCACCATTACAAATACATGTTTACATAATACAAAATACATATCAAATAATGTCATTCCCGGGGGCCGCCTCCCCCGATGGCTTCGAGGAGACTTCTGCGTCGGCCTCAGGTTCGTCGCCCTCGGCTTCCTTCATGAGCTCAGAGTCCTCCAGGTCTGGCCTCTCGACATCGGGGGGAAGAGGAACGCGGATGTCTGGCTGCAGGGGGGAGCCCGTATGCTGCCGGGTCAAAGTCCTTTGGCTCGATCTTCAGGTGGCGAGCCATCCTCCGGTAGATGAGGGCTTGAGTGAAAAACTCGCCCCCATCATAGTATTGTTTACCCTTTCGGGAAACCCACTCCACGCCAGGCCCATCACACCACTCGTCGACCGAGGACTCGACGACCGAGGACAGCCATTGCTTGTGTTCCTCGGACCGCCACCCCCCTGCCAAGAACCCCGAGATTGCGTCCCCTCGGGCTCTCTCGACGGCTTCCACCTTCGCGGCCTCGGCTTCCTTGACAGCTCTCTCCAAGGCCTCAGCTGCGGACCTCTCGGCTTCTGCCCTACCCCGATCTGCGGCCTCCGCCCGCAGGGTCATCTGCCGAAGGCTCTCCTCCAGCATAGCCATCTATCGAACAGCGTCTGCATTCTGGCGGATGAGCTCCCGCATCTTGGCCTCCTGCTCGGCCTTGCGAAGGCGCCACTCATCTAGCCGCCGGGCTTGCTCCCCGAGGGCAATGCAGGTCTACAAAAACAAAGGGGTTAGCGAGGCCAAACATGGTTTCTTAGCTCGAAGTAGAAAAGAAAGAAATAAACATAAAAGACTTACTGTGAGGGAAGACCGGAGGATCCTGTCCTCGAGGGCTTCGTCTTCATCAGCCCCGAGGGCTACTCTGTCAATCTCGAGGGTGATGCCTCTCAGAAGCGCCCTCGGGTCGGCCGTACCGTTCATCACGGCCGTACCAGCCGAGAGGGAAAGAATGAGGACCTCGGAAGATGGCCCCTGAACTCCCGGCGGCACTTTCGCCACCTGCATGTCCTCATTCGCCCCGGAGGCAGGGCCTTCATCAACAATGATAACCGGGGGGACTTTCTTCCCGGCATCCCCGGTCTTGGGCTTCTTGCCCTCGGGATCTCTGCCCGAGCCCTTCCTTTTGGCGGCAGCGGCAGCATCAGCACTTGGGCCCACCGACGGCCCCTCCGGTTTTTTGAAGAAGTCACCGGCGGGTTTTAGGACACCGGCGTCCGTCCCCCTCGGGCCCTTGGAGGGTTTTTTCTTCTTCAGGTCTGCAAGGCCTCTGACGTTCATCATTTTCAATGGGACACCTGCAAACAAAAAGGTATGGGGTCAAAATCGAGGGGTTACTGACCGAAGGCACAAAGAATAAAAAAAACACGAACAAAATAAGCTATGTGCTAAGATATGAAAACCGAGGGACCTCGTAGACTACCTCCTGTTCCCCCGAAGGCCTCAACAAAAATGGGGTACTTCTCGTCCGCTTCCCCAATAAATCGGTATCTCCGAAAGCCGAGGGCGTAGAATCCCTTGTCGGCAGTATAGTCTTTGATGGAGACCTGCTTTGTGCGACCCTCCGGGATTTTGGCTATCACCAGGCCATCTTTTTCGAGGGCGGCGCTTCCAACCTTCGGATGCCGACGGAAGCGATCCCGAAGTTCCGCCGGAAATGGGTTCTCAGCAACCCTGACATAGCACCAGCGCTCCTTCCAGCCCTTATTGGACGAAGGCGCCTCCGTAAACAGCTTCCACCTGGCCACCTGCTGCAGGTTGGCGAAGCCCTCGGCATTCGCGTGACCCCCTCGACAGAGGTTGAAGCTCTGGAAGAACAAGTCCAGGCTGGGGGTCACCCCTCGGTCCCTACAGAGGTTTAAAAAACCCGCCACGTAGGAGTGGCTATTAGGTGTCAGCTGGCAGGGTACCAAGCCAACAAACCTCAGGTACTCCCGGAGGAAGGGGTGCAGAGGGAATCGAAGGCCCATGGAGACCGACAGTACGTGTACTGCAATGCACCCCTCAGGCGTCCGAGAGAGCACGTCGTCAACTCCCGGCTCGACCACCACGGCCGAGGGCCCTACATGTAGCTGCGTCACGTAGAGGTCCGCCCTGTCCGCCTTCGACTTTATCTCCAAGGCAGCCGTGTTGAGCCAGGAATACCCCTCCGGCATATCTACGGGTTTCCCCTGATCAGCAGCAATAACCTTCTTCTTGGGGGCAGCTGCCTTGGCCTTCTTCTTCCCGGGGGCCACCCGGATGGGAACTGCATTCAGCGGTTGGGAAGTACTGGCCTCACCAGCACCCCGAGGGGGAAGGACTGCCACAGTGACCTTCGCCCTCTCCTTTTCCTCCTCCTCTTCAGCAACTTGGACGGCGAGGGCCAACTCTTCAACCTCGGCAGTTCGCTCGAATTCCTCCGCCTCGGCCTCGGCCATCAGATCCTTCTGCACCTCAGTGGCGAGGGCTGCATCACCACCATCCGAGGGCTGACCACTGCTGGACTCCACGTCGGAGATGCCTTCATCCTCCATCGAGGGCGTCCTCGAGATGTCCTGGGAATCGCTCTCGGACGACATTTTTATCACGAAGTGTGTCTAAGGTTTCGAAGGCTTTCTACAGGACTAACCCTAATCTAAGGCCAGAGGGCGGAACTTACTAAAAGTTTGGAGAGGAAAACGGGCACTGACCTTGAAAGCAGAGTTTTGACCGAAGGCTGGAGTTTCTCTCTCTAGAATTTTCGGCAGAGCTTCGCTAAAACAAATGATCGCACAAGAAGGAATGGCCCTAGCCTTGGGGTATTTATAGGCGCTGGAATCCGGGCTTGGGCCCGGAAACCGGGCCTCCGGACGGACCGTCATCATTACACACCGTCGTTTCACCCAACCGGTGACGCCGCCCACGAACAGCCAGCCATCACACGCCACGTGTGCCACCCCCCCAACGGATATATCCTGTCGTTACATATTCCAACGGCTATATTTCCAACGGCTATATTCCGGAAACCCCCGGGTTTTCTACTTCACTCCACTTCATCAAGGGTAGCCTCCGGGTACACTCACTTAGAAGTGCCCCCGGGTTGTGCCCCAAACAGCACATAACAGACGCCTTCGGGATCACTCCTTCAGAAACCCAGGGCTTCATATCAGGGCACCCCTCGGGGATTCCCCCTCAGCACTGCAAAACCGGGTAGCCCCCGGGGAGTTGCCTCATTGACGGATGACCCATGGCACACAGGTAATGGGAGCCCTCGGGTATCTTCATCACCAACTAATCAACAAACAGTGGACCCCCCAGTAACAACTCCAATTGCGGCCCTCATCCAGCAGGCCCTCGATCCCCGAATTGAGGGGCTCCCCTTCGGCGCCACCAGGACATCAACAGCTAGCCTTCGGCTAATCAACACAGGAGCCCTCAGAAGAGAGAGCCTTCGGCATTCCCGTCATTCTCCATTTTTTACCAAGGTTTGACATTTTCGATTCATCATTGGGGGAATTCGGTGCACTCTTTTTCCCTCATTAGGATTTTTTCCCAAAGGGTTTTTCCTAATGAGGTTTTTAACGAGGCATCCCCCCAAAATGAAACGAAAAGCGTCAGCCTTCGGCCCACAACAGCAACGTGACTACTTTACTCCTTTTCACCACTTTACAAGTGCCTCAAGGAGTGGGGGACTGGAGGACCCCCTCGGGAAAATCATTAAATTACAAAATCTGTGAAATTCCAACAAACGACAAGGCAAGCCCTCAAGTCCCGACATGTGGGTAACTGAGGGACTGCCTTCGGCAGGGACATAAAAGCAACAACTCCTCACCAACTTCAGAGATCATGACGGGACAACATCAAAGGGCAAGCACAAATTACTCCTTTTCCCTCAAGTACCTTTCGGCAAAAGGAGTGAGGGACTCCTGATGGAGTACATGGCCCGGGAACCCCCGGCCCACAGACTCCTACTACTCCAGCGAAGGCCCAACAGGCCCAGAAGGCCCAGCAGGCCCAAATCACAGCGCCCGGAGTACCAAGCAGCCCGCACTACGCGCCAGGGGTGCCTTCGGCCCCCTGGCCGAAGGCTCTAAATTCTCACAGAACGGGTTTCTCAAGCAAATTAAGAAACTGGGAGAAAACGGCGAAAACAGTAGCCCTCGGCACTGTGAGCCCTCGGCACCAGGGTGCCATCGGGTGGAAGAGCCCTCGGCTACTGCTCTATAGCCGAAGGCATCTCACTCGACAAGATATCCGCCTCACATGCGTACAGATCACCGTACCCCGCACAGACGTCCCGTCCAACAGCCGCATTAAATGCGGCCACATGCGGCTGCCAGCGCCAACCAGTTGAGGTGACCCCTCGGCCAATGAGCGCTTGACACGTGTTCCTGCCCGGCATTTATTGCTACTATAAATAGCACCCCATTTCCCCATTTATAACCACGCTGAAAACGGCATTCATATTGAATACACTCTCTCTCTACTTTTACTTACTTGCTCTGACTTCTCTCTAAGTTATTCCCCGTAATAACCCTTCGGATATATACCCCCGGGTAGACTATCCATCAGATAGCATGATTGGTAAGTTGACCAATATATTGAATATTGAACATTTGTTGAAAGATGGTGCTTTGTTACACATGCATTTTTCAGCTCATATCGTTAATCTTGTTGTGAAGATTGGTCTAGAGGTTATTAAAGACTTTATTAATACCGTAAAGGATAGTGTGGTTTTCTGGACAACATCTCCAAAGAGGGTAGAGAAATTTGAAGAGGTTTGTCGGGGAATGAAGTTGCCATATACCTAAAAGTTAGGCTTGGATTGTCCGACTAGGTGGAACTTAACTTTTTTTATGTTAAAATAAGCTTTGCTTTATAAGAGTGTGTTTCCTAGGCTTAAAATGCGTGAGTCATAGTATAAAGATGTGCCTTGTGAAAGTGAGTGGGAGATTACAAAAGAAGTGTGTGATAAATAAGATTTATTTTATTTTGACACATAAATGTTTTATGGGACAAAGTATCCAACTGCTAATTTATTTTTCCCAAAAATTTGTGAGATCAGATTATCCCATAAATTAGACAACACAATCTCACTAGCCTTCATTCCTGCTTCTGTGGCAGACAATTTAGATCTACCCCAATCCAGACCGCTAAATTGATTTCTCAATGCTTCTTTGTGTTTATATAGAGATTGCAAAGTGAGAAACGCTATTGCAAATCGAGTAACTCCAGGTCTTACAAGATCCTTCCCACCCGTCTTTTGTCTCATTGAATGGAGGATTCTCGTATCCCGATAAATGAAAGTAGTCACACATCTTGCTTTTTCAATGTTGGGCTTGAAATCGGCTAATTTACTGATATCCTCCAACATCAAATCCAAACAATGTGTTGCGCATGGAGTCCAATAAAGCATGGATATCTCGTGCTCTAGAAGCTTTCCCGCTGCCTTATAGTTAGAGTCGTTGTCTGTCACCACCCGTCTTTTGTCTCATTGAATGGAGGATTCTCGTATCCCGATAAATGAAAGTAGTCACACGTCTTGCTTTTTCAATGTTGGGCTTGAAATCGGCTAATTTACCGATATCCTCTAACATCAAATCCAAACAATGTGCAACGCATGGAGTCCAATAAAGCATGTATATCTTGTGCTCTAGAAGCTTTTCCGCTGCCTTATAGTTAGAGTCGTTGTCTGTCACCACTTGCACCACCTTGTCTTTTCCAACTTCTTCAACTTTTTCTCAAGCATACCTGCTAGCAATGTTGCATCTTGAGATTCACCTGATGCAAGTGTCGATTCCTTCGGTCGGACCATCCATCAGACATGAGTGTACCCGTATTCCTTCCAAGCAAGTTCATGTTTTTCTCTGAGCTTCTTAGTATTTTTCTTTGCTTTTTCAAGAAGTGATACACGCAACTCATGATAGCTAGGAGGTTTAAGTCATGGTCCAAACAACCCAATTGACTCCACCATGATCTCATAACTCCTGGAGTTTGCTGCATTAAAAGGAATGTCGTTTCATAAAAAAATCATCAATGTGCATGAAGACCCTCTCTTTCTCCTCCTTGCTTTTTGTGCATTGTTCTAGTGTAGTTTGGGTGGGCCTTTCGTATGTCTTTCATCAACAACCTCCTCGGGAGTTTTGCGAATGATGGAGGCAATTGACTTGTTTAGTTTGGGCATTTTTGGTGGAACATTAATGAATTGTGAAGCATCATTTTTTCTCTTGATTGTTGTCCTAGAACTCGGTTGAGAAGTTGAAGTATCTATTTGAGTCAAAGGTACTTCAACATCATCTTGATCGTCATCACCCTCAATGTGGATCAGTTTTTTTCTTGATTTTCTCATTAGATATTCTTGCATCCCCCGGCCTCATGAGTTCTGTTGTCGTATGAGAACATACAACAACATTTCCATATCTGTCTGATAAATGTTGCTTCAATCTCTTTATGCCAGAACGCATTTGCTTATTACAGTGCTGACATTGGACGAGGTCTTTATTATTCAAGTCTGCCCAAAATCCGTGGTGCCACCCTGGGTCATCAGATTTCACTCTTCTAGCATGATCTTTAGATGGAGATCATACACGGTTTCACCTTCATTGTCCGCCATAACTAATAGTATACAAAATTAGTTTAAAATAATGAAAACTTAACAATACACCCAACAAATATAAAACTAGTAATAACTCAATATACACCGTATAAATTATATATTATAATCAATAATCCTAAAATTTGTAATTGTGAATGCTAGTTTGTACTTTGTGTAAAATGGAAATAATATTAAATAATAACATTTTTTCTAAAAATCAGAATATTAAATCATAAATAATGAACTATATCAAACATAAGTTGAGTGCATGATTTTGAAACTAGTAGGGGTGGGCAAAATAACCGAACCGGCATGGTATCGAACCGGACCATATGATACCGGACCGGAAAACGGGATTTCAAACGGTTCTCAAAAATTTTGTCTCGAACCGGACCGGACCGATTTCATACCATGCCATGACCGGTTCTCATAAAATGAGAACCGGCACCGGATCGAACCGAACCGAATTATAATTTTATTAATTTATATAATTTTATAATTATATATACATGTATACCATATTACCATTACTTTGATTACTCATTTGCACTTTGCTAATTGCTAGTTATTTATGTTTTGTACTATTATAGTTTATAAGAAATTCATTAACTATGTAATACTACCTCTATCCCAAAAAACTTTTCCATTTTCAAAACTTTGACCAATTACATTTTTTATTGAGAATTATTTATAATATAAAACTTATATGAAAATGTTCTTTGTTAAAAATACTTTCATAAAAGTATAAAATTTATAACTTCCATAATAATATACAAATTAAAATCATGGTTCAATTTTTTTGAAATGACAAAGTTTTTTAAGACGGAGGTAGTATGAAAATTGATAATTGTGTGGATTTTTGGATGATAACTAAGTTTTAATTTATCGAAAAAAGTTGCATTGTTTGGCATTGATATGACATGGTACCAGACCGTTTGAAAATAGAACCGAACCGAACCGTTTCAATAGTAACGATTCGGGTACGAGTTTGGTAAAATATTGGATCGAATCGGACGGCACCAACTCCTAGAAACTACTAGACTAATTTTTTATGGAGCCCACCACGGAACCATATCAAACATAAGATATTTGATATTTGAAAGTACGAGACTCATTTTAGATATCTGATGTTTTTGTACCTAATGCGCACTAACTATGCGTATAAAGTTGAGTGCTCCATCAAACACTAGTGGACTAATTTTTAGATATTGAAAGTTTGAAACTAGTAGACGAGAAATCTAGAAGAGACCTGGGAAGTTGTCCGCTTCAGCGAGGGACAGGACAGAGAGGGCGAGAGTGCGATCTGCGAGACCTCTTCTTCCTCGTCTGCTTCAGTGGCTTCCGAGCAAAGGATCGCATTTGCTTCCTCATCCATCATACTGTCATGGCGGAATCCGCACGTTCAGGTACAGAATTGCACATTCAGATTCTTAGCTATCTGTTCTGAGAACTTTTTCACGATTATTTTCCTGATTTTAGTTTTGAATGCTTATCTCGGACTATATTTCGATCTTGGGATCAACTTGCACTGATGGCCTAATATGATTTCAAATGGAAAATTAAAACTTAGGGCTTTTGTGTGAACTAGTCTTGGTAGAACGATGAATGTTTTTTATCTGAATTTATTAAGTTCTGATCTGATTTGAAATTTTCTGATCTGATCTGATTTGAAACTTTCTGATCTGATCTAAATCTTTCTGATCTAATCTGAATCTTTCTGATCTGGTCTGATCTGATCTGAATCTTTCTGATTTGATCTGAATACTTTTGATGTGATCTGAATCTTTCTAATTTGATTTGAATATTTCTATAATTATGATTATAATAATTATAATTTAATAATAATAATAAGAAACATGCCTCAAATATCAAATAGGACTAATAGCAAAGTTAATTGCATATATAAGACTATAAACGAAGGCCAAGTTTCATAAGACCAATTTCAACTTAGTTGGACCAAAATAACCCTGTTTTTTTTTATTTTGAAAATGAAAAATAAAAAACTATTGAAACCCTAAATTGTCAACTGCTAGCAGCAGCATGCCAGAGTCGGAGCCGCATGTCATCGCCGACTGCCGCTACCCTCGCCGACGCCGTCGACTGCCGCTACCCTCGCCGACGTCGACGACTGCCGCCACCGCCAACTGCCTCCACTGCTGACCGTTGTTCTGGCCGGGCCCCGCCGCATCCCTGCCGGCGCATCGTTGTCATCTGTCGCCGTCCAAACGGCGTCGCCATCCACCTCCGCCGCCGCCATCCGGTCCTCGTCATTGCCGCCGATGTTCAATCCAGGGCCACCACTTCACCTCCGAGCACCACTGCGCCTTCATAGCCCACTGCCGTAAATTTGCCATTAAGTTGGCAGATTTGACCTTGAAGAGTACATACAAATCTGCCTTGAAAACAAATTTACAGATCTGCCATAAATTTGGCAGATTTATCTTGACTGATTTACACAAAACTGCCATAATCTTGGCAAAATATGAAGTCCACAACTAAATTTTCAAAAAAACAAAAAAATAATAATAGAACAATAACTTTAACAGAAATAAGAATTTAATGACAAAAAATAAAAAAAACTATTAACACAAAAAGTGTTTTGCCATAATATGATTGTCAGAGTACATTTCTGCCTTAAATTTGGTAAAACCGTATATCATCATCCAAAAATATGTCATAAACTTGGCAAAATCGTATGTCATAGTCCAAGAATATGGAAAACTGGTTTTCTTTTATAATCAAGAAATCAGGAAACAGAAATTTGAAATAGAATTCCAAAATCCATAAATCGAATGTCAAAACTAAAAAACTAAGTAATTTGAAACAAAAAGTCAGAAAATACAAAACAAAATTCCTAAAATTGGCAAAATCAGTGTCAAAACCCAAGAAAACATAAGAATCTGAGGAAAACTAGAAAAATCGGTGGCAAATCTCATTTAAATAGAAGAATAGGAGAAGGAGGAGGGGAAGGAGGAGGATATCGAAGGAGGAGAAGAAGAAGAAGAAGAAGAAGAAGAAGAAGAAGAAGAAGAAGAAGAAGAAGAAGAAGAAGAAGAAGAGGAAACCTGTGACGGCGCGTGGTGAAGTCGATAGTGACGATAGCGGCCTGAGGCGGGAGAGTCGGCGGTGGCTGCGATGCACGAAGAAGATGGGATGCGGAGAAGATGAGATGCGGTTATATCCTTTGGGGTCTGAAGAAGTAATCGGCGATCTATGAGTAGGGAAGGGGAGAGACAAGGTGTAAGTGGGTTCAAGGGCAAACCTGAGATGTTAATTTTCAAGTTTTTAACGGTAGGAGTAAATGAGTCCTATTAAGGGAAGAAAACATATCAAGTCTTATTTTTGCATTTCACCTTTGTTTTAGTCCTATATGGGGCAATTACTTTAATAATAATAATAGTAGTAGTAGTAATAGTAGCAATAGTAGTAGTAATAACAATTATTATTATTATTATTAAAATTATTAGAATAATAAAAGTGATAAATCATGGTTGAACTTTTCTGATCTGAATGTTTCTGATCTGATATGAATGCTTCTGATCTGATCTGAATATTTTTGATCTGAATTTTTCTGATCTGAATGCTTCTGGTCTGATCTAAATCTTTCTGATCTGATCTGAATTTTTCTGATCTGATCTGAATAAAATAAGAATAAGCAATAAGTAATAAGAATGAGACGAACAGAACAACTTCTTAATGTTTCGACGGTGAATTGATCTGTGTGTATGTCCCCCAAATTTGGTAAGAAGTCAATTTGTTTGTAGCTCAAAATTTTAGTAAATAATTTAAATCCTGTGATTTAAATTTTAAAGTTTGCATTCAATCGTAGTTTATTTTTCATCCAATATTCTCCATTACATGTTTCATGTGTGTATCTACAGATGTATAAATGATTCAATTTGTATAGAGTTCATGAATTTGGTCAAAATATAAACTTTATGTTTCAAATTTTATGCTATTTGTATGCAGTTCATAGATTTGGTAAAAGAAAAACTTAAAATCTAAGATGTAATTTTAAACCGGCGAAATTGACATAAATAATCTCTACTTTTATGCATTTTATAAAAATAATCCCTACTGGGAAAGTTCACAATAATAATCTGAACTATTTAACTCTTTCACAAAAATAAACCTGAATTTAATAGTGCTCACATTTCTGTTTAGTTTGTTTTTTGTATTTTAAATATAATGAAGCAAAAATATGTACAAGCATCAACAATATTATATACTCCATATATTTGTCCTTATATTTACTTTTATTATGAATTAAATTTAATAATCATTATTTTTCAAAAAATGTAATAAAAATATTTAAAAGCATACTCATCAAATCATTTTTTTCTTTTAGTTCTAATCAATATTTTATTTATATTCATTTTTATTCATTGTAATAGAGATTTAAAATTAATTTTATTAATTCTATATTAAAATTACTAAAATGAATACAAGTATGTGTTCAAATATTTTTATTACCGGAGTATATTTTACAAAAATAGTTATTATTAAATTAAATTTATTGTAGAAATAAGACTAAACCAAAACATAATATTATTAATGTTTTTATATATTTTTGCTTCATTTTATTTTAAATTCAAAAAAAAAACGGAGAAGTTAACACCGTTAACTTCCGGTTTATTTTTGTGAAACAATTATCCGGTTGGGATTATTGTTGTGAACTTTTCGAGTAGGGATTATTTTTGTAAAATGCCTAGAAGTAGGGACTATTGGTGTCAATTTTGCCTTTTAAACCTAACATGCCATAGTAACTTGTCTGTTATCACTTTGTTTTTATTTTTTACAATTTTTTACCATGGTGAGAAAGAAGAAAAATGCCCAAACATCAATGAGAAAGCTAAGAAAGAGGTTCACCATGACAAGGAAACACATGGAAGGAGTGGAGAAATCGATGAGAACACACCCCTTGATGAAATCAAGGGACCAAATGTGTTTGAGCGAGCTAAGGAAGAAATTGAGGCCGTTGTAGAAGCAATTCATCCTGGCAAGTGATTCTTTATTTCGGATATGGTTCTTGGGAACACTCATATTGTGAATGAGAATGTTATTTCTCTTAATTAACTCTTAATGTTTTATACTTTTATTACATGTTTCATGCGTATGTACAGATTTTAAGATGATTCAAATTGTATGCAGTTTTTAGAATTGGTAAAAAGATGAACTTTTTGTTTCAAATTTTAAATTTAGCATGCTAGTTCCTAGATTTGTTAAAAGAAAGACTTAAAATTTAAGATTTAATGTTAAATCTAACATGCCATAGTAACTTACCTGTTAGCTCTTTGTTTTATTTTTTGCAATTTCCTTCCAAGAAGGAAAATGCCCAAACAACATTAAGAAAGCTAAGAAAGAGTTGCACCATGACAAGGAAACCCATGGAAGGAGTGGTAAAATTGATGAGAACACACCACTTGATGAAATTAAGGGACCCAGTGTGGTTGAAGTTGAGGCTGTTGTCCGAGCAATTCTTCATGGCAAGTGATTATTCATTCTGATATGGTTCTTAGGAACATGCTCATATTGTCACTGAGAATGTAATTATTTATCTTAATTAACTCTCTATGTTTTATTAAGTATATAAATGATGTGCGTTTCTTATCATCCTCTTGTGCATTTGGTATTCTCTTGTCTAAGAAAAGATATAGTTGGTTTTTTCATTGGGTAATAACCAACCTTGGACGATAAACACTCCATGTTTTTCAATTGATTTGGGACGGAGATAATATAATGTTATTACGTTATAATATTATTATATTATAATATAACTAGTTCATCCGTGCGATGCACGGTAGGGTTGGATTCGGTTCGGGCCACCCGGCCCGTGACCCGGCCCGGCCCGGTATTGTGCGGGCCCGGGACCGGCCCGGTCGGGCGGTCCGGGACCGGGTATGGACCCGAACCGTGGGGAAGGGGCGGGGCAGGCTCGGTGCTGGATTATTGTGACCCGGTCCGGCCGGGTCGGGCCCGGGCCCGGGTCCAGGTCTAATTAAAAAAAAAAAATTGGTTTGGGCTACTAGCCGTTGGGGGTGGGGCTGGGGACAACCCAAACGGCTATATAGCCGTTGGGTGGGGTAAAGAGGGGGTCCGGGGGGGTTGGCTGGTGGGGGGGTAAAAAAACCTATAAATACTCATAATCTTAAACATTTTTTCATATCTCTTCTCCAATTCTTCCTAAATCATATTCTTAACTCTCTACTCTCTAATTCTCTTATTCTCCATTCTCCAATATATTATATTTATTATTTATAGTTTATATTAATTATCTACTTACATAAACTATAAATAGATATAAATAGTATTATATTACTTATATTTGTTATCTAATTATATATTACTTATATATTTATTATATCTATTAATATAGTTGGAATTATATCTAATTAATTTGAAGTCATTCTATTACTCCCATCCGAAAGACCGAAAGTCCGAAAGAGGTACGAAATTATTCTATTATTTACACTTGTTTAATTACTAGTTAATTTGCTACATTTGACTCTTGTTTAATAGTTAGATAAATAGTTAATTACTTTTTTACAATTTTTAATTAATTGCTACATTTGACTCTAGTTTAAAAAAATATGTTGTACACAAAAATAGTTAATTCACTACTTAATTTGCTATAACTCGAATTAATAGTTAGATAAATAGTTAATTAGTTTTTTACAATTTTTTATTAATTGCTACATTTGACTATAGTTTAAAAAATATGTTGTACACAAAACTAGTTAATTCACTACTTAATTTGCTATAACTCGAATTAATAGTTAGATAAATAGTGAATTAGTTTTTTACAATTTTTTATTAATTGCTACATTTGACTCTAGTTTAAAAAATATGTTGTACACAAAAGTAGTTAACTCACTACTTAATTTGCTATAACTCGAATTAATAGTTAGATAAATAGTTAATTAGTTTTTTACAATTTTTTATTAATTGCTACATTTGACTCTAGTTTAAAAAATATGTTGTACACAAAAGTAGTTAATTCACTACTTAATTTGCTATAACTCGAATTAATAGTTAGATAAATAGTTAATTAGTTTTTTACAATTTTTTATTAATTGCTACATTTGACTCTAGTTTAAAAAATATGTTGTACACAAAACAAGTTAATTCACTACTTAATTTGCTATAACTCGAATTAATAGTTAGATAAATAGTTAATTAGTTTTTTACAATTTTTTATTAATTGCTACATTTGACTCTAGTTTAAAAAATATGTTGTACACAAAACTAGTTAATTCACTACTTAATTTGCTATAACTCGAATTAATAGTTAGATAAATAGTTAATTAGTTTTTTACAATTTTTTATTAATTGCTACATTTGACTCTAGTTTAAAAAATATGTTGTACACAAAACTAGTTAATTCACTACTTAATTTGCTATAACTCGAATTAATAGTTAGATAAATAGTTAATTAGTTTTTTAATCGCTACATTTTTTAAATGGATCGTCCTAGATATTCGGTTGATATGGGTAACCTCGAGCGCAACCGACTGAAGAGCTTGCAAGGAAGAGATCCCGCAAAGGTAAATCACATATCGGCTCTTCATCTCAAAGTCAAGATGATTTTGATACGTGTTACGTAAGGAGGGATGGGGATGCGATGACCGACGAACAACTAGAACAAGAATTGCACCGACATAATTCCCGCTTTTTTCAAGACCAACCGAGAACCATTGACGAAGAAGAGCTCGAGGACGAGGACGACGATGTGGAGGAAGCAATTCCGGAGAGCCACGACGAGGAGGAGGAGGAGGGTGGCGGCAGCCATGACGCCGACCAAGCAGCCTCATCCCAAACAGGTACAAAAAAAAGTAAATCTGAATTAATGGCTAATAATTTTTCTAAGTGGAAGGACCCGAACACCGGGAATTGGACCGCAACTTGCAATTGGTGCAAGAAAAACTATAGCTTGGGGATTTCCGGCGGATACGGATCCGCCACAAGACACCTTAAGTCCAAACACCCGGTGGAGTATGCAAAATTAGGCGGCGGAACGGGGAAGCAAACGCAAATATCGAGGTTTGCAAATAACCAACAAGCTTTTGGTAATTTCTCATACAATGATGCACAAAATTTGACAGGTATGGCTAACTTATTTGTTGAAGAAAATTTGCCTTATTTGTTTTCTGAAAGTCTTGCTTTTCGTGATTATGCACAAACTTGTTTAAATCCGCAATATAGAGATTATAATCGCAAAACGGTTAAGAAAGAAATTTCAAGGCTTTATGGTGCGGAAAAGGTAAGGTTACAAAATTATTTTGCAAACTTTGATGGACGTGTTACTGTATGTTCTGACATATGGGAGGATACTTATCATAATTTACATTATTTGGGTCTGACTGTACATTATATTGATAATGATTGGCATATGCATAAACGTGTTCTTGCTTTCCGTGAATTTAATGATCGTCACACCGCTGAACATATTTATATTTTGATTGAACGTGTTTTAATTGAGTATAATTTAATTGATAAGGTGTTTGCTATTGGTTTTGATAATGCTACTAATAATACTGCTGCTATTCCTAGATTGCGTGAATTGTGTGGTTTTACTTCTTTGATGGGTAGATTTTTTCATCAACGATGTGCATGTCATGTTCTAAATTTATGTGTGCAAGATGGTCTAAAAGCGTTGGGAGCATCGTTGGAGGTAGTCAAGGGGGGGAGGGGGGATTAGACGTATTTGGGGTAATGGACACCTTAGGAAAAAATGGCATGATTATTTGATAGAAAGAGGTGAGAGATATGTGGCTTTTCCAAAAGATTTGTCTATTCGTTGTAATAGTACCTATAAGTTAATTGGAGTTCTTCTTAGATATAAACAACATTTTCCTGCTTTTATGAAACAATATGATAACTATATTATAAACTCGGCTGAGATCGACACCTGTGAAAAAATTTGTAATGCTTTGATATATTTTAATAATGCAACTGAAACTTTTAGTCATGTTTATAAACCTACCTCAAACCAATTTATTCGTGAAGCTGTTAATCTCGCCGGTGCTTTTTCAAATTTTGAGAATGCTGATTATGTGAGTTATTTTGCTGGTTTTATGAAGGAAAAGTTTTTAAAATATTATTCACATATTCCGCATATTTATGGTATTGCATTTGTTCTCGATCCTCGTTTTAGACTTGGTTCTTTAGAAGAATGTTTGAATTATTATTATGCTGCTTTTTTGGGTCCATTGCCAATGTATGAGGACAACCCAATTGATCCGAAAAAAGAATACAACGAGGTTAGTGATATATTTTATGCATTATTCAATGAGTTTCATGCACAATATGGCAATGCGCCCCCTCCCCCGACACAAACATCATCTAAAGGAAAATCAATTTTCAAATCTACGTTTGCCAATCTTATTAAAAAAACAAAATCAACTCCCGCTACACAACAAAGCACAATTAATGAGATTTCTATGTATTTAACTTATGATGTTGATTTTGAAGAAGATGATGAGTTTGACGTACTAAACTGGTGGAAGGGAAAAGAAAGAATGTTCCCGGTTTTAGCAAAGATGGCTAAGCAAGTGCTATCAATGCCGGTTTCAACGGTTGTCGTGGAACAAGAATTTAGTTCGGCCGGCAATGTTCTAACACAAACCAGAACGAGGTTGAGCACTGAATCTCTTGAGATGCTTATATGCTACCACGATTGGTTGAAAGCAGCACGTAGAGCTCAAGAAATTGACATCACTCCATCCCAACACTTTATGGATGAATCTACAACAGATGGTGGCTCTACCTATGCCGGAGATTCCGATTAAAAACAATTATAGTTCCTATTTAATTTTCAAATGTAGTTCCTATTTCATTTCAAATAATTGCACTTGAAGTTTGTTTTTTAATACTTGTATAAAACTATAAAGTATAAAATATAAATTTTAAAAAAAATATTTAACCGGCCCGGCCCGGTGGGTGGCCCGACCCGTGACCCGGGCGGGTGGCCCGGCCCGAACCGGACCCGTCCAACCCTCGGGCCGGTCCCGGGCCCATGTGATACGAACCGGCGGCCCGACCGGGCCTAGGCCCGGCCCGAATCCATCCCTAAAGCACGGTCATACAAATTTCATACAAACTACTCAAAGAAATAACAATATGCAATAAAAAACTTTTTTATTTCAATTAAAGGAGAACAACTAAATATATTATTTTTAAACAATTACTAATAACAAAATTCAACATGAGTTTTATTAATTTTGAAAAAGTGCTTTGTTGACATCATTGGTTGTCTTCGTTATGCTTTGATTGTCACCATCCCGCCAACAAAATTTTCAGCGCTTTTCGATTGGTACTTCTAGAGAGAATTACAAGTTCTTTAACAACAATCCTACATGAAAGAGTTTGACCCTGACTTTTATTAATAGTCATTGAATAAGTGACCATTGAAAATTGTTCCTTTGAAATTTGAAAAGAAATCTCACATCTGAAGGCATTAGAGATAACCTTGGAATGAGAACGCATTCACCAATGCTCTTGCAAGTGATAGACACATAACAATGACTTCTAAAATATGGTCACGTACTCACGTAGCCTCCTAATTTTGAGTGTAGTACCGTTACATAATCCCATTATTGAATGGTCTCTGTTTCGTAGAAGTATCACATGGGTTATGGGTACCTCCTTTTACTGTGAACTCATGATTAGCTAGGTCTGAAGGCGAATCTTATTTAAAAATTCTAAAATGTGCAAATATGCAAGTGATTTAAAATTAGAGTCTAACTTGCATATAATGCTTGAACTCAAATAAGTTCTACATGGTTGGATTTATTAAGCGAAATCATGTAGCCATTGATCTCGTCAATAATTTCAATTGAATCTCCTCAAGTTGCTAGAAGATCTTCAAGAATTTCAATCAATCTTATATTTATTTACAATCTCTATTTATGTTAATTTTATAAAATTAAATAAAATTAAATTAATCTGTCCAAACTATCTATAATAATTGCACAGCCTTTTTTTTACTCCATGAGCGTCTGGGGGAAGGGGTCTAGGGGGGACTATACACCCAATAATACTCATCAATATACTAGTATAAGGCTAACTGCAATCCACTCTGTCAATAAACCAAATTACGCATCAGTTTATACTATTCATTTAGTCACTTCAGTTTTTCTTGCAATCGAACACAGTTAATATATTCACCGAATAATTTTTTTAAATTAAAGCCTTACTTTTTATTATTCTACATTATTTTTTGCTACTTTTTTGTGAATAACTATGATATTAAAAAGTCAAACATTCAAATATAAAAATAAATCAAATTGGACTATAATTTTTTTGTTGTTACTTCAAACGCATTTGAAAAACATTATTGAAAAATTTAATTTAAGCACTTGAGTGTATTTAAGAAAGTTATTAAAAAGAAAGTAATCATGAGATCTTAATTTTAACACTTGAGTATATTTCAGAAAAAAAATCGGGTCTTAATATCTCGAGCAGTTGCAACTTTATGCACTTTACAACTTTATATAAGCAATATTTGTGTCATATGAAAGATCATAAAAACTAAAAAGTTGTACATTTTGATATATTTTTGTAAAATTGGAGTAAAAATAAAATTATTGTTGAGTTTAAGTCCTGATGGATCCAAAGTGTGACACTCCGAAAATTAAAAAAATAATAATTAGTGAGATAACTAATTATATTAATGTGATAAAATTTTAGCATATGTCAAAAGTGACATTGTTGAATCTTGTTTAAATTAATATACGAAGTACATAGGCTCACAACCAAATACTTATTCATATGTTATTGTTAATTAATAACATTGTGTTTACTAATATAAAAATAGTATAAACAATAAAATATTGACTATTCTCCAAAACTAATACTTCGTACCTAGCTATGCGCACACACATACAAAATATACGGAGTAAATATATAATCAAGGATTTTACAAAAGAGAAGTGTATAGCGCACATGCCGACCTGCAACGTTTTCGTAACCCTAGGGTCTAGAAACGTTGGAAGGTATATATCTACTACGTATATATATTCAACTTACGATCTCCACATGTGAAAAGGCCGCCGTCGCCGCTGTACATCATTACGCACCGAAACCTTCGAAGAAACGAAGCCTGCGCACATATGTTTATATACACGTCTCGTTCTGCCGAAGCAGACAAGAGGAAGGCGGAACAACGAAATCATGCGAAGAAATTAAAGACCAAACTGCAGCTGCTGAACGATTGCATGTGCGTCCCAAGACGAAAAGAATTAAAGAGAACGTGAGAGGAGTGAAATTCGCCAAAAAAAAAACTACCTTCGACGGAGAAAGAACCAGACGCGTCGCCGGAGGAGGAGAATCCGGAGTTGTTGCCACCAGATCGGACTGCTACTGTTGAACGTCTCCGCCTATCACCAAACTACTTCTATTTAGTGCCGCCAGAAGAGAATCACGTACGCCGGGGACAAAAGGGTGCTGCTGGAGTGCCATCAGAGGGGTGCCGGAGGAAGGAGGATCATGCTGATGTATTTGCCGGAGTGAAGAGAATCGTTGACTGATCCGCCGGACCATCTGCCGTCGTCGAGTAGTTGGTTGCCAGTGCCACTTTACGAAGAAGACAACGAATTGGAACACGTACGTACACTCTGCTATTATGGATTTGTTTCTAAACTTTGTGGTGGGTTGATCCAGTTAATTTGAAAATTAACTTTAGTATTATGTATAATAAATTAGACTAATTTGACATATACTTCGTATTTACGGACGACATTGAAATTAACTAAAATTAGTAATGAATGAGGCTAATTAATCATTTGAGAGGTATATTACTAATTTTAGAACTTTAATATTCATAGAAGGTGATTACGAGGAGATCAAGGTAGAAGCTTCCGTTAGGAATTATCGCGATTTGAGGTAAGTTTCACGTCAACCGAAATTAGTTCTTTTTCTTCGTGATTTCTTTTAAATATTTTTGTGTGTATGTTTGAGAATTGAATTTATGTGTGCTGAATTTTATTAAATATTAATATATGAAAAGGTTGTATTATTTGAGATATTAGTTGATATATTGGTTTATTAATATGAGTTATTATATACGATTTTGGGAGATTTTGTAATATTACATAATTTGTTATCATTGTGGGAGTTTGATGCAAAGAGAATTTTTGAAGTATAAACTTCGATTGATTTTGAGAAAAATAAATATTTTCATAAAAGGTGAGCATCACGGGAGAAATCCGTGGTGTTGGTTTTCCACGTCCCTTAAAATGTGGAGGGTGGTTAGGTCTACTACTACTCAATTTTTGTTGGTTTTTGTTTGAGGTGAATTGACGGTCGGTAGAAAACATCCCGGCTTTTGAGTAGTAGTGGTAGTAGTAGCTCCTAATCATTCAGTTTTTGAGGTGGGGTAGTTGGTAGAAAACATCCCGGCTACCCGGATCGACTTACTAACCCGGAGGGCTTGGAATACCTTTAGGTGGTGTGCACACTTAAAGTAGTTGTTTCCGTTTCCAAGGAGCAGTTGTGGTACCGGCAATAGTTCCGGGGTGGCCGTACATAACAACGGATCACCGGGCTTAACCAGAGTGTTGAGCACCGTCCTTCAAAATTACTAGGAAGTTAGTTACAAAGTGATTTTTGGAGAAATTCAATAGAGGAGAAATTTTGGTGTTTCATGTATTTTGGAATGATTATGGTTCACGAGTTATATGATTGAGATTTTGTAAAGATATCGTTTACTTATGTTTATAACGTGTTTTGAAAATACTTTTATAGTAATGATTGTACGAATTTATATATATACTATTATTATTATTTTAAAAGGTTAGGTGAGACTTACTTAGCATTATTGCTAATGTGTGTTTCTTTTATTTTTTCTTTCTGTACATGATTTTTGTACAGGTGTTGAGTTCATCGATGTTGAAGTTGATTTCGAGAGAGAGCTTTCGCTAGAAAACATTATTAGTAAATCATTGTAAATTTCTTTTTCAATAACTTTAATCAGTGAACTTTTGATTTTGAAGTTTAAGTTATTTTAGCCTGTGCACTCGATTAAGAGAGAATCGAGTGTGGCGGTAGCACCCCTATTTCCCTTTTGATTTCCGCTGCAAAACTCTGATGTTTTCAAATAAAGTTGATATTTATTTTGAATAAAGTATTATTTTTGGGTGAGAAATTTGGGGGTGTTACACAAAGGCCCAACAACAATCTTTGGATATGAAGGATGATTAATAAAAGAAAGTGTTTTGGAAAGACTAACGGCTAATAAAATCACTCAAAAGCTCCAATTGTATTAGCGTAAATACGTGATTACAGAGAAATGGCCGAACGGGATTTACGGTCCACTGTCTAATACAAGAGCTAGAATAAAGTATAATACTTGTGAGTATTCAAATGCTAACCCCTTCTAATGGAATGAATGCAGGCATTTATACTAGACATGAGTAGGTGAGGATGATGTGGACGAATCCGATTGGTTGCTTTCCTCAGCACTTGTACACTCATGCTCCCACTTGTGACCTCCATACTCTAGCATTAAATGCAGTCTGCCACTTGTACAGCTTCTCGATCGGTACTAGGACCCACTAGGCCATCAATCAAGGAGAATGTTGATTATCTGTCAAGTGTGGATTAAGGCCCGTTCGTGATATGCCGAACGGTTCCTTCACCAATTGCTCAGATCTCGTTCGGAAGCTTCTTGCTCCGCTGGATCTCCTTTGGATTCGCCCATGTTCTTGGGCCTTAGGGATACTGTGGGCCGGTCTATTGAGCCGAACTCCAATATCCCAACAATTATTATACTTTAAAAAAATTGGGCATTTTATTTTAGTTGGCCCCTTAAGTATTCCCTTCCCGCACACAGAAATGCTTGTCGAAAATGACCCCTCTCCTAGGTAAATATTGATAGCAACTTCCCCCATGGGTGCCCCTATCCACTTTGATGCCCAAAATTCATTTTCTTAGCTCAGATTGAAGCATATTTGAGGTAAATACATCAATCAAATTTGAATTCACCCGAACAACATAAAAGTACAAAAGAGATATTCACCAACACAACAAATAAATGAACTTTCAATTCTATATCATTTTAAAATAAATGAAGCTTCAAAAGAAATATTATATACCATTTTCATACTAATACATATAAAGACAACAATATTCATCATGATTTATATAAAAAAGCATACAATCGTACTTAAATATATAAATTCAACAACAATGAAAATAACGAAAAAAATCACAATGCAGACCAAAAATCACTTCTTCTCTCGGACAAATTGAATTACCCAATATACAAGCCCACCTAATGGAAAATACTTTAAATATCCCAAACTGTGAAAGGATGTGAGATAAGTATCCCAAACTTAAACATGTAATATATATACCTCAAACTCTATATAAAAAGTTATATTAGCCATTATCATATGCTTTTTCACAAATATAATTTTATGGTATTAAGTACATAATTTAACATACACAAAACCTTGATGAGGATGCAATGAAAATAAAATTGTACCAGATGTAATACTATTTATTTCAAGAATGAAATTTTATATTATTTTAAATTATTTAATTATTTCAATAAATGTAAAAAACATACAAATCATGGTGCAAAAATAACTTAAGATTGTTTGGCAAAAGTATCACATAGTTAGTTTGGCAAAATAGTGGTGTATTTAAAGTAGGTGTTTGCTTCGGTACCTTTGCAATTTTAGAGGTACAGTACCTTTGCTCGAGTGGCCAAATAATAGATAGACAAGTGGATTTATAAAACACATAGATATAATTGAGGAGGCAATCAATTTAAGAAAAATAAATTTTGCACTTTAGTCCTTAAACAGATGGACAGTAAACGGCATCTTCAATTCTAACGGAGATATCTAATCCCTACCCGTTCCCTGCTCTCCACAGCAACCAACAAAAGAAGTGCCTTGCCGCCGTTGGCGGTTTCCTACTCTACACCGCAGGTCCCCTGCCAATGAAGTACTTACCGGTTTCCTTCTCACTACCGCAACCACAGAAGAAAGAAGAAACGGCGTTTCCTTCTCTTCATCGCAACCTAAGCGCACCCCAGACGCTTTTCACGGGCTTCGCTTGTCAACGGACGTAGCCCAATCAATTGCGAATTTCGACGTGTTTGAAGAATTCTCTTCAAAATATTCTAGGAAATTCGGTATGTATGCGTCTTATTCATCAATCTAATTTAGGGTTTTAATTTGTGCGAAATAGCTATCCATTATCCAATCAAAATTAGAACTTTTAGGACTTGTTTCACTTCAAGTTTTATTGTACGAAGTACAAAGATTGATTTAATTATAATCATTATTTATGATGAATGGTCTGTCACTCTGTGGTATTCGATAGTCTAGCATCCATATTTGTTTGACAACTACTACAGCTGATGTGTATGGGTTAAAAGTACTCAATACATATCCTCAAAGCAGCTACTTTTAGAAGTTACACACTATAGCCTCTTTCTTGTACTATTTTTTCATCTTGAAACATGTGGTTACTTTGTTAGAATGCATTGGGAGCTCAGAAAATAAGATATATCATGCCAAGGATAGAAGTTAATTTAGTTTTGAAGTATTGAATTAATGAATTGCTGCAGCTTCTCATTTGTGAAGTTATACAAAATTGTTTAAAGTTTCATGTTTAAATGCATTCTATTGTCACTCTTAACTAGATTTTCCTAACAAAGTTACAACCTGAGACCAAATAGGAATTAGTTTCATTATTAATGGAATAACCTTCATGTAGGGACATCTGAAGTGTTTGCATAGAAGAGCTAGTTGTCCTGATATATCTAAAAGCTTGTGACCAAAAGGTGAGCCTGAGGGCACATTCCTATACCAAGGGATTGGTATCTTCAATGTAAGCACCAGCTCATTTGTTTTATCTCTACCATTTGCTCAGACACCATCACACCACAATAAACATTGAATTAGAACTGTGAAGAAATTATCTAGTCAACTAAAGTTGAAATAAACCAAAGAAACAAAAAAAGAAAAGAAAAGGACTTCAATTTAATGAAAATATAGACTTGAGTGATATTAATATAAGAACATAATGATATCTCTTTATAGCTAAAAGATAGATTTATTAGAACACATCAACTACCTCATTTGTTAAATTAGATTTCAAAAAATGAATAAAGGTATAGATTTTATTAGAACACATCGATTCATTAAATTATACATATTCATTTCTTAAAATTATCAAGTAATTTGAAACTAGAAGACATCAAAAACCTCATTTGTTAGAGCAGATTGACTAAACAAGAATACTTAAAACATCATGGCATACTGTGGGAGAGAAGATGTTAATTTACCTGATCCCTCTTCATTAAGGAAGCTAGAAAAGCCTTCATCGCTATCCTCTTCTACCTCTATAATTATTTTATGACTTATGTTTGTTATGCTCAAATTGATGGGTTTTCAGTTAGAAGAGACGATGGCAGATTTTTAGTTTAACATCCTATATTGATGTAGTCTTAATGTGTTTTGTGAATTGTAGATTTAATTGCAAACTTTCATTTTTTGTTATGATTCTTCCAGTCATTGGAAAATGTCAGAACATTCTGAAGAACACGAAGTAGATTTTTCTAAAGACGTAGGCAATACTTCGATTGTTGGTAATTTCCATGGTGACGGATTATTGCCTGAGGGTTATAAAAAAATTTCTGATCTGACACCTGCTGAAATTAAGAGACTCGAATTCGAATGTGAGGATGAAGTTTATAACTTTTATTCTTGTTATGCTCAAATTAATGGGTTTTCTATCCGAAAAGATGATGTGCGTCGTGAATCAAATAATAATATCATCATGAGAAATTTGGTTTGTAATCGGGAGGGATTGAGAAGTAAGAATCACATCGAAAGGAATGACCGTGTTAGGGAGCCAAAGCCTATGACGCGTACAAATTGCATGGCACGACTTCGCGCAGAGTTCGATAATCATATAAGGAAGTGGATAGTTGTTGATTTTGAGGATACTCACAATCATGAGATGACCCCATCACAGTATGTCCATTTAATGCCAGCTTACAGAAGCATTAGTGACGGCATTAAAGCACAAGTAGATAGTTTACACTTGCATGGAGTTAGAACTTGTCACATCATGGGGCTGCTTATTGGTCAAAAGGGTGGGCACGCCGATGTTGGGTTCTGCAAGAAGGATTTATACAATTACATTGATCAGCAAAAGAGAGCTAAGATAAATGATGGCGATGCATTTGTTGCATTATCTTATCTCCAAGCCAAAGCAGACAGTGATAGTTTTATGTATTCCAAGTTCACAACCACAGAAGAGGGGAGACTCGATAACTTGTTTTGGTCGGATGGTGTAAGCAGGCTTGATTATCATTGCTTTGGAGATGTTGTTGCTTTTGACACTACGTACAAAAAGAACAAGTATAACAAGCCTTTGGTTATTTTTTCTGGGTACAATCATCACGGCGAAACAGTTATCTTTGCATGTGCCTTAGTATCCGATGAGAAGACAGAAACATACAAGTGGGTTCTGGAAACTTTTTGTGAATGCATGTCTGGTAAACATCCTAAGGCAGTTGTCACCGATGGAGATGGTGCGATGCGTGAAGCGATTCGGGCAGTGCTCCCTAGCTCCTTTCATAGACTTTGTTCTTGGCATCTTCACAAAAATGCATGTGATAATGTTAAGAACTCGCGTTTTCTAGAAGATCTTAATCCTCTAATTTATGGTAACTTTAGCCCTGATGATTTTCAAAGCAGGTGGAAGAAGATGGTTGATGAACATGGAGTCGCCAACAACAACTGGGTTAAGAAAGTTTATGACATGAAGATGATGTGGGCAAGTGCATATATGCGTGACAAGTTTTTTGCCGGTATTCGGACAACATCCATCTGTGAAGGAATTAATTCATTCATTAAGCGGTATGTTCATAAGAAAAACAGCCTTGTGGATTTTATGCATAATTTTGAAAGAGCCATAAAGGAGTATAGACACAACGAATTAATTTCAGATTTTAAATCCTTGTATACTGACCCTTTGTTGACCACTCCCCTACACGCCTATGAGTCATGGGCTTCACAAGTCTTTACAAGGAATAAATTCTGGGAGGTTAGGAAACAAATTGAGAATGTTGTTACACTTAATGTAGTTGAAAGGGTTGAGCATGGCAGTGATAATGTTTGTATCAGAATGAATAAATTCGGCAGTCCAGACACCGAGTTCATTGTTATGTATGATAAGGGTGAATGTAATTTTGCGTGTGATTGTCGATTGTACGAGTCTCGTGGTATTCCTTGTGCACACATATTTTGCGCTATGAGGCATGAAAATATTGATTCTGTTCCGAGTGGTCTTATTTGCCAAAGATGGACAAAAAAAGCTAAACTTGATTCCATGTCCTCGATTGATGGTAATGGTGATGATTCTGAGTTATCCAACTTGGATATGTTGAGGTCTGGTGCTATCTCTGTTGCATGTAACAGGCTGTATAGAGTGGCCTGTAAAAAATCATCGCTTTATTCAGAGTTCATTGCAGACATTGAGAGTTTGATAGATAAATTTGAAAAGCGATGTGGTGATGCACTTAATCAGAATAATGGCTCCAAGGTTCGTGATCCAACAATTGTAAAGACTAAAGGTGCTCCTCGTAAGGACAGAAATACTAGAAAGAGGAGAAGATGTGGACATTGTAAGCGACATGGTCATACGAAACGCAAGTGTCCTACATTGAGCAATCGTGATCAACTACATGTGCTTGAGGAGGGGGAGGTGGAGGGCAACGACGAGTCATCTGAGCAATCTGATGCTACCGGCACCACTAATAATGTAAGATCACTTTGCTTCTATAACCATTAGATTATAAGTAAGCAATTGGATTAAATATTTTTCTTTTAATCATTTCTTTGTTATTAAGGGCAATGCTCGTATGCTTGGAAGTAAAGGAAAGAAAAATAAAAAGAAGAGGGAAAACGCAGAAGATCCTGCTAAATGTGCAAACACCAATGATGTGAGTTCTTAATTGGAGTTTGAAATTATTTTTAGTTACAATGTTTTGAAATTGTATTAATTATGTATAAATGAATATGGCACAGGATGCTGATAGAGGGAATAATAGTCATATCAATTTACCAGTGACTAATGCTAATGTAAGACTCCCCTATATTGTGTCTTCACTATTTTTAACAGAGTAAAACTGCATTTTATCATATCTTCACTATTTTTATAGGATGAATTTGCAAATGGCATAATGCTTGCACAAGATCATCATCACCAAGGAGGACATATACAAATGCCCGGTTATAACAACATACCAATGCATGATACTAATTGCAATGGTTATATGACATCCAATTGGCAATTTTATCCTCAATATCCGGCTCCGCCTACTGCAATGTTTCATGCACACGCATATGGAGGATTGCATCAGGGATATCCATACCATGGATATCATAATTCGGTGCTTATTTTGTTATTGTTTATTGAACGATTACATACATAGTATTGATTTTGAAAGTATTTGTATATATAATGCATTTTTTGTATTTGCAGTTTGTGAGTACTCTAAAGGAGGTTGAAAGAAATGCAAAAGATGGAATAAAGAATGGAAAAGGAGGTTGAAAGAAATGCAAATGATGGAATAAAGAATGGAAAAGGAGGTTGAATCCATTCTACGCGTGTAAGTGTGTATATATATGGAGTATGCTTAGGTGATAGGAACCGGGTGGCTTCATATTGCAGTTCTTTAGAGACTACCCCAACTACTTAAAGTTTTAGTATGCAAACAACTGCTTAGCTTACTTTTAAGTTGCGTGAAACTTCACAGGAATTAATTAAGCATGATAACTCATTACCCGACATTACAAATATAATTTCCCACCATATGTAATATCTGGTTGTGCAGTGATCATTAGTAGGCTTAAAAAATTGTAGTAGTAATGATTCTCTTCCCCCCTTTGGTGGGATGTTGATTCTTGATATGCTGACAGAGGACCACTGTTAACAACTGTCTGCTCATTGCGTTTTTATACCTCCAAGGTATCACAATTCATTTCCAGTTTTTGCCTACCTAATTGTATTTCTTGAATTCCTTATGCTATCCAGTCAGCGTCTCATCTTACTATTATCAAATCCTTACTATGCATGTATGGGATTTTGGATAGTATTTGATATTCAATTATTGCGAACAAAGTATAAGCCATAAGCATGACAAGGTAACTCCACCTATAGCATATTCATCAAGTTTTGTAAATTCGACAATTATTGTCTTGATGTTTGTTCAGGTTATATGTTGTTCAGCTGATGAGTGTTGTCATGTGTATGGGTACCATCACTTATTGCTTGTAATGTTTGGTAACCATATATTTGTTTATTGTGAAATTTTTATGCCCATTGCATAACTTGTCTATCCAAGCTTTGGTAAATATGGGAGCATGCAGTGATAAATTTGCATAGAATTCTACAGTGCTTTTATCTTGGCTATAGTAGTCTTGTAGGCCATTTATTTATCTAATTTTAAGGTTAAAAGTGGTCTACTTAAAACACATTATGCGATGAAAAATAACCAAAAACCCATGTATCATTAGCATAGACCATAGAGTACCTTCTTCCTCTTTACTTCGCTTTCCACCTCGCTCTTCTCCATCTTGACTATTTTTTGTTTCATTTCATTCATTCCACAGGGTATGTTGCTTCCATATCTAGAAGATTATGAAGACGGATGTAGCATTACTGAGATCGTTGACATTTTTAAATCTGATGATTCTACTTCCAATTATACCACTGATGTTCTGACTTCTATGAGAAACTTCTTCGTATGTTCATAAAGGCTCGATCTTGATGAGTTTAGTGGCCGAGGAATGGCCGGGAGTGGGTAGCTTGTAATAGCTTTAGCTCGAGAATACATGAGTTATTACGTATTCCAAGCAAACCACATGCAATTTCTTATTGTGAATTTTGTTTATTTTATATATTTGTTTAATAATTTATATTGGAAAAATAGCCCTAAATATTACTTATTAAAAATTATAGACAAAAATGTGACAATAAGTTATTATTAGTAAGTTTTACCGTGACTACAATGTAATATTTGAATATAAATATAGTAACTAAAATTACTAGAATAACATTTTAACAATAATCTAGATTTATTTGTGCTAGTATTTTAATAATATAATATTTTCGATAATATATTCAATAATATCATAATGTAATAATATTAGTAATTTTATCAATAGTATAGTAATAACAAAATTAAATAATACTCTAGGGATAATGATTATGATGATGATGATGATCGATAGGAATAACGATCATGACTTAAACATTATACCCCTTTAATAATATCAACTAGCTTTCATGAATCAATAATAATACATACTTTAGAAATAAGCTTTAATAATACCAATTATGTGGACGTAAACACATTCACGTTAGTTTCCTATTTTTAATAATATCAACAACAACAACAACAACATAATAATAATAATAATAATAATAATAATAATAACAATAATAATAATAATAATAATAATGACGATGATGACGACGACGATGATGATCGATAGAAATAATCATGATGATGATGATGATGATGATAGGGATAATGATATTATTGATGATGATGGTCGATAGGGATAATGATATTGATGATGATGGTCGATAGGGATAATGATTATGATGATGATGATGATGCTTGATAGGGATAATGATGATGATGATCATGATCAATAGGGATAATGATGATGATCATGATCATGATCGATAGGGATAATGATGATGATGATGATCATGATCGATAGGGATAATGATTATGATTATGATGATGATCGATATGGATGATGATGATGATCTTGAGGATGAGGATGATGATGATCAAAAGGGATAATGATGATGATGATGATGATGATGATGATCGATAGGGATAATGATGATGATGTGGAGGAGGATGACGATTAAGATGATGAATAAATAACTTTATCATGACTTAAACATTATACCCCTTTAATAATATCAACTAGCTTTCATGAATCAATAATAATACATACTTTAGAAATAACTTTTAATAATACCAATTATGTGGACGTAAACACATTCACGTTAGTTCCCTAATTTTAATAATATCATCATCAACAACAACAGCAACAACAACAACAACAACATAATAATAATAATAATAATAATAATAATAATAATACTAATAATAATAATAATAATAATAATGACGATGATGACGACGACGATGATGATGATCGATAGAAATAATGATGATGATGATGATGATGATGATGATGATTGATAGGGATAATGATATTATTGATGATGATGGTCGATAGGGATAATGATATTGATGATGATGGTCGATAGGGATAATGATTATGATGATGATGATGATGATGCTTGATAGGGATAATGATGATGATGATCATGATCAATAGGGATAATGATTATGATGATGATGATCGATAGAGATAATGATGATGATTAATGATGATCACGAGGATGAGGAATTGAGGATGATGATGATCAATAGGGATATTGATGATGATAATGATCGATGGATAATGATTATGATAATGATCGATAGGGATAATGATGATGACGATGATCAATACAGATAATGATTATGATTATGATGATGATGATCTTGAGGATGAGAATGATGATGATCAAAAGGGATAATGATGATGATGATATATGATGATGATCGATAGGGATAATGATGATGATGTGGAGGAGGATGACGATTAAGATGATGAATAAATAACTTTATCATGACTTAAACATTATACCCCTTTAATAATATCAACTAGCTTTCATGAATCAATAATAATACATACTTTAGAAATAACTTTTAATAATACCAATTATGTGGATGTAAACACATTCACGTTAGTTCCCTAATTTTAATAATATCATCATCAACAACAACAACAGCAACAACAACAACAACAACATAATAATAATAATAATAATAATAATAATAATAATGACGATGATGACGACGACGATGATGATGATCGATAGAAATAATGATGATGATGATGATGATGATGATGATTGATAGGGATAATGATATTATTGATGATGATGGTCGATAGGGATAATGATATTGATGATGATGGTTGATAGGGATAATGATTATGATGATGATGATGATGATGATTGATAGGGATAATGATGATGATGATCATGATCAATAGGGATAATGATTATGATGATGATGATGATGATGATGATGATGATCGATAGAGATAATGATGATGATTAATGATGATCATGAGGATGAGGAATTGAGGATGATGATGATCAATAGGGATATTGATGATGATAATGATCGATGGATAATGATTATGATAATGATCGATAGGGATAATGATGATGACGATGATCAATACAGATAATGATTATGATTATGATGATCATGAGGATGAGGAATTGAGGATGATGATGATCAATAGGGATATTGATGATGATAATGATCGATGGATAATGATTATGATAATGTTCGATAGGGATAATGATGATGATGATGATCATGATCGATAGGGATAATGATTATGATTATGATGATGATCGATATGGATGATGATGATGATCTTGAGGATGAGGATGATGATGATCAAAAGGGATAATGATGATGATGATGATGATGATCGATAGGGATAATGATGATGTGGAGGAGGATGACGATTAAGATGATGAATAAATAACTTTATCATGACTTAAACATTATACCCCTTTAATAATATCAACTAGCTTTCATGAATCAATAATAATACATACTTTAGAAATAACTTTTAATAATACCAATTATGTGGACGTAAACACATTCACGTTAGTTCCCTAATTTTAATAATATCATCATCATCAACAACAACAACAACAACAACATAATAATAATAATAATAATAATAATAATCTTATTTTTAAAGTGAAATTATTATTTTTGGTGTACAATTATTGAGAGTTGAGAAATACATATCTCTATTACAATAGGATACTACCTTATTGTGTTGTATTTGAACTAGGAAACTTTACAAAACCTAAACTCTATATAATCTCTCAACCCTGCGCCAATACTACGTTCACTCTGCCTCAAACTTGCGCCACTTCTCCCTCAAAGCCTGCGCCACTTCTCCCTCAAGCTTGCGCCAATGGCTGCCAACAAAAACACCGCTACAACAAAACGGACAAGGTACATCAATTTAGATGAGGATTCTTGCAACTCTCCCATCAAGATCAAGGAAGCCAAGAATGATGCAATTGTGATTCAAATCTCTTCTAGGTAAATATTGTTTTCTTAACCTGAAAATAAATTTAACAACTATGTTATGCGTAAGCATGTGTAATATTTTATTTTTCTAAATCACAGTGATAATTTGAGGGATGATGCAAGTTTGAAAGAACATGAGAAGCCCAACAATGAGGTAATATTCCACAGTATCAATATTTTTATGATGATATATGTGTTTCAGTTTTATTATAAGTCAATACCAATCCTACAAGTATTTTTATACTAAAATAAATAAGATTGCAAAAACATGCTTCTCATGCATTATCTCATAGTTCAGAACAACGAACACAATTCTTTATAATGGTTCATATCCAATGAGCTTAAGTGCTTAACTAAATATATGGTCAATTACTTTCTCACAACAGTCCGATTATTTTTAAAAACAACCCTGTTTTTTGTCAGGCCCAACCTTCTATAGTTGTATCATCAGTCACCACATGCACAGTATTGTTGCGTATGAATTAGTTCCACAATACAATGATGAATATATAACTAAAATTATAGTACTCTGTAATTGATAAAAATGCAGGTCTAAACCATCAACTTGAAATGCAGGTCTAAAATTATAGTACTTTGTAATTATAGTAGTTCCACAATATAATGGAATGGATCAAATTATCACTGCATACACATTAGGACCAAGTTCTGGCATGGAAAAAAGTATCAAAATCCTTTCTCCAATAATATTAATATCAGTTAACTGACAAGGGAGGTTTCTAATCTTACACCTATAAGAATAAGTAAGAATTTCCGCATATTAGTTTATAGTAGATCATTACTCTGTGGTAAGTGGCCAACAATAAAGTCTCATCCGCTGATCCGCATTAAAAAAATATTTACCTTTTCAATTTTAAGATTGTTGAAAACATCCTGCAGTACTTTGTAGTTCTGGATCATGTCATATTCTGTCTTTGAATCGAAGTTGACCTATACAATTAAAATTTTAGAAATGCAACAGTCAATATAAACAAGCATAAATAAGGAAAGAGATGGAGATTAAATGATAATTTGTCACCTTATGCATCAGAACAATTCCTTGGTAAGTCATGTTAATCATCTGACAATGCACTGCTCCAGATGCAGCCTAGCAAAATGAGTTTTGAGAAAACAAAGTCAAGTTATCTCTAGTCTATCATGTACATACCTTGTACATACCTTGAAATTACAATACATAATTGAAAGTTGCTTCATTTGTTGAAACAGTCCCAAAAGTCCCACGAATGAATGAAAAATAGGTAAATAAAATAAAATAGTAAATAAATAATTAACCAGGCAATGCACTTCTGGTTAACAGTAGCATTACAGACTATAAGAGATTCAGAATCGAAAAATAACATTTAACTGAAAAAAAGAAACAAATGATTAAACTTTGAAATGGGAACCTCCTCAATACGAGAAAGATTAAGCTGAAGCCTTTAGCCTAAACTTCAATAGGCAGGTTGTTTATTTTTATTAAGCTACTGAAGTTTAAGCTAAACTGTTATCTTATTCTCTTAAATTAGATTTAGTATTTTGTTATCTAAGGTTTAGGTGATGTGATTGTATTCATATAAATTGATTACCGGGTTAATATTTACGTATCTGCTGCATCACGAGTTCCAAACTAATGGAGTTCAAAGTTGGTCTGTTAATTGTTTCCAGCTCGTAAATCTACTTGACATTCTTGTTTAGTTTCTTTTGGAAGCAGATTCTCGCTGAACGTGTAAGCAAATTGGAATCTACTATGGCCAACATCCTTCAATCAATGGATAGCTTAAAGGAGAGCTTTCTGAATAAAAACAAAAAATCAAGCCCATGGCAAACATCACCTCAAATCCTACCATTCACCCCTAACCAACACCACACACCACCTAAATTTCATCATGGAGAATCAAGCAAAAGAGTGCAAAGGAAACTGTTTTCTAAAAACTCAGGGAAAAATGGTCGTGACGTGGTATTAACAACAACCTGTTCACCAACAGGTTACTACATCAACTCCCAATTCAATGCAACGTTAATGGGAACCAAAATACCACAAGTATGTATAATAACATGCACTCTTATAGCTTTATTTTACAAATGCATTACATGATCTCATCTAGTTCTACATCATTATGTAGTGTTTATCGAGAATGTTCCAACCAAAACAAAGTACATTCTTGACTGATGAAGAAGTGGCAGTGGGCACATATATCTTTTTCAAAAAAGATGATGGGTAATAAAATATTTACTCTTTTTAATATTTTTCTTTTATATT
Source organism: Cuscuta europaea (assembly GCA_945859875.1). Classification (NCBI taxonomy): domain Eukaryota; kingdom Viridiplantae; phylum Streptophyta; class Magnoliopsida; order Solanales; family Convolvulaceae; genus Cuscuta; species Cuscuta europaea. The sequence goes on along the minus strand of CAMAPE010000077.1, from coordinate 5,100,266 downwards.
TTTCCATCACATAACAAAATATATTGTAATATTGATGTGTCCCTGCTTTCAGCTTAGAGACTTTGGTCAGAACTCATATGGATATTTGCGACGGAAGTAGGAATTTACTTCTACAGCTAATTCCTGGCAGAATGATCGACCAAGATGTAAGTCTCTAACCCTTTTTGACCCATCAAGATTCTGTATGAAAAAAATGCTATTTTTCATTATAGTTAATGTATATTTTCCAAAACAATATCCCAAACACGTTAAATATGCTAAATTTGGTTTATATATCACGATCTCAACAATAATATTTCCTTCTGTAATGGTTACGTTCGTCACTACAGGTTATTAACTTATGTGTGTGTATGCTCACCATGAATGAAAGGTCTAATTCTAAGCACAAAGGGCATTGGTTTTTGCCCACTACATTTTCGGTAAGCTAAGGATATTAGTACAACTTACGAATGTCTATTTTTAACACCTAATTAGCAGTTATGAATGTATTCATTTTTTCATTTTTACAGCAATCAATTATGTCTTGGAATGCTCCTAGGGAAAAAATTATTTCACAGTACAAAGATAGATTCATGGGCAAGGTTGATATGCTGCGCAAGGCACACATGTTTATATATAAAAATCTTCCACTTTCTTGAATTTCACTATGAAAAGGAAATCACATATTTTTTAGAAGTTATTAACTTAATTTACCGTAGGTATTTGTTCCAATCAATGATGGAAACTTTCACTGGTTTCTACTTGCTATTGACTTTGAGAAGCAACAGTTGGTATATCTTGATTCGTGTCCTGATCCGTCACGAATGTCACTAAGAAGTAGCAGCATCAAAACAGTGGTATAATAAATATCAAAGTGCTTCGTATTTTTAAGTATGCACTATAATGCTTAAATGTTATTTAATGATTTATTTTTCAGGCATTATTTATAGAATACCTACTGCAAGATTGTTCATTCTACGAGTTTAAGCAAACAAGGAAACACATTGTTTCACAATTCACTCATGTCACCCCAAGTGGATTAAACCGTCAACAGCCTGGATCGTGAGTTTTATTATACTTAAAAATTATTAATACACATCTCAATGCTACTCTAATTTTTGTACATTATAACATGAATGACTGTGGCGTGTGGGTTTACGAGTGGATGGCATCAATGGGTAGTGGTGAATACAAGATTGAGGTACCTCAATTACATTGACATATTTTAATCTAGAAAGCGAAAACATATAGAGATTAATTATGTGATGATTTTTTTTTAATTTACAGGTCGATGATGGTACAAGGCTTAAGATGGCATTAGACCTGGTCTTGGATAAATTCAACATTTTGCATGAAGCGGTGTTGAAGAGATCTCTCGATCATATGTTTGATTTTACTATTGATGAAACCAATAGAGAGACAAATTAGACTAATTAGAGTTACTTTTCATAGTTATTTTGAATTTAGTTAGTTACAATTTCTTGATTACTCTATGGATATTTTAGACCTAATTACTTACAATTTCAGTTTTTTCCAATTTCATTTTCAATTTCGTGTTGTTTTGAATAAATTCTCTATTATTCGATTAATCTATTGTTACTTATCAATTTTTTCGTATTGTGTATATGCTATGCATTAACGTGTTTCTCATGACATTAAAAAGTTATTTAATACTCATGTTATTGTTCCTACACCTATTATCCAAGACCTTACCCAATATCAGGTTTTAGAGGAGGGAGAAATAGAGGAATTGGAACTGAGAAGGCCAACAGACCATACCATTCTGATATGGAATATAATGAACACCGACAAGAGTAGATTACAGCAATTCAATGTCATTTAGGTATTACTTTTCAAAATTATTGAAGACATATCTAGTAAGACTCATAGACGAAGCTATGCCAAGTATCTTGCTTGACTAGTAAGACTCATAGACTCAAAATTGTCCCAGCATGCTACACTTAAAAAAATGTCAGTTAATCTGAACTGCATTAAGTCTTTACAAAGTTATAAAACTGGTACAGAAAGTTAAAAGTGAAGTTATATACATATGTCACATTAGATCTTTTTCTTCTAAACATAGACTGGAGAGAGTTAGGCATGGGCTAAATATAAAACATCATAAATTGATAATAGGAAAACGTAGAAGAAGAAAGAATTAGAAGAACAAGGGGAAAAAACTGACTAGCTGAGGCTCTAGGTTAGCAAAACGATGTTAAATGCATCCTTGAGTCAAAATCAAATAAAGTGCCATTTTTATCTTCATAATCAGATCAGGCTCCATCATATAATTAAGTGTTTCATAATGAAAATGGAACTTACCTCAATCGAACAAAACAAATAAATATCCTCCACCCCCAGAAAGTCCCTTTCCAACACCTCTGGGAATCTATTACCCCCAACCCGGCCTACAAACAACCCTGCAGCTTTACCGCACGGTCTGCCCTCTCCTACACCCAACCACACAAACGTGCATAATCAGGAAAATAGAAGTAGACTTTAATCATGCACACCTCAACTGTCTCAATGGTTATATTTATAGAATAACAAGTAATCTTAACATAACTGTCAGCAAAGGCACGAGAGTGGTTGGATTTGTCAACGTACTGCAAATCTGCCTTCTCCAGTTTCCCATCCACCAAAAATAATCCACCTTAGCTTCAGCAATAGAGAAACGTAGATGGTCTCATGGGTGTAATCCTGTCAGAGAAGACAATAAAATTGAAAATTGTGAAAGTCTGAAAAATAAGTCAAGAAAAAGCTTTAAAACAGAGAAAATAATGTAGAGGCTCCCTTCGACCACATCATGATAGGTATATTTCAATTCCATCTCAGTCTAGTATAGAGGAAAACATTGAAACAAACTACACAATACCGAAGGACAAACACATCCCTATCAGATTATATTGTCCATTTATGAATGATTTCTTAAAAGCTATTGTTTACTTTGTCCTATGCCACTATCTAATGCTCTTAAGAAGCAAACTTCATATTAAGAGAAAAGAGCAAAAAGTACTTGCAGCATATGCCTAAAAGTTACATAGAACACCCTCTATCGCCACTTTGTCTTCACTTTTCCTATTTGGGTCATCCCTAACTAACCCTCCTTTTCCCTCTTAAGTAAAAAAGTGTGTAAGCTATTTTCTTTCATTTGCGTCTACGTGAATATCAACCAAACAATTTTCATTTCCACACACTTCATTTCAAGTCAAACCCAGAACATTAAATGGGAAAGGAGGGAGTAATAGTGACAGATAACCTGAAGAAGAAAATATTAGTATGCTAAATCACAACATAATAATCAATTTAACCTTCTCGATGAATTCTCCATTCAGGCAACCAAATTTAACATGAGGATCATCATATCAAAAATCACCTGAAATAGAAACAAAAAGATAAAACTAGAGCCTACCCTTCTTCTACAGAATCAGTACCAAATTTGGAATTTAAAAATAGAATGATAATAGCACCGTGTTGTTCAGTTGGAACTTTTCCATTATTATCAGTATCGCCGACATACTGGCTATAGTTCTTGTCTTCCCTAACCAATGCAAGTGGTGTATTCCCAGTTTGGTAGTGTGCTTGCCTATAGATGAGAAGCAATCAATAAACACAAAGGCAGAAATTTTCAAAAAGGCACACAGTTCAATAGTATTCATGGTAAACTGTAAATCCTTAAAAACTGGAGACATTATCATAAATGTATTAACTCATAAAAACTCGCTTATTAATGAACACCAACCCATCCTTAACATAGGGTACTGGACCTGTATAAGCAGAACAGAGTCCTTCCTAGACACAGTCGTAGACTGGAATACTAGTGAACAAGTTTAGTGTAAGTTTAGTGCAAGTTGAGGGAGCATCGCATGCCCCTGACTGAGCGAGTTTAGTGTTCAACCATTAGAATTTGAACTCTGCAGTGCACTCATATAATGAGAACCCAGCCCAACCCACCATGTCAATCACATAATACGTTTGATCTAAATATCATGCCACAGAACAGCATGAGCACATTAGAGAAGCTAAAATAGGCACAACTAGCTATTAGAGAAGCTGGAATAGGCACAACTTGCCATTAGAGAAGCTGGAATATGCACAACTAGCCATTAGAGAAGCTGGAATATCACCATAGCATGAAGCTTTAAAATTTGATGAGGTTTGACTGTTACCTCATGAAATACACAATCAAGAATACGATAAGACTGAACAGGTTTACTATTGGCCTTGCACCACTTGGTAAAGAAAAAGGAAACATATGCAAGAGAGTGCCATTACGTAGCCTACATTTTCATTTCATGAAACCAGGCCGATTAACTTTAAATTGGGATCAATTGTTGAAGGATTCTAAACGGTATAATTTAAAGATTCATACCTAGATACCATTTCGTAATTTTTTAACAATCAATTTCAACCAGATTTAACCAGAAGAGCCTAAATAGACGAAATCGATGGACTGTCATAATCATATTCGAACTCGGTTACCTCCACTGACAGAAGACCATTCCTCATAGCGACATCAAGCCTGAGATCACTCATCAATTCATAGATTCACAGGGCATGTTGGCTTGATTTAGAATCTTTGGAAGCCTTGCATAAAGCAAGGATCTTGGATCTTCTCTGTCGGCAAGATGACCGAACGTGAACCCTAACGAATCATGCATCTTCTCTGTCGGCAAGATGACCGGTAGCATGAATCCATTCCGAAAGCTAGACCAATTGACAGTGTAGATGGGAAGACGCTGGAGAAGTCTAACGGACGGTTAGCGTTAAATCATTTGAAATCAATTATTAAATATCTCAGGGGCCTACGAGCAAATTAGGAGAAATAATAAATAGCTATACTAACGTATATTGCGTGTAAATGTATTACATATGCCAGCAAATTAGTGGTCCAACTGGACGTGGTACGGTACCTAGAAGTTTTTGGAAGGCACGGTAGTTGTGGCCTTTAAAGTATGGTGAATCGGATCCATTATTTAAGATTGCTTTAGTAATTTCTTTATCTATTCATTCTAAAATCTTTATTACAAAATGAGCTATTATAATACTCCGTAGATTTTCATTGTTGAAATTCCATAAAATGAGCTCCAGTTTTTTCACTTCATTTTTTCTCAAAAATGGTAAGAGCAATCTTTTAATTAGATCTATTTCAATAATACATACTCCATTACTCCGTATAAAGTATTTTACTATGAAACATGAAAATCCAAATATTCTTGTTTGATTGCATGCTCAACACTTCAATGCCGGTTTGTTTTTGTAAAAGTTAGTTTAAAAATGAATTTTAGCCTGTAAACTCTTTTCCGTTTTATACTTTAGAATCGGCAAAGATACATATATTAGGTATAGTTCCTATTGCATTCATTATTTTTTCAGCTAACGTTTCACCGAAGTAAAATTCTTTAAGAAAATCTTTTTGAAATTTTATTTTCAATAAATATCATTATATATTTGCAAAATGGTTCAACCGTTCTTAATTAGAAGTTAGTTTTAACAATACTTTAACTAATACTCAGTTTCAAATTTAAGTCATCAAGACATCCATAACTTCGATCTGCTATGGTATTATTAAAACAACATATGCTAAGGTATGAATATACAAATTTGTGTTCATACATCGGCTATGGACCTATGAATATAGAGAATAAATTATTTGGAGTATAGCTACGGGATATGTGGTGAACTTTACTCATTCCTGGGATATTAGTGAAGCTCCCCCATTAGGGGTGTTCTTCCATTTTTAAAAAATTCATGTTAAATAGGACTGTTCACATAATCCTTGTTAAATTAGTTGTTAATTGTATCATTTACCTTATTCAGTCAGAAAAATATTCACGCAGGTTAATTACCTTAATTAATCTGCCACCCCCTAGCACTACCACCTCCCATCACCAGAGAATGTTGGCATAATGAAGAGTAATAATACCATTTTCTTGGCATTTTCAGAAAAAAATGACGTTTTTTACAAAAGTGGCAGAATATTCACCTATTGAAGGTGGTGATGCTGGGAGGCCGTGGGAAGCATATCCATATTTTTTATGGGTTTTTACTATTTTTCATAATTTTTAAAAAAAAAATCAAAAAAATATTTTTAATTTTTTTTATATAAATATTTTTTTAATTTTTATTTTTTTAAAATTTTTTATTATTATTTTTGATTTTTTATGATTTTATTATGAATTAAAACATTTCATTAAGAATTATATACCCTTCGAGTATTTTGGGTATAAAATCAATGTTTAGTCCTATTTGGGGAATTTAAAAACCAGTAGTCCTATTTGTGCTTTTTAGAGACTCATTAGTCCTATTTAGGACAATTAGTGCTAATGCTAATTTCCATTAAAGTGACCACATTTACATTTGGACAAAAATGTAACTAAGATGCTTATTAATGTCACTACACCACTTCCATGTCACTGTCGGATGTCATTGTCGCCGTCATCGCCTATGTCACTGTTGTAGTGTTATTGCCGTCGCCGCCAACCACAGTGACACCTTCGCAGTGACATCTCTGTCTCAAATTATGGTCACAGTGACACGAATACATTGACACCCACCACTACCTCCGATTGGTGACCGCCGTCGGCCATAGTGACGTCAACACAGTGATGTCGGATTTTCCAGTGGCACCGCCCACCGCAAGATACTCCGACCACCGCCACCCTCAACAGTATAACTGTCGGAAGCTTTTTCGGCGCCCCACCGCCAATAACAACACTACGGCCTGCCACCGCCGCTACCTCATCAACCACCACCGCCCCTGTCCTGTCCACAATCGCCACACCTGCCCCATCCAGTCCCCCTGCCCCTAGCCGCCTACTCTAGTCCCCAACCCCCTCCCCCTAGCTCTACGCACCAGATCCCCTCCCTCAGGTCCCTCTCCGACTTCGAGGATGATGGATCCGGCAGATCCGGGACCTGCTATGCCAAACCTGAGACGTTATCCACTGAGGTTGGTGGATCCGGAACCGGCAGCGGTCGATCGCCGCCCTCGATGCTCGCCCATCAGATTCACAACCCTCAAAGCTCTAATTTAGTCCCTTTGTAGTCGGAATCGCCCCATTTGCACTCAGTCATTGGGAATCACATCATCCCTGCAGCTAGATAGAAATAGAAGAAAAAGAAGGATGGCTCAAGATGGCAGTGCAACAGAGAGGACTTGCAGCGGTGACGCCAGAGGAAGATGGTGAACGAAAGGCGGCGGCGAAGTTAACTCATTGCTCAGAGTGGCGGTGTCGGAGGGGAGTAGAGCAACTAGAAAGTTTTCTAGTGGCGGTGCTGAAGTTACTCATTGCTCAGAGGCCTCCTGGCACTCCCTGAGAAAATTCATGAAGGTTGTAATGGATCTCGAACTCACGTTGATGATCGAAGATGAGTAAATCGTCTACGTAGCCCAGTTGGGAAATCACTGGGACCCCTCTTCCAATTAGATAAGGTAAGATATTTTTATTCTCTTCCAAAGCTTTTAAGCCTCTAGAAAAGGTCTCAAAAGCAATTATGAATAGAAGTAGGGATATGTGATCACCTTGTTTCACCCCTCACTGAGGCTTAAAAAACCGTGGGGTGTTCCATTAATAAGAACACAAATTTGTAGCCTGAAGATTATTGAAAATAATTTGAATAAACTTTTGTGTGAAACAAAATTTCCACAATATAGCACAAAGGAAGCTCCAAGATAGTTTATCGAATGCCTTTGCCATGTCTAGCTTTGGCATGGATGAGTTCTTGAGCTAGAAGGATGTGATCACCAATATCCTTTTTTTTTTGCATAAAGCCTATTTGTTCCTTGAAGATAATTTTGGGTAGAATAAGGTTAAGTATTTTGGCTAGGATTCTAGTGCATACTTTGCTGATGAAGGAGGAAAGACTAACAAGTCTGAAATCCGAGAAGTTTTTGGGAGTGTCAACTTTAGGAATAAAGGAGATAAAAGTGTTAAATTATATTTTTAACATGTAAAGAGTAAGAAAATGTAAAATGTATCCAAAAGCATTAAATGATAGATAAAGAACAAAGTGAAAAATAAAAAGTGAGTGGCAATTTAAGAAAGTTTTCATACTCCATATTTTTTAGGCACACAAAAAGTGAATTGTGCCTTACAAAACAGGACGGGGGAGTAACAAAATCTGATGGAAAACAAATATGGACCATAGTTTTAAATTATGGACCGCAACACATTTTGCACCTACAATATTGCGGTTGTGGTATGCAGCGCAACTGCATTGGACCGCAATGGCGGTGAGATTTTGATTTACGGGAAAAAATCACAACGTAACCGCAATATGGCAGTATCGGGCCACATCAAGCCGCATCGGACCTCATTGGGGATACACCGGGACCACAACACTAATTTATCTATTTTCATATTTTTGTTAAATGTAAAAACAATTCACATTGCAACAGTCGCAACGACAATCGCGGCCGCAATTTAAATCCTTGATATGGACTAAAGTGTAAATAAAAATATATGATGATGGTTAATTAATAACCATTTAACAAATATGAATTTATAGTTGATTGTGGTTAGTTCTTAATAAAAATTTATTATATTCAACTTGATTGATTATGTAAATAATTCACAATATCTATTGCAGAATATATATAGTTAGTAGTATATTTCATTTCAATCGTATCTAATTGACGTGCTATCGGGTCATGCTCGAACTTCACACTAGTACAACTTTTTTTTTGCGGATAAGATCTAAAGTGATGATAACTTACAAATCACAAAGTGCTATAACATTCTTTGTGCGAAATCAATACTGTGGGACTTGATTTGGAAATATTTGAATGGTAGTGTGAGTAATTAAAAATAAATTTCTTTTCAATATAAAACTGAAAACTTTATACATATAAGATTTTTGAAGTAGATACATTGTTTTTAAACTTTATTCAGCTCTGCGTACTCATTATTAATATCCTTTCATTAAAAGGTATATTACTTTCTATCTTTTGTTTCACCCTGAGATTGCTAACCTGTATAAATATCGTCACCTACAAAGACAGAATTATCAAATAACTTGATATCATGGCTTTGAAAATCAGTATGATTATTTTTACTCTTATTTGTCTTTGCAACAACGTTACTCATGGAAAAAGGAGAACACATAGTCATAGCCTCGAAAGAAAAAGGGGATATCGGAGGAGTTCAGTCATCACTACTCTCAAGGTATTCTTAAATAAGTCAAATTTTTCCTCAAAAAAAGAGAGTCCAATTTTGTTAAAGAGGGTGATGTCAACCCCGCTTCCTTGTTTGTCATGTGAAATTCCAATTTATTTTATTTTTCAAACTATTATAATTATCTTATGCTGCACTTTTGTCCAAAGTGATTCACTCTTTGCGGTGATGCTTTTTTTTTGTTTATGTAGCAAAGTGTCATCATTTTTAACGACTAATATTTAATGCACATTAACCGTCAACTTAATCATATTTAGGATATAACAGACAACAATTGGTGCATGACGCACAATAAACATATAGAAGATCGATAAATCATAATTTAATTCACAAGTTAATAATTAAAATTTTATGCACTAAAAATGAAGTTGATTGAAATACACAATACATAATATCTAATGCACAAAAATCGAAAGTTGTTGAAAATAAATGAATGCATATGTTAAACTCTAATAATATCTAGCACAAAAAGAATGAAAATATGTTGAAAAATAAATAGTATTGTGGTGAATAACGTTAATAAGGAATCTTTCAAAAAAAAAACGTAAATAAGGAATGTGGAAATAACTTAGCATATAAGTGGAAACGATTCTTGATCAAATTAGGACGTTTTTACTTGGATCGTAATTTGTTGGTTTGTTCTGTTTAAGTCTGGTCTGCTCTGGTCTGTATCTGGTCTGGTCTAAATTGTCCTGGTCTGGTAAACCTCTGATCTCTCTGTTTTTTATAACTACGAAAGTCAGGCCTGGTCTGTTTAAGTCTGGTCTGATTTGGTATGTTTAAGTCTGGTCTGGTCTGTTTATGTCTGATCTGGTCTAGTTGAGGATTGAAAAAAGTCCAAGTAGAACCATTCTTAATGAAAAAACCCATGACATGCACTTACCCAAACTAAATCAAAGCTATATGTTTACCAAATACCTATTATTAAAGTTCATATCTAAAGAAGTGGGAGTTTAATATCAATATATTCAGGATTAATTCTCACTTTTTACGTTAAGAGTTGTTTTCATTTGATCCATAGTCTATATTCACATTTTAATATTCACATTAATATTCACATTTTAATATTCACATTTTATTTTTCATTTTTACACTTACTTTGTCAGTGACATAACTCTAGTGAATTTATTTTAATTTAATACACTTACCATGGTGTTTTAAATATGTAACCTTGACATATTTTAACTAAACCAAAGAAAAAGTAAATGGTTATGTTAAAATTAAAGTTATTTTAGAAATAATCTTGATAATTTACACTTTAAATGATATAGGTCAATATTTGGGGAAGGAAGAAATGATTATAAACTCACTATTTCATTTCTTTTTGTTTTAAAATAATTAAAAGTTATGATATAAATGTAACTTTTACATCATTGTACCGAATAAAAGAAAGCAGAAAATAGCATATCAATATTTGATAAAATTAAATATAAAATGATGTACTCCCTCCGTTCTTTTTTAGTTGCAACGGTCAACATTTCACATTTGCCAACGCACGTCTTTGACCGTAATTATATCTTAATTCTATTAGTAAAAATATTAAAAATCGGATTTTGAAAATTTGTAATGAGATGAATTGAATAATATTTTTTTTTAAATAATTTTCATAAAATAATAGCGTAAAATGAAGTCAAAGTAGAACATGTGAATAGTGTAAAATTCAAGATTAAAACGAAACGGAGGATAGTATATTTTGTATTGGATAAGTAAGAACATAATTAAATTACAACTAAATTAATTTTTTTCTTTACCAATTTAATATAAGACTTTATTAAACCACATAAATAAGTATACTGTATTTCATAATCACAAAATAAAACTCTTTTATTGAATAATGTTACATTAAAACCCACCCGGAAGGCGGCGTTTCGTCCTCTTCCCGGTCGACTTTTTTGATGAAATCTTTATGGCATGTTATTTATCAAGTCTAGTTTATCCACAAAACAATTCAACTAAAAATTCAATCAGGAATGTTGGCAAATAATTTTTGGAAGTTAACTGCGTTTTATATGTATCATTTGGGCGCAATTATCTTACAAAAATCATTTGACGGCATTCCCGATTGGATTTTTAGCTGAAATATTTTGTGGATAAACTAGACTTGATGAGAAACATGTCATAAAAATTTCATCAAAACATTTCACCAGGAAGAGGCCCAAATGCTGCCGGACAGACGGCGGTTTCAGTCAGGAATTCCTAACCGGAAGAGTACTCATATATATATAACAAAGTCCACATTTTGATTACAGACTATTTCCGGAGATACTTATGACTGCGTAGATATTTATGAGCAACCTGGCATGAATGATCCTAAAATGGACAGGGACAAACTTAAGGTATGTACGTTTGCTATTGTACTCGATGATTCGATCCATCTAAAAAAGGTATTCTTCTTTTTTAGTTGCCATGGTTATTAAGGTTATGCATTAAATTATATTGAACATCTTCGTGTTACAATGTGCACGATATAGATGTAGCATGAGACAGATAGATACATAAATATTAGTTAACAAAATATCTCTCTAAAGAATTTCGAGATCTCATCTAATGAATTTTGAGGCTCTGGTTTCAAATGCAAAATTGAGGCCCTATTTGGTTTTAATTATTATTAATATTGTTATTGTAATACTATACAATATAACTACGGAGTATGTTATAACAAATGATCTGGTCAGCGATGTAGGTCATGTCAATAAAATGTCAACTTAAAATTTTGCTAAATTGTATGTGCAATATTTTTTAATAATTTATTTAACAGAATTCCCGATTAAGCTAGAATTTTGTGGACATAATCTAAACTTTATGAAGAACATTCTCACAAAATTTCATAAAACAAAACGACCCGAAAACTCCTCAAATGCGATTGTCTGTATGGGACAAATCAATTCTCACAATATTATAATGCCACTATTGAAAACATTTGGAACTTGTTAAAAACAGCTTCCTACTAATGAGGAAAAAATCTTTAGCCAGTTAGCCACGTAAATATTTTATATATTAGGAAAATGGAAAGATTTTTTGGCTTGAAAGAGGCAGAGAAAATAATGCAAGTATGCGACCGACTAGAAGTATGCAAAATGTAGTGACCCTTCCATGACACCTCCTTTTCGCATGGCTATTTGCCAAACGACCTTCCTTGACAGTTTGATCAAAGTCAAAACGCCAAAATCATTTGAAAAGCCAAAAATGATTGAGCTGCCGTTACCCAAACACATTCATACTATATAAGATTTTCCAAAAAGGAAACTTATTTACAAAAATGTAACTACGGAGTAATATTTATAATAATGCAGTCTCACTTTCAATTAAGTGTAAATTGAAAATAAGTTACTATGATAAAGTTACAACTGTGAACACTACATTTTAGGATGTCACATTTTTGTAAGTAACATTTATTTAGTCATATATATGTACTTATTATGAGCCGTTTGGAAACACTGAAATTGGTTGAATCGACGTGTTGTCTGAATTGGCCGATTCTGCTCAATTATGAAAAAATTATATTTAAAATGTATTTCATTAATCAAATAAAGAAAAAATTAAATAAAAACAGGGAAAATGGTTCTCTATAGTAACTTCGGCAAGTTCAGCTAGAAAAGTAACTTCAATCTTACATATTTTGATTATTACACAATTCAGCGTGCGAAATCAAAAGTTATGTGTTTGGTTAAAAAGTTGACTGATAAGCGGGAAAAGCAGAGTCACTAAACGGGCTCTTTATATACTCCCTCCGCCCATAAAATTGTTCACTGTTTGATTTGAATCAAAATTTAAGAGAACGAGAATAAAGTGGAAATGTGTGGTTGTGCTTGAGTAAGAAACACGTAAATCAATGTTAGCCACACAAAACATTCCAAAAAGAGACACGATTTGTTTTGGGACATCCCAAAATGATACTCCCTACATCCCGCTAAGATTGTCCTATTTTACCTTTTCGGTTCGTCCTACTAAGAATGTCTCATACCAAATTTGGTAAAGTTTGTGTGAATCTAAATCATTTTTACTTTATTCTTAAATTATCAATTCAATATCAATCACATAAACAACTTTTTATTGTTTGCGTGTCACTCCCTTTTGTTTCATTGTTAGTGGGACAGAGGAAGTAAGTAAGAAGACTTTTATGGGACACATGGAGTACTTTGAGATAGAAGAAGTTACAATTTTCTAGTTGGTTTCTCAATATTTGAAATTCAAATGACAATGTTAATTGTGTACAGATGATTATTGCCAAGGAATTAGAGAAGCAAAATGCTATACTTGCCTCGGAGGAAGCCCAAAGTTTAACGGCTAATTCGACAGATTTTTACAATTTCAACCCGAGGGACATATGGTTAAACAAAAAAGGATGTCATGTGGGAAGTGTTCCCATTCGTCGATTGTCTATGAAACAATTAAAAAAGATTCAAGAGCTACACGAAGTCCAATACACCCCCTTTCAAAAGATTGAAAACGACTCCTACCTCAACACAGGAAGCTTTCTTGATGTAAGAATTACCAACTTCTAAAGCTTCATATCATCATATATATAACCAAGTTAAAATTACCCACACGGGTAGGTCAACAGTGACAGTTGAGTTGAGGTCTCACGTTCAATCCTGATAGCGACGATGTTGGATGGCTCCTTATGCGCACCAGGCTCGAATCACCTCACTCAAAATTGTTTGACATTATACCGTTATTTATTTTCCATCATTCTATTAGGTCGGATGCGTGCGTCTGGGGTGTGCTATTCCCCCTTTTGGGTTGAAGTTAAAATATTTATATTTTAGCCTTACAAGAAAATTTTGTCATCACCAAATTTTGCCTTACAAGAAAATATCCCCCCTTTTGGGTATTATCGTGCCGGAAGCTCCTTCAGAGCACTTTATAGGTGCAAAAGCTACCATGACTATATGGAATCCCAAACTGAGGGGGGATCACCAATATAGTTCAGCCTCCATATATGTGGAAAATGGAGATAATCAAATAAGATCTGGATGGATAGTTAGTTATTCTTCTATTGATATTGAGTCGGATTTTGAATATATTTTGAAATCGGTCAAGTGATAAGTGTATGTCTATTCTTATTTATTGTGTTGTGTTTAACTTACTTTTAGGTATACCCAACATTATATGGTGATTACAACCCTCGACTGTTTAGTCGATGGACGGTTAGTGTCTTTGTATTTCTTCAATTTATACCATTATTACTAGCTAGTTTATTTTAGTTATTATTAGTGTTATCAATGTTAGATTACAACAAGTAACCCACTTTTATCCTATCAAATTTACAGATAATTATGGAAAAACGGGATGCTATGTCAACCATTGTCCAGGATTCATAATACTTTCTAACTTTATACCACTAGATTATGCATTTCCAAGATCGTCTGTATCTGAAGGAACGCAATATGATGTTACCATTGAAATTGTCAAGGTATGATTTGAATAAATTCTTTACGTAAAATTTATCACTGAAGCATGGTAATAATTCTCCAAAAAAAGAAGAAAAGTAATGGTAGAAATGATTTTATCTTGATATCCTAAACCAATTGTTTTTCTTTGCAAAACCATTTTTTTTTTAATTTATGATTTTATCTTTTAACAAAAATGTACTCATATTTGGAGTTGTAAAATAATAAGGAGATTTTTGACTTGCGGAACGGATTAGATCCGAACAATTATAAAAATGTCCGGTTTCTATATAGAGTTTTGCTAGAGGTACCCCATTTTGTACCCCAATTTGTACCTCATCCTATGTTTGTGGCTCACAAAAATTCAACCCGATTAAATTAATTGCTCTATTTTAATGAAGTGCCTTTGTGAACCACAAACATAGGGAAGGGTACAAAATGAGGTACAAAATGGGATAGCTTTAGCATTTGTGTTCTATATATATACTCCGTATATGGTTATTATTTGAAAAGGCTTCGCTCTAGTTCCATATAGCCATATAGGGGTGCAAATGAGCCGAGACGAGCCCGAGTTTATGTAGGTCCGAGCTCGAGCTCAAAATATATTGCATTAGCTCGAGCTTAAAAAATCTGGGGTCGAGCTCGACTCGTAAATATTGACATGACTCGATTCGGCTCGACTCGGCTCGATAAATTTGGTTCATAACTCAAATGTTACAAGTTTGATTAGCTCGAAAGTTCGGGTTGAAACTAGAGTGTAAGTATGAAACCATCTTTGAATATTTGTGCTTAGTATTTGCAAATTGAAGTTTACATGTCCAACAACTAAAAGTAGAGTAAATGTTGTCCAAAATAAATAAAAAATGATCAAATCATGATGATTTAACTGAAACTAGAGTTACGGGAACGAAAAATATAATATCTCCCCGATCCTCATATACATTTACTAATCGGTATTATATTAATTAATTTATATTAAATATATTATATATACTAATATATATTATATATTAATTTATATTAATATTCTATATATATATATATATATTAAATATATAAATAAGTAAAACTAGGCTCGTGAGCTAGCGAGCCTAAAATTAGTAGGCTTGTTTATGGCTCGACTGCTTAACGAGCCGGCTCGAGCTCGGTTCGAGCTCGAGTTTGACCAAACTCGATCCGAGCTTTGACCGAGCAGCTCACGAGCGGCTCGGCTCATTTGCACCCCTAGTTCCATATAATGGTTATGTTTTTTATTGATGAAAATATTTTGTTACTAAATCATTTAAGAACCGTTAATTGATTAAATAACTATGTACATCCATGTAGGGGTAAATAATTAAAATACTCCAAACTTTGAAGAGGTGTGACATAAACACCCCAAACTTGCATATGAAATTTAAATACATCAAACTATATAAAAAATTATTTTAGGACCATCCATGGTCATGTATTATTTCTTTCAAAACTATTAATTTTTTGTGTTTATTTCATAATTTGATAATTTTTAGCATTCATAAAGATACAATTAACACTACTTTAGCATTTTAAGCTTCCATTGTAAAATAAATAGTATTACCCACCACTATATATAATTCTAATGTTTTAAATTTGCTATTTTAAATTATGCATTTAACACCATAAGTTTACATTTTTGAAAGAAATCATACATAACCATGGTGTTAAAATAACTTTTTATATAAAGTTTGGGGTATTTAAATTACATATGAAAGTTCGGGATATTTTAATTATTTCCCCATCTATGTATCAAACATGTAAGTATAACGCTTTATATTGGGTATTTATAAATTTAGACTTTTGAATATGTAAATTTGGCCAACTAATCTAGTTTTTCTTTGTTGCTCATTTTTTCTTGTAAGTGTGGTTTTACTTGTTAATGATTGCTTTTTGTGTACAATAAATTTTTTAACGTTGAAAATTTAATTGTTACTATCTAGTTAAATGAAAGAACTAGATTAAAAGCCCGTTTGTTGTTCTTGCTTTTCGTCTTTATCAACCTTATCAATCAACTTTTTCACCAAACGCGTAATTTTTGATTTTGCGCGTTGAATAATGTAATAACAAGAAAAGTAAGGTTGAAATTACTTTTCTGGTTGTATTTACTGAAGTTACTGTAGATGATCATATTATCTATTTTTTCATTTAATTTTTTCTTTATTTTAACAATAAAAAATATTTTAAATACTACTTCATAAATTTTAGCTAGAACTTCATAAATTTTAGCAACCACTTAAGCTAGAACTTCATAAATTTTAGCAACTACTTCAGCTAAAACTTCATAAATTTCAGCACGATCAGCCGATTCAGCCAATTTCAGTATTAGCAAACGGGCTCTAAATATTTTTACAATACACTTTCTCTGGATTGCTTACTAATAAATTCGTCAAACTAATATAGTGAGTGAGATGTGAATAGTTTTTTTTGTGCGTGTCATCCTTTTTATAGTGAGTGAGATGTGAATAGTTATTGTACGATTACAATAATACAATATAAAAACTTAAGTACACAAGCAAGTACTCTTAATAAACATTTAATTGATAACAATTTAATGTGAGTGCAATTAATATTTGCATTATACCACTTATTCATACTCCGTATATATTAGTGGTAAGTATTAGAAAACTAAAGATACAAAATCAAATAATAACTTTTATTTGTATATAATTTCCATTGAATTAATAACATGTAACAGAATGACAAAAAAATGTAACCCATATTTTAGCATCCAAAAAAGCCTACTTGATTACCCAATGTATTAAAAAAACTGTACCACATACATCATCTCAACAAAAATACTTATGTGGGCAAGTTTATTTATTTTTTCAATGTAACTTTTTTTTTCAACAAAAATACTTATGTGGGCAAGTTTACTATTCATTGCATCGACATTCTCATTGTGCATCCACATAATGTAATCAACATATGACCAGTATGATCAATGAGCAACTGCATGCACCTCCTACATATTCAATCGAAATCAGTGGTTTTGTTGAAATGACATGTGCTGCTGAGTGGCAATAATAATGACAAGTACTCCGTATAATTTAAGTGTATAAACACATTAGTTATGATATTCTTGAATATGTAATGGACCAATTTTAAAAAGTAAAAAAATGAAAAACATAGCAGAATACAATAAGTTAAAAGAACTTGGCAACTAAATTTTAAAATAAACAGGTACTTTTATTTCTATTTCGTGCATGTTTTATAGACATAAATATCTACTTTTAATTTTTGTACTATTTAAAAAGATTTTAAAAGTCTCTAATTATATGTTTGGGACATGACAACTTATAAGAGTTTTTTTCAAAATAAAGATGCATAAAACTTTCTGATTCATCAAAAAAGGTGTCGGGGTCAAAGAGAGGAAAATAAGTCTGCCGTCATTTCATTTTATATATTCTATTATGTAATAGAATAACAAATAGAAAATCTTTTTTCTTCATTTTCACATTATTAAATTCATTTTTTCCCCTCCCAAGGGCAGGTTCTTACGCACAACTCACCCGTCTGTCACTGGTTTGAGAAGCTATGTACGCTGAGTACGTAGCATCCGAGAAAAGTCTGTAGCTTTTTTGCATTAATTAGTCACAATATCTTGTATATAAAAAAGAACTAAATCAAACAGACAACCTTTTATCAAACAACTACCACCTTTTCGTGAAGATTTTTTCGGTTACTAAAAGTTACGGAGTAACATTTACTAAAAAGTTCACAAATATATACTACGTATATCTTTTCACCTACTTGTGCGAAACACACCCTTCATAGAAATAGAAGCTTATAATGACTTTTTATACGGGTGTCATTCATTTATATGTTTTGTAAGATATATATGTGCATAATGTTATGTTTCAACCCTTTCAAAAAAATGTTATGTTTCAACATAAACGTTCGATCATTAGGTTTCATCAGATCCACCCGGGTGGTACCAAATGTTCAATGGTCAATCTCTGGGTATGTGGACATCTTCAATATTTTCCACCATGAGTGAAAGTGCCATTCAATTGCGATTTGGAGGGGAATGTTTCAAACCTGAAGGTGAAGAAGCTAGTGCTCAAATGGGAAGTGGTGCATTTGAGAATGCGCAATATGATAAAACTTGCTACATGCGACAAGTTTCTTATACTGATCTTGTATATGGCGGAGCTAATCTCGACAATGCTAGGGTTCAAGTCCATGATTCTAGATGTTACTATGCAGGTGGTAACACATATAACACTAAAGATCCGTGGTATGCATACAATTTTTTCTTTGGAGGGCGTGGTGGTGAAGACGAGGAACGTTGTGTGTATTAATAAGACTAGCAAAGTACGCACTACGTGCGACTGATGCCCAATGTATGACTCAAAAGCAATTACATTTTTATATTTTTTGGAAAATAAACTTCCATAAAATAATGTTTTGGTATAATAATTATTTTGCATAAGGTGTTTTCAAAAATAAAAACAATCATCTTTTGGATAATGAATAGATGTTTTGGACTTTGGTGTTTCGAAAGCACAGATATGTTAAAGCCAGCTCTACACTGTGAGGTCAATCATATATGCAACTGAAAAATGACAAGTACAAGATCATGCATTTAGGTTTATTTAATTTACTTACTTGCATATGCAGGTGCTATTGGGTAATGTAATGAAAAAAACAATTTGATAGTGCCAATTGTGTTTTGAAACTAGTTTCTCTAGCTCATGAGAAAATATTCTAGATTTGTTGATGTAAAAATGCAAAATTACAGTTCCAGAAATATTATACACTATGTGATAGAGTATATCTAGAGAGAAGTGAGAGCTAGAGAGAGAAGTGCAATAATATGCTTCAATAGAATGATTTCGTCACCCCTACAACTACTCCCAAGGGGAGTATTTATAGAGAAAATTAGGGTTGGGCTCCCAAGCCTTGAGCTTGGGAGGCCCATTTACAACTGGACCGCTACTGGGCCGAATACAAAGCCACTAATGGGCTGTACAAATGAGTAAGTATATAATCCGATTCTGTGAGGTCTTCGTGGCCGACGAGGGCGTGGCCGACGAGGGCACGCCCGACGAGGGCGCGGCCGACGAGGGCGCGGCCGACGAGGGCACCCGGGTTCCTTGGACTCAGGACCATAATCCGAGTTGGTCCCTTTCCGGCCGACGGGGGCGTCTTGGCCGACGAGGGCGCCACTCTGTTGTCTGGTGCTTTCTGTTCTTCCGAGTATGTGGGTCCGGGGGCTCAGACCCATATACTCCATCAGGAGTCCCCCACTCTCTAAGCTGAGATGTAGACGAAGTGAGGGAGAGTAGATTCCTATGCTTTGGCGCCCTTGGCCGTTATCTGTTCCTTGTTGTGGACAGGGAGGCCATTTTTTACTTGATGTCTTTGTTCTTGGACGATGAGTGTCCTTCTTTCAATGGTGGCCATTGAAAGGCACGTTTTGCTTGGGCGTTGATGGTTGAAGTTTGTGTTTGGGCCGATGAGGCCACTGAAGTTATTCCTTGCTTTGAGGACGATGGCGTCCTTTCCTCTGGGTGGCCGATGAGGGTGTTTGCGCACTTCTTTTGGCCGTTGCTAGTTGGCCTTCGTGTTCTTGGCCGAAGGGCCCGTCAAGATTAACTGTTGGCGGAGGACGATGAGTGTCCTCGCCTCTAGTGGCTTGTTGGCCATCGCTAGTGACGTTATGGGCCTTTGGCCGATGAAGTTCCGTTGTGCTGTATGGATGATGTGGCCATGCTTTGTGGTTACCTTGTTTGCATTCTCTTTTGTTTCGTTGAGGCCGGTGTAGTCCCCCCAGTCCCCCACTGCTTCAGGCCGAGGAGTGTGAGGGGTGAAGGAGTTGCTTGAGTCCCTGGCCGAAGCGGCCTCTCCGTAGTCCCCCTGAATCCAACTCTCATGGCGATTTTCTGGCCAAGGTAACCCTGTGGGAGAACCCTTGTGCGCAGATCGCTTGTAGAGAGTTATCATCAAAGGTTATTACGAGGGGCCGATGGCTTTTGGGCTCTCTGGTCCTTTGATCTTGTGGCCGTTACGTTCCTGGCCGTTGCCGTCTCCTTATTGTTTGGCAGTTGTGATCTTGGCGAGCAAGTGGGACGTAGTGGGCGCTTGCTGGCATTTGTAAAGCCGGTGAGCGTGTGTAGGCCGTGGAGTCCGTCCTGCCAGTGGGCTGTTGATATTGAGTTTGGTCCGTTGGTGACGTGGTCGCCTCCCATTGGTGGCCGTTGGCGTGGCCATTGGGGGGGTGCCACGTGTAGTGACCGTTGGGTGGGGGGTTCTATAAATACCCCTCCCCCTCCGACGAGAAAACGTATTTGCATTCTGAATTTGTCGAAGTGCTGGCCGATTTTCTAGAGAGATAAACTCCCAAGCCTGTTCTTCGCGTTCTTCGTTGTTCAAGGTTAGTGTTCATCGCGATCTTCCTCATTTTTCATACTTTGCTTCCTAGGTTGTTGATCTAGTGTTAGGCGTTTGAACACCCTTAGATCTTAAGTTAGTCTCCTTAGGCCCGTAGTAGTAGTTATGAAGAGCTTGAACGAAGACTACTACCCCTACGACGACCAGCCCTCCACGAGGTCGCTTGACTACGAGGTACTCGAGGAGTTTGAAGAGGAGATAGAGCGTTTAAGTCCCTACAAATCCGGAGAGCCGGTGGACGAGGAAGGCGAGGACGAGGAGTCCGCCTCCTTTTCAAAGGGTGAGGACGCAGGTGCGTCCCGAGTGGTGGACGGGGCATCCACTTCAGCTGTCATTCCGTGCCCGAGGCCGGTGTCCGCCGTTAAGGGAGCCGCCAAGCCGAAGAGAGTGAGGAGGCCGAAGAGTGGGCCCGGCATCTCCTATCTGGATCTCACCAACATCTACCTGATCAAGCCGGAGAGCAGTGCGGCCGACTATCTTGTTGCCCAGATGTACGTGGGGCCGTTCGGGCGGGTTAGGGCACCCAAGCCGACGGACCATGTTCTTCTGCCACCACCGCGATACTTTGGAGTATACCCGATGAGTTTTGCTAAGGGGTTGAGGTTCCCCCTTCACCCTTTCATTACTGAGTACCTGGACATGGTAGGGCTTCCTCCGGCCTTGCTGACGCCGAACAGCTACTCCTTGATGGTGGGGTTCTTGCTCCGGTGTGAGGAGTTGGGCTACAAGCCGACAACGACACTATTCATGAATCTGTACCAGATCGGCCGAGGAAGCCACAAGAACTGTGCGGCCTACGCTACTCTTCAGCAGCTGCCGAAGAAGAGGAGCTTCACGGATTTGCCTACGTCCATTCATGGGTGGAAGAGCAAGTTCGTGTTTGTGTCCATTGGTGAGAGTGGCACCGAGTTCCCCTCTCTCGGCCATACCAGGAGGTTTAACCTGCACGACCCGCCGAAGAGCTCTATTTTGGACGCTCAGGTGGAGGCTTTCTTGGAAGGGGGGCCGAGGAGCGTGAAGCAGTACATTACTGAGTACAAGATGGCCGCCCTCGGCTTCTTGAGGTACCATGTCTATGGTGACAAGGAGGATGACCTCCAACTCTGGCCGAGGATGACCACTACCTTTGAAGAGGCCGATGGCCCGGATTTGGGCATTCCTGCTGAGGCCGATGGTAATTACCTCTTCGGCTTTCTGTCTTTATGTTTTGTTCCTTTGTCTTACTAATCTGTTTGTTTTTCCTTTGTAGACTTTGCAATGGATCGTCGTTCCATAATGGCTATTGCCAAGGCCAAGGCGGCCGAGGAGTTGGCTGCTAAGGCGGCCGAGGCGGCTAGGCGTGCCGCGGCCGATGGGGGCGGGGCTAGTACTGATGCGGCCCCAAAGCTTGCTCCATCGAAGAAGAAAAGGCCGGCCACTGACGGCCAGAAAAAGTTATTTGAGGCCGGCCTGAGCGCCTCGAAGAAGACGAAGAGGGCTCCTTCCCCTTCTCCAGCTACTGAGGCCGGTACTCTGGCTGTCCCCAGCGTGGACGATAGTGGTCCTGTCGTGGACCTTACTGCTGTTGTTGATGCTGCTCCATCACTGCCTCTCGTCTAGGAGCCGCGGACGAAGAGGGCCGGCAAAGAGATTGCCGGTGCCACCTACCAGAAGATGGTAGAATACCCCGTCGGCGGGGGTGTCTTCGATGACGTCGTTCTTGGCCATGACGTCCTGGCGCAGGCCATGCCGGCCAAGGATCGGGCTTACCTGAGGAAGCTCGGGGATGTGAATATCTACGAGGGTGGCATGGACCTCCTCGTCCAAGTAAGTTCTCTGCCTTGTACTGTGTACTTTTCTCGTCGTCCGTGTAGAGTCGTTTGCCTGATTTTTGTTTTCCTTTTTTCTGCAGAGTGCCTTTATGCTCATGGAGAGCCATAAGAGGCAATACCGAGAGGTAGCTCGCTTGAAGGAGCTGGAGCAGAAGGCTGCCTCGGCCGACGAGGCAGTAGCTTGCCTGGATCGACTCCGGGAGGATGCCAAGGCTTTGCAGCAAAGGGCTGATGAAGCCGCTGCAGCCAGGGACGATGCCCTAGCCAAGCTCGAGGAGAGCAAAAGGGAGCTTGTGGCCGAGCGGCTCAAGAATGAAGAAGCCGTGAAGGCGAAAGTTGAGGCCGAGGCCGCCGCTGTTAAGGCTGCTGACGAGGTCGTTGAGCGGTTCCTGGCCGAGGGGTGGAAGGCCGATGAGAGGCTCCCCTGGTGCTACGAAGTGGTTGCCGCCAAGCTTGAAGATTGGGGGATGAACTCCCCCGCCGGCCAGGAGTACTTCAGTAGGGAGATGGCCGTCTATTACAACATGGGCCAGGAGCGGATGCAGAGGCTCCTGTGTCGGCGGCTGTCCCGTGCTCTGAAGGCCATGAACTACACGTCCGGGTGGGCCAGACGGAACCTGAAGCTGCCAAAGCTGATGAAGGATCCAGAAGAGCAGGCCAAGCTTCCTCTGTCGGAGCGTGAGTCTCCTATTGAAAGCTCCGGCCTCGGCGAGCCGGATTACACCGAATTTGATTTTCTGGACGACGCCACCAGTACTGCACCCGCCGACGGCCAGGAGACTGAGGCCGAGGAGGGAGCTGACGAGGTCGAAGAGCCAGCCACGGATGGAGGTGCCCCAGAGGCTTGATCGGCTACTCCCTGCTCCTTTGTAATTTGCTTTTCATTTCTTTGTCTAACTGATGTAATGGCCGAAGCGCCCCCAATTGTAATGAATTGATTAAATGAAAGAATTTTTGCCGTCCTTCTCGGCTTTGAATCCATTGTATGCTTGTTTGCCATTTGTCATTTCAATTCTAAAATTTGTCCAAGTGTCAAGGTCATAACTTGGGTCATCCGCGAGTGTCCGCTACGTCCGTGAGGTTGTCCACCCTGTCCGGTGGCCTGGTCGGCTTGTCTATCGTTGCTTTACTATCATAACACTTAGGAATTTTTTCAAAAATTTCCTAAGTGTTTTGGGCTCAAAAAGCTGCTTTCTTCCCAGTCTGGTGGCTTGGTCGGCCTGACCGTCATTGCTGTACTATCATAACACTTAGGATTTCTTCCAAAAATTTCCTAAGTGTTTTGGATTCTTGTAGTTGCTTCCCTTTCGGCCTGGTGGCCTTGTCGGCCTGATCGGTGTTGATGCAGTATCATAACATTTAGTTTTTTGGATCCACGAAGTTGCTTTCTTTCCGGACTGGTGGCTTCGTCGGCCTGAACGGTGTTTCGTTGCTATCATAACACTTAGGAATTTTTTCAAAAATTTTCTAAGTGTTTTGGGATCCACTCGGGTGTTTTCCTTTCGGCCTTGACCGTGGTGTCCGCTCCGTCCTGGCGCTCAGTCTCTCCTCACTATTGGCAGATGGTTTGGGTGATTTGCCAAGTGTTGAACCAGTGTCGTTGTCGGCCTGCATTCCTGTGTTGTGGCCGATAAGGGCACCTTCACCTTAGTCTTTTGGACTTTGAATTTGTCCTAAGTACATATGCAAGGCGTAGGTAGCTAACGGCCTTGGAATATATATGTACCCGCTTCGTCTAGAGTTCTTCCACTTGAGTACTTGGAGAATTTTCCAAGTATAGATGTTAGGCATTTACTTCTTTGCGGTACCGCTGTCGGCCAAGGTCTGGCTTGTGGCCGATGAGGGTGCTGGATAACGAATGACTTTCCAAGGAGATGGTCCTACCCTCGTCGGCCACGCCATGGTTCCTTGTTGAGGAACCCTCTTTTTTTTTCCTTCTCAGGATTTTTTCTAAGTGTCTGGTACACACTTGAACCGATTCCCAGAGAACTTTCGCTTGACCAACAGCCTCGGTGCCAGTGCCTGTATCGGCTATCCTGGGTGCTGTGGCAAGTAAGGATTGTTTCCTGATTGCTTGATTCTTCCGCGGGTGTATGCAGTGCCCGCTTCGTCCTGGTCATCCTCAGGATTGTGATTCTTTGTTTCATACCAAGCGTTGGTGCTTCAAAGGACTGTGGCCGATGAAGGTCACCTCTCGCGTGTCACCCAACCGATGTGGTTAGGGTTTTATAGGCGTGTGTGTCGGCCTTGATCATTCCCTTGTAGTGCGTGGACGTGTCGTCCATGTTACCTGTTTGTGGTACTACACTTGTGTTCAACTGATATGTACGTGGCCTAGTTGGGCCTGAGTTGTGGGGATTTTATTTTTTCATTGCTCGAGGCTGGCAAGTGTGCACGGCCGTCGGCTTCCCTCTTTTTCCTTTGTATGTTTTTTTTTGTTTCGGGGGGTGTCCTTCTTTCAGGCTTCGGCCGAAGGGTGTGCTCGTCCTTCGGCCGGTTCGGACTTCGTTTATAACGTCCGTGATCTCAGGGCGGGTCCCGTCGCCTATTTATGACGCGGGCTAGACTTTTGGTCGGTTTCCAACGGCTGTCGTTGCCCATCCCTGAGTTTTGGGATTTTGTCACCTCGGCCATGATTTCAGGCCTGTCGTCCTGCGTTCTGGCGCGTGGACGACGCGGTGAGCTTCCCGTTTCAAGACGTGGGCCGTTTGCGGGCCCCTCGTCCTGGGGACATCGTCGGCCATACCTGAGTGTTTCACTTCTAGGTTTACGGGGCCAGGATGATGTGCTCTCTCAGCTAGGCCTGAGCCCTTCGCTGATACAAAATACAATGGAGTGCCTGAGCTTGTCGCTCGTAGGCTGCAAATGCAAGGGGCCATGTCGGCCAGACCTGAGCCTTTCGCTCTAAGGTGGCCGACGAGGGCACCTGCTAATGTTTTATCGTGAATTTCCAGAGAAAAAATTAGAACATGATTTTATTCATAAGTGGCTCGAGGCCAAGGGTGGCGTTCAATCAGTAACCCGTTAAGGGGTGAGGGCTTCGCCGTCTACACCTCCTTCGGATTACTGATAAAACTTCACCAGATGGTGTACATTCCATGTTCGTGGTACATTGGACCCATTCGGACGTTTAAGCTTGTAGGTGCCGGGTTTGACCACGACACTGACGATGTAGGGCCCTTCGTACTTCAATGCTAGCTTGCCACCTTCTGTCGGCTGGCTTGCTTCTCTTCGGCGGAGGACGTAGTCCCCTACTTGAAATTCCAGGGAACGTACCTTGGCGTCATAGTATGATTTTACTTGACGCCGGTAGTTCTCTGCTCGGACGTAAGCTTGCTCACGCCTCTCATCAACCAGGTGTAGGTCAATCTTCATGTTCTCTTCGTTGGTGTCAGGCTCATATTGTTCCACCCGTCGGCTGGGGATGGCAACTTCTGTGGGCGCCTTTGCTTCAAAGCCGTAGCATAGGGCGAAAGGCGTTTCACCTGTCGCCCTCCTCGGCGTGGTTCTGTAGCACCACAGGATGTTGGGGAGCTCGTCGACCCAACTGCCTCCTGCGGCCTGGAGCTTCTTCTTCAGCCCCTCCATAATTGTTCTGTTAGCGTTCTCGACCTGCCCGTTGCCCTGAGGGTAGGCAACGGAGGAGAAACGATGCTTTACCTCAAACTCCCGGAGGAGTTCTTGGAAAGGGGCTGCCTCGAATTGGGTGTTGTTGTCTGATATAATCTCCTGGGGGACGCCAAAGCGTGTGATGATGTTCTTGTAAACAAATTTTTGGCACCTGGCCCCCGTGATGCTGGCCAAGGGTTCCGCCTCGACCCACTTGGTAAAGTAATCGACGACGACGATGATGTAGCGGTTATTCCCGGCGGCTCTGGGCAGGGGGCCGACCAGGTCAATCCCCCATCGGGAGAATGGAATTACGGTGCTGACAGGGGCATAGTTGACAGCTGGCCGACCAGGGGCCTTCTGGAGTACCTGGCATGTGGTGCACTTCCTGGCTAGGTCAGCGCAGTCGCGTGCCATCGTCGGCCAGAAGAAGCCCTGGACGACGAGACGCCGGGACATGCTGAAAGGCCCCTGGTGTGAGGAGCAGACGCCACAATGAACTTCTTCCATGGCTGTGTCGGCCTCGTCCTGGTGCAGGCATCGGAGGAGAGTGCCATTATAGGACCGTTTGTAGAGTTTGCCATCTTCGATGGTGTAGCTTGGGGCCCTGAGTTTGGCAAGTTTGGCCCTCTCCTCGTCCGGGGGCAGCTCCCCCGTTATGATGAAGGTGGCGATGTCGGAGATCCAGTCCTCTGGTCGCTGTTGGACGCACAAGACGTGGCTGGCATGGATGCTGGACATGCTCAACTCCTCGATCTTGGCCAACTGGGAGATGTGCTCCGGGGTGTCCGAGCTGAGCTTGGAGAGGATGTCGGCTTCGGCGTTCTCGGCCCTGGGGATCTGAGTGATCTCGTGGGTTTCAAACGCTTTCAGCAACTCCTCCGCCGCTTGTTTGTACTGTTTCATCCGGCCTTCCTTTGCTTCGTACGATCCCTCCACCTGGTCCACTACCAGTTTGGAGTCGCACTTGATTTTGAGGTGCTTGGCCTTGAGACCGGCGGCGAGTCTGAGACCGCTGAGGAGGGCCTCATACTCGGCTTCGTTGTTGGATACCCTGAAGTTGAAGCGGATGGCATAGTAAGCTCTGAATCCTTCAGGGGATATGAGGACGACGACGCCACCGCATGATTTCGCGGCCGACGAGCCGTCAGTGAACAGGGTCCACGTATCGTCCGGCTCCGGCCCGGAGTTGGCGACGGCCGTCTCCCTTGCTGTGCATTCAATGACGAAGTCGGCCAAGGCTTGCCCTTTGATAGATGGCCTTGGCTTGATCTCAATTTGAAATTGGCTGAGGAAAATTGCCCATTTCACCATCCTCGAGGAGCTGGTGGGGCTCCTCATGAGTGCGCCGAGAGGCTGCTGGGTTAGCACATGGACGGTATGGGCCTGGAAGTAGTGTCCGAGCTTCTTCACTGTATGGACGATGGCCAACACCGTCTTCTCGATGGGGGAGTACCTGAGCTCGGCCTCCCTGAGTGTCTTGCTGATGTAGAAGATGGCCTTCTGCACCCCTTCGTCCTCACGGATGAGCACGGAGCTGATGGCCAACGTGCTCACCCCTAAGTACAAGAAGAGGGTTTCGCCGGCTCTAGGCTTGGAGAGCACGGGTGGGGACGACAAGTACTTTTTCAATTCGTCGAATGCCTCCTGGCACTCCGTCGTCCACTTGAAGCTGTTGGCTTTACGCATGATCTGGAAGAAGGGGAGTGCCCTCTCGGCTGACCTGGAGAGGAACCGGTTTAGGGCCGCCAGGCGCCCTGTCAGTCGCTGTACCTCCTTGACGTTGCGGGGCGGCTCCATGTTGATGATAGCCTGCGTCTTCTCCGGGTTTATCTCGATGCCTCTCCGGCTGACCATGTAGCCGAGGAACTTGCCACCCTGGACGCCGAAGGCGCATTTCTTGGGGTTGAGGCGGAGCCTGAACTCCTTCATTATTTCAAAGATTTCCCGGAGGTCGTCGACGTGGGAGGTGGCCTGCCTGCTCTTGACGATCATGTCGTCGACGTACGCCTCCATCGTCCAGCCAAGGACCGCTCTGAAGATCTTGGCCACCATCCTAGTGTAGGTGGCGCCGGAGTTTTTGAGTCCGAAGGCCATGACGAGGTAGCAAAAGATTCCCTCTGGGGTCATGAATGTCGTCTTCTCAGCGTCATCTTCATGCATGGAGATTTGGTGGTACCCTCTGAAAGCATCGAGGAACGACATCAACTCGCACCCCGCCGTCTCGTCCACCAGCTGATCAATGTTGGGGAGAGGGAATGGGTCCATGGGGCATGCCTTGTTCAGGTCAGTGTAGTCAACACACATTCTGAACGTCGGCGGTTTTTGTGCGAGGACGACGTTGGCCAACCATGTCGGGTACTTCACCTCTTTGATGTGTTTGATTGAGAGGAGCATGGCGACCTCCCCTTTGACGAAGTCCCGCCTGTCGGCGGACAAGTAGCGCCGCTTCTGTTTGACCGGCGCGGAGGCCGGATCGACGGTCAGCCGGTGAGTGATCACCTGGCGGCTGATGCCTGGCATATCGTCCGGGCCCCACGCGAAGACAACGGCGTATGACCGTAGGACGAGGAGGATGGCGTCTCGTTGGTCCTGGGGGAGTTGCTTTCCGACCCTGAGAACCCGCTCCGGCCGGGAGGTATCCAGGGGGATCTCCTCGACCTCCTCGGCCGGCTCCGCATGTGGCCTCTCCTCGTCCATGGCGACGGCGGCCGTAATGGTGTCTATCCGCTGTCCTTCCCTTTCGGCCGGCCTCGTTAGCTTGAGATAGCAAGCTCTGGCTATCCTCTGATTTCCTCTGGCGTAGCCGATGCCGTCATTGGTGGGGAACTTCAAGCATAGGTGCTTCATGGAGATGATGGCCTCCAAGTCCTCCAGCGCTGGCCGGCCCAAGATCAGGTTGTGGGCGCACTGGAGGTTGACCACCATGAACTCCATGTCAATTTTGGCATGGTGGGGGCCGTCACCGACTTCCACGGGGAGGACTATCGTGCCCTCGGCGTCGATAGAGTCCCCGGTGAAGCCGGATAACGGGGTTTTGATCGGCTTCAGCAGAGCTCTGTCCAGCTTCAGCTGCTTGAAGGTGTCCAAGTACATCACATTGACGGAGCTCCCCGTATCGATGTAAGTACGGTGGATGATGGAGTCACCGACCTCACATCGGATGACGAGGGCGTCCCTGTGTGATTCCGTACCCGGAGGCAGATCCTTGTCGGTGAAGGTGATCGCCTCCGTTCGCTGCTTCTTCGGCTGGGGGGGAACGTGGGACACCTCCCCAATGTAAAGGGATTGGGCCCATTTCTTTCTCTGAGTGGCGGAGTCCCCCCCAGTGTTCCCACCTACGATGAGGTGGATGTGATTCTTCTTCGGTGGAGGCTCTTCGAAGTCCTCGTCATCGCTGAGTCTACCAATCTCCCGCTTCTTCGCAGAGGGTTCGCCCCCATGTTTGCCGGTGTTTACCCAAGTGTTCTTGCGTGGGCCACCTTTGACAAACTGGGAGAGTTCCCCCTGGCGAATAAGACGCTCGATGGCTTTTTTCAGTGTGATGCAATCGTCGGTGTTGTGCGACGAGTTCTTGTGGAATCGGCAGTACGTGCCGCCCTGATGGATGGCAAGGATCTCCTCGGCCGGCCGAGGAGCCTGCTCGATGAGGCCGTGCTTCTCGGCGTAATCGAGGATGGTGCCGACCGGGTGGGTGAGGGTTACCCCCGGCCGTTCCAACCTCGGCCGCCAGTGGCGGTCTTTCTTACTCTGTCCACCAGAGCCGTTACGGCCCTGGGCACCCTGGCCGGCCGGGGACGGACCCGGGGCCGGCGAAGGATTTGTCTTCTTGGGGGGATGGCCCCCCTCTCTCTTGTGATTGTGGAGCTCGTCGGCGTCAGCATATAAGCCTCCGCGCTGGAGCGCCTTGGCGTACGATCTCGGGGGGTCGGTGATGAGGCTCCTAGCGTACGGGGAGCTGCGGAGGGCTCCCTGGTACAAGGCGAGGAGGGTGCGCTCATCGGCCCCCTCGACCTCCTCGGTCTCCCTCGTCCACCGATCGATGAATGACCGGAGGGACTCCTCGTGCTGCTGCTTGACGGAGAGGAGGTGGGTGAAATACTTCTTGGCGCGCTTCCTCCCGGCAAAGTGAGTGAGGAAGCGCTGGGCGAGATCCTGCCATGAGTCGATGCTTCCTTCTGGCAGTCCGTTGAACCACTCGTACGCTGGCCCCTCGAGAGTAGAGAGGAACCAACGGCAGAGGTATTCGTCGGACGCGTTCACCATCAGCATGTTGTTTTGGTAACGGCTGAAGTGCTCCTGGGGGTCTGATCGGCCATCGTAGGACTTGATGGCGTTCCCCCTGTACTTCTCAGGGATGGGGGCCGAGAGGACCCTGTTGGTGAAAGGGGTCCTAGTCCTGACCTGAATGATGGGGTCACCCCGCCCCTCGGCCAGCTCCCTCTCCAGGGCGCTAACTTTGTTCATGAGCGCGTTGAGGCCGGGGTCGTTGGAGGCGCCGGCCGTAGGGATGTTGGTCGACTGCTTGGCCTCCATTTGAGCCAGCCTCCTTTCCAGCTGGGCGATGACCTCGTCCCGGGGGTCCCTATCGGCCGCGGCGGCGCCCGGCTGGTTTCTCCTGCGGTCGTTGTGAGCCGCGTTGATCTGGTAACGCACGTCGTCCTCGTGCAACTTCTCCTTGCCCTTGTCCGGGCGGGGCTGGTCCGCTGTCCGGGACACAGACCCCAAACTTTCCCTTGGCGAGCCAGGACGAGGATCACCAATCCGTCCCGCCATCCTCTCTGAAACCGGACGACGGCGCGTGTCACCTAGCCTATTGAAGGCAGAGGCTTTTCCACGCGCTGGGGTCTGCCCGGGCCGAAGAGGGGAAGCAGGGTGGGAGTGGGACGACGCCGTGTCCTGGGCCACAACCCCCTCGTTGTTGCCTATCTGGACGGCCAACGGTTGGGGTTGAGTGACGTTCCCCCCAGTCCTTGGCAAGAGTGCGCTGAGGACGGTGGGGTTCTGAGCCAAGCTGGCGATGATAGCCGATAGTGCGGCCTGGACCTGAGGATCTACGGACGGAGAGGCCGCGGCCATAGGCTGGGCCGGGGCGTGATCCGTCTTTTCAGCTCGCTTCTTGTCCAAGCCGAGGCGGGCATCAGGGGCGCCGCCGTTGAGTTGGTTGCGGAGGTCCGTTGTGAGGTTGAAGGCCTCCTGGAAGAGATCTCCTCCGCCGGTCTGGTCGGCCGTGGCGTCCTCATCGTGCTCCCTGGGCTCTTGGTCCTCAGGGATGACTTTGCTGACGAGGTTGCGGTTTGACTTAGTTCTCCCCATGATCAGTGGTTAGCTGTGCTTGGTAGCGACGAAGGGTGCTAACTTGATTGTTCTAGCTCTCAACGAGAGCACCAAATGATAGAGTATATCTAGAGAGAAGTGAGAGCTAGAGAGAGAAGTGCAATAATATGCTTCAATAGAATGATTTCGTCACTCCTACAACTACTCTCAAGGGGAGTATTTATAGAGAAAATTAGGGTTGGGCTCCCAAGCCTTGGGCTTGGGAGGCCCATTTACAACTGGACCGCTACTGGGCCGAATACAAAGCCACTAATGGGCTGTACAAATGAGTAAGTATATAATCCGATTCTGTGAGGTCTTCATGGCCGACGAGGGCGTGGCCGACGAGGGCACGACCGACGAGGGCGCGGCCGACGAGGGCACCCGGGTTCCTTGGACTCAGGACCATAATCCGAGTTGGTCCCTTTCCGGCCGACGGGGGCGTCTTGGCCGACGAGGGCGCCACTCTGTTGTCTGGTGCTTTCTGTTCTTCCGAGTATGTGGGTCCGGGGGCTCAGACCCATATACTCCATCACTATGTTAAATTAAATTCCCCAACTAGATTCACAATTGAAATTACATGTCATTTCATTTTCTTCATAAAGTTGGGGCATCAGTGGCTCTTATATGATGCAGCCAAAGGAAGTGAAGGATTGACTTGTTACCCTAAGTAAAACGATAAATTCAAGAACTAGAACACAAGAATTTACGTGGTTCACACGAGAGAGCAGTGTATTATTATGTCGGCGTCAGGGTTTACAAGTACATAAGAGTCGTTTAAATAGGTTTAAGAAAACCTAAACACAATTAAGAGCCGCAGGCCTGAAAAACATGTTGGGCGTGTCTGGGAAAAACGAAGAAATATTAATTAAATAAAATTAATTAATAAATAAAATAGCTAAAAGAAAACTGAAAATAGATGGAACAGAGTTTATCCAGAGCTCGTGCTACGCACGATATCCTTAAAACGTATTCGTCGCCTCCCACGGAGCTAGGGCTTATGAGCATTAACTTTCGTAACGAAGGCAACAAAAGTTAAGCCCGCGCAGTTCTGCCGGTCTGGAAAAAATTAAGGAACGTTACGGGAAGAAACAAAAGTTAAATCGTATCTTTGAATGGTAGATTTTTCGAACGGCACTCGTGTCCGCAGGTCGCCCGCGCACACGAGTCGTGTGTTTTCTTCTCTGTTTCGAGATTTGATCGGCACTCCCCTGCGCGTAAGAGAGAACATTTACCTTCAGGAAACTTAACTCCTTAAAAGAGGCTTCCCTTTATAGGGGGGTGAAAATTCCTTGAGTTTTCCGGTGTGGTATAAAACACACTAGAAACTCATCTTTTCCCAGTTTTTCCATTTCACCGAGTGAACTTTGAGAATCAATTTCTCATTCACCCGTTATCCGTTTTGAGTGTACCATATATCGAATTGTAGCCTTTAACAAGGACATTCCGAAACCACTTTGACCCGACCTAAATCGGAAGTGGACCCCACTCAAATAATTGCCCCAAAATAACCATTTAATTCAATTTTTAACACATTTTTCCAACAAAACAAAGCCCATAATTAACTTTTCCCGCATACCCGGTCGGGTAAACCCATGTACCCGGTCGGGTATGTGATCTAGAGAACCTTTCTCCATGCTACCCGGTCTGGTAGCCAGGCGGGTAGCCTTCACTGTCAAGATACCCGGTCGGGTAAAATACCCTACCCGGTCGGGTAAAATACCCTACCCAGTCGGGTATCACTTCCAGAGAGTTGCCCGAGTAAAACCATCCTCATACCCGGTCGGATAATCTAAGCTACCCGGTCGGGTATATGCTCCACTCTTCAAAATAAGGCTCCATCTTCAACATGACTTAGATCTCAAAAATCCATCCACCGAAAACTCAAAGCATGAAGAAAGTATACACTCTGTGAACTCGGTATATCAGTCATATTACAAAAGAAATTTGTTTCATATAACAGATTAAATCAAAATAAAACAACTCATATAACTAACTATTTTCCCTACAATAGACATGTTTATTTTACGTTTCCTCTTCGTGTGTCTAAAAGTTTGACCAAAGTCACCATGTTGCACGCACGTTTTTTAACGTTATGGTATTCATAAAGTTCACTTCAGAGCATGCTTTTTGTATTCAACTCTTACACATTTATAGCCTTCTTTGTTAGCAATAGAAAAATAGGAAGGAACTATCACAAAATTACTCATATAGCTAGGAGTGACCACATAAAGAATGCTATCAATAACCCATTACGTACAACTAATTGAGAAACTTTTTTTTTGTTGCAAAAAGTTAAGAAAACGGTAGTAGGGTGTGTGATGTTTAAGGTTGCTACCATTAATCTGATTTAAGCACTAAGTATACTACGACTCTTTACCTCTATATTTTCCACTAAAGTTTTAACCAAATTCAATTCATCAGGGGCGTAGCTAGGGGGCCAACATAAGCCCTGACCCATCCCAATTTTCAAATTTGTTTAAAATTTTAAGGATAAAAAACTTGTAAATATTTCCAAAAATATTATTTTATCGGCCCACCCCAATATCTGCCACTGATCAGGTTGCACGCATGTTGTTGAACTTTAAAGTAGTCATAAGAATCCAACTGAGACTTTTTTATTATATTGAACCCTGAAACACTGCACTCATTGCCTTGTTTGATATTAATAGGGAATTAAGAAGAAATAATATTCAATATACATGACTAATACATACTTACCTTTGCTTAAGTAACAAATTCTAGTTTATAAATAACAGTATTTGTCCCATATAGCAGTATAAAAATAATGCTAATTAACTGATCGACTTTGGCAATTTGAGTTTTTTTTTGCAAATGTTAAGCTAAAGACATTGCAATCTTTTGAACCCGAACTCTTGTATTTGCCTTGTTTTTTAAGTAAAAAACTATTTCAAGATTTTGGATAATCAATAATAGGAACTTAATTAATTATCTTTTTTAGTTTAGTGGAGAAAGCTATTCCGTTTCATTTAAAAAATGTCAGGATAATATACTACGGAGTACATTATAAGAGTCTTCTTTTCAAGGAACTTTTTCAGTGAATTTTCTAAAACTGAAAAAGTATGAAATTCTTTAGTCCATTCGCTAGATAGTTATTGTTAGTTCATTTGACTTATCAAAATTATTTGATGTAAAATGTGAGTAAGATTGTTTTAATGTCTTGTTAACAAATGGGCAGTTGAAAGTCAAGGGAAACATTGTATGATGTTGTAGCGATTTTAAAAAAATGGCATTTTTCAAAAATGGAATAGATTATTCCAAGTTTACAAACAGCCATTTATAAGGCTTTTTATCGAACAGTTCATGAACACGTGCAAAACGAGTGTCTAAGTGAAGTAAAGATTATATTATTCCAACTCTATGGCATTTTTTAATGGAAGAGATTATTCCATGTTTACAAACAGCCATATATAATGCAATTTATCGAACAATAAGAACACTTTTCAAAATGAAAATATATGAGGCATAGGGAGATGTAGTTATAGTAAATACACTGTAGTCAACAATATCAATTACAATACTATTTTGAATCAAAAGTAATACGCTCGTTACATTATTGTTAATTTAACAAAAAGATGGACACATGGAAAATTCATTAGAGTCATTTTAAGTTTGAGTTGCAAGCAAAACTAATTCAAAAAGTTTTGAAAATAATCCCTTGTTTGAAGAATGAAAAGGTAGTAGATCAAGGGAGGAAGTGAAATAGAGGAAGCCGTCATGCATCGCACTTCTGATATATACAAAGTGTACTGATACGGGAAGTTATTCAAGGGTTGAATAATTAAAAACACTCTAAATAGAATAGACACAAACTTGTCAATTGTTGTTTCGTTAACGGAAAAAGAAAAAGTTGGACAAGTTTGCGTCTATTCTATTGTGCGTGAATGATACATCGAGTTCTTGCTCAGATTCATGGTACATCACAGTGAATGATGTACTCCTGTAGAGGAAAGCCTAACTCTTGGAGAAAACGTTTCAATCATTTGAACTCCATCCCAGCTTCTACAGTGGCAATGTATTCAGCTTCTGTTATAGATAATGATAGTATGCTACACACTTCTGCAACTTAGATTTCCACGAGATGGCTCCCCCTGCTAGTGTGAATATGTAACTTGAAGTAGATTTTCTACTCTCAAGATCTCCAATCATATCAGTGTATGTATAACATTCCAAGATTGGTTTCGTTCCCCCGTAACACACTCATAGTTTAGATGTACCCTTTAGATACCTGAGTATCCATTTGATGGTTTCCTAGTGATCTCTTCCTGGATTTGATAAGTACTTGCTTACAACACCAACAGCGTGACAATATCAGGTCTTATGCACACAATTATTTCATACATTAAACTTCCTACTGCTAAAGAGTAGGGCATCACTTTCATCGTCTCCTTTTCTTTCTCAGAAGAATGACAATTTTCCTTACTCAACTTGAAGTGATTGGCTAGCGGAGTGCATATAGGCTTGGCATTATCAATGTTGAACCTTTTGATCATGCGTTCAACATACTCCTCTTGTGATAAGAACAACTTCGTTTCCTTCCGATCACGAACAACTTTCATGCCCAAAATTTGTTGTGTCAGGCCCAAATCTTTCATATATAAAAACTTAGATAAATCTTGCTTCAAGTTGTTGATTAGAGTCATATCTTAGCCTACTATCAGCTTATCATCCACATAGAGCAAAAGTATGATAAATTTTCATTTGGGAACTTCTTTAGGTACACGTAGTGGTCTGCAACTGTTGTCTTGTATTGGTTCTTCACCATGAATAAATCAAAATTCTTGTACATTGCCTTGGGGCTTGCTTGAGATCGTGAGACTCTTCTTTAAACTACAATAAAGATGTTCTTTCTTTGGAACTTGGAATCCCTCGGGTTGCTCCATGTATATTTCTTCTTCCAGATCACCATGGGAAAATGTTGTTTTCACATCCATCTGTTCAAGTTCAAGATTTAGACTGACAATCAAATCGAATACAACTTGAATCGACATCATCTACACAACTGGTGAAAAAATCTCATCAAAGTCAATTCCTTACTTTTGTTGGAATACTTTGACCGGCCACGAGTCTTGCCTTGTGCTTCACAATAACCATTGTCTTCTTTCTTTAGCTTGAAAACCCTTGTGTTTTTCAAGGCTTTCTTTCCTTTAGGAAGTGGTACCAAGTCATAAGTTTGGTTCTTCTGCAAGGATTTCATCTCATCTTCCATGACTGTCCACCAATAGGAATTGTCTTGATGAGATTGAGCTTCTCGAAAGCTCTCTGGCTCCCCCCGCTGTTAAGAAGGATCCATTCAGAGGTTGGGTATCTTATTTTTGGAACTGTAGCTTGTGTAGAACGTTGAACTTGAGCGGTGTCATCAATGCCTTCAGGTGAAGGCTCCCCCTGCTAAGGAATTTCTTCATCTTGATCATCATCAATATCTACTGGGCCATCATTTACTTATTTAGTATTACCATTCATTTCCTCATTGATGATAGGAACGTGTAATGCTATAAGGACGTCTTCAAGAGCATGAGAGATATGTTGTCTGTTGTCTGTTGGAACTTGGAGCAAACTCCTAAAATTGGAATTCATTGGAGGTCAATGAGGTATTAAAGATGATGTTTTGAAGACAAAAGAGCTCTAGAATTGGCTACGGGATCAAAAGAAGACGAATAGAGCTTGAAAACGGCAGTTAGGATGACGTTCTGTCAATCTTTCAAGCATATCTTTTCGTAGAAACATCCAAAGTGCACGATTCAAGTTCCATATGAAATATAACTTCAAGGGATACAAATCATATGAAGACACTGTGGCTAGAATCTGAGAGGAAAAAGGTGAAAAAATACGAGGAAGTCAGATAATCGTTGTTGAGATTTCAGGATGCGGCCTTCTACCATTTTATTCATATCTTTTGATTGGATGATTCAAATCCATTTTTGCAAGTTGTGATAGAAAACTTCATTCGCTTCAACCTTTGTGAAGTAAGCATAGTCAAATTCGGACAGTAAGGGTTCACTCCTTGCGCCCGAAGTCGGGCACGCCGTGCCCGCTGAAGGAAACAACTCGGTGCTACTGCGAAGGAGGCATGGACGTAGGCACGTCGTGCCCAACGCCGTGCATGTGCCGGAAAATCCCAGTTTGGCCCGGATTAGAAACATCCGGATTTTGGTTAATGTTAATGTTTTGATTTATTTGTATTAATATGTATATACTAATATAAAATAAATATAAAAGAATATATTATGTTTTGACATGACATTAGTGTCACTAGCCCCCACTTTCATTGACACTTTTTTAGTGTCTCACAAACTTTTAGTGACACTAATTTGGTGTCACTGTAAGACTTTTTTCTAGTAGTGTATGTATATATGACTAAAACACATGATGCATTGGTATCACAAAAATCTTTGTTACATATATATCACAGTCTCTATGATGTTTATATGTCATAATTTTGTGACACAAAAGTGACTTGTTAACGGTGACACAAAATTTAGTGTCACTCGCCCCGCTTTTCTGTGACACTTTCAAAGTGTCATTAAATCGTTTAGTGACACTAATTTAATGTCACTGTAAGCCATTTTTTTTACAAGTGATGCTACTAAGTTTCTCCCAGAGTTTGTAAGCACTCCTCTTGAGCAACATGATGTAATACACTGTGATCGATCCACTATCGGATTGTGCGACGGTTTTTCTGTTCATTTTAGCTCATTCTTCATATGTCTTTTTATCTGGTTTGGTAGCATTATTATCAAGAGCATCAACTAAATCTTTCAAATTTAGCAAATCCTTCATTCGAGGTTTCAACATGTTGTAATTTGTGGAAGTGCGTGCAATCATGATCTGATGATGATTTTTCCATGATAAAGTGTACAAATTCTTACGTACCTTACTTTACAAGCCAAATTAGGCCAAACGAAGCACACCATTGAATCCGGAATGACCAAAATTAATGGTAGGAACCAGTCTCACTTTTTTCACGAACCGGCCACAAAGAGGGTGAACCATGCTGTTTAACTACAAACCGGACCGGACCGGTTCAGGTTAAAACTAGTGGGCAGCCAACCAAGAAGATGATGTGGCACTTTAATGGCACGGATGCGTCACCGACCTGTCAACACTTAGCAAATGACGTGGCTCCGACAGGTGGTCAAACAACCAAGTGGTTGGTGATGTGGCAAAAGACTATTTCTGACTAGGCATAACGTGTTGCTGACGTGGCAGGTGACGGGTTGTCTTCTCCGGTGGGAATGTCGCCAGACGGCGGTATTGCAGCGGCAACAGTGGGCAAGAGAGAGAAACGTTGACTGGATGTTTGATGACATTTTGGTGGTCAAAAAATTCAAAAAATATAGGGCCTGTTTACTAACAATGATATTTTCCTGTTTTCTACTTCTGTTTTTTGTTCTCCAATTTTCTGTTTTTATTTTTCAGTTTTTCTATCTCCAGTTTTCTGTTTCTATTTTCTAGTTTTCCATTTTCAAATCTGAAAACATGTTCATCAATTTTTCACTCAGTTCTGTGATCATCCAGAAGACTGACACTTTATTTCACATGTTACTAAATGGTACTTACTAAGACTCGCGTTAATAAGTGATGCATAAAATAAGCAATGTTATAAGATAATGTTTACTTCAAAAGGTTTAAAACACCGTTTAACATTAAAATATCTAAACTAACCCTATACATATCAGGGTGGGGCTGAGGTAGGGAGTTGGGATAGGATGGCGGTAGTGTGGGGCCGGGATCAGGGTGGAGCCGAGGTATGGTGGGGGTAGGATGGCAGTAGTGTGGGTGGGGGTAGGATGGTGGTGGGGATAGGATGGCAGTATGGTGGGTGGGGGTAGGATGGCAGTATGGTGGGTGGGGGTAGGATGGTGGTACGAGGGTGGGGGGTAGCGGTAAGGTAAGGCCAAGGTAAGGGGCATGTGGGAAGGGGTAAGGTAGGGGTAAGGAGTAATATACGAGGTGGGTGTAGGGTAGGGTGGGTGGGGGTGGGGTTGAGGTGGTAGGGGTGGCGGTAGGGTAGGGTGGATTGGAGTGGGACCGATGTAGGGGCATGTGGTAGAGGGTGGGGGTAGGGTCATTGTAAGGAAAAGGGGTATGCGGGGTGGGGGTTGGGTGGGTAGGGTAGGGGTAAGGGGTAAGGTATGAGGATGGAGGTACTAGGATGGAATCGACATCGGAGCGGGAGCGGACCCACCACTAGGTTTAAGTATGCAAATTCATTGCAGCGGCCTCTAGCATATACATTTTCCAAATTTAGAAAACTAGTAAAAGTCACTTCTCCAGATCATAAAGGAAAAGAGAGACATGTCTCATTTTTTTCGTTTTGGAAAACGGTTTGGTAAGCGTGTTTTTCTGTTTTACTTTCTCCAGTTTTCTAGCAATTTTCTTTGATAAATGCGTTTCCTGTTTTCTGTTTTCTAGTTTTCCATTTTTCTGAAAAACTGAAAAATATCTGTGTTAGTAAACAAGTCCATATATTTGCAATCCTCTGAATGAGAGCTTACTAATGGTGAACTCAAAACATGATTCCGAAACAAAAAATATTTGAGCAAAAATCAGGGAGAATGACTTAATTGATAAAAGCCATGATTCTTTCAATTTTCCATAAATATACTTTCCTTCAAAGTTTTCTCTCTATTTTCCTTCGTATTTAGAGTTTTTTTAAAGGAAACATTCTTTATTTAGCTATTAGGAGGATTCAATCTTAGGACTTCACAACCAGAAAAAGAAATGTCTGCTGTCACTAATTTGTGAGCAGATTGATTTGCAGATCACTAAACAAAAGACATTTTATGAAATATCCCATCTAAGAATGCTCACAAAGACACAAAGTCGTACTATTGTGTTCATATTAAAGTGATCATTTTTTGATTACATTTTTACAATGAATAGACTTAACATAATTCATTGATCCATGAAAAAATTCAGGGTAAATCAAACTCATCCGTGATCCATTTAATACAGTTCCCCCATTCATTATTTTTTAGTTTTCGGATATGAATATGTAATCCATAAATTTTGTAGTTGATTTTCGTGACCAGGCATATTAGATCCATCAGGTAATACAGGACCATAATTGATTTTGATTAGCATGAATATACATACAATGGAATGATAAACAACTTTATAAATGCAGGATAGCCATCCAACTGGGGAAAAAATTACTTTGAAAAATTCATAAAAACGCGCACTTCAAGAAAACAAAACATCGCTAGAGGAAGGGGTTGAACCTTCGACCTTGTGGTTAACAGCCACACGCTCTAACCAACTGAGCTACTCCAGCTTGTTGAAACACTTTTGAAAACGTATTATCCTTTACCTATACAAAAGTATCCATTTTTCATAAAAAAGAAATGACATTGACATTGTGAATCAACGTCGTATAAATGCTATGTACTTCGTATATGCTTGGAATTCAATTGTTGAAAACGACTCAACCTTTAATAGACCTTTTCCATCCATAGATTTGCCAATACCACTTTTATCATCACTAATCCATATTGTGTCCTAAATATTTACAAAAAGTCTATCGTTACACACTTTTTATACACACACATACATACTATAAATACTTCCAAAAAAAATACCCCCTTTCCCCATCTAAACCACACGCGCGTACGTCTCAAAAACAAATCACACTCGATCTCAAAAAAAAAACTCCCTCTCCTCCACTTCGCGCAACCCTTCCCTTCATCCCGCGCCATAGACGATTCTTCCGCTCCCTTTCTCTTCATCTCTGCAACCGTCGAGTCTGTCCCAACCCCTCACCACAGATGACTCGTCCCCGCCAACCGCCCCCTAACCCGGCGGCGTTCCTCCCCCAACCCAGCGCTTGAAGAATAGGCGCTGCAATAGGCGTTCTTCCCCAGACCGTCGTCCAATTGTTCTGCAACTGGCGTTATTTCCCAGCTTAATCGACCCCCACGACATTCAGTTCTTGTGCAACCGGCGTTCTTCCCCAGACAAAGCATGGTGTGAACCCCACTTTCTAAAATGGCCGAAAGGTATAGTCTTCTATCCTTGAAATTTTTAGTGTAGATATAGTTGATGATGTTTATTTTCAGGGTGAAGCAAGATTGTTTTGTTTATTAAGTTTTGGAATCCATCTACTGCTTGGATTTTAAACAATACACAAATATCAATTTATTGTCTGTGTGTGTGGATATTGTCTGTGTAAGGTTGATTTTATGCCTGTTGAAGGACATATATATTGTAAGTGTGAAGTTATATGTAAAAGGATGTGCCTCCAATGCCTCCATTGGTTTGTGAAGAGTTATATGATTGTCTGTATGACTCTACATATGTCTGTGTGTGTTATATGATTGTCTATGTGACTCTACTCAAACAGGTCCAAATGACAAAAAATTCTAGGACTTTTGTTTTAACATATGTCTGTGTGAGTGATTGTTTATCTGTATGTCAGTGAAAGCTTGTCTGTGTGATTTAACATATGCCTATGTGCTAATGGTTTATTTTCTTACAATGATAGGGCACTTGACTTCCAGATTCCTTTGAGCAAGCATTTCCCTGCACATTATTCTTTGTGCTCGGACGTCAAACATGCTTCCAAGTACATTCATGAGATGTTGTCGAAGAAACAAATGGGAATTGTGCACATGTTGCTGTTACGGCTGGTGAAGCAACAACCTAATGGGTGTGAATTTGCAATCCGGCTTTGGACTTCGAGGAAGCCATCAACTTAGATGGGTGTGAATGTTTTATGTAGTATGGGTTTGATTGTAAACATTGATGTAACCTTACTACATACATTTTTTGGCCTCCCAAATATTACCTGCAGTGGTATGCCTTTTATATTGTGTGGGAAACACTGTGTGATAGATGTATATATACCGAGAATGCCTTTTTGTATATTGTGCTTCTGTGAAGAAAAGGAACTTTGTATGTGCTTTAATATGACTTTATATGTGATTTGTGGCGTATATGTCTGTGCTATGTGCCTATGTATCCGCTTCTATATTGTTTGAGAAAGAGTGTTTTTGCATAAACATTTACAATTCACAATGTTTGTAAAGTAAACTTTAATATCAATCCATAAACATATAGTGTGTTTGTGATGAACAAACACTCTGTCTGTGATTTGTGGCGTATATGTTTGTGCGATGTATCCGATTTTGTATTTTTTGAATAAGAGACTCTTTGCAAAAACAGTTGCAATTTGGGGAGGGTTGTTAAATATCAGTATAATATCTGTCAGTAACATATTTTGTGTCTGTGAAGAACAAACACTTTGTCTGTGCCTTAATACATAAATGTCCGATTACAATCTGTCATGCACATTTATATCAAACTAAGATTTAAATCTAAACCATTACAATTTATCATGTCATTACGTCCCCCCTATCCATTGCCATGTTGAGAGGTCGGTTGTGGGGTCTTGTAAAAAACA
This sequence comes from Cuscuta europaea, assembly GCA_945859875.1. Taxonomy (NCBI): domain Eukaryota; kingdom Viridiplantae; phylum Streptophyta; class Magnoliopsida; order Solanales; family Convolvulaceae; genus Cuscuta; species Cuscuta europaea. Next base: position 5,057,152 of record CAMAPE010000077.1, on the reverse strand, counting down.
TACACCGCTTCTTTGCTATCAAATTCCATACCAACATCCGAAGCTTGTATTGAACCATCCTCAGTCTCATTTTGCTGAATTTCTCCATGTGAACAACACAGAGAGTGGTATACTTACACACAGACAGAAGTATATATACACACAGACACACGTATATTAACACACAGAGATTTCAAACATAAGTACATTTACGCGGAGGCAGTGGTAGATTTACGCACAGATATAAGTACATATACCCACAGACACGAGTATATTTACACACAGACATTTCAAATATAAGTTTATTTACACACAGACATAAGTAAATTAACATTTTGAACACAAACAAGATTATATACACTTCACAAACACACAGACGATAGTATACACTACACAAATACAGAGAATTGTCTATGAAGAACAAAGATATATTTAAGTTGAAAGCCAATGAAATCAACAACACAAACTCATACCAAGCTTAGGGACTTCATCCATGGCCGTCACCGTCGGTTCTCCATCAAGTTCAGCCACCGCCGCCGGTTCTCCGTCAAGTTCGGCCGCCGCCCCCGGTTCTCCGTCAATTTCAGCCGCCGCAGGTTCTCCGTCAAGTTCTGCCACCGGAAAGCCACCAAAAATCATCCACCGTAGTGTCAATAATCGTTTCGTTCACAAAGCCACCAAAATCCATTGATTTTAAGGAGACGAAGAAAGAAACAAAGTTTGGGGTTATATGCCTTGAGCTGCTGCGGGAAGAAGAAAGAAAGAAGGAAGCAAGAAGTGAGGAGAGAGTCTGGGGTGAGTGGGCTGTTTCGCACGTGAGGGGGAAGGAGGTGGTAAAAAATGGTAATATTTTAGGTTATTTATAGTGTGTATGTGTGTGTATGAAAAGTGTGTACCCAAAGCAAAATTGAAATATTTAGGATACAAAAATGCTTAGGTCTACACCACTTTATTAGTGCGCACAGACATAATTATCTATATACAACCAATTCGTACAAAATTACAGAAGTTGTCTTTATACAGATAATTCTGTCTGTGTAGACACATAAAGTGTGTGAATAATGTTCACAAAAAAGTATACACCAAGCATCATACTTTACAAAATGAGCAATACTATAGCAATTCTTCTAATTAATGACTGTCCGAAGGCTACATCGATTCATGGCAGGAACTCGCCCAACGCTTCTTGACGCAATTTGCAGGAAGGCGCCGGTCAAGAAAACATTTCTCCCACTTGCTAACAGTGAGACAAAGGAAGGAGGAGACCCTTCGGGACTTCTTGGAACGTTGGACGACGGAGGCTGATAAAGTTGATGGCGCTGACGATGGGACCCTCCTGGCCCTCCTCCAAATGGTCCTTCGCTCCGGGAAATTTTCAAGGAGCCTCATCATTGAACCCCCCTGCAATTACATAAGGGCCCTGCAGCGGGGGGACCGGTACGCCGAGGCCGAGAAGATGGAAAAGTGCCATCACAACCCCGATCAGCAACGCCCTCAGCCAGATGACAAGGGTAACCGGGGGCCGGGGGCTCCCCATAATCAGTCCAAGGTTTCAGCACCCCCAGTGATCGCCCCCGGCACGGCCAAGCCAAGCCCGGGGGAGGTTACAAGGGAAACCCAAAGGCTTGGGCCCAACCCATTCTTTTGGAGCACCCTCGGACTCCCTTGACGCATACCGTCAGTGTCATCCTAAACTTCGCCGAGGAGAGGGGCCTTATAGAGCGCGACTCTCGCGCACCCCTGGAGGTATACGCCATCAACCCCAATTATTCTTATTGTCGGTTCCACCGCAACCAAGGGCACAACACCGACGATTGCCATCAGCTGAAGACGGCCATTGAAAGGTTGATACAAGCAGGCCACCTGTCCCAATTCATAAGAGGCCCTCCGCCTCAGGGGACCTCTCACTACCAGGGACCCCATAAGAAAGCAAACGCTTGGGTCAACCCATACACCATTCCCCTCGGCAACCTAAAGGGTAAGAACAGGGAGATCGGAAACCTCGATGAGGAGGAGGAGTACAGCCAGTACCAGGAGAAAAAGCGCCACATCCATATGATCACTGGAGGCAACATCGGAGCGGACTCCACCAGCCAGCGGAAGAAGTGAGCTCAATCGCTATACGTGGGGGAAGTCACTCATATGCCCCCGGTAAAGCGGCTGAGGGAGGAACCCATCACCTTCACCAACGCCGATCTCCCCCCGGCTTCCTCTCCGCACAGGGATGCCCTCGTCATTCGTACGGAGATCAATGACACCATCATCCACCGAACTTACATTGACACGGGCAACTTCGTCAATGTAATGTACCTCAGCACATTCAGAGAGCTGCATCTGGAGAGGGGGTCCCTTCGGCCCATCAAGACCCCTCTCACCGGCTTCACCGGAGACACCATTGATCCCGAGGGGGTCATTACCCTCCCGGTACTATTCAACGACGGGCTCCATAGAGCCAAGCTCGAAGTGGAGTTCGTCGTGGTCAACATCGACTGCGCCCACAACATCATCCTCGGCAGACCAGCCCTCGAGGACCTCGAAGCCATCATCTCCATGAGGCATCTGTGCCTCAAGTTCCCCGCCGAAGGAGGCATCGGATACTCAAGGGGGAATCAAAAACTTGCCCGCGCTTGCCACCTTCAAGTGACAAAGAAGGTTAGTGAGAGCGATTTTCGTATTGACACCATCACCAAAACCGTGGAGAAAGAAGAGAAAAGGCCGAGGGCTGAGCCCGCCGAGGAAGTAGAAGACTTCGCACTCGATCCGGCCAAGCCGGAGAGGGTTGTGAAGATTGGAGCCAAGCTCCCCGAAGACCTGAAGACCGGCATAACTGAAGCCCTCCGCGCCTACTCCATTGTTTTTGCATGGGGGCGGAGGATATGCCCGGAATCAGCCGAGGGTCATCACCCACCGTCTCTCGGTGGACCCTTCGGTCAAACATGTACAACAGCGAAGAAGACCCCTCTCGGCCGAGAGAAGGGATTTTGTGAAGAAGGAGGTCGCCATGCTCCTCTCCATCAAGCACATCAAGGAGGTGAAATACCCCTCATGGCTGGCTAACGTAGTCCTCGCACAAAAGCTGCCCACGTTCCGCATGTGCGTAGACTACACTGATTTAAACAGGGCGTGCCCCATGGACCCCTTCCCCTTGCCAAATATTGATGAACTGGTGGATGAGACCACGGGGTGCGAGATCATGTCCTTCCTCGATGCCTTCCAAGGGTATCACCAAATTTTCATGCACGAGGAAGACGCCGAAAAAACAGCCTTCATGACTCCCGAGGTCATATTCTGCTACCTTATGATGGCCTTCGGCCTAAAGAACTCAGGCGCCACTTACATCCGGATGGTGGCCAGAGTCTTTCAGACCGTCCTAGGGCGCACCATGGAGGCCTACGTTGATGACATGATTGTCAAAACCAAACGGGCATCAAGCCATGCTAACGACCTCCGGGAGATCTTCGCCATCATGCAAAAGTTCAACCTTCGACTAAACCCGAAGAAATGCACCTTCAGCGTACATGGAGGCAAATTCTTAGGCTACATGTGAGCCGGAGGGGTATCGAGGCCAACCCTGAGAAGATCCAGGCCATCATCAACATGGAGCCCACGTAACGTGAAAGAGGTCCAACGGTTGACGGGCTAGAGGAGAAGTCTTTACCCTTCTTCCAGATCATGAGGAAGACTGTCGGCTTCCAATGGACTTCAGAATGCCAGGAGGCCTTCAATGAACTAAAACAGTATTTATCTTCACCCCCTGTGTTCTCCAAACCCAAGGTAGGGGAGACCCTGTACCTTTACCTTGGTGTTAGCCCGACAACCATCAGCTCAGTACTCATCTGGGAAGAAGATAGCGTCCAACATGCCATCTTCTATGTTAGCAAGACCCTCAGGGAAGCGGAACTCCGGTATTCCCCTGTGGAGAAAACAGTGCTAGCTATTGTTTGGACTGTGAAGAAGCTTGGCCATTACTTTTAGGCCCATCCGATCCAGGTCCTTACGCATCAACCCCTCGGCGCCCTGATGAGGAGTCCCACCAGCTCCTCCCGAATGGTAAAATGGGCTATCTTCCTCAGCCAATACAACATCGACATCCGTCCGAGGCCTGCCATAAAGGGCCAAGCCCTGGCAGACTTTGTGACGGAGTGCACGGCCAGATCAGCGGTGGAAGAGGAACACTCGGCACCTTCGGACGAGTGGTGGACCCTTTATACCGATGGCTCCTTAGCCACCGGAGAATGCGGGGGAGGAGTAGTTCTCATTACTGCCGAAGGCTTCCGGGCCTACTATGCCATCTGCTTCTCCTTCAAGGTCTCCAATAACGAAGCAGAATATGAAGCCCTCCTCTGTGGCCTTCGGCTGGCAGCAAATATGAAGGCCAGAATGATCAACGTCAAGTGTGACTCCAAGCTTATCGTGGGCCAAATCTCCGGGGAGTATGAGGCCAAGGAAGGGAGGATGAAACAATACAAGGAGGCGGCTAAAGAATTGCTCAAGGTATTTGAGGCGCACTCTCTCACCCAAATACCGAGGGCTCAAAATTCTGAGGCCGATATTTTATCAAAACTCTCGGATGAATCTCCCGAGCACCTCTCCAAAATTGCAAGGATAGAAGAGCTGAACCTCTCAAGCATACACGCCAGCCCCGTCATGCAAATACAACAAAGACCGAAGGACTGGATCTCAGACATCATTGCCTTCATCACCACAGGGCAACTGCCCGAGGATGAGGCCCGCACCAAGCTAACAAAATTGAGTGCCCCCAGCTACACCATCGAGGACGGAAGGCTCTACAAACGATCTTACAATGGTACGTTGCTCCGATGTCTTCATCAAGATGAAGCCGAAGTTGCAATGGAGGAAGTGCACAGTGACACTTGTTCGGCTCATCAGGGACCCTTCTCCATGCCCCAAAGGCTCATAATCCAGGGCTACTTCTGGCCTACGATGGCCCGAGATTGCGCGGATCTTGCCCGAAGGTGTACCGCATGTCAACACTTCCAGAAAGCCCCCGGCAGGCCAGCGGTCAACTATGCCCCCATCAGCACATCTATACCCTTCGCTAAATGGGGCATAGACCTTGTGGGCCCTCTGCCGAGGGGTACCTCCAACAACAGGTACATCATCGTTGCCATTGACTACTTCACCAAGTGGGTGGAGGCTGAGCCCCTCGCCAGCATCACTGAGGCCAGGTGTCGCCACTTTGTCCTAAAGAACATTCTCACAAGGTTTGGTGTCCCCCAAAAAATCAACTCCGAAAATGGGACCCAATTTGAGACAGCCCCCTTCTGTGCCCTCCTAGAGGCATGGAGCATCAAGCACGCCTTCTCATCTGTTGCCTACCTCCAAGGCAACGGTCAAGTGGAGAATGCCAACCGGACATTACTTGAGGGCCTCAAAAAGAAGCTAGAGGCCGAAGGGGGAGGCTGGGTAGAAGAACTCCACAATATCCTATGGGCTTACCGCACCACCCATCAGCGAGCAACATGTGAAACACCCTTCTCCCTGTGCTATGTTACAGAAGCTAAAGCTCCCACTGAAGTGACCCTTCCTACCCGAAGGGTAGCCCAATATGATCCTGAAGTCAACAACGCCTACATGGCCCTCGACCTTCACCTCATCCCAGAACGCCGAGAGCAAACCTTCCTATGAGCGGAAAACTACCGAAGGCAAATCAAAAGCTACATCGACGCCAAAGTCCGCTCTCGAGAATTCCAAGTGGGGGATTATGTCCTACGACGAAAGGAAGCAAGCCAGCCAACCGAGGGCGGTAAAATGGCATCCAAATTTGAGAGCTCATACATCGTTGCAGCCGTCATCAAACAAGGAACTTACAAGCTCAAACGCCTCAACGGGACCGAGGTCCCCCGACATTGGAATGTACACCATCTAGTTAGGTTTTATCAGTAATGTTAGAGCGGCCAAGCCCTCGTAAATAATGAATGTACTCCCTCTGTCCCTAATAACTTTGCCAAGTTTGACCGACACGTAGATTAATAAAGTAAAAACTGTGTGGTTGAGGTTTGTGCAGAGGAGAAAGAATTAATTGGAACCACAAATTCTTTACTTAAAAGGGAAAGTGGCAAAGTTACTGGGACATCAAAAAAAGGAAAGTTGGCAAAGTTATAAGGGACGGAGGGAGTATTGTTCTACGGCCCAAGGCCTACAAATTTGAAGACACATTGAAGACACCAAGAACGAGAAACAAGACACGTATGAGCGGCCAAGCCCTCATGCAGACTCATGGCCTAAGGCCTTATTGCAAGACCCCTTGGCACCAAGTGCCTTCGACAGATAAGCGAAACACCAAGTGTTTTTAAGAAGACCCCTCGGTACCAAGTGCCGAGGGTACGTACTCCTATCAACTCTAGACAGCGGAAAACACCAAGTGTTTCCTTTTGAAGACTCCTCGATACCAAGTACTGGGGGGCTGAAACAAACACCAAGTGTTGTTTCTGAAGCCGTACCCCTCGAGGACGCATTCATGCCGAAGGCGCCACCTATCGGTGCCGGCGGCACTAGCACCCCCGACCATTTGCAACCAGTGTGTAAATGAAAACCCTCCGTTGAAACGCTTTCCGCGCCATTACCCCAAGGGTATGGCAGGCCACGGACTATGTCTCATGCCCAGGGAACGAATTTCAAAACTGGGGCGCTTTCCGTGCCATCCCCCAAGGGGAGGCAGGCTACAGACTATGTCTCATGCCCAGGAAACGACCCTTGATCCCCTCAGAACTCGGAAGGTTAACCCGAGGAGGGAGCTAATGGTGTATGTTGTTGCCTCCCGATAGGCCAAGCCTTATCAAGAAACCAAGTTTCTTGAAGCCTTCCCTTCATTACAAAAAAAGGGGGGTGAAAGGGAGTAGACTCAGCGAGAAATCAATGAGTACACAACTTCAACAAATCACAACAGGAAGCCCTTCGGCATCACATCCCGAGGGCTCCCCACGGGAACACCTCCGGTACGAAGAAGTGATTAATTCCAGAAGGCTGAAGTTATCAAAATCAGGAGGCATCTACTACACATTACCGGAGGCTAGTCTTACAAGCCAAAGGAAATTGTTCTAAGTCTACGAAGTTGGGTGCCTCCGGGACCACCACCCTTCACTGAGGGATCTCTTACTCAAGATACTGCAAATCGAAGGGTCTATTCACCGAGGGGCAAATCATGAATTATGGGAAATATTCTAAGTCCTAAATGGTTGGCCCTCAGCCAACCCATCATGCAATGAAGGCCAAGCCATTCAATGCAACTAAGGGAAGGCGTAGGCCGAAGGCCAAGTGACAAACAACACATAGAAAATTTTTCTAAGTCCTAGATATTTGGCCCTCGGTCCAATCTCCATGCAGCCAGCGGGGCCACACAACTGAAGGCTTGATGGAAGAACTACACTTAGAAATTTTTTCTAAGTCCTAAATATTTGGCTCTCGGTCAAATCTCCATGCAGCCAGAGGGGCCACACAACCGAAGGCCTGGTGGAACAACAACACTAAGAAAATTTTTCTATGTCCTAAACAACTAACAACTAAAACATCATAGTACGAAGGCATTCATTCACAAAGAAAAGACGAAGGCATACATTCAAAGATGAAAGCAAATTATATACAAAAGCCCGAAGGCGTCACCCATAAAAGAGGAAGGGAATAATGTAAGTGTTTGGTACAAACAGGCCGAGGCCGAGAGCTACAGATTGTCATTACAGCAAATTGTTCAAAGAATTACAAATACAAGATCATTCGGCGGTTTCTCCCTCGGCAACTTTGGAGATGACTTCTTCCCCGGCGGCCCCATCGCCATCTCCCCCATCATCATGGAGTCATCAGTCACATGCCTCTCTTTGCCCGGGGGGAGGGGGACTCTCACATCAGGCTGCAACGGGGGAAGGCCGTACACCACCGGGTCGAACTGATCAAGGGAGACGTTGAAGTGACGAGCAAGCCTCCGGTATATCAGGTGCTGAGTGAAGAACTCACCCCCTTGGTAGTAGCAGTCGCCTCTCTCGACCAACCACTCCTTACCGGGGCCTTCAACCCAGGCGTCGACCTTCTTCCGCACTATAGAGGAGACCCATTCTTCCCTATAACTGGCATCCCAGCCTTCGGCAGTAAAGGCTTCAACCGCGGCTTTCCCTGCTTTCGCTACTGCCTCATTCTTGACCCTCTCGGCCTCGTCGGTGGCTCTCTTGGCGGCCTCGGCAGCAGCGCTCTCGGCCCCAGCCTTCCCCTCGGCCCTGGCCTCTGCCCTGGTGGCCTCCATCTTCAACTCCATCTCTTTAAGGGCCACCTCCAGCTTGCACATTTCCCTAAGGGAAGCATCTTTTTCAAGAATAAGCTTCTTCGGGGACTCCTCCTGCTGGGCTCTCTGGAGGCGCCATTCTTCCAGCCGCCGGGCTTGCTCGCCGAGGGCTATGCAGGCCTGTAAACCATGATCAAGGGAGTCAAGCTATCATCCTATCATCCAAGATGTACTAAGGGAATGAAAAATAAGAATGAGGAAAAGAGACTTACGGTGAGAGAAGACCGAAGGATCTTGTTCTCGAGGGCCTCATCATCAAAGGTCCCGAGGGCCTTTCTATCCAGATCCGAGGTGATGCTCCCCAGAAAAGACTTCGGCTCTATTGTGTCGTACATCACTACAGTCCCCTTGACGAGGGGAACCTGCAAGGTCTCCCGAGGAAATTCCCTCGAAGGGTCGTTGAAAGGGGCCATCAGTGCGGCCGAGGCCGGGGGCTCGACAGAGGACCGATCCTCTATAATCACCACGGGGGCCGCCTTCTCAGCAACATCCCCGGCAACTTTCTGCTTCTTGGCAGGGGGCTCAACCCCCTTGCTACCCTTCTTCTTCTTCGTGACCCCCCCCCCCCCCCCCCCCCGACCACATCAGCGGCAGAAGCCACAACAGAGGGATCCGGTATCCCCTTCTGGAAGAAGGCCTCAACAGGCTGCTGGCCCGAAGGGTGCTTCTTCTGAGCTTGGGCTTTGCCCTTCTTCTTCAGAGCGAAGAGGGCGTTCGCATCCATACCAACACCTGCAAAGCAACAATAAAGAATTAAGCCCGGGGGGTAGAAAGCATGGGAATATATCAGAAGTACTAAAAAAGTTTCCTAAGTACGAGACTCAGGGCCCTCGGTAATCACCTCCGGCGATCTTGAAGGCTCGATCAAGGAGGGGGAACTTTTCATCTATCTCCCCCAAGTAGCGGTACCACCGGAAGCCGAGGGCATACAGATCCTCCTCGAGGGTGAACTCCTTAATCGTCACGTTCTTGTTGCGCCCCTCCGGGATCTTGGCAAGCTTAAGGCCATCTTTCTCGAGGGCGGCACTTCTTATCTTCTCATGCCGCCTAAAACGGTCCCGCAACTCCCTCGGGAAGGGGCTCTCAGCTAGCCTGACGTGCACCATCTCTCCTTCCTGCCTTTATTTGAGGAGGGCGCCTCAGTGACCAGCTTCCACTGGGCTACCTGCTGCAGATTCGCAAACCCCTCGGCGTTTGCATGGCCCCCTCGGCAGAGACTGAAGCTTTGGAAGAATTGGTCCAAGCTGGGGGTCACCCTCGGGTTCGGCAGAGGTGAAGAAAACCAGTGATGTAAGAATGACTGTTGGGCGTGAGTTGGCAAGGAAGCAGACCCACGAACCGGAGGTACTCATGAAGAAACGGGTGGAAGGGGAACCAGAGGCCCATGGTGACCGAGAGGATATGCACCGCTATACACCCTTCGGGAGCCCGGGAGAGGAGGTCTTCTGGTCCCGACAGTATTACTGTGCCCGAGGGCCCAACGTGCAAGAAGGAATAGCCCTCGGGCAGATCGATGGGCCTTCCCTGATCAGCAACGCTGCCCTCTTCTTAGGAACAGTGGCCTTCGTTTTCTTCTTCTTTCACGGAGAAACCCTGAGGGGCGTCGGGTTCAGGGGCCGGGTGGTGCTGGCCTCACCCACATTACGGGGGGGGGGGGGGGGACAATGACCTTCATCCTCTCTTTTTGCTCCTCCTGCTCAGCTACTTGAACGGCGAGGGCCATCTCCTCATCCTCATTTACTTGTTCAAAGTCCTCGGTGTCGACCTCGTCCCTGAGGTCCTTCTCCACCTCCATGGCCACAACATCATCATCACCCGCCGAAGGCTCCTCGCTCGAAGGCTCCTCGCTCGAAGGCTCCTCGCTCGAAGGCTCAACATCAGAGTAAGTTTCCGCTTCAACTGAAGGCTCCCTCGAGATGTCTTGCGAATCGCTTGCAGATGACATTCTCGAAAACTAAAGGTCGAAGGCTAAAGTACGAAGGCTTCCTAACCAACCCTAGCACTTAACCTAAGGCAGGAAAAACTAAGTATGCAGCTGAAGGGAGGAACGAGGGAAGAACTGACCTTGAGCACTTGGTTTGACCGAATGGAACTTTCTCTCTCTAGAAATATTTGGCGAGAGCTTCGCTACAGTATGATCGCACAAGGAAAATGGCCTTGGCCTTGGGGTATTTATAGGCACCCAGATCCGAGCTTGGGCTCAAAACCGGGCCTCCGGTTACGAAAATCATCATTACATACCGCCGATTCGACCAACCAGTGACGCCCACCCGCCGGGAGCCAACGAGCACACGCCACGTGGACTCCACTTCAAACGGTCATATCTCAACGGCTATATTTTGAAAACACAGAGGTGCTCTCGGTCGGTACCCCTCATACAACATCACAAGTGCCTTCGGGCTCTCTCCTTCAGGAGCCCATGGCTTAACAACGGGTAAACCCCTCGAGAACCTTCACCAACTATTCCCGACCACGCAGTAAGGAGACCCCTCGAGGACATCGAATTTAAAGCCCCTCTTGGGTGGACAGCCTTCAACATACAACAACGGGACCCCCGGGTGCCCTCATCCCCAGCTTGTCAACATGTAGAGAATCCCCCCGGCAACGCAACACTACCACTTACATTCATCACGCCCTCAACCCCATGGATTGAGGGACTCCCCTTCGGCATCTCCCGGGATATTTTCAAAACACGCACCCTCAGATCAAAGGAAGCCTTCGGCATCAACTTTGTCCTTCATCTCAGACCGAGGTTTCGCCTTTTCGAGTCATCATTGGGGGGGATTCAGTGCACTCTTTTTCCCTCAGTAGGATTTTTTCCCACAGGGTTTTTCCTAATGAGGTTTTTAACGAGGCATCCCCCCAAAATGAAACGAAAAGTTTCAACCTTCGGTCCCATGCGACAGCAGGCACTACTCTACTCCTTTTCACCACTTTACAAGTGCTTCAAGGAGTGGGGGACTGGAGGACCCCTTCGGGAAAAATCACAAAAATGCAAAATGTCAAAAACCTCCCCAAAGCAGCAACATGACCCTTCTGTCCCAAACTATGGGGGATTGAGGGGCTGCCCCCAGCAGAATCATGTGCGAACGCAGGTCTCTCACAGGTTCACAAGCTACAAGCAAGACAACATCAGAGGACAACCGCAATTACTCCTTTTCCCTCAAATACCTTTCGGCAAAAGAAGTGAGGGACTCCTGATGGAGTATATGGCCAAGGAACCCCCGGCCCATTGACTCCCACTACCATAGCGAAGGCCCAAAAGGCCCAGGAAGCACAACAGGCCCAAATCACAACGCCCCAACTGCCAAACAGCCCACAACGAACATTGGGGTGCCTTCGCCCCCTGGCCGAAGGCTCATAAAATCGCAGTACAGCTTCTTTAAAGCACCCAAAGGGTCTGGGAGAAAGTGGAAAAAACGGTAGCCCTCGGCATCTAGATCCCTCGACACCTAGGGCCCCCCGGAATGAAGAGCCTTCGGCCAATCATCTACGACTGAAAGCATCTCCTCGACAGAATGTCCCACCCACATGCGCCGGATCAACGTACCAAGTACAAACGTCACATCCAACCACCGCATTTAATGCGGCCACATGCGAGTGCCAGTGCCACCCCGCTGAGGTGACCCCTCGACTACCAGATGGATGACACGTGTCCCTATCTGGCATTTATTACTACTATAAATAGCACCCCTTTTCCCCATTTGTAATCCAAGCTTAATACGCTCAACACAATCTCAGCAATAGATACTCTCTCTCTTATTTTCACTCTGACTTCTCTCTAGTTTCTCCCCGCAGTAACCCCTCGGATAGATACCCCCTAGCTATACTTATCCATCACATACCTAATAGAGAGTTGACCTGCACGCACAAAACTTCCTACAAGGAAAAAAATCATCATATGAAATCGCTTGTGTTCCATATAATGGTTGAATAATTAAGTTTGTCAAGATCTCTAAATTATATAAAAATATAATCATTTTTTTATTTGACAACTAGATTTGTTATTCAAGTGGATTTTATGCACAATTAACTACTACCTCCATCCCATTAACATTGGGACATGAGAGTGTGGTAGTCTTACTAAGAAAAGTGGGTTCATGTTGTTGATATTGTATTGACAAGCTAAGAATAAAGTAACAATGAATTAGAACCACACAAACTTTACCAAAATTGGTATGTGACTGTCTTAATTCTTAATTAGTGAGACGGACAAAAAAGAAAAGATGAAACAATCTTAGCGGGATGGAGAAGTATAATACAAAGTAATTTGACACATTATTTAAAGTAATTTGATCAATGTAGGACCTGAAAGACAGACGAGTTACCAATCCGGGGCCCGAAAGATAAAATGTATTGATATAGGACCCGAATAGTGGAAAACTATCAATCTAGGAGTTAACATTTTGTGGGTTTTGATTTATTTAATTTTTCATTAACTCCATTGTTTATATTTGATGAACTTTTCTTCACAAAAGTTTATTAGTTTAAAGAAATTAAAATGATTACTATTTCAATATTTTAAAATAAAAATAATAATAAAATTCATGATAACTTTGGTCATATAATGATAGTTTTCAATCATTCAAGTCCTAGATTGGCAGTTTTCCATCTTTAGGGTACTATACCGATACATTTCATCTTCCAGGTCTCGAATAGAGAATTCGTCTATCTTTCAGATTTTAGATTGAGAAAATTGTTTTTTTAAATTACAAGTGACCAATACACGGAATTCATATATTACAATGAGGTTTGATGCATATAGATGACTTGTTTTTTCGGTTGGTATACTGTGGGAGCAGCTCACGGTGAGCATGGTGCTCCCACATCTAATTCACGTGTGAACAGTAACACGCGTGAACAATAACTTTTTTTTTGTTTCCAGTAGCAGGGTGATGTAACTTGTGAGTAATGAAATGTAAATCACGTTGATATGCAATGTAACTGCAGGCAAGTTGAGATGTAACTTTTCTAATACAGATAAAAAGAAATAAAACATTTGTTTCATTGTAAACAATGAAAAAAAGTGGTGTAATTGCTCAATTACTTTACATAAGAAGTGATTATGTTTTGTCTTTAGTATTAAGGCCATAAAATATTTTTTTGAATATCTATTCTTTGCCAAAAACAAAAATTTGCAAAAAAATAAAAAATTGTTTCAATAGCTAGGTTTTATTTTAGTATGTAACTAATGTTATGGGAATTGTAACTCGTGTTGATGGAAAAATCTAACTTAGGTGTATGTAAAATGTAACTTGTTGACGCAAGTCTAAGTGTAACTCGCACACAAGAATATGTAACTCACGCATAAAATTGTGTAAATCGTCCATAAGAAAATGTAACTTCATATGCTATCAAATGTAATTAATGAAAACAAAGAGCCTAAGCTCATTGCTCAATTACTTTACGTAAATAGTGAATATGTTTTGTATTTGATATTTAAGGCCATAAAAAATTGTTTCTTAAAAAAATATTTTTTTTCCATAATTTTTTTTGGGAAAAAAAAATTATTTTTGCCAAAAAAATCATTTTTTATGCAAAAAAAAAATGATTTTTTTGTTTCAATAGCAAAGGTTTATTTTGTGATGCAACTCGTATTATGAAAAATGTAACTCACGTTGATGGAAAATCTAACTTAGGTGAATGCAAAACGTAACTTGTTGAGGCAAGTCTAAATGTAACTCACACGTATGAAGATGCAATTCACTCATAAAAAGATGTAACTCATGTACAAAAAGATGTAATTTCATGTATTATCAAATGTAACTCTAGAAATTGTCAATAAACATAACTCACACATGTAGAAATATAAATCACATATGAAAATGTAATCTCATACTTTATCAAATGTAAATCAAAATTACCAAATTTAATGTCTAAAAAACATTAAAAAATATAAGAGAGATAATAAATACATTATAGGAAAAATTGTGAATATGAAAAAAATATATTACAAATAAGTGTATAAATATAAAATATATTTATTTTGAAGAAAAAATAATTATTTTTTGGTTGTATAAAAAATGGAAAAGTGGATCAACAAGGACTAAGAGAGAAAGAAAAAGTTATTCATTTATTTGGAAGGATGAAAATTTAATCACAAAATTGTAATAGTTCCAGTGTTCTTACATTAAAAAAATTAGTGGAAACATGATAGCATTTGATGATGTAAAAATTAAAAGTAAAAAACGAAAAGCAAAAAAAAGTAAGTGCAGGTATGTGTGAGTGGAGAGAGCTGCCACCAACCAACAAGTTCCTGTACCATGCGCATGGTACATCGATCTCACGGTATAATTTGCCTTGTTTTTTGAAATGATTTATTTATGCTATTAATTAAACAATAAGAGCTCATTTGGTAATACTAAAAATGACTCAATCAGATGAATATGGTGGAATTGATGAAGTTCTGGGTGAAGTGGCTGAATTATCCAATTCTGCTGAAATATGAGAATATTATACTTAGTAATTAAAATATGATTTATTAAAAAAGTAAAGAAAAAAGTATATGGGAATTAGCTAAGATTGAAGTTTACTTACTTTGATTAATATACTCAGTATAATCCAGCACGCAAAATCCAACGCTATGTGGTTGATGACAAAATTGATTGATAAGCCAAACGCAAGGTTACCAAACGAGTTCTAAATATTTAGAATAGAATTAGTTTTGGAAAGGTGATACTCGCAAACTCTAACAAACTCTAATAATTCCATAAAAACCCACTGCAACTTGTGCCAGAGAAACAAAACATATTTTAATACAGAGTATTTGATTTTGCTTATGACTTTTTGATTGATGTTAGACTTTTCATCCTATTTTAAGAATTATTAGTGTGCACCTCATTTAACATAAAATCATTTGATTTTCACATTCATTTCATCACAATCTTTAGATCAATGAGGTGCACACACTAATGGTTCTGAAAATAGAATGCAAAGTCAAATATCCTCCCAAAAGTGAGTTGTAAAATCAAACACCCCAATCTAAAAACCAATTATAAACCCTCTGTTTTATATGTTTAAAAAACTGACCCGGATTGGTTGAGTTTACCTGAAATCCGATGATCCGGATCAAAACTCGATTCGATTAGTTAAAAACTCGAAAGTGGACTGAAACCGGAAAAGTCCGATTGACTTGAGAAACATGAGTTTGATTGTTTTTCGAAAAAAGTAATTTTTTAAATCTTAAAGCATATTAGACCAATAAAATTGTCATTTCAATGCCCTAAAACTAAAATAGGTGTTATACATTTATATATATTTAAGAATGGAAATTATGTCAAATTATATAATAAATGTACAATACGAATAACAAATACTCCATATCACTATATATTTCAATAAGATCAAAATTATATTTTGAAATATTATGAGATTGTTTTAAATGTTAAATAAGTAATATTATTAGTTGATTTTATTTTAATTTTATATACAAATATATGTTTAGTATCATTATATAGTTGTATAATTGTTGATCTGTTTTCTAGTATTGATGGGGTTGATCTAATGTATTTGGGTTGATTGGTGACCCGGCTATATCACTATATCCCTTTTGGGTATGATTTTTTAAGCATAGTCCGTTTGATGTGTGCCAAACTTTTATGGGTCCATTTATTTATTTATTTCAAAAATAGTATACTCGTACGACAATACGTAATTAGGTACTCCGCAAGTGAAAAAAAAAAGTAAAAGAGAAACAAGGTGTAATTAACTGCCTGTGAGAAAAACGTATAATTGCAATCCGTAGGAAAGAGTCAGCTTCGATTGCAAAGCTACATGATTCGCTCTCTTCTCCTTCCTTTCCCCACCACCGCGGGGCAGAATCAGAAATCCATAATCTGCCAGTGACTCAAAGGTTGTCTTTTCCCCCAAATTATCTTTCGGATATCCGTTGATATCTAAAGTTGTGTTCTTTTCATCTCATATCATTTCCAATTCGTAGCTAATTTGATCTTCGCAATCAAAGTGCTTTTCGATGGAGCCCCGGGTTGGAAATAAGTTCCGGCTTGGCCGGAAAATCGGCAGCGGTTCCTTCGGGGAGATCTATCTCGGTATGTGGCCCTAAAGGTTTAAACTTTAAGGAATATCCCCATTTGATGGTTTCGTCAATCCTAATTTGGTTGTCAAATTCTTCAGGGACTAATGTTCAGACTAATGAAGAGGTGGCGATTAAGCTTGTGAGTAAAGATCCCATTTCCCCAATTCTTGAACTTCTGCCGTATATATCGTATAGTAATAGTACGTTTTTTTACCAAATATGCGGGACTTTACCTCTTTCTGCTGCTACTGCATTCTTCAGTTCATAATTCACTTTATCGATGATGAGAAATTATGACTTCGTTGTTTTAAATTTATTTGCATGACTTGTCACTGATTCGATATCAGGGTATGTCTTTATTACTCTTATTTGATCTTTTTTCCTGTTCAGGAAAATGTAAAGACAAAGCACCCTCAATTACTATACGAGTCAAAGTTGTATAAATTACTACAAGGAGGAAGTAATTTTCTATTTCTACCTTTTTTGTACTTTTTTTGTGGTGTATGTTATATTGATGTCCTTTATTTTGGTGTCAGCTGGAATCCCTAATGTAAAATGGTTTGGGGTAGAAGGGGACTATAATGTTCTTGTGATTGATTTACTGGGACCAAGTCTAGAAGATCTATTTAACTTCTGCAGTAGGAAGCTCTCTCTCAAGACTGTTCTTATGCTTGCAGATCAGATGGTAGAGTCAAGTTGTATTCATTGTTATATAGATCCTGTCGGTAAGATCTAAATTGGCTGAAGTGGCTGAATCCCATGAATTTGCTGCAGTTGTTAAAATTGCTTAATCTGCTGAAAAACCCCTTATAAAAGAATAAAGAAATACTCCGTAATATCTAAAACTGAATGCAGAAATGTCATTCTCTTTCATTTCATCCATTTCAGCCCAAAAAGTAACTCTTCCTACACATTTCTTAATTATCAGTCAATTCACCCATTATAGTAAAATTGCATATTGTTTGTTGTTAAGTTGGCTGATAAGCGGGAAAATAGATCTCTCCAAAGGGGCTCATAATTTAAGAAGCAAGTAAATTTATATTTACCTTTGAGTAAAGTTATTTATTTCCAGATAAACCGGGTGGAATTTGTTCATACCAAATCTTTCCTTCATAGAGATCTCAAGCCTGATAACTTCCTTATGGGGTTAGGAAGGCGTGCAAATCAGGTCTGGGAAAATTTATAGTACATATTTATCTGTTTGCATTTGCTTGTGGAATCAGATTCCTTAATGCAATTGATAATTAATAGGTCTATATTATTGATTTTGGGCTGGCTAAGAAGTACAGAGACTCAACAAATCACCAACATATTCCATATAGGTGATCTGCCTTCCATTCGTCAGCACACTTGAGTTTATATGCTGAAAATAAGAGGGTTCTTTTGTTACAACATATTAGGGAATTAGAGATGGGGCTTTTATTCCTAAATTGTATTCCTTCTGATATACCAACTCGGCTCTTTGATTTTTGCCTCATGTATGCAGATTATGTTTGAAATTCGGCACATAGTAGGGAATTGGGGGGAAACTCGTCAATAATTTTATTTTATTTTTGCCTAAAAAAATACTATGTATGAAGGAAATGAAATTTTGGTTTAAACCTCTTTTTTTACATATACTATCGTATATTTGTATTTTAGTATTTACATAATATAAACACATAAATAAAATGATTTGAATGAATATCTAAAATTCATCAATTCATTTTGAACTAAATGCGGTCAGTTCCCCACAATATCTCCCTACTTTCTTCCCTTTGAATTTTCCGAGTTCCAGACAGTCCCTTAATAATTTCATTTTACTATGGCCACTTATATACAGGTTTTGAAAATCTTGCAGTTTGAGCTTGTGGGATACCTTTATAATTTCTAATTGATCAATTTAGTCTGGAAAAATGATTTATTTATCACTATGGGTGCTGATGTGTTTTATGATTTTTATACAGAGAAAATAAAAATTTAACAGGAACAGCCAGATATGCAAGCACGAATACTCACCTTGGTATTGGTAAGCTTGTCACGAACTATGTAATTTCATTTAAATATATTTTCATGCAGAATTATTAGTAATAATCCTCACTCCTTGATCCGTAATTATCTTATAATAAAGAACAAAGCAGGAGGGATGATTTGGAATCACTTGGTTTTGTGCTCATGTATTTTTTACGGGGAAGGTAAACATTCATCTCTGTCTGTCCACTTTTCATCTGAACTGGTTCTTATGAGTTTCAAATGTCCAGTCTTCCTTGGCAAGGGTTAAAAGCTGGCAACAAGAAACAGAAGTATGACAAGATTAGTGAGAAGAAAGTTTCCACATCTATAGAGGTAATATTTCACCTTCAATGCATTATATTGTGTAAGGGGTGATGAATCATTTAACTTGATTGCTGACAGTTATTTTTTTGACTTTATATTTTGTAGGCTCTGTGTAGGAGCTATCCTGCTGAGTTTGCTTCTTATTTTCATTACTGCCGGTCACTTAGATTTGAAGATACTCCAGATTATTCTTATCTTAAGAGAATTTTCCGTGAACTTTTTATTCGTGAAGGTTTGATTTCTAAAAAGAACACACATTTCTTTGCACATCTGCAATTTCATTAAAAGGCTATGTTTGGATCCCAGGAAGTTCCAAGGAAAGGGAAGAATTTGCTAATGAACTGTTTGTCCATATGTTTGACTTAAGTGTTTAACTTTAGAAAATGTGAAGGGTAATAAAATATTTTTCATATAAAAAACTATGCGTTTATTTAGATATTTTAAGTCTTCATATTATACAAATATATCAATGAAAACTATTCAAATCCATCTGTATATTTTTCTCCCAAAAGTTATTTCCTTACCATTGACCTCTGTTTTCTTTCCGTGGTATTTTCAGGTTCCAAACAGACCCTAGATATCTAGGCGACCTGCTTGCCTATCACTATGTAGTTGTCCACGCTGACTTGTATATATGTTGATTTGTGGTTTCAGGCTTTCAGTTCGATTATGTTTTTGACTGGACGATCCTTAAGTACCAGCAATCACAGCTTGCAAATCCTCCTTCTCGTGCTCTTGTGAGTGCCATTCAAAGATGCATTATTTGTGGTCAATTATTGTTTCTTTGTACTTCAAGATTTGAAAAATAATAATAAGATAAAGTAATGAATGTTTTTTATGACAGGGTGGCAGTGGAATGAGTTCAGGAATGCCCCGTGCTGTTGCTAATAATGTTGATAGGCAAGCAGGTGTGGGTCTCTTTTTTCTGGTCTCACGATGGAACCTTCCTTTTCCTTTGAGGACCCCACCCCAGTCCACTGGTCCTTCATCCATATTAATAGTTTTCCCACATAAAAAATAAAAAATAAATCAAAAGATTAGATTCTGAAAGATTGAAGAGCTCAAGAAAGTGCCCCTTTGCACCTAAACAGAGCCCATTTGTTCTGGGTAAATTTGACTAAAGTGGCCAAGTGATTGAGGTTGTTCAAATGTTGGTTTTAGCTAAACTTTGTTAATTAAAAAAAAACTGTAATATCTTAAGATGGGGGGAGGATAGTAAAAGTGTCATTAAAAAACTATCTTCTTCACTCCTTTTATCAAAACAACCGGTTCAACCAGAAAAATTTAAGTATCTATCAAGGTTGTTTTGGTATTAAAAAGGCTGTTAAAGCTAATAGGCAATGTGGCACCAAACAGATGTCAGGAAAAAAACTAAAGATGGAACCTTTGTTCATCTCCACCTTCGCAGATTTATGGTTTGTAATGCTGTTTATTGTCTTGAACACTGTTACCCAAATGATACTACCTCCGTCCCAAAAAGATTGATACATTTTGACTTTTCTTGGTCAATGGTGGTAAAGTTTAGACAATGATTTTAGGTATTATATTTGTTTGTAATTTATAAATTTTATACTTTTATGTAAGATTTTTTAATTAAGAATATGTTCATATGATTTTCATATTTTAAATAATTTTGTATTAAAAGATATCATTGGTCAAACTTAACCATCATTGACCAAGAAAAGTCAAAATGTATCACTTTTTGGGACAGAGGGAGTATTACTTATGTAGGGATCAGATGGTAAAAGTGTGTATTCCATTATTCTATAGGTGGTGATGAAAGTAAGCATACTGGTAATTTGGCACATAGTAGAAGCACAAATGCTGGGCTTAAACAGAAAGGTCCAACTAATGACTCCTCCATGGGTAAAATGGTAAAATCCACTTGACTCTTGAATACAGGTTACTTAATCTTGGGTTTTGGTTAGGGGTTGGTATTTTGGGTTTAGTTTGTGTGTGTTTTGCAGATCAGACAATGGTCAGTTTGTGTTTTTCCCTGTTCTCGGATTGGGGGCTTGGGGCGATTTAAAACAGGCAGGGAAAGATGTTAGCGGAATTTAAAAATTAAAACAACAAAGCAAACTTAGTTAAATCGGCGTTTCATTGAGAGTTTGGGAATGAAAAAAATCCACTTTTGGTCCCGTGACTATTATACCACTTCCACATTTAGTCCCTTACTTTCAGATTGTCCACATTTAGTCCGTGACCATTATCCCCTCACCACCCCTCGTCCTTCCGGTCAAAATTCTGGCAAATTTAATGCAGATTTTAGGTATGAAAAACCAAATTTAATGCAAAGATTGATATGAAAAATCCAACCTTATATAAAATTTAATGCAAAGACTGATTCTGAGGCTGATAAGTGGACTAAATTTGCACGGAATTTTGGCCCGAAGGTCGAGGGGTGGTGAGGGGATAATGGTCACGGACTAAATGTGGACAATCTGAAAGTAAGGGACTAAATGTGGAAGTGCTATAATAGTCATGGGACCAAAAGTGGAATTTTTTCTTTGGGAATTGTTAAAACTTTGACTTATTTCATTATAGGACAGACTTAAATGGATAGACCAAATCAATCTTAATTAAATTAGACTTGCATTAAAAAAAAAAAAAATAGGCTCTTTGTACCACCAAACAATGGGAGCTTTCTATCTATATGGTCAATGCACTTTTTTGTTCTCTAGTCTTCAATATCAATTATTTATCATTTCCAAATTGGGGTATTAGTGTGCCATAGAACTCTTAATGTAGTTTCTAGACATATACAGAGTAAATTTTATTGGATGTCCTAAAGGGGACCTAAATATATAAATTTTACGTATTAATATTAATTTAAATATTGTTAGAGATGGTTTACTTTGAGCACATGTCAAACTTTGTAAGCCGTAAATGGCCAAGTGTAATGAGATGGAGAGAATACACATCACACCAAATCAAGACAGACCGGGTTAGACTTCAACGAACGAGTTAAGACCAGACTTGAAAAATTCTCGTCCAAATAACAAGCCCTTGTTGTGTTTCTTGTTAGGTTTGGTTTTAATGGATTCTGTTCAGAACTTCAGATTAATGCACTGTTTTGAAAACCATAATGAACTGAAACCGAATTACATATTGTTTGGTTTTGATTATTATGTTTCAGTCAAACCTAACTGTAATGCCCACTCCTACTTTTGGTAATTAAAAAAATGAGATATTGACTGACATGTTGCGTGCAGTTATCCAGTTCGAGTTTTTTCCGATTAGGTGGGTCGTCGAGGCAGCCCGGTCTGTCCAGCAGCCGTGATCAAATCTCTGCTGGGCCTGACCCTTCATTTACCCGCACGACAGATGTGAACCCAGAAATGCTACACAAGATGTCCAGTACTGCTGCACAGAAGAGCTCTTCCCTCGTGCCATCTTCTGATCACAAGCGCAACTCCTCAACAAGTAAAACCAATATCAAAAATTTCGATTCTACCCTTAAAGGTATAGAGGGCCTAAGTTTCAGCAACTGAGAAAAAATATTGCAATGCCACCCCAGCCATTACAATGTTTCTTTTTCACCTGAGAACTGCTTTGAAGAAGTCAAGTTGCACGGTGAAAGTACAGGGGCATGATGGTAACTCCAACAAGAACAGAATAAAGAATGTCATCAAGTTACTAACACAAAAATCAAAGGTCCATCATCTACATACTCCGTATTATTTATGCTTTGATCACTCTATGAACTGTTCCATTTTTATGTTGTTTCGTTTGGATTCAAAGGCTATTTATATGCTATGCCTTTTTTCTTTTGTATCTTTTCTCATAGTTTCCTTTTATGGGATGCCAGAATGGGAGGCATTATTATTGCTATTATTATTAGTATTATATCATCATCATGTAAATCCGTGAGAACATAAAAAAGAGCATTGTGAGGAATAACATACCTTTTTCCTGTTCTTTTCGCTTTGTGCATAATCCCTAAAGATTAAAGAACCAGCCGCTTTGTATAGGTTTTGTTTGGATGACATGTGGATGTTTGTCTTAGATTAGTTGCTTGCAAATTGTGTTGTACAGTTTAGAATTTATAATATCAAAGTCAGACATAAAGATATTCGAATATTGTTTCAATTTTCAAATTAAATGAATTAGTTTGTGACATTTATTATGTCTGTCGGTGTATTCTGACATAAAAAAAAGGGCAGTCGGTCTACAAACCATTGCTAGTGAGGAGGATATGGGCAAGAGCAAGGGCGATGTGATTTATACTGATTTACACTGTTAAAAAAGGACAGTCGGTCTCTTAAAATTTTGTTATTTTCCTTTTTGGGACGTCCCAAAAAATTTTGACACTTTCCCTTTTAATCAATTATTTTGTGGTTTCTGTTATTTCTCTCTCCTCTGCACAAATCTAAATCACACAGTTTTTACTTTATTATTCTCCGTGCCGGACAACTTTGGCAAAGTTTTAAGGGACGAAGGCAGTATATGAGTATTGTTCCGGTCAGGCCTTTCTGAACGGAACCGCCGTCCGGCCGACGACTTTTGGAGCCCTTCCAAGTCGCTTTTTGATGAAATTTTTATGCCATTTCTTCATCAAGTCTAGTTTATCCACACAAAAAATCAGCTAAAAACTCAATTTGAAATGTTGTCAAATGATTTTTTGAAGTTATTTGCGCTAAAAAATACATATAAAACGCAGTTAACTTCTAAAAATCATTTGACGATCTTCCGTATTGAATTTTTAGCTGATTTTTTTGTGGATAAACTAGACTTGATGAATAACATGTCATAAAATTTTCATCAAAAAAACCACTGGGAAGGGCTCCAAAAGCCGTCGACCGGACGGCGGTTCTGATCCGGAATTCCGGACCTGAACATTTGTCAGTTGAGTTTTGGCCGGTTTAGGTGATTTTTCTTTTCATGATATGCCAGTGGAAATAACTTGTGGCAATGACAGAAAATTATTTTGTCATACGGAGTATTTTTTACTAGAGTAATTTTTAACGGTATTTTTCACCATTAACGGTTTTTAATGGTGATGAATTGATTATAATGTTGCATGTCAACGCATTCAATTATAATCCTTTGAATGTATACAATTGCTAATAATTCTCGTAATTAATAGACCAACCAAACACCTATATAAATTATGTTTCTTTGTTAAATCTTTACAGTAGAGTGATATTGATAAAGGAAGGCCCTAGATAATATCTGGATAATTCTTCAAACCAAACAAACACAAACAACAACAATATAGTTATAAATTATAGTAGTACTATGTAGTAGTCTGATACTTGGGACTTGAGAATGTCTATCATTAAATGAATTTGAAATGCCCTTGTTTCAAAGTTAGGTAAGTCTAGGGATGGACCCGGGCCAGGCCGGTTCCGGTTCAATTTTTTATTTTGATTTCTTATTTATTTCACCCTCACCCCCATCCTCCCAAACCTCTCGAAATACCCAGCCCAGCCCAACTAAACTCAGCCCAAACCCAAAAGAACAACAACAACAACATCCAAGCCTTAATCTCAAAAGAATTTGAGATCAGCTAACATGAATCGATCTATGATATCGATGCCAAAAAGAGAAGGCGAACAAGAAAATGAAAAAAAAGTAAGATAAAATGAATAAAATAAAGATAAATAAATATAAGATAACAATAACACAAGAATATGACAAAGATAAAAGAAAAAAATAAAAGAGCATAAAAAGCTAGAAGATAAAAATAACATAAGAACATAAAAAGATAAGGAAGATAAACGATAAAAGAAACAAGAGAGGAAAGATAGACAAGACATCAATCGTCCACATGGATGTGCACCCTCCACTTTGCTCTCTTCAAAGCCATACTCTCATCCAACCCAAGAAGACGCATATCATTTCTGATTACTCTAATCCAAGTCTGTTTGGGTCTTCCCCTCCCTCTCTTCTCTGACTCTTCTCCCCACCCCTCAAGTCGTCTAACAGGTGCATCACTCGGTCTTCTATGCACATGCCCAAACCACCTCAAACGAGACTCCTGCATCTTATCTTCTATAGGTGCTACTCCCACCTTTTGTCTGATTACCTCATTCCTTAGGCGGTCTTTTCTGGTATGTCCACACATCCAACACAACATACGCATTTCTGTCACACTCATCTTTTGAATGTGGCATTGCTTCACTGCCCAACACTCTACGCCATACATTAATGCCGGCCTAATTGCTGTACGGTAAAATTTACCTT
Source organism: Cuscuta europaea (assembly GCA_945859875.1). NCBI lineage: Eukaryota > Viridiplantae > Streptophyta > Magnoliopsida > Solanales > Convolvulaceae > Cuscuta > Cuscuta europaea. Next base: position 5,032,340 of record CAMAPE010000077.1, on the reverse strand, counting down.
TCAGTCTAGTCGGCATACCTCGATCGCATAGAAATCCTGAAACACTTTTCCATTTCATCCACCCAACTCTGATTCTATGACATACATCTCCATCTAATTCACCATCCTTCTGAATTATGGATCCCAAGTAACGGAACATATCACACACCAGTATCTCCTTACCATCAAGAGTAATCCCACTGTTGTTACTGCTTCTACCTCCACCGAACTTGCACACCATATACTCAGTCTTGCTTTGGCTCAGTCTGAAACCCTTTCTCTCCAATGTTTGTCGCCATACTTCCAACTTTGCTTTAACACCGGATTGTGTCTCATCAATCAATACAATATCGTCGGCAAACATCATGCACCACGGTATATCTTCTTGAATTGACTTCGTAAGTTCATCCATGACTAAAGCAAATAAGAAAGGACTCAGAGCAGATCCTTGGTGCACTCCAATAGTAACAGGGAACTCTGCGGTCCTCCCTACACTAGTGCGGACACTTGTAGTACAAACATCATACATATCCATGATGATGCCGATATACTTACGTGATATGCCTTTTCTAGTTAAGGCCCACCAAAGAACTTCTCGAGGTACCCTATCATATGCCTTTTCTAAGTCAATGAACACCAAATGCAGATCCTTTTTAGTGTCTCTATACTTCTCCACAACTTGTCTAAGAAGGTGAATGACCTCAGTTGTTGAGCGTCCAGGCATAAACCAAATTGATTCTCCGAAATTTTCACACTTTTACGAAATCTTTGCTGAACCACTCGCTCCCAAAGTTTCATGGTGTGACTCATAAGCTTAACCCCTCGATAGTTAGCACATTCTTGTACATCACCCTTATTTTTAAATAAGGGAATGACAGTACTCTTCCGCCAACTCACTGGCATTTTGTTGTTTCTCCAAATCATGTTGAAGAAACGTGTTAGCCACTCGATGCCTTTCTCTCCCAAACTTCTCCAAGCCTCGATCGGTATGCCATCTAGTCCCGCTGCTTTCTTCCGACCCATTTTTCTCATAACCTCTTTAACTTCTGTTGTTTGAATCCTTCTCACGAAGTCCCTATTTACCATACACTCTGGTATAGTAAGATCATCAATACCTTGTTCTTTATTCCCGTTGAACAAGGTATCAAAGTATGACCTCTACCTCTCTTTTATTTCTTCGTCGTCCATTAGTACCCTTTGATCGACATCCTTCACACACTTAACTTTTCCGATGTCTTGAGTCCTACGGTCACGAAGGCGAGCAAGTCTGTAGATATATTTTTCTCCTTCCTTAGAATCCAACTTTACATACAATTCCTTATTCACTTTTCTTTTGGCTTCCTTGCTCTTCTTCTAGCCTCTTTGTACTCCTCTATGTTCTCGTCGCTCCAACTTTTTCCCAATTTCTTATAGCATTCTCTTTTGGCCCTTATTACTTGTTTCACCTCATCATTCAACCAAGATGTGTCCTTTTTGGTGGGAGACATCCTTTAGATTCTTCGAGTATCTTCTTCGCCACTTTGTTAATGGTGGACTCCATTGATAACCACACATCATCCACGTGTGCGTCATTATCAATAGACCAAACATCTTCCTCCAACATTTTGTGTGCAAAACTTTGTTGAAGATTCCCTCGAGCCTCCACCATTTTATCTTTGGCTCCCCTTGTACCTTAACTTGTCTCCTCTTTTTACCTCGAAATTCAAGCACAAGCATCCTATGCTGAGTGACAACACTCTCACCTGGGATAACCTTACAATCAGTGTAGCTAGTTCTCCAAGTCGTCCGTACTAAAAAGTAGTCGATTTGGGTACTATTAGCTCCACTTCTATAGGTGACAAGGTGAAAGTCTCTTTTCTTGAACCAAGTGTTCATCACAGCCAACTCATATGGCGAGGCAAAATCCAGAATGTTCTTCCCCGCTTCATTTCTAGTGCCAAAACCACGTCCGCCATGGACACTCTCAAAACCATCACGACTTGGGCCCACATGCCCGTTGAGGTCGCCTCCTATGACCAGTTTCTCTCCCCTTGGCACTCGTCGCACCACTTCCTCAAGATCCTCCCAAAATTGTTGAGTGATAGATGCATCCAATCCCACTTGTGGTGCATAGGCACTAACTACGGACACGATCTCATCCCCTATTATCAACTTAATGCTCATGATGCGATCGTTCTTCCTAAACACTTCAACCACACCGTCAACATAACCATGTGCCACCATAATGCCTACTCCATTTCTGTTCCTCTCTCTCCCCGAGTACCAAAGCTTAAAACCTCCGAGATTAATCTCACGTGCCTTTTCTCCAACCCACATAGTTTCTTGCATGCACATTATGCTGATATTCCTCCTCTTCATAACCACGGCTATCTCAGATGATCTTCCCGTAAGAGAGCCAACATTCCATGTCCCAAAGCGCAATCTAACACCCTGCCTTCTCTTCTTCACCCCACATCGACCCCCACCATGCCCTTGCATATTTGACACCATCCCCGGGCATTGGAGTGGCGCGTCGCTTCCAGGCGACGACCTAGCAGCCTTAGCATTCTTATCACCACACCCAGACCTATGAAGTGTAGCGCGCCCTTGCTCATTTGACACCACCCCCAGGCGGAGGGATGATGCGTCGCTTACAGGCGACGACCTAGCTGTAGCGATATATATATTTTGATTCATGTCATGTGATGTGACTAAGTGATACTATTGGCCATCACGCGCCTACCATAGCACCCTCCTCCTTTCTCCTGGCTTGGGACATGCATGCTACCAAAAAAATTGATCTCATGGCGGAGTTAAAAAAAATTAAAAAAGGCCCGAACCGGGCCCGGCCCAGCCGGTCCGGTTCGCCTTTTCCTTGACTCGGGCCCGGAACCGCCTAACCCCTCGGGCCTAGGCCCGAACCGTAACCAGAACCGGTTTCCCGGTCCGGGCCGGTTCTAAACAGTACCGAGCCGATCTCCGGGCCGGGCGGCCCAAACCGAGTCCATCCCTAGGTAAGTCTATCATTATAAAAAAATAAAAAACTTTAACAGCGGTTTACATTGTATTACATAAACCATAATTAAAAACAGTATTAATAGTTGTTGGGATATTGGGCCGAAGGCCCAATACCCGGATCAAAGGCCCAATATATCGAGTCCAATAAACGGGTCCAGAATCCAGAAGAACAGACTCAGGGAGAAATATGTACCGAACGGGGTTCGAGTCAACCAATGTACTTGGGCCAGATCAATGATAATTCCAGCTGGGTCCATTACCCGTTTGGGCAACGGGCAGCCAGCAAGTGACAGGAAGCATTTATTGCTAGATTATGGCGACAGCAAGTGGGAATATGGGCTTTTAAGTGGCTGGATTAGCAACCAATCAGCATGAAGCATCTCATACCCCCCATTGGTATAAATAGAAGGATTAATTTCATTGTAAAGGGTTAGATCTTTGAGACTCAAAGCCTAGAATAGCTTAATTACTCTTGTACTTGTATTAATCACTATTCCGACGTACCGTCCGAGAAGTTATTGTGTAATCAGTGAATTATCTAATACAAGTGGGCTTTTGAACATTATATTATCCATCTTTTATATTTTCATATGCACTGAATTCGTGACAATTTCCTGAAATATCCAAAGTTCGTGTTGGGTTTTCGGATCTCCGGAACTTAACCTCAACAATAGTAAACTAATCTATACACGTAAAGAAAACTATTGTGATTGAAAGAGATTATTTTATGAGATGATGTTTTTCGTTATTGAAAAGAAAAACTAAAAAGAATCAGATACAGAACATGAAAAATCATATGATAATCATACATTATACTCTCGTATAAACAATAGAAAAGGACCATACAACTACCAGGGGATAATCTACCCATAGTCTAGGGTAGACTCAAACTCATGGTATGCTAACTTTTCAATTACTGTAGTGTAATTTCTTCATTTTTCATATCTAACTCACACCGCTAATGTTTAGGCATGACAATGGGTCGGAGCGGAACGGGTAGTGCATGATCCAAACCCACCCCATGACTTTAATAGGTGGACCCGCACGGGTCAATACTTGTTGGCCCATGACTTGCCCCATGCGGGACGGGTCCGCTCCTCCCCGCCTCACCCCACCGTAACCTAACTAGCTAGTATGAATTATGTATTTCTATTTGCGTGAAGCCGTTACAATTTGAATTCACTTAAAATTTATCTCTAAATAATTATAAAAAAAATAATATAATAAATTATAGCCGCTATGCACTGAAAAATGTTAAAATTTTAAGAAAAAAGCCAAGACTTAAACAGGTAATCTATTAGTATTGATTAATGAATATATAATATGCTAAACATAAAAAAGAAAATGACAATTAATTATTGTTCATCTCATTCAGATATATATATATATATATATACATACATATATATATATATATATTACAATATCAAGGAATTTATAATATTGTGTAGACATATGTATGTATATATGTATATTTGTAGTATAATTTAAAAAATGTATACTTTAATATTGAGCGGGGCAGGGTGACACAGGTCAATACTATTACCCGGACCCCATTGTATGAACAGGGCGAGGCAGGGCGGACCTGCCCCATTTGCAAGGCAGGGCGGGGCGGACCCACCCCATTTGCAAGGCAGGGCAGGGCGGACCCACCCCATTTGCAAGGCAGGGCGGGATGGACCCGCCCCAAATGCCTCAGGCCAGGGCAGGTCCTTTCGAGCCGGTTTTTTCGACATGGCTACTAATGTTTAAGCCAAATTTTTGGAGCCAGTTTTTTCGATAGTATAATTTAGGGATGGGCATTTCGATTTTCGGTTCGGTTTTCTTCGGTTTCGGTTCGGTTTCGGTTTAATCTGGTTGATAGAAAATGTACTAAATATAAATCGATTAAGTTTCAGTTTGGTTTCGGTTTGGTACGGTTCGGTTCGGTTCTCAAAAACTCCAAAAAGTAATTTTGGATGTATGCTACATAATTTTGTCTTTTGGTTTCTAATTATTCAATTGGTGTTGTTTACTAGAGTTTCTTTTGTCATATATTTATCTTCTTCTTAGTTCTAGCTATTTTTAATATAAATTGAAAGCTATTAACGGGCCTCAAACTTGTTACCAGAAATCTTCGTATTCATAAGTTATATAGCAACCATAGATGCATCACCGGTACGGGAACGTGGAAAAGGATACGGGGATACGACCAAACAAAAAGGAGTAGGATACGGATATGAGGCTATATTTCTAAATACTAAAGCGATGGAGGATATTTATAAATGTTAAAAAATATGGGAGTGTATTTTATATACTCCGTATTTTAAATACGGAGTAAATATTAAGAATTGCAAGATTTTCTTGAAAATATATAAATATTTTGTCCCCTGCCCAAGGGTAGTTTTAAACTTATTTCTCAAAATATGGTAGTTTCATCCTCGTCAGCAAATCTGCAATGCAATTCGCCACGTCACCTGTCCACGTCATGATCACTAGTCATTCAATGTAATTTAATTTAAATGTGTGTTTCAAAATAAATAAATAAAAATGAGTGTGCGGAATTAAACCCACAACCATGAAATTGGAAAGCTAATCACAAACCACTGGACTAACAACCCTTTTTGTTATATGCTCCCCTTTACATGTATTTAATATATTTATATTTCTCAAATAGATTTATTTAAGTCCATGACTATTATTTCAACTCGTGAATTACTCGTTTCTTTGAAAATGTATATTACTTCTTCCTAAAATAGTTAAAGAATATAATAAAAAATTTAAATTGATAAATTCAATTAAAAATTAAAAAGCCAATTAAAAATTATACTACGTAATAAGAAAGTAATTTAATGTAACTCAACACTAAATCAATTAAAAAAAATAATTTGAGATATGAAATTAATGTTTTTTAAATAGCTCAACATATTATAAACAAATGACATGTGAGGCCTTAACATATCCCAATTCAAAAAAATAATAAAAATGTGTAAAAGTTCATCTAAGAATTTTTTATACGTCTCAACCCAGCCAAACCTTGAGACAAGTTTGACTCGATTTCAGCTTAAATTCTATTCACTAATATTTGTACATTCGTGATCGAATAAGATGGTCAAATAGAAACTAAAAATATTTTTCTATTTTCAAAAATATATATTTACACTTAAAATTAAATAAATAAATAAATAATATAAATAAATAAACAAATAATAAATAAATAAATAAATGTATAAAAAAATGTATAAATAAATAAATAAATAAATAAAAATTATTTATTTATTTAATTTTAATTATAAATATATTTTTTGAAAGTAGAATTTTGTTTTTAGTTTCTATTCGAACATCTTATTTGATCTCGAGTGTACAAATATTAATGAGTAATATTTAAACTGAACTCGTGTCGAACTCGAGTCAAGGGTGGGCTGGGTACGTTGAGACGTATAAAAAAATCTTAGATGAACTTTTACATGTCTTTTTTAATTTTTTGAATTGGGATATGTTAAGGCCTCACATGTCATTTGTTTTTAATATTGTGTTGATCTATTTATTTATTTATTATTTATTTATTATTTAGTTATTTATTTATTTATTTATTTAATTTTAAGTGTAAATATATATTTTTGAAAATAGAAAAACTATTTTTAGTTTCTATTCGACCATCTTATTTGATCACGAATGTACAAATAATAGTGAATAAAATTTAAGCTGAACTCGAGTCGAACTCATGTCAAGGTTTGGGCTGGGTTGAGACGTATAAAAAATTCTTAGATGAACTTTTACACGTTTTTTATTAATTTTTTGAATTGGTATATGTTATGGCCTCACATGTCATTTGTTTATAATATGTTGAGCTATTTAAAAAAACATTAAATTACTTTCTTATTATAATTTTTGATTGGGTTTTTAATTTTTAATTGAATTTATAATTTAAATTTTTATTATTTTCTTTAACTATTTTAGAAAGAAGTAATATACATTTTCAAAGAAACAAGTAATTCACGAGTTGAAATAATAGTCATAGACTTAAATAAATCTATTTACGAAGTATATTAAATACATGTAAAGGGGAGCATATAACAAAAGGGTTGCTAGTCCAACCTTTTGTGATTAGCATTACAATTGTATGGTCGTGGCTTCAATTCCCAACACTCTCAATTTTTTTCCTTATTCTAAAACACATTCAAATTAAATTACATTGAATGACTAGTTAATGATGTGGACATGTGACGTGGCGAATTGCATTGTAGGTTTGCTGACAATGATGAAACTACCCTATTCTGAGAAATAAGTTTAAAACTAGCCTTAGTTGGAAAATAAGTATCAAAAGTACCCTTTCATGGGAAAAACTTTAATTTTAAGGCTTGAGTGGAAAGATTTTAATTAAGGATCACTTAAAAGTCATGTAATAATATTTGTATTGAAGTATTGGGATATGGAAAACAGTTGAACAATGTGTGTACATAAAATTTACAAACACAATACTTACATTTGAATTGATATGAGAAAATATGTTACAATAACTCATTAAATACTAATGATATAACACTACAAAAAAACCCGCTCTTTGTCACGGATTTTTGTCACGGATTACGGCCGTGACAAAGTTGTCACGGGCTTTGTCACGGAATATTGCGATTTGTCACGAAAATGTTTTGTCACGGATAGGTCCGTGACAAAATCCGTGACAAAATATTGTCACGGATTTGGTCCGTGACAAATGTACTCCGGCAACCGGTTTTTTACTCCGGTGAATACTTTTTTTGCTCCCGGGCATTTGTCACGGACTGTTCCGTGACAAATCCGTGACAAATTTCACAAAAACTTTGTCACGGATCCATCCGTGACAAAATCCGTGACAAACCTCAATTATTGATTTTCCAGCGGTAACCTTTAATAATACGGTACGGAAAAAGAGTTGTCACGGATAAAAGTTGAATATGTTTACCTCTTGAGACATATGCATGATAGTAGCACAACAACAAAATTCGCCTGTAGTCACGGACTTAGTCACGGACCGTAGTGTAAAAAGTCCGTGACTAACACTTTTAGTCACGGACTTTGTCCGTGACTAGTTCAGTGACTCAGCGGACAGTCAAGATCCTGACACGATTCTGCATTGAATACAGAATATTTGGTAGTTGTGCATTTAATGCAGAAGATATGATGGTCTGCATCAATCTATGCAAGTCCACGGGGACGAACGTGTCCACCCCTTGGCGTGAAGCCAAGATTTTCCAAAATCCGTGACAAATTTCGTGACAAATTTGACAAACCTCAAATCCGTGACAAATCCGTGACAAATCCGTGACAAACTTTTTTATATAACCCAACCCCATCGTCCATTACAATTGCAAGAACAACAATTATCAGTTCAAAAATTCGTAGATTCGAGTGATGTAGTATCGGTTTAAAGATTGAATGATGTAATCCGTCAGTTCATCATTTCCCCAGTTTATGCAGATAAGGTATGTCATTTTAACTAATTTCTTTTAATTGTGTAATAAATTAATTATTAGCTTAATAATTAATTAGTGAGGTTATGATTCTTTTTTCTTTATATAATAATAATTAATTATTAGCTTAATAATTAATTAGTGAGGTTAGTTGTTCATTTATTTAAACTATTAACGTAATTTAGTGAGGTCATGTTAATTTTCATATTATTAACAATATATTATTAAACTATTAACGTAATTTAATTAGTTAAATTTAAATATAAATATTAATTAGTTAATGTGATGCATAATATAGCTAGGATTAGGCCAGTTTGTTTAATTAATTAGTTAAATGAGTTTATATCACCAATGATTAGGCCGGTTTGTTTATTAGCAATTATTGTTATTAATGCATAATTTAGGATGTGTAGTGATGATTTAAGTATTAGCTAGCTTATTATAGATTAATTAATTAGTGACTTGTAGTGATTTAATTAAGTTAGCTAGCTTATTAGGTTATTAATTATCACCAATTATTATTTATTAGCAATTATTGTTAATGGGATGCATAATATAGCTAGGATTGAAACTTTATTATTATTTAGTTTAGTGTGAATTATTATTGTGAATTATTAATGAGATAATATTTAACAATAATATTAGTTAAATGTAAATTAACTAACTAATTATTTGTGTTATATAATGATGGTTTGATTGGTTTATTATTTATTATGATAACTAATGTTTAATGGTGATGAATGATGATGATGATTGTTTAATTATTTATTATAAACAATTATTTATTAAGATTAATGATAATTATTGTTTAACTATTTATTAAAAACAATGTTTATTAAGTTTAAATTTTTGAAAAAGCGCCTAAATTTTAATGGTTATTATTTATTAAATAAACTTTTGAAATAAACATTCAAAAAATTAAGGCCTTTTTTTATAGATATTACTACATATTAGAGTGAAGACCAAAAAGTTACCGGATCCCAAAAAGTCCAAAACTATGACTAGCGTGCAAGACATGTGCGCTTAATCATCAAACATGCCATTTCCGGATGGAGTCAACCAACCGTTTTTATACTAAAAAATCGGCCGCATTAATACCATTGTCAATTGTGTAACTGAAAACCGAAAAATGTGGGAAATTTACGTTTGCAAACCTCGCTGGCCATTTCCAGAAATCATTTCGATCCCGTTCCAAATTGCGCTCCCGTCGATTGAAGAAGAGCGTGGAACTGACGAGAAGAGACGTTTTGAAGTCACTGTGTCACTAATCTCACGTATAAGCGGGTAAAATATGATCTCATTCAGTCTTATTTGTAGTAGCAATGATAGTGACGAACATTAGTACAAAGAATTGAAGAAATGAAACACTGAATTTTGTAGAAATGAATCTATCTGAGATCCGGGCCTTTGTGTAGATGCGTGGCGGTTTCAGTTTGTCATGTGAAGGAAGGCCATTAAGTGGGCAATACTGTATGGTTTCATTGAGTGGGGTGGAACTGAAAGTCTGGTTCCTCCATTTTACTATGAATTCTAGTTACTACAATTATATTGAATAGTTTTAGTGACTGCAATGTGAGGTGACATTTTTTTCTTTTTCTGAGCTCATGATTATGTGACTATGTGTGTTGTTTGCAATCACTCTGTTTGTGTACTCTGCTGGATCAGAGAGTGCTTTTATGGATTTAGTGACTGGTTTACTAGGACGCATAGTGAAAAATCAAAGCATTATAGTGAATGTAGTATTTTGAGGTCACTGTGTACTGTGAATAAATAATTCATTGTAGTGGAAAAACACTGTTTTTGGTTTGGAATTTGGAAATGTTGAAAAACACTGTGTTATAGTGAAACGAGTATTCTGCAGTCACTGTTAGATGTGTTTGTAGGGGTTCTTGTTGTTTTGTGCAATTTCAATGCAACACAATTAAGTAGGGGTAGTGACTGCCATCTGTAGTGACTGTTTAGGGTTTTCGTGATGTGAGAATTGTGTGACTATGTGTGTTGTTTGCAATCATTCCTGGTGTGTACTCTGGTGCAACAGAGATTTATTTTTGTGTGTATTGACTGGTTTACTAGGACTTGTTTTGAGAAAACAATGATTTGTAGTGATTGGAGTATGTTGCGGTAACTGTGCAGTGTGAAAAAAGTATTGTAGATAGTATGTGAAAACCAATGCATTATAGTGAATGCAGTGTTTTGTGGTCACTTTCTGATGGATTATTAGTGACTCTATTATTTTCTGTGCAGTTGGAATGCTAGAATCTTACATAACATAGTGACTGCTGAATATTCATGTCACTATTAGCTGATAAAATCTTGTGAATAGTGAATGGCACATTGTTACAGGTTATGTGTATGTAAATAAACTTACGTGTTGAAATGTTTTAAAAACACAGGAATGGAAGACATTATGGTGACACTTTTGTGTGATGGTAGATGGACTTCAGATAATAAATTCACAGCAAAGGCTTCACATGGGATGCTAGTGTCAATGGATGCATCGTACAATGACTTGTTGTGTGAGGTGCGTTCCGTTTTAGGGATTTCAGAGGCAGTGGAAGTAACCTGCATAGCGTATCAGATTGACAAAGCATTTCCTCCAACTAAAGTGGATAGTGACCATAGTTTGAGGTTTTATTTGAATATAAAGTCTAGAGATAAAGCTGATTTCAGTGCGTATCCCTTATGTGTGCAAACGAGGAAGGAAAGAAGTGATGTGGAGATGGTTTTGGATTCCCAATTGCAAGAAAAAAACGGGGCACTGGTTAGTGACTTTGATTTGAATGCTCAAGGTAAAGAGGTATATGCTTCAATGGAATTACAATGTGCAGAAGGAAGAGATATGAATGATGGGATATACGAAGATACAAATGAAGGCAATAGGTCATTGCTTTCATGGGTTGCAGACGGTGTTGAATCAAATGTAGATGGAATGGACAGTACGTTAAGATTGAACGGGATTTATCCAACAAAGGAACATTTGAAGGAAACTTTGCAGTTGTATGCAATTTTCAACAAGTTTCAGTTTGAAACGAGGACATCAACTCCAGGAGTATTGCATGTTGTATGCATTGGTGAGACATGTAAGTGGGCTGTACGAGGCGTTCGAATATCAGGTAGTCAATGTTTTGAAGTGCGAAGGTATGGTTCTGATGCTATGGTTTACATAAGTTTAATTAGTTAATGTAACTGAGCATTTACAGTTGTTTTAAAACTTAATGACTTCATGTTTGATTCAGTGCATAGCTGCTCAATTGAGTGTCGAATGAGTGGTAACAGGCAAGCGAGAGCGACAATTATAGGGAAATTGATTAAGCACCAGTACATGGATGCTTCCAGGAAGCCATATCCTCCTAAATCAATTATTTCAGACTTGAATCGAGCGTTTGGCTTAAATTTGAGCTATAAGAAAGCATGGAGGGGCAAAGAGAAAGAACTACTATCACTAACAGGTACGGATAGCGAGTCATATAAGAAGTTGCCGATGCTTTGTTATCTTATGGACAAGACAAATCCAAGATCACTGATTTGTTTAGACACAGACGAAAATGGCCACTTTAAAAGAATGTTCATGTCACTAGGAGCGTGTCGAGAGGGCTGGGCAGCGTGTAGACCTGTAATTAGTGTGGATGGAGCACACCTCAAAGCTAAATTCCGTGGGACTGTACTGTCTGCATGTGCAATGGATGCTAATAGGCAAATATTCCCACTGGCGTTTGGATTTTGCGATAGTGAAAATAAGGAAACATGGTCGTGGTTTTTTACTAAATTAAGGGAGGCAATTGGTGAAAGAGAGGATATGTGCATTGTGTCCGATAGAAATGAAGGACTCATAAAAGGTGTTAAAGAAATATATGCAGGAGTAGATCATGGGCATTGTGTTCAACATATACTTGGAAATATTATTTCCAAGTTTGGTGGGGGAAAAGACCGGGTGACTCGGTTCTTTAATGCAGTGGCAAGAGCTGCAACAGAACGGAAGATGGAGTATTTTTTGAGATTACTTGATGCTGAAGATCACAGGATACGTCATTACCTGGCAGAAATTGGACTTGAAAAGTGGGCTCGTTGCAAGATTAAAAGACGGAGGTACTCCATAGTGACGTCAAACAATGCAGAGACATTAAATTCAGTGGATGGAATTGCGAGAGAGTACCCAATAGCAATGCTGGTTGAATTCCTTAGAACCAAGATGCAAGTTTGGTTCCATGATAGAAGTAAAGCAGCGCGAGAACACAAAGGAAAGTTGTCAGCAGCGGCAGAGGAAGTGCTTGGGAATTTGTTAAGTGACTCGGCGGAAATGATAGTGAGTGTATTAGTGATTTGTAGTTTATGCATTCATGAACACAATTAATGAGTTTTTTTAAATACTAGTATTTTTACGTTTGCAGTGACTGACCATGGAAAGTGTTATTTAAATTATTTCAGGTTAGGCCAAGCACAGCGTTTTCGTTTGAGGTTATTGACAAAAACTGCCGAGCATATGTGGTAAATCTTGAGACGCGGAGTTGTAGTTGCAAGGAGTTTGAATCGGAAGACTTTGTGTGTGTGCATGCAGTAGCAGCAATTCGTTTTAGGGGCAGGATATCTTGTTATGATTTCATTTCAAAATATTACAGCACTAGTGCATGGGTGGAAGCATATCGTGGAGCAATACATCCTTTGGGTTCAATCTCACACTACGATGTGCCAGCGGAAATAAGAAACTTCATTGTGAAGCCACCGATCGTAGATAAGCGGCCTGCTGGTAGACCAAAAAAGAAAAGAATACCTTCGATTGGTGAGTTTTCAAAGAAAAAAAATGTGGGAGATGTAGACAGTATGGGCACAACCAGAAGACTTGCAACAATCCCATCCCAAGGAACATGGAATAAGATTTTTATGACTGTCCGTCTTGTTGATTACCTAAACGATAGCAATTATGTGTAGCAGTGTTTATTTATGTGGCGATCTATTTAGCGACTAAAGTGTTTCATTAGAATACTTGTGCGTAAATGAAGCGCAAGATACATAAATTGCATTGACAATTTATATTAATAAATGATAAGCTTGGTTGTGGTCAATGTTTGTGTAGTGTGCATAACATATTGTTCAGCAAAGATGAATGTTTTGGTTCAGCAGTAACTGTGTTTTACAAGTGGTTACTAAAAGGTTAGGGAACATGTTATTTAGCAAAGATGAATGTTTTGGTTTTTGTTTGTGTTTTGTAATTGTCTCTGTTGTTGATGTGTTGTGATGTAATTGTGGTGTGGTTGTAGTCCACTAGTAGTAAGTGGTGTTGGTAATATTGATAAATTACTAAAAACGTACTTCACACTGGTGTGATGTAGTGACTTCAAAGTGTAGTAGTCGGTGGTAGTTAGTGTATAGTTGGTAGTCACACAAATAATGTGAAGTTAGTAAAAGACTTGTTTCTGGAATGCATATTAGTGTGGACAGAAATTTTTTAATTAATAGAAGTACAAGGTTAATTGATTGGTTACATGAGCTTTGATACTCTCTTTGAAGTTGCTTAATAGTTTTAGGGTTCACTGGATTTACAGTGGTAACCATTTTGTTATAAGAATAATGTGATGTGTGAAGAGAAATCCCAGTGTATGTTAAAAAAGGTTGTATGAGCGAATGTATGGAGTTGTTTTGTAATGAATGATAATAAAATGTAACAGGGGTACTGATAGTTGCAAAGCAGTGAAGTTAAATAAATAGGCAGTAGCAAAATAGTGGAGTCAAAATGCAATGTGATATCATTGCATAAAACAAAACAGTAGAGTCGAAATAGTACTTTAACGTCAAAAGTGAAATGGATAAAACATACATCCAATGTAAGGTAAGTATTTGAAATGGCATAAACGTAAACAAAATTTTGTTTCTGGAGTAGCAACAATAATGTCATTTTCAATGTTTTTGTGCCGCACGTTTTGAACCGTAACTATGAAGCTTGTGTGCCCATTTAGCACGATATTCTGGAACAGTGGCTGGAGAGATGAATGAGATCCCAAACCCCATCTGCAAGCTTTCAGCCATCTTGAGCATGAGGAAACCACAATCACCACTGCAACATGGGTGTGCATTAGAATGCATTGATTAGTGACTAGGTGTGTGTGGAATGAGAGTGTGTAACAGTGATTTGGCGGATGTGTGTGTAGTAAAGCATACCCATTTAGTTGTTGTGGGACGTTCTTAACCATAGTGCACGTATATGGTGTAGTCACTGCATGGACTTGGGGGTTAGCTGTGGAATGCAACTCACCCAGGAGTAATGGTAAGTAGTGAATAATCCCCTGCATTTCATCACTCATTTTACTGGACATAGATGCACGGCGGTTGTTGGTATCATAGACACGCAAAATCCTAGGAGGAACATCTAAAACCACTAGAACCCAATGCTTAGAATTCAGATTGAGTGGGATGTAAACGTAACTGCATTCGAGCCATGGCAGCAAGAACTGGGTCGGATCGCCAGCAACATTATCCGTGAAAAAACCATCCACAGATGAAACACGAGGAGTGGTTTTCCCTTTACAGAATAATGCATAGAGGGAGTTAAGGTGTTCTGTGAATAGACTGTCTGCAGTGGAGAATGTGTTAGGCCATCCTAGTGACTTGCCTTTCATACGGAGGTAGAAAAAAATGCAGTTGACATGCTGCAAAAGGAGGACGACAAAAAAATAAAAAGACAATCATAGTGATAGAGACCAAGAAATAATCACTGAAACATTTATGACAGAGTAGACATTGTTGTGCATACCGTTGCATCTAGCCACTGCCCAGATTGATACAGCTTATATAGCCATGACTTACATTCAATAGTCAACCCAGGATCCAGTTCAAGCAAGAAGTCTTTGTCGACGTCGGGCGTGTAATGGTGGGCATTGTTACCAGACCGCTGACCTCTAATGATACCCTTCATCATGTATTTGTGAAATTCTTGTCGTTTAGTAGAATTTGTGATCAAAGTGAATGGGCTTCCAGCAAGTGGGTTCGCAGTGGAGGGAGCAGTTGATTGTTTAGTTTTTTTAATAGCCTGTGACCCTGGTGTGAAGCGGGAGGGTTCGACAACTTTGCGTTTTGGGCGGTTGTTAACTTGTGAGAGCACATTCATTGAGACAGAGTTATGAAGTGAGACTGATTCGACCTAAAACATGAGAGGTTAGGTGTAATCTGTGTTACTAAGTTGTGAAGAAAAGGTTAATAAGTGAATTTGAAATGGTAGGAATAAAAAATGAACGCACTGTAGTAACCGGAGCATCAGTGACAGGTGATTCATGGCTTAGAAATGCATTAGATGTGATTCATGTAGTGTGTTTGGGTAACTGATGAGTACGCAGTGACTTAGATGAATAATAATTACATTATGTAAATGAAATATTTCTGAAAAATATGTGTTGATGAAAAGTTTGAGGTATAGAAAATTAGAAAATATGTACCTCCATATTATTGAAACTGATTTCAGTAGCGCCGTAAGAGCATCCCCTATCAGCTGAGCCTGTTTGAAACTTATCGTGTTTGGAAACCTCCACAAAAAAAGTAACTTGTTATAAAAAAAGTGTGTAAGAGGTAGGTAAATGTAATATGTAAATGTTGTTAATTTTTTTTTTGGAAAGAGGGTGTACTGAGGGTGTTGTTGTCAACTTCACAGTCGGTGGCGTGCTTCGATCGGTCTTTGGTAAGCATCCAGTGACCTGCTTGAAAACAAAGAAGATAAAAATCTTAGTGCAAAGTAACTGAATATTGAAGTGGTATGGTGGTTTAATGAAAAATTAACATCATAAAATGAAGGACTTACATTCCCCTCAAGCATATCATATGCAATGTCAATGGCTTGAGTCCACCCCAATTCATCATTGCCTGCACATGGTTCACAGGGGACAGTAGGTGTGAGTGAGATTTGAAAAGATGGGGCGTCCGAAGGAACAGGAACTCTGGTTTCATGAGAATCAGTTTGTTGTGGCGGTGAAGGATTTGAATGGACAGTTGGTTGGACAGTGTTATTTGTAAAAGTTGTGGTAGACTCCAACTTCTCCACAACAGCACGCAGCTTCGCAATGGCAGCCTCTTGAAGGTCAAACTTCTTATGATATAAAAGAATGTCCTTGTTAACTGTGATGAGCTGTTTTTCAAGTGTATGGACTCGTTCTCTCAGCTCATCATGGGAAGTCACATCTGCGCAGGAAGATGAACCTGGATGGGCATTAGGTGACTGGATTGTGATAATTTGGTTTTGTTTGGAAACATTGGTCTTCGACCTGGTACACATAGGTGAGGTTGATATTGGTGCAACAAAGAGAGGTTGGGGGATGAGTTTGGTAGGCTGAGTGCGAGATGATAAACTGGGAGTACGGTTATGAAGTGTGGTAGAGGGATTTGGGGCGTGTCGGGGTGAGGAAGAGGAAATTGTGGCAGTAGCAGTTGACAGGGCGCACTTTTTGGACTTTTTTGTAGCACGAGAACATTCACCAAGGACTGCATTCTGGATTTGCATTGGCACAAATGCAAATTGTTGAAAAAAAGTAAAATGAAGTCATGGATTAGGATGATGACTTGTAATGTAAGCACTAATTCATTAAACAAAAAATTAAACAGTAGACTTACATGCTTCTTACAGAAAATGGTGTTCTTTAAAACATCTGCAGTTGTTTTTGTTGTGGAAGTCCATTTCAAGCAAAGCGGACGGGCAGTTGGGTCAACACATTGAGCTAGTTCAATGTCTGTCAGGATTGGGAAACACTCGAAAGCCCAAATTTGAAGAGCAAGGACACATCCATATATATTGTAGTGCTCATGATTGGACTTCATGCTTGCAACAGATGCTCTAAAATAGGTATCCATGTCATCCCATACAACACGTCCCCATGGATACTTGTTAAAGTTTTCCAAGTTATCTACCAAATTAAGGTACTTACCTTTGACAGTGACTTGACCTTCAGCCGCTAAAAAAGATTGAGATAAGACATGTAGGAGAGACAACTTAACTATGTCGTTATCTGACACACTACCCCTTTTTATAGATTGTAAGACTTGCTTAATAACATTTCGCTTTACAGATTTAGAGCAAGAGGGGGAGTATTTTTCCCATATACGACCCCTGTCAGTGACTTCATTGTCTACTTGAGGAATGTTATCAACGACATTGAATCCAAAAATTTCAGCCAAGTGAGATATAGAGAACACTACCCTCCTACCCTCAATTTCAAAAACAAAATCCCTAGGAAACTGATTGTTGCCTACTTCAACGTCAAGCAAGTTACCCAGAAGAAAATGCAAAAGTAGCCCGGAACATAACATCTCCTTGGCATCTAGGAATTTCCCAAAAACAGTTTTCCTAAACAATTCTACCTGATTAGGAAGTAATTTAGACCTAACTAGATTGATGGCATCATACAACCTACAAAAGGTATTGACCTTCCTTTTTAAATCGACATTCACAATGGCTTTGTCCAAATATCTTTTGCCTGCCTGAAGATATATTAACACAAGCACATAGTCATATCGCATACTGCGAAAAAGTGGTATATGAATTGTTTATGTGATGTGATATAGAAAATGAATATAGGATAAATAAACTTACTAATTCCTCGTTATGCAGGCCATTAGAAGCTGAAGGTACAAGGGGATGCGGGGACTCGAAGTCACTGTCACCCATCACTACACAAAGGATGAAATAAAAAATATATAAATAACTGTGATTTTTGAAAATGAGGAAGTACAGATTTGCAACATTATATTTCTGGTCTTGATGTACATATGAGGTGTGAAGTATGTACGTGTAAGTGTGAATGTATGTATCACTTTCACACCTCAGTTACTAAAAACAAGTAACTATTTGAACTAACACAGTGAAAACAAAAAAAAATGATATGTCTGTCCTGAATATGAACAAGTTTTGAATGCTAAGTGACTACTTAACATGCATCACCAACCAAAATGTAATTGTTAATTTGAACAAACATGTGCTACACGTGAGTACAAACGCTCATTTCACAAAAACAACAACCATAATATTTGCAATTGAAGTCCAGATCAGAATCATGAAACGTTGATGAAATATTAACTACATTCAATCTCAGTCCAAAAAGGGTAAAAAGACTCCGAGACCAAGGCAACAACAAATCATTCAGAAAAAAAAAATCATGGCAACAAATGAATAACACATTTAAGTTAATTTAAAGGCAAAAAAACAACATGCAAGAACCATGGACACAGAAACCGAAGAGGGATTCAAATATGAAGTAATGTTTATCTTTTATGCATTGAACTGTCCATATTGGAGTTCTAGATTAGGGTTTTAGAGTGAGAAAGACATGGAAATCGAAAATAAGAGTAGAAAATGTAAAGAAATCATATATTAAACATGATATTCGCAAGAAATTAGAAGAATTTGTACTGCTTACCTACGAGAGCCGAACAATTGCTTAATTGTAGTTCAACGAATGCGACAAAGATGTAGCGCCGTCGAGAGAAAGATGGATATACCGTAGAAGAGGAAAAATAGTAAGAAAAAAGATGAAGTTGGTAGAAAATGAGCAAGTGCGTTGATGGCGTTAATGGAAGAGAGGAAAACGGCGGAAAGAATGCAAATACAGGTGCGTTGAAATTGGATAGACGTACGACATTAATGACTGAGGTCACTTTTTAGGAAAAATAAAAAGGAATCATATTTTTGGAATTCCAAAGTGTAATAGTAATATAGAGGCCATTCTTTCAAAAATTAATGCGCTGAATTTTTAATTTTTTTTTTAAAATTTAAACTTTTGTCACGGGCTGTTCCGTGACAAAATATAAATTCATTTTATTTTAAATACATAAAACGCTGAAAATAACGTATTTTTTAAAAAAAAATGTTTTGTCACGGATGGGATCCGTGACAAGTTCAAAATTTTTATTTTTATTTTGAAAATTTTAAAGTATCCGCCCACCTGTTTCGAATTTTTTCAAATTTTTTTCAAAATGTTTTGTCACGGATATTTCCGTGAAAAAATTTAAAATTTGAATTTTTCCGGATCGTTTCAAATACCCGCCCACTCTATTCCGGAAAACCTTTTTTTAAATTTGTCACGGAAATTTCCGTGACAAATAATTATTCTTTTTTGAAAAATAAAAAAATTTATTCATGGATGCGGCCGTGACAAATAAAAGGCGACGGAGTTCCGGTGAAGTGTTTTGTCACGGACGGTGGCCGTGACAAATCCGTGACAAACGGTCTCACGGATTAATTTCCGTAACAAAAACGTTATCACGCCCCTGGTGTCACGGATTTTTTCCGTGACAAATCCGTGACAAAAAATCATTTGTCACAGATTTTTTGAACTACCGTCCGTGACAAAATCCGTGACAAAGGGCGAGTTTTTTTGTAGTGTAAGTTATGTTACACTTTTAGCAGCATACATATACTACGGTGTATTATATTAAAACTATATACTCCGTATATATTAAAATTAAGGTGTTCAACAATTAATTTCGATCAACAGAGAGTGTAATTCAATTTATTATTAATGAATAAAAGTTGAATATGTTTACCTCTTGAGACATATGCATGATAGTAGCACAACAACAAAATTCGCCTGTAGTCACAGACTTAGTCACGGACCGTAGTGTAAAAAGTCCGTGACTAACACTTTTAGTCACGGATTTTGTCCGTGACTAGTTCAGTGACTAATTCCGCGTGACTAGAACGTAGTCACGGAACATTGGCCGTGACTAGGTGTAGTCACGGATTAGTCACGGCAGTCGATCCGTGACTACATCTTGACTGGAATTAGCCCTCCGGCACGTTAGTCACGGACCGGATCCGTGACTAGTTCTAATTTAAATTTTTTTATGTTAGTCACGGACACGAGCCGTGACTAAGTTTAATTTAAATTTTTTTATTTTTGTGGTAGTCACGGACGTATCCGTGACTAAGTTTAATTTAAAAAAAATTGAATTTATTCCGGATAAAATGTAGTCACGGATCTGGTCCTTGACTAATGTTTTTTGTTTTAAAAAAAATCGATTTTAAATAAAAAATAAAAAAATGAAAATTGAATTTATTCTGGATTAAAACGTAGTCACGGATTTAGTCCGTGACTAATGTTTTTGATTTAAAAAAAACAATTTTAAATAAAAAAATAAAAAATTATTTTAATTTTACTTTAAAGCAATTAGAATAAAAATAAATTCCATACAATCTTAAACATAAAAAATGTTATTACAGACAAAATTATAAAAACAAAATTCATATAATGTCAAACAATATTATGTAATTACATGCCCGTACGTCGGACTCCATTATAATAAAAATTAGAATCATCATAATCATATGCATCATCATTATCATCATAGTCACGATGATGATCCTCTTCTGCATCCACGGTGTCCAAGGGTCGGGAACTTCCTCGGCTGCCTCGGTTGCCTCCTCGATTGCCTCCTCGGTTGCTTCCTCGGTTGCTTCCTCGGTTGCCTCCTCGGTTGCCTCCACCGGATGACTGAAACTGATTGAGCATATCAGACGACAGAGATCCGAATGTCGACCCTATTGCAGGCATGGCACCATAACCGGAGTTAGAGTGGTAATCCATACTACCCATGTGCGGAACCTGAGGAGTCTGCTCAACGTGCATCATGTACGGCCGAGGAAGAGGCTGAGGCGGAGGCTGATATCCAGCAAGGATCCGTTCCATTGCTTCCAGCCGGGCCCTTGTTTCTTCATCATTCTTCCGTTGCTGTTCAAATGCCCGCTGCTACTCCTCCAATTCTTGCTGCAATTGGGCAAAGCGTGGATCCTCTCCTCGCCTAGATCGAGAAGATGATGAAGCTCCGCTGCCGCTGCGATCGTACAAAATACGTTGCCCCTCAGCCCCGAGGCACGGAAGCCGACCCTTGTACACCCCTGCTGCCTCAAGGATGGCATCATCTTCCACATCAGAATCAATGTCATCTTCTTGAGTCAAGCCTAGTTCCGCCCGCTTCTTTTCAACATTTGCGTTATACTTTGTCTACAAACATTTAAAAAAATTATTCAAATGATATTTACTTCAATTTGAAATAATAGTATTGATGCTACATACTTCGATTTCAGCAAGGCGGGGTGGTAGATTGGCTTGCGACTCAACACCGTTCTTCGTCCAACAGTGTTTGATTACCTTGAGGATAGAGACCCTCTTCTTTTGAGGCCCCGCCTACAAGGTTCGAAAAAGGTTTAAATAAATGTAAAAAAATAAAAGGTTAAAATGGTGTAGGTTAATTTGAATAAGACTTACAAGAGCTTCTTTATGTTTACTCTGGGGTTTGCGGCCTCCGTGCCATTGTGTCGTCAATGCCTTCTCGGACATCCGATTTTTCTTCCCGACTTCGCTTCTAGCCAAGAAAGTCGGATCCGAAGGGCCAGTGGCGGACGAGGTTTTCCCATACCTCATCCGAACACCATTGAGGCCTTACCCCACTGGCTCGGGCACGCTTAAAAGTGGGACGAATCCAGTTTGAAACTCTGGCATTGTACGCCCTTAGAATAGCGAGGCCTTGTTCTTCAGTCCAGCGAAACCGGGCCTTTATTAAAAAAATAAATTAACTTATCATTTGTCAAATTTTAGGTTACATCAATAACGAAAAATTGATTTTTTTTTACCTTGAACAAGTTTCACCAAAGTTCACGGACCTTGGGGTCAACATCCGTGTACGTAGCCCAATTGCCAAGAAAGTGTCCACCAATTATGATTTTGATTTGGTTGAGCACATCTTGATCGCTTCAAAAAATTAATATTTTTTTATAATTAGATTGTTTGACATTAGATAAAATTATTTGACATTAGATAAAGTTCATAGTTACTTACTTAGCAACCATGTGAGGTGTCACCCATTCCGAATCTTCATTGTTGCGCTCGGCTTGGGTTAAGGGCGCATAGTTCGGGCGAGCACGGGATGTGGATTGTTCATTGCTCATCTAAAATAATTGATTAATGAGGAGTATTAATTTACATTTTCAAATAATAGTGTAAATATAATAGAAGATCAAATTTTGATTGAAATCTTAAATAGGTTTTCATATTTAAATTTATAATTTTTTTTAAATAAAGGCAGTTTTTAAAAAGCAGTTTTTAAAAAGTAGTTTTTTATTAAACAGTTTTTTATAAACAGTTTTTTATAAACAGTGTTTTATAAATAGTTTTTTATAAACAGTTTTTTGTAAACAGTTTTTTATAAACAGTTTTTTGTAAACAGTTTTTTATAAACAGTGATGGAGTATATGGCCCGGGAACCCCCGGCCCACAGACTCCTACTACTCCAGCGAAGGCCCAACAGACCCAGAAGGCCCAACAGGCCCTAATCACAGCGCCCAGAGTACCAGCCAGTCCGCACTACGCGCCAGGGGTGCCTTCGGCCCCCTGGCCGAAGGCTCCAAATTCTCACAGAACGGGTTTCTCAAGCAAATTAAGAAATTGGGAGAAAACGGCGAAAACAGTAGCCCTCGGCACTATGAGCCCTCGGCACCAGGGTGCCATCGGGTGGAAGAGCCCTCGGCTACTGCTCTATAGCCGAAGGCATCTCACTCGACAAGATATCCGCCTCACATGCGTACAGATCACCGTACCCCGCACAGACGTCCCGTCCAACAGCCGCATTAAATGCGGCCACATGCGGCTGCCAGCGCCAACCAGTTGAGGTGACCCCTCGGCCAATGAGCGCTTGACACGTGTCCCTGCCCGGCATTTATTGCTACTATAAATAGCACCACATTTCCCCATTTGTAACCACGCTGAAAACGGCATCCATACTGAATACACTCTCTCTCTCTACTTTTACTTACTTGCTCTGACTTCTCTCTAAATTATTCCCCGTAATAACCCTTCGGATATATACCCCCGGGTAGACTATCCATCATTTGGTGCTCTCGTTGAGAGGTTGAACAATCGAGTAAGAAACCCTCCCCCTCGACCAAACACAAAACACTAGCCCTCTATCAAAATGGTGAGGACAACACGTGCCAACTCAAAGAACGTAGAAGACAAGAACCTGGCCCTCGGCGACGTCAACGCCCCCGAAGCCTCTCACAGGGCTCCCGAGGGCAGTGTCATCGCTGGGCTGGAACAGGCGGCTGTCGACTTACGCCTTCAGATCCAACAAAATGCCCCCGATGCCCGCCTCGGCGTCGAGGCCAAGAAGAAAAACCGGAGCGATGACCAAGTCAGCCCTCCGGTTCTCACCATCGACGTGCAATCGGCGCTCTCCGCCTTCATCCAGACGCTAACCCAGAACCCGGGTGCCTTCGGCACCCTGGCTCCTGTTCCCCCTCAGATCGGGGAAAATATCACATTTCCCCCTCTGCCACACCCCTTCGGAAATCCCACCCCTCGGGTGAGGAACGACGAGGGGGTGGTGGCCCAAGAAACATCCTCCCAGGAAGTTCAGTCCCGGGACCGCCATAATGACAACAGGGAGAGGCCCCGTACCTCCGCCCTCAACCGGCTCGGAGGAGGGCCAGACCGCCGAGGGGTCCAAGACCGCCTCGGGGGGAAAGCACTCCAAAGGCCCCAGGAAAGCGGGGGATCTGTTTCGAGGGCAGACGAGGAGCATCCCCCTCGGGACAAAGGCAAGGCACCCCTTCATGTCGATGATGCTCGGCACCAAATCAACCAGGCCCACTCGGCCCGGGTTCGTTCGCAGGGTGCGGAGACCCTCCCGAAGGATCCCCGGGACGAGATTATTGCGGCCCTCCAACGCCGGCTTGACGAGATGGAGTCCAACAAAGCTCACGCCACCACCTCCACCCCTCACTCAGACCTCAAATACGAGGCCATGATGGCCAAAATGGAGGAATTACAGAAGAAGGTGGCCGAGGGCTCCGGGGAACCCGTCATCCAGCTCCGGACTCGGACGCCATTTACCATAAGGGTATTGGCGGCCCGGATCCCGGAAAAATACCGAGGGCAACACATACAGCCCTACAGCGGGAAAACGGACCCCCAGGAACATTACAGCAAATACCAGAACAGCATGATGATGGTGGGGGCGTCAGACGAATATTTTTGTCGTTGGTTCCTCTCCACCTTAGAGGGACCGGCATACGAATGGTTCAACAGGCTGCCCGAGGGCTGCATTGATTCGTGGCAAGAACTCGCCCAGCGATTCTTGACGCAATTTGCCGGGAGGCGTCGCACAAGGAAGCACTTCTCCCACCTCCTAACAATACGTCAGAAGAAGGATGAGACCCTTCGGGATTTCCTAGAGCGCTGGAGGACGGAGGCCGACAAGGTCGACGGTGCTGATGACGGGACCCTCCTGGCTCTCCTACAAACCGTCCTCCGCACCGGCAACTTTTCAAGGAGCCTCATCATTGAACCCCCCCCCCCCCCCCGCGACTACATAAGGGCTTTGCAGCGGGGGGACCGATATGCTGAGGCCGAGGAGGTGGAGAAGTATCACCAGCATCCGGACCAGCAGCCCCCGAGGGCTGACAACAAGCATAACCGAGGGCCGGGGGCTCCTCCGAATCACCCCAAGGCTTCGGGACCCTCTGATAATCGCCCTCGGCAAGGCCAAGCCAAGCCCGGGGGAGGTTATAAGAGCAACCCTAAGACTTGGGCCCAGCCCATTCTCCTGGACCGCCCTCGGACACCATTGACGCACCCCGTCAGCATCATCCTCGATTTTGCCGAGGAGAGGGGCCTCGTTGAGCGCGACTCTCGCGCACCCCCGGAGGTACACGCTATCAACCCTCAGTTCCCCTACTGTCGCTTCCATCGGCATCAGGGGCACAGGACCGATGACTGCCATCAGCTGAAGACGGCCATCGAGAGATTAATACAGGCGGGGCACCTGTCCCAGTTTGTCCAGAGCCCTCGGCAGGAGGGACCTTCTCATCAGGGACCTCCCCGAGGGCACCATACGAAGGTAAATGCCTGGGTAAATCCGAACACCATCCCCCTCGGCAAGAAGAGGGAGATCGGAAACTTGGAAGAAGAGGAGGAGGAGTACCCCCACTACCAGGAGAAGAAACGCCACATCCTCATGATCACCGGTGGCAATACGGGGGGCGATTCCACCAGCCAACGTAAGAAGTGGGCTCAATCGCTTTACGTAGGGGAAGTCACTCATATGCCCCCGGTAAAGCGATTGAGGGAGGAACCCATCACCTTCACCAACGCAGATCTCCCTCCTACTTCTTCTCCTCACAGGGATGCCTTGGTGATTCGGACGGAGATAAACGACACCATTATTCACCGAACTTACATTGACACGGGCAGCTCCGTCAATGTAATGTACCTCAGCACCTTCAGAGAGCTGCATCTGGAGAGGGGGTCCCTTCGGCCCATTAAGACCCCTCTTGCCGGCTTCACCGGCGACACTATTGATTCCGAGGGGGTAATAACCCTCCCGGTGATCTTCGGTGACGGGCTCCATAGAGCCCAGCTCGAGGTGGAGTTCGTCGTCGTCAACATTGACTGCGCCCACAACATCATCCTCGGCCGACCATCCCTCGAGGACCTCGAAGCCATCATCTCCATGAGGCATCTCTGCCTCAAGTTTCCCGCTGAGGGGGGCATTGGCTACTCCCGGGGGAACCAGAAAATTGCCCGCGTCTGCTATCTTCAGGTCACTAAGAAGGTAAGCAAGACGGAACTCCGTGTTGACACCATCACCGGAACCGTCGACCAAGAGGAAAGAAGGCCGAGGGCTGAACCGGCCGAGGACGTAGAAGACTTTGCGCTCGATCCGGCCCAGCCGGAGAGAGTCGTGAAGATTGGAGCCCAGCTCCCTGAAGATTTGAAGACCGGTATCACCGACGCCCTCCGCGCCTACTCCACTGTCTTTGCATGGGGGCCGGAGGACATGCCGGGAATTAGCCGAAGGGTCATCACCCACCGCCTCTCGGTGGACCCCTCGGCAAAAGCGATGCAACAACGAAGAAGGCCCCTCTCCGCCGAGAGGAGGGAATTTGTGAAGAAGGAGGTCGCCATGCTCCTCTCCATTAAGCACATCAAGGAGGTGAAATATCCCTCATGGCTGGCGAATGTAGTCCTCGCACAGAAGCCCCCTACCTTCCGCATGTGCGTGGACTACACTGATCTCAACAAAGCATGCCCTATGGATCCATTCCCTCTACCAAACATTGATCAATTGGTGGATGAGACCGCAGGGTGTGAGATCATGTCCTTCCTCGATGCCTTCCGAGGGTATCACCAAATTTTTATGCACGAGGAAGACGCCGAAAAAACTGCCTTCATGACTCCCGAGGGCATCTTCTGCTACCTAGTGATGGCCTTCGGCCTAAAGAACTCAGGGGCCACCTACACCCGGATGGTGGCCTGGGTCTTTCAAGCCGTCCTAGGGCGCACCATGGAGGCCTATGTTGACGACATGATCGTCAAGAGCAAACAATCTTCCAGCCATGCTGACGACCTCCGGGAAATCTTCGCCATCATGCAAAAATTCAACCTTCGGCTAAACCCGAAGAAGTGCACCTTCGGCGTCCAAGGGGGCAAATTCTTGGGCTACATGGTGAGCCGAAGGGGTATTGAGGCCAATCCCGAGAAGATCCAGGCCATCATCAACATGGAGCCCCCACGCAATGTGAAGGAAGTCCAACGGTTGACGGGCCGCCTGGCAGCCCTCAACCGCTTTCTATCTAAATCGGCGGAGAAGTCTCTACCCTTCTTCCAGATCATGAGGAAGACGGCTGGCTTTCTATGGACTCCAGAATGCCAGGGGGCTTTCGACGAGCTCAAAGGATATCTATCTTCACCTCCTGTGCTCTCCAAACCCAAGGTAGGGGAGACCATCTACCTCTACCTTGGGGTTAGCCCGGCGGCCGTCAGCTCTGTGCTCATTCGGGAGGAAGACGGCATCCAACATGCCATCTTCTACGTTAGCAAGACCCTAAGGGAGGCCGAGCTCAGGTACTCCCCTGTGGAAAAAACGGTGTTAGCCATCGTTTGGATTGTCAAAAAGTTGGGCCACTACTTTCAGGCTCACCCGGTTCAGGTCCTCACTCATCAACCCCTCGGCGCCCTCATGAGGAGCCCCAACAGCTCCTCCCGCATGGTGAAGTGGGCTATCTTCTTGAGCCAGTACAACATTGACATCCGCCCAAGGCCTGCCATCAAGGGCCAAGCCCTGGCGGACTTTGTGACGGAGTGTACCGCAAGGGCAGCCACGGACGGGGAGCCCTCGGCTACCTCGGACGACTGGTGGACCCTCTACACTGACGGCTCCTCCGCGACCAAAGCATGCGGGGGAGGGGTAGTCCTCATTACTCCCGAGGGCTTCAGGGCCTACTATGCAATCCGCTTCTCCTTCAAGGTCTCCAACAATGAGGCCGAATATGAGGCCCTCCTATGTGGCCTTCGGCTGGCTGCCAACATGAGGGCTCGGCAGATCCACATCAAATGCGACTCCAAGTTGGTCGTTGGCCAAATCTCCGAAGAATATGAGGCCAAGGAGGGGAGAATGAAACAGTACAAGGAAGCGGCCAAGGAGTTGCTTAAGGTATTTGAGGCACACTCCCTCACTCAAATACCGAGGCTTGAAGACCTGATTGCTACGAGAGGTCAATAAGAACAAACAATTTTCTTAAATCAAATCAGTGATGACAGGTACTATAATCCCAGATCCGGGCTTGGCATATCTAATCCATGTTATCTAAAGAAAGTTGATTGCATTCAGCTTTATGACTTAGACCACATGAGACTAGGATATGGTCAGAAAATGTATTATACCGGTGAAAAAGAAAATGCTGAAGAAGAAGAAGAAAAGAGAAAGAACCCAAAAACTAAAACTTCTTTCAATTATACTATGTTAAATGAAAAAAACCTTACAGGCGAAGGGCAAAAATTTTCTACTAATGAGTGTGTGGGTCCTTATGCCATTGTGAAGGATGTACCACATCTGGGACATCCCTTAGACCCACCGCCAACAGATGGTATCTCTAAATTTGGAAAGGAACCTTGTATCTTTCCAATGGCACAAAAACTTAAGGATTTGCAGAACACACTTGATAACGAAAGAGAAAGGTTTGAATCAGAGAAGAAAAGTTTTAAAAGTAATTGGGAAATACTTTTGGGTGAATTTAATCAATTAATAGAAAATTTTCACTCAAAAGTAACTCCTCCCCCAACCAGTTTTTCTGAATAGAAGGAGACTCCCATCTCACAAAATCAACCTAAACTTTCAATAGGAAAATCCACTCATCTCTCTTCTCCATTGTTCAGAGGACAAGAAGTGAAAAAGGGAGTAGGAAAGAAGGAAGAATGGGTATTAAAAAGAAAAGAAATTGCCGAAGGAAAGAAGACACTTTTTGAAGAAAAGAAGTCCAGATCTTGTTCCAGCTCTCTTTTTTATTCCAAGAAAAAATGTAATTCTGTTTCAGTTAAACATTCTGTCAGTAATTCAGCCTTGAGTTCTAAGCTGAAAAATTCTGTGTTGTCTTTTGAACAATTTGCTTCTTTTAATTCAACTGTGGCTTATGGATATTCTGTTCCTGACCCCCATAATTATGAATGTGATTCGAATGTTGTTAAGGTGCAACCTCGGAGAAAGGCCAAGCAAAGAAAGGAAAACGAGACTACGAGAGTAGAACCTTTGAGGGAGTTCTCTGTCTTCCAAATCTAAAATACCCCCTCAAAGTTCACTCTAAGAAACATTTGAACACACTCTCGAAAGAGAAAATTTTCAAGTCCCAACTCACCAAACAACCATTCAATCATACGGTTGACCTGAAAAGCGTAAAAGCAACTTCTTCCATCTATCTACTGTCAAAAGCTTCCACTGAGTAGAACAGTTTGTGGCACAGGCGTCTTTCCCATCTGAACTTCAAGAATCTATCCATCTTATCCTCCAAGAAACTTGTAAAGGGGCTTCCTCTTTTGAAGTCTTCCGCTGAAAACCATTGTAGTGCCCGTAAACTAGGCAAGATGACGCGAAGCTCCCACAAGTCAAAACATGTTCCATCGTCTACACATCCGCTACAGTTGATTCACATGGATCTGTGTGGACCTATGAGAGTCCAAAGCATCAACGGTCGCAAGTACACTCTTGTTATCGTTGACGATGGTTCAAGGTACATATGGACAAAGTTTCTTTGTACAAAGGACGAGACTGCTGAAACTATTATGACCTTTATCAGAACCATTCAAAATCTTCTACAGATGAGTGTTCGCATTACAAGAACTGACAACGGTACCGAGTTCAACAATCAAACTCTCACTGATTTCTATGAATCTCTCGATATCACACAACAATTTTCTACAACCAAACCCCCCCCAACAGAACGGAGTTGTTGAAAGGAAGAACAGAACACTTGTCGAAGCAGCACACACCATGCTCATTCAATCCAGACTGCCTCATTTTATGTGGGCAGAGGCAATCAACACAGCGTGCTTCACACAAAACAGAACTTCTATCCACAAACGCTTCGACAAGACTCCCTATGAAATCCTTTTCAACAGAACTCCAGATATCTCTTTCTTCAAGATATTTGGCTGCAAGTGTTTTGTACTGAATGACCGAACTGAGAGGAGCAAGCTGGACCCGAAAGCCAGAGAAGGCGTGTTCATTAGCTACTCACTTCAGTCCAAAGCTTATAGAGTCTACCTGAGAGACATGCGAACAGTCATTGAGAGTGTGAATGTGACATTCTATGAAATGGTTGACTTCGCAACAGAACACCTACAGGCTGACCCGACTCTCTCTGTATCACAGGCTTCTGATAAAGATGATCCAAACAAAGTACCGGAAGGTGTGATTCTCAACTCTCTCTTCAGACACTTTTACGAGAATTCACAACCTTCATCTATCTCCTCCATGCACACCAGCTTCAACCTCAGAACCTCCACCACAACCTACTCCAACTACTGTGATTCCACTTCTACCTAGCCCAGAAGATGTCCTATCTTCGCCATCCATTTCTCAATCCAATCACGAAGAAGTTGAGGATCATGGTTTTGATACAACCCCAGAATCATCTCCTCTGTACAACATAACTGCTCAAACCACCAGCACTCCTTATGAGGACTCGGATCAACCAATCATAACTCCAATTTCTATAGCTCATGAAATGAAATGGACTAAGGCCCATCCTGTTGAACAGATAATCGGTGTATTATTTGATCCTGATTGGGTGATTGCAATGCAAGATGAACTCGAGTCAAGGTGTACGCACAAGATCCGCTACAGTGAATGAATGTCTCTTTGCCTGTTTCTTAAGCAAGTCTGAACCTTCAAAGGTTTCTGAAGCACTATTTGATCCTGATTGGGTGATTGCAATGCAAGATGAACTTAATCAGTTTGAAAGGCTGGATGTATGGACACTCATGCCTAAGCCTCAGAAGAAAACAATCATTGGCACGAAGTGGGTATTAAAAAACAAGAGAGACGAAGAAGGGATAGTTGTGCGCAACAAGGCAAGGCTGGTTACGAAGGGGTACAATCAGCAAAAGGGCATAGACTATGATGAAACATTTGCGCCCGTAGCGAGAATTGAAGCAATCCGCCTCTTTCTCGCGTACGCGGCTCACAAAAACTTCACTGTCTTTCAAATGGACGTGAAGACTGCCTTTATAAACGGAGTATTAGAAGAAGAAGTCTATGTCGCTCAGCCAGAAGGATTTGTAGATCCAAAATACCCTGATCATGTGTACAAGCTCAAGAAAGCACTTTATGGATTCAAGCAGGCACCACGGGCCTGGTATGATGCCTTAACTGAATTTCTTATTGATTCAGGCTTCTCAAAAGGAAAGATAGATACGACACTCTTCGTCAAGAGACATAAGACTGATATCATACTGATTCAGATATATGTCGACGACATTATCTTTTCCTCTTCAAATCCCCGTCTGTGCAAAAAGTTCGAAGAGCTGATGAGAACTAAGTTTGAGATGAGCATGATGGGAGAACTGAATTTCTTCCTAGGCCTGCAGGTACGATAGCTATCTGACGACATTTTCATTAATCAGTCAAAGCATATTCTGGAAATGCTTAAACGGTTCAACATTGATGGCAAATCTTCCATGATGACCCCTATGTCCCCCAATAATAAACTGGACTCAGATCCCTCATAGAAACCAGTTGATGCTACAAACTATAGGGCCATCATCGGATCTTTGCTGTACCTCACGTCTAGCAGGCCTGATATAGTATTCTCCACATGCTTATGTGCACGCTTCAAAGCGAATCTGAAGGAATCACATCTGACCGCTGTAAGAAGAACTTAGGCCTTTGGTACCCCAAGCATTCAGGTTTTGACCTAGTCGGATATTCGGACAATGATTTTGCGGGTTGCCATATGGACAGACAAAGTACCTCGAGAGGCACCCAATTCTTGGGTGAGAAGTTAGTCTGTTGGTCTTCCAAGAAGTAGAATTGTGTGTCAACATCTACAGCTGAGGCAGAAGACGTCGCGGCTGCTAGCTGTTGTTCACAAATATTATGGATGAAGACTCAGCTAAAAGGCTACGGTTACACTTTCTGCCATATCCCGATCTACAGTGACTCACAGAGCACCATAGCTATCACCAGCAACCCCGTTCACCACTCCCGCACCAAGCACATTGATCTACGCTACCATTTCATCAAGGACCACGTGGAGAAAGGAGATATTGATATGTACTTTGTAAGCTCAGAGCTTCAATTGGCTGACTTGTTCACTAAGGCGCTGGAAGAAAAGAGATTCCAGTTCCTGGTTTCCAAGTTAGGCATGTTGAACCTCGAGCCTGTGTGATTTTATCTCCACTGGTCTGTACGTGCATGTGTGTGGGACTTGTAAAAAGTGTGTGTGAGTGGAACTTGTAAATAGTGTGCGTGCGTGGCATGTGTTGAGGGGGAGAAAAGTCAGAAAAATAATAACAAAAAAAGAGTGTGTGTGAGTTGCATCTGTACATAGAGTGTGTTGCATGTGTCAAGGGGGAGAAAACTCAGAAAAATACAAAAAGAGTGTGTGTGAGTTGCATTTTGTACACAGAGTGAGTTGGATGTGTCAAGGGGGAGAAATCTCAGAAAAGAAACAAAAATAGTGTGTGTTGGTTGTGTGCCTAGGAACTCCGCCATGAGATCATTTTTTTTTGGTATCATGCCTATCCCAAGCCAGGATAAAGGAGGAGGGTGCTGTGGTAGGCGCGTGACGGCCAACAGTATCACTTAGTCACATCACATGACATGAATCGACATATGAATATCGCTACAGCTAGGTCGTCGCCCGTAAGCGACGCGTCATCCCTCCGCCTGGGGGTGGTGTCAAATGGGCAAGGGCGTGCTACACTTCATAGGCCTGGGTGTGGTTATAAGAGTGCTAAGGCTGCTAGGTCGTCGCCCGGAAGTGATGCTTGTGCTTGATTTTCGAGGTAAAAAGAGTGGACGAGTTAAGGTACAAGGGGAGCCAAAGATAAAATGGTGGAGGCTCGAGGGGAATCTCTAACAAAGTTTTGCACACAAAATGTTGGAGGAAGATGTTTGGTCTATTGATAATGACGCACACGTAGATGATGTGTGGTTACCAATGGAGTCCACCATTAACAAAGTGGCGAAGGAGATACTCGAAGAATCTAAAGGATGTCTGCCACCAAAAAAGGACACATCTTGGTGGAATGATGAGGTGAAACAAGCAATAAGGGCCAAAAGAGAATGCTATAAGAAATTGGGCAAAAGTTGGAGCGACGAGAACATAGAGGAGTACAAAGAGGCTAGAAGAAGAGCGAAGAAAGCTGTGAAGGAAGCCAAAGGTAAAGTGAATAAGGAATTGTATGTAAAGTTGGACTCTAAGGAAGGAGAAAAAGATATCTACAGACTTGCTCGCCTTCGTGACCGTAGGACTCAAGATATCGGAAAAGTTAAGTGTGTGAAGGATGTCGATCAAAGGGTACTAATGGACGATGACGAAATAAAAGAGAGGTGGAGGTCATACTTTGATACCTTGTTCAACGGGAATAAAGTCCAAGGTATTGATGATCTTACTATACCTGAGTGTATGGTAAATAGGGACTTCGTGAGAAGGATTCAAACAACAGAAGTTAAAGAGGCTATGAGAAAAATGGGCCGGAAGAAAGCAGTGGGCCCAGATGGCATACTGATCGAGGCTTGGAGAAGTTTGGGAGAGAAAGGCATCGAGTGGCTAACACGTTTCTTCAACATGATTTGGAGAAACAACAAAATGCCAGTGAGTTGGCGGAAGAGTACTCGCATTCCCTTATTTAAAAATAAGGGTGATGTGCAAGAATGTGCTAACTATCGAGGGATTAAGCTTATGAGTCACACCATGAAACTTTGGGAGCGAGTGGTTGAGCAAAGACTACGTAAAAGTGTGAAAATTTCGGAGAATCAATTTGGTTTTATGCATGGACGCTCAACAATTGAGGCCATTCACCTTCTTAGACAAGTTGTGGAGAAGTATAGAGACACTAAAAAGGATCTGCATTTGGTGTTCATTGACTTAGAAAAGGCATATGATAGGGTACCTCGAGAAGTTCTTTGGTGGGCCTTAACTAGAAAAGGCATATCACGTAAGTATATCAGCATCATCATGGATATGTATGATGCTTGTACTATAAGTGTCCGCACTAGTGTAGGGAGGACCGCAGAGTTCCCTATTACTATTGGAGTGCACCAAGGATCTGCTCTGAGTCCTTTCTTATTTGCTTTAGTCATGGATGAACTTACGAAGTCAATTCAAGAAGATATACCGTGGTGCATGATGTTTGCCGACGATATTGTTTTGATTGATGAGACACAATCCGGTGTTAAAGCAAAGTTGGAAGTATGGCGACAAACATTGGAGAGCAAGGGTTTCAAACTGAGCCAAAGCAAGACTGAGTATATGGAGTGCAAGTTCGGTGGAGGTAGAAGCGGTAGCAACAGTGGGATTACTCTTGATGGTAAGGAGATACCGGTGTGTGATATGTTCCGTTACTTGGGATCCATAATTCAGAAGGATGGTGAATTAGATGGAGATGTATGTCATAGAATCAGAGCTGGGTGGATGAAATGGAAAAGTGCTTCAGGATTTCTATGCGATCGAGGTATGCCGACTAAATTGAAAGGTAAATTTTATCGTACAGCAATTAGGCCGGCATTAATGTATGGCGTAGAGTTTTGGGCGGTGAAGCAATGCCACATTCAAAGGATGAGTGTGACAGAGATGCCTATGTTGCGTTGGATGTGTGGACATACCAGAAAAGACCGCCTGAGGAATGAGGTAATCAGACAAAAGGTGGGAGTAGCACCTATAGAAGATAAGATGCAGGAGTCTCGTTTGCGGTGGTTTGGGCATGTGCATAGAAGACCGAGTGATGCACCTGTTAGACGACTTGAGGGGTGGGGAGAAGAGTCAGAGAAGAGAGGGAAGGGAAGACCCAAACAGACTTGGATTAGAGTAATCAGAACTGATATGCGTCTTCTTGGGTTGGATGAGAGTATGGCTTTGGAGAGAGCAAAGTGGAGGGCGCACATCTATGTGGACGATTGATGTCTTGTCTACATTTCCTCTCTTGTTTCTTTTATCGTTTATCTTCCTTATCTTTTTATATTCTTATGTTATGTTATTCTTATGTTATGTTATATGTTATTTTTATCTTCTAGCTTTTTTATGTTCTTTTATTTATTTTTCTTTTATCTTGGTTATATTCTTGTGTTATTATTATCTTATATTTATGTATCTTTATTTTATTCATTTTATCTTACTTTTTTTTTCCTTTTCTTGTCCGCCTTCTCTTTTTGGCATCGATATCATAGATCGATTCATGTTAGCCGACCCCAAATTCTTTTGGGATTAAGGCTTGGATGTTGTTGTTGTTTTTGTTGCATCTTTCTAGGGGGGGGAATTTTTTTTTTGGGTTTTCGGGCCTCATACCAGCTTTTAAATCGCACTGGGCCCAACACTTTGCTCTAGGCTCGAAATATTTTTTTGCAAGGCCCAGGCCCTAAATCTCGCATATAAAAAGGGAGATCTCGCGTGTTTACTTCATCGTTCTCAGTTTTCGTTCTCGCACAAGTCCAGAGCTTAGTTTTCTTAATCTCGAGATCTCCTTTTCCATTTCTTCCCAAAACCTTCTCCCAAGCTCATTATGGCAGGCACAAATCACGCACCGATTGACGATACCATCTACCCAAGGGAGAAATGGATCAAAGTGCTGGACAACAACTACCAGCTGGACCTGACTATGTTTAAGTGTCAGGATCCCGTCATCCCAGCAATCATGAGGAGCCAGTATCTCTGGCCCGCACTTCACAACGCCAAACCAGTGCCAGAGATATACTTGCAGTAATTCAGGGGTCACATGCGCACATAGTCCAAGAAGGATTGGACCAAAATCTTGACCAAGCTAAATAACATGAGGGTGATCTAATGCCATCCACACTGCGCTCCACTCTTGAGCTCCCACTCCACGACTCCTACGATCCTGTTCCCACCATCAAGGACATGCTTAAACACATCAAGAGTCTTGGATATGAGTCGTTGCTCCCCCAACTTTCCAACTTCAATGGAGCTTATCCCAGGCACCCATGGAAGAGTCTATTCAGGCTGGTCAACAAATGCTTATCTCCGGGGTATGCCGGTTTCGACAAGTGCAACAAACAATACTTCAGATCTTCCATGGGATATCATTCAACAAAAACTATGACTTCGTTGCACTATTCTTCACCGAACTCATGGATCTAGTCAAAGCCAAGGAAAACAACAAACGAGACACCATTCCCTATGCCAGATGGCTGAGCCTCATCATCCATGAATATATACAAGTGCACCAGTCGATACCAAGACGTCAAGAAGACCCACATTTTGCTGCACCTAAGCTACAATACTTCAAGACCGACAAAATTCCTGTGGGCATGGCTATTCCAAACTACCTACTCAATCTAGCCAATCCAAGGAATCCAACCGTTGTCCAATAAGAGAAGATGTTGAGCGAACAGCCCCAAGGACTAAGCCGAGTGTCAGTAAGGGTCCAAAGAGCGCCCCTAAGCCACAAAAACCAGTGACCCGTCGACCCCATGAAGGAAAGTCCGACGACTCTCTCGAGAGGACTCGGACGGCTGAGGGCACATCGACGGACGCTGAGGAGTCTGCCGATGAATCGTCAAGTCCGGCCCCCCAATAAGACTGACGATGAGGTATCCGATAGCGTGGCCACCCGAAGTGAGGATGAGGATGATAATTATGATGATGATGACATTGATGGAGTGGAGGCTACTTATGCCCTGATCAGAAAAGGAAAAATGATCGCCTCACCTCCCCGAAAGATCACAGCTGAAGATGCACAACCGATCATAGCCGCTCGCGCATAATGAGATCAACAGTTCCAAGCCTGATTATGTTGAGGCTGCGCATGCAATTAAAAACAATGCGGACGTCATCATCAGGGAGAAACGGGCCAAAATCAGAAACGATGCCCCTCCATCATCCAAGCCAGTGAAAAAGCGGCTGGTTACAAGAGGCCTGATTGACGAAGCTGACATGGCTATATTTGCAGATTGTGAACCTTTCATCAATATAAGCCGAGCTGAATCCTTAAGCACAGGAGCCGACATTATCAGTTTCCGAGTAGAAGTCCCAACATCAGGCTCAACTGCGCATGCACCGCCCTCTCCTGGCCACTCGTTATCCTCCCAACAGGCTAACGTTTCAAAATCACGGGACCAACCCCCCTCACCGGTTCCTTCTAAATATGTTGAGAGAACTAGTGGCCACCAGCCCGAGGCCACAACCCCTTTTTCACACACATCGAGTCTAGGTGTCACACTCCCTACATATTCCGATTTTTCTAGGACACCTACACTTTTCACTTCACAAACAGGTTCCCGCACCCTGAACGCAACGACCCGAGTGCAAACAATGACGGTCGGAAGCCCTGCTACGCACACAACGGTTTCACCATTCAACGCAGGCCACACATCAGCTATCTTCACTAATGATGTGACAACAGTTACAACCCCAGTAACTGATAACCCCACTTTTGAAGATGTAGCCGCTCTTCTGAATCGTTTCATGGCTTCCACCATTAAACCATGGGTGTTTGAAGCAATAACCGCTCATGCACAGGAATCCAAGAGCACCCCAACGGTTCAGTCTGAGCAACCCCTTTTCAAAACTCCACCTGAGCCTTCATCCTCTCACACCCAACCATTACCTACCCCAACAGCTTCCAACCAACTTCCCATATCTTCACCATCTCGGGGCACCCAGGACACAAAGATAGCGTCCACCCCTACGTCGACCACACTCTATCCAAATCTCTGTGAAATACCTACCACTCAGTTAGCTGACATCCTTTTCCTACGCATCCTTTCCACTGATGACCATGACCTTACACCTTATGAAAAGGATCTAATAGCGGTCTTCCACAAACATAACCACCCACAACCGAGCACTTGCCGTGAAAGTCCCCGTGGCCTCAAACGTTCGCATGAGGACCAAAACAATTCAGAACTTGATGAGGGGGAGAACAAGCGGCCACAGACACTTGAGCAATGTGCTTCTACTAGCCACGTCCCGCAGCCAACCCAACCTTCACCATCAACCAAACAACAACCACCCACCTCTAGCCAAAACCAAGCCAAACTCACTAGCATGGTCGAGCTAGTTGAAACATCCCGAGGCTTATCTCCAAGAGATACTGTCCGAGGAGGGGATGGAAGTCCTGACGATGTTACCTCCGGTACATCATTAAAATCAGGCCATCAACCAGAACTTAGTTCGAAACTGATGACAACATCCCGAGGCTTGTCTCCAAGAGACACTGTTCGAGGAGGGGATGGAAGTCCTGATGATGCTACTACAGATACATCTATTAGGTCAGGCCATCAGCCAGAACCTAGTTCAAAGCTGATGACAACGGGCAATCCGAGTGAACCCGATTGTTCTTCCTAAGAAAGATCACTGCTCCAACAGCAGCAACGAGTTCCATACATTCCTCCGTCCAAGGACATCCATGACGCGCTAGAGGATGCGGTGATACATGACAAGTGGCCACACAAATGGACATAGTGGGATGATCTCAGATGCAAAGCCGAAATAGATGATATGCAACAGAACTGGTGGCTTCACGAACTACTGGCCGGGTGTGCTGAAGATATAACACGCCTTGATGAAGAGGAACTCAAAGCAGGGGAAGGTTATAAGGAAACTCCCAAGGAGCTTGAAACGATAATCAGACAATCAGCGGGTCAAATGCCCTCAAAAGAAAAGCCCTGGGAAAACATACGAATCAATGCCCCCTTTCAAGAGAAAATCAGAAAGGGAATCTGGAGAATATCTGGAAAGCCCAAGAAACTCAATGAACTGAAAATCCGTACCCTCACTCATCTTAAAGGCAAATATGTAGGCGGACATCTGCACATGCTACAACATAGGTCATCAGGAAAACAAAGAGAGATTCTTGAACGAGATATGAGGTCCAACATTCATCCAATCAGCAGTATTCTCGATGTGCATAAAGAAGACCACCACACAGTGCCATTCTACAGCTTCAAAGTTCAGCGCACTAACTCGAGCGTATTTATCTGCCAAGAGAATGACTTCATAATGATGAAAATGGATGACATCTACCAGATGTTCCTTGTATGCAGATATCTCCCGCTAAATCGCAACAGAGTCTACAAGGAAGGATTTGAGGCAATCAAACGGTTTATGCTCAGGCAAATCAGATTCTACGCTGCTCATGATCTGCAAATGGCCCTCGAGAACAATGTTCGAAAGGCCAATCTCACAAAGCCAATCATGTACGATGCCGAGCTAGAAGAATATGAACCGTATCATATTTTCAAGGATCCAGTCTCAATACTCTATCTCAATCATAAAGAGCGAAAGCGCCTCATGTGGGTAGAAGACATCCACAAGTATTGTGATGGGACCTTGAAAATCATTCAGAAAAAGCTGCAATCTATTACAGAAGATCTCGACCAAAGACTTGCTGAAGCTACTGATGAAGAGCTGAAAGAGTACGACAAAGTGGAGACCATTTTGAAGCCCATCAACAAGCAACTTGACAAGAGAAGGTCATTGAGATCATATGAGCATGCACTGAACTTCAGGAAACATTACTTCAAGTCTAAGAAAGAAACGCAAGACGACACTTGATCTCAAAGGGGGAGATTGTTGAAGATTATTCTGTTGTGAATCAAGTTTGTCAGATATATATTGTAATAGCTTAGCCTTTATTATACCTTGTGTAATTAATGTTTGTATTTATTAGGGTATAAAGGATATGGGGCCAAAGTGTCAGGCCCATATACCTGGCTGAAAGCTTTTACGCAAACCTGCCTTCGCCTATAAATATACGCGTAAGGCTTAAGTTTGCGTTAACTTTGCATTTGATCTTATCAGCCTTAGCGCTCATCCTTGTGTTGTAAAGTTCACGGTATATCAAAGAGGAGTTTAAAGGATCTTCACTGTGTTCATCTTTTTGTTACTCTAATCTTTGTTATATCATTATATATTGCTGTAATCTACAAAATAGGGAAAAACATGATGTGACCCAGACCAAATAACGTGCAGAAAATAAGTATTATACCCGGTCGGGTACCCGGCCAAAGATGTTGAAAAACACCTATAAATAGCACACTTTTCCTTCACTAATTTTCATCTCTTCTTCCATACTCTTAAGCTCAGTTTAGAATAGCATTTCTTTATAATTTTCTAGCTATGTTTAGTCTCCAAATGAGGAGCTAAACTTCCAATTCTTGGTGTTGCTCTTGAAGCTTGTTGATTATTAAATGTTGTGAGTTATTTTCTTAACTTCTTCCCTTGAATATTAATTATTAGTTCTTTCCTTAATACTATCTCTATGTTAATGTTGGGGAGTGTTGCTAAGATGACAATTGGTTAACATCTTGATATTAATTATACTAGGATTCGTCTCCTTTAATAATATTCTTCCTTGAATATTAATTAATTCCTATTCACATTTCATATTAATATTTTGAACATTACTTAAAGGATCAACTAGTTTTGTTTCATATATTAATTATTACTAGAAACGATCGACGAACCGATGGTTAATCGTTGATGGTTTCACAAGTAAGTAACTTCGGTTTACTAATGCACGGTCGTGGTTGATAAACTTAAGAGGAATTAATTTTGTTGATTAAACCGAAACCGTTGTGTTGAGGTTATCAATCTCAATTGATTTCATCAAGGAGTTAAGAGATTAAATGCTACTATCAAGTCGGTAT
The DNA here is from genome assembly GCA_945859875.1 of Cuscuta europaea. Taxonomy (NCBI): domain Eukaryota; kingdom Viridiplantae; phylum Streptophyta; class Magnoliopsida; order Solanales; family Convolvulaceae; genus Cuscuta; species Cuscuta europaea. The sequence continues at coordinate 4,991,805 of CAMAPE010000077.1, read as the reverse complement.
ATGACGGTGTTCTATACTTGACTAATAGTAAGGTTTATTAATGAACGGTCGTTGTTAATAACCAGTGGCGGATCTTGCGTTCAAAAGTTGGGTGTTCAAAATTAATTTATCGTCAAAATGTTGAACAAATAATATTTTTTGATCCAACAAATGAACATATATTACTTTTTCAACAACAACAAAATGGAAAATAAGATCAAATGCAAGATATATTATCAAAAAATACACTATATAAATTATTACATCAATTCTATATGTATATTTTAACATTTTATTTTTAATTTTTTGGGTGTTCACATGAACACCTTTGCACAAAAGGGATCCACCACTGTTAATAACTACTCTCGATGAATTGGATATACTCCTTGCTTGAGTATTCGAGAGGGAATAAGTTATAGATATAACAATGATCGACTAAAATATATCAACAAGTTGAAAGTAGCAATGCCAAGTGCTTTTATCTTTGAATTAAAACACATATAGGTTGTTCATCGTAGTTTTTAAATTAAATCATTCAATCCCAAAACCCTCCTTTTTATTTACTAGTTTCATAAAAAGAGAATTATTCCTTTCCCCGTGGATACGAACCTTACTACACTATACTACGTATAAGTGTTGTATTGATATTTATTTTGACGCGCCACGACAAAGTGCTCGTCAACTACCCAGGTATATTTTATTTATGAGTTATGTGATCCAAGTATCTGACAATGTTAAAAGGAGAGTTGGGAATGGTAGGGATGTCCAAGTTTGGGCTGATGCATGGTTACCAGGTCCGGGATCAGGGATAATTCAGTCCGCCAAGCCAGCTGGAATTGCAGACATGAATGTGGCGGCTCTAAGGGATATCACTGGTAAAAGATGGAATAGGGACCGAATATCAGCAATTTTTAACGAAGAAGAAAGGAAAATCATCACGAGTATCCCTATTAGCATGCAAGACAAGAAGGATGGCTTTTGGTGGAAAGGGGAAAATAATGGTACTTTTACAGTCAAAAGTTGCTATCAGATCTTAATGCAAGGGGCGGTGACTAGCAGTTAGAGCGGCTGGAAAGATCTATGGGATTTAAAAATCCCACAAAAGGTTAAATATTTTCTTTGGCAGGTTTTAGATGGTTCACCGCCTTCTTTGGCGAATTTGGAGCGCAGGGGAGTGGCAGTGCAAAATTTGTGCAAGGTATGTGAGCAGGGGGCTGAGACCACGGAGCATGCGCTGAGGACCTGCCCGAGAGCTGCAGATGTTTGGGCGAAGGCCGATGTGGGGTTAGGCAAATTGGAGGAGTCCTTGGCTGATTGGCTCCAAAAACATTTCTCAGCAACCGATAAGGAGGCACGATGTAGAGTGGCGATGCTGGCGTGGGGACTTGGGAAAAGGCGGAATTTATGGGAAGGCAAGGGGCAGAGCTCGACCGGCGTTATTAATTGCTTATTCAACATGTTGCTAGCTTGGAGAGAGGCGCAATCCACTTGTTCAAAACCGAGAGACTCAGCGAGGAACGGGAATCCAAGGTGGCAGCGTCCAAAAGCGGGAGGAATAAAAGTAAACGTTGATGCGGCGGTGAATGAAGCGGGAGGAATTAGAGCTTGGGGTTGGATTGCAAGAAATGATCAGAGGGAGTTCATTAAAGCTCATAGAGAATCATGTAAGGCGGAATGGTCTCCGGTTGAGACAGAAGCGGTGGGCATCCGTGAGGCTGTGCTAGGGGCTATAAAGGAAGGATGGGAAAAGGTGGAGATTGACTCAGATGCTCAGATAATTGTCAGAGGCATTCATAAATGGGAGGGCTTATCGTATACGGATTTGGTTATTGATGATATCCGCTTTTTGCTTCAAACTAAGAAGAATTTTGAAATCTCATTTTGTAAACGATCTGCGAATCGTGAAGCTCACGCATTAGCTAGAGCTCATGTCGTTATCTCAGATCATAGTAGTAGCTATAATATGATACTGGAATGCATTGTAAGCCATGTAGCAAATGACTCTTTAATTTAATGAAAGGCTTATGTTTTGATTCGGGGAAAAAGTATCTGACAATATATATACACACTATATACCCAGGTATTAACAAACGGAGCACCTTAAATCTATGTTGCTAAACTCCTCATTGTGCATTAGGAGTTTAAATTAAGGGGTTTTGTATAAATATTAAAAAAATAGGTTATGGTAAAACAAGAGACTCCATTTATTTTCCAAAAAAATAACTAAATTATCCTTAAATCTACAAACTTTTAAATAGATATTATATGATTATCCTCCAAAAATCGAGTGACATCATCCAACAGTAACCTGACGCCCCAGTGACTTAGGGTTGATGACTTCGGCGATTATTGATTCGTCATAGCCACAGTAATCACTGTGTGTGGTGATCACTGCCAGCAGTGACCATTGTTCGTAGTGGACCATCAACCACAGTGATCTGCTAGCCATGACTCTCTAAACGAGTGACCCACTACCGTCATACTGGCACTACCCATATTGACATGCCATCACTCGTGATCTAGTCACTAGAGTGTGTTTATGCCAAAATAAACTAATCTAAGAAATTGAACAATTACGAATCGACAATGAGTCAAACACAAATATGGATTTGCAAACTAAGAATTAAATATATGAAATATCTTGTATATGTGTTCTATCGTATATTCGTGAGAATTTGAGTACAAAATGATAAGCTTGATAGTTCGAGTTGATCACATTGATCGTGCCGCGCTATGATAATTAGGAATTCTATTTATTGGCTAAAATATTACTCCTTCCCCAAGTCTTGTGCCTGCCTTCTGTTTCTTCTCCACGTGCAACCGTTTATTCCTATCTTTTTCTTTCCTTTGACTTGGCTAATAACCGTTTGAAGCATGGTTATCCTACTTGGACTTAGATAGCCTTCTTCATACTTATTATTTGTCAGCCCAACAGTAGGAAATATTTCCAACCCAACATTCGATTGCAAGAAATAGCATTGGCCCAACAAAATGACCGCATCGTCCGCCGAAACACCAAACAACGGTTAATTGGGGATAACAACCATGAGTGACGATCCTTTCCAAAAGCAAAAGAAAAATTGGGGATAAGTCAAATGCAATAAATAAATAATACTCCGTACTACGTAGTAACAATATACAGAGTACTCCCTCCTGTTCTTATTAAAGTTCTCAGTTTGACTTCACACATATTAAGAAAATGAATTTGACTTTACCGTGGAGTGCACTGTTTGACACTGTTTGACACTATTTGGACACTGTTTGGCACTGTTTGGCACTATTTTGCATTGTTTTGTTTTCTACAATGGAAGTGTGAACTTAAATAAGGGACATCCCAAAAAGGAAAGTGAGAACTTTAATAAGAACCGGAGGGAGTATATAATATGGAGTAACAAAATTAATAATGGAAGAATGTCTTAGCTTCACCACTAATTAAGTCGCCCAGATGTAACCTTCTCGGGAAACTTGTCATTTTTGTATTGTACTCTGTATTAAATTATGTACTACACTACTGTGTATGCCTTTTATTTTATGAACTATTCACGTGTCTTATTGATGTCAAAATGAATTGTAGAAGAAAAAAAAATAACAAAAAAAAAATAGTTTTTGGCAAAACTGTTAGCTCCACACCTTCACCATAAGCCGTGAAGTCCCTTATACTTGCACAAAATTTACGTCCCTTATGATTTCCACACTTATTCATGTATCAATATCACCAAAATTAAACTGCAATAGTTTCTAAATAGGGTGAACCATAGAAATGAAAATGCCTAAAAGTCTTCAAATTAAAGGCTTTTCCCCACATATTGACTCGGGCATTAGTGAACTATTGAAGGCTTTATACTAAGTGAAAATCCAATTTCTATAATATAAATATCTAACTAACCTTGCACTACATATATCTTGATTCAGTTATTGAATACTCCGTTTCACTTTAAATTTGAACTATTCGTTTTGCTTTGGGCAGTTCGAGCAAAGCAAGAAAGAAACTTTGTCGTCGTAAATTCATAAATAGAAGTAAATAGAAATACTTTGGATGAAATGGAGCCAACGAATCGTTGTCTCCTTAAAACTAATTTGCCCACAACACCCATGTCTTAGGATATAACGATTTCTGTTCCCAAGGCATTGTTTGGTTCAAAGGAGGGGAAGGAAGGGGAGAGTCAAGGAGGGAAGGGAAGTGGAAGGAAGGATTTTGATAAAAAAAATGTGTTTGGTTGGAGGAAATAGGAGGAATGATTTAATGAAAATATTTTCACATTTTACTTTTATTTGATAGCTTACTTAAAAAATAGATACATGTCTAACTATTGTGAATATTACTCCTATGGTCATGACTCATAATTTTATTTTATTTGCTTTTTACTTTTTAAATTTTATAATTTTTCATTTTTCAATGTGGAATTTTTAATTTTTTATTTTTATTTTTTTAAATTTTTTTATTTTTAATTTTTAAAATTTTTAATTTTATAATTTTTAAATTTTTTAATTTTTTTAATTTTTAAATTTTTTAATCTTTATAGTTTTAAATTTTTAAACTTTTTAAATTTTCAAAACTTTTTGTTTTTTACCTTTTTGTATTATAACGTTTTGTTCATTCACGTAGGAGATGGATAGTTTGTGGTTATCAACATGTTTCCTCCGAAATACCCCGATTTGGGGGGTTTAGAACGGGGGGGGGGGGGGGGGTAGAGGGTTTTGAAAGTCTTCCATTTTCTTCCCCTTCCCCCCTATTTCCTTCAACCAAACACACACAAATCCCCCACTTTCCTCCCCTCTCCTCCGAAACCCTCCAACCTAACGGGGCCTAAAGGATACCAACAAACTCAAAGATGCAATGGAAGATTTTTTGAAGTGAATGAAGAAGATAATAGATTATTAGGAGAATTTTCGGATGAATAAAGGTACTGGCATCATGAGTATGTATAGAGCTTTGGGGAGGAGACTCTACATCCAAAAGACATTTTTAGAAAGAAATGTTGCAACCCTTCTTCTAAAAATCAAAAGGTTGTGCCTATTGCCACGCCTTGTCCAAAACTGGGAGCAAACAAATACAATCTTACTATATACAAAAGGGAGTGGAAAAACAAGCTGATTTCCCGCCCAAATTTATGGGTCAAAAACGATTCTGTTCATCTAAACGAGTGTTTGCAGAGCTTGGCTGAAAGGGTGCACTAGTTATATTTAAGCCATATACGCGGGCTGCCAGATCGAGACCTGAACTCAAAATCCGACCTGAACCAGCCGGTTGGATAGCCGCTGCGGCGCGCGCGTGTGCGATTTAATTCTACGCTTATTTTTCAGGATAATTTCTCATTCATTTTAAAATGGGAAAACTGTCAATTGCGCCCTCCTACTATGCGCGATCCGTCAATGAAGTCCCCGTACTTTGGAAACCTTCAATCGAACCCGCCAACAATGAAAATCCTGTCAATTAGGTCTACATAACCGGATGCTTCCCGGTTAGCCCGTTGCTCGCTCACGTGGACATCGTACATTGAGGGTTCTGTTGGTGACATGGATTAAAAATTTCCACATCAGTTTTCCCTTTCCTTTTTCAATTTTCTTTTCTGTCTTCCTACTTTCTCTTTTGTTCTCTCTTTTTCATTCCTCCTGGTCCGCTACTCTTCACCTTTAATTTCCCAGTCCGCAGCTCCCCCTTGTTCGTTTCTTTCTTTCGATGCTTTTAATTTTTCTTTCCCTTTTCTATTTCTCCTGTGCATCTGCAACTCCATCTCCTCACTTGCCTCCTGCACAGACTACAGATCTATGGTGGAGGTGGTGGTGGTAGGCTGGTAGCTATGGAGGTTGGGGTGGTTGGAGGTCGTTCCAACTTCCAATAGAAAAGATGAAGGTGGAGACCATGGAGGTGGAAGCCGGATCGAGGCGGTTGGTATGGTGGTAAGGGCGGCGGAGGTGGTTGCTACGGAAGTCGGCGCGGCTGGAGTTCGTTTCAATGGAGGAGACGAAGGGACGGAGGTGGTGGTCGGAGGACGTTTGTATGGCGGAAGGGGTGGTTGAGGTGAAGGTAGAGGCCAGACTCCGGAGGCGGCGGCTATGGAAGCTGGCCGGCAGAGGTAATGGCTAGAGAGGCTGGTAGCTATGACTACATCACGGCAGAGGCCAAGTGATGTGGAAATTATTAATCCATGTCAGCAACGGAACCCTCAATGTACGATGTCCACGTGAGCGAGCAACGGGCTAACCGGGAAGCATCCGGTTATGTAGACCTAATTGACAGGATTTTCATCGTTGGCGGGTTCAATTGAAGGTTTCCAAAGTACGGGGACTCCATTGACGGATCGCGCATAGTAGGAGGGCACAATTGACAGTTTTCCTTTTTAAAATATATTTCTACAAATGTTGACATTAACATTGAACATATAACACTATATGATTATTGTTTGAATCTCATCCCAGTTAAGGATTTTGACATTAACATTGAACATATATATATATATATACTATAATAGGTTAGAAAAATTTGCCAAAAAAAAAATTCTGATTTCTGAAAATAACCATCCTACCATTTCCAACATCAATTTTGTCGGAACATATACTTCCACAGATAACTCTGTGTGCGTGAGTTGAACTAGAAAAATATTTTTGTATATTGAACTAAAAAAATATTTTTGTAGTTCAATCCTATCATCCTACCTGATGGATAGTCTACCCGGGGGTATATATCCGAAGGGTTATTACGGGGAATAACTAGAGAGAAGTCAGAGCAAATAAGTAAGAGAGAGAGTGTATATTCGATATGTATTCAGTGTGGTTACAAATGGGAAAATGGGGTACTATTTATAGTAGCAATAAATGCCGGGCAGGGACACGTGTCAAGCGCTCATTGGCCGAGGGGTCACCTCAACTGGTTGGCGCTGGCAGCCGCATGTGGCCGCCTTTAATGCGGTTGTTGGACGGGACGTCTGTGCGGGGTACGGTGATCTGTACGCATGTGAGGCAGATATCTTGTCGAGTGAGATGCCTCCGGCTATAGAGCAGTAGCCGAGGGCTCTTCCTCCCGATGGCACCCCTGGTGCCGAGGGCTCACAGTGCCGAGGGCTGCTCTTTTCGCCGTTCTCTCCCAGTTTCTTAGTTTGCTTGAGAAACCCGTTCTGTGAGATTTTGGAGCCTTCGGCCAGGGGGCCGAAGGCACCCCTGTGCGTTGTGCGGACTGCTTGGTACTCCGGGCGCTGTGAATTGGGCCTGTTAGGCCTGTTGGGCCTTCGATGGAGTAGTAGGAGTCTGTGGGCCGGGGGTTCCCGGGCCATATACTCCATCAGGAGTCCCTCACTCCTTTTGCCGAAAGGTACTTGAGGGAAAAGGAGTAATTTGTGCTTGCCTTTTGATGTTGTCCTGTCGTGATCTCCGAAGTTGGTGAGGAGTTGTTGCTTTTATGTCCCTGCCGAAGGCAGTCCCTCAGTTACCCACATGTCGGGACTTGAGGGCTTGCTTTGTTGTTCGTTGGAATTTCGCAGATTTTGTAATTTAATGATTTTCCCGAGGGGGTCCTCCAGTCCCCCACTCCTTGAGGCACTTGTAAAGTGGTGAAAAGGAGTAAAGTAGTTACGTTGCTGTTGTGGGCCGAAGGCTGACGCTTTTCGTTTCATTTTGGGGGGATGCCTCGTTAAAAACCTCGTTAGGAAAAACCCTTTGGGAAAAAATCCTAATGAGGGAAAAAGAGTGCACCGAATTCCCCCAATGATGAATCGAAAATGTCAAACCTTGGTAAAAAATGGAGAATGGCGGGAATGCCGAAGGCTCTCTCTTCTGAGGGCTCCTGTGTTGATTAGCCGAAGGCTGGCTGTTGATGTCCTGGTGGCGCCGAAGGGGAGCCCCTCAATCCAGGGATCGAGGGCCTGCCAGATGAGGGCAGCAGTGAAGCTGTTACCGGGGGGTCCACTGTTTGTTGATGAAGTGGTGATTAAGATACCCGAGGGCCATGGGCCATCCGTCAATGAGGCACTCCCCGGGGACTATCCGGTTTTGCGGTGCTGAGGGGAAATCCCCGAGGGGTACCCCTGATATGCAGCCCTAGGGATCTGAAGGAGTGATCCCGAAGGCGTGTGTAATGTGCGGTGTGGGGCACAACCCGGGGGCACTTCTGGGTGAGTGCACCCGGAGGCTATCCTTGATGAAGTGGAGTGAAGTAGAAAACCCGGGGGTTCCCAAAATATAGCCGTTGAAAATATAGCCGTTGGAATATGTAACGACAGGATATAGCCGTTGGGGGGGTGGCACACGTGGCGTGTGATGGCTGGTTGTCCGTGGGCGGCGTCACCGGTTGGGTGAAACGGCGGTGTGTAATGATGGCGTCCACCCGGAGGCCCGGAATCCAGGCCCAAGCCCGGATTCATCGCCTATAAATACCCCAAGGCCAGGCATTCCTCCGTGTGCGATAAACTTGTTAGCGAAGCTCTGTCAATTTTTCTAGAGAGAGAAAGTTCAGCCTTCGGTCAAAACTCAGCTTTCGAGGTCAGTGCTCCCTGCCTTTCTCCTTCTAGCATAGCTGTACTGTGCCCTTAGTTTAGGAGATAGAAAAGTTAGGAAACACTACCGTCTACGAGCCTTCGAACAAGGGTGCGAATGTCGTCCCAGAGTGACTCTCAGGACATCTCGAGGACGCCCTCGATGGAGGACGAAGGCATCTCCGATGTGGAGTCAAGCAGTGGTCAGCCCTCGGATTGTGGTGATGCAGCCCTGGCCCGGGAGGTCCAGAAGGAACTCACTGCGGAGGTTGAAGCCGAGGGCTTCGAGCAGGAGTGCGATGATGAAGACTTAGCCCTCGCCTGGCAGGCAGCGGAGGATGAGGCACAGAATGAGAGCTCGAGGGTTACGATCGCTGTTCTCCCCCCTCGGGGTTCCGGGGAGGCCAGTAGCTCGAGGCCGTTGGATCCGATACCTCTGAGGGCGGTCTCCGGTGTGAAGAAGAAGAAGGCCGCTACCAAGAAGAAGGAGAGGGCCGTCGATCAAGGAAAGCCCGTAGACATGCCCGAGGGGTACAGTTGGCTGAACACTGAGGCCCTCGAGATCAGGTCGAAGGCCGACAGGGCAGATCTGTACGTGACTCAGCTGCACGTGGGGCCCTCGGCCGAAGTGGTGGAGCCGGGTCCCGACGACGTGTTATCCAGGGCGCCCGAGGGGTGTATTGCTATTCACGTCCTTTCGGTTTCCATGGGACTCAGGTTCCCTCTGCACCCATTCCTTCAGGAATATTTGCGGTTTGTTGGCTTGGTCCCCTGCCAACTCACGCCCAACAGCCACTCCTACATTGCGGGGTTCCTCCAGCTTTGCAAGTCCCGAGGGGTGAAGCCCAGCCTGGATCTATTCTTCCAGAGTTTTAATCTGTGCCGGGGGGGGCACGAAAACGGCGAGGGGTACGCCAACCTGCAGCAGATTGCCCGCTTCAAACTATTCTCCGATGCTCCTTCTTCCAACAAAGGATGGAGGGAACGTTGGTGCTACGTGAAGTTGGATGAGAGCCCCTTCCCGAGGGAGCTACGTGACCGATTCCGAAGGCACGAAAAGATCCGGAGTGCCGCTCTCGAGAAAGACGGCCTAAAGCTGGCCAAGTTCCCGGAGGGGAAAAACAAGAACGTGGCGATCAAAGACTGCACCCTCGAGGAGGATTTGTACACCCTCGGGTTCCGGAGGTACCGCTTCATAGGGGAGACCGATGAAAAGTACCCTCCCTTCAACAAGGCCTTCGGAGGGGCCGGAGGTAGGAGCCGAGGGCTTTAGAATTTTGTACTTAGTTTTTTTTTTTTCCTGCTTGGATGTTATCGTCCCTTCGCTTAGACCCGTCGGACTAACCCTTTGTCTCCTCTGTGCAGGTATCCCCGTCTCCATGGTGAATGTAAAGGGCCTTGCCCGTTTGAAGAAACAGGACCCGAAGGGGTCGGGACAGGGCATCCAGAAGCCTGCCACCGCCCTCTTTAAGAAAGCCGAGGGCGATGCCGCTGCCGGCAAGAGGAAGGCAGTGACCAAGGGGTCCCCCCCGGCTACCAAAAATCCGAAAAAGGGGGATGCCGCCGAGAAGGAGCCCTCGGTCATTATCGCTGATGAGCCCCCCGCCTCCGGGGCGCAGGTGGAGAAGCTGCCGGGTGGAACGCCGGCGGGGGCAGAGGAGTCGCTGCCTGAGATCCTCACAGTCGCGTTCCCGAGAGGTACATCTTTGGCCAGCGGCGGCGTCGACCCGGGGGCCATCCTGAGGGGTATGACCCCTGAGACGGATAGGGCTGCCCTCGGGGCCTATAATGATGTGGCCCTCGAGGACCACATTCTCCGCTCCTCCCTCTCTGTAAGTGTTTCCCTGGCTTTCTCCATCTTCTCCTTTCATTGTTTTGTGTGACTGCCTTTAACTGTTTCTGTTGTTGTTCTGCAGGCTTGCTTAGCCCTCGGTGAACAGGCTCGGAGGCTTCAAGAATGGCGCCTCCACAGAGCGGAGCAAGACGCCAGAATGAGGGAGTGTCTCCTCAAGAACCAAGAGGCGGTGAAGCTGGGGGCCCAGCTAGAAGAGGAGCTCTGGCAGATGAGCTTGAAACTGGAGGCTGCAGAGAAAGGCAAGGCTGATGCTGAGGCCGCTGCCAGGAGAGCTGCTAGAGAGGCCGAGGACTCCAAAGCGCTAGCTGTCGCCAAGGCTCAGGAGGAGGCCATTGAGGCCTTTATCGCCGAGGGTTGGAGAGCCGAGGGGCGCAAGATGTGGGTGTCCTCGGTCGTGGAGGCCTGCGTTGAAGAATGGGCCGAGGGCCCTGGGTGGGAATGGATGGCCCGGAAGGGCAGAGAGTACTATGAAGCCGGCGAATTCTTCACCCAGGCCCTCATCTACCGGAGGATGGCCCGGCATTTGGGCATTGAGCAAAAGGACTTCTCCCCCTCGGCGTATGGCCTTCCTCCCTTGCAGCCTGATGTCCGTGAGCCGCTCCCGGAAGGTGTTCAGAGGCCCGACCTTGAGGACACGGTGTTGAAGAATGAGGCCGAGGACGACGCTGTTGAGACCGGAGCGGAGGCATCATCGAGGCCGGCTGTAGAGGTCGCCCCAGTGAACGATGCCGTCGTAGCTGTGGAATGACTTCGTACTTAGAAATCTTTGAACATCTTTTGTAATGAACAATATTGTTCCTTCGGCTTCGGCCCGTTTGTAAATTCACACTTACTCTTGTTTTTGATGAAATGCATGCTGCCTCCGGGCTTTTCATATTCGAATACGCCTTATGTTTTGAATGTATGCCTTCTCCTTTGAATGTATGTCTAGGACTTAGAATACTATCTGATTGTAGCTAGCCCTTAGGAGCCTTCGGTAGTTGGGCACCCTCTGCTGGATATGCAACCGATGGTTCGGCAGCAATTAGGACTTAGAAAATTTTTTCTAAGCGTAGCACAGCATGAGGCCTTCGGGCGTTTGTAGTAACCCACCTCCTAGGACTTAGAAAAATCTCTAAGTGTAGATTCCCCCTTGAGAGCCTTCGGGATACGGCGCCCATTCCTGATGTGTGAATGTTGGACCGAGGGCCCAATGCACAGGACTTAGAGATTTTTGCAAGTGTAGTATGCCATGTAGCCTTCGGCTACTGTGGAGCCCCACCTGTAATATTGAATAGGCCGGGGGCTAATTCTTTTAGGACTTAGAAGATTTTCTTGAGTGTTGATTCCTTGTGAACTGTAGCCCTCGATTGATAGGTAGCTTTCGGCAATTAGGTCCCTTGAGATGAGGGTGAAATATGTAGGACTTAGAAAATCTTCTAAGTGTAGAGTTTCCCTCGAGAGCCTTCGGGAGTTGGCATCCTTTCATGATGTGTGAGTAGTTGACCGGGGGGGGGGGGGGGGGAATACATGTAGGACTTAGAAAATATTCTAAGTGTGGATTTTCCCTTGGGAGCCTTCGGGAGATGGCGTCCCTCCTTGATGTATGAGTAGTTGGCCGGGGGGGGAAAACATGTAGGACTTAGAAAATCTTCCAAGTGTAAATTTCCCTTGGGAGCCTTCGGGAGATGGCATCCCTCCTTGATGTATGAGTAGTTGACCGGGGAAAAACAGGTAGGACTTAGAAAATATTCTAAGTGTAAATTTCCCTCGGGTGCCTTCGGGTGATAGGTGCCCTCTGATTCCACATCACTTTGCGAGATGCCCGGGGGCTACTCATTCAGGACGGAAAACCCTCCTTTTTTTAAGTGTTGTTGTATTGCATGACCTTCGGCCACCATATTCCCTTGGCTGTAATATTGATTGGGCCGGGGGCTCCATCTTTAGGACTTAGAATTTTTTGTAGTGCTGCTTCCCTGTGTAGCCTTCGGGTGCCCGGGGGCTGCTCCTTCAGGACTTAGGATTTTTCTAAGCATAAATTGATGTTGAATCCCGTTGTTGTGAAGAAAGCCAATGAGGAGTGTGTGCCCTCGGCATACACTTTAAAAGTTGTAGAATTTGACCCTTGTCATGGGGAAAGGGCCCTCGGTATTCGTGCATAACAGATGCCTTCGGTGTTTTCTTTGAAGTACCGTTTAGTGGACCTTGGATAGTCCAGTCCCTTTGTATTGTTGAAGCCCTCGGTGTTTTTGTGACCGGAGGTGACCAGGTAGTGGATTTAGCCGTTTCCTGATGGTATTTCTTTGAGTAGTATCCTTCGGGAAATAGGAGTCTTCAATTGCCGGAGGTGTTCCCGTGGGGAGCCCTCGGCATGTTGTGATTTTGTTGGAGTGTACTCTTTGATTTCTCGCTGAGTCTACTCCCCTTCACCCTTTTTTTTTTTTGGTTGGTGGTGAAGGGAAGGCATCAAGAAACTTGGTTTCTTGGTAAGGCTGGGCCTATTAGGAGACCATCAGAATACACCAATGGCTCTCCTCCCTCGGGTTAACCTTCCGAGTGCCGAGGGGATCGAGGGACGTTTCCTGGGCACAAGATATGGTGGTCCGTAACCTGCCTCCCCTTGGGGGATGGCGCGGAAAGCGCCTCATTTTTGAAAGTCGTCCCCTCGGCGCTAGACATAGTCTGTGGCCTGCCACACCCTTGGGGTGGTGGCGCGGGGAGCGTTTCGGTTTGGAAGTCGAATCCTGGGCATTTCTCATGCCTGTCATACCCTGGGGGTAGTGACGCGGAAAGCGTTTCAAGGAAGGGTTTTCATTTGCACACTAGTTGCAAATGGCCGGGGGCACTACGTGCCACCGGCACCGATGGTGGCGCCTTCGGTATATGCGTCCTCGTGGGGTACGGCTTTTAGAAACAACACTTGGTGTTAGTTTCGATGTGTAGCCCCCGGTACTTGGTACCGAGGGGTCTTCTGTAGGAACACTTGGTGTTCTCTTGTTGTAGTTGATGTAGGCGTCTACCCTCGGTACTTGGTACCGAAGGGTTTTCAAATGAAACACTTGGTGTTTCCTAATAGATGTTTGGAAGCTGTTAGGAGAGCATATCCCTGGCACTGGGTGCCGAGGGGTCTTCTTTGAAACACTTGGTGTTTTTTCTTCGTTTCGATATTTGATGAGGGAGGTGTACCCTCGGCACTGGGTGCCGAAGGGTCTTCTGTAGGAACACTTGGTGTTCTAATCTTTTCTTTTTTGATGTTGAAGGTGGGGAAGTACCCTCGGCACTGGGTGCCGAGGGGTCTTGACTGAAAACACGTGGTGTTTCTACTGTTTGTTGTAGGTGTTGATGGTGTCCGCCCTCGGCACTGGGTACCGGAGGGGGTTCTTCTTGTGGTGAGGCCTGGGGCCTGTAGTCAGTATGAGGGCTTGATGTCTTGAATGTATCTTCATTCTTCGAAATTGGAGGCCTTGGGCCATTGGATAGTACATTCACTAGTTATGAGGGCTTGGCCGCTCTTACATTATTGATAAAATTTAACTAAATGGTGTACATTCCAGTGCCTAGGGACTTCTTTCCCATTGGGGCGTTTGAGTTTGTAGGTCCCGGGTTTTATGATGGCTGCTATGATGTAGGGGCCTTCGAATTTTGGTGCCATTTTTCCTCCCTCGGTTGGTTGGCTGGCTTCCCTCCTCCGGAGCACATAGTCCCCCACTTGAAATTCCCGGGTTCGAACTTTGGCGTCGATGTAGCTTTTGACTTGCCTTCGTTAGTTTTCTGCCCGGATGAAGGCCTGCTCCCGGCGTTCTGAAATGAGGTGCAGGTCGAGGGCCATGTTGCTGTCGTTGACCTCGGGGTCATATTGGATCACCCTTCGGGTAGGAAGGGTGACTTCCGTAGGAGCTTTGGCTTCAAAACCGTAGCAGAGGGAGAAGGGTGTTTCACCTGTAGCACGCCGAGGGGTAGTGCGGTAGGCCCAGAGGATGTTGTGAAGTTCTTCCACCCAGCCACCACCCTCGGCCTCCAGCTTCTTTTTGAGGCCCTCGAGCAAGGTCCGGTTGGCGTTCTCTACCTGCCCGTTGCCTTGAGGGTAGGCAACGGAGGAGAAGGTGTGTTTGATGCCCCATGCCTCCAGAAGGGCACAGAAGGGGGCTGCCTCAAATTGTGTCCCATTGTCGGAGATGATCTGCTGGGGGACGCCAAACCTTGTGAGGATATTCTTGAGGACGAAGTGACGGCACTTTGCCTCTGTGATGCTGGCGAGGGGTTCAGCCTCCACCCACTTGGTAAAATAGTCGACGGCCACAATGATGTATCTGTTGTTGGAGGTACCCCTCGGCAGAGGGCCCACAAGGTCTATCCCCCATCGGGAAAACGGGACAGAGGTGCTGATGGGGGCATAGTTGACCGCTGGCCTGCCGGGGGCTTTCTGGAAATGTTGACACGCGGTGCACCTCCGGGCAAGGTCAGCACAATCCCTGGCCATGGTTGGCCAGAAGTAACCCTGGAGAATGAGCCTTCGGGACATGGAGAAGGGTCCCTGGTGAGCTGAGCAAGTGCCACTGTGCACTTCTTCCATTGCGACCTCGGCTTCATCTGGATGAAGGCACCGAAGTAGCGTGCCATTATAAGATCGTTTGTAGAGCCTTCCATCTTCGATGGTGTAGCTGGGAGTCCTCAGCTTTGCCAGTTTAGCGCGGGCCTCATTCTCGGGCAGCTGCCCTGTGGAGATGAAGGCGGTGATATCTGAGATCCAATCCTCCTGACGTTGTTGTATGTTCATCACGGGGCTTGCATGGATGCTTGAGAGGCTGAGTTCCTCGATATTGGCAATCTTGGAGATGTGCTCGGGGGAGTCTGCCGAGAGTTTAGATAATATGTCGGCCTCGAAGTTCTGAGCCCTCGGTATTTGAGTGAGAGAGTGTGCCTCAAATACCTTAAGCAACTCCTTGGCCGCTTCCTTGTACTGTTTCATTCTTCCTTCCTTGGCCTCATATTCTTCGGAGATTTGGCCAACGACCAACTTGGAGTCGCATTTGATGTGGATCTGCCGAGCCCTCATGTTGGCAGCCAGCCGAAGGCCACATAGGAGGGCTTCATATTCGGCCTCATTGTTGGAGACTTTGAAGGAGAAGCGGATTGCATAGTAGGCCCTGAAGCCCTCGGGAGCAATGAGGACTACCCCTCCCCCGCATGCTTTGGTCGCGGATGAGCCGTCAGTGTAGAGGGTCCACCAGTCGTCCGAGGTAGCCGAGGGCTCCCCGTCCGTCGCTGCTCTTGCGGTACATTCCGTCACAAAGTCCGCTAGGGCTTGGCCCTTGATGGCAGGCCTTGGACGGATGTCAATGTTGTACTGGCTCAAGAAGATAGCCCATTTCACCATGCGGGAGGAGCTGGTGGGGCTCCTCTTGAGGGCGCCGAGGGGTTGATGGGTGAGGACCTGAACCGGGTGAGCCTGAAAGTAATGGCCCAACTTCTTGACAGTCCAAACGATGGCTAACACCGTTTTTTCCACAGGGGAGTACCTGAGTTCGGCCTCCCTTAGGGTCTTGCTAACATAGAAGATGGCATGCTGGATGCCGTCTTCCTCCCGGATAAGCACAGAGCTGATGGCCGCCGGGCTGACCCCAAGGTAGAGGTAGAGAGTCTCCCCTACCTTGGGTTTGGAGAGCACAGGGGGTGAAGATAGATACCGTTTGAGCTCGTCGAAAGCCCCCTGGCATTCTGGAGTCCATAGAAAGCCAGCCGTCTTCCTCATGATCTGGAAGAAGGGCAGGGACTTCTCCGCCGATTTAGATAGAAAACGGTTGAGGGCTGCCAGGCGGCCCGTCAACCGTTGAACTTCCTTTACATTGCGTGGGGGCTCCATATTGATGATGGCCTGGATCTTCTCGGGGTTGGCCTCAATACCCCTTCGGCTCACCATGTAGCCTAAGAATTTGCCCCCTTGGACGCCGAAGGTGCACTTCTTCGGGTTTAGCCGAAGGTTAAATTTTTGCATGATGGCGAAGATTTCCCGGAGGTCGTCTGCATGGCTGGAAGATTGCTTGCTCTTGACGATCATGTCGTCGACATAGGCCTCCATGATGCGCCCTAGGACGGCTTGAAAGACCCGGGCCACCATCCGGGTGTAAGTGGCCCCTGAGTTCTTTAGGCCGAAGGCCATTACTAGGTAGCAGAAGATGCCCTCGGGAGTCATGAAGGCAGTTTTTTCGGCGTCCTCCTCGTGCATGAATATCTGGACAGACCTTCATTTCGCGACACAGGATGACCAGAGGCTCACCAGAGGATCTGGACAGACCTCCTCAGAAACCTATCTTTCTCACGGAAGAGAATATAGGGTTGATTGAGAGCGTTGGATTATTATGTTCGGACAGATCATTTGGACCGGCTACACATATTCCCTGGGCCCACCCGCTGGCCACATCAACATGGACCAATGGCACTCCCGATTTTCTCTTCTATAATTCACTCCTTTCCCCCCTCTACTTACTCTTTTAGCTTTTTTCTCTTTCACACATCACCTGTAAATTGATCCATTATCAATAAAATCCCTTTTCTTGAAAAAAAAAAAATATTTGATGGTACCCTCGGAAGGCATCGAGGAAGGACATGATTTCACACCCCGCGGTCTCATCCACCAATTGATCAATGTTTGGTAGAGGGAATGGATCCATGGGGCATGCTTTGTTGAGATCGGTGTAGTCCACGCACATGCGGAAGGTAGGGGGCTTCTGTGCGAGGACTACATTCGCCAGCCATGAGGGATATTTCACCTCTTTGATGTGCTTAATGGAGAGGAGCATGGCGACCTCCTTCTTCACAAATTCCCTTCTCTCGGCGGAGAGGGGTCTTCTTCGTTGTTGCACTGCTTTTGCCGAGGGGTCCACCGAGAGGCGGTGGGTGATGACCCTTCGGCTAATTCCCGGCATGTCTTCCGGCCCCCATGCAAAGACAGTGGAGTAGGCGCGGAGGGCGTCGGTGATACCGGTCTTCAAATCTTCTGGGAGCTGGGCTCCAATCTTCACGACCCTCTCCGGCTGGGCCGGATCGAGCGCAAAGTCTTCTACGTCCTCGGCCGGTTCAGCCCTCGGCCTTCTTTCCTCTTGGTCGACGGTTCCGGTGATGGTGTCAACACGGAGTTCCGTCTTGCTTACCTTCTTAGTGACCTGAAGATAGCAGGCGCGGGCAATTTTCTGGTTCCCCCGGGAGTAGCCAATGCCCCCCTCGGCGGGAAACTTGAGGCAGAGATGCCTCATGGAGATGATGGCTTCGAGGTCCTCGAAGGCTGGCCGGCCGAGGATGATGTTGTGAGCGCAGTCAATGTTGACGACGACGAACTCCACTTCGAGCTGGGCTCTATGGATCCCGTCGCCGAAGATCACCGGGAGGGTTATTACCCCCTCGGAATCAATAGTATCGCCGGTGAAGCCGGCAAGAGGGGTCTTAATGGGCCGAAGGGACCCCCTCTCCAGATGCAGCTCTCTGAAGGTGCTGAGGTACATTACATTGACGGAGCTGCCCGTGTCAATGTAAGTTCGATGAATGATGGTGTCGTTGATCTCCGTCCGAATCACCAAGGCATCCCTGTGAGGAGAAGAAGTAGGAGGGAGGTCTGCGTTGGTGAAGGTGATGGGTTCCTCCCTCAATCGCTTTACCGGGGGCATATGAGTGACTTCCCCCACGTAGAGCGATTGAGCCCACTTCTTTCGTTGGCTGGTGGAATCGCCCCCTGTATTGCCATCGGTGATCATGAGGATGTGGCGTTTTTTCTCCTGGTAGTGGGGGTATTCCTCCTCCTCTTCTTCCAAGTTTCCAATCTCCCTTTTCTTGCCGAGGGGGATGGTATTCGGGTTTACCCAAGCGTTCACCTTCGTGTGATGCCCTCGGGGAGGCCCCTGGTGAGAAGGTCCCTCCTGCCGAGGGCTCTGGACAAATTGGGACAGGTGCCCTGCTTGTATTAACCTCTCGATAGCCGTCTTCAGCTGATGGCAGTCATCGGTCCTGTGCCCCTGGTGCCGATGGAAGCGACAGTAGGGGAACTGAGGGTTGATAGCGTGTACCTCCGGGGGTGTGCGAGAGTCACGCTCAACGAGGCCCCTCTCCTCGGCAAAATCGAGGATGATGCTGATGGGGTGCGTCAGTGGTGTCCGAGGGCGGTCCAGGAGAATGGGCTGGGCCCAAGTCTTAGGGCTGCTCTTATAACCTCCCCCGGGCTTGGCTTGGCCTTGCCGAGGGCGGTCATCAGAGGGTCCCGAAACCTTGGGGCGATTTGGAGGAGCCCCCGGCCCTCGGTTATGCTTGTTGTCAGCCCTCGGGGGCTGCTGGTCCGGGTGTTGGTGATACTTCTCCACCTCCTCGGCCTCAGCATACCGGTCCCCCCGCTGCAAGGCCCTTATGTAGTCGCGGGGGGGTTCAATGATGAGGCTCCTTGAAAAGTTGCCGGTGCGGAGGACGGTTTGTAGGAGGGCCAGGAGGGTCCCGTCATCAGCACCGTCGACCTTGTCGGCCTCCGTCCTCCAACGCTCCAGGAAATCCCGAAGGGTCTCATCCTTCTTCTGGCGTATTGTTAGGAGGTGGGAGAAGTGCTTCCTTGTGCGACGCCTCCCGGCGAATTGTGTCAAGAATCGTTGGGCGAGTTCTTGCCACGAGTCAATGCAGCCCTCGGGCAGCCTGTTGAACCATTCGTATGCTGGTCCCTCTAAGGTGGAGAGGAACCAACGACACAAATATTCGTCGGACGCCCCCACCATCATCATGTTGTTCTGGTACTTGCTGTAATGTTCCTGGGGGTCCGTTTTCCCGCTGTAGGGCTGTATGTGTTGCCCTCGGTATTTCTCTGGGATCCGGGCCGCCAATACCCTTGGGGTAAACGGCGTCCGAGTCCGGAGCTGGATGACGGGTTCCCCGGAGCCCTCAGCCACCTTCTTCTGTAACTCCTCCATTTTGGCCATCATGGCCTCGTATTTGAGATCTGAGTGAGGGGTGGAGGTGGTGGCGTGAGCTTTGTTGGACTCCATTTCGTCAAGCCGGCGCTGGAGGGCCGCAATAATCTCGTCCCGGGGGTCCCTCGGGAGGGTTTCCGCCCCCTGCGAACGAACTCGGGCCGAGTGGGCTTGGTTGATTTGGTGCCGAGCATCATCGGCATGAAGGGGTGCCTTGCCTTTGTCCCGAGGGGGACGCTCCTCGTCTGCCCTCAAAACAGATCCCCCGCTTTCCTGGGGCCTTTGGAGTGCTTTCCCCCCGAGGCGGTCTTGGACCCCTCGGCGGTCTGGCCCTCCTCCGAGCCGGTTGAGGGCGGAAGTACGGGGCCTCTCCCTGTTGTCATTATGGCGGTCCCGGGACTGAACTTCCTGGGAGGATGTTTCTTGGGCCACCACCCCTTCGTCGTTTCTCACTTGAGGGGTGGGATTTCCGAAGGGGTGTGGCAGAGGGGGAAGTATGATATTTTCCCCGATCTGAGGGTGAGCTGGAGCCAGGGTGCCGAAGGCACCCGGGTTCTGGGTGAGCGTTTGGATGAAGGCGGAGAGCGCCGATTGCACGTCGATGGTGAGAACCGGAGGGCTGACTTGGTCATCGCTCCGGTTTTTCTTCTTGGCCTCGATGCCGAGGCGGGCATCGGGGGCGTTTTGTTGGATCTGAAGGCGTAGGTCGACAGCCGCCTGTTCCAGCCCAGCGAGGACACCGCCCTCGGGAGCCCTGTGAGAGGCTTCGGGGGCGTTGACGTCGCCGAGGGCCAGGTTCTTGTCTTCTACGTTCTTTGAGTTGGCACGTGTTGTCCTCACCATTTTGATAGAGGGCTAGTGTTTGTGTTTGGTCGAGGGGGAGGGTTTCTTACTCGATTGTTCAACCTCTCAACGAGAGCACCAAATGATGGATAGTCTACCCGGGGGTATATATCCGAAGGGTTATTACGGGGAATAACTAGAGAGAAGTCAGAGCAAATAAGTAAGAGAGAGAGTGTATATTCGATATGTATTCAGCGTGGTTACAAATGGGGAAATGGGGTGCTATTTATAGTAGCAATAAATGCCGGGCAGGGACACGTGTCAAGCGCTCATTGGCCGAGGGGTCACCTCAACTGGTTGGCGCTGGCAGCCGCATGTGGCCGCATTTAATGCGGCTGTTGGACGGGACGTCTGTGCGGGGTACGGTGATCTGTACGCATGTGAGACAGATATCTTGTCGAGTGAGATGCCTCCGGCTATAGAGCAGTAGCCGAGGGCTCTTCCTCCCGATGGCACCCCTGGTGCCGAGGGCTCACAGTGCCGAGGGCTGCTGTTTTCACCGTTCTCTCCCAGTTTCTTAGTTTGCTTGAGAAACCCGTTCTGTGAGAATTTGGAGCCTTCGGCCAGGGGGCCGAAGGCACCCCTGTGCGTTGTGCGGACTGCTTGGTACTCCGGGCGCTGTGAATTGGGCCTGTTAGGCCTGTTGGGCCTTCGATGGAGTAGTAGGAGTCTGTGGGCCGGGGGTTCCCGGGCCATATACTCCATCACTACCATTTCTTGTAGACAGACAACTCTGTCTGCGTGAGACAGACGAATGTACAAAAAGTATACACAAAAATACGTAACACTTAGCAAACTCTTTCAAACCAACACTATAAAAAATGATCTAAAACATTCTCAAAATAGGTCACATTAGTCCCACACATGACACATCATCCACCGTAATTCGTCGTTCGTGTCACCTACCAAACAACTTAAATCGAAAGGAAGAGGTTAATCTTTTATTGATGGTATTTAGGATGTGACCACACTAAACATACTCCCTCCGGTTCTTATTAAAGTTCCCAGTTTGACTTCACACATATTAAGAAAATGAATTTGACTTTACTGTGGAGTGCACTGTTTGGCACTGTTTGGACACCGTTTGGCACTGTTTTGCATTGTTTTGTTTACTAAAATGGAAGTGTGAACTTAAATAAGGGACATCCCAAAAAAGAAAGTGGGAACTTTAATAAGAACGGGAGGGAGTATTTTAAATTTGTTAGCTAGAATGTTGTGCTGAGTAGTGTCTCTTCACAGAATAGTATGGTGATTCAACTCTCTATATATGGCCATGTATCTCCAATTTTCAGACCACACAATCGAAGAAAAGAAGATCGAATTGGCAACTAGCAAGCATGGTGTAGTGGCTGGATCCCTCTTCGATCTCAAGCGATCGTACCACGGTTTAAACTTTACCACGGTTTAAACATTTTTCATACTCCCTCCTCCCCAAAAACAACTTCCCACTTTTCTTAAATGGATGTCCCAAAATTAACTTCACACTTCTTCCCACTTCACAAATTATCTACATCAAAACAATGCTAAACAGTGTCCAAACAGTGTCAAACAGTGTCAAAACAGTAAAATTTACCCTCAGTAAATTTATTTTCTTAATATGTGTGGAAAACGAAGTGTGAAGTTGTTTTTGGAACGGAGGGAGTACATGTACATTTAGCTACATTCATACATGTAGCTAAATCCCTACATGTTTTCTGATAAACAAACTGTACACAATATACTCTTTTCATTCGTATTAATCAAAATTTGACCTTTGAACTATTCATACCACTTACTTTAATTGTGTTTTTCTACAAATGTATTGGAAATCATTTTATACGAAACAATACTCCCTATTAAATTTCTCTTGATGTAAACTACCATCATTTTAGCTTTTTATAAATTTTGCAAATGCATGATTAAATATATCAATGGTCAAAACTTTACGTCTGCAAATTAAACAAGAAAGTCCAAATATTGCAACTAAAGGGCTAAAAGCGTGCAGCTGGTTAGGGTTAAACTGAAGTACTTGAAGTTGTGTACACTTAAAATATTTATTCCCACCATCATCACCATCATCATCCATCCATGCATGTGGAATAATTAACTAATTCGATCACAATTATATGATACCATTGATCCATCAATATATATAATCTCTACTGGTTTCTGTAATCGCCGCAGTACCAATAAAGGTTAGGAGGCTGATCAAGAGAGAATATATTGCAAGATTCCTCTGTAAATAAACTGCCAATTTGATCTGCCTCCATCCTCACAAACTGAGGCTGCAGGTAAATTGAAGAGCTTTTGGTCATTAATGGCTGCTGCAAGTTGAAGCTGCTGTAACTATTGTCTAGTAGAACTTCATTATTGTTGTTCAGCCCTCCGCTTGAATCACTGTCCGATGACCCGTCTCCGCTGTTTCTCGGAGCCAGATAGTCGTGGTCGTGGTGGTGGTGGTGATGGCTCACTAGCAGGCAGGAATCTTCTCCGGCCGAGTGATTGTTTTCTTCCACAACAAGAAGCTTCTCTCTTAGCCCTTTAAGCTGAAAAAAAAGTGATGAATTTATCCTGGTTAAAGCCTAGAAGATCAATGGGCATTGGGCTCACTTTCATCTAAAAAAGGAACATTTTTATAAATGGGAAAATGACTGCGATATTACTTCCATGAATGACAGAGAGTCTCATGGAGTAAGGTTCGGATTCGAATCCAAACAAGAGAGAACTCCCTATTTTTAAAAAGTTTCGAAATTCTAAAATATGACTATAATGTTTTTTCTTTTCTGAATAGGAGTAAATTTCTGTCAAGTTTGACATTACTAGGCTTTAAACATGACATTTTCTTCCAAACTTGGCAGATTACTCTTATTCAGGGAATAAGAAACATGATACTCCTATTTTAGAATTTTAAAACGTTTTTGCTCCTATTTAGGGCAATTTCTATACAAACAACTACATCAAGAGGTTATTATTGAAAATGAAAAACGCCTCTAAGAATACTTGAAAATGTGTATCCTTTATTACTAATGTTGTTACTGACAATGATATTGAAAGTGATATTCAATACTCAATAGGGAATACTTAAGAATTTTAACAATTTCTTTTAGTAATATCTGTGACAAAAATAGCTTATTGTACATTTGTAGAAGATATTTTAAAGATTTTCTGTTGAAATTTATAGTATAAAGGAAACCGTTACAGGGGGAGAAATCTTTTGGCACAAAAAAGTAAAGCCGATTCGAATAATCCAATGTGGAAAATGGTAAGTAAAAGATGACAAAGAAAATACGGACTAGTTTTTATATTTGACTTTACAGCGGAAAAACGAACATTGTTGAAACTTTCTCAAATTTGACACAAACTTTTATATTGTATAATAATAATACAAATACGGAGTATAATTGAGTTCAACGAAATACTGAATTGTTTAATTGATCGCGTTGCATCACCAAAGTTACATCCAATATACTTTTTCCTCAATTTTCACTTCCTGACTTCCAAACCCAATATGCACTGTTTTTTCGGTATTTCCCCTGAAATATAGAATTTTTAAATGTTTCCAAGCCATTCACCAAATTTTACTATAATCCTCAATTTTCATTCCTTGTTACTCCCTCTGTCCCATAAAATTCTTCCCACTTTTCTTACTTCTTACAAGGCATCCTAAAAAATTCTCCCTACTTACCATTTTTGGATAATTTGTGTGGTTCACATTCATTTCACATTTTTCTTACATAATTACAATCATACATTTCCACTTTATCACACTTTCTTAATATGCGTTACAAGTCAAATTGAGAAGAATTTTCTGGAACAGAGGAAATATTTTGTAATTTACAAACTTATCCCTAACCAATTAAGAAAATTATTTTTCTTTATGAAAATTTCATCTTTAAAACTTTCCAAAATACAACTTCAGTCGTCTAAGAGAAGTAATATCATGTCAACTAGAAATAAATACTTGTGGTTTTATTTTTACATCATGTCGGTTACATTACATAGAATTGAGTGTGAACTCCAATTCCTTTCTCTCATTCAAAAAAGTAAATGATTCAATCATTGTGCTCAAAATTTGTCACTCTTATGGAACTTTAACTCCTCCATTTAAGTGCAAAAGTTGCAATTCCTCCTGCCCATTCACTATCATGTGATCAAGTGCATAGTACCAAACATAAAATTTTAACTAATCCAACCAAACAACACAAATTGAAACTCCTTCCCCATTTTCCCCCATAAGTTTCACTCCCAATTGTGAATAATTGGGAGTATTTGTTTAGAAGGAAGAAGTCATGTTTACAAAAATTCTAAATCAAGTTCAGGTATGAAACTTCGTATTACTTTTCTTATCAGGTTGACTTGTGAGGGAATTAGCGGGGAATAACGGGTTCATACCTCAGCAATTAGGTCTTCATTTTGCTGTTCAACTTTCTTGTAATCAATCTGAAGAGTTTCATAATTGGCTTTGAGAAGATTGAAATCTCTCTCCAGCTGCTTAGTCTTGTAACGGGCACGGCGGTTCTGGAACCAAATTGCGACCTGTCTGGGCTGAAGACCCAAATCTCTGGCGATCTTCACTTTCCGGTCCGGTTCAAGCTTGTTGTCAACTTCAAACACTTTCTCCAGTGCATGAACCTGTTCCACACTCAGCCTCCTCTTCTTCCCATTCATTCCCCCACTCTCTTCCAAGCAGTCATCTTCCTCCAACCCATCCAACATTGCCTGAAAATCACTGCTGTAAACCATCTCCTTTTCTGCACAAATTCAATTTAAACACTTCTCTGAGTTAAACGAGCAATTAGATAACTCTGAACTACTTCTCGAAAAAAGTAGAATGGGTTTCAAAAGATGAATGGGGTTAGATAAAATTAAGTACCTTGAGGGGGATAAAGCAAGCTGACAGAAGAATCACAAAAACTGAACCTCTTCATAAGTATTGCAGTATATACTTAGGAGAATAATCAAGAAAGGGGTGAGAGAGAATTGGGGTATGTGACAGTGAAAGGCTGGGGATGATGAAACGGGCTATAAAGGGGAAGGAGGAAGGCTAGGAAGGGCTAAAAGAGACAGTGTGGAGCGTAGAGTTACAGAAACAGCGAAGAAAGAAAAGGGAAATTGAATGAAATCAAAAGGTGTTGCTTTTCATCATTAACCAATCAATAAAATAGGAGGAGGAATAGTTAATTGGGAAGAAAAAAGAGGAACTTAAACTGGTATGGTTTTTCCTCGGAATTCTAGCCCCAAGGAATCCATCCATGTCCTGTATATCGAGGGGTAGATGAAAATTTTCCATTTAATATTAATATTAATATTATTATTTTATGTATGCTGCCCAGCTAGCTACTGCCCATCTTTTTCGTCTACAACTTTTCTTTATTATTGATGTGAAATGACTTTCTGCGTTTTTGACTTTTCTTCCTCTTTCTCTTTTCTTTTTCTATATTTTAGTATTATTCTGTGGGGTAGTTGAATTCCATTGTCCAATCCACAGTTTTTAAACTTTTAATTACAACTTCTAATTTACCACCTTCACACAGATTAAAAAAGTGAAGTTGACTTCACACTGTAACGACACTGTTTGGCAATGTAGCGACACTGTTTGGCACTATAGTGACACTGTTTTGCACTGTTTTGCACTGTTTGACACTGTTTTGTATAGATTTGTTTACCAAATAAGGAAATGATACAATTATTTCGGGACAGATCAAAAAGGAAAGCAGAACAATTATTTCGGGACGGAGGGAGTATATATTTATATATTTCACTAAAAAGTATTTCAGATCCTATTTTACTTGTTTTATCTTTCTTTTTCGGTAAAAAATATGTGATCCACAACATTTCATTTTGTTATTTCCTATCATTTTATTATTAATTGTATCGATTGACACATAAAATAAGGTGGGGGTAGTACTTCATAAGTACTACGTATTGAATATAATTCATTTTCTTACTTTTTTTTGTAAAAAGGAAAGAATTTTATTTTTCTTTGTATTGATTCACTACGTTAACTATTCCATATTGGATGTATTGTTTTAGTTTAACACTGTTATTAATAAGTAATTGAAAAGTTAATATCTTAATTGGGGTTCAGAATAGAATAAAATGAAATGATATATACTACTCCCTTCGTTCCATATTTATGTTCTGACTAACGAATGATACACAAATTAAGATAGTGAATTTTGTATGATAGAGAGTTGTGCAAATGAGAGAAAATTGTGTAAGAATGTGTAAGATGTTGTGAACCGCGAATTCTTATGTCAAAACGGGAAATATGGGATAATTTTGAGACGAACAAAAAAAGAAAATATGAAGAAATTTCTGGGACAAACGGGGTACATATTTGTTGCCCAAAAAATAGGACCTTCATTAAACTAGGGTAAGTTTTACTCCGTATTGTTTTAATGTATAAAATAAAATAAGAATATTGTACATGTCAGTAATGATATGTCTACTCTTCAGTCTACCCATAATACGGAGTAAGAAGTATCCAATGTACGCTTGAAATCATACGGAGTATCTTTTATTTTGAAAAGTAATAACCTGGCAGTAAAATGTTCCAATACTAATCCTCAAGTTAATACACGTATTAACTACGGAGTAATATCTAGGCACAATAATATTCAGAGCAATTACGTTGTACAGAGTAGTTTTTAGAGGTTCACTCAACCATTTTTAGCATTTGGTGGGGGTTGCCTACTATTGAGGTCAATGACTATTTCTAACATTCCCACATGGGGAAGCATCGGTCGGGTTCGGGTCGGGCAGCCGGGGGCAGTTTCACAAACACAAGACCCTCTCGACTTTAGGGTGGACAATATGTATATTTGATCTGTGTATAATTAAATAAAATAATGTCGGGATTTTAAATTTCGGGATTGGTTCAGGTTCGAATCGGGTTTCGGGTTGAATCGAATTGAAAAAACAGCATTCAAAAATGAAAATTACAAACACTTGCAAAGCTGCCGTCCAAACAATATTCAGAATTCACCATTTATAAATGTGTCAACTATCATAAACACGCTACGATTTGTGTACGCAATCCAAAACAGGCTTAACATTTAACAATTCAAATTACAATGTTATAAAACTTGTAAACCTCATCAAAAAATATTACAAGCTGACATTTAAAATCACAAATGGACAAAATTAGAACTTCCCACTTTCCAGCTTGAATATGCCAAAACTTGACTAGTTGATTACCTCCATACAAGATATAAGACATAAACAAGTATCAAATTCTTCAAAAGAATTGGAGTATACTCGGAAAATAATACTTCTAGCAAATATGCACTTATAGTTTACAAGGACCAAATGACTATACGAGATAATGAGATTGCTCAGAATGCTTATTATCATTCATAAAGGATAGGAGGCATCTGCTACCATTTCAGTTATAACTTATGAACTGAAAGAACAATCCAATCCTAGACCCCTTATATTCAGTAACAACTGGAAGCTTCATCATGGCCGGCCAGTTTAACTGATATATCGTATATCATAGCGATATGTTAATAATGTCATCAGAAAGTGAACATCACAATTCAATTCTATTTCATATAAACCCAAACTTAAGACAAGCTTAACAGCAGCATACCATTACAAGATGATTACTTCTTGAATAGTGAATACTTCATGCTCCACAATGAAGAATCCAGACCTCGGACCATCAAATTAACATATTTCATCCTGCTTAAGTAAAGTAAATTATAGAAGTAAAAACTCATAAACTGTTTAAGGTATGGCAATTTTAAAGAAGTTAAAAGGTTAGTGTCACGCCCTGAACCTCATCGGACACGCTAACAACCGCCGTAAAATCTAGATAAGTCAACCACGATCAAGCTTATCCAAATTATACAAGGCATCATGAATATTATTCACACATAAGTCATCAGTAAACAAACATAATAAGCAATTCAATACACAACGGAAAGCATAGTTTAAAATCAAATGCCACATGGGGCAAGCATGAGCACATAGACTCCAAAGTAAAAAGATGTCCATGAGCATGTTTATTATAGTTTAGAAAACAGAATGGATTAAAGCACGAACCAAGTCTTCTCTCCAAGTGATCACCCGAGCAATGGGTACAAGAAGAAAGTTATAGCTTCAACCTGAAATGATGGTGGGATTCCCCCAAAGGGGTCAGTACTTTCCTGAAATTATAAAGTACTAGTATGGATGACATCTAATAGATATACAACAAGTACTTCAAACACAAGACCCTCAAATAGGGTGATAGTATAATCTAGGTTGTAACCCTATGTTACCCCGTTTGAAAAATATACTTACTTTATATAAAGTCAAGTGGGTCGTGGGCCCATGTTCATTTTGAAATAACAATCCCTGTTCCCCGTGACTACTAGTCACGACAATCATAGAGTTCAACCCTAGTACATCATCTTGCATTCTTAGAGCTCGGCTCAAGTACATCATCATGCAAATCATAGAACCTAAATCTAATACTTCACCATGCATTTCTCAAAGCTCGTCTCAGTACATCACCATGCAAATCACAGAACCCGAATCTAATACTTCATCATGCATTTCTTAGACCTCGGCTCAAGTACATCACCATGCAAATCACAGAACTCGAATATAATACTTCACCATGCATTTCTTAGAGTTCGTCTCAGGTACATCATCATGCAAATCACAAAACCCAAATCTAATACTTCACCATGCATTTCTAAGCAAGTATTATGCCTAGAATCGACATATCGAATAAATCACTTTGGGTCATCCTCAAGGACTGACCATAGCTTGATCTTAGCTTCATATCATATAAATTTAGACACTTGAATTATATTCATGTTCACCACATACAATCCAAACCTTAAGATCAATTCTATTATTAACTACAAACAATCATTAACTAGAATCTCAATACTAGTAAAATTATTCCTATCAAATCAAATATTCATATATGTGAGTCCCAACATGTTTAGAGATGTGTGGTAGTAACTTAACTATCCAATTTCAATATATAAACATTCCTTTATATATCTGATGGATAGTGTACCCGGTGGGTAGCTTATCCGAGGGGTTATTTCGGGGAATAACTAGAGAGAAGTCAGAGCATTAAGTAGAGAGAGAAGATGTATTCAATATGTGAACTTGTGATCAAGTTGTCTTTTACGATGGGAAATGGGCTGCTATTTATAGCAGCAATAAATGCTAGACAGGTACACGTGTCAAGCATCTGACGGTCAAGGGTCACCTCATGATCAATCGGGGTGGCACCGGCTTTTGCATGTGACCGCATTAAATGCGGTGGTTGGATGTGACGTTGTACTTGGTACGGTGATCTAGGCACATGTGGGGAGGAGATTCTGTCGAGGAGGGTGCCTTCGGATGAAGGGTGTTGGGCCGAAGGCTCTCCTAACCAGGGGTCTTCTTGTGCCGAGGGTTGTATATGCCGAAGGCTCGGTTTTCACGTCTTGTTCTCCTGTGATGTTTCTGAGCTCGCTTCTGTCAACGGTAGCCTTCGTCTCCATAGCGTAATGTGGGCTGCTTAGAGCTTCATTTCGTTGGGCTTGGCCCGTTTTGGGCCTGTTGGACCTGATTGCAGTAGTGGGAGTACGTGGGTCGGGGGTCCCTGGGCCATATACTCCATCAGGAGTCCCTCACTCCTTTTGCCAAAAGGTACTTGAGGGAAAAGGAGTAAATGTGTTTGTCCTCTGATGCTGGCGTTTGCTTCGTTGCTGTTTGTAGAGTTGTGAGGGGTTTGCGTTGCCTGTCTTCCTGAGGGCAGTCCCTCAGTCCCCCACATTTTGGGGCTGAAGGATGTTGATGCTCTGGGAGAACTTTTAACATTTTGTGATTTTCCTGAAGGGGTTCCCCAGTCCCCCACTCCTTAAGGCACATGTAATGAGGTGAAAAAGGAGTAAAGCAGTGCCTGCCTCCAATATAGGGTCGAGGGCTCACGCTTTTCGTTACATTTTGGGAGATGCCTCATTAAAAACCTTATTAGGAAAAACCCTGTGGGAAAAATCCTAATGAGGAAAAAAAAGTGCACCGAATTCCCCCAATGATGAATCGAAAAGGTGAACCCTTGGTCTGAGATGAAGGGCAACGTTGATGTCGAGAGGTGTCCGTGATTCAAGGGCATTTTTCTTGGTTAGCCGAAGGCTATCTGTTTATATTCCGAGGGACGCCGAGGGGGTTCCCTCAGTTATTGGGCTGAGGGCGTGAAGTCATAAGTGATAGTTCTGGTGTTGCCGAGGGCTTCTCTGGTCCTCGATATATTGAGGGCTTAGGGTTCCTGGGGGGTATCTATGTTTGTGGTGGGGGCTTACCCTTGATGAAGGAGTCTGAAAGAGTTAGCTCGAAGGCTTGCGTAGTTATTGTCTGAGGTATGCCAGCTGGGATATGACCATTGGAATATGATTGTTGGAGGTGGTTGTCCACGTGGCGTGTAGCTGTTGGCTGGCTTTGGGCGGACGTCACCGGTTGGCTGAAGCGACGGTGTGCAATGATGATTTTTCCATCGGGGGGCCGGTTTTTGGCCCAAGCCCGGAGTGGGGAGCCTATAAATACCCCAAGGCCGGGTCTATTCGCCTTGTGCGAATTTTGTGAAGCGAAGCTCTGCCGAAATCATTTCTAGAGAGAGAAAGTTCTAGCTCGATCGAACCCCGCTTCCAAGGTTAGTTCATCTCTTTGTTCTACGCCCCAGTAGCATACTTAGCTCTGCCTTCCTTAGATCTAGTGTTAGTGTTCTTTAGGATGCCTTCTGTTTAGAACCCTCCTACTTTTAGCCCTAAAAAATGTACGTCTTCGCTAAGTGATTCCCAAGACATCTCCGGAGAGCCTTCGATTCAGGCCGAGATGTGGTCGGAAGAGAGGTCAGTCAATGGGGAGCCCTCGTTTGACAATGACTCAGCGGTCGCGGTGGAGATGCAGAAGAATCTGGTGGCCGAAGCTGAAGCTGAGGACTTCGAGCAGGTGATAGAGGATAAGGAGCTTGCCCTCGCTGTACAGACCGCCGAGGGGAGGAAGAAAAGGAACACCGTCGGGTGATCATTGCCATCCCTTCGGCTGTTGCGACCGAGAAGGGACTTCACGTGCCCTCAGTCTGGAATCTCTCAGAGCAGCGCCATGAGCGAAGGGTAAGAAGAAAGTGGGAGCTTCCAAGAAAAATAAGCCGAGGGTTATGGACTGTGGAAAGCCCGTGGGTCCTTACTGTAAGTCCTTTTCCCTTTGTTTTTTCTCCTTTAATTTTAGAACATTTTTGCATAGGGTCCTTACTCCTTTTGTTTGTCGTTTTACAGGCCTGCATCGCCCTCGGTGAACAAGCCCGGAGGGGGAAAAGCGTTGCGCCTTGAGAAAGCGCAACAGGATGAGAAGTTGAAGAAGCTCATCCACGACAACGCCGACGCCGTGAGGCAGATGGCAGAATTGGAGGAATCCCTTCGGCAGATGGAGCTGCAGCTCGAAGCCGAGAGGGCTGCTGCTGATGCCGCTAAGAAAGACGCCGAGGAGGCCGGGAAGGCTAAGAACAATGCGGTTGTTGTTGCCCGGGACGAAGCCGTAGGCACCTTCGTTGCCGAGGGCTGGAGGGCTGAGGGGCGCAAACAGTGGGTGGCCTCGGTCGTGGAGGCATCCGTCGACGAATGGTGTAGCAGCCCCGGTGTAGAGTGGCTGGCCCGGAAGGGCAAGGAGTACTATAATGGGAGTGAGTACTTCACTCAGGCCCTCATCTATCGGAGGCTCGCCAGGCATCTGAAGATCGATCCCGCCACATTCGACCCGTCGGCATATGGCCTTCCCCCCCTCCAGCCAGACGTCAGAATCCCCCTCCCTACAGATGTCAAGAGGTTGGACCTAGAAGATTCCGTGTTGATGCAGGAGGCAGAGGATGAGGATGAGAAGGACGGAAGGGATGTGTCTTCAAAGCCCACCGAAGAGGTTACTGCCGAAGTAGCTAACCCTTGATGTATTTCTTAGATATTTTTGAACAATGTTATGTACAAACATTTGTAGCTTTCGGCTTCGGCCCTGATGTAACAATTTACTCTCCATTTTGTGAATGAATGCTTGTTCTCCCTTTGCCTTTCTTTATGCTTTCTTCCTTAGTTGTATGAATGTATGTCTGCGTGATGAATTGACTGAGGGATAAACATTTAGGACTTAGAAAAAATTTCTAAATGTTGTCTACATGTAGGCCCTCGGTGGACATCATCTTTTATCTGTAGGGAATAGTTAGCCTTTGTCTTAAACTCCCGGGGGTCCGGTATTGTGGACTTAGCCAAATTTTGGCCAGTATCATGAACACGCCCTCTGCATGCTATCTTTTTAATAGCATTGTGGTGCCAAGGGCACTCAACTTGTGGACTTAGAAAAATTTTCCTTGACTTTGCAAGAAGTAGTCCTCGGTAGAAATGTGGAGAGCTGTTTTCGGACCCACTTGTAGAAAGGGAGCCTCCGATGTTGGATGTAGTGCCGGAGGCTATCGGAATGTGGACTTAGGCAATTTGAGCCCATGTCGATGAGTAGTCACCTTCGGTAGTTTATATTGAGCACCTTCGATCTTTGTTGAGCAAACGTGCCTTTGGGTTTGGTGGACCCCCCAACTAGAGCTTTCAGGGGTAACATTTGAAGGGTGGTGCATAGAGAGAGCCTTCAGAGCTTTAGGAATGCATGTTTGTTGTTGATGCCTTCGTTTTTCTTCCATGCTTTCTTTCTTGAATGTCTGTGTGAAAGACATTAGAATATTCTTTAGAATATGCTTTAGAATATTCCTTTATCTTTAGAATATGCTTAAGAATATTTTAGGAATATACTCTAGGATATTATTATTGTATAGAATCTTAAAGAAATATTTTATCTTTATAATGTATATATAAAGGACTTAATCCTTCAATGAAACATATAGAAAATCCTTCTCTTCATCTTCAATATTATTCTAGTTCATATTTCAACATGGTATGAGAGACATCCATTTCAGTTTAGTTTCAGATTGCAGTTTAGTCATTCATATCTCAGTTAAGGTTCCAGACTGGGTTCTTTCCTGATTTCAGTCCAGAACCTTCAGAACCTCCTACCCTTCCCAGAACCTCTTCCGAGAACCTCTATCCAGACTCTTATTCCAGAATATCCAAAGACCCTAGAACCAGATTCTTAACCCAGAAAATCAATTAGCTGCTATTTTCCAGAAAATCAATTAGTTGCTAATTTTTCAGAAACTCGGTTCAGTTAAATTTATAGCCCCGGATTCTTCGCCTACATCAGACGACCCTGCAGCATAAATCCGGTGCGTGACAACTTTTCTGGCCGAAGATTTGGTAGGAACTCCTCAACAGGCTCGCCTGAGGTCCTCTACCACCAGGTTACGTTACTTCTATCTCATTCTTTCTCTACAAACTACAAAGGGACAAGAGCTGTGGGAGGAGGTGTAGTGGTTAGTCGCTCGCCGGGTCTGGAATCGAAGTATCCAGACATACCCACGTTCTGGTCTCGTCCCTGGGGTCTAGGATCTGGCATCGAATATCTTTGGAAATCCGCCCCGTCACCCGGTTGTTCGCGTCTGCTAGAGTGGGGCATACCTGTGGAAATCCATCCCTTCACTATTGTTGGAGTAGCGCATACCTGTGCATACCTATGCATACCGGTTGTTTGCACATGCTGGGGCTCGCATATGCGCAATTAGTATGGAGAAAGTTGGGTCAATAGCAGTCAATGCCTTGGACATTGTACTCTCCAAAATTTTGAGTCAAAAATGAGAAAGCTGCTGTAAGTAAAAAAACAAAAAAAAAGAAAAGAAAAAAAAGGAAAAAAAATGTCTTGTACGGGACAATTTGATAGTGCAGTAATATGCCATTATTGTAAGAAGCCTGGACACTTGATCAAAGAATGCAGAAAATTGCGGTTCAAAAATCAAGGAAATCTGCTTGCTCATGTTGCTTCCGCTACTAGTTCATCTGATGGATCAATTGCTATTTCTTTCGACGAGTATGCCAAATTTATTAGCTACCAAGAATCTCTAAAGCATTCCTCTATCCCTATCTCGGTAGTCGCTAATTCAGGTATCTCAAACACATGTCTTGTTTCATCATCCTCAAAATGGGTCATTGACTCAGGTGCCACAAATCATATGACTGGTAATCCTAGTCTATTCTCATCATTTCATTCATATTTACCTACTTCTAGTGTCACTTTAGCTAATGGATCTACCTCACCTGTTCTTGGATCTGGTACTGTTGTCCTAACTTCTACATTACCATTATCACTTGTTTTGAGTCTTCCTAATTTTGCATTTAATCTGCTTTCCATCAGTAAAATCACACGTACTCTTAATTGTTCTATAACATTTTTTCCTGGATATTGTGGGTTTCAGGATCTGTTGACAAAGCAGACTATTGGTAAAGGACATGAGTGAGCTGGTCTTTATATTTTGGATACATCAATCACAAAAGGTATCTCTTGTCTTGGGATTGGAAATCTATTAGAAGCTCATTACCGATTAGGACATCCATCTCTGTCACTAATGAAACAAATATATCCTCAGTTTAATAAGGTGTCATCTATACAATGTGAGTCGTGTGAATTTGCAGAACATCATCGTACTAGTTTAAGTCCTCGACTTAATAAACGAGCAAACGTTTCGTTTGATCTTGTTCATACTGATGTTTGGGGGGCATGTCCTGTTGTGTCCAAATCTGGTTTCAAATATTTTGTTACATTTGTTGACGATTATTCTCGTATGACATGGTTATACTTTATGAAACGTCGATCAGAGTTATTTACTCATTTTTCTGCATTTTGTGCTGAAATTAAAACTCAATTTAATGTTCATGTTCGTGTGTTGAGGGGAGACAATGCCCAAGAATATCTCTCTGCTCCATATAAATCTTTTATGCTTCAAAATGGCATTATTCATCAAACTTCCTGCGTAGACACACCTCCTCAAAATGGAGTCGCAGAAAGAAAGAGTCGACATCTGTTAGAAACTGCAAGGGCTCTTCTATTTCAAATGAATGTGCCTAAACAGTTTTGGGCGGATGCCGTGTCTACCGCATGTTTTTTGATAAACCGTATTCCGTCTTTTGTTTTAAACGGTAAAGCTCCTTATCATTGCTTATTTCCAAATAAAGAGCTTTTTCCTATCCCACCTAAAACATTTGGTTGCACTTGCTTTGTTAGAGACGTTAATCCTCATCTTACAAAGTTAGACCCCAAATCATTAAAATGTATTTTCTTGGGTTATTCTCGAGTTCAGAAGGGGTATAGATGTTTTTGTCCAAGTACAGGTCGATATCTTGTTTCCATTGATGCATCATTTCATGAAAATACACCTTTTACATCATCCAAGACAGATATTCATGAGGATAATGATGAAATACTCATTTACTCGGTCACTATACCGGAATCTACACCTTCTGTAGTTATTCCACATGTTACTGTTCCCGACCCCAGACCTCCAGTACACTTGGTTTACACCCGTCGAAACAGAGCACCAGATCACCCTCCACCTGTGACACCTGTGATTACTTACCCTGATATTGGTCCGTCCTTGATCTCATGTCCTGAACCGGTACATGCATCTTCAGATCTTGTCTCTACATCAGATCTTGACCTTCCGATAGCACTACGTAAAGGTACACGGTCTTGTACTCATCCTATTTCTTCATTTGTATCGTATAATCAGTTATCATCTGCCTCATGTTCTTTTATTGCTTCCATTGATTCTATTTCAGTTCCCAAATCTGTTAAAGACGCTTTGTCTCATCCTGATTGGCGTCATGCCATGGTAGAGGAAATGAATGCTTTGGATCTTAATGGTACTTGGGATTTGGTAGACTTACCTACAGGGAAGAAGTCTATAGGATGTAAGTGGGTCTTTGCTGTAAAAGTTAACCCTGACGGATCCGTTGCTCGGTTGAAAACCCGATTAGTTGTGAAGGGTTATGCTCAAACCTATGATGTTTGATTATTCTGACACATTTTCTCATGTTGCTAAATTAACATCTGTCAGGTTACTTATTTCTCTCACTGCAACTCATGGTTGGCACTTACATCAGTTGGACATTAAGAATGCATTCTTGCACGGTGATCTTCAGGAGGAAGTTTATATTGAGCAACCTCCAGGGTTTGTTGCTCAGAGGGAGTATGAGAAAGTCTATCGACTTCGCAAGTCTCTTTATGGTTTGAAACAGAGTCCTCGTGCATGGTTCGGGAAATTCAGCCAATCAATTGAACGCTTTGGAATGATAAAAGGCAAACCAGATCACTCTGTATTTTACAGACGAACGAAAGCAGGTATCACATGGCTTGTGGTGTATGTCGATGATATTGTGATTACAGGGAGTGATAATGCAGGTATTTTGGCCCTAAAGAATTTTCTTCATAGTCAATTCCAGACGAAAGATTTGGGCTCAATGAAATACTTCTTGGGTATTGAGGTTACACGGAGTAAGAAAGGCATATTTTTATCTCAACGTAAATATGTGCTTGACTTACTAACTGAAACAGGAAAATTGGGGGAAAAACCAAGCAATACTTCAATGATTCCCAATGTGCAACTCACTCATGAAGGTGTGCCATTCGAAGATCCGGAAAGATATAGACGGTTGGTTAGAAAACTTAATTATCTCGCAGTTACACGTCCAGATATTGCATACTCAGTGAGTGTAGTAAGTCAATACATGTCATCTCCGACCGTAGATCATTGGAATGTTGTAGAGCATATATTATGTTACTTGAAGGGGACACCGGGACGAGGTATTGTTTATCAAAATCATAATCACATGAGAATAGAATGCTTTGCAGATGCTGATTGGGTTGGATCTAAAGATGATAGAAGATCCACATCTGGCTATTGCGTCTTTGTTGGTGGTAATATCATCTTTTGGAAAAGTAAGAAGCATAATGTGGTTTCTCGTTCGAGTGCTGAATCAGAATATCGGGCTATGGCACAGTCGGCATGTAAGATAAGCTGGATAAACCATGTATTGGGTGTAATGGGATTGAAGACACCAATGCCTGCTAAACTCTGGTGTGATAACCAAGCTGCTATACACATTGCCAACAATCCAGTGTTTCATGAGAGAACAAAGCATATTGAAGTTGATTGTCACTTTGTTCGAGAAAAGATACAAAGAGGATTGATCTCTACAGGATATGTGAAGACTGGAGAGCAACTTGGAGCTAGATTTGTTCACTAAAGCACTAAATGAAATTCGTGTTGGTTACATATGTAACAAGTTGGGCATGATAAATATCTATGCTGCAACTTGAGGAGGAGTGTGAAAGACATTAGAATATTCTTTAGAATATGCTTTAGAATATTCCTTTATCTTTAGAATATGCTTAAAGATATTTTAGGAATATACTCTAGGATATTATTATTGTATAGAATCTTAAAGGAATATTCTATCTTTATAATGTATATATAAAGGACTTAATCCTTCAATGAAACATATAGAAAATCCTTCTCTTCATCTTCAATATTATTCTAGTTCATATTTCAACATCTGCAAAGCCCGCCGAAGAGGTTGCTGCCGAAGTAGCTAACCCTTGATGTATTTCTTAGACATTTTTGAACAATGTTATTTACAAACATTTGTAGCTTTCGGCTTCGGCCCTGATGTAACAATTTACTCTCCATTTTGTGAATGAATGCTTGTTCTCCCTTCGCCTTTGTTTATGCTTTCTTCCTTAGTTGTATGAATGTATGTCTGCGTGATGAATGGACCGAGGGATAAACATTTAGGACTTAGAAAAAATTTCTAAGTGTTGTCTACATGAAGGCCCTCGGTGGACATCATCTTTTATTTGTAGGGAATAGTTAGCCTTTGTCTTAAAGTCCCGGGGGGTCCGGTATTGTGGACTTAGCCAAATTTTGGCCAGTATCATGAACACGCCCTCTGCATGCCATCTTTTTTATAGCATTGTGGTGCCGGGGGCACTCAACTTGTGGACTTAGAAAAAAATTCCTTAACTTTGCAAGAGGTAGTCCTCGGTAGAAATGTGGAGAGCTGTTTTCGGACCCACTTGTACAAAGGGAGCCTCCGATGTTGGATGTAGTGCCGGAGGCTATCGGAATGTGGACTTAGGCAATTTGAGCCAATGTCGATGAGTAGTCACCTTCGGTAGTGTATATTGAGCGCCTTCGATCTTTGTTGAGCAAACGTGCCTTTGGGTTTGGTGGACCCTCCAACTAGAGCTTTCGGGGGTAACATTTGGAGGGTGGTGCATAGCGAGAGCCTTCGGAGCTTTAGGAATGCATGTTTGTTGTTGAAGCCTTCTTTTTTCTTCCATGCTTTCTTTCTTGAATGTCTGTTTGCACCATGATTTGACCGGAGGCCAAATATCTAGGACTTAGAAGATTTTCTAAGTGATGTGTATTACTAGGCCTTCGGTTGAAGCTTCCTTTTTATTTTGTGTGGATGTCACGAGTTGTTCGAGGGCCAAAGATTTAGGACTTAGAAAATTCTCACGACCTTTGCATCTAGTAGCCGTCGGTATAAATGTGATGTTAGTTGATTTTGACCCACTTGTATGAAAGGAGCCTCCGGTGTTTATTGTAGGGCCGGAGGCTGCTGTTGCTTGGACTTTAACCAATTCAACCCCTTTGTAGGATTAGAGCCTTCGGTATTGGTTGATGCCAGAGGCAACCAGATTGTGGACTTAGCCACATTTTGGTAACACTTGTTGAGTAGTAGCCTTCGGAATAAGGGTCACTATCAAAGGCGATTTCCTGAATAAGAGCCTTCCGATGCCAGAGGTGTTCCCGGGGGGAGCCTTCGATATGGTCTGGTTTGCCTTGTGAGAAGTATTCTTGCTAGTCGCCGACAGGTGTTTTGTTGTAAATTTATACTCATTGATTGCTCGTTGAGTCTACTCCCCTTCACCCCCCCTCCCTTTTTTGGATAGTGAAGGGAAGGCTTCAAGAAACTTGGTTTCTTGGTAAGGTTTGGCCTATCGAGAGACAATGGTATACACCGTTGGCTCCCCCCGGGGGGGATTAACCTTCCGGGTTCCGAGGGGATCGAGGGTCGTTTCCTCGGCCCGAGACATAGTTTGTTGCCTGCCTCCCCTTGGGGGATGGCACGGAAAGCGCCTCAGTTTTGAAAGTCCTTCCCTCAGCCCGAGACATAGTCTGTTGCCTGCCATTCCCTTGGGGTAATGGCGCGGGAAGCATTTCGTTTTTGAAAGTCGAATCCTGGGCATATTAGTTGCCTACCATTCCCTTAGGGTAATGGCTCAGAAAGCGTTTCAGGGAAGGGTTTTATTTGCATATTAGTTGCAAATGGCCGAGGGCAATTGGTGCCTCCGGGACCGATAGGTGGGGCCTTCGGTATAGTTGCGTCCTCGAGGGGTACGGCTTTATTTTTAACACTTGGTGTTATTTCTCATACACTGCCCCCGTTGCTCGGTACAGAGGGGTCTTATTTTGAAAACACTTGGTGTTTTTGTTTATCGTAGTTGACTGGAGGGTCCGCCCTCAGCACTTGGTGTCGTGGGGTCTTGTTGGTGATAAGGCCTTGGGCCAGGAGCTTGTATGAGGGCTTGGCCGCTCACAAGCGTTTTGTTCTTTGTACTTGGTGTCTTCAATGTATCTTTATTCTTGAAAAAATGGGGGCCTTGGGCCACTGGATAATACATTAGTGAATTATGAGGGCTTGGCCGCTCTAACATCATTGATAAAATTTAACCAGGTGGTGTACATTCCAATGTCGAGGGACCTCGGTCCCGTTGGGGCATTTGAGTTTGTAAGTCCCTGGCTTGATGATGGCTCCAACGATATAGGGGCCTTCAAACTTCGATGCCATCTTTCCCCTTCGGTTGGTTGACTAGCTTCTCTCCTTCGGAGGATGTAGTCCCCCACTTGAAATTCTTTGGAACGAACCTTGGCATCGATGTATCCCTTCAGTTGTCTTCGGTAGTTTTCCGCCTTTAGGAAGGCTTGCTCGCGGCGTTCTGAGATCAGGTGAAGGTCGAGGGCCATGTTGGCATCGTTAACCTCAGGCTCGTATTGGCCCACCCTTCGGGTAGGAAGGGTTACCTCAGTGGGACCTTTGGCCTCGAATCCATAGCAAAGGGAGAATGGTGTTTCGCATGTTGCCCGCCGAGGGGTGGTGCGGTAGGCCCATGGGATATTGTGAAGCTCTTCTACCCAGCCTCCCCCTTCGGCCTCCAGATTCTTTTTTAGGCCCTCAAGTAAAGTTCGGTTGGCGTTCTCCACTTGACCGTTGCCCTGAGGGTAGGCAATGGACGAGAAAGTGTGTTTGATGCCCCATGCCTCTTGGAGGGCACAGAAGGGGGAAGCCTCGAACTGAGTCCCGTTGTCGGAGATGATTTGTTGGGGGACGCCAAGTCTCGTGAGGATGTTCTTGAGGACGAAGTGGCGGCACCTGCCCTCGGTAATGCTGGCGAGGGGCTCAGCCTCCACCCATTTAGTGAAGTAGTCGATGGCCACGATGATGTACCTGTTGTTGGAGGTACCCATCGGCAGTGGGCTTACAAGGTCAATGCCCCACTTGGAGAAGGGGATTGTTGTGCTGATGGGGGCGTAGTTAACTGTTGGCCTTCCGGGGGCCTTCTGAAAATGTTGGCATGCGGCGCACTTTCGGGCGAGGTTCGCACACTCCCGAACCATCGTAGGCCAGAAGTAACCTTGCACTATGAGCCTTCGGGACATGAAGAAGGGTCCTTGGTGGGCTGAGCAAGTGCCATTGTGCACTTCCTCCATAGCAACTTCGGCTTCATCTTGATGAAGGCACCGGAGTAATGTACCGTTATAAGATCGTTTGTAAAGCCTCCCGTCATCAATGGTGTAGCTGGGAGCCCTCAGCTTTGCCTGTCTGGCGCGGGTTTCATCCTCGGACAGCTACCCTGTGGAGATGAAGTTCACGATATCTGATATCCAGTCCTCAAGCCTTTGTTGTATTTGCATGATGGGGCTGGCGTGTATGCTTGAGAGGCTGAGTTCCTCAATTTTCACAATCTTCGAGAGGTGCTTTGGGGACTCAGTCGAAAGCTTTGAAAAAATGTTGGCCTCAGAGTTTTGAGCCCTCGGTATTTGAGTGAGAGAATGGGCCTCAAATACCTTAAGCAACTCCTTGGCCACTTCCTTGTACTGTTTCATTCTTCCTTCCTTGGCCTCATATTCCCCTGAAATTTGGCCGACGACTAACTTGGAGTCGCACTTCACATGGATCTGCCTGGCCTTCATGTTAGCTGCCAGCCGAAGGCCACAGAGGAGGGCCTCATACTCTGCTTTGTTGTTGGAGACTTTGAAGGAGAAGCGGATGGCATAGTAGGCGCGGAAGCCTTCGAGCGTAATGAGAACTACCCCTCCTCCGCATGCTTTGGCGGCAGAGGAGCCATCGATATATAGGGTCCACAAATCATCCGAGGGTGCCGAAGGCTCATCATCCACCACCAATCTTGCTGTGCATTCCGTTACGAAGTCCGCCAGGGCTTGGCCCTTTATGGCGGGCCTCGGACGGATGTCAATGTCGTACTGGCTAAGGAAGATAGCCCATTTTACTATTTGGGAGGAGCTGGTGGGGCTCCTCATCAAAGCGCCGAGGGGTTGGTGTGTGAGGACCTGGACCAGATGGGCTTGGAAGTAATGGCCCAGTTTCTTGACGGTCCAAACGATGGCTAGCACCGTCTTTTCCACGGGAGAATACCTTAGTTCGGCCTCCCTGAGAGTTTTGCTAACATAGAAGATGGCATGTTGGATGCCGTCTTCCTCCCGGATTAGTACTGAGCTGATGGCAGCAGGGCTAACGCCGAGGTAGAGATATAAAGTTCCCCCCGTCTTGGGTTTGGAGAGCACAGGGGGTGAGGACAGATACCTTTTCAATTCTTCAAAGGCTTCCTAACATTCTGATGTCCACTGGAAACCGGCGGTTTTCCTCATGATCTGGAAGAAGGGAAGAGATTTCTCTGCTGATTTGGATAGGAAGCGGTTGAGGGCTGCCAGGCGGCCCGTCAGCCTTTGGACTTCCTTCACATTGCATGGGGGCTCCATGTTGATGATGGCCTGGTTTTTCTCCTCCTTGCACTCCGAAAGTGCATTTCTTCGGGTTTAGCCGAAGGTTAAACTTTTGCATGATGGCGAAAATTTCTCGGAGGTCGTCAGCATGGCTCGATGATTGTTTGCTTTTGACGATCATGTCGTCAACATAGGCCTCCATAGTGCGTCCAGGGACGGCTTGAAAGACCCTGGCGACCATCTGGGTGTAGGTGGCACCTGAATTTTTTAGGCCGAAGGCCATCACCAGATAGCAGAAGATGCCTTCGGGTGTCATGAAGGCTATTTTTTCAGCGTCTTCCTCGTGCATGAAGATTTGGTGATATCCGCGGAAGGCATTGAGGAGTGACATGATTTCGCATCCCGCTGTCTCGTCCACCAGTTGGTCAATATTTGGTAGTGGGAAAGGGTCCATGGGGCATGCCTTATTCAGATCTGTGTAGTCCACGCACATGCGGAAGGTGGGTGGCTTTTGTGCGAGGACCACGTTGGCCAGCCATGAGGGGTACTTTACCTCTTTGATGTGTCTG
Organism: Cuscuta europaea; assembly: GCA_945859875.1. Lineage (NCBI taxonomy): Eukaryota > Viridiplantae > Streptophyta > Magnoliopsida > Solanales > Convolvulaceae > Cuscuta > Cuscuta europaea. The sequence goes on along the minus strand of CAMAPE010000077.1, from coordinate 4,949,251 downwards.
ATGGAAAGGAGCATGGTGACCTCTTTCTTTACAAAATCCCTTCTTTCGGCCAAGAGGGACCTTCTTCTCTGTTGCACGGGTCTCGAGGAAGGGTCCACCGATAGGCGGTGAGTGATTACCCTTCGGCTGATTCCTGGCATATCCTCCGGCCCCCATGCAAAAACAATAGAGTAGGCACATAGGGCATTGGTGATGGCGGTCTTCAAATCTTCAGGGAGCTTGGCTCCTATCTTCACGACTTTCTCTGGCTTGGCCGGATCGAGCGCAAAGTCTTCTACCTCTTCGGCTGGTTCTGCCCTCGGCCTCTTCTCTTCTTCCTCCACAGTTCCGGTGATGGTGTCTACTCGGAACTCAGCCTTACTGACTTTCTTTGTTATTTAGAGGTAGCAAGTCCGATCGAGTTTCTGATTCCCCCTTGAGTACCCAATGCCCCCTTCAGCTGAGAATTTGAGGCATAGGTGTCTCATGGAGATGACAGCCTCCAAATCTTCGAGGGCGGGACGGCCGAGGATGATGCTGTGGGCGCAGTCGATGTTGACGACGACAAACTCCACCTCGAGCTTGGCTCTATGGAGCCCGTCGCCGAAGAGTACCGGGAGGGTTATTACCCCCTCGGAATCTATTGTATCTCCGGTGAAACCTGACAGAGGGGTTCGGATATGCCGAAGGGACTCCCTCTCCAGGAGCAGCTCCTTGAATGTGCTCAGGTACATTACGTTGAAGGAGCTGCCCGTGTCAACGTAAGTTATGTGGACAATGGTATTATTGATCTCGCTCTGGATCACTAGCGCATCCCGGTGAGGGGAGGAAGCCGGGGGGAGATCGGTGTTGGTAAACATGATGGGCTCTTCTCTCAACCGCTTTACGGGGCATATGAGTGACCTCCCCTACGTAAAGGGCATGCACCCATTTCTTCCTTTGGCGAGTGGAGTCTCCCCCCGTGTTGCCGCCAGTGATCATGTGGATGTGGTGCTTCTTATCTTGGCACTGGTCGTACCCATCTTCCTCATCAAGATTCCCGATCTCCCTCTTCTTGCTGTTCAGGTTGCCGAGGGGGATAGTGTTTGGATTGATCCAGGCATTTGCCTTCGCCTGTGGCCCTCGAGGGGGCCCTGATGCTGGGTGCCCCTGACAAATTGGGACAGATGCCCCACCTGTATCAACCTCTCGATGGTTGCCTTCAGCTGGTGACAGTCATCAGTCCTGTGCCCTTGGTTACGATGGAAGCGACAATATGGTTCATTGGGGTTGACGGCGTATACCTCTAGGGGTGCGTGGGAGTCGTGCTCCACGAGGTCCCTCTCCTCGGCATAATCCAGGATGACGCTGATGGGCTGTGTGAGGGGAGTCCGAGGGTGCTCCAGGAGGATGGGCTGTGCCCAAGCCTTCGGGTTATTCTTGTAACCTCCCCCAGGCTTGGCTTGGCCATGCCGGGGGCGATCGCTTGAGGGGGCCGGGCCTTTGGATTAATGGAATGGATCCCCCGGCCCCCGGTTGTTCCTGTCATCCTGTTTGGGGTGTTGTTGTTCAGGGTTTCGATGGGACCTCTCTACCTCCTCGGCCTCCGCGTATTTGTCTCCCGCTGGAGGGTTTTTATATAGCCGCGTGGAGGCTCGATAATAAGGCTCCTGGAGAAGTTGCCGGTACGGAGGACCGTCTGCAGGAGAGCCATGAGGGTCCTATCGTCGGCGCCGTCGACCTTGTCCGTCTCTAGCCTCCAACGCTCAAGGAAATCCCGAAGGGTCTCCTCCCTTTGTTGCCTTACTGTAAGTAGGTGGGAGAAGTGCTTCTTGGATCGATGCCTTCCCGCAAATTGTGTCAAGAATCAATGCTGCCCTCCGGTAACCGGTTGAACCATTCGTATGTCGGGGCCTCCAGAGTGGAGAGGAACCAATGACACAAGTATTCATCCGATGCCCCCATCATCATCATGTTGTTTTGGTATCTGCTGTAGTGCTCCTGGGGGTCAGTCTTTCCTTCATAGGGCTTGATGGGTTGCCCTCGATATTTTCCCGGAATCTGGGCCGCCAACACTCTTGGGGTGAATTGCGTCCTAGTCCGGAGTTGGATGACGGGTTCCCCAGAGCCCTCGGCAAATTTCCTCTGCATCTCCTCCATTTTGGCAAGCATGACGGCGTATTTAGGGTCCGCCTGTGAGGCGGAAGCGGTCGTGCGTGCTTGGCGGGCCTCCATTTCATCAAGGTGGCGTTGGAGAGCCTCAATAATTTAGTCCATGTGATCCTTTGGGAGGGCCTCCGCCCCCTGTGATTGTACACAGGCCGAGTGGGCCTGGTTGATTTGGTGTCTGGCGTCATCGGCATGCAGCGGCATCTTTCCTTTATCCTAAGGGGGCGCCTCTCGTCTTCCCTCGATACTGAACCCCCGCTTTCTTGAGGTCTTTGGAGTGTTTTACCACCGAGGCGGTCTTGGACCCCTCGGCGATCTTGCACCCCTCCGAGCCTCTCGAGGGCGGAGGTCCGAGTCCTCTCTTTGTTCGCACCGCGCTGGTCCCGGGATTGGACTTCCTGGGATGCGGTGTCTTGGGCCATGACCCCTTCAGCGTTCCCTAGCCGGAGGATAGGGTTCACGAAGGGGGCGGAGGAGGGTGAGCAATGGTGTTCTCCCCGACCTGCGGCTGAAGTGGTACCAGAGTGCCGAAGGCACCAGGATTCTGCACGTCAATAGTGAGGACCGGAGGCCTCACTTGATTTTCGCTTCGGTCCCTCCTTCGGGTTTCGATGCCAAGGCGGGCATCAGGAGGATTTTGCTGGAGCTGAAGGTGCAGGTCGACAGCACCCTGTTCCAACTTAGCGATGACTCTTCCCTCGGGAGCCTTGTTGGAAGCTCCGGGGGCGTTGACTTCGCCGAGGGCCAGGTTGTTGTCCTCAAGGGTCTTGGATTGTGCACGAGTGGTTCTTCCCATTTTGGTAGGTGTTTTGAGCTGAAGGGGAGGGTTTCTCACTTGATTGTTCGACCTCTCAACGAGAGCACCAAATGATGGATAGTGTACCCGGGGGTAGCTTATCTGATGGATTATTTCGGGGAATAACTAGAGAGAAGTCAGAGCAATAAGTAGAGAGAGAAGATGTATTCAATATGTGAATTTGTGATCAAGTTGTGTTTTACAATGGGGAAATGGGCTGCTATTTATAGCAGCAATAAATGCTAGACAGAGACACGTGTCAAGCATCCGACGGCCGAGGGTCACCTCAATCAGGGTGGCACCGGCATTTGCATGTGACCGCATTAAATGTGGTGGTTGGATGTGACGTTGTACTTGGTACGGTGATCTAGGCGCATGTGGGGAGGAGATTCTGTCGAGGAGGGTGCCTTCGGCTGAAGGGTGTTGGACCGAAGGCTCTCCTAACCGGGGGGTCTCCTTGTGCCGAGGGCTGTATATGCCGAAGGCTCGGTTTTCACATCTTGTTCTCCTGTGATGTTTCTGAGCTCGCTTCTGTCAACGGTAGCCTTCGGTCATGGGGCCGAAGGCACCTCCGTAGCGTAATGTGGGCTGCTTAGAGCTTCATTTCGCTGGGCTTGGCCCATTTTGGACCTGTTGGGCCTGATTGCAGTAGTGAGAGTACGTGGACTGGGGGTCCCCGGGCCATATACTCCATCAATATCCATGCAATTCATACATGAGTAAAAATGTCTATTTTATCATAATAGTCCATTAATAGATCATTTAACTTCATATTATCGATATGGTGGGAAACCTGTCACATGGAACATCGGCAAGCTTGGCCACCATTTTCCATATAGGGAATACACAATATTTCACTCGATCATCTTCAGAGATCTGCACCTTTTCAGTTTTCACATGGCCGGCCGGCAGGTTGTTACTACCTCTCTTCCATTTCTTTTATTTATTCTAAAATCTAAATCTTAGCTTCGTGTAAACATAAAAATGTTCCGATAATTTATATACATAATTTAAAAGCTTTTCCTAAATTGGAGTAAACCAGAGCTTATAATTACCGGACTTGTCCAAGCTTATAATAGTTAAGGGGTGAGTTCATGTAATACCCGAGATTAATATAAGAGGATTAATAGTACTACTCATACCAACAGAGGTGCATCTCCTTTTAAGGGAGCTCATCACCCAAGAACTCCAAAGTTAAGCGTGCTTGCACGGGAGTAGTCTTGGGATGGGTGACCCCCTGGGAAGTTTCTCAGGGCGCGCATGAGTGAGGACAAAGTGCGCGGTAAAGGCTCGTGGTGGTTTGTGGGGACAGTACTAGAGGTCTGGAGTAACTACCTCGGGTCTTATGGGGCCGGGGTGTTACAGGTGGTATCAGAGCAACCCTGCGACAATGTACTGACCCGTTAGATATCGGGCGGACATTTAGCGGGGCAAGATTCTGGGGTTTGATTGAGATTGTTAAGGGCGCAACGAGGACGTTGCGATCCTAAGTGGGGGTGATTGTAATACCCGAGATTAATATAAGAGGATTAATAGTACTACTCATACCAACAGAGGTGCATCTCCTTTTAAGGGAGCTCATCACCCAAGAACTCCAAAGTTAAGCGTGCTTGCACGGGAGTAGTCTTGGGATGGGTGACCCCCTGGGAAGTTTCTCAGGGCGCGCATGAGTGAGGACAAAGTGCGCGGTAAAGGCTCGTGGTGGTTTGTGGGGACAGTACTAGAGGTCTGGAGTAACTACCTCGGGTCTTATGGGGCCGGGGTGTTACAGTTCAGGAACTATGGCCTGTTCAAGGACTTATTTGAAGAGGTAAGAGTCAGATTGGTCCTTGAAGTTGCATAAAAATGGTCAAATAAGTTCTTATATAGGAGGCTCTGTCTGGCCAATGCCATTCGGGGAGGTTTCCGGTGGAATTTTTTGTTGAAATTTTTTGATCATCTTATTCATTAAGTCTAGTTTACTCATACCAAATTTAAACTAAAACTTCAATCGGGAAGACATTCAAATGAAGTCTTGAAGATAATTGCGCAGTTAAAAGAGCAGTTACCTTCAAAAATTCATCAAACAAATCCACCGGGAACCTCCCCAAATGACGACGACCGGACGGTAAAGACTTATTTAACCTTTTTATGCAATTTCAAAGAACAATCCGTCTCTTACCTCCTTATTTGAACATTTCATTTTCACTTTAGCGATTTACTGGGTGACATGGTAAAAAGTACGCTATGGACTGAATTAAATCTTTTTTAGTTTATGGACTGAATTGAACAAACTCAAAAAAGACAAGAGTTTTTAGCCTTCTAACTATAATTACTTTTTCACTCCTATAGTACAAGAGTTTTTTATCCCTCTTCATAGAGAAATATTGTTCACATGGCAAAACATATGGACAAAATTCTAAAATAGAACCAAAGTATGTTTTCTTTCTAACAGATAGGCCTGTCAATGGGTCGGGTCCGGGTCGGAACGTAGTGTTCCAGACCAGAACCCGCTAAGTTAAAATTGGACCCGAACCCAACCCATTTACCCGGAGGGTCTGAAAATTTGGACCCGGACCCAGACCCAACGGGTCTCGGAATCGGGTCGGGTAGACCCGCCCGCCAAGTATGATACGCACACCATTATAAACTTTGTGAAAATAGCAAGACATGTATGTGAAATATACAACAAAGTGTACAAATTTAAAAGCAAAATATATCTTCACATTTCAAAAAAAAATCAAGGTCTCTCATAGAAAATTAGTACTTTTATCTAATAAAGTATCGGTTCTTGTACAGGCATCTAACTCCACACTTTGCGCCGCTTTCTCTCGCACAAAAAACTCGTAGAATAAACTAGAAATTAAGTCTTAAAAAGGTCTCTTGGACTACTAAGAGTATAAAATCATATGTAGTATTATATATGATAATGATATGATAATATTAATATTAATAGTAATAAATATTAGTTTTAGGGTATCTTACTATCTTGATCAATATCACTTATATACTCCGTAGTATTTATGTATTAATGTGTATATTTTTATTGAATAATCACAAATTCACAACTAATAACTTTATGTACTATTATGTATATATGTATATTAGTTTCTATTTTATTTAAAGTGTTATAACTAATCACTTTATGTTTGAGTGTATGTGTATACAAATAAGAAATTGTAAACGGGTTCGGGTCCTTAACGAGTCGGAATCATATGTACCATACCCGACCCGTTTATTTAAAATACTAACGGGTCCGGGTCCGGGTCCGGGTAAACGGAATAAAATATAGACATGTACCCATTAAAAACAACCGAGTCCGGGTCGGGTCCGGGTCTAGACCCGACCCATTGACAGGCCTACTAACAGATGACTTATTTAGTCCTATTAAAAGAGTACAACAACAAAAACTTGCTAAAGTATGACTGAATGAATCTTATTTTATGATGAAAGGATTGAAGTTCATGTTTGAGAAATTATGTTATGTTCTAGAAGATATAGTAAAAATTACTTATGTTATTTTGAACATTGGATTGATAGATCCTAATCTCATAAGTCACTTTTGATACTTAATATATCTTTCGGGTTATGAATTGATCACATAATTTTGATCGGTACACTTAACTTTCGAGTATCAGACACATAAAATCGCATAAAAAAACTTTCTCCGTCTCCCAAAATTTTGTCAAATTTGATCGATACGGAAAATAAGAAATTAAAAATTGTGTGATTGAAATTTGTGTAGATGAGATAAATAATCAGAATCACAAATTAATTTATTAAAAACGAAAGCGAAACACAACTTAAAAATAAAAGATTACAAAGGTATAAGTGAAGGTTTAAGTTATAACCAAAGCGCACGCGCGCGCGCACACACACACAAACATACATACATACATATATATATATATATATATATATATATATATATATATATATATATATATATATATATATATATATATATATATATATGGAGCGGATCGGGTGAGAAGTGTCCTTAGGCTGAGAACTGAGAAGCTAACTTATAGACTGAAAACAGGAACTTTTAACCAATAAATCATAACTTATAGACCCCTCGAAATAATTACGAACATGCCACCGCAAAAAAATAAGTCTGGAGACCTTGGAAATTTTTGGACGCGGTGACATTTTCGTAATTACAATGGAGAGCTTTATAAGTTACTCCCTCCGTCCTCCAATTAAGTTACCACTTTCCTTTTTGGGCAGTCCCTAAATTAAGTTCACACTTCCTTACTTTCCTTATTTGGTGAATTATCTACATCAAAATAGTGTCAAACAATGCAAAACAGTGTCAAACAATGTCAAACAGTGTTTGAACAGTGCAAAACAGTGCACTCCACGGTAAAGTCAAATTTATTTTCTTAATACGTGTGAAGTCAAACCGGGAACTTAATTGGGGTGCGGAGGGAGTATGATTTATTGGTTACGAGTTCATATATTCGGTCTATAAGTTTGCTGCGTTGTAAGATTAGATGCAAATCCAAGAGTTGAGATTACTTCTTACTTCTGGGTGGAGACTTCTCAACCGATCAATAAAGGCAAAAGAAGTACTACCTCCGTTCTCATTTTAACTTCCAAATGGGTTTAGCACAAAGTTTAAGATAGTGGATATTGTGTGGTGGAGAGTTGTGCAGAGGAGAGAGAAATGTGTAAGAAATGTTGTGAACCACAAATTCTTTACCAAAAAGGAAAAATGGAAGTTTAAATTGGAACGGACGAAAAAGGAAAGTTGGAAATTTATTTAAGAACGAAGGGAGTATACAAGATTAGATTCTTGAAAGATCAATGGATAACCGGTTGTGATGGGAATATCTTGAAAATGAGCAATAAAGGCAAAGTTTTGATAAAATTAATGTCAATCATCGTACGTACCTATGTGGTTAAATGCCGGGATAGCTACATAGTTATCTTTATTTCACGAGTTTAATCTTTAAGAAATGGTTTACATTATATTCCTCGTTTGTTCGTTTGACTTTTGACTACTCCACAGGTGCATCAATGATTTCCTTATTCTTTTTCTTTATAACCATGAAGTCTACTTCTACAAAAGTAAAATCTATATTTGATCAATCGGTAGTGTAGTCACAAAAAATTGAGGACATATAGGCATGCACTTTTTAAATTTAGGGTGAATCGGAGCATAATAAATAATAAGAACGAATACAACATGCATGAGATACACCACATGTTGCTGTTTTGCTCCTCCCACCACATGAACTTGTTACATTTATTATCATTTTATCACTTCTTTACTGTAGAACTACTTCATGAAGGTTTGGAGAATCACGGGGACCAAGACTTCCCACATCTTCCTGGAATTGAACTCAAAATCTCTCACTAAGAAGGGGCTTGGGGTGGATGTTCATCTTAGTGAGCCACACCACATTCAAATTGGTTTTGTAGGGGGAGATAGCTAAAAGTATGAGAATGTTTATGGAGTCAAAGAAATGAAAATTGCTCAAGTTTTTTAAAACTAATTTGTTGAAACTAATTTCTTTGTTTTTCCCTATTTAAGTATAAAAAATTGTATTAAAAAAAGTATAAAAAATTGTTCATTGTACATTTTGTGAAAACTCATCTATCATTGTTCATTTTGCATTTTGTGAAAAAGAAGCTTGTCAAAGCCTTTTGTATATCCTTCTCTAGATCCAAACTGACCTTAGAGTTCAGCATTTTCTGTCTAGCTACTAAACACATAATTCTAATTATCATAATCAAATTTTGAGTTAATTCCAAATATATGAGTAACACACTAACACCATACCCACAATTAAAAGGTTGGTGGGTGTAGTTCAATTGATGACCGTCGGAAAAGTTGGTGTATCATGTTTAAGAGTTGGAATATGTATTCTTATAGGTCCTTTATTCCTATACATCAATAACATTTAAGCACATGATTTTTGTATTTATGAAAATCGTTTGGTATGAAAAAAGCATCAATTTGCAGTTTTCTGAAATACACATTTAAATTGATTAATCTAATAGTATTATTTGAAAACATAGAAGAAGAATCATTCGGCCTGATGCATGAATAGAGACTGAAACCGCATAATATAGGTCGCACGAGTAAAGGAAATTATACAGCATAATTAATTATACCCGCGCGGGTAGCTCAGTTGGTCAAGTGGTGGGAAATTATACCCGCATAATGAATAGCGATTGAAACCGCATAATTAATTATACCCGCACGGGTAGCTCAGTTGGTCAAGTGGTGGGAAATTTGGACCAAGTGACCAAGGTTTGAAACGAGCAGCGGCCGTGTGGAGTTTACAGCGCTTGTGTGCTGGGCTGGACCTCTGGTGCGCACAGGTATAAGTCATACCATCGTTGGGCCGACTAAATCACCGTGATTAACATCCTCCCAAAAATTCTGTCGGATCAAGATATGGAGGGCTCTTGAGGTGGGAGATTCCACCCTTTTTTGGACCAAGTAAAGGAAATTATGACATTGAATTGCTCTTGTCCTTGCATACGGAAAAGTGTCACAATTTTAGGGTCATGCTTCACTTTATTTAGCACCACTCACAAAAAGCACGTGAACAAGTATTATCCTTAAAATATTAAAGGATCACCGTATCATTAAATATAATAAAAAGATGAAACTCTATCAATCGAGTGAGGTCACATACAAACCATGTTTAACTCACTAAACTACAAACTCAATGATATGCAACACTTTGAACTTCAATATGCAGTACAAATAATGTAAAGATGCACTCTTTGAATTTTAATATGCAATACAAATAATGTAAATATGAAACTGTTATTTTATGGCTTGAATATTATGAAACACTTTGAACTTCAATGTGCAATACAAATAATGTAAAGATGATTTGAATGGGATGACTAGTTTGTATGTGATGACACCCCTGCATCTTTAGATTATTTTTACTGCATATTAAAGTTTAAAGTAATGCATATTATTCGGTTTGTAGGTTAATATTGTAAGCATGGTTTGTATTTGATCTCTTATCCTATCCCTCAGACCCCAACACCGATCGTATAGTTAGATGAATAGGTTCAAAATGGGTATTTCAATTTTTATAATAGAAATTGAACTTTAATTAACCTCATTTGAAACGAATCGATTCGGTGAATGCCGTTATGCTATCAAAATAATATCAAAATAACTAGCAAGTAATAAAATTCTCAAACTAAATAAAAAATAAATTAAATAATAATCTGATGAAATAAAAATGTAAAAATAAAAGCGTTAGAATGTAGTAAACAAAATGTCATGCAACAAGTGTACAAATTAAATGGCACAAAGCTTCACGGATTGAATGGTAACTAAAGAAGAAATGTAGAAAACTAAACATATACGAAGTATCTTCCATGAAGTAAAATATATAGCACCAAATAGTAATTAAGAAGAACTCAATTAAGGAACACACTCAAATTAGGTCAGTTTAATTACTAAGCATCAAACTATCAGTTCGTATATCGTGGGAGCAGCCCACGGTGATCATGTTGTTCCCACATGCAAAACACATTGATAGACTATACGTTTAGAGAGAAGTGGGAGCTAGAGAGAGAAGTGATTTGTATTAAAAGAGTTTCGAACCCTTACAACTACTCCCAAGGGGAGTATTTATAAGGAAAAGTGGGTCGGGCTCCCAAGTCTTGGGCTTGGCAGGCCCATTATAATATAAGGCATCCATTGGACTGATTACATTCGGATATATGAGCTAAGTATGGAAGTCTAGCAGACGAAGTTCTTGGAGACGTATGTCTGGCTGACGGAGGTGTGGCAGACGAAGCTCTTGAGACGTACGTCTGGTTGACGGAGGTGTGGTCGATGAATTCCTTAGAGACGTACGTCTGGCTAGCGGAGGTGTGGCTGGAAGCCGTACGTCGCCGGGGGACCGTTATGTGCTGGAGGCCGTACATCCCCGGGGTGTTCCATGTGCTGAAGGACGTACGTCCCCGGGATCTTGCTTTTCGTAGTGGAAGTATGTGAGTCATGGGGTCTGGACCCATATACTCTATCAGGAGTCCCCCCACTCTCTGAGCTGAGATGTAGACGAAGTGAAAGGGAGTAGATCCTTGTCTTAATGCTTTTGGCCTTGGGAGGGTTACCTGGGAGTTCTGGCATTTCTGGTCGAGGCAGTGCCATAGTTCAGCCATCAGGAACGTCCTACAACTCGAGGCCGAGGCGGTGCCATCTGGTGGCTTATGCTTGTCGTTGCTTGTGGCCGAGGAGGCAACACAATTGCTTTTGGTGCTCCTGGCCGAAGCGAAATCATTCGCAGTTTGGTGTCTATGGCTTTGAGGACGATGAATGTCCTACCTTGATGTTTCGCCCGACGTGGGACCACTGTGGCTGTTCTTTGTGTTTAGCCGTGGTGGAGCCTTTGTTTCCATGTCATAGACGATGTGTGCCCTTCTGCTTTGAGGATGATGAGTGTGACATGATTGTTGGTTGCTTTCGTCCTTCATTTCAAGGACGATGGATGTCCTTCATCTTGAGGACGATGGATGTCCTTCATTTCGAAAACGATGAACGTCCTTCATCTTGAGAACGATGGATGTCCTTCATTTTGAGGACGATGAACGTCCTTCATTTCAAGGCCGATGAACGTCCTTCATTTTGAGGACGAGGAATGTCCTTCATTTTGAGGATGAGGAATGTCCTCCATTTCGAGGACGACGAATGTCCTTCATTTCGAGGACGATGAATGCCCTTCATCTTGAGGACGACGAACGTCCTTCATTTCGAGAACGATGAATGTCCTTCATCTTGAGGACGACAAATGTCCTTCATTTCGAGGACGATGAATGTCCTTTGTGCTTTTGACTTTGGCCGAAAGTGGACGTCTGTGGTGTCCTTGTCATTTTCGCTGACGGTGGATCGCATGTTTGAGGATGTCCGTGGCTTGTGGTCCTTTGTCATTTTTGAACTTGTTTATCTTTGCATTGGAGGCCGATGTAGACCCTCAGTCCCCCACTGCCTAAGGCGAGAGTACTCGAGGCGAAAGGGAGTAGAGCTATGTACTGATCTGTCTGGTGTCGCTGAGGCGATCTTTGTGAAGAGTTTGCATTTCGTGCTTGTGTGGTGATGGGGGCTCTAAGTCCCCTGCTTTTCCAGTCCCCCACTCCTTGAGGTGAAAGGGAGTAGAGCAATGCACGTCTTCAAAGTGGGGCCGAGGGTCGACACCTTCTGTTCCACAATGGGGCGATGCCTCGTTAAAAACCTCATTAGGAAAAACCATGTGGGAAAAAATCCTAATGAGGGAAAAAGAGCACATCGGATGCCCCAAAATGAACTCTAAGGAGTGAAACCTTAGGCCTGGGTGTTGACCTGCAGCGGTGTCCATTTGCTGAGGGGATGCCCGTCTGCTGGTGAGGACGACAGCACTGATGAGTCGATCTGAATATGAGGACGAGGCGATGGATGTGTGTCTGAATATGAGGACGACGGTGGTGATGAGTCGTGCATCATATGAAGGCGACGGTCACTATCCAGGAAGGGAATGGCGAGCCCAATCGCTAGCTTAGACGTTCGGCGCTGGGGAAGCCGATGTTTGAGATGTAGGATCACGCAGAGGCTGAGAGGCCATTCGTAATCTGAGGATGAGGCGATGATGAATTCGTTTGCCAGGTAGAGACGATGGTCCCCATCCTGGAAGGGATGGAGAGCCTGATTATTGGATCAAGACGCTCAGTGTTGGGGAAGCCGGTCTTGAGGTAATCACACCACGGCCGAGGGGCCGGTCATGACATGAGGATGACGTCACTGAGGGGCCGGTCCGAAAATCCATGCAACGGTCGCCATCCGGTAAAGGAATGGATAACACCGGTCTTGAGGTAAGGGATCACACTGAGGTCGAGGAGCCGTTCATGATCTGAGGACGTACGGTGTTTAGGAGCCGTTCGTCGTAAGGGCGACGGTCCCCATCCTGGAAGGGATGAAGAGCCCTGTCGCTGGCTGAAGACGTCCGGTGCTGGGAGCCAGTCCTAAGGATAGATAATTATGTCGAGGTCGGGAGCCGTTCGTCATGTATGGACGGCGATGATGATCCGGTCCAATAAATGATGACGAGGTGATGCTAAAGCCAATCGTCATATGAAGGCGCGGGTTGTCATCCAGGAAGGGAATGGCGAGCCCGCTCGCTAGCCCAAGACACTCAGCGCTGAGGAAACCGGTCTTGGGATAAAGGATCACGCTGAGACCGAGGGGTCTGCCATGATCTGAGGACGTTCAACGTTGGGGAGCCGGTCTGTAATATGATGACGACGCGCTGACGAAGCCGATCGTCATATGGGCTCAAGGCTCTCAGCACTGAGGAAGTCGGCCTAGTGGTAAAGGATCACGCTGAGGCCAAGGGGCCGTTCATGATCTGAGGACGGCAATGCTGAGAAGCCGATCCAAAGTCCAAGCAATGGTCCTTATCCACTAAGTGAGAGTAGGTCTGTCAATGGGTCGGGTCCGGGTCGAAACGTAGTGTTCCAGACCCGGACCCGCTAAGTTAATAATGGACCCGGACCCGCTAAGTTAATAATGGACTCGGACCCGACCCGTTTACTCGGCTGGTCTGAAAATTTGGATCCGGACCCAGGCCCAACGGATCTCAGAATTGGGTCGGGTAGACCCGCCCTCCAAGTATGATACGCACATCATTATAAACTTAGTGAAAATAGCAGGACATGTATGTGAAATACGGAGTATACAACAAAGTGTACAAATTTAAAAGCAATATATATCTTCACTTTTCAAAAAAAATCAAGGTCTCTCATATAAAATTAGTACTTTTATCTAATAAAGTATCGGTTCTTGTACACGCATATAGCTCCACACTTTGCGCCGCTTTCTCTCACACAAAAAACTCGTAGAATAAACTAGAAATTAAGTCATAAAAAGGTCTCTTGGACTACTAAGAGTATAAAATCATACGTAGTATTATATATGATAATGATATAATAATACTAATAATAATAGTAATAAATATTAGTTTTAGGGTATCTTACTATCTTGATCAGTATCACTTATATACTCAGTAGTATTTATGTATTAATGTGTATATTTTTATTGAATAATCACAAATTCACAACTAATAACTTTATGTATTATTATGTATATATGTATATTAGTTTCTATTTTATTTAAAGTGTTATAACTAATTACTTTATGTTTGAGTGTATGTGTATACAAATAAGAAATTTTAAACGGGTCCGGGTCCTTAACGGGTCGGAATTATATGTACCATACCCGACCCGTTTATTTAAAATACTAACAGGTCCGGATCCGGGTCCGGGTAAACGGAATAAAATATAGACCCGTACCCATTAAAAACAACCGGGTCCGGGTCCGGGTCGGGTCCGGGTCTAGACCCGACCCATTGACAAGCCTAAGTGAGAGGAGGAGGCCGGTCTTCAGAGTATGATAATCACGTTGAGACCGAGGGTCTGCCGTGTTGATATGAAGGATCACGTTGAGACCGATGGTCTGCCGTGTTGATACAAAATATCACGTTAAGACCGAGGGTCTGCCATGTCGATGCAAAAGGTCACATTGAGACTGAGGGTCTACCGCGGTATGAAGACGTCGGCGCTGATGGGCCGATCGTCATATAAGTTAAAGACTCTCGGTGTTGAGGAAGCCGGACTTGAGATATATAATCACGCTGAGGCCGAGGTCCAGTCGTGATGAGCGGATTGCGATATTTAGGGGCCGATCCGCAATGCTGATGACGAGGTGTTGATGAGGCCGATCGTCATACAAATACGATGGTCCTCATCCTGGAAGGGATGAAGAGCCCAATCGACAGTTCAAGACGCTCGGCGTTGGGAAGCCGGTCTTAGATAAAGGATCACGTTGAGACTGAGGGGTCCGCCGTGATCTGAGGACGTCGGTGCTGATGAAGCCGTTCGTCACATGAAGGCGAGGGTCGCCATCCAAGAAGGGAAAGGCGAGCCCGCTCGCTGGCTCAAGACGTTCGGCGCTGAGGAGGCCGGTCTTGAGATAAGGGATCACGTCGAGGCTGTGGGGCCGTTCGTGATCTGAGGACGTCGGCGCTGATGAAGCCGTTCGCCACAAGAAGGCAAGAGTCGCCATCCAGGAAGGAAATGGCGAGCCCGCTCGCTAGCTCAAGACGTTCGGCGCTGAGGAGGCCGGTTTTGAAATAAGGGGTCGCGTTGAGGCTGTGGGGCCGTTCGTGATCTGGGGACGACGGAAGTTGAGAGGCCGTTTTTCATAAGGTGAGGGACGGCGTTTGATGAAGCAGTTCGTCCCTTGAAGGACCAGGCTTTCACCCTGGTTTCGATTGTAAGGAATATTTGTAATTAGATTTTGATGATGCTAGATTTATTAGGTCTTTAGAGTACCCCTCTTTAGATTTAATATATTAGAATTTTCCTTTGTAAAATTCTTTAGTATAATCGACTTAGCAGAAAGCCTTCAGAGCAGAATACCTTCAAAGCAGAAAGCCTCCAGAGCAGAAGATCCTTGATAAGGCATTGGTTGAATAGATGACCCTTGGTTCTCTACTTCAGAACAGAAGACCTCAGGGTCTCTGTTAGCCTTTACTGTGACAGAAACCCTCCTGGTTCTCTGTTGAATATCTTTTCAACAGAAGTGCTCAAGACCTTCTCTGATCAAATCTCTACTAAAGACACCAGAAGGCCTCACACTTGGAAGAATTCCACCAAGCCGGGAAACCAACTGAAAGATTCCTTCAACGGCTAGGAGTCTTGAACGGAAAAGCTACAGTACGCGCATTAAATGCACATTTAATGCCCCCCATACTCTGTAGAGTAATTGCAGATGATTGGCCGCAATGTCAGGATTACTTTATCCCAAAATAGTAACCCGCCAACTTTACCGGGTCCTACTGGTCAAGTCAACTGCTCGCTCATTTAATGCAGTTGTCCTCCTTCTCCTCCAACGGGAAGACAACCTCAGTATAAAAGATACACTACGAAGAACAACCGGACAACTTTGCTAACTTTTGCTACAACTCTGCACATACAAGAAATTCAAACGCTACAAAGCAAAAAGCCTCCTTGAGATTGAAACTTCTTCATCCTCTACAATAGAAGGCAGAAGTTGGAAAAATCCTTATTTCCAACTCAAGCAAAGTTCCAAGTGTTCTTCAACTCTTCAAGCTCATCACATACAAACTCTTTGTAACGAAGCAAGTTGGAGGAACCCCTGTTCTAAATAGAACCTCTTCTTTCACAAGAAGGACGTCCAAATACCTGGAGCAGTGAAGTGGTGATACTTCTGGAAAGCTCAGTGAAAGGACCAGTCTTAGGGAAGCCGGAAGTGCATCCAAGAAGACATCTACACTTGAAGAAGACGTGGAGAGCTTCTTAAGTGATAGGGCTAAGGCATTGTAAACGGAAGTTTTTACAAGCTTAGTGGAACAGTAGACTAGAGGAACAAGTTGTTCCTTGAACCACTATAAAAAGCCTTGGTGTCATTTACTTACTGCTTTACTTTCATTGTTTTTATTTGAACTGCTTAACTCTAAAGACTTGGTATCTGTGTTCAGTAGAACTTGTCTTGTGAGTTAACAGAAGGCCTACTACCTTTGCTTCTCTGAGGCTACTAACAGAACTCCCTACCAAAACCCCATCCGCTGCCAGTCTGTTCTGCCAACAGAACAGACTATTCTGTTAAATCTGGTACTTAGCTTGAAAAAGTTAAAAACTAATACAGTCTATTCACCCCCCCCCCCTCTAGATTGTATCCAGTACAACCGGGACCAACATCAATGATGAAGGACGGCACTAAACGTACGTCCCTTGATGATGACGGCTTTGACGAAGTCGTTCGTCTTGTGAGGACTAAGCTTTGCCCCTGGTTTGAACGTGGGGGCGGCGTTGGAAGCACGACCCTTGATGACGATGGCATTGATGAAGCCGTACGTCAGATGATGGACCAGGTTTTGGACCCTGGCTTGAAGTTGAAGTGCGGCGTTGGATGCACGTCCCTTGATGACGCTGGCGTTGATGAAGTCGTGCGTCAAGTGAAGGACCAGGCTTTTACGTTGTCCTGAAGTTGAAGGACGGCGTTGGGGACGCTCGTCCTTTGATGATGATGGCGTTGTTGAAACCGTTCATCGTGTGGAGGGCCAGGCTTTTATGTTGGCCTGAAGTTGGACGGTGTTGGGGACGCTCGTCTGATCCGCATGTATGGTCTTGCTTCGTCCATAATGCATAGTGTTTGCCTGATATGTACTTAGCCAAATATGTGGCTTCATTTGTGGGGATTTTATTTTTATTGCTCGAGGCCGGCGAGTGCACGGTCCTCGGCTTCCCTCTTTTGATTTGTGGAGATTTCGCTCGAGGCCGGCGAGTGCACGGTCCTTCGGCTTTCTCTCTTTTATTTCTTCCTCTTTACTTCTTTGAGCGAGGAGTGGGGTCCTTCTTTCAGGCTCGACCGAGGGGGTTGCTATTCCCTCGGCCGATAGGGAGTCCAGGAGCGCAGCTGTCTGGCCTCTGGCGCTGGATCGTCCCTTGATCTTGGGGGGTCCCGTCGTCTATTTACATCGCGGGCTAGGCTTTTGTTCGGTTACCGACGGATGTCGTTTTCCAACCCCAAGTTTGGGGATTTTGTCACCTCGGCCATTCTTTCAGGCCTGTCGTCATGCAATTTTGCACGAGGACGGCGCGACGAGCTTCCCGTTTCAAGATGCAGGCCATTTTACAGGTCCCTCATCCTGGCCTCCTGGGACATTGTCCGCCATACCTGAGCGTTTCGCTCTAAGGGGCCGAAACGACGTTCTTTGTTGTGTGGCGTCGTCGGCCATACCTCAGCGTTTCGCTCGAAGGGGCCGATGCGAAGTGCTTTGTTGTGTGGCGTCATCGGCCATACCTGAGCATTTCGCTCAAAGGGGCCGAAGCAACGTGCTTTGTTGTGTGACACCCTTTACTTAAACTTTACAAGAAATAAGCACAACACAATAGGTGCGTTGTTCATGGAAACGGCTTTTATTAAGGTCAGTGGCTCAAGGCCGAGGGTGGTAACCTTCTCAACAACCCATATAGGAATTAGCTTCTCAATGAGCTTCTCACCTTGGGGTGGGGTCTCTGCCGTCTGCACCCTCTTCGGATTGCTGATAGAACTTCACCGAGATGTAGGGCCCTTCGTATTTTGAGGGATAAGCCGTCCATCGGCTTGCTGGCTCAGCCGTCCGTCGGCTTGCTGGCTCAACCGTTCATCGGCTTGCTGGCTGAGTCGTTCGTCGTCTTGCTGGTAGAACTTCACCATGGAGGCCCAGCCGTTGGCCGTGCGTCCCTTCAGAGAAGGACAGTCAGCGGATGTGACGCTTCTTCGGATGGGGCTCCTTGAAGTCCTCACCATCGCTGAGCCTCCCAATTTCATGCTCCTTCGTCGAGGTGTCTCCTTCCTAATTGCTGGTGGAGTTCCTCGGGGCACCTTTGACAAATTGGTGAAGTTCACCCCATTGAATCAAGCGCTCAATGGATTTCTTCAGCGCGACGTAGTCATCTATATTATGGGAGGTGTTCTTGTGGTAACGGCAATAAGTGCCGCCCTGGTGGACGACATAGATTTCCTTGGCCGACCGGGGATCTCTGGGGATGAGACCTTGCTCCTCTGCACAGTTGAGGATGGTATCCACCGAGTGTGTGAGTGGAGTCCATGATACGTCCGTCCTCGGCTGCCATGGGCGCTCCTTCCAGCTCTGGCGGGCATGGCCTCCGGCCGAGGATGCGCTTGGAGCCGACGCATTGTTTGTCTTCTTTGATGGCTGGCCTCCATCTTTCTTGCGGGAGTAGAGCTCATCGGCGTCAGCGTACAAGCTCCCTCGCTGGAGTGCCTTGGTGTATGACCTCGGCGGGTCAGTGATGAGGCTCCTCGTGTAGGGGTGCTGCGGAGAACGCCTTGGAAGAGGACGAGGAGGGTGCGTTCATCGGCACCTTCGACCTAGCCTGTCTCTTACGTCCATCGGTCGATGAAAGACCGGAGTGATTTATCGTGTTGTTGTTTGATGGAGAGGAGATGGGAGAAATGTTTCTTCATGCGCTTCCTTCCTGCGAAGTGGGTGAGGAAGCGTTGGGAAAGATCTTGCCATGAGTCCACGCTTCCTTCGGGCAGTGCGTTGAACCACTCGTACGCTGGTCCCTCTAGAGTGGAAAGGAACCAACGGCAGAGGTACTCATCAGACGCATTTACCATCAACATGTTGTTCTGACAGCGGCTGAAATGCTCTTGGGGGTCGGTGTGGCCGTCATAAGGCTTGATGGCACTCCCCAGGTACTTCTCGGGTATTGGTGCCGAGAGCACCCTTGTGGTGAAGGGAGTTTTTGTTCTGATTTGGATGACGGGGTCACCACGTCCGTCGGCCAATTCCCGCTCCAGGGTACTGACCTTGTGCAAGAGGTCGTTGAGGCCGAGGTCCCTGGATGCAGCGGTCGTACGTGCCTCAGCCATTTGCTTCGCTTCCATCTTAGCGAGCCTCCTTTCAAGTTGGGCGATGACCTCGTGATCGGGCTAAACTTGCGAGTGTACAAGTGCCGATATAGTGATAAATTCCGGTAAAATACCGGGTCGAATCCACAAGGAAACGTTGTTTAATTTGGTCCTCGAGTAGATAACTTTAAATGAAGAAATGAGTAAAGTGCAGGGATTTTGATTTGTGTTTTATATTTTTGGCTTTTCACTTTTTGATTAAGAAGATAATCGTTAACTAATTTTAAGTTTAAGATGAATAATAACAACAACTAAGACTTCGGGAATCACTTAAATGCTTTAATAGGGTTGAATATTAGTTCTTTGCCAATAATTATGAATACGATGTCGCTAATATATTCTCAACTGCGGTTAAGGCAGCGAGAGCGTGGTTTTCGTTACGTGTAAGTCCCGTTACGACTTACATTCATCTACCGAAAACCCCGTTGAATATCAAGACATCACACCCGTATCATATAAGACCGGATATATTTCTATTCTCGGTACTATATATGTTTATCCTTTAATGTTCATAGCTTAGACTTCAACGTTAATTGCAAGTATAAACTAAATTTAACATACTTCTATGTTGTACACCATAGTCATAAACAATCAATATATAAAGGATAAATCACAATTTATTGGTTTAGAACTTTTATCAAATACCTAGTGGGCATATAAGTTCATCCCTAGCCTTAGCTAAAAAATTAGCCTCTAATGCTCATATTAATCACAATACAATAATAAATGTAATGGAACATGAAATTACAAAGGAAATAATACCTAAACACCAATGATTTCAGAGGATGAACTTCCCTCCTCAAGAACTTGAAGAAAATACCAAGAACAAAAATATAAAAGCTAAGAATTAATCTATGGAATGGAATGAATTTGTATGATGAATTGAGGGCTTTATATAGGCTAAAGAATGACATCTTTTAGTCTATTCAAGCCCAACAAACAGGTGTGGAGGAGATATCTGATCAAATATGAAGAAGATGAAGTTTCCCATCAAGAAATCTTTTGCACGTAGCTGTGTTTGTAGCAGAAATCGTGACAACCGACGCCGGTTATGGGGTGTCTGGCGCCGATCGTGTGCAAAAATGCACCGGTCGCTCTGCGCCGGTTGGAAACAGGCCGCTTTTGGGGGAAAAACCAAACGACCGGCACCGGATGTGTGATGACCGGCGCCGGTTCCTGCGCCCAAATTTGTACTTAGCTTCTTTTTCTCTTTTGATGCCCGAAATTAATCCAGAAGTGCCGGTTTTCGACCTCTTTTGGCTTTTGATCCTATTTTTGCTGTTCCAAACCGCATTGCATGTTTCCGCTCATTCGGGAATATTTACCTGTTTTTGCTTTAATTTTTGTACAGATAATTATAATCACTTATGTAAAACATAAGTAATTATTGTGCTTATCAAATTCCCCCACACTTGATCATTGCTTGTCCTCAAGCAATTTCTTTGTATTGATGCATAATTAGAAAAGAAACTAAACCATGCAAATTAAAAGTTTAATAAGATGTTAAAAGTTAGATATAAACTCTTTAATCTTTCTCGAGCCAAAAACCTTTTTCTATTACTCACAATAAATGTATTTAAGATTAAGAAAAATATTTAAATTCTTGATGGGTTTATTTTGTGACAATTTAGGCAATGTGTGGGTATGTCGGGATTTTTTTTTGTGGACTGACAACTTGATTTTGTAGAGAAGGCTATTCTAGGAGAACATGAGTTTTTATTTTGCTTTTGTATATAAACTCTTTTTTTTTGTTCTCCGTAATTATACATCTAGATTGTCAGAAATGAGGAGAATCCGACAATAGAGTGATTTGGAGTTGGGATGAAACTTTTATTTTGAATTTGCACTCTATGCACATTTATATGGATTTGGAACATTGTCACAAATTTGAGTGAAAGTGGTGGTTTCAAGATTAATAAATATTTTAATTAATCTAAAAATACATTTTTGTGAGTAAAAGAAAATCTTTCTCTACCAAAACCCTTAAAAGAGAGAATATCAAAAAAAATTAACCTTCCTAGAAAACATTTAGTTTGCAAAAAAAAAGTTTCTCAACCAATTATTCACCCCCCACACTTGATTTACATTGTCCTCAATGTAGAAGCCATAGGAACATAAAAACTTCAATCCCCCATAAAGTGTGTGTTTAGAGAAGAGTATGTCATATGAACTAACAAGAATGGGAACTTAATTTTGTGGGTCGGGAGGGGGGTGCCCAAGTTGACCATAGTAGTGTTGGGTGAATTGCCCAAACCTTCGGTCAATGTGGTCCAAATGCTCTTCTATCCTTGTTTGACGGGTGCGGAGGCCCTCTTGGTTAGATTCGTACACGTCCATCCGCGTATGCATACGGTCCATGGACTCAACAATATAATCAATGCCATGTGCCATAGTTCGCCGTGGCCGGGCTGCGGGTTGTGCGGTGGCTTCTCCCATCTCTTCGTCCCCATTATCATCCTTGCGAACGCATGCACCTCCCACCTTCTTGAAGTGGAGGGACACCATAGTGCTTGGCCTCAAAATTTGGGCTTCGGTGGTGTACTCTACCTCTTCATTTCTAAGATCGACGCCAAAACTCCTGAAAATCATTGTGAGTAAAAGAGGATAAATAAAGTTTTTATCACCTCTTTTAGTTTTGATGACGCCCCTCATTTCTGTCATGATGAGAGGGGCCAACGGAATGCTCTCGATTTCTCCAAGCTCGTTCATCATTTTGTGCATGAGATAGAGGTCCAACCGCCGAAGCACATGCGTGTCACTAGCTCTTGGCAAGATGTTGAAGCTCAAAAGGTATGCAATTAGCCTCTCTCGGGGTTCAAGAACACGGGCCTTAATTCTTCATCGAATCCATAGTTGTTCATGACATCAATCTCCTTGTAAGCGGGGTCGGTGAGCACCACTACAGAGTTCATTTCAACTGGATGACCGTCGTTGGGGATGCGAAGCAAGTTGCTCAATTGTTGTTTGCTAATGGTGATTTTTGTGCCTTTAACAGTGCTCACAATATTCCCAAACAGGTCCATTTTCCTCTCAATATTGGCATAGAACTCCCGTACAAGCGTCGGGTAGAATGCCCCAGTCAAAGTGAGCATGACGGCCCATCCCAATTTGTGAAAAGCATCGGAGAGTCGATAGAGAGCTTCAATCTCCGGATGCACGGTCTTTTCAATCACAATTTTCCACTTCTTCCTTTGATCGTACCAAGCTTCATTCTCCGGGGAGGTGAAACGTGGTACGGATGAAGAGGAAGAAGTAGCATCATTTCGTCGTTTAGGAGCCATTTGACCTGCACAATTAGTTCAACATATACACATAACACCATTTGTTCATCAATTCAAGGTAAAATTTCAAAAATTTCTTCAATTTCCCCAAATTTCATGTTCATTCAAGAATTCTTGCAACAATCATGTTTAGAAGATTATATATCAACAACAAGTCATATCAACATATCTCTAAGCATCAATTAAAAGAATTCATCAATGAACAAGAAATTCAAAATTAGGGTTCTTGAGAAAATTTGCAAGAACTTCCCCTAATTTTGAACTTTAATCTCAAAATTTTTGGCAACAAACAAGTTTATATACATCACATGAGCATATGGAGGCAATTTTCATCAATGATAAACATCTATTTTGCCAAAAATTGAAAGAAAGAATAGATTTCAAAAATTGGAGAAAGTTGGGATTAAAGCCAAAATACCTTAAATTGATGCTCAAATTGGGATGAAGAAGCTTGAGAATTGATGCTTGATGCTTAATTGGAACTCCTAAGGGTGACTTTTGGCTTGGGATGGCGGTTTTGGGTGGTTTGGGGGTGTTTTCCGGCAAAGAGTTCTCAAGATTTGGGGGAGGGTTTCGAAAATAATGTCTGATGAGCGACCTGGGGTTATTTTAAACGGAACGACCGGCGCCGGATGTGTGATGACCGGCGCCGGTTATGCATTTTTGATGCGTTCCGAACTTACTGTCTTGGACCGGGGCCGGTTGCCTCTAACCGGGGCCGGTCGATCCGTAATATTTTTTTTTTGAATTCAATTATAAATAAACATTAAAAAAAGTGTACATGTTTATTTATAATTGAAATTTTTGATGTTGGGTTGCCTCTCAATTAGTGCTCAGTTTAACGTCATAGGCTGGACGCAACGTACCTTTATTCTTCCAATTGGCATGCAGTGATCGCCAAAGTGATGTGGTACTCCATATATGGCTTGAGACGGTGACCATTTACAAGGAATGGTGCTTGATCACCATCTTGAATCATCATTGATCCGTATGGTCGGACCTCGGTGATCGTGTAAGGCCCCGACCATCGGGATTTGAGCTTTCCATGAAATAGACGGAGTCTTGTGTTGAAAAGTAATACCTTTTGTCCGACGTAGAATTCCCTCCGATTTATGTTTTTGTCGTGCCAAGCTTTGGCCTTCTCTTTGTAGATGCGGGAGTTCTCATATGTGTCTCTTCGGAGCTCTTCTAGCTCATTGATTTGAAGCATCCTCTTTTCTCTCCCAAGAGTGTTATCAAGATTTAATTGGGAAATAGCCCAATGAGATTTGTGCTCAAGCTCCACAGGGAGGTGACATGGTTTTCCATAAACGAGCCGAAAAGGGGACATACCAAGTGGAGTTTTGTAGGCCGTTCGGTATACCCATAAGGCATCATCAAGCTTTAGTGACCAATCTTTCCTAGAAGAGTTGACCGTCTTCTCAAGAATGGATTTTATCTCCCGGTTGGAAACCTCCACTTGACCATTAGTTTGAGGATGGTAAGTGGCTCCGGTCTTAAACATGCATCCATACTTCTTTAAAAGGCCGGTAAAATGAGCATTTTTTAAATGAGTACCATTGTCACTAATGATACTCCTAGGAACCCCAAATCTTGAGAAGATGTTCTTTTTCACAAACTCCACCACTGATTTAGCGGTGTTGTCCGGTAGAGCAATGGCCTCCACCCATTTGGATACATAATCAACTGCAAAAAGGATGTATTCTTTGCCATGAGAGTTAGGAAAAGGACCCATGAAGTCTATTCCCCATACATCAAATATTTCCACCATAAGAATCATGTTTTGTGGCATTTCATTCATCCGGCTCAAATTTCCTGTGCGTTGACAACGGTCACAAGCTAGGACAAAACTTCTTGCATCTTTGAAAAGTGTCGGCCAGAAAAATCCACATTGGAGGATTTTAGCCGTTGTTCGGTCCGGACCATGATGACCTCCACAAGGAAGATTATGACAATGCTCGAGGATTGATAACATCTCTTCATTTGGGACACACCGTCGTATGATTCCATCAGCACAATGTTTGAAAAGATATGGCCCATCCCAATAGTAGTGTTTAACATCATTTAAAAATTTCTTTCTTTGATGAAAAGTGAGCTCTTGGGGAAGGATTTCTTTAGCAAGATAATTCACAAAATCTGTGAACCAAGGTAAAGGGACTCCCTTCACCTCCATAAGTTGCTCATAAGGAAAATCATCATGAATTACCTCCATATTAGTAGTGGTATTTGGCTCAAGGCGAGAGAGGTGATCCGCAACAAGATTTTCACTTCCTTTCTTATCCCGGATCTCAAGGTCAAACTCTTGAAGTAATAGCACCCACCGGATTAATCGTGGTTTGGCATCTTTTTTGTTCATAAGGTACCGGATGGCGGAGTGATCGGTGTAAACAATCACCTTTTGGCCAATGAGATAAGACCGGAATTTGTCAAAGGCATAGATGACGGCTAGGAACTCCTTCTCCGTTGTTGCATAGTTGAGTTCCGCATCATGGAGTAACCTCGATGCATAATATATGGCATGAAGTTTCTTTTCTCTTCTTTGACCAAGTACAACTCCAATGGCATGGTCACTAGCATCGCACATCAACTCAAATGGTAGAGACCAATCCGGTGAGATGATTAT
This sequence comes from Cuscuta europaea, assembly GCA_945859875.1. Classification (NCBI taxonomy): domain Eukaryota; kingdom Viridiplantae; phylum Streptophyta; class Magnoliopsida; order Solanales; family Convolvulaceae; genus Cuscuta; species Cuscuta europaea. Next base: position 4,923,983 of record CAMAPE010000077.1, on the reverse strand, counting down.
TGGAGTCGTAGTAAGAGCCTTTTTGAGAGTGTTAAAGGCTAGTAGGCAAGATTGAGAGAAATCAAAAATGGTATCCTTGGCAAGTAAATCGCAAAGTGGTTTTGTGATTTTTGAGAAATCTTTGATGAATCGCCGGTAAAAACCGGCATGCCCCAAGAAACTTCGAATGGCTTTTACCGAATGAGGAGGTGGCAATTTTTCAATAACCTCCACTTTAGCTTTTCAATGCCTTGAGGGGATATTTTATGCCCCAAGACAATGCCTTCGGTCACCATAAAGTGACATTTCTCCTAATTAAGAGCAAGATGGGTTTCTTCACATCGGATGAGAACTTTTTCAAGATTATTTAGGCATATATCAAATGAGTTTCCAAAGACTGAAAAATCATCCATAAATACCTCCATAAAATCTCCCACCATATCCGAAAAAATAGCCATGACGCACCTTTGAAAGGTCCCCGGTGCATTGCAGAGTCCAAACGGCATCCTCCGGTAAGCGAATGTCCCAAAAGGACAAGTAAAGGTGGTTTTCTCTTGATCTTCGGGTGAAATAGCTATTTGAAAATAGCCCGAGAACCCATCTAAGAAGCAATAGAATTCATGACCGGCTACTCTCTCTAGCATTTCATCCATGAATGGTAGGGGAAATGATCTTTTCTTGTGCCGGCATTCAGTTTTCGGTAGTCAATGCACATCCTCCACCCAGTAACCATCCTAGTAGGAATTAATTCATTCTTACTATTGGATATGACGGTGATTCCTCCTTTCTTCGGGACTACTTGCACGGGACTCACATAGTTACTATCGGATATGGGATAGATGATACCATAGTCAAGGAGTTTGAGAACTTCCTCCTTGACCACCTCCTTCATATTTGGATTGAGCCTCCTTTGATGTTCTACCGTTGGTTTGTGATTTTCCTCCATGAGGATCCGATGCATGCATAGAGATGGGCTTATACCCTTGATATCCGCCAAAGACCAAGCTATTGATGATGTGTGAGCTCTCAATACCCGGAGTAATTTCTCTTCTTGTAAAGGAGAAAGAGTAGAGGAAATTACCACCGGATACGTAGAGTCATTGCCAAGGAATGCATATTTGAGATGTACCGGTAGAGGTTTGAGAGTGGGCTTTGGAGGAGTTTGACTTGATGGTTGGAGGATAGACTTCCTTTGCCCAAGATCTTCACATCTTTACCGGTAAGGTCTATGAATGGTTTCACCTTGCAAGAACATCATTTGTTGGAAATTTTCAGAATTTTTCTCTTCTTCGGTGTGTCCTAGTGTAAGACATGCTTCAAGAGGGTCTTTGTGAAGCTCTCTTTCAAACATCTCCTGAGTTATAGTATCAATGATGTCAATACTAAAACACGAGGAGATATCATGATGTTTCTTTAATGAATCCCAAACATGGGATTCTTGTTCATCTTCTCCCACTCGGAATTTAACAACTCCGTTCTTCACATCAATGAGGGCGGCAGCGGTAGCTAAGAATGATTTTCCAAGAATAATTGGAATTTCCATTTCTTCCATTTCCAAAATGAGAAAATCCACCGGAAAATAGAATTTTCCCACTTTGACTAGAACATCCTCCATAACACCCAATGGATAACGGATTGTTCTATCCGCCAACTGAAGAGCAACCGTTGTAGATTGAAGCTCCCCCACACCAAACTTTTTAAACAGAGAATGAGGCATAAGATTTATACTAGCTCCGAAATCACAGAGAGATTTTACCTCTCCAATTTTGCCAATAGAACATGGGACGGTGAAGCTTTCGGGATCCTTCAATTTTGGAGGGAGCTTATTTTGAAGGATTGCACTACACTCCTCCGTTAGTGCCACGGTTGCAAATTCCTCTAGTTTCTTCTTGTTTGAGAGAATCCCCTTTAGAAATTTGGCATAAGAAGGAATTTCCGCAATAGCCTCCGCGAATGGTATGTTGATGCTTAGCTTGGTAAAAATATCAAGAAACTTCTTGTATTGTTTACCATCATCCTTCTTCCTCAATCTTTATGGATATGGGATAGGAGGAACATAATTTGCCATTGTTGGAGATGGTGATATATGTTCCTCCAAATCTTCCTCCTCTTGTGATATTGGTGCATTCTCCGGCGATTTAGGATCCTCCATTTGTTTGCCACTTCTTGTTGTTATGGCCATGACGTTTTCTTTTGGGTTGACTTCCGTTGTTGTGGGGAACCGCCCTTGCTCTCTAGTGCTTTTTCCTTGGGCAATTTGCCCAATTTGTACCTCCAAGTTGTGAATGGATGACTTGGTGTATTGTTCTATGTTCTCCATGCGTTGGTGAAGTTTCCGGTTTTGATCTTCAAACCGGAGGTCAAGCTTTGTGAATTGTGAATGGAGATTCCCAATGGATGCCTCCACTCTACTATGATTCTCCTCATTTTGGGCCTTTACACTAGCCACAACATTTTGAGTGAGGGTTTTCATCATTTCCTCCATGGTTTGCCCTTGTGAAAATCCGGACGGGGGGTTAGACGGACCTCCTTGTGGTTTCCAAGAATTACCTTGGTTATACCTTTGTTGATTGTTGGAATAGTTGTTGCCTCCTTGATTCCCCCTATTCCCATATGAATTCATATAATTCACATCTTCAATAGTTTGAGGTGAATTACCTTCCGGATGTGATATACTCTCCACATTGGCCACTTGATTAGCCCCTCCGATCACGGCTTGTAGAGCCGTGTGAATTGAAGCTTGAAGATATTTGTGCATGGCTTGTTGAAAATCAGCAAACCGTTTGTCCAATTCATGAGCTATAGACACTTCACTCACACCGGCCACTTTGATATCTCCTCCTTGTAATTGAGGGTTTGAAGCAATGGATTCGAGGATCCTTAATGCCTCCGTTTCAGTTTTGTTGCCAATATACCCCTCCGCACGGTTATCTACAATGGCTTGGCATGAAGAGTTCAAACCATTGTAGAATATGTCAATTTGAAGATCAAGGGGAATGCGGTGGTGTAGGCATTCTTTCAACAAGGCTTTGAAACGCCTCCATGCATCTTGATATAGTTCTCCAACTTGTTGTTTGAAGTTGAAGATTCGTTGCCTTAGCTCTTGAGTCATTGTGGGTGTGTAATACTTAGAAATGAAAGCATTATAGATACCTTCCCACGTTGTAAAACTCGCTGGTGTTTTCTCCAAGAACCATCCTCTTGTCGCCCCTTTCAAAGTGTAGGGAAAGCTTTTGAGTTTGAGATCATCCTCGGAGAGACCATGCCTAGGAATTTCTTGGATGAATCCATAGAACTCGGTGATGAAGTTAAGTGGATTCTCCCCCGGATGACCATGAAATTGAGGCATAGCATTGAAGTAGCTATTCTTCATTTCATAGTCCCTTGCCGCCTCGCTTAGGACAATACATGAGGGAGTGGCGGCAACCACGGGCCTCTTCCTTTCGTTGAGTGTTGGCATCATCTTTGCTTCTTTTCTTTCCCTCCGGTTGTGTTTGAAAGTTCTTTCTATTTCAAGATCAATAGGTTCAAGATGTTTAGAACCTTGACTTCTCAATTGCATTCAAACACAAAGCATAGGCTACACACATGAAATAAAAAAAAATACCACAAGAACAAGTGAAAAGCAATGTGAAATGAAAAATTCAGGATTTTTGATTGATTGATATTTTTTTGTTTGGACTTTATTAAACAGACCGTTTCCCCGGCAACGGCGCCAAAAACTTGATCGGGCTAAACTTGCAAGTGTACAAGTGCCGATATAGTGATAAATTCCGGTAAAATACCGGGTCGAATCCACAAGGAAACGTTGTTTAATTTAGTCCTTGAGTAGATAACTTTAAATGAAGAAATGAGTAAAGTGCAGGGATTTTGATTTGTGTTTTATATTTTTGGCTTTTCACTTTTTGATTAAGAAGATAATCGTTAACTAATTTTAAGTTTAAGATGAATAATAACAACAACTAAGGCTTCGGGAATCACTTAAATGCTTTAATAGGGTTGAATATAAGTTCTTTGCCAATAATTATGAATACGATGTCGCTAATATATTCTCAACTCCGGTTAAGGCAGCGAGAGCGTGGTTTTCGTTACGTGTAAGTCCCGTTACGGCTTACATTCATCTACCGAAAACCCCGTTGAATATCAAGACATCACACCTGTATCATATAAGACCGGATATATTTCTATTATCGGTACTATATATGTTTATCCTTTAATGTTCATAGTTTAGACTTCAACGTTAATTGCAAGTATAAACTAAATTTAACATACTTCTATGTTGTACACCATAGTCATAAACAATCAATATATAAAGGATAAATCATAATTTATTGGTTTAGAACTTTTATCAAACACCTAGTGGGCATAGAAGTTCATCCCTAGCCTTAGCTAAGAAATTAGCCTCTAATGCTCATATTAATCACAATACAATAATAAATGTAATGGAACATGAAATTAAAAAGGAAATAATACCTAAACACCAATGATTTCGGAGGATGAACTTCCCTCCTCAAAAACTTGAAGAAAATACCAAGAACAAAAATATAAAAGCTAAGAATTAATCTATGGAATGGAATGAATTTGTATGATGAATTGAGGGCTTTATATAGGCTAAAGAATGACATCTTTTAGTCTATTCAAGCCCAACAAACAGGTGTGGAGGAGATATCTGATCAAATATGAAGAAGATGAAGTTTCCCATCAAGAAATCTTTTGCACGTAGCTGTGTTTGTAGCAGAAATCGTGACAACCGGCGCCGGTCGTGTGCAAAAATGCACCGGTCGCTCCGCGCCGGTTGGAAACAGGCTGCTTTTGGGAAAAAAACCAAACGACCGGCACCGGATGTGTGATGACCGGCGCCGGTTCCTGCGCCCAAATTTGTACTTAGCTTCTTTTTCTCTTTTGATGCCCGAAATTAATCCAGAAGTGCCGGTTTTCGACCCCTTTTGGCTTTTGACCCTATTTTTGCTGTTCCAAGCCGCATTGCATGTTTCCGCTCATTCGGGAATATTTACCTGTTTTTGCTTTAATTTTTGTACAGATAATTATAATCACTTATGTAAAACATAAGTAATTATTGTGCTTATCACCTCGTCCTGTGGGTCTTTGGCGGCCGTAGTGGCAACGTGCGTCCCCATGCGGGTTGAATGGGCCGTGTTGATGTGGCGACGTGTGTCGTCCTCATGTAGCTTGCCCTTGCCTTTGTCAAAGCGGGGCCGATCCGCTGTCCGGGATACAGACCCCAAGCTCTCCCTGGGTGAGTCAGACTCACGCTCACCAATCTGTACCGCCAGCCTCTCCAATGTGTCCCCTAGCCTATTGAAGGCCGAGGCTCTACGTACTGGGGTCGGTCCAGGTCGACGAGGGGAAGCAGAATCAGAATGGGATGCCGCGTCCTGGGCCACCACCCCCTCGTCATTGCCAATGTTCATGACCAACGGCCGAGGAGGAGGGGGTGGTGGAGTTGTGTTCTCCCCCGTCCTTGGCATAAGTGCGCTGAGGATAGTGGGGTTCTGAGTCAGGCTGGCTATGATGGCCGATAGAGCGGCCTAGATTTGAAAGTCAACAGCGGGAGTAATCTGTTGCCCCAAGGGGTTGTCGCCTTTCTCGATGCGTTTCTTCTCAAGGCCGATGTGGGCGTCTTGAGCGTTGTTGTTAAGCTGATCGCGAAGGTCAGTCGTGGGATCGATGGTCTCCTGGAAGATTTCCTTGTCCCTATCTTTGTCGGCTGCGACATCCTCTTCGTGTTCCCTGTTCTCTTGGGTCTCAGGGATCGCCATGCCGATGGGGTTACAGTTTGACCTTGCTCTTCCCATAGTCAATTAGTTGTGCTTGGTAGCGACGAAGGATACTAACTTGATTGTTCTAGCTCTCAACGAGAGCACCAGAGCACCAAATGATAGATTATACGTCTAGAGTGAAATGAGAGCTAGAGAGAGAAGTGATTTGTATTAAATGAGTTTCGAATCCTTATAACTACTCCCAAGTGGAGTATTTATAGGGAAAAATGGGCTGGGCTCCCGAGTCTTGGGTTTGGGAGGCCCATTACAATATAAGGCCTCTATTGGGCTGATTACATTCGGATATATGAGCTAGGTATGGAAGTCTAGCATACGAAGTTCTTGGAGACGTACGTCTGGCTGATGGAGGTGTGGCAGACGAAGCTCTTGGAGACGTACGTCTGGCTGACGGAGGTGTGGCAGACGAAGTCCTTGGAGACGTACGTCTGGTTGATGGAGGTGTGGTTGGAAGCCGTACGTCCCCCGGGGACCGTTATGTGCTGGAGGCCGTACGTCCCCGGGGTGTTCCATGTGCTGAAGGACGTACGTCCCCGGGGTCTTGCTTGTCGTAGTGGAAGTATGTGGGTCATGGGGTCTGGACCCATATACTCTATCACGCGTGTTATTGTTCATGTGTGTGAACAATAACCCTTTTTTTTTGTTTTTTCATTGTCCAGTAGAAGTGTGATGCAACTTGCATGTAAAAAAATGTAACTCACGCTAATAAAAAATGTAACTGGAAGCAAGTTGAAATGTAATTAGTCTAATACAGATTATAAAAAATAAAACATTGATTTCTATGAAACCAAGGAATCTAATCGCTCAATTACTTTACGTAAATAGTGTATGTTTTGTTTTTAGTATTAAGCTCATAAATACTAGTAATACTTTTTTCTTAAAATAATTTTTTTGCCAAAAAAACATTTTCTTTCTCTAAAACAAAATTAGTTTTTTTTTTTTGCAAAAAGTGATTTATTTATTTCAATAGCAAGGGTTTACTTAATAACTTAAACATTGAACATGTTCTGTTTTATTGCATAATGTTGTTGAAGAAACCACTTTTGTTTGATTGTGTATATATGTGTATATGTGTAAGAAATACAAATCAAAAGCTTCAGTATATAAGCTTAAATTAGATTTATACATATATAATTAGAATATGTATATATATTGAACTACAGTTCAATAATGTTGAAATAAACTAATTTTTTGTTAAAATAATTCGTAAAGATACAAATTTGTAAAGTTGAAATACTAATTTCTTACAGGTATATAAATAAAAACAGGTATATATAAATTAAATAATACTCTAATAAAATAATTACATAAACGTAGTTTTAATTATTTTTTATTTTTTATATTTATGAAATAATATATCGTATATTAACTTACTAAGCGTTTGTTCCAATGGGGTATGTAAAAATTGGGCGTTTACATCAAAATTTGTGACACAGAGGTAATGACAATCTCATTTTGAAAAGCTATCATATACATTGGTCACTTAAGCTATGCATGTTTACTATAGACCATATAAATCAAATTCGTCCAGATTATGTCAATCAAATAAATAAAAATGATGCATATCTGATTGTGAGACATGTACATACCACAAAATGATAAATATCTGATAGAGAGACATGTATGTACCACTCTCTCCATCCAAATGCAGCAGCAAGGACAACCCGCCAATACAACCAGCGGGGAAGTGATATTTTTTATGTATTTAAAAAATCTTCAAGTTCATGCATGAAAAGTAGTTCACAGTAACGAAAATTTTAGATGTTTCAAATGAATACACAAATTAGAAAAACTAATTACAAAGACATTGTAATTTATAGATTTAGATATATATATACCAAAAATCGAGTGGTGGATAATAGTATAATACCATATTCGTTCGTAAGAGTCGGCCTACTACGGGAACACGCAGGTAGTATACCGACTAAGATGAGTCACCGTCGGAGGAGTTAGACTCATCCGCGAAGACGCTGTCAATTAGCTTAACATTGAGATTTACGGGTGACACTCGCATGTTGGAATAATTGAGATCTAAATGAACATAAAGGTGATTGAGATTTACCGGATCAATCGATGAATCTCTGACACAGACTAAGGGAGGGGCGAATGTAAGATGGAAGGTTAGAGCATCAGTTTTAGGGTTGGGCGAATCTGATGGAGGAAGGAGGCGGCTATGTGTGTTGGCGGGGTAATGAGGTTGTATACTTAGGGTTGGAGAAAAGATTGGGTTGGATCCAAATTTGGACTTGGTGATTCCAAAATTGGGCAAGATTTGGTCTTACATTGAACGACCTTCTAAATAATAATTGGGTTGGGTTTGTTTCAATTTTTAATTGGATTTGTTTCTATCACACCATATAATATTATGAGCCCATTTGGTAGCATGAAAATCGGCTGATTTGACTGATTATGCTGAAATTTATGAAGTTATGGCTGAAGTGGCTGCATTGGCTGATTCTCCCGATTTAGAAAAAATAATTTTAAAATATATTTTATTAATAAAATAAAGAAAAGTTATATGTAAAAATAGCTAAAAGGGTCATTTACGGTAACTTCAGCCAATACAGCGTGCGAAAGCAAAAATTACGTGTTTGGTGAAAAAATTGGTTGATAAGCCTGATAAGCCGAAAAACAGTGTTGCCAAACGGCCTCTATATCACACTTTATAATACAAACTTACTACCTATCTCTGAGTTGACATTATCCAATCTTTACTTATAATTTATTATGCATGTTACGTCTATGACAATTTGCATTCATTTCAAACGACCAAGTAATATTTACTAAAAATATTATATCACAGTTACATTTTAATATCTCGCGCATCGCGCGGGTGAAAATGTAGTTAAACTAAAGCCAAGATTCGAACACTTGACATCCGTGAAGCATAATTTAATACGTGGACCACTCTACCATTGACGTTAGTTGTTACAATTATATTCTGGTATTTCTTATATATATTCTGTAAATTTAACACAAAAATATATGTATAATTATATTTTGGATATATATATGGGTTGGGTGCGGGTTGAGTGGGGGCAGCTGCAGTGGCGGAACCAGGACTCGTGACTCGCAGGGGCACAATAACAAAGAAATGATATACTAATCTAGAAAAAAAACCATATGCATCACGAATATAGCAATAAACAAAACTATAAAATTTAAATAAAACAACTACTTAAAGAGTACCTTAATTTTGATTAGAACCTGACGCGTCAAATAACACAAATGGCAAAATGCTGCATCTTTAGCAACACTATACTCCAACCAATTAAATTCATCAAACCACTGTTTTTGGAATGATCTGTTGCGCCCATTAAAATCACTTTGTGGAAATTTAAAGTCACACGGTTGGCAAGGACCTTTTGTCAAATAACGTCTCATCAACTCATCTCTAATATTAACATCATAAGTCTCAATCGACTTACGCAATCCAGGATCACCAACAATGTTATCATCTGACAATTCAACCTCTATTCGAGCTTTTTTAACATTAGTCTCATTGTTAGGAATGACATTTTCCGATGAAGAAACTAAATTATTCGATGAAGAACCACCAATGATAGGTCGTTTCGGTTTCGGCGGGATTGCCGGAAAATATCGTAACATAGCGATTGTTTGTCAAATAACCTATACCAACTACAATTGAAATAATATGGGTATAATTTTTCAACTATTCAAGTATTCAACCATAAGTCACACAACATATACGAAGCAATGAAGCATAAATCATTCATCAACAATTAAAAAAATTAAAACATACCGGCAACTCAGCAAGTCCGGCCGAACTGGGAACTGTGGGAACTGTGAAGAAGTGAAGAACGAGGTCGATCACTCGTCGGGACTCAAGCGTCGCCGGCGTCGGCCGTCGCTGACTCGCTGAGTTGCTACCTCGATAGTGAGTCGCTGCCTGCTGGGAGTTCCTGGCTTGAGTGAAGCGCGGATTGGGATTTGGGAAAGGGGGAACGGCGAACCGCGAACGGGAATTGGGAAAGGGGAAAAGGCCGAACGGGGATTGAGAAAGGGGAACGGGAATTGGGTTGTTGAGCTTTAGGGCTTGAGGCTTTAGGGCTTGAGGCTGGGAAAGGGGATTGAGCCGGGCAGACAAGAGAAAGGATTGGGCTGCAGGGGCTCAACTAATAAAAATTAATAATAATATATATATATATATAATAAAAAAAATCACTGCAGGGGCACGGGCACCCCCTAGCCCTAGGGTGGTTCCGTCCCTGCAGTTGCCCCCCCCCCCCCCCCCCCCCTCCCCCACGTTGGATACACCCATGATGGTATGAGTAAATTATCATGCATGTTTCCCAATACAATAAATTATCATAGACTAATGAAATATACTAAATCGGTGTTACTAGCAACATATTTAATCGATTAGTAAAATATTACAATTAATAATCTATTGTTGTCATATTCAATATTGAACAATAATTATTATTAGTATATTTAAGCAGTTCAACATGTCACATATTAAAAAATAACACATTCCACTAAAATAACTTGAAAAATATAGATATAATTAAATCAATAGTGATCTCACAAAAATAAATAAAATTATTCAAACAACATGGATATACAATCATTTATTTCTAATATGATATAATGTATTTAGTCATTTTTATAATTTCAAAAAATATTTGAATAACACATTCGGAAAAAGTTATGTGCAGTGTCTCGACTCGTGTAATCCTTATGTAGATACACTCGTCACACAAGTGTATCCCTCTTCACTCGTCAGCGGCACAACCATTGTGATTCGAAAGCTTTTGCATTAAGATGAACTTGTTTTTGGAAATTAGTACATTACTCATTAGTTATTAGAGTTAGTTTGTTTGAATGTTACATATATAGAAGAAGCTAGAATGTTATAGTAGGTTTGGGAAATTGAACTTTTATTCTTGTATCTTAGTATTTGTAACCAGCCTAAATATTAATTTTGTACTTCAAAATTGTAATGGACTTTTAAAATATTTTAAAATTAGAAGTGATTGTTGGGTAAGGGTCAGAGTTGGTACGGTATTATACCGGTATACCACGATATTTGAAAACATTTACCGTTACTGTACCGAAATAAATCGGTACGGTATCATAAGTGTGGTATACCGATTTTACGGTAGTTTTGCCCACCCCTACACTTAGCACAATTCTATCAGGTGGGGATTTAACTTTATCTCTTGTGGGTAGGGGTGGGCATAAATCCCGAACCGAACCAGTACCGAATCAGTCTGTAATGGTATCGAACTGAATACTGGGTATTTAAACGTTTCTATAGATTTTTATCCTGAACCAAAATCATACTTTTTTAAACGGGTACGGGACCGGTCCTAAATTTTGAGAACCGAAAAATATCAGACCGAACCGTTTAAAATAATGTAATTGAAATTTTTATATTTTTCTCATACCAATAAATCTCTTTTACATATCAACAATTTTATAGCCCAAGTATGTATTCATGCGTCCCTAAAAGAAGTAATATGTTTGTTTGTGTGTGTGTGTGCGCCGTGCGTGGGTGTTGTTATTTTTTCTTCTAAGATAATTTATGTTATATTTTGGTATGTATTGAAAGAATGTTAAAGTTTTAAAAATCATTAATCACCGTTCATTTCTAGCAATGTAGTGTATACAGGCCTGTTTGTATTTCAGCGGCTAGCGTGCAAAACGATGCATTTAGCAGCGATTCCAGTTGTAAAAAATGGCGGTTTGATGCAACTCGCCGGTATCCAAACACCCACTATAACTTTCTGTTGTATCATGTTTGTGCAAATTGACAACTTAATTTGTATGCATGATTTAAATAATACTTTTTCTTGTATTTATATCAACATTTCATGTGAGTTGGTTGGTGAGATGATATCTACTAATTGTAGGATTTGCCCTTTTTGCATGTATTTGACATTATACCGTATTTTTTGTACTGTTCCAAAACGACATGATATCGAATGATTCCATCCTTAGAACTGGACCATACCAGAATGTTAAAAACTTCAAGGATGCATTACGAATTTTACTAGTTTATCGAACTGTTCCGGATCGTGTTCACCCTTACTTGTGGGTGACTGGGTGAGTGTGGCGGCTGCCCCTGCCGGTCCCATCGGCTCTGCCTCAGCCGGCCTGTTATTATGCAAATAAAATTAAATAAACGTGTCCATTTTCTTTTCTTTGGCCTGTTTTTGGAAAAGGATACTCTTAATTTTACCAAATCTACCACTCTTTATCTCGTCCAAACACGTTTTTTGCTCATTTTAGTGACACCGAACAATGCGGCTGATTCTATTTATGGCAAAACATTCCTCCTGGCTAGCCTTCTGAATTGGGTGTGGGTTAATTGTTAAATGTTCACTTAGTAGGGTTTTCCATACATCTGTCTCTTAATTAGTGTTCACATCCGTCATTTCATAATTAATTAATCGATAACGGAAGGGATTATGTTGATAATTTGCAAAGTATTAAATACAAAATCTTGTGTGGGACCATAAGGGCATCCTCATCCATAGATTATTTTTGGGATCATTTTGGTGATGTGGATGCTTTTTTTTTATCATGGATGAGGAGTTGAGATTATTTTATGAAATTATTTGATAAAATCATCTAGTATCAAATTTTAAAACTGGATTATTTTGAGATTATTCACAACTTTTAGGCTCTTCTTCTCATTTTCTAGGCAACTAATAATAACTAGCTTTGTAAAAAAAAATCTAGGTAAGTTAAGATCATGGATGAGGAGAAATTGATAGGTTTGAATATTATTTGATATTATCTTATGTGGAAATGACATGACAATAAGAAGCCATAAAAAACCGCAAACTTGAGTATCATGAATGACGATGCTCTAATGAGAGTAATTTATTATTCCGTAATTTATTGTCAACTATTAATACTTTAAAAACGGAGGCCGAACAAGCGGTCAGCCCATGAATTTGCCAAGGTTGCGGTTTCTTCATCTCATTATCAAGAATGGTTTTTTTATTCTCCTTCAATTCAAAAAAAAAAGTTGTGAAATGTGATCTTATCAGTACAAGTCAAGTTTTTTCTCTTAAAAAAAACTTATAAGACATTAATACGGAGTAGAAGTATAAACCGTATCCCCCGAAATTGATCATGTGTAGTCCAGAACTTGAGAAACAAATTTTACATTTTAGCAATTTGCATCCTTTAAAATTCACATTATTATCTCTATATTTTTTATTAGTAATATTTAATAAAAATTCTCTTTTAACTTCAATTCAAAAAAAAGTTGTGAAATGTGATCTTATCCGTTAACTTCTACAAAATGTTATCCAAAAAACAGCTCTCATTGATACAAAATAAAGAGATATTCTTTTAGGGTGTGTTTGGGAGTTTGAGGGTGAGGGATGGGGAAGTCATTGAAGGGGAGTAGAGAGAAGGGAAGAGGAGGGAGATGGGAAGGGATTCCCTCATCTTGTTTGGGAGTTGCAAATTTCAAAAGAGGAGGGTTTGGGGACTTGAGGGGTTTCAACGGTGGAGAAATGAAGCGAGTAGCAGCTCATAAAGATTTTATGCGGAAGCGGTTTTAGTTTGAGAGGATAAATCTCTCATTTGCTCGTAGCTAGATTTTATAAAACCCTCAAATCGGGGAATTAGAAAATCATGTTTTGGAGGGTTTAGAAGGATTTTATAACAACCCCAAAACCTTTTCCTCATATTATTTTAACTCCCAAACACAAATAGGAGGGTTTATTTCCCTCACATGCCTTCCCCTCCCCTCCAAAAACCAACTCTCAAAAACACCCTTAGGGTATGTTTGAGAGTTTGGAGAGAAGAGGGGGAAGCTTTGGAGTTATGTTGTTGGAGGGGAAATGAAGGGGAGAGTGAGGAATCATTTCTTTGTATTTGGGAGTAATAAATTTGGAAGAACAGAGTTTTTGAATGTGTTATAATTAAAATAACTTTGAGATATGACGAATTCAAATAATCGAACTGATATTTAATTTTTAATTGAGATTAAATTATCATTTCATTAATTATCTTTCAAAACCCTCCAAATTGAGGGAACTCAAAAATTGAGCATTTAGAGGGTTTTGGAGGGTCACGAAAGCTCTTCAATACCCTCCTCTTCAATTTTATAAACTCTCAAACATGAAAATGAGAGTCATAAACCCCCATACACCTTCCCCTCCCCTTCAAAACCCAACTCGCAAACACGTTCACTCCAAGTTTATTTTAGGGAGAATAAAAATAATGTTTGAAACAAGTTCACTCTTAGAGTATGTTTGGGAGTTTGGAGGGAAGGGGAGGGGAAGACTTTGGAGGTATGTTGTTGGAGGGGATAGAGAAGGGAGGGTGAGGAAGCTCTTCTTTGTATTTGGGAGTAATAAATTTAGAAGAAGAGAGTTTTTGAATGAATTTTAAGTAATATTACTTTGAGATATGACGAATTTGAATAATTGAACTGATATTTATTTTTAATTAGGCTTGAATTACCATTTCGTTAATTATCCTTCAAAACCCTTCAAATTGGGGGAACTCAAAAATTGAGCATTTAGAGGGTTTTGAAGGGTCACGAAAGTACTCCAAAATCATCCCCTCCAATTTTATAAACTCTCAAACAAGAAAAAGAGGGTCATAAACCCCATCAACCTTCCCCTCCCCTGTAAACCACAACTCTCAAACACACCCTTAGGGTATGTTTGGGAGTTCGGAGGGAAGGGGAGGGGAAGGCTTTGGAGGTATGTTGTTGGAGGGGAAAGGGAGGGGAGGGTGAAGAAGCCCTTCTTTGTATTTGGGAGTAATAAATTTGGAAGAAGAGAGTTTTTGAATGAATTATAATTAAAATTACTTTGAGATATGACGAATTTAAATAATTGAACTGATATTTACTTTTAATTGAGCTTAAATTACCATTTCATTAATTATCCTTCAAAACCCTCCAAATTGGGAGAACTTAAAATTTAGGCATTTAGAGGGTTTTGGAGGGTCATGAAAGCCCTCCAAAACCATCCCCTCCAGTTTTATAAACTCTCAAACATGAAAAGGAAGGTTATAAACCTCCATCAACCTCCCCTCCCCTCCAAAACTCAACTCCCAAACACACCCTTACGGGATTACGGGAGTATTGGTTTGTTTTATAAAGCAGCAAGGACTTTACTATAATAGAGTATGCAGTAATTAAAAGGTAAAGTAGTTGTTTTATGTTGAATATGATGTATTACTATGATGGTGAAGAATAAACCATTTCCAGTGTACGAAAACAAAAATATGTCGAGTAAAAACTAATTTCCCATAATTACAAATACACCCATTACCCACAGGATGAATGACGGTAGATATCCTTCTATACTTTTTATGATAATATTGTTAAATTTATCTATAGCGGTAAAATAAAATTGTAAATACTCTTTGTGTACGATGCTGCACTTTTCTTTTTGGAAGTATTCTCTGTGATACATTTTCTCTTTTTGGTAAACTTTCCTTTTTATTAAAAGTATTCTTTTTCGCTTTTTCACCATCTATCTCACTTTTTCTACACTATTCATTTTTTTTTTGATAATCCAGGTGTCGGAGCTTACGCTCCCATAATCATGGAGTCTATGAACTACCCTCCAAAGCCCCTAGACAGTTAAATCCGGATCTGATCACAGTCAGCCTCGTCAGTACTGGCTCCAAAGGACGAATCCAGCAGGACTTACATCACCTTTCAGGCTGCTCCTCCCACCACACGAACCCGCTACCTTCATTACCATCCTCTCCCTTCTCAACCGCTGAGCAACTCCGTGAAGGTAGGAAGAATCATTGGGAGCAAGACCTCCCTCCTCTCCCCTAAATGTGCCTAGCGGGATTCGAACCCGAGACCTCCGCTAGGACACGGTAACCTTCCACCCAGTGAGGTGGAATGGTTGGTTATGTATTTTTTATATCTAAATTTGCTGAAGAGGCAACTTTAGTTTTTTATGTATTTTTTTCTCTTTTTTAACAAAATAAATTTTTGATATAAATCTTTCATAACACAACGGATTTACCCGCGTCAATTCAGCCGTCTCTATAAAATTTCATCAAATAGATTATATACGCTAGATGCAGTCAATTTAATCTAGTGTTACCAATTGGCTCTAAAGCATCTATTTATTGTGAGGTTGAAAAGTGAATTATTGGAGAAATATGGGTGGATATTATGAATCGAGGAAAACTAACAGAGATTCAGAGTTGAATAGAGATGTTTTTGAAGATGAAATTACATGAAAATGAAAACCATTTATTAATAAGGTTAACAAATGATTTGATTTATACTAGTCACACAATGTTTAATTTGTTTCTGATTTTGTCATTTTGATATTAATTAATGATAATTAATGACTATTTACTTTATAAGATGAAATATTCACTAAGTTGCAATAGTGGAGATATTTTCATGACATTACTACTTAAAATTGACGTACGTACCTAGGTTTTAGGAATAATTATGTACGTATTATACATTGTCCTAACTCGTAATAGTTCATACTTTGTCCTTAGTGTACATGCATGTTAGAGACATTCGGAATCCTGTCTTACACAGTGATGAATTAAATCTCATATGCTTTAAAACAGTAGATTAGCTAGCTTAAGGATGCATGGTACGTAGACATTCAAAATCCTCTTCTACTACAGTGATGATGGAGCTAAGTCAAATGTCTTGTAATATACTCCCTCCGTCCCGCTAAGATTGTCCCATTTTTTATCTTTTCGGAAAGTTCCACTATGATTGTTCCATATCAAATTTGGTAAAATTGTGTGGATCTAAATCATTCTTATTTTATTCTTACTTTATCAATTTAATGTTAATCACACAAATCCACTTTTCTTAATAATCGTGTCACCTTCTCTTGTCCTGATCTTAGTGTGTGACCTATGTAGTAAGAGTTTATATCGAGCCTCTTGTACTATTCACCACTCCTTCCTTGCTATAGTAAGCTCTAAGTTCACGTCTATCTCTAACTTTTCTCTTACCAATATCATCATATTAAATTCTCTTAAATTTCATAATATGCGAAAATTTAGAAGAATCATTAATACCTCAAGTTTATGACTTATCAGCATAAAGTGATAAAGGGTCTGTTTTTGTTTTCCTAAAAAAGGTATTTTTTATTTTAATTAATTTAAAAAATGTTAAAATTAATGTTTTCAAACATATACTTCTCCTTCAATTAAAAACTATAAAGCTAGAAACAGGAGATGTTTTGTACAATTTATTCATCGTGTTATCCAGTATATAAAAATTATTTTTTTACTACACACTTAACTTTTATTTTCGTACATTTCCAAAACCACTTTAATTTTGGTTTCAAACATTTTTTTCTTACTACTCTGAATTAAACACTTCTCATGCATATAATATCTGATCTGAAACAAATCACTTCAAAGGCATAAGCACCTATAAATTTATGGAAGGAGCCCAGCTAGATATGATTTCTTTATCTAAGTGCATGTTTGATAGTCATGAATTACCTTCTAATTTTTTTACTATTTTAAAAGTTTGTAAAAGTTACTAGGATAAAATGTATTTTGGTACGACAATAGTTGACAACTTTTTCTAAAATAAAATATATTTTTTGAGAAACTACATTGAGTAGCTTTTAGCGTTAATTAGAGAAGTTTATCACTTTTAGCGTTAATTAGTTACAACTAGGGGTGCGTGGCCTCGGTCCCGGTCCCGAAACCGATCGGGACTGGAACTGCCCGATTTTCGAATGGGGACTGAAAAATAATGTTTTAGGCTGGGACCGAGACTGAACTCGTGGGAAACAGGACACGGGTCTCCATTTTGGGATTGGGACCAGGCGCATTTGTTTTGTATTTGCTATGGAACCATTGGAAAACCTTTTTAAGGGCTAAGTATTCATTTAAAAGCTTAAAAGAGATGTAGAAGGGGGTTAGTGGTTTAAAAGTATACTGGGAAAAAAAAATTGGACCGGGCGTGGACTATTTAGGGGTCCGGACTGACTCGGAATAGGAAATAGAAGTTCCGGTCCTAGGCCTCCATTTGTTTTTCCAAAGAACGGCCGGTCCAGGACCGAAACCTGCCCGGATCAGGACCAGGTCTAGCTCATGTCACAACAGTTTTTATACCAGACAGACGTGAATCAAATAGTTAGTTTTTTATCAAATATCTACAACTTTACTTTTAATAATTTTTCAGACATTAAAATCTAACGTTACTCTGAAGCATCTTTAAACTTTCTTTTGCGAAACAGACTGAGACACTAGACTGGATTCCATATATGTCCTCTTCATTCATCTTCTATCGGTACGATTGAAAACGTGTCAAATTTGCAATAATGACCCGGAACTTAGAAATTGGGGAAAACAACACGTATAGAAGCATTGAAATGGACATATATAGGATAATATCTCCTGACATGGTAAGCTGAGTAATTGAGCATTAAGCAATGGACATTACAAAATACTTGTACAGAGCGAGTCAATGAGTCATAACGATTTAAAAAATGGATAATAAGATAACCACATTACAAACAATTGCTAACTAAACCAAGTTTATATTAACGGACATTAATTAACATCATTACAACTTTTGATGTCATTGCTATTGTTTTTTTGGACATTATGTTTTATACTTCCCTATGTTGGGATGGTGTTAATAGGCGTTAGTAATGGAAATGATAAAAAGTGTTTGTAAGAACACTTGTGTAGGAGGAAGGTAACACAAAAATGAAAATTAGGAATGTTGACCATCGCAATTTATACCCTAGGATCATGAGGATGGTGCGCCTGATCCCAAAACGACGCAGCATTCATTGTTTTTTTTTTCTTTTATTATTAAAAATTGTAATAACTTTTTTATTTTATATCCGATTTTTATAAATTTTATATCAATTTTTTTTTATTTTTTATGATCTATCAAATGAGACCAATATTGTTTATGTAATTTTAACAAATTATTTTGAAGTTACATTGGATAATATATCATGAAGTTACATCTTCTTCTGCGCGAGTTACATCTTATTGTACGTGAGTTACATCTTAATATACACGAGTTACATCTTAATATATGTGAGTTACACCATGAAATAAACCCCTGCTACATCTTTCATTTTTATCATTTAAAAAATAGAGTATGAATATGAAATACAATATACTTATTTTATGTGGATTAATAAAATTTTGTATTAAATTGGCAAAAAAAAATTAATTCAGTTATAATTGAATTAGTTCAAGATAAAGATAAGTAAAAAATCACAAATAATTAGATATAACACACACATAATTACATGTAACTCGCGCATAAAAGTATGTAACTCGTGTATAATAAGATGTAACTCACACATAACAAGATGTAACTCACACATAATTACATGTAACTCTCGCATAAAAGTATGTAACTCGTGTATAGCAAGATATAACTTACACATAACAAGATATAACTAACACATAATAACTTGTAACTGGAGTATAAGATGATGTAACTTCGTATATTATCAAATGTAACTCCAAACTAGAAACAAAATAAACAAACTCAATATCTTAAAAACCTCTAAAACATATAAAAGTGATAAAAAAATATATTATAGAAAAAGTGTATGCATATAAAAAAATATTACAAAAAAATGTATGAATGTAAAAAATTAAAATTACATAAGCAATTTTGGTCTCATTTGAAAGATCATGAAAAATAAAAAAATTTGGTATAAATTTTATAAAAATCGAATCAAAAATAATAAAATTATTAACAACTTTAAGAAAATGAGAAATAAAAAATAAAGGGTGCATGGTGGTCACCATGCACCGGTACCACGGTATAAGAACTGGTTAACCATTGTTGAGCAGTGATATGGGTAGTCATCCCTAGGGTTGGACTCGGGTCCGGGCCGGGTCCGGGTCGGGCCTAGGCCCGGACGGGCCGGCGGGTCAGAAATGGTGGACCCGGGACCGGCCCAGGTAACCACCGGGTCCGGTCCGGGCCGGGCCGGGCCAGGCCCATTATATTTTTTTTTTTGTTTTCCTCTTCCTAATTAACCCCCCTCCCACCCCCAACCCCCCAAACCACCCCAAATGGCCCAAAATACCCAGCCCAACCCGAAAAGTTAAAAAAAATTGAAAAAAAAAATAAAAAATATTTTTTGGCCCGAACCGGGCCCGGGCCCGGCCGGGTAGGGCCTTGTTTTGGGTGACCCGAGCCCGGACCGGAAAACCCACGGGCCGGGCCTACCCGGACCGGTCACTGACCGGGCCACCGGGTCGGGTCGGGCCGGAACAGTACCGGTCCCGGGCCGGTTCCGGGTCGGGCCACCCAGCCCGAGTCCATCCCTAGTCATCCCAATTCCCAAGACTTCAATTCTTCACTTCTTTAACATTCCAAATAAATCCAAATTGGGGGGTTTGAAGTGTTGGACAAGCAATTGGATGAAGTAATTAAGAACCAAATGGAATCTAAAAAAAGTTGAGTACCAAATTGAGTAATAATCCATGTCACTACTTAGTTTAGTAGACTTTCATAGGATTAAGAGTACAAATGGTAAGAACAATAATGGATAGCGTGGAAAATGCTAAATGCAAGCGAAGTTATAAAAGAAGTATGAAAAGTACAAAAGAATAACTCAAAAACTAAGAGGACGTGTCTTCTAATATGATTGTAGTTGCAATTTGCAAACAATAGAAAATCGAGCAAGCAATATCGAACTTCCATTTCAAGAAACTAAAAGTAAAAGAAAATATAGCAGTATATATCTTCAAGGAAAAAACTGATAGATTGAGTTCTTCTAAGAAGCAGAAGTGACGCATTTGAATTTGAGCGCGTCAAGAAATGTGGGGGGGAATAATGCAATGGCACAATAAAGTATTAAGTATTAACACACATTAGCCATGGTCCATGGATCATTAAACATGAGAATCATTGAAGAGAATATAAAATGGGATCATCACAGCCCACAGGGTGTGCTTTAATTAGAAGTTTAGAACCAAGGATCATAATTGCCGTCCCAAAAATTGTTGTTTTATATCTGTAACATCAAAATATTCCCGAGATGTGTAATTTAATCTCTACCTTTTCTATTCCCTGTGTCTCTGGAAACAACCAAAAAACTGCTCCCTGTGTTTGTTGTTAGTGTCTAAATCTATGTAAACCTAGACGAAAGGCTATAATAAGAAAAGGGGGTAATCAGTAGCACTAAAAAAACAAACAACTTTGTTAGTGTTACTATCTTTTATGTATTGGCCTGCCTTGTTACAGATGTTGATGAAATTGGTTGACAGCAGGAAGAGATATCAACTCCAGCAACCTCCATGGCATTGCAGACCCACTCTGGAACATCTCCTCTGGGGAACTACATGTCATCAACAGCATTATAAGAGCTTAAGTAATAATAATAATAATAATAATAATAATAATAATAATAATAATAATAATAATAATCCGTAATATTAATAATAATAATAATAGTAATGACAACAACAATAATAATAAACATTAGTTTTCTTGTTTATTTATTGGTTCCAAAAACCATTTTTTTCAAAAATCATAAACATAAAAATGATGAGTTGATTGTATGAATGATTACCATTTTCTGCAGAAACTGACATACATATCTGCAAATGAATAATTCGAAGAGATTAACCAAATATTGAAAAAACATAACAGCCATACAGAAGAAATATGTAGAGTTAAAGGTAATGTACGCTGGAAAGCGTCCTTCAAGAATTGAAAAGTGTAGATCTCTGCTAAGCTGCATGGTTAAAATATTACAGTTCAAGTACAATGATAAAGGTAATCAGGTAAGATGAAATTATAATGCTGTCTGGGTAGATAGATACCTTCATCATGTAATACAAATTATGATATGACAAAAGCTGAGAACCCATTGCATCTTTCGTGACAAGGGAATGAATATAAGCCCTTGTATATGTTTTGCATACCTGTAGACAGATCACATCAGTAATTTAGAATGAAACAATTGTCAATAAAAAATGAGATAATAAAATAATAAGGGCCTGTTTAGAAGTCAGAAATCACATTAAAAAGAAATAAAGACGAAATCAGAGAGGAAAGTAGGAATAAAAGAAAATTTGGGAGAAACGAAAGGATAAACTCAAGCTCAATGTATTTATTTAGTTTTTAGATGTTGCTCAAACTCATACTCTCTATGACAAATTAAGTTCATAGTTTGAGTTCACGAGCTCTTTAGGTAAAATAACTTTTTTATTGACTTTCCAAGCATGCCCTTTCCTAAAAGTATGAGATAGGGGTAAAAGAGTATTTTACACTAAATATTACCGAATAGAGAAGTGAGAACTTAATTTTGGAACATCCCAAGAAAGGAAAGTGAGAACTTAATTGCAGGACGGAAGGAGTACTATTCATTTATTTCTGTTCTATTATAAAGACTAACAAATCCAAGTATAAAAAAACAATTTTCCTTTTCATGTTACAAAGTAAAGGTAAAGCTCAATAAAAGATGCTCGGTGTTAACTATCCTTGTATTTTCCTTTCACTGGCATTCCTGTTATCCAAACATACACTAAAGGAACATACCATACAATCACATGTAGCATCAATTGGACGGATGTCATTAGCCATTGCTTGGTGTTTAAGCTTCAAAACTCCCTGCATTTCAGCCAAAAATAATTAAGTTATGGATGGGATAACTCAACTCAACTCAACTGAACTGATTGTGGATGATACGATGTAATGATGTAATCACATATCAAGTTGTCACCTCAGGCACTAGGGCTGTGCCAAACCGAGCAGTGCGAGTAGGATAGACACAGTCATACATGTCAGCACCCAAAGCACTGCAAACTACAATATCCAAAGGGTACCCAACACCCTGGATCATACACAAACAAGATATGAGATTAAAAAAAAATAGAAACAAGAAGATACAATAACAATAAAGATACAATTATTATTCTATTTATTGTTAATGTTATTATTATTATTAATGTTGTTATTATTATCGTTGAAGTTGTCATAGTTGTTAGAATATAATAATAATGCCTCTCCAAAATAAGCTTCACAGTTCACGCTTTGACTTTCATGGTCTTGAGTACCCGTCTTTAACCAATACTGTATGCCATTACATATGAATAAAATATACTGCGTATAATATTTTAATCTTTCAAAAATACTAAATTTCATTCTTTTCATAAAATTGAAATTGTTTGTGTCCGCACTTGATACCACACGACTAAGAACATTAATCTATTCAACTATATGCAAGTAATAATTTATAAAACCCAATATTTTGAAAAAATATACATTGAGACACATTTAACAACATTATATATATAATATATACTCCATATGTATTATGATTTGTTTTGTACAGAATAAGAATCAAAAGGTCAAAGTAGGTTATGTATATTATGCAAAAATCAAGGCGTTAAACAAAGAATGGAAGGAGTACAAAATGGTGGAGACAACTTTCATATTATAAAATAATATGATATATGAACATTTAATGGTCAATGTCAGAAATTTTAGCTCGGAAGTTTATTTTGGGATGGAAGGCGTAATAGTAATAGTAATTGTCAAAAGAGATGTTTCAAACAACTGATATACACCATGACATATCGTGGTTTATCCTCAGGCAATGCGGCGGTACACTGGGCCACAACACGCCAAAAAGAGTCTTTATCTTCACCACCCGCAAGACCACCAATAGCATAGCTGCGGTAGAAGTAAAAAAAATTATTGCCTTTATTGTACATCACTGTTATTAATGACACAATAGAATTGGTTTTACAGAACACTATTTAACTACATCATATAAATTTAGTGGTCTAATTATCAAGATGATAAAAGGGAATCTTCAACCAAACTAACCGTGAATGCCACATTCTTGCTTTTGTCAGTTTTTATAAGGTAAGTTTGCATTGATTACCTTTGAAATCCCAATGCATCTGCCAGTAAAGGCCATGAATTAAACCATATTAAAGTACTAAGGCACCCCCACCCGTAAAACATAATTCTTATAATATCTTAAATGTAGAAGACATTAATGCAGAACCATTCTAAAAAATGTATAATCTTGACGTGATAGAGAAACATTTCATGCAGTTCTTAATTTTTTAGGAGGAAGTATAGCAGAAGCAATAAAAAATACGCTGAAGAGCTCTCTTCTCTTGAATTTTTTTTGTTTGTATGAAGGGCATGCGGAAATGTAACTGAACTCTTTAAGAAGACTATCAGTTTAATTGTGCATAATAGCTGTGACTTAAAATTATAAAATACAAATCAGTGTACTAAAAATGATTTAATTTAAATGAAATTATACATACCCAGGCAAATCACGATCCACCAGACCCTTGACACAGATATCTCTAAGAGGAAAAAATAGGTTATAAATAATTATTTCATTAATAGGAATATTTAACAATAACCATAGAATAGGGACATTTACGTAAAATCACCTTAGCACTGGATCTACACCGCCTTGGACAATGCCAAACAGATTCTGCTCAAGTGGTCTTTTGTGAGCTGTCCAGTATGACAAAGTTATTGCCGTATGGAGTTATTCACAAAAATATGAAGGGCAAATCATTGTTTAAAGATTTAAAAAAACATGACAGATAACCACATTGATGATTGATCAATTTGAAAGAGTATGTTTTAACATATTAAGCTGCTCTCTTTTTACATTTTTGGCAAAACATACAGCTTAGTTTGTTACAAACTTTCTGAGAACTGCAAGTGGCCCAGATGTCTTCTTCCTGAAATATAGTTTGCCCTGATTCCGGCTCTTGGATATGCATTTGCTAAGTTAAATCAGTCCATTTGTTCAAAAAAACTCACTACCTGTTACATATCATATTACCTGCAATGCACCTGTCTATCCAGCGAAGAGTTCGATACATTGCTTCCTCAATTCTTGGACCTGTGGTTGTGGTTTTTACGACATCATCGAGAGCCATAATAATATCAGCTCCAATTCTGTTCTGCAATATCAAGTCATTCAAGCATGCATGATAAAATACGAAGTGCCAAATTAAATCCTTTTACCATTGAAATCAGAAAATGTGCCAATTTTAGTTCTTTGTAAAACCAATACCTGTATTTGTCAGGACTTAAGTGTGATACATTTTAAAAGATCGAGAAATTAAATTTGGCTTATTTTGAACTTGAAGCCCAAAAGTTAGAAAAACATATTAGTTGAGGGGCTCTATCCAGAAAGACCAGAATAACCTTGAAAATAGTCCCCAGCTATGAACTATATGATCCAAGGGAAAAAAATTAGCTTATTAACACAGTCCAGCAAAGCTCAATTACACAATCGATAAATAATACCATAGGTCCTTGCTACAGAACATCTAGTTGCTGAATGCATCCAATTCTATGCTTAAGAGGTGTATTTATAATCATATAGGGTTTACATTGGATGAGTGGGCTTTTACATTTCAAACACAATGTACCTACTTGTATGTGTATTGACTCTTCAGGTGTAAGAAGCATTGGTTTTCCATCCACTGGAGACTGCAAAAGTTTAAGTTGTCACCACTTACCAATAACAGAGAATATGCAACAACATCCAAGCCTTAATCCCAAAAAAGTTTGGGGTTAGCTCAATAACTCAATAACAGAGAATATGTAGATCAAAAATTGAAAGCATTGGTATTTAGTATAACTAGAGGTACAATTTGTACTGAACTATATAGCTTAAATTTGACATGTAAGAGAGCAGAAAGCCAGAAACTACCTGAAAAGTTACACCTTCTTCAGTAATATCAGCCAAATGCAATAAAGAGACCTGAAACCGGTGATTCATTGATAAGGGTAAATTTTTGTCATAAGACTAAGGACAGAAAATGTCTATTAAAAAGTAACCAAGCAAAGTATACAAGTAATAATTACTCAAGGCATTAAGTAAAAAGTATTTTAGGAGAAAACCATTTGAAAGCCTCCAGAATCGGTCAGCATAGCCCTTGGCCAGTTCATAAATTTGTGCAGTCCCCCAAGCTCATCAAGAAGTTGAGAGGTAGGACGTAGTTCCAGATGGTAGGTGTTTCCAAGTATTATTTGGCAACCAATATCCTCGAGCTGGTTGTTTGTCAAGCCTTTTACAGTCCCTGCAAGCCATAAACATTTTTAAATAATGCATGTATTAAGGTGTCATAAGATTGAGGTGAAGAGTACTTTTAGGGTTAAATAAAAGGCTGGTGCGATCTTGCCTTGTGTTCCAACTGGCATAAATAGAGGCGTTTGGCAAACATAATGAGGGAGTGTGAGATGAGCTGCTCGGGCACGATTAAACCTCCCTATAATCTGAATTGATAAAGATTCAAGAAAGGCTTCTTAGCTGGGGAATTAATATACTTTATCAACTAAGGCCCTGTTTGAGTCCCTCATTAATTGAAAAAGATCTCTTGTGATCCCTCATTAATTAAGTTAAGAACATTATTGAAAAGAGGCTCTAGGGGTCCTCCTCATTGAGAAGTTACTCCTAATTGAGAAATTAAAAGAATCCTAGAATATTTTGAGTAGACACCTAGATTTCTCTAATTGTTTTAGAAAGTTACATTTACAAGTTTATTCTAAAAACCAAACAACCAAAAAATGAAAACGCTACATATATAACTGAGGAAAGCCCACTCCAATGAAAAACTTGTGCTCCAAATTATTTAGATAGCATTCAACAAGCGCCGTTAGGCTTTATCAAATAGATGTATTAAATATCACAAATTCACAGGCCTATACCTCAAATTGAAGAGCCATTGAACACTTCCCGCTCCTATATATTCGTCTATATCCCGTGCTAAAGCAACAAATTTTACAGCATTGAGACATAATATAACAGTAAAAATTTATGAAACAAAGCTTAAGAGGATCGACCTGCGCAACAAAAAATGTAGTAATGTCCTAAAGCCATTAGTGATTACACGAAACATAAAGCTAATCGATTGAGAACTTGAAATGTATTGCGGATTTAGGAGGACGGCGGCTGCCCAGCGCAGGGGTGCTCAGAATTCGAACCAGCGAGTGCCCTAAATTTAGCATGGCGGGATGGCGCGGCAGCGCTAAACAGCTGACTGTTGGAACTTTGACTGTTTGACCTTGGATTGTCAACGGGCTGGGCCGGGCAAACCGGCCCAAAACTAATGAGTGTGAGTTGAACTGGCCTCAATATAAACATAAACAGAGGGAGTTCTATTCACAGCCATTCAATAAAATATAAATAAATAAGAAAAATTCTCACTTTTGATCTCACGACTATTACGCCACTTCCACATTTTGTCCCTACTTTCCAACTTCCCCACATCTTGTCCCATCGTTTTCTTCCGTTACCATTTCTTATCCTTCCGGCATGAGCTCTGACGGCTTTAAAACTTTTTCTATTAAGACGTCAAAATTTAAGGTTATTTTAGTAAATAAACTTTTGAAAAACGGCTAACTATCACCTAATCCTCTCTCCATAACCTTAGAACCTCACATTTACGTCTCCCTTACAACTGGTCTGAGGAGCCCTAGCAAGTAAGCTGAGAATGAGGACACGACCTACTGGAGTGGCTACAATTGGAATGGGGCGCAGAGCACATGGAGAAGGGACGAATGTTGAAGACAAGCAGAAAGGTAAGAAATACATCCGTCCTAGTTTTGTGAAATTTGTACATATTATGTGGGTAGAAATTTGGTGAAGTGATAAACACAAACACAAAGGGTTTTTTATGATGTTGGAGAATGTAGGGTAAGGTTTATCTTTGGTCAGGTTCTTTTTTCCTTTATCTTTTTGGATTTGACAAATGGGACCAGATTCTCTTACCTTCTTTAGTTTTTTACTTTATGTAATGGGTTCTGTGTTTGTATTGTTTATGTATTTATTATGTGGTTGTGTGTAAAACTTTGAATGATTGACCTACCACATTGAATGCATATTTTAAATAGCCCTATGTGAAACCACATTCACTCTCAAGTTGTGGTACGGAGGAAGAGTCCATGACACTGCCAGACCTGCTTACAGGGGAGGCACTAGCCATTTATTTCGTGATCTTGATGTGGATGAGTTTGATTTGATTGTCCTTAAAGAGAAACTAAAAGAACTTGGTTGCAGTGATAAGGTAAGAAGAATCTTTTCCTATTCAGATTCTTCATTACAAGAATTGAATGGTGACTCAGAGATTTGAGACTTTGTGAATAATGGAAATGTGGGTAGACTTGTGGAGATTTGGATTGAATTAGATGGAGTGGATGAAGATGAAGATGTAGATGATGACTTCTCAGGTAGTGATTGTGCATACAGTGAGGCATTAGAAGAATTTTCTGGGGATGAAGAAGATTTTGATCTAGGGGACTTCATTTGTAAAGATGATACTGATTTTTCCAATAACATAGATTCAACGGCTGAGTATGGAGGGTTGCACACTAACACTGAAGAAGAAAACACAGAAAGTCATCTAACATTGGTAGACCTTGATCCAAATTTTTCAGATGATGCTTCCATACATGACTCTAATTCAGATGCTTTCAGATGATGCTTCCATGCATTGGCAGTGCTTAACCGAAATCCATTCTCCATATTCATACTGCCCAATTGATTTTGAAGAAGTAGAGTGGCTGCTAGACATGTTGGGTCCTTTGTGGTTGAGTGGCGAGAAGGACGACAAGGTTAAAAGAAGGAATTGAGTGGTGAGGGCCACCAATTTAGGGTTAAAAAGAGCTAAAGAAGACGATGAAATGCTCAATGTACG
Source organism: Cuscuta europaea (assembly GCA_945859875.1). Taxonomy (NCBI): domain Eukaryota; kingdom Viridiplantae; phylum Streptophyta; class Magnoliopsida; order Solanales; family Convolvulaceae; genus Cuscuta; species Cuscuta europaea. The sequence continues at coordinate 4,895,568 of CAMAPE010000077.1, read as the reverse complement.
GAGTATTTGTGAAGGGAAGTTAAGAAGGAGATGGCGGTAGGTAGAAGAAGTTAATACGGATTTGAAATTACTAAATTAACCTCGTTTTAATAGAAAAAGTTTTAAAGCCGTCGGAGCTCACGCTGGAAGGATAAGAAATGGTAACGGGAGAAAACGATGGGACAAGATAGGGCGAAGTTGGAAGGTATGGACAAAATGTGGAAGTGGCGTAATAGTCATGGGACCAAAAGTGGAAATTTTTCAATAAATAAAATTGATTCAAATTTCTAAATTACCCTTACCCATATTTAGAAGGAGTGTTTAGATGCCAAGAAGGAGATGCAACATTTGAGTTTGATGCATTGGCTTGGCGGAAATCTCAAGAGCTCAAGTTTAATATTTTATGTAAATTAGCTCGTGATATTTTAGCTATCCCTGTTAGCACAGTTGCATCGGAGGCGACTTTTACTGTAGGAACTTGAGTATTAGATTCATATCGTGCTAATTTATCATGTGACATGTTTGAGGTTTTGATTTGAGGAGACGGTTGAGTTCGTCAACTTCATAGGATAAGAAAGGTTATGAGAACATACGTAAGTTCTACTCGGTACTTCTAATTTTTTATTGAATATTTTACTTGTATATTTTTCAGAATATTTGAATAAGTTTAATAATTTATTTAACTTTTACATGAAGAGGAATTGCCGATTGAAGTTTGCTTATAAATTGAAGAGTTAAAGCTTGGAGGAAGTTGGAAGAATTCAACTTGAGCCTCATTAATGTGGACTCTGAATTGCTTATTATGTAGACTATTTCAGCATTGGTGTTACTAACTTATTACTAGATATTGATCCTTTTGCAATGACTTATTTGAATGGGTTTCTTTTTGAAGTAGTTTATTTAACTTTGGATCTCTACGTTGGCTTGTTTTAATTGGTACTTCTTCCGTCCCGAAATAACTCTCTTGCTTTCCTTTTCGGTTCGTCTCAAAATATTTGTCTCGTTTCCTCTTTTGGCAATAATGTGTGACTCATATCAATTCACCTTTTTCTACTCAAATCTCTACCACAACTTTTACCTTTTCAATCACTTCTTAAAACTTGTACTAAATCAAAGAAGACATTTATTTTGGGACGAAAGGAGTATTAGTTTAATCAAGTTCATACAGATTTTTTGAAGTAATTGTTTTTTTTATTAATTGATTTTACTATGCTTAGCGAATGATTTTTGAAGTAATTGATTTTGCATTCATTAGCGATTGATTTTTGAAGTAATTGATTTTCTGAGGTATTTCATTTAGTAGACATATTTGTGAAAATCGAAAAAACATACATGCGGTACATCATATCATAATTTGAATAGGTAAAAAATTTGACGCTTCAAACATTTGAATTCGAATATCCGAATACAAAATGAATATATTCGAATATCATTAACAAATCAAATATGAATCTAATGTGTGATTCGAATAATATATGAATATGAATATTGGTCAAGTTATACGAATACGAATAATATTACTCACTATTTGATTCGAGTCGTTTACAACCTTACACTAAAGTGCCTAAGATCCCTTTCAATCTATTTGCCAGGACTTTAAAAAAAATTACAGACCACTTTACACAAGGCAATCAGCCTTCCAATCTCCCATATTCAAAGGCTTCTCTTTTTTTCAGAATTAACACAATATTAGCAATATTATTTAATTCTTGGGAAAATTCACCCGTCTGAAAAAATATGTGAGCGTAGAGAAATAATATTTACCCCCACAATATCCAAAAGCCTAAAAATGCAGGATTCATACCATCCACCACAAGAGCTTACTTCCTCTGACCTGGTTGGTCTGGTTAACTTCTGATTTTGTATTCTCGAGACCCTACGAAATTCATCAACAATTGCTCCCTAGAACTCCCCCGTGATGGCGCCAAACAGGCTCACAAAATAATCCTTCACGATTGTTCCCATCACATCCCTATCCGCAGTCCACACTCCTCCGTTTCCCCAACCCACTATTGTATTCCTCCACCTCTGCTACTATTCCCCTCTTTTAACCATAACTTCTTGGTCCTCTGTCTTCAGTAAATATTTTACTTTTCAAGCAGGACAACTAAATCCGTTCTAACATATAAAAATTCCATACAACTCCGTTGATCCCCCCTATTCCTCGGCCAAGCTAACCGCCTCTTACAAGCATTAATTTGAGCACCAAAGTCCTTTTTCATCTTACAGTTCCATTTTTGTATCTCCTTTCCACAATAAATAATTTTAAAGCCATCCCCCGCCCTCCAACTATTACCAACAATAACCGTACATTCATCTTCGCTTGACCAGATATTTTCAAATTTAAATGGTCTTCTATCTCGGGAATTAACACCATGTTTAAAAGTAACCTATAGGGTCATATGATCACTCATGGGGGCTCCAAAGATTTTGCATGAGCTGCGTTAAAGAAGTCCCACCATTCATCATTGACAAGAATTCGGTCAAGCTTTTCCTCCACCCAGTTCACTGTACCATGGTCATGGTCCCAAGTTCACTGATAGCCCTCAAACAGAAATATCCTAAGACCACTCTCATATATAGCCTCTCGACATTCCGGATGTGGCACCCATCCTCTCTTCTCCTCTGCAAACATAATGTCATTAAAATCACCACCGACCAACCAATGCAAAGAAGTATTGTCAGCTACCTGCTTCAACAAATCACATGCCTCCCGTCGATGTGACATTTCAGGAAATCTATAAAACTCATTCAGCCTCCGTAACCTACCTTCCATGAGCGACGCAACTCTGCAATCGATAAATGACGGTGTAGCCTCATCAACCTCCACTTCCACATCGCCATTCCAAGCCAAGAATAAATCGTCACTCAGACATGCGTTATCGATCCCGGTAGAATGGTGAAACCCAAATGATCGCACAACCTCCTGAACTCGGGTGACACAAACTTTCGTCTCCATGAGGAAGAGAATTGAAGGCATGTGCTCCTGAACTACATCTGACATCAACTGGACCGTTGCTAAATTCCCCATCCCTCTACAATTCCAATTAATTAAGCTCGTGATTTCTAACTCCACGTACACTCCTTACGAGGCCAAGTTGAAGAATTGTCTGTCGAAATGGATCGACCTCGCCAAAAAAACACCGTCTAGGAAATCCCGGGAGAAAAACACTCCCCACGACTGAGGGAGAAAAGGTCCAACCGGATAGTACTGGGCAGACCACATCCGAATAAGAAAGAAAGATTTAAATATGTATTTTTGATAACCCACACTCACCAATTAATCTGGCTATGAACGACATGCAAGCAAGAGTACGTACTGAGATGATAATTTTTCTATTTGAATTGATTCAATTATACCGATAGTAAGGACGAAATCGGCGGTTATCGCAGACCATGGGAACTCTTCGGCGGATCTGTCATGCACCAGACCGCGTATATGCCACATAGACAACCGCCATACAACCCAATAAGAATAACTGCAGTTCATTCTTACCGAATTGCACAAGACGTCCGATAGAATACATATGTCAAACCGGTCAGTAAACATACATAACAACATCAACATACAATTAAACACCAAGTGGAATACAAGTGTTTAATAAGAACCCACACAAGGGCAAAACAAGAGCTCGCAGGTGTAACACCTCGGCCCCGTAGTGTGACACTCCAAAAATTTAAATAAAAATAGAATGTAATACTTAAGAATTTGATTATTTTAGTTTATGTTTCGGGACGAAGCATCTTTTAAGGAGGGTAGAATGTGACACTCCAAAAATTTAAATAAAAATAAAAATAATTTTTATTAGTCAGATAAAATATTACGAAAATAACATTTTTATAAATAATTGAGTCAGACAAAAATTCAACAGATGTGACATTTTAATCAGATAAAAATACTTCAGTAATAAGAACAACATTTTAGTAAACAAGTGAACCAGACAGAAAATTTACATTTTACGACATTTTTAGTCTGATAAAAATGGTCCGATAATAGAAGTAACGTTTTAGTATAAAAATTAACTTTTATATCTATTTTAAGTTAAGTATAATAATACACAAGTACAATAATATAATAAATAAAATATAATAGAAACCTACTTCTAAGATAACTACGTACGTATAATATATATATATACTCCTAAGATATGTAAACCACGTAGGTATTATTAATACTAAGTTATAACTCCTAACTAACTACGTACTAATACTAATTATATAACAAATATACTCCTAATACTCTTAGAAGTGCAAACGAAATTAACTCCAACTCCAACTCAAACTCTAACACAGCCCGGAACCCTCATCTTTCCCTATAAATAATAGGCCAGAACCTGCGTTTTCTTCATCCCAAAAAAACTACGAAATATACATACATATATACGTATATTATATTTTTTTTTTCGACCCACCGTTTTAGCCAGAAACAAGCCCTGAAAACACCCCTCAAACCTTCCCCTTCGTAAGACGAATCCAAAGGAGAAAGAATCGTGGAAAACGGACGTCGGAGTAGGGAGAAATAGCTCGTCGGAGTTTCGCCGGGGAAAAACTTTTCGACGGAAAACGGAGAAGAGGGAGGAGCTGCCGCTGCCGCCAACCCACCACCGACATTCGCCGTCCCAAACGGAGCCAATAGCCGGCCGTTTCGCTCGTCCGACGAGGTAACACCTCCACCCCCCCCCCCCCCCCCCCCCCTTGTTTTCCCGTTTTCCGGCGAGCTGAGGAGGAAGAAGACCCAGCTGGTCTGGTTTTTTGGGCCTTTTTCTTGTTGGGCCTGTTGTTTTATTTTGGGCCAGTTCGGCCCAGTTGCAATAAAAATTAAAAATAAAATAGTAAATGAAATAAATAAAATCTGGAAAAATATAAATTAAATACCTAGTATAAATATACATATTTGGACCAACCAGAATTGGAAAATAATATTTTTAGCTATTTTTAATTGATTTAATGATAATTGGGCCAATTTATACACATTTAGTAAATAATTAACTAAATGACGAAAATAATTATGAAATAAATATTGGGGTAAACTAGGATAAATATATGACTAACTAGGACCTTATGGACCATTTATAATTAATAAAAATAAGGTTTAGTATATTTAATTGTAATTAAACCGATTAATAGATATATGAAATTAAAGGAATAATTAGGGAAAATAATTATAAAATAGATATCTGGACAACCTAGGTCGAATATAGACCCAAAATATATTTATGGACGGTTACTAATTTATAAAGTCGATTCTTAGTCTATTTATTTAAATTAAGCCATATAAAACTAGTTAAGTAATTAAATAAGGAAATATTAATATTAATAGTGATTATTGAATAAAAATTGGATGTTGTAGTCAATTATATTCGGATATTTTATTTCAAATATTTAAAATTAATGGATGAAATTAATAAGGTAATTTTATTAATAGAACGTGAGTAATCAAATAAATTCGGATAACTAATAAATTAAGTTAATAAATTCAAATAATAAAATAAAAGGAGAAAATCGGGTAAAGTAATTACAAATAGAATAAGTGACTAATTTATCATATTTAATTAAAAAGGTGATTATCTAGAGACCGGATTAGAGGAGGATAACTAGGAGCAACAGGACTTAAGGTAAGTTTCTCTGTCAATCCAAAATTGTTTCCTCGTATTATATGCTTATTATGCATTATGTGATTAAGTGTGATTTGTGAATTTCGTGTATGTGATTTTGAGAAGATATTATATATGTGGTAGTTAAGAAGTATAAATCAAGTACTTCTGGGGTATTAAATATTTTTAAATACCTTCAAGACTTTTTAGAGAAATGAAGAAGTATTTTTGAAGTATTGTTAAGCAAAGATAAAATTTACATTTTCATAAGAAGTGAGCATCTCGGGAGTAATCCGAGGTGTCGGTTTTTCCACATCCGGATAAATGTGGAGGGTGATTAGAGCTACTACTACTAAGAAGTACAGTTTGGATCTATGATCCCTTTTAAGTAAGATTTGGATCTATGATCCCTTTTAAGTGAGATTTGGATCTATGATCCCTTTTAAGAAGAAGTTATAGTAGTGGTCCCTAATCATTCAAGAATTTTAGAATTGGGGTGGTTGGGTTCCGACCACTCGGGATGACTTACTACTCGGAGGGCTTGGAATCCCTTTTAGGGGGGGTGCACACTTAAGGTAGTCGTTTCGTTTCCAACAGAGCAGTTGTGGTACCGGCACTTGTTCGGGGTGGTCGTCCGTAACCACGGTCCACCGGGCTCCGTCGAAAGGTTGAGCACCGCCCCTCTAAATTACTAGGAAGTTAGAGAAAAAGTGATTTTCTTAAGAAGTTTAAAGAGAAGAGATACTAAGAGATTTTCGAAGAGAAGTTGAGGTTTTTAGCAAAGAAGTGATCTTGAGAAAAATCAAAGAGAAAAGTATTTTGGAAGAGTGCGTCATTTTTATATGATATTATATAAAAATCTATTTTTAGTCAAACCTGATTATTTTACGGGGTTGGGTAGTACTTACTTAGCTCTAAAGCTAATTTTTGTTATTTTTCTTGTCTCTCTCTTCTCCCTTAAATTTTATCAGGTGATGAGTTGGATACCTATGTGGATTGACGGATTGCTCGAGCTTGAGTGCGAATTAGAAGATGCCTTAGTTAAATCTAGTCATAAAACAAACATTTACTTATTATTACATTAGTTTTTGTTGTTCTACTTTGAGTTGCCTGTGCATTCGATTAAGAGATGACCGAATGTGGCGGTAACACTCATTTCCCTTTTAGACTTCCGCTGTATTTCTTCAACTCTTTGATGAATGAATGAAGTATTTCTTTTAAATATATCAATGTTTTGGGCGGGAAATTTAGGGGTGTTACACGTAGGCCCCGAGGTAGTTACTTCTGACCTCTAGTACTGTCCTCACAAACCGCCACTAGCCTTTTCCGCGCACTTTGTCCTCACTCGTGCGCGCCCTTAGAGACTTCCCAAGGGGTCACCCATCCCAAGACTACTCCCGTGCAAGCACGCTTGACTTTGGAGTTTTTGGCTAATGAGCTCCCTTAAAAGGAGATGCACCTTGTTGGTATGAGTAGTACTATTAATCCTCTTAAATTAATCTCGGATATTACAATCACCCCCACTTAGGATCGCAACGTCCTCGTTGCGCCCTTAAACCAATCTCAATCAAATCCCAGAATCTTGCCCCGCTAAGTGCCCGCCCGAAATCCAACGGGTCAGCACACTGTCGCAGGGTTGCTCTGATACCATTTTGTAACACCCCGGCCCCGTAGGCCCTGAGGTAGTTACTTCTGACCTCTAGTACTGTCCTCACAAACCGCCACTAGCCTTTTTCACGCACTTTGTCCTCACTCGTGCGTGCCCTGATAAACTTCCCAGGGGGTCACCCATCCCAAGACTACTCCCGTGCAAGCACACTTAACTTTGGAGTTCTTGAGTGATGAGCTCCCTTAAAAGGAGATGCACTTCTGTTGGTATGAGTAGTACTATTGATCCTCTTAAATTAATCTCGGGTATTACAGCAGGCTCCACTATTTTATAAGTCAAAACAATTCCATGAGCATTGTTGAGTTTAAGTCCCGGTAGATCCAAAGGTCTAACACAAATATTTGAATATTAAGGATGTTTAGTGAAAGAACGTGTTTACGAAAAATTAACATCTAATAAGATCACTCAATAGCTCCAATTGCATTAACGTAATAACGATTACAGTGAAATGGTCGAACGGTAGTTACGGTCCACTAGATAATACAAGAGCTAAAGTAAGTGTAATGCTTGTAATTAAGTAAATTAAACAAATGACAACCCTTTCTAATGGAATAAATGCGGCTATTTATACTAGAGATGAGTAGGTGGGGGGGGGGGGGGGAATCCGATTGGTTGCTTCTTTTGCCACTTGTGGACCCATGCTCCTACTTGTAGATATCATACTCTACCATTAAATGCACCCTGCCACTTGTATGACTCCTCAATCGGTTCTTGGACCCACCAAGTCATCAGTCAAGAGTGATGTTGACCATCCGCCAAATGTGGAATATGGCCCATTCAGGATGTGCCGAATGGTCTCTTCGCCAACTAGTCAGATCCCGTTCGGAAGCTCCTTGCTCCGCTTTAGGTTTGCCCTTGCTCTTGGGCCTTGGGGATATTCTGGGCCGATGTATTGGGCCGGACCCTAATATCCCAACAAGCATTATTTAATTATTTAGAAATAGAACCAGAGGAAGCACGAACCACATCTTCTTTCCATCGATCTCCTGAACAATGAGTGCAAGAAGTAAGCTCTAGCTTCAACTTGAAACGGTGGCCCCCCCGAGGGGTCAGTACTACAGAAAAGTATCGGTGAAGGCAAAATGTATGTAACGTAACTAACGTTTCTCACATGGGACCCTCAACATAGGATGATAGTATATTTACGGGCATAACTCTTAGCTACCCCTTTTCAAAACATATATACACATGAGTAAAATAACTGGCTTGTGGGCCCATTTGTCTTTTAAATCGCTTAGGCATAACAACCCATTAAATTCAGCCTTCCCGTGTCTTACCATCGGGTGGAGTCACCCGCGGGCTAATTCACCCGATATCAAGGATAAATACCTGTGTGTGGCCCTTCGTGCTCCCATATTACGGGTTTAAATCAATTCCTAGACCAAGGAAAATATTCTGTTGGACCCGCTCCCGACCAAGCACGTTCAATTATTTAAAATTCATTACCCCGAGGTTCACCTACCATGAGGATTACTCGTCCTTACTATCATAATTTACATTTCTGGGGCTAACCCCAAGTTACCCCGTTCGAAAATGCACTTACTTTATATAAAGTCAAGTAGTCAGCCCGTGGGCCCATGTTGATTTGAAAACACCTCCCCTAGCCCCCATTATTACTAGTCACGACAATAATAGAGTTCAACACATCATAATTTAATAGCAAGAGTCTGATTCAACTACATTTCTATGCAATCATTTAACTCAAATTCAACACATCACAATTGCATAGCAAGAGCTCAATTCAACTACATTTCTATGCAATCATTTAACTCAAATTCAACACATCACAATTGCATAGTAAGAGTTCGGCTCAACTACATTTCTATGCAATCATGGAGCTCGTCTCTAATTCACATCATACCAGTCATGGACTCAAGTTCAACACGTCTCAATTGCATGGCAAGAGCTCAGTTCAACTTCATTTCCATGCAATCATATAGTTCGGCTCTAATTCAACATCATTCAAGTCATAGACAAAAGTCTGCTATCTCACCATGCATATCCAGATCTTGGCTCTATTTACATCACCATGCATCGAGACCCAATTCCTAAGCAAAACCCATGCCTAGAATTGACATATCAATAAATTACATTGAGTCATCCTTATGGACTGCCCATAACTTGATCTTAGCTTCATAATAAATCAATTTAGACACTTGAAGTGTATTCAAGTGCATCACATAAAATCCAAACTTTAGGATCAATTATATTAACAAATACAAACAATCATTAACTACTATCTCAATACTATTAAGATTATTCTTATCAAATCAAATATTCACATTTGTGAGTCCGAGCATATTTAGAGATATGTGGCAGCAATTTAACTATCCAGTTTCAATATATAAATATTCAATTATACACTCATGCAATTCCTACATGAGTAGAAAATGCCTCTTTAACATAATAGCCCATTGATATCTCATTTAACTCCATATTATCAATATGGTCTTAAATAAAAAACAAACTTAGTTTTAAAGTTGGTACTCAACTTAATTTATCTGAAGACGGGCTAGCCTCGTACCGACTACTCGTCCCGAAGTCCTTATCCGAAAATAAACAGCCCCGACCGGCGCCGGACATGGCCCAACCAGCGCGAAACATAAGTATGTGTTGCCCGGAAAACTGGTTCAACCGGCACAGAACCTTTGTGTTTTTGGCCAGAAAATCCACCCAACCGGACCTAAAAACTGCTGAACTGGCACCGGACGTAGTCTAACTGGCACCGGTCAACGGCAAAAAACTTCGGTCAACGTTCGTTTGACCATCCAAACGGAGCGCGATTTCCACGAAATTTATACACTTATGCAACAAGTCATCCTTAGTCCAAAAATATCATTTTGGACGTCTAAAACATCATACACAATTTATAATCATTTTCTATCCAAATTTAAGCATACTAAGTATACTTATTAATACACTTAATAATAAATCTTGCCTTAATACATTCTTAGATGTATTTTATCATTTCATAGAATATCATTCTGATTTCTTTGAGTAATCTCATGTCTAAGCCCAAAACATGGCTCATGATCCTCTCTGAAAACCCTTTATTCATACCATTAATTAATTAATCATTAATCATGCCATATTTCCATAATCCATAATTAACATGGCTAATCACAAGTTCACATACCTTGTTATATATTCACTTGCTAGATTACTCTAGTTAGTCACACATAATCCAAGTATGCCTTCTTATACATTTAACAAAAATATACTCATGATTAATCAATAAATTTATCTCTTTTCCATTAATCATATAATACTTCCATAATCCATAATTACCATGATCATTCGTTTTAAGTCATTGAATCATTTCTCAAAATCATAGTTTTGATTACATTAGGTAATCCCATGTTTGACCCAACAATTACAAGACACGTAGTCGTCCACTCACCTTGAAACGATGCTAGCGAGCCTTTGTCCTCCTCGTTTGAACTCCAGCGACTTTTGGAATTTTTCGGCGAAAACTCCGGCGGCTTCGACAACTTTTCCGGCCACTCCTAGATTCCTTGAGAAGTCTAGAATACCATGGTAAAATCCCTAACAAGGTTTCATAAACCAAAAGTGGTATAAACATCAAAACTCTCCGAGAAGGTGTTTTCCGACGAACCGGCCTTACTCCAGTCATAACTCCGTTCATGGTTAAAACTATCATTCCGAACTCTCATTCTACACCTCTAGGAGTGTAGAACAAGCTTACGGGTATATAATATGATTTATAAAATCACATGAGATTAAATGAAGGATGAAAAAATATTAGTGAGACTATTACCTTAATTAATCAAGGTTTTCTTCATTTCCCCACTTTCTCTTCTTCCTTGAGCATCCCTCTTGCTTGAGTTTGGTTCAACAATGGAGATAAGAAGTTGGAGACCTCCTCTCTCTATTTTGTGTGGTATGGCCGAACTAATGGGATATGGATGGTGTGAGGAGGCTCTTTTGTCTCAAATGTACAATGAATGTGGGAGTGAGAGTGAGGTCCACCCAAAGTCATCCTCACACCAACCCATCACCCTCATTTATTTTACACCACATCCTTTTGTTATGCAGCCCCCCTTATATCAACTTGAGTTCACAAAAACGTGGGATGGCTCCCACTCATGTGGGGGCCACCCCTTATGTCCCGAAATGTACATTTGACCCCGTAATTAAATTTCATTTTATTGGGTCTAATAAAATACATATCATTATTCAAATTAATATTGGACTCTAGAATGAATATATATTTCCCAACTTTAATTTCGTGATTCTCAGAATTTATTTCGGGATGTTACCTGTTTAATTACCTATACTGGTGATGTGACCTCGTTTGATCGAAAAGCCAACTTTATGGCTCAACCTTAATTTACACCATCATATAATATTATCTAGACCAATATGAATATAATACGTGCTCCTGGGAATTTCGGATGGTCCCCGCCCATAGTGTGGGCCCAACGTGCAATTTACTGATCAAGTAACAGTAAAAATGGGAACGCGTTGCCTCAAAAATTCACTCGTCATTTCTCATGACTTATTATGTGGTTTCGTATTATGTCACACTTTAATAAAATGTTTCACTTCTTTTTAAGTGGTCTGAAATGTATGAACAAATAAAATCCTATCTCTTTGTTCTCATACTAAAATATCTGCAAGGTAGGGTCCTTCCAAAGTACCCATCTTTAACGTACCAAATTAATCATATATTTATCATCCCATTATTTTGAGTTCTTAAAATATTCATATTTCTTCTGTTATAAATTCGTAGTCCTGCGAATTAGTAACAATCCGATAATTAAGGACTTCCCACTATCGAACAGTGACTTCGGCCCGCTCAGCCGTCCAGTTGTCGCTCTTTATATCACTGGGGTCCATGACCCATTCCTACTATCATAATAGTGTTGTTTAGATCAACATTAACATTTTATACACTAAGAATACAACGGGTGGTTCCCGTTCCAGACATGGGTCCCACGTCTGATTAATAACCCTTTATTAATTTAAGGCAAGAAATTTATCTTTCTCATTTATCAAGACTACTCTTAGTCTTGATTTACCTTCTTTAACTCTGTACCTGAAAAAATAATCTCTGGGTAAAATTCGGGTCCGGTGTTACATGATCTATCTTTTATCGTCTTCGGTTACACAAACATGCGTACTCGTATTGCGGGAAGTATGAAAATTGATGTACTTTGTGACGTACATCACATTTATTTAAAAATTAACTGGTCTAGTTTTCTTCGATTTTTTTAAATGTTGTAATTGTTATGAAATGTTTTCTAAATCGTTTTGATAATTTGAATTTTTTTTAAAGTTTTTCCGAATAATTTCAGTTTGAACTATTTAATTTACTCCAATTTGAGGAAAGAGAGAGTGACCGTTCTCTCTAGGCGGGGTTTTCCTTTCCATAAATCTTTAATTCCGTTTTATTTTATTTGTGTTTTCATTTTGAACTCCATTTTATATTGGATGTGTTTTTTATTCCTAGTAGATTAATTATAGAATTTAAGTTAGAAGATGAGAAATCTGATTTACCTATCATCGGCTCAGTTATTAGATCAACGAATCTTATTGGTTAGGGAAATATAATTTCTAAGTTTGAGTCCGTTTTGTCCCGTCCACTCACAAAGTACCGAACCGCGTCTGAGTCCGTTTTTCTGCAGGTTTACCAGTCACTCTTTCTGGTCGGTCTTGACAACAAACTAACAAAGGGAAAAAAGGAAAAAATATTATATCTTTGAGAGTCTGAGACGAACGAAATTGCATCTAAAAAAACTGACGCGACGGAACTCGGAAGAAAAGTTAAAGAACTTTTCACTTGCCTTCCAGCGCGGTAAAAATGTCGTTGTACTCCGTAAAATAGCTGGAGAAGAAATTCAGATTATCTTAAGAAAGAACAAGTGCATATCTTTTTCCACAGTTCTCCAGTTGAATGATTGATGCTCTGATACGATTCCAGAATCACTCACTAGAGAGCATAAAAATTCAGTCGACGATGCACTGTCTTTTTCCTTCTCTTATGAGTGACTTTAACCGTCCCTTCTTCGCCCCATATTCTCTCACGGGGTAACAATTTCACTGCTATTATGCATAGTTGCAACATAGGAAGGTTCAATTGCTCTTCGTTTCATTTAGTGTTTCTTTTTGAGGGTTCTAAAGTACTTTTTGGACAGTCTGAAGAGGAATAGAAAAGCTTCATTGGAAAATTCTGGCCGGAGGTTGCTCGGGAAGGTTAGCACGACGGTGATGATTACCATTCAGTCAGTCATGAAAACTCATAAACGCGTATTTTTATGTGGCATTTCGTTTTTAATATCTAGTCAGCGGATAGTCGCAGGCCTAAGAAGGCCGTTGTCTCTGCTCGTCGAGCTCAAGAACAGCGCCTCGTCCAGGTACATTTCATTTGTCGGTGGATCACTTCATATTAAAGTTTGATTTTAGGTTTGGAACTGAGGAACAATTGATCTGAATATCATATTGTTACCTGGGAATGAAAACTTCAGATCATTGTTGCTCACTTGCTCCGCTATCACCAGCCTGATGTGATGCGCAAGAATAGAATGTAAAAGAGTATACATTTTATTTTACTCTTTTTTCACGAATCTAAATGGTATATGACTGTACATGCTTTTAATTTTAAATTTTCCATATTACTGGAAATAGAAATGTTGTTTCCTGTTATAACAAAACCAAGCTTTCAAATGCATGTTCTTTTAACTGTAGGAAGAAGCTCCTGAAATGCTGGAAAGTCTACCATCACTCGGCGTTTTCCAGGGTGTAGCTCACCCATTAGGAGTATCAGAAGTTGAAAATGGGATTAACTTTGCAATTTTTTCTAGGCATGCTTCTGGAGTTACACTCTGCTTAATCCTTCCTGAGAGGTTTGGATATGTGAACTGACGAGAGTTTGACCTTATTTATTTGGCTTTTCGTTTTTGGTCTGTGATGCCCTGAAGGATTATGCCTTCTACTAACCTTAATTTATGTTCTGAAGTTATTTGCAGTATTCTATTCCCGGTACTTTATGCACAAAGCATGTGTGCATATACATCTTCACCTATCACAATATTTGCAGTTTTTTTTTTGTATCTAGGACAATTTATGACACCCTTGATGCTGCTGGGACCTTTGAGTTGGCATTGGATCCCCAGACAAACCGAACTGGGGATATATGGCACATATGTCTTGAGGTAGTAGACTAGTAACAGTCAATTATCTAACATTAATTTTGTGTGATCTTGAAAGTGAGTAAATGACATTCTTGTTTCTTGGCGTGTTGGTATGGTGATATTTATTCCAGCTTCTTCCCTTTATCCCCTATATTAATATAACGTGGTAATCACCCTTTTTCCTACTTGAAGCAGTTTTTTTATTAAACTGAAGAAAAATGAAAAAATGTAAGAGCGAAACTGCATTGACAATAAACAGACTAAATAAAAAAATATTGCCATAGTTCTGTTAATGTTTTTCCTGACTCACATGCAAACAAGCAATGTGCAATGCCCTAAGTTTATATCTACCTCAGAAGTTTGAGTCCAGTTTTGTGTAAACTATGTGAAGCATAAAAATCTGACAAAAAGAAATTTGTAGGACAATGAATTCTTGTTTAATTGGTGTACTGTTGGCAGTGTTTCATTCCAAATTTTATAAATTTGTAACTGAGTCTAATTTAAATAAAGGGCCACTTGTGAATCTCTTCCTTGAAATTGATGGTTTCGCTCAGTCTTTACTCTTTGGACCAAGTTTATTCCTTTAGTGTGCTTTGCAGAAATTTCTTGAAACTCATGAAATTCCAAATATCAAGTCCAAACTGCCTTTTATTCTTAGACAACCACAATGTTTTATTAACTTTGGTGGGATGCAAATTTTTAAAATATTTTGAATAAGACTCCATATCATCACGAACTACTGCATGGAATGCCACCATACTTATAACTGCTTACATAAGTCTGTACAAATAAACTTTCCAACTTCTTTATCCTTGAAAATGTAAAAATATTGTCCATTTGTCCTCAATAATAACCTCTGCTCTGTGTTACTGTGATTGGTTTAAAGTCACCTTGCTTCTGAATCAGTATTTGTAATTTTTAATTTATTATATTTGTTATATGAGTATTCTTAAGCTTTTCGCCATGCAGGATCTGCCCCGTAGTGGAGTACAGTACGGGTATCGTATTGATGGTCCTCCGAGTTGGAATCAGGGACATCGCTTTGACTATAGAAATGTTCTAATTGATCCCTATGCAAAACTAATTGAAGGCCGTCGGCTATTCGGAGATGTTTCCAATAGGATGAGCACATTTTATGGAACTTATGATTTTGATAGCTTGCCTTTTGAATGGGGTGATAACTATAAGCTTCCAAATATTCCTGAGGTACAAGTTATGCAGATAATAGGTAGTTTCATGTCAAATTAATTGACCTGACTTGGGATATTTAAGCTTTATAAATGTACGATGAATAGTTTGTATGTAGTGCTTCAAATTCTCATGTATAGTATGACATCTGACAAATTTGATTCTTTTATATTAAATGTGGACATTTAACGTGTTTGCTTCTTTTTACATTGAATGAGTTGACAACATCTCATACCCATTATTGAGATACCTTGCTCATCTATACCTCTGCACATTTTATGCTCTTTTTGCAGAAAGATCTTGTGATATATGAGATGAATGTCCGTGCCTTTACAGCTGATGAATCAAGTGCCCTGGATCCTGACATAAGAGGGAGCTACCTTGGTGTGATAGAAAAGGTAAATACTATGGCTCTTTAGTTTTACATAATCTGCCACAATATTAATGAATGTGTATTTTTCATTGTTCGCATGTGAAGATTCCACATCTTTTAGAGCTCGGCATCAATGCAGTTGAGTTACTGCCTATTTTTGAGTTTGATGAATTGGAATTCCAAAGGAGGATAAATCCTAGAGACCATATGGTAAGATTCTGACTAAACTTATCACTTCCATACTTTTAGTAGGAGTGTTTGTTATTACCACCATTGCCCATCGGAATATAGAATCTTCTGTCAATTTGTCACTTCATTGCCTGCCATTGGCTTATGAGTAATGGTTTAATGTGGTATAATTTTATTTTCAAGATCAACACATGGGGTTATTCTACAATAAATTTCTTTGCTCCTATGAGTCGTTATGCAAGTTCTGGTGGGGGCCCTGTTAATGCTTCTAGGGAGTTTAAAGAAATGGTTAAGGCATTGCATGCTGCAGGAATAGAGGTATACACCTCCTAAGTTTCTGTTGAAGTGCTTGTACTCGATTTACTGTGTGCTTTGTTCTGTGGTACCCAGACTTGTTCTCAATTTCGTAGGTCATCTTAGATGTTGTCTACAACCATACAAATGAAGCTGATGACGAAAATCCATACACAACATCATTTCGAGGCATTGACAACAAGGTGATCTCGTAACCCGGCCATGTATTTATGCTTTTATTTGATTAAGTCACCTGCTTCAGTTTTTTTCCTGCATATGATTGTTTACCTGTACATTCATTTAAGGCTTCACGAGGTGGTATGATACTCCATATCTTTTATTAAAGACATTGTCATCAATAAATTCATACCTTGGCGCATTTTATATAAACAATAGCTTCACAAAAATGTCCCACTACCTAACATTTTGATCTAAATTTTGTGACATGGGATTACTTGTTTCCAAATTCCGAACTTCTTTTGCATGTACATTTGATTAGAAAAGAATTACGTAGTAATATAATCTTAAAATAATACAACAACAACAACAACATCCAAGCCTTAATCCCAAAAGAATTTGGGGTCGGCTAACATGAAACGATCTATGATATCGATGCCAAAAAGAGGAGGCGGACAAGAAAAGGAAAAAAAGTAAGATAAAATGAATAAAATAAAGATACATAAATATAAGATAACAATAACACAAGAATATAACCAAGATAAAAGAAAAATAAATAAAAGAGCATAAAAAAGCTAGAAGATAAAAATAACATAAGAATATAAAAAGATAGGAAGATAAACGATAAAAGAAACAAGAGAGGAAAGGTAGACAAGACATCAATCATCCACATGGATGTGCGCCCTCCACTTTGCTCTCTCCAAAGCCATACTCTCATCCAACCCAAGAAGACGCATATCAGTTCTGATTACTCTAATCCAAGTCTGTTTGGGTCTTCCCCTCCCTCTCTTCTCTGACTCTTCTCCCCACCCCTCAAGTCGTCTAACAAGTCCATCACTCGGTCTTCTATGCACATGCCCAAACCACCGCAAACGAGACTCCTGCATCTTATCTTCTATAGGTGCTACTCCCACCTTTTGTCTGATTACCTCATTCCTCATGCGGTCTTTTCTGGTATGTCCACACATCCAACGCAACATACGCATCTCTGTCACACTCATCTTTTGAATGTGGCATTGCTTCACCGCCCAACACTCTACGCCATACATTAATGCCGGCCTAATTGTTGTACGATAAAATTTACCTTTCAGATTAGTCAGCATACCTCGATCGCATAGAAATCCTGAAGCACTTTTCCATTTCATCCACCCAGCTCTGATTCTATGACATACATCTCCATCTAATTCACCATCCTTCTGAATTATGGATCCCATGTTACTTGGGATCCATAATCTTAAAATAATATCGATAAAAAATTAGTACTTCCTCTATTCCAAATTATAAGTGTAATTTCGGATTACAAAGCTTACTCATGTTAAAACTAAATCTCACATGTTACTTTTTGTGTCCCTTTTTCCAATTTTATTCTGCCCCTAAACTATCTCCTCTATCCTTCTAAGAAAAAAATTATGTGTTTGATATTGTTTGTCTCTTTACAAAACAAAAGAATAAAAAGGGGAAATGGAAATTATATTTAATTTAACATTAGCATTTAAAATTGGGTTAATAATTATTTAAACTTTTTTTTCCTCAAAATATCCTTGATAATGTTATTAAGTGTCTAAATTTTATTGATAATCACATTGATTTGTTAAATCACATATATTCTTTTCTTGAAAGCATCATGAAATATGTTTTGAACTCGAAATTGATGCATAACAAAAAGCTGAAAGCCTGAGGCGATTGTCATTTAGCATCTATGTTTTACCACATAGATAGCTGAAAGCCTGAAATGGGGTAGGGGCAGATCCCCTGCTTTACATAGTCTGAGGTGATACTTTGTCATCCTTGTTCTAATAAAAATTGTAAATCATACCTTTTTAAAACTATAAATATAACAAAAAGGTAAAATGGATTATAATAAAGACAACTTGTTTTAATAATTTAGTAAGCTGGATATTTGTACATCAAAAGCAACACAATTATCAAAATAAATAGCAAAAAATGTATAGATACTGCTATTTGAAAACACTTCTTGTAGAGCGTTGTGAAGCGAAATCGTCAATAATAGCTAATAATTAATATTTGAAAACTTAAGGATGCTTTTTTTGTCTGTACCCATATCAAATTCAACCATTTTGTCAAGCGCCTTCACAATAATAAAAGTGCACAAATATTGGAATTGATACAAAGTTTCACATGAATAGCAATTCAACAATACACTAAAGTTACCCTCAATAAAGATTTAAAAGTTAACAATTTTGTTTAAAAAAGTTATCTACTCAGAGTAACTATTACGCGCACATGCAAAATTTTAGTTTACATTTTTTTAACGTGATTCCAATTTGGTTACTAAAATATTTGAACATTGTCTCATGTTTCTCAAGTTATTTGCAAATTCTCATGAATAGCAATCCAACAATACAATAAAGTTATACCAGACTAATACTTAAACAAGATGATAAATTTAACAAAAAAATAAAAAGTAATCTGCTCATAGCAACTATTACACACATGCAAAATTTGAGTTTAGATTTTTTTATCGTGATTCCAATTTCGTTACCAAAACATTTGAGCATTGTCTCATGTTTCAAGCTATCAAGAAAGTTTTGGAAAGCTTTCTCAATATTTTCAATTTCTTTTAATGATTTTATGGAGTTTTCAATACTTGGTTATGATTTTTTAATAGTTAGCAAGATAACAACGGTTGGATTTATGTAAACTTTCTTTTGATGTTTTTGAGTTTTGTTATAGACTTATAGGAGAGTATTTGATAAAAAAAGGATGACATTCCATCCCTGAGGGCCCCTCAACCCCGACCAGACGGTACGTTGGGAGGATGTAAATTGGACTATAATCCCAATCTGACAGATAGAGACTGGGGCTCTGTCCCCGGTATTTGCAGAGGCCCTATGCATTTTAGCATAATAAAAACTCATCGCAGTTGCCGGGATTCGAACTCGGGACCTAACCCTTGTGGCACTCCCTCGCTACCATTTGAGCTACGCCCACCAGTTTATTGGAGAGTAGGCTAAAGGGTCAAATAGGCCCCTGAACGTATACGAATTGCTCAATTGGCACCCCAAACCCAAAAAAGCTCCGATCCAACCCACCAACCAAATTAAATACTTCAATCCCCCCATCCAACCGGTTACCTCCCGGTTGTCCCCCTTTCAACCAGAAACTGGAAGGTCGGGACATACCTCCCCAAAAACTCCAAGCTACCATTAATGGCGGAAATCAGAGAGCTCTCAGCTGGCAGGTACCTCAAGTTGCGTCGGCAGAGCGGTGGGGGTTCCCACGACATCGGACCAGATGGATGAGTGGTCAGTGGTTGGCCGCTGATGACGAACGGCGGTGTGGCGGCTCTGGCGGCGGCTGGAGGAGCCAACGACGAGCCACGAGCATCGCTACGGCTGGCGGCGTTTCTCCGGAAATGGAGCGGCGAGACCTGGGGCGCTTCAGAGAGCACCACTTGGTGCAGGTGGCCTTACCGGAGGGTTCACGGCGGTGCGAACGACGACGGCGGCTCCGGCGACCCTTGGTGATAACCCTTGGTGCGCGGTACTGTTCACGGGCGTAAGGGGGACAACCGGGAGGTAACCGGTTGGATGGGGGGATTGAAGTATTTAATTTGGTTGGTGGGTTGGATCGGAGCTTTTTTGGGTTTGGGGTGCCAATTGAGCAATTCGTATACGTTCAGGGGCCTATTTGACCCTTTAGCCTGGAGAGTATTTGATGTTATTATTTGATGTTAATATTGAATTGAAATATTGAATACTTATAGGTAATCAGTCCATGATCAAAGCTAGTGTGGTTAAAAGTCTCATGTTGCTTTTTGCTTCTTGTGAACACATTAAACTAACAGAACCTCATCTTGTTACATTGCAGAATGTTTTTGTGAAGCACTTAATAAGCTTGTATTATTGCTGGACATTTGTTCACTAGGGATTACTTTTTTGTATTGCGTAAAAGTAGGGTTGGTGTCAATTTCATCTTTATATATGCCTACGGAAGACCATGAGAGGTGCTGGATTTAATGGGGATAATCAAACTGTCCTGAAAACTAATAATTCAATGTGGGGAGTTAGTTATGAAAATGAGAAAAAAGGTGTGCATATGGAGTTACTACAGAGTTTAAGGTTATTGCCAGAAGCTATGATTATACACACAACTACTTTGAGCTAAAATACTTGTCACTTGTCATCCGCAACAGCTCTGCTCCCTTCTCTGGTCTATCTTTCTCTTGTAAACAACATTAATTTGCCATCATGATTTGCAGGTTTATTACATGGTGAATTTAGACAACAAACCCCAGTTGCTGAACTACTCAGGCTGTGGTAACTCTCCTCCACATTCGCCATCAAAGTGAAATTTTTATCATCATATCACATAGTAAAGTTTTCATTGAGCTTGAAAGTGATTTGAACATGCAATTCTTTTCGTAAAATGAATCTCCTTGTACACATCAATGGTGTAGTAAATGTCACTTCGTGCACAATAGTTCTGCATAAGGTTCTATTTGGCCGTGCAAGCTTCAATTGTTTCAATTTAATCTGAAACTAGCGAAGCTGGTCAAACTTGACTACTTCACAAAATGTCTATATGGGTATGGTACTATGGTCCTTCCACTTTTTGGGCGTAAAGCTTTAAGATTGAGATTACAAATAACAAAAAGTAGCTTTTTATATAGGCTAAAGGGTCAAATAGACCCCTGTACCGGTCGTGTAAGCTCAATTCAGTCCTTGAACTAAAAAAGGTTCAATTCGCACCCCGAACTGACAAAAAATGGTTCAAATTTCATTTTTTACGGGTAAACAACCGGTCATTTTTTTAATTTTTTATTGTTTTTGTTTTTTTATTTTCGATTTATTGCAATTTTGACACTTTTTAATAGTTTAAGGGTGCGAATTGGACCTTTTTTATCTATTGTTTACCTGTGAAAAAAGAAATTTGAACCATTTTTTGCCGGTTCGGGGTGCGAATTGGACCTTTTTTTAGTTAGGGACTGAATTGAGCTTACACGAACGGTACATGGACCTATTTGACCCTTTAGCCTTTTATACATACTCCTCTTTTTGTAATTTGCTCTATTCCTTTTAGGGGTTGCTCCACTTTTCTAGTGAAACAATTACCCTAAATATGACTTAAATCTGTTACTTTTCATAAATAATATTCTCTTTCTCACAAAAGTTGGCTAAATTTCCTTTTTATCAATTCCAAAAGACTTTGTCATTTCCATATAAAATAGTTAATATGTGGTTAAAGCAGTTTCCTCCTCTGCACAAATCTCAACCACACAATTGTGGTTAAACATGTTTGTATTCTTAAGAATTATCTGTTTGGTACTTTGGTCTATATAGAGAGGCCTAACATGTTTTTATTCCTCAATGATAATCCCCTTGTTCCTTATAACTATGCTAAAATTGATTGACACAGAGAATAATAAAGTAAAAACTGTGTGGTTGAGGTTTGAGTAGAGGAGAGAAAATTAACAAGAACCACAAATTCTTTATTTAAAAGAGAAAGTGACAACGTTAGTGGGATAACAAAAAAAAGATAGTCGGCCAAAGTTATAATAAATGGGGGGAGTATGTATTTTAGCCCCTAAAATTATTTACCGTTCGGTAACACTAAATTTGGTTGAATCGAGTGAATTTGCTGAAATCGATTAAAATCTGACTGAAGCAGCTGAGTCGGCTGAATCTGTTAAATCTACCAAATTATAAAAAAATTATATTTAAAATACATTTATTAATAAAACAAAGATTTTTTTTAATGAAGATATAGCTAAAATAGTCATATTCAACAATTTCAACTGATTCATTCAAAAAAGTTTTCGGGGAAACCAATTATGCTTAGTGTGCGAAAAAAAGTTATGTATTTGGTGAAAGAGAAAGCCGGTTAGGCTGACTAGCAGAATATAAGAGTTACCAAAAGGGCTCATATATTTCACACATATATTAGTAATCATATCTGGGGAAAGCAATATATTTTAGAGCATCCATAGTAATAGCGTTCAGTTTTACCTTGCGGTCCTACCTTGCCGCATTGATAATGAACAAACTTATATTTTATTCCACAACAATAGTGTTCATAGTTCAAATTTTTTATTTTATTTTTGGTTTTTGAGTGTATTAACATGTGTTAAGTTTTAGAATGCGTGTCAAGTTTAAGAACACACGACAAATATCAAGTTCAACTAAACCAACAACATCCAAGTCTTAGTCCAAAAGAGTTTGCGGTCGGTTAACATGAACCAACATATGAAATCGGAGATAAAAAGATAAAAATATATAAAAATAAAAAATAAAAAATAAAAAATTAAGATAATATAAAAGAAAGATAAAAAAGATAAGTTAAAAAAGGATAAGATAGAAAAGATAAAGAACATTCAAAAGATAAAAACAAATATCAAGTTCATGTTCCAAAAATTAAACTTGACACCCACCATTGTGGATGCCGTTATTTAAAGTCCTAGATTTTTTTTTCTCCAAATTTGGCAAGTATTACCATATCAAAATAAATTTATACTCTTACTTTTTATCTTGTATTTCTTTCTTTTTTCTTCTATTTTTCATTTCTCTCTCCTTACAGTCACTATCAACTGGCTAAATTCTCGTTATATCTTGTTGAAGTGATTAACTGGCTAAATCGGACCAAAAATTATTTTTAGACCAAAATCGATCTAAGCCAATGCTTTTAAATTCTAACTGGAAATTTACTCAATTGAGGCTGTGGACAGAAAATGCTCCTACTCTAAGCTCCAGGAAAATAATACTCATGACTTTATTTTTGGGATTGATATCCAGGAAACACATTGAATTGTAACCATCCTACTGTGATGGAGCTTATACTTGACAGCTTGAGGCATTGGTACCTTTCTATTCTAACCTTAGTTTAAGTTTAGATTATATTTTCTTCAGTTTATTTGGGGTTTCTCCTATGATTACAATAGTCCTGACAATGTTCGCTTTTATTATTCACAACTATTGATTATTTCGGTACAAACGAACTATTGTTTGCCAATGTTGGGCTCATGCAGAAGCAAACGGAAGTTGGTTTAATAAATATGAACCCACAATAGTCAGGATTAATGTAATCAATTTTTTCCTAAACATAAAAGGCTCTAATTTTTATACAGTGAAAAGATGCAGTGTCATCATCTAAACTGTAGCATTATAGGCATGTTCATTTGGCTGTTCACTTAAAGACCTGCTGCTTTTGATGAGTGTGTGCACATGCATCTTTTTGATATTTTCTAACATTTGATACCCAATCAGAACTCATAAGAACTACTCTTTCATACCTATTTTTTGTCATTTATTTAGTTTTTATAAAGCTATATCTATAATGTTTTTGGTTCTTTTGTCTGTTCTTAATCCTCACATCTCTGGAAAAATGAAGGGTCACCGAGTATCACGTGGATGGGTTTCGGTTTGATCTTGCCAGCGTTCTTTGTAGAGGAATCAATGGCACTCCACTCGATTCTCCCCCAATTATAAGGGTATACAAATGACATCATCTTTTATGGATTTAAAATAATTTTGTTTTATTTGCTTCAGTTACTCTTCTTATGATACAGGCCATTGCTAAGGATAGCGTCCTCTCTAGGTGCAAGATAATTGCTGAACCATGGGATTGTGGAGGCCTCTATCTTGTTGGAAAGTTTCCAAACTGGGATCGGTAGCTAATTAACCCCACCATTTTTTATTCTAAAAGAAATTAAATGTCATTTATATTGTGCCGTTCTTTAATTTGTTGCTCATGCTGTCGATTAGATGGCAATGTGATGGTTTTTACAGTTCATGCTATTGATGGATTTTAAAAACTTTTTACTGGGCAGACTGGGGTCTTAATTTCAGTCTCATCTTTGCATTTATAATAATTCAACACCCTATTAAATTTGTAAGGGGAAAGGGATTCGAATTAAAATTACATAACCAACCGAGTCACTAGGTAGTGTCCTCGTTTTTAACTTATGTGATTACTATACCCTTTACAATCAGCTTGGATGGCAGATATTGTTTCCTCTTCTAAGTCTAGTTTTGTTCCCCATTCCTTTTTCTAAATTGTTACTTGAGAATTATATACTACGTATTAAACTATATTGCAGGATCGTATACTTACTTTGAGTTATTTGGACTGCAGATGGGCCGAGTGGAATGGTATTTATCGTGATGATATAAGAAGATTTATGAAGGTAAAGATCTAAGAGGTCTTTGAGCATTTTGCACTTTTTAAAAAGTTGTTTGTTAGTTGTTACTATGTTGACCCATTTTCGTATTTGGTTTACTGAATCGGAGAAATATTTATGCATTCTAAGTTTATATTTAAATTGCCTGGAGATATAATTCATGGTGACATTTGGCATTCTTAACTATATCTGATCGAGGCTTTGTTGAGCATCCCAAACTGTGGTTTCTTATCACCACCGGCATCAATACCCATCTTATCACTTGATCGTGTCTTTTATCTCTTATTGACAGCGTCTTATTTGGATGAAAAATGTATCTTTATATATCTATATGCAACTTGTGTCTGTAGTGATCTTATACTTAAATGGTTTAAACATGTGACTTTTATTTTCTTGAACAATGGTAAAGGTCACATGACGCTAAAAGGTTCTAACTGTGCTATATGGATTTGTTTGACCAATGATAATGGTCTCATGATGCTAAAAAGTACAAACTCTGCTATATGCATTTGCTTGGCCAATGGTAAAAGTCTCATGGTGCTAAAAAGTAAAAGTATAAAATGTGCCACGGGGATTTCGTCCTTTATTAATTATTTAATTGACTAAATAGGGTGATGCCGGCATGAAAGGAAGTTTTGCAACTCGAGTTTCAGGCTCTGCTGACCTTTATAAGGTAAGTCTTAAAAACATAGAAGGTTTAATTTTCGCACAGAAACCTGACTTTTCATCGAGTCCCTTCTCAAGTAAGATTTCGAGTTTCTCCTATTTTGATTCATATCTGATGTAAGCAGTGGGATATTGATAAGAACAGAAAAATAAAAATCAACGGGGTGACCCGTTGCCCAGATAATCAACGATAAATAAATACCATTGCCCAGAGCCAAAAGGCTAAACCAACTTTGATTCCAAGATAATAAGAATGAACCCTGACAAGGGGTATAAATAGCTTCTACTAGCAACCCTAATCAAGCCCAAATTAATTAAATCCTAATTAGGCCAATACTAACTCTACTAAGTACACTACTAATAATAGGCCCAAACTAGAAACATAACATAAACTTTATAATAATATATAAAACTATAACCCTAACCCACAACCAGCCCACGGAGGTGGGCCCAAGCCTGTTCCCGCCCCTTGATCTCTCTGCTCTCTATCAACCCATCCTCCTTCGAAACAACCTTGTCCTCAAGGTTGGAATCCGAAAACTGCCTCACAGAGCTCTCTTTAATCCTAGGATATGATTTAAATGGATTGTTTTCTCTTTCTTTGCGCAGAAGAGGCACTTCTTCAGCTCTTACACCAAAAAGGAAAAAATTATTTTCCCCAATTTCCTCTCTGATTTCCATATTAGCCCCGTCCAGTGTTCCTATGATTAGGCACCCATTCAGTTCAAATTTCATATTTCTATTCCACCTGGCCTCTAGCAATACAACTTTTGAGGGGAATGAGGACCAATCAAGCCTACCCTTCCCATCATTCCTCTCCTTAAATATGTATATGGTATCCTGAAGTGGCGCACCACTTAGCAAAATTTGTTGTTTAAGACTTAAAAGTTTTCCACTTTCTGTTGCATCGCCGGGATCAAAGACAGCACAAATATGGTGAGCACTAGAGTGAAACTGTGCAGCAGATTCATATTGACCACCTTTAACTTGAAATAAGTTTATGTCCTCTGCACTAGCTTTGGCCTGCCAAAGTCTTGAAACTTCCCAGGGACTGAATTTACCAAGCCAACCTTCAGTAACTTCCTCTTGTCCAGCTTCTATAATATGTTGCTTGTGTACTCCAAACTTGTACCTCAGTCCATAAACCCATGCTGGCGAATCTAGGGTTGCCATGGAATCAAGAAAGCAAGAAGCAAGCCTTCCCGTTCCACAACTTCTTAGTGCTGCATCTTTTTCGTGCCCAGCAATCTCCTCAGGTTTGCACGCATGGATGTTGACGCAGAATCCGGTGACGTGGCTGCCGATGAGTGCCCTTCTGCCGTCGGCGGCATAGAAGTCTTTATGAGCGCAGCCAAGGAGGAAGTGACACTGCGCGGCTGTCCGTCGCTGCTGTGCGCAGATACCGTGGGGCTGCCAACCGTGTCCGGGCTTGTTTCTGTCATGACCGGCGGAACAAACACCTTGGTAAGCGCTGCCAGGGAAGCGGCGATCTCTGCCAGGCGCATGCCGTGCTCCTCTAGGGTTTGATTCATCCGAATTTGCTTGGCCACCATCTCTGTTAAACAGTCAATCTGAGATCTCATCATCCTGGCGGGACGGGATCCGGCAGGTCGGACCAATTGATAAGAACAGAAAAATAAAAATCAACGGGGTGACCCGTTGCCGAGATAATCAACGATAAATAAATACCATTGCCCAGAGCCAAAAGGCTAAACCAACTTTTATTCCAAGATAATAAGAATGAACCTTGACAAGGGGTATAAATAGCTTCTACTAGCAACCCTAATCAAGCCCAAATTAATTAAATCCTAATTAGGCCAATACTAACTCTACTAAGTACACTACTAATAATAGGCCCAAACTAGAAACATAACATAAACTTTATAATAATATATAAAACTATAACCCTAACCCACAACCAGCCCACGGAGGTGGGCCCAAGCCTGTTCCCGCCCCTTGATCTCTCTGCTCTCTATCAGATATATAAGGATTTATGTGTATTAATTATTATTTTTGCGGAAGTTGTGTGTATCCAACAAATTATACAAGTCAAAGAGTTGAATGCATACTTCCTCCGTCCCAAATTGATCGGCAAAGTCAACATTTTTTGGTCAATCAATGTTAAAGTTAAATCCTCCCTATTGATAATTAATTCAATTTTAATAATTAAAATTTACATACTCAGAAACTACATTAAAATCTCTATAAATTTACAAAATCCAAATTAGAATAAAATATAAAAATTGATGTCCTAATTAAGTGAATAAAATGAAACTGTTTGACCAAAAAAGTTGACTTTGCAAATATAGTTTTTTATTGGAGTTTATTACTTGGGAGCACTACTAATGGGAATAAATTT
The DNA here is from genome assembly GCA_945859875.1 of Cuscuta europaea. NCBI lineage: Eukaryota > Viridiplantae > Streptophyta > Magnoliopsida > Solanales > Convolvulaceae > Cuscuta > Cuscuta europaea. The sequence goes on along the minus strand of CAMAPE010000077.1, from coordinate 4,867,789 downwards.
GGAAACTTATGGTAGCCAAAATTCAGAAGTTGAAAAATGATCTAACTACCAAATATTGGACGAAGGTTATGTGAGATGGATGGCAACAATAAAAACTTGTTCACTCAACTGACCAGTTTTAGAATTTTACAGAGTATATATTTTCTAATTCTTTTCATTTAAAACTTTCTTTCCTTGCCCTACTATTTTATTTCTTTAGCATTTCCTTACTTTCCCTACCACTTTCCGTGATTCAAACATAATCAACAGCAACATGCAAGAGGTTAAAACAGACTACGAAATTAGTTGTAATCACAATTGTTGAAATAACTGTGTAGACAGGTGGTTAGCTTCCCCCCATCCAACACTAAATTTATTTAGTTTGTGCAGTTGAATTCTACCTTAGAAAGTCAAAATATATACTCATGCTTCCTATATACTCCCTCCGGTCCCAAATGAAATTCACACTTTACTTTTTGGGTAGGTCCAAAATAAACTTCACACTTCTTCTCCCTTCCTTATTTGGCAAATTATCTACATCAAAACAGTGCAAAACAGTGCCAAACAGTGCCAAACAGTGTCACAACAGTGTACTCTACAGTAAAGTCAAATTTATTTCCTTAATTTGTGTGAAGTCAAAGTGTGAATTTCATTTGGGACCGGAGGGAGTATTAATAATCATATAAAATATAGTAAATGGATCTTTTTGTTTTTGTTCTATATGGTGACATTACTGTATATAAATTGAAACTCATTTAGGAAAACGCCATATTATTTTTTCACTGCACAAGTGCCATTCTGTCAAATTAAATGGTATGGCTTACTTTTCTTTTGATGCTATGTAGCGCTATTATGTGGCCACCTTCTAATCTGACTGTCTTTTGTGTCATCATATCTCACAAGCTCAAAATTCTATGCTTTGGTCTATCCTTTTGTGATATATGTACTGGTGCGTATTGCCCTTTAGTATGGTGAATATCCTAGTTAAGGAGTACAGTTCTAGGTTTTATTGTCATATTATTAGATTAAAAAGTCTGTGTAAATTTATAACTCTGTGCATTCCCTTATAGGTACTTCAGTACTTGATATAAACTAATATTTGTGACACAAACCCCCTCTGCTAAAATTTAAATTGTGCATTGTTGAGTAGTTGCTTCATTTGAGCTAAATATTTTTGTTGCAGGTCAACAAGCGAAAGCCATGCCATGGTGTCAACTTTGTTATTGCACATGATGGTTTTACTCTCTATGATCTTGTATCATACAACAGTAAGGTACCTTAAAGCCAAGTGTACATGTCTTCCTTTCTTCAGTGTATTATTTTCTACTGAAATGTCATAGAGATATTTTCATCTCTTGGAGAAAATTACAGCACAATGATGCCAATGGTGAAGGTGGCAATGATGGATGTAATGACAATTTTAGCTGGAATTGTGGAGTTGAAGGTGATTGTAGTTTTTGAATGAATCCTTTTTTCTTCGTAGCTCTTTCCCCACAAAATATGGAAGCTTAATGGTCATTTTCCATGTATTGTGTGATGATCAATATCAATCTTGTAATTACCTTTCCTGGTACCCCCCCCGTCCCTCCTAAAAAAACTCCCTCCATCCAAATTACAATGGTAGTTATGAATTTTTATCAAGGCCTTCACCTAAGTCAAAGGTAATTCTGGAGTAGTAACATTTAATTTGGTACTAGTAATTAATATTTATATATGTGAAAACTAAAGTAAAATTCTTACTGAACGGAAAAACTGATTTTGGATATAATAATTGGATATTGAAAATAAGAGAATAATAGAAAGTTGAGTTGACCTCATGGATAGTACTCATGGATAGTAACTAGGAGATCTAAACCTAAGATGATGACATTTTAGAAGTTCATCATAAGAAAATTGTGCCAACACACTCGCATCATATGTAAAAATGTCACTGTTTTTTGGCAGGAATCTATGTTTTAGTGTTCATTGATGGGCTAAGGTGGGCTAAAGATGATGAAAATATTAAGACTGTGTGGTCTCTTTAAATGGCCAAATATGTCTTTCTGCCATATTGTCTCATTTCTTGATTGTCACATATGAGTAAATATTATTTTTTCATGTGAAAATCACTACTGGAGGCAGAGTTTGACCCCGCCAAATAAAATGTGCTACAAGAAAAAACACTTCCCCATGGACTATGATTAACACCTAAAATTTATCCGACCAAAACTTAGTGTAGTGCCTAGTGCTTTATCAACAGAGATTTCTTTAGTTGGTGATGAATGTAACCATCAATTCGCTTGTCTTGTAATTCTGAACAGGAGAAACATCTGATACCAATATAAAGGCAATTCGTTCAAGGCAAATGAAAAATTTCCACCTTGCACTGATGATATCCCAGGTGTCTAATGCATTAGCTACTCATCCAATGACCAATGTGTAATTGTTGATTAGCGGAAGCAGATGATAATCCCCTTTTGGGCTGTCATAGTGTCATGGACTCTTCAAAGAATAATCAGTTATTTAATTTCTTTACTTTGGGAGGTTGTGAGAGGGAGAAGCTCCTTTTGGCCCCACGTAGCTGTTAGATTTCATTATGTTGCCCTTTGATTTTTACCTTTCAGATTATTTCTTTTCCCTTAGAAGATTTAAAACTTGCTCACACTGGAAGGATGCTTCTTTACTCTTTATTTATATATCACTAGGGAACTCCTATGATGCTTATGGGGGATGAGTATGGTCATACCCGTTATGGAAATAACAACAGCTATGGACATGATACCGCCATTAACCATTTCCAATGGACTCAGGTATATAAGTCAGCTATGATCAGACTCATATTTTATAAACTACTCAGGCAATCAGCCTTAACGCCCCCCCCCCCCCCCCCCCCATACATACCACAGGGTCTAAGACCTTATTTTTTTATGTGCTGAGAAAATAAGTAAAACTGTGATGTTTTGACAAAACAGTTGGAAGCCAGGAAGGATGATCAGTTCAGGTTTTTCTCAGAGCTGATAAGGTATCGTTTGAGCCATCACCATTTTAGAAGAGAAAATTTTATTGGCAAGGTAATTTTGTCTAGCCTGGCTTGACTCTTGCTCTTACCTATTTTTGTTGCTAACAAAGGATTATCTCATTATTTTCTTAAGTTTAGAGATGCTTCCGCAACTGTTTGTAGAGTTTCCAAAGAGTTTCTGTTTTGAGATGCTTTGACATGGTAAAGATGGTTTAACACTATGGGAACTCGGGAAATAATCCTTAGTGTTAATACAGTATTATTACTCTTACCTACCTATCTACGAAAACTCTTTCCAAAGGATTGTCTCATTATTTTCTCAACACCATCAAGTTTTCATATGCTTTGACATGAGTATTTTGACTATTTTTTCATTATTTTCAGAAGGATGTGACATGGCACGAGGATAATTGGGATAACTATGAGAGTAAATTCCTTGCGTTTTCGTAAGAACTACGCTCTCATCACCAGTTTTAAAAGTTCCCTATTGTCATGTGTTCAGTGTTCACTCATTGAAATGTCTCAAACACTCACACAGTTTCGTCTATTTTCATTTCTAAGCATCTGCAGAGTTCTTTTCCACACAGGCATTTATAATGGTTATAATTTATTGATTAATAATTGTAAACTGAGTAATCGAGATTAAAGATGCAATGAAATCACAGTTTATTATCATTGGGTATAGCCATTACAATACTACAAGCTAGAGATTAGAGAATACAAAAGGAAACTAAATCTGCCAGATTTATATAGAATATTTAGTCCAACGCAGAGAATATATTAGCTACCATATACTATCCTCCGTTCCATAAAAGTTGCAACAGTTTGACTTTCACGTTTGCCAACGCGCAACTTTGACTGTAATTATATTTATTTACGTATTAGTAAACATTAAAAAAGTTAATATATTGGAAATTTACATTAATACAAATTTATTAATATTTTATACATAATATTTTTATTATATATATTATTAGAAAATCGTAGTCAAAGTAAGGTGTGTGAATAGTGCAGAAATTACAATGTTGCAACTTTTATGGAACGGAGGAAGTATATACATAGAATATATTGACTATTAAACATGTATATTCTAACAATAATATCCTCTGGTACATGTGTAGATTTCATTAACATTATTCAAACTTGTCAAAGTTTGTATAACAATATGTTAGAATCTTAATGTGGAATACCCTTTAACTGTAGTAATACGGAGTATTTTTTGTTTTTATAGGCTTCATGATGGCAATGGAGGAGACATTTATTTGGCATTCAATGCACATCACTACACTGTTAAAGCTGCATTACCTTCACCACCAAATAACAGACAATGGTACAGAGTGGTGAGTGATTAGCTTCTTATGATTTCATACTGTATGTGTTTACACACACATATGCATGCATTTTGATTTTGGTTCAAATCAAAGGTCTTTCCCACTAAAGATGGGAATGAATGCATTTGATATGATAGTTAATGGCTGTAAATATGCCGATTGATAGAATAAAAATGTGGTGACAATTTGGTAAATAAACTGAATTTTCTAACACTATGCAGAAGTGCGACACACGAATGTAATTGTGCAACATATCGAGTAAAAAGTGCAACCGTTTGCATTTCTCACGCGAAATATTTGAACCACATCTTATATAGACACATTTATGTATGTATTTATATAGGGAAGTCATATGTTTGAAAGGTTGAAGTTAATGAATCCAGTAATGGTGGTGGTGGTGATTGCAGGTGGACACAAACCTTGAGTCTCCTGATGACTGTGTCAGGGATGGAGTTCCAGGCCTTTGTGGAACATATAACGTTGCACCTTACTCTGCAATTCTCCTTGAAGCCAAACGTTAATCATACTCGGGATTTGGAATAAGGGGCTGTTCTATGAGTACTATAGAAATTTGAGATGCAAGAAATCCTACCAAATGGAAGAATCTCACACCGACCAGGTTCTCATTGTGGATACAATAAATACCGACAACCTCTATTTTGTGACCGGTGTTGATGATACAGAAGGCATGAAAACCTATATCCTGAGAGGCTCATTAATGCAGATAGCGTGGCCACTGAACGTTTACCTTAACTATGTGATGCTCTGTATAGTTTTTTATTGCAATTCCTGTGTATGATATGTGATGACGGGAATACCTAAAGTAAATTATCACATAGTATGATTAGACAGTGCTATAAACTAATAAAAGGCATGAGCCATGCCGCCGACCAAGTCATCAGTCTTAGAAGTTTGGGCTGGTTTATAAGAGATCTAAACATGAAGTGTTTTAAATTTTTGCTCATTAATTTGGCTTTTCTAGCGCTATTATTATGTGAACGTGAAAGTTCATAATGCCATATAAAAACATCACATTCTATACGTTTGAACTAAAATAGATTCTCGAGTCTTAAAAACCACAAATAGTAGATATACACGGATTATATGTAGGTGTAATTTCCATTTTTTTGAATTTCGTGTTCATTCTTGAACATGAGTTTTCACATAATTTTCCACTGTTTTTATCTGAGTTGTAAATGTCATTGTTTCCTCTATGTTATTGTTGTTATTGTAAACTTGATAGGAACTTGTCACGTAGTAGTATTATATAAGAATAATACATTGTCAAAATTCATTAGGGTGCTGTTTGGAAACAAAATAACAAGTGAATAATTCTGGTTCGCTTGTCTAATCGAGATCTACCACATTTATTTTGGCCACTTCAACCAAATGGATCTTAATTTTTCTTTTGCAAGCAAATTGATCTCAATTATTTTGGCCACCTCATGTGTATGATTCAAGGTCTATTTAGTTTTATAATACGTAGTACTACAATAAAAAGCTTCTCGTATTATATTATTATTATATACTCCGTCTAATATTGCAATTTGCAATGACTGTTTACTCGTTTTCAGAAACATTCTAGATCCCCGAAGCCTCCATAAATTGTCCATTCATCTATTTGCTAAATTAAATTGTTGGAGTAGAATTGTAGATCAACCTGGTTAACCGTTTTTGTCATTCAATTGAATATTTGGTTTGATTTCTTAGTATCTTAATTCTAAATTAAATATTATCAGAATAGAATTAATTTTATCATCAACCAATCATCTAACTCGTATACTTTTCTAACTCTAAATTTTATGATTAAAGAATTTAACATTTGTTGAATGATTCAGGCCAGGCTGGATCGAGTCAATTAACAAGAATCAACTAAACTCTTAAGTTTGGATAAGAATTCTCTGCTTTGCTTTGGCAGGAAGGTAGGGTGCGTGACTTTGATGGTCATGAGCAATTCAACCTTGACAGCCCCACAACCTCGCCTCCGTTGTTGTCCTTGCCGTTGGATGAGCAAGGCACCTCTACGGCAGAGGATCCAAATCCCTTAAGTTTGAGCGTTTCACTAAACATTCAAATTGAAACCGCATGTCAAACTTAGAATTCCAACTCGAACATTACATTTATATAATCATGCAGGGCCAACCGCAAGAAATTGGGGATCTTGTGCAATAAAATAATACATTACCTTGTAATACAAGTAAAAAAAAATTAATGACATATGCCATGATGCATTTTTATTAATAATAGAACTAATAAAAATAGTCAGAATAACTACACAGTAACAAAATTTAGATGCAAAAACGAGATTTTAATGTTAATTATTGGGGTTATTTTAGTAATCTCAACTGAATATTAAAACACCCAATACTCTAAAATAGATTAAAATAAAGTAGAAATTGTATATTTGAGCTTTGTACAAAAGATAGAAAAAATAATAGGAATCATAAATTATTTTGGGATCGGATCAGGTCTGTTTTTCCCGTTCCAGGCCTAGGATCGACACTGTCCGCTCAATAGTGTTACATGGTCTCACTTCACAGTTTTGGGGATGGAACCGGCCAGTTCGATTCCGATTTCGGTCTCATTGGCCAATTTTTATTTGTAACTATTTTAAGCTTGTAATCGGGTAAAATTAATAAAAGAATATAACAAACTCGGGTCCAGGTACCGGGAACTAGGACGGGACTGACCTGAGTCCACCCCTAGCTAGCGGTAGATCTTTCTTTAGGCCAGGTAGGGCCTAGCCCCCCCCCCCCCCCCCCTCCGGATTTTTTTTAAAAAATAGTTAACACTATATATGTAGTAAAGTGAGGCCTCGTGCTTGAAAAAGAATTCCATTATTGTATTTTTTTAATATCATTTTTATTTGAATCATTGAATTTGCATCATCCAATCAAATGATATGGTTGAAAACTTGAAATAGTAAAAGATGTTTATTCTGAAATTTCAACGACTATCGGTCTTCTAGGTCTTCTATGCTTGAATTCACCTTGACGCTCTCATATTATAGTCATGTTATATTCAAAAGATTTGCTATCCCTTGTGAGACCTGAATGATTTCATTTGAATTTGTTTATAAATTAAGAGATATGCTCAAATTATTGATCGAACGTTATCCTGATTCAAGATTGTGAGTTAGACGGCCGTCCAAATATCCATTTTCATGCTCTAATTAACTCTCGTTCTTCATCTCCAAACTTCATTGAGTTGCTTTTTTCTCTAAAGATTGGTAAAACCTCTGGTAAGAAGTACAAAGACTCATGCAAAACATGATAAATCAAATGTCACCATACATTTACTACTATTGCTACTAGTATTAACATGATTGTGATTTGTGTGTATTAATCTCATTTTTCACGTTAAATTTATTATCTTTTATTAGTAGTAATCATATTATTACTATTATATTTGTGATGATTTTTCATTATCTTTTGTTAGTAGTAATCATATTGTTTCTATTATATTTGTGAGGATTTTTTAAGTATAGTCTAACTTGTTCTTTCAGTGAATGTTTTTTGTGCTCTACTTGGATATAAATTCTCAGATCTATATATATATATATATATATATATATATATATATATATATATATATATATATATATATATATATATATATATATATATATATATATATATATATATATATTAAGTGAACTAAGTGAACCTCCCGCCTAAATCACTTAGGGCATTATTGTAAATTTGTATATAATCTATTAATCGTTATCCGCTCCTCTCTGCCTCAACTCCTGTGTTTCATGTATCTTTTCTGATGTTGCAGAACTTCCTTCATCTTTCAAACCTCCTGGTCCTATGCTGCTCTAAGGAGAGTTCTTCGTTCTACGCTCGAAATTAATTAGATGCATTTTACAGTACACTGTGACACCACACCCGAATGTACTTGAATTTAAAATGCAGTATGTATTTGAATTTTCCTGCAAAGTGGTGGGGACGAGCGTCCTCACAATCTTGTCTCATGTGTCCTGCCTGCTCCCAAGGCCAAGGTTCCGTACATACGTCTTGCAATGAGCCTTGCTGCCCTATTGGAGACGTACATCCCGTAAAGTAGGGGGAAGACATCTCCGGCTGCCAGAGCCCTTGGAGACGTTCGTCATGCAATGGGCCTTGCTGGCCTGTTGGAAACGTACGTCCACTGAAGTAGGGGGAAGACGTCTCCAGCTGCCCAAGCCCTTGGAGACGTACGTCCCCTGAAGTAGGGGGAAAGCATCTCGAGTTGCCAGGTCATTGGAGACGTACGTTCCCTGAAGTAGGGGGAAAGCATCTCCAGTTGCCAGGTCCGTGGAGACGTACGTCCGCTGAAGTAGGGGGAAACATCTCTAGTTGCCTAGGTCCTTGAAGACGTCCATGTTGCCCTTAGCCAACGTTCCTGACGTACGTCTCTTGATGCGCTGTTTGCCTGATTGGTTACCCCATGAGAGGAGGCCGTACGTCGTCACCGCTTACTGCCGCTTTGGTGTAGGAGACGAACGTCGTCACTGCCTTTGACCACTCTGAGGGTATTTGTCCTCAGACTGTTGGGGCTTTTAGGGACGTTCGTCCGGTGATCCTCAGGGGCTAATGGGTCGTTCCTATTTGGGCCAACCGAGTTGGTAAAAATGTTTGGGAGACCCAAGTGCTATGTTGACCCGATAAAATTAAATATAATTAAAACTGTCTGAAAAATATAACTTTCGGGACCAAATATACACTTTGAGACATATTGGGATGACCTCCCACATGGGTGGGGGCCAACCCACGATTTTAGCCACGCAAGACAAGGGTTGGACGAATGGAAGGAGAGGAGGAAGATGGGAGATGTTGGGGTTGAATGGAAAAGCATCTAAGGTACATGAGGTGGGCTTCTCATCACACACTCATTGGGGCAATGAGACAAAAAGGCTATTCCTACTCCCCTCTCTCTCATTTTCGGACAAACAATCTCAAGATAAGGGAAAAGAGCCTTGCAACTATTTCCTCCATAGCCAAGAACAATCTAAGCAAGAAGGATCTCAAAAGAAAAGTTTAAGTTGCTAAAAGTGTAGAAAAGCTTGAGAGACTAAGGAGCTTGACTGATGTGTTCCTAGGCGTCGCCGGAGCTTCGCCGGAGTCCGCTGGAGTTTTGCCGGAGTTCAACCGAGAAAGGGTAGAACTTCTTAAAGCTCATTCGAGGTGAGGATGACTGGCTATATTGCTTATAATTAGTGAGTTAATTTCATAAGATCACCTAAGGTAATTAAATATGTTTTGTATGGATTATTAATGAATAATAATGCCAAAAATGAGAAGACTATGGTTTATACATATGAAAGAGATGATAAATGATATGATTAATAATGCCAATATCATGATATACATAAACATATCAGTAATGCCGTTGATTAATGTGAAGGGGTAGATAGTGAATAACAAATTGCTCTCTGCATTTGTAGACATTGAGCCCATCACCAAATTAATTGTTCTTATAATCTTAGAACATTTGAGTTCATGTATAGTAATGCCGTTGATGCATTTGTAGATAACAAACATATTATTATCTGAATAAAATTTAAGAGAATAGTACATATAGTAAGAGAATAGATATGGAGCTTACATGAACTCAAATGTTCTAAGATTATAAGAACAATTAATTTGGTGATGGGCTCAATGTCTACAAATGCAGAGAGCAATTTGTTATTCACTATCTACCCCTTCACATTATTATACTATGTATCTATCATGATTAAAAAAATGAGAAGACTATGGTTTATGTATGGATTATCATGATTTACTTGTATTAATCTTCAATAATAATGCCAAAAATGAGTTACCCTCGCATGATATACATATTTGGAATACATTATGTATGTTTATGTGTTGTAGGAATAATGACATGATAGTTGGATAGGCCATGCTATCTATTGCCGCTCTAACTGTATAGGTACGCGTACAATGCTTCTCCTTATTTCATGGTCTTTTCATTATTGTTGAATTTATTTCTCAGATTTTAGATGAGTTTTAAATGCATATAAGGTGTTCGATGAAATGTTTATATGAGAAAAAAAAATAGTTTTTGGGTCTTTGCAGCACAATAATATCCTTTTAAGTTTCTTTTAACGTGCCAACAAACCAAAGAAGTCATATGGTGTTTGAGAGAAAGTCTCATAGAGACTATAGTTGAGTTTGGATTCAACTCTGTTTTTATTCCTAAGCATATAAAGAAGGAGCTTGGTGTCAACTTATACAATAAGAGGGTAACTCGGTTAGTTTCTATCAAATCTTCAAATCCTCGGTTATTTTCATTTACTGCTTGTGACTTTGTATGAAATATTCAAAATGCAATTTGTTTAACGTGAAAACAAGCCATAAAGAAGTGCTATGATGTTTCACGTAAGGTCTAATAGAGCCTATAGTTGAGTTGGATTCAACTTTGTTCTTATGCTTGCAGGGGAAAATCATACCATGACAATTACAACACTAATTTTTTGATTGTTGTTCCCAGGGCCCAGACACATCAACAAGCCTCTCTCAAGGGAGATCTCCTTCTACACACAAGAAGCAACAACTCTCCTTATTCTTTTGAAGTACTATGTTATGTTTATCAATCTATCTCTCATCAACAAGCCTCTCTCAAGGGAGATCTCCTTCTACACACAAGAAGCAACAACTCTCCTTATTCTTTTGAAGTACTATGTTATGTTTATCAAATCTATCTCTTGCGTGGTATATATATCTAACATTTCACATGTCTAAGTAAAGCGTTGGAGGATGGCCGGAGATAGGCCAACGCATGGATGGCTTTGGGCAAAGATGGATTCGTTATGGCTGAATCTCGGGTGGTCATGATTTTGAATAGCCAATTGGGCTAACACATGAGATCTCAATTCTAATTATTGACAATTATGTAAAGGTCCATTCTACCTAGCACAATGCATTGAGAGCAGGTAAGTTGCTCCTGCAAAAGATCTAATTCTTCAATTCATATACTTCCACTCAATCCTCTTACTCCGTTTAGAGTCGAACAACTATCCAATATGTATATTTATAGATTAGGATGTACATTTATAAAACCCAATTCGATCATTCTGGTATGACTTTTGGCTTTTCTTACGTTAAAGTTGTATAAAAATAAAAAGCATAACAAACATATTATTATCTGAATAAAATTTAAGAGAATAGTACATATAGTAAGAGAATAGATATGGAGCTTACATGAACTCAAATGTTCTAAGATTATAAGAACAATTAATTTGGTGATGGGCTCAATGTCTACAAATGCAGAGAGCAATTTGTTATTCACTATCTACCCCTTCACATTATTTTATGAACCTTTTTAAATTTGTTTTTGATTTTTCAATTTTACAGTTTAGGCCGACACAGGATGGCAAAAATTATACCTATCAAATGTATGTGCTTCTAAATTTCTTTTTTCATGTTATCAATTTACACTTTCCATCATTTCTAATTGGTAAAAGCCTTAGATTTCTTCTACTTCATGAGCTTAATGTCTTTTAAAGGTTGTGATGTTGTAAATACACCTGAATATATGTCTTACAGGATATGTTGACGTAAAAGAAAAATGCAGTTTTTCCCTTTAATTATTTTCCTCTCTTCATAGGCACAAGTTTTATAGAAGAATGATAACAAGAAGTAGGTGCAATTTTTGTTTAATGTGTTGTTGTTTTTTTGGGGTAAGATTCCGACACCATAACGATAAGATCAAAAGAGAAAACGACACTTCTTTTGATGGTATTGGTGCACTGGAAATGCTCACATTAATTCACCCAAAAATAAATACTACGTAGTTGATTATAATATATTTAAAAGGAAGTCTCAATTAGTTATAAATAGACATTTAGTTATAAATAGATACTCCTTGGAGTATTTGATTATAAATAGAGATTTAGTTCCATAACTTCATTAATAGAGATTTTGAAAGAAGGGAATCAAGCTGCTACTTCATTGAATCTTAATGTCAGATTCTTTTTTTTTGGCCCGAAAGATCACCTGGAGAGGTGAGGTAATTGTCGGGAGCATTTACCAGATTTATTCATATCAATCACATTGTATTTTAGTAAATAGGCAATCATCCCTTGATGTTTTGAAACCAGCGCCTGAAGACCCGGGGTTACCCGGGCCGGTTCCGGGCATCCCCTTCCCCTTTCATGAACCGAGGCCTGGCCGGGCCCAGGCCCGAACCGGAACCGGTCCATCCCTAGACGAAGTGAGAGCAGTGGGCATTGCATTACCTAGGAAAAAATGAGTCACTGCATTGGAGAGGTCATGTGCAATTATATCCCGATAGTTTTGAAAAAAAGCGCCCATTAAATCCATCCGAACCCGTGCTACTGTCCTTGTTTAGAGACCACACCATGTCCCTAATTTCCTGCATATCCGGTATGGATGATAGCAACATATTATCTTGGGTATCTACCACCGGAGTGATGGAGGAGAGGAAAAATTCCATATCCGCTAATTCTGTAGGCTCGTTGCAGTAGAGATCCTGGAAATGCGTTACTGCTGCACCTGCTGTGCTTTTTGGCTCGAGCAGTGTATTCCCTTGGTGGTCTTTAATTGACATGATTTTTCGTTTGCTTTGCTTTTGCCTGACATAATTATGGTTGAATTTGGTATTAGCATCTCCTTCTCCTAGCCACTTTAGGGTGGCTTTCTGTTTCCAGTAGGTCTTTTCTTGGTTCAGTTTTAGGAGGAGTTCTGCCTGTGTTCTAGACCACAAGGATCTGGTTTCATCCGTAGGGTTAGTGATGTAGTTGAGTTCCGCTTGTTGAGCTTGTTCTTCTGCCCCTTTAACTCCGTCAAAAATGTTTCCAAAAGTGGACCTATTCCAACCTTTAAATACCATTTTTGTTGCCTTAAGCTTGTTGTAGAAGGATCTCATTCCACCCGTACTGGAAACTGAGTTCCAAGCCTTGGACACCACCTAAAAAAATAAAGGGTGCGACATCCACATATTTTGAAAGCGGAATGTCTTAGGACCTGAGTTCCGTGAGCTAGCAGTCGTGAGTAGTAAGGGAGTGTGGTCTGATGATGTTCTGCTTAGGTGCCTTTCCAATACAGTGTCAAACCGTGATGTGAACTGTGGATTAGCGAGGAATCTATCTAGTCTTCTCCACAGTCGTCCAGTGGATCGAACCCCTGTCCAGGTATATGTAGGTCCCGTGTAGTTGATAGCCTCTAGATTGCAAAACTCAAGGGAGTCCTTGAAATCATCAATATCACAGAGTTTGGGAACATTTTTCCCTATGTACTCGTCTAGGGAGGCGATGACATTGAAGTCTCCTCCTATAATCCAGGGATGGTCGTTGTTAATTTTCCAAGTGCTTAAATCAGTCCATAATCGCGCTCTCTCGGTCTTGGTGTGTTTACCACATACTGAAGAGTGCCAAAAAGTAAACCCTGAGTCAGTATAAAAAATCCTTGCATGAATGAATTGGTCAAAGATCTGAATCTCATCAACCTTGAACACTTCGTCTTGCCACATTATCCAAATTTTATTGTCCGGTTTAGTAAAAACTATGGAAAATCCCAATGAAGTTTTAAAAGAATCAGCTTGATCCGAAGAAACCATAGGTTCAATGATGGTTACAAAAGAAACCTTCCATTGAAGGATTAGGCTCTGTAGTCTCACCGGTGAAGACTGTAGACCACAGGTATTCCAGTTTAGAAGGATCATAATACCTCTGGTTGGAGCCCATTGGCTTCCTTTTGCTTCTTCGAACGTGTAGTAATAGGACTGGTGTTCGGTTGATAGATTGTTTTGGTGATCCTTTTAGAGGAAGTTTGAATAAGATTACAGTTATCCTTGGATGACAACCGTTTCAATTTCTTACCAATTTTCCGGAGAAATCTAGATGATTGGGGTTGGTAGATAAAGCTTTTTCACCATCTGAAACGTGTCTTTCTTCCAAAATCAAAGTGTACGGGTTTCCAACCTTAAAAAGTAGGTCATCAATAGAGTGGTTGATAGCCATAGGGAGTGGCAGCGGGGAGGGAGGGGAAGGTTCCAGGTTTGGGGCTGAATGCGGGGAGAGGGGAAGTTTCTTGGTTAGAGGATAAGTTCGGAGAGGGAGGTAAGTCGAACAGAATTACCGAGTATGGTGATACCGTAGGTAAGAAAGTTTGTGGTGGATTAGGGAAACGGGTGGAGTATATTTGAGGGGGGGGGGGGGGGGCGTATGTGAGTTGGTCTCTGTAGTGGTAGGGTCAGGGGTTGAATGAAATAGAGTGATAGAAGTGGAATCTTTTGAGGGGGTTGATGGGGAGGGGAGGGGTCTGTCTGTGGAGCGTCAGAGGTTGATGAGAGGATAGAGTTGTCCAGGTTCATCGGTGGGTAAGTTTGTGAAATTTGGGCCTTAGGATCGGAATCTTTTGGAAAAGTGGGGATTATTTGTTTTGGCTTAGAGTGGTGTGAAAGTGTTGGGCATATGTCCTCGTTCGGTTGTGGGGTTGGTTGTGCTGGTTGTGGTGAGGCGATTCGATTTGGTAATCTTGGGTTAACCTCCACTACTAAGGAAGTAGTAGCGATTAGAGGGGGATTAGGAGTGGGAGGGACAAAGGGGATAGGAAATGCAGATGACTTACCTTTGTTACAGGTTTGATGACCCAGTAGATTACACTGAACGCAATATGGGGGGAATTCCTCGTAAGCCACCTCCTGTGTAAAACCTTGAGATCCGTTTTGAATCCAAACCTTGTAAATTCTTTCTGCGGCTATATCCAATTCCACGCATATCCTCGCCTGTGAAGGTTTGGAGATTGACGCAGTGGCAACATCCAAATGGATGGGTTTGCCAATCAGATTTGCAATAGACAGGAGCGCGCTCTTTTCGTGCAAGTGCACCGGAAGACCTTGTAGAACAATCCAGACCGGCACAATAGGGAATTCAATTCTGGGAACAAAATCTGCAGTCCATTTAGTTACACGCATTTTGTGACCAAATACGGACCATGTTCCCCGGAACCAGCAGCAATGGAAGTCTTCGTCGTTCTCAAACATGATTAGAGTATGTTTTAGAGCTAGGTGTCCTAGGAAGAAACGACCTTTGAACCCAATCTTTTGAAAAGCGGTCCTTATAGCATGCAATCTTAATGTCAGATTAAATACTTTCTCTTTAACTATTTTCCATACTTTAATGTTTTTAAACGATTATGACAGAAAGGTAGTCCTTTCATATTAAGGAGGAGCTCAAAATGTTTTAACAATTTTTTGATGGCTTATTATGTGTTGATAGTAAACCTTTCTTTCTGGAACAGAGGCCTGCTTACAATTTTTTTTTTAGGATTATAGTGGAGTATATATTTTATCAAATTGATTTTCCAAAAGTTATTTTAACTTGAAAGTAAACATTTATATAATCTCACTGTGAATGCAAATAATTTGATGCATTTTACATTTTATCATTAATAAAATGTGAGGATTGGTATGTGTGTATAAACAATGCTTACTTTGGGTGTTTAATGAGTTTGTTCCCCTGAACAACTCTCTAAAGGCGTACTTGTTCATCCTTCCATGTTCAATTTACGGCTTCTCATTTCTTGAAAATATCATACGTAGTATTTAAGTGTATGAAACTTTTTTATCTTCTACATTCAACTTCCAAAAGTGTGGTTAGCCTCCACACTTTATCTTATTGAATTAATAAGTTGGAATTTGTAACATCCCAAACAATATCTATATAAGGGGATGCAAGTTTTTGGTAACATCCCAAACAATATCTTTTTTTGGCTAGCTTTCTTCCTCTTTCACCGTTTTTAGCTAGCTTTCTTCCTCTTTCCATTGTCCTCCTTTTCATATGCTTCATTGTTTTATCCAGCTCGGTTTTGTATATGATCCTAACGTAGAACAATCTGAGTTTCTTTCAAAACATACTTCAATACATACCTTCAAGTCACAACAGATATGTCACCTTTGTGCTTTGTCTACTAACTACTTCTTCCAACATAAATATAATACTAATAATCTTAGCCTCTTGACATTCCGGTATGAAGTAAGTATTTTTTAATGTTATCCTTGAGTTCATGTGTTGTGTCGCCATCTAAGTCTGTTGGACAGACTCTGATGGCCCTTATTCCAAAAGAAACCAATGCCACTAAAAGGGAATTTTTAAACAAATTCCTTACAAATTGTTTTACTAATGCATGGGAACACCCCCTTGGGCTATTTGGATTAATTCCCTTCCCGTTACGCACCATTTCATTTACTAGAGCAGTAGAGCTATTAGTACAGGTTTGTTTTAAAGACCATACTTCTATTCATATTAATAGTGGGAATTCCTCTTTTTGCTTCTCTAATTGGAATGGTTCTGGGCCCCTTGTCTAACGGTGGGAAGATATTCCAAAACAATGGAAGGGTATCTCTATAAAGGATGCTTTTATTGAGGGTGAGCTTATTTATGATCTTCAATAGGTATTGTCTACTCATATCACTAATAATATGGTTCCTATTACTTTTAATGAGTCCTCCGGTCATCTTGTTTCAAATATTTTGGTTGCCTCGCCCATTACCTGCAATATACCAACATCCCTCCTATAATATTTGCACCATCTTGTAGAAATATTTCAACCTTAAACATGGTTGTTGGATCAAATCCCTTGTTCATCACTTGAAAATCAATATGGCTTCTAGAGAAATTAAAGATTCAGATATGGATTTTAGAGATTCTACAGGTTCCTACATTGCTCATTGCACAAACATTCTTAATATGGATGACCGTGATATGACCCTCTACAATGCAATTTCTGAACTTTTAAAACTCTCACTGCTTGCTACTGTTGGGTTTGCTAAATAAAATAAATACATACGTAGCTCACTAGTTAATGAAGTAATTGATTTGCTTAGAAAAAATAAATACGTAGCTTTCCTTTTTGTTGTAATGCACAAAGCATTAAAGCTTTGCTTCACCAATTTATAAACAAACAACGTAGCAACCCACGTACAAAGGAAGTTAAAACCCATGACAAATGACCCACTCACCCACTACATTCATGCATGCATACCCAAGTTATTTACATGCATGTAAATAACTTAATTGACCAACTTAACTAATTGACCCAAATTAGACTGACACTAATGTAACAGCACATATACATATCAGTACCGCTACAACACATGCACAGTGCCATACGACGCACACTACTTGGCATGACTCATCCCGTCGTGCATTAACACTCTAGTCTAAAATGAATCAATGACTCAAAATAAAATAAATTAAACATGATGAAATAATAAACAACAATGTTAACTCCAACAATCACCCCCTTAACCTTGTTGTCTTTTATTTTGAACTCCTCGCGGACCATCACAGCAGTGTCGGCTCGCCGTCGTCGATCGCGGCGGCGAAATGTGCCTGCTCCTTCCTTGGTGTCATGCAATCCTTGGAGAAATGCACATACTCTTGACAATTATAGCATTGAACCTTACGGATGTCGAACATACTCTTCTTCTTTCTGGTGTGGCCACGGTAACGAGAAAGCCACTCCTCTTCTGTGAGGAGCAAGCGGTCTCCACCGCCATGGTCGTTGTTGTCGACGTCCGCATCACTCCTATCCTCCGCCGTTTTGAGCCTTCCCATAAGCTCCTCCATGGACATGGATTTAAGATCGAGAAGTTGCTGAATTGCAATAGCTACCTGGGTGTACTTGGATGGCACGATGCGGAGTAATTTCTTCATGACCTTCACCTCCTCGAGGGTCTCACCGAGGGTGCGAACCTTGTTGGCGAGCCCGTTCATGCACATGGCGAGCTCGTCGATCGTCTCGCCGCCCCGCATGCGGACGACATCAAATTCCTTGAGTAGAGTTTGTGCCTTGGCCTCACGGACACGCTCATCGCCCACACACATGGATTTGATGGCGTCCCATGCCTCCTTCGCCTTCACGGCAAACATGTAGTGCATCTCCGGTGGTACGGCTCGCAGAATTGCCACAAGTGCCACCCTATCCTCGGTGAAGCTCCCGCCACCCTCGATGGTGTCCCACACACTTTGGGCCTCCATGTTCACCTTCATGATGAGTGCCCACTCGAAGTAGTTCGTCGCCGTCAATGTCGGGTAGACGACGGTGCTGCTGGCCTGGTGGACAATGCGCTGCTGCACCACCACCTCGCGGCCGCCTCGCCGCGTTGGACTCCGCACACGTCGTACCAACAAGCGTGACAGAGTGCACGAACCTTCGCCTACCATGGCTCTGATACCAAATGTTGGGTTTGCTAATTAAAATAAATACATACGTAGCTCACTAGTTAATGAAGTAATTGAATTGCTTAGAACAAATAAATACGTATCTTTCCTTTTTGTTGTAATGCACAAAGCATTAAAGCTTTGCTTCACCAATTTATAAACAAACAACGTAGCAACCCACGTACAAAGGAAGTTAAAACCCATGACAAATGACCCACTCACCCACTACATTCATGCATGCATACACAAGTTATTTACATGCATGTAAATAACTTAATTGACCAACTTAACTAATTGACCCAAATTAGACTGACACTAATGTAACGACACATACGCATATCAGTATCGCTACAACACATGCACTTTGCCATGCGACGCACACTACTTGACATGACTCATCCCGCTGTGCATTAACACTCTAGTCTAAAATGAATCAATGACTCAAAATAAAATAAATTAAACATGATGAAAGAATAAACAACAAGGTTAACTCCAACAACTACATATTCCCAGGTTATCAATTTATCATTGAAAATGAAAGTTTAGAGGTTGAACTTGCGATCCAAGGCCCACACACATCACTGGAGACATTGGTAGATAATCAAGCAAATTATGTAATGCTTTGAAACCAATTACATTCAATAACGGTTTAACCATTCTTTGCCAAGGCCAAATTGCACATTTGTTTTTATTATTGTTGATGTCAAAGGTTCCATATTATGCAGTTCCATAATAATTTGGTGTAGCATTATATTATGTGTATACTCGATTGATAATGTTTATAAATGTGTTATTGGTACTTCTAAAGGTGGACGTTTTCAAGTATACATACAGTTTGGATAGCAAAGTGAGTTTCTGGATGTTAAACTGGATATTGACTAAAACTCATACACATAATCTGTATGATATGTGTTTCTTCTTTATATCAGCTCACATGTACTACCTCCGTCCCGTTGGAAGGTTCCCATAGCAAAACGGCACAGTTATTTAGGCAATAATTAAATAAAGTACTTCGAGTATATTTTGAGAAATAATTTTAATAGGTATATATTATAATGTAGTTAGTATTGATAACTGTGATGTTATAAATGTATAATTTTTAATATTTAATGATTAATTTGTCACTTAAGATTGTTAATTGTTTCCTAAAATGGAAATGAGAACCTTCTAACGGAACGTCCAAAAAAGAAAAGCGTGAACCTTCTAATGGGACGGAGGAAGTAACTTTTAGTCCCTCAAACTACGGAGTATTAAAATTACTTTTCAAATGATAGAAATGCTCTTGAAATGCATAACATGAATCTAATGTGAGATTCTGTGTTTATTATAACAGGATAAATGACAAAAAAGGCCAAAAAGCAATTTTGTAGCACCAAAATTGAAAAAATTAAGAGTTCTACACGAGAAGTGACTTAATTGCCATAGGAGTTCACAACAAAGTAGAAATAATTCTGTAATATACGAGTATCATCTCTTTGAGGTGTGTATGAAGACTACGAACAAATCTATATTTACCAATGAATTGTGTATAACATTTTTGTTTTGTTTTTTAAAGAACATGTTGGTGTTCTTTGTGCTATGGTCTATTTACCAAACAACTTAGTGATAACAATAAGAGATACAATGCAATATCTGGCATGCTTTCTTTTTTGCTTCTCTCTAAAGCTTTCTTTACACATAAATGAAACAGAAGAGAGCTTTATTTGAAACGAGTCATTTACAAGTTGTTTCTTTGAATGTACAAGTTGTTTTATCTTTAAAAAATCTAATTTTTTATCTTATTTTTAATAATGTCAAGACACTTTATAGTTAGTCTATTATCCCTTGCAATGCACGAGTTAAAGACTAGTATTCTTGTAAACACTCCGTACATTTTTTAAAATTTTTACATTTCATGCAATTATAGTTCTATTTATTATACATTTGAATTTTTTTAAATGAAATCCTATATCCAAATATTTTCATTCTTTCCATCTAATTGATGAAGAGGTGACACAATTTTCTTCTAAAAGATAGCTATCGATTACTTCAACATATTATTGCTTTGCCATATTTATCAATTTCATCTTTCATCTTCTTCACTTGGTCTTCCAATTTCTAAAATTTGTTGGAAATGGAGGTCGTCCCGAGTAAATCAAATACGTGTAAGAAGGAATCCGTCCCACATGAAAACGGCTAACGAAAGCGTGTCCAGCTGTAACTCGATCACGCCATCCAGTTGTGACTCAATCACCGATTCCTTATCGCTGTCAAACTCTCTGTTCACAACCGACTCCAGATTGAAATTGCGAATTTCCCTCGCTCGGCGCATCTATATATATATTCAGTCCTCGTGTTTACCGATCATTGAATATCTTATATCTATTTCTCGAATCATCACTTCTCTCTTATATTTTTATACATTTCAATTCAATTTATTTCTATAAGATAAGATGGCTCAATTCGGAGTGTTTTTGGTGATGGTATTGGCCTTGTTCTTGGTTGGATCTGGTACAGCTCAATCTCCTTTAGCCGCTCCAGCTCAATCCCCGGGAAGATCTGTAGTTCGACCGTCACCACCACAGGCGACAGTTTCCGCACCGGTACCGGCACCGGCGAGATCTGTAGTTCCCACCGTCGCACCATCTCTGGCTCCTGCTCTAGCTCCTTCTGCTGTTTCACCGGTCGCTTCTCCCCTGGCTTCCCCTCCCGCCAGTTCTCCAACTGCGTCTCCCCCTGTTTCCGGCGCTAATCCGCCATTCAACGCGCAGTCTCCTGCTGGTGCTGCTGCTAACTCTGCTTCCAGAGCTTCCGGATCGAACAAAGTCGCCCTCGCTGGATCTGCAGGAGTAGCTTTGTTTGCTGCTGCTTCTTTGCTGTTTTAAGTTCTGTATAACTTCTTTTCCGATTCTCTCGCGTTGATTATTTTGCAGTATTTGTACTTATTTTCGTTTTTTTGGAACTTACTCTTCGTAGTTTGGATGATCAGAGTTAGGAGTGGACAAAATAGGTAGCATATAGGCCATAAATTCGTCGTTCACATGTGATTATACCTATATCTCCAGTGTTGATTGTTGTTCTCACAGTCGGTTGTGATTCTTTTATTGATATATGATTCTCTTTGTTAACTACATCTCCGGTGTTGATTAATGAGCGTGTTTGCCAATTAGCGGTTACCTGTTAGCGGTTACCTGTTAGCAGATTGTGTTAGGGCTCGGTAGCCGGGTTTGACTAGCAGATTCATTTAGGGGTTATAGAATGATGTTAAGAAATTAGCCATAATAGGACTTAAACATGCTAAAAAATTCATATTAGGACTTACCAAGTTTTCTCTCGTTGATAGGACTTATACGGTCGTATCTACTTTAGGAAATATCCTAAATACCCCTGTTCGAAGTTCGCTTGAGATTGTTTACACGCACGTAAAATTTACCGGCCTTTTTCGATTATTCAGTTTCAAGCGGTTAAGGAGTTTCCGTTTACTTGTTGGTTGAGTAGTTTCCTTATCCGAGTAGTTTCCTTATCCGAGTAGTTTCCTTGTTCGTCAATTCTGCATCTTTTTCCTGCATTCGTCAATTCTGAGTACGAGGTCATTGCTGCCTGTGTTTCGTTCTTTGCAGGGTATGTTTACTTCAAATTTAAAGCTTTCATAATACTGGCCGTGATTCTGTTTTCGTTCGTCAATTCTTCTTCAATTTTCGTTCGTAAAATTTAAAGCATTCTTTTTCCTGCATTCGTCAATCCTTCTGTTTTTTCCTTCCAGCTCTGTTTTTTTCTTCAATTTCATATTATCGATCCTTTCATCATATGATCGCTTTCAAATTCGTTATAATCAACAATTTATTTCGTATGTCGTTGTACTCTGTTTTATTTCATTAAATTTCATCCGCTAGTTTAGATATCAGTTTGTATCTACAATTTATTTTGTTTTTGTTAAATTCTCTATTCGTCTACCTAAATTATGCCCTTCGAACTGTCATTTAGTTTGTTCGAACTGTCATGTATATGCATTTTTTTATTACTCCTTTTTATATTCTGTAATTGTATATAATTGGTACACATTCTTATAAACTGTCATATTGTTAACACAACTGTCATAATTTTGTCCAAACTGTCATTTAGTTTGTGCTACGTTCCTACCTGTATATGCATTTTTTGATTTCGCCTTTTTATGTTCTGTCATTCAATGGTATACATCCTTATAAACTGTCATATTGTTAACAAAATTGTCATTATTTTGTCCGAAATGTCTTTTTTCATACTGAAATATTTCTTTTGCTGCATTTTTTTAGGAATCTTTTTACCACAATGGATCCTATTTTATTTGTTATGGTCAAGATTGACGGTTTTTGGGATTCTAACAATGTGTTCAACAATGTCCACACATGTGACCTTCATGTTAACTATAATGTTCAATATGCTTCTTTTATTAACTCTTTGAGTGACATCCTTTCTCAGTACAAAGTTAATCATAATTTCAGGTTTTCTTATATGCGAGATGGATTTCCTCCTCCTGTTACTATAAATGATCAATCTACCTTAACATTTTATCTTTATATCAAGTCTCTTCAACCAGATTTTTCATTGTATCCACTTTGTGTTGAGTTTTATCCTGTTTCATCTTCTCCTGCATTTTCTATTGATGTTGGACCATCTGCTTCTCCTTGGTCTGAAAATGTTGTCATTTCTTCACAACAACATACCCCTTATGATGAGAATGTTGTTGTTTCTTCTTCCCATGCTTCACGACAACATACCACTTATGAGAATGTTGTTGTTTCTTCTGCCCAACAACATTCCTCCTCACCTACACTTTCTTTTGATGATGGCCCACCATTTGGTCAGATGATATGTCAGATGGCCTTTTAACTAAATCATCTGACTCATTCTCATTTCTCCAAAATTTTGAAATCATCACACAGTCCCATCCTACTTGTCTTCTTCTCCATGCTATTTACAAAAATAAAAAAGAACTTATCCACCATATGAAGATGTATGCTATCACAAACCACTTCCAATACAGAACTAAGACATCGAAGAAAATATGTTTGCATGTTATTTGCTTAGATCCAAAATGTTATTGGAGTGTTCGAGCTGTAAAATTACATGGCGTAACAATGTTTCAAATCAGAAGGTAACTTCAATTTTCCTTCTTTAATTCACTTCATTGTAAATTCTGTTTTATAAGAATGTCATGTTGTGTTGCCATTCTTATACAGGACTGTCAACTTCATATTATGTATTTGTATACTAATGTCATTTTTCTTTTCAGATTCCGGCCAGTTCACACATGCTCTATTGATTACAGACAAGGCAAACACAGACAGACATCTGCTAGTGTGATAGCAAATATTATTGCACACAAATACCTTGATGCTTCCAATAAACCATACCCCCAAAGCAAATTCGTGAGGACATGAGTATGCAGTATGGAATTTCCATGTCATACAACAAAGCTTGGAAAGCACAGAAGAAAGCAATGCAGCTGCAATTTGGTTTTGATCTTGAATCCTATCAGCTTTTGCCTTCAATGGCTTATGTGCTTGAGAAAACAAATCCTGACTCTATGTTTAATCTAGTCACAGGGAAGGATGATGCATTTTCTACCTTTTTTATGTCATTCAAACCATGGATAGAAGCTTGGTCCTACTGCAGACCTGTTCTTATATTGGATGGTTCTTTCATGAAGGCTTACTATAAAGGCACTCTCCTTACAGCTTGTTGCCAAGATGCCAATGATCACATAGTTCCTATTGCATTTGGTATTTGTGGTTCTGAAACTAAAGCTTCTTGGAAATGGTTCTTATCCAAAGTTTGTCAATCAATAAAGTACAGACATGACCTGTACGTAGTATCTGATAGGCATAAAGGGCTTATCAAGGCCGTTTCTGAACTCTTGCCACATGCTAGCCACGATTTTTGTGTTGCTCATCTTGGTCGTAACATAACATCAAAATTCAGAAGATCTGCAGCTGGTTTGGGATGGAAGTTCAAAGCTGCCTATATGGCAGCAACTATGAAAGAATATGATGACTACTTATCCATGTTGGATTCTGAAGACACCAGGATAAGGACTTGGCTAGACAAATTAGGTGCTAACACATGGTCAAAAGTAATGTCTGGCCCAAAGAGATATAATATTATGACATCAAATTGTGCTGAGTCTATGAACAAAGTCAATGTCTGTGCTAGAGAGTATTCTGTGTCTAAACTTGTTGATTTCTTGCGTGAAAGGATGCAGCAATGGTTCACAGAGAGGAAAGATAAAGCTGAGAAAACAAGTACTATACTCACAAAGAAATGTGAGAAACGCCTGGTAGCTTTGCAAGCTGAATCCACACGTATGAAGGTATGTCAAAGCTTATTTTTTGACTTTGAATACCATTAGCCCATTTTCATTTTTTCATCTCCTTTTATAATTCCACTTTGTTTGTTAATATGTCATTTTGTCTTTATAATTTTGTCATTTTTGTGTACTTCATATTCAAATAGTCTTACTAGCGTTTTTATTTATCATTTCTCTTCTACTTAATATTCATATATAAGTTGACATTTTACATACTTCATAGCCACATATTACTGCTATATTCTTTTGCTAATTCTCTTTTTTATCTACTTTCATATTCTTATTTTTTTTATTTCACAGGTTAAACCATCATGTGCATATGAATTTGAAGTTGTTGACAGTAGATGCAAGTCCTTTGTGGTAAACCTCAACTCTAGAAGTTGTACATGCGGCCACTTTCAATTAGATCAATTTGTGTGTGTTCATGCTGTGGCTGCAATCGGTATACGCCCACACCTTTCATGTTATACGTACATATCTCCATATTACACAAGAGATGCTTGGCTTGCTACATGGTCTGGTATCATGCATCCTATTGCTGATCCTGACAGTTGGTCAATTCCTGCTACTATTCAAAACCAGAGATGCAAGCCACCAAGTTGTTTGAAGGGTCCTCCTGGCCGCCCTAAGAAATGCAGGATTCCATCCATCGGAGAATATAGAGGTTCAAAACGTCAAAAATGTTCTAGATGCCATGTGCTTGGGCATAATAAAAAAACTTGTAGAAATCCAATTCCAATTAATACCCAGTGATGTAGATTTGTCCACTCATTTTATGTTGTCTTCTGTTTTTTTTGTACTTTTAACAATTCTACTATGTGGTTTGGACTTGGTTATCATTTCGTTGAACGTTTAAGGTTTTGTGCTTTAGCCATTCTTGGCATTTAAGTGTTTATGACTTGTGCTTTATCCAAATGTTTTATCCCAAATGTCATCTCAATAATGTAATGTCATTTTGTTTATGTATAAATGACATATGTGACATTTGATGGCATTTTGTATTCCACAAAATGTCATGTTACTTGTCAATTTGTTGTCATTTATTTTCTACATGTAAATGACATTCAATCCTAGTATCCATCTACATGTTACTATAAAAAATGCTCTAGATAAACTTGCCAAGGGGACGTACGTCCCTTTAACAGATAGATTTTTTGAACGTAATTTAATAAAATGCATTGTCACAATGCATTGTCATAAAACATATTCCATCCATTGGAGAATATAGAGGTTCAAAACGTCAAAAATGTTCTAGATGCCATGTGCTTGGGCATAATAAGAAAACTTGTAGAAATCCAATTCCAATTAATACCCAGTGATGTAGATTTGCCCACTCATTTTATGTTGTCTTATGTTTTTTGTACTTTTAACAATTCTACTATGTGGTTTGGACTTGGTTATCATTTCCTTGAACGTTTAAGGTTTTGTGCTTTAGCCATTCTTGGCATTTAAGTGTTTATGACTTGTGCTTTAACCAAATGTTTTATCCCAAATGTCATCTCAATAATATAATGTCATTTTGTTTATGCATAAATGACATATGTGACATTTGATGGCATTTTGTATTCCACAAAATGTCATGTTACTTGTCAATTTGTTGTCATTTATTTACTACATGTAAATGACATTCAATCCTAGTATCCATCTACATGTTACTATAAAAAAATGCTCTAGATAAACTGGGCAAGGGGACGTACGTCCCTCTAACAGATAGATTTCAAAGTTGATGTCATTTTGTTTTCTAAAAACTGTCATCCAAATGTCATTTATCATGGATTTTCTTCATGTAAAAATCCGTGCTTACATAAATATAAGTACCCTGTGTAATGCATTAACATAAAGTCATCTTTAATGTAAAAATCAAACAGATTTTTTGAACATAATTCAATAAAATGCATTGTCACAATGCATTGTCATAAAGCATATTTCATACATTCTAAACACAATGAAAGTTGCTTTAACAAAGTTTTTCAAAACGAATGTACTAGATGTCTAGATGTACTGACATGATATTAAAAGTACTAGTAAATATAACAGTCTTCCAAAACAAACATAATTGTTTCATCCTACAATCCCATTTCTTTATAGCTTCATTTCATTCTCTCTCACCCTGCCTCCTCTTGCTATATAGGACCAGTTCAGTTGCCATTTTTTTCCCTAAACAAAGGTATTGCTTCAGGATATATGCCATCCATGTCCATCCCCACCATTAGAAATTCAGCCATCTTGAGCATGAACATTCCACAATTTCCCCTGATGCATAACACCAAAAATTAAAAGAAATATTTTTTAAAATAAAAAAGTACACTATTATACAATCTGATTAAGCAAATTTATATCCTCTTACCCATCATCTTGCTGTGGACATCCTTCTACAGGCTCAACTTCCAAAACCTTTCACCCATAGGATCCTCACCCATCTGTTCGTACACTTTGTGATAGTCCATTATTTTGGGCAAGAGGACTGTTATGCATGCAACATAGGACCTGATATCCCTTAGTGAATCACCTCTTCTAGCATTGGAGTTGTACACTCTTACCTTTCTTTGCTTGATATCTAGTACTACCAAAACCCAATGGTTGCCAGTATTCAGAGGGAAGTACACGAAGTCTGCTTTGCTCCAGTGTAGGCTATAGTTGTTCGCAGCTATTATGTCACGAATAATATTTTCTTCTTGTGCTGACTTGTGGTATGTATAGTGCCCCTTTGATATAGTGTCAAGCTCCCGCTTCAGTATTTGCAAGAAAAAAGGCCCAGTTGTGGTGTAGTTTTGTGGCAGTTTGTAATGCACCCGTTTCATGCCCAAATAGTACATTACTACCTCAACATGCTGTAAAAAATAAAACACACATTTAACAATTACAAACTAATTCAACTGATTTTTAATGACATTCTATACAAACAAACATACATATAAATGTACACTTGGGAGTTAGACTGACAAAACTATAACATTTTTGAATTTACCTTGTCAGTGATCCATTCATGATTCGTAAACATGTCATATAACCATGTTTTTGATTCAACTTTCATAGTGTCTAGCAAGAACGGTTTGTGAACCATTTTTTCTTCTTCCACTTTGTACCTTCTGCCATTTTTGTTTTTTTGAAAATTCTTCAACAATCCAACTTGGAGGTATGCTCTCACCCTCTCTATTTCATGATCTGGTGGGCTCTCTGTTGGATCTTCTGTGAAAGGTCCAACTATTTCCTTCAGTGGAGGCAAAAATTCATTGTCAGCTCTTTTCTTACCCTTTTCTCTCTTCCTCCTCTTTGGCGAATGCTCAGATGGAGTGTACTTCACTGGTGACCTAGCAAAACGCTTTTGTTTGGGAAGATCCTCTTGTTCCTGTGGCATTTCCATAATATATATTATTTATTATACTTTTCTATATTTATTGAAAATGTATTAATACACTTAATGTCATACTAAAAAATAATCATAAAAATATAAGCATTATAATCAATTTGTAAAATATTTTGTCATTCAAGTCAAGACAATATTACATAAAATGTTTTGAGATTCATAAAAATCATATATACAATGGTGATATGTACTACAGAAGTCACCAATTTGTCAGTTTCATAACTTCACATAAACTGTAGTATCCTCTGTTCCATAAAAGTTGCAACAGTTTGACTTTCACGTTTGCCAACGCGCAACTTTGACTGTAATTATATTTATTTACGTATTAGTAAACATTAAAAAAGTTAATATATTGGAAATTTACATTAATACAAATTTATTAATATTTTACACATAATATTTTTATTATATATATTATTAGAAAATCGTAGTAAAAGTAAGGTGTGTGAATAGTGCAGAAATTACAATGTTGCAACTTTTATGGAACGGAGGAAGTATATCACATAACTTTACTAATTTGTCACTAATACTTCGAATGTCACTTTTATGTCAGTTTCATACCTTCAAAATGCTACTTGAATGTCATTTTTTTTTAGTTACCTGATTAGGCTTCACTATGATTGCTGTACATGTATTGGAAGAATAGCTCTCAAAAACCTTTTTGGCCACTTCATCTGCAGTTTTGCAAATCTCTTTGACAAATTGACTATTGTCCTGTGACCCCATCCCCCAACAAGATTCAGCAGTTTTGTCCATCTCTTGAGACTGACTCAATATGTTAAACGTAGGCATGTCACAAACTACATCTTCATTGTGCTCGGTCTCTACAACATCTTTATCTAGAAAAACATCCTCATTTTTTGCACCACCATCCCCAATATGTAAAATATCATCCTCAGTCTGTGCAGCAATGTACTCAGTCTCCTCTTGCACATGAATGTCAGCAGTATCATCATCCTTTAGCCTAGGTTCCTCATCATTCTCGTAATCTTGCCCAGTCATGTCATCATCTTCTTTTTCATTAACATTTTCTTCTTTTTCTGGACTTTCATTCTTTTCAACTTTCTCTGTTCTTTCTCTTGTGTCCTCATCTTCACCTTTATCACTGCCTTGTGACATCTGTTTGACAATAAGTAGAACTTCTTTTAAAAGATCTTCCTGCTTTTTCTGAGTTTGCTTAATGTTTTTCATTTCTGCCACTAGTCTGGCAGTCTCCTTAGCTTGTTTCCTCATGCTTTTTTGCATACTGTTACTATGTTTGCTCATAAACATAATATATTTCTCTGCTTTTCTTCCACTATCACTTGAATCATCTTCTTCATCCTCACTCTCAGTGCCTTCATCACTCTGTGTTTCCTCATCACTTTCGAATTCCATCTCAATCTTCTTTCTTCTTTTAGAAGTTCCCTCGCCAGATTTACCTTTTCCCTTCATTACTTTTCTTGTTTTCCTTTTCATGCTTCTGGTCTGTATTGCCTTTTTTTGCCTTTTTCTGCAATAGCTTTCATCTTTTCAGCATCTAGCCTCCCCACATTTGGAATAACAATGTCCATTCCATGGCCACCTCTGTCATTGTTTCCTCCAATCATGGCAATCTCTTCTTCTGTTGGTACGATCTGTGTCAACTCAAACTAAACAAGTACACTTTGTTAGTAAAAAAATTGTAATCTTATAATCTAGATATATTTAGACTATTAAAACTAATACCTTGTCATTCTTGAATATTATTTGGGAAAGCACCTCCAGTGTAGGTTGTTTCTTGAATTCCCACTTCAGTGTCCTTGGTAAGATGTTTTCTCTACCCTTTATTAGGTTGCACAAACCAGCTTTTGCAAGTCCTGGGAATGTCTCAAATGCCCACCATTGTAAAGCCACCATGTACCCACGGAATGTAACTCTGTCCCCTTTGCCTTTATCTAATGCCTCACAACTTTGTTTTATTTTGTCAACCAACTCGTTCCAAACATCATCACCCCATGGGTAAGCATTGAATGCATCCAAATCGTTTACCAGGTTTATGTAGTATGCTTTCATAGGCCTGGCAGTTTGATTCCCAAACAAACAATGGGACAATATGTGTAGTAGAGCCAGCTTCACTCCATCCTTTGTCATTCTTCCTTCATCAGTGCTCTCATAACTCTTCAATGCATTTTGGATATCTGCACGGGACACTGTAGCCTTGTTCCCAAAATATCTTCTCCATATATCTCTCTCAGGCTCCTCTGAAATATTTGGCTTCAGACTCCCAAATTTTAAACCACACATTGTTGCCATATCAGCCTTTTGAAAACTGATTACACTGTTTTGAATATGAAATCTGATGACACTGTCATCTGCATTTCCATTAACTTCAGTGACATAGTTTCCAACAAATCCTAACAGTAGTTGTCCACTATTCCAAGACATATCTTCATTTTTTAACATCCAACCAAATATGGTGTTACTGAAATCAGTCAGTTCCTCAGTGCTAAGACATGTCCTTATTCTTTTAAGAACTTCAGCAACATTGCAGTAAGAATTGACACGCAAGTTTTCCAAGTCCACTAACACTGACTTCTTAAAAGCTCTTGTTATTGTCTGTCAAGTTCACACAAATATAAGCATTATAATCAATTTGTAAAATAGTTTGTCATTCAAGTCAAGATATTCATAAATAACATGGTAATATTAACTACTTAAGTCATTAGTTTGCCAGTTTCATACTTTCCCATAAATTGTGATAATTCTTTCAATTTCACTTTTCATTCAGAATGCCACCATATTCTTCTCTATTTTGCATTATGTTGTTTTATAACAACATGACACACTAAAACTCACTAAACTATCATTTATGTGTCAGACTTTCAATTGCCAATTCAATGTTGTGTTAATTTCCGTTCAATCTAAGACATATTCATAAAATGTCACTATTTCAAGCAAACTGTCATCACAGTAATGATACATACTTACAACCCCACTAAATAACCACATATTAGTGGAATGTCACTTTTCATACAAAATGCCACCATATACTTCTTTATTTTGCACTATTTTGTTGTATAACAACATCACAAACTAAAAATGATCTGCTAAATTCTCACTAAACTGTCATTTATGTGTCATACTTTCAATTGCCAATTCAATGTTGTGTTAATTTCTGTTCAATCTAAGACATATTCATAAAATGTCACTATTTCAAGCAAACTGTCATCACAGTAATGATACATACTTACAACCCCACTAAATAACCACATATTAGTGGAATGTCACTTTTCATACAAAATGCCACCATATACTTCTTTATTTTGCACTATTTTGTTGTATAACAACATCACAAACTAAAAATGATCTGCTAAATTCTCAATAAACTGTCATTTATGTGTCAGACTTTCAATTGCCAATTCAATGTTGTGTTAATTTCTGTTCAATCTAAGACATATTCATAAAATGTCACTATTTCAAGCAAACTGTCATCACAGTAATGATACATACTTACAACCCCACTAAATAACCACATATTAGTGGAATGTCACTTTTCATACAAAATGCCACCATATACTTCTTTATTTTGCACTATTTTGTTGTATAACAACATCACAAACTAAAAATGATCTACTAAATTCTCACTAAACTGTCATTTATGTGTCAGACTTTCAATTGCCAATTCAATGTTGTGTTAATTTCCGTTCAATCTAAGACATATTCATAAAATGTCACTATTTCAAACAAACTGTCATCACAGTAATGATACATACTTACGACCCCACTAAATAACCACATATTATTGGAATGTCACTTTTCATACAAAATGCCACCATATACTTCTTTATTTTGCACTATTTTGTTGTATAACAACATCACAATCTAAAAATGATCTACTAAATTCTCACTAAACTGTCATTTATGCGTCACATTCTGAAGTTCTAATTCAAACAAACGCATATTCATAAAGTATAACTAATTCACGCAAAATGTAACCATAGTCTTCATACACACTTAAAATGCCACCATATAACAACATGATGCAATGAAATGTTTTTACATTCAAACGATTTAAACTTTCTAAACTCCTTTAACTGTCAAACTTTTGTCAATTTCAGACATTCCTCTACTCAACGAAATTAGTACTTACTATTTCGGAATTGATTCTGACGGAAACTTTGTTTGACAAATCCATAGCTCTGTCCATCAACTCTACTCAACGATTCTACTCTCCTCAAATTTGAGCGTCGTCTAAGACGAAAGTTTACTACCTCTGTGCTTTGAAGTTTTGAATCGAAGTGCACTTTTGATACTCGTAGAATGACTGGTCTCTTCAATCGCAGCTCTCAACCGTTCCGATACATGTTCATTTAATTTTGAATCTCTTTTTCGGCTGCCATGATCATAATGGATGCTTGGAAACCGGGAATAGCCGGGGGAAAGAATTAACCGTCAAATAAGGGAAGAGTACGTGTGTATCGTTTAATGAGGTCATTTTTGGCAATTCAGCGCATATTTGGTCCTATGCGAGTCGGGGGAAAAGTGGATGTCCTATTTTTGAAATTTTGATAAGTAATAGTCCTATTTTGTAAAATTTCTCAATGATGTTTGGTAAATTGATTGTAGCAGTTAGCAGGGCGAATTTTTTTGCTAGTGTAGCGAGGCGAAATTTTTCACCAGTATAAGGCTTTGCAGCTATTTTAATTAAAAAAATCATTAATACATTTAAATCTATATATTACATTCTAATTTTAGCAAATCAAAGGAAAATGATATAAAAATATATATATATATATAATATTTTATTTAAATATAAAGAGTTTATAAGGTACACATTCACTCAGGGGCAGTCATATGGGGAGTTGGCCAAGGCAAATGTCTTGGGCCTCATATTTTAGTGGGGTCTCAAAAAAATTATTTATAGTATAAATTATCTATTTTAATTTTAGTAGTTTGGAAGCAAAGAAATCATGTTTTTGATATATTGGTTGCCCAAAGATAGATAAAGTGATTTTAACTTTAAATAAATGGCAGGCTCGTAGCAACTACTCCAACTAGCCACCATATTAATGAATTATTGAAGTAATGTTTAATTAGTTTGATGATCGTAGTTATTTAGTTATTTTATATTTTCAGTGATTATTACCGAGTATTGTATTTATGAACTTTAGCTTTTTGTTGACTGCTATATTTTTTTTATTTTTGTAAGTACGTTACTGGGGAAAATTTAGAAGTATGGTCTCTTATCAAATTTAATAAAGTTTGTGTGACTTTAAATCAATCTTACTTTGTTCTTACTTTATAATCAATTCAATATCAATTTTTTTTGGGAATAAGGCTTGGATGTTGTTGTTGATGACTATATTGCCAAAAAAGAGTTAACTATATTCTAAAATTAAAATGAGAATGAGAACTTTTTAAATGAAACTTCCAAAAGAGACAAATGATAATCTTTACTTGGGGCGGAGAAAGTGTAAATTTTGGTCCATTTTATGTATGTTTACATTTAAATTTTGATGTTCACTACTCTTTGAATATGCTTTTTTTCTTTTATTGTGTATTTTTATTCAATTTACCTTTTTTTTGTCTTTTGTGTTGCAAAAATCACATTAATATAATATGTCAATATCAAGTGTTTTTCGCTTGGGGCCTCCAGAGTTCTAAAGACGC
Organism: Cuscuta europaea; assembly: GCA_945859875.1. NCBI lineage: Eukaryota > Viridiplantae > Streptophyta > Magnoliopsida > Solanales > Convolvulaceae > Cuscuta > Cuscuta europaea. The sequence continues at coordinate 4,833,985 of CAMAPE010000077.1, read as the reverse complement.
CTCTGCATTCACTAATACTTTTAAAATAACTTCAACATTGTTTAACTACATGAGTCTTATACAAATAAAGAATTGATTTTTGAATTACAATTTTTGTCTACTCTGGAGGGTGTATATTATATTGCTAATTCATATATAAATAGGGGTGAGATCACATACAAACTATGCTTAACTTACTAACATACAAACTCAATAATATGCAACACTTTGAACTTCAATATGCAGTACAAATAATGTAAAGATGCACTCTTTGAATTTCAATATGCAATACAAATAATGTAAATATGAAACTGCTATTTTATGGCTTGAATAATATGAAACATTTTGAACTTCAATGTGCAATACAAATAATGTAAAGATGATTTGAATGGGAAGACTAGTTTGTATGTGATCTCATCGCTGCATCTTTACATTATTTTTACTGCATATCGAAGTTCAAAGTGATGCATATTATTGAGTTTGTAGGTTAGTATTTTAAGCATGGTTTGTATTTGATATCTTATCTATATATATATATACATATATATGGGATTGAGCACATCGAATAAAGTGAGAAAATAATTCCTCCTTTACATTTTCAACATGGTATCAGAGCCAAATCGATCCATAATCATGGTGTGAACCCCCTTATGAAAAATGACGACACGATTAAAAAAAATGACAATGATGAACCGACGAAAAAATGACTGACAACACGATCCAGACGAATTGCCTGGTCGTGATGAGGGGTGTTAGAATCCCACTCCGGAAAAGTTTGAATCAACAAAGTGCTATATTAAGACATGTGATACTCCTCCTATAAGGTTGACCTTTTAGGATGAAACCCCAGATCTTTACATGTATAAAAAAATACATCAGGATTTCCAATTTCATTAGCATCTTATTGAGTTATCTCTTGCGTATAACAGTACACATCAGAATATCTTTTTGAAAACTAATATGGATTCATAATGTCATATAGTTTTTTTTATAAGCTGTTTATAAGCCTAAATATAGTTATGTGGTCAGATTATATAAGCCTAAAGTATAGAGTACTAAAAATAAAGCATATGAGCTTAAGTGGCTAGAGGCAGTGTTACCTTTTAGGAGTCAATAAGAACCATAGTTAGGTCTACTGCACTATATAATGACCATGATTCCCAAAATATTGAATCATATTATTCATGTTCTCTTCTCTCCATGACAGACCAAGGCATAAAACGTTTCAGTTGAGAAAGAGCCAAACATCATTTATCTTGTTCCAGTCCTCTTGCGATTATGACTATGGATCCATGTACTCCGTATTAATTTATGCTCAATAGTTCAACAAGATGAAAGTCTTGAAAGTATTGGATCAATTGTTATAGTTTGTTCTTGTATTACTTTCGCTAAAGAAGTGTTTCTAATAATACAACCAAACTTATAAAGGTTTGAACTATTTCTCCTATCATGTTGATCTTTTTAACTACTCCGTATGATGAAAAGACTAATATGACATCATAGTAAATTAAACTCTAATAAGCAATTAAATACTAGTAAGCCTCAATAATGAGCACACATTTTGCGAAAAAATACTAAGTAGGCATATAAAGGTTTGAACTACTTCTCCTATCAAGTTGACATTTTATGATGAAATCCTAATACTAATACATATGATAAAAAGTGTTCTAAAATGCGTCAAAAGACATGAACCTAGACGCGCCTAGGCGTGGAATGATTGGAAAACACTATGCATAGTAGAAAATCGTGGAAAAGACAGTCAATCAAAGATTTTACTACCAAAGGCGTAAGCATAGGTGTGTTATTACAAAGATTTAACGCGGAATTTTTTAGAAAAATTATTTTTTACAAAGAAATAGTTGATTAAATTTAAACATTCACTCTTATAAGCATGTTATATATGTAATCTAATACTAGTAAAAAATAACAACATATCACTCTGTATTTGCATTTTCTATATATTAAAAATTATATATTGAATGAAGTAGAATTTGGCTCAATATTGTATAATATTTGTTGGATACTTATTTCTTTTTCTCCGTATATCACTATAAAATCTAGCTTCACCTATTCTTGCCTAGATTTCAATGGTATGAGGCTTGCCATTGAGGCCTTACCACGTCTATTCTCGAAATAAATAACCATCATTCAATCAACTATATATACATGTGTGTGTATATATCCGTATAACAATAATAACAACAACAATACCAATAATTATTATTTTTACTGGAATTATGATGTAAAAATCTATATTTAGAAAGTATATTTAATGATACATTGAGTTGCAAAATTTGGATTTGAATATATTAAAATCTGATATAAAAAATGAGTGATACAAAATAAATTGCATTGATTAATATTTATATTAATGCATCTATGTTTGTTAGTTTCTATTTATAGTTGTAGAAGTTGTTATGCAGTTGTGTTGTCACCAAAATGTTACCCATAATAAATATGAACTTTTGTACACACTCCCGTGTAAATGTTCAAATTATATGTTCAAAAAAGTCGACATGAGAAATATTTTTTATGGATATCACACGCCATATATTAGAACATATCCAATTAACACCATATATGTACTATGTAGGATTATTAGCTAAATATATCGTGAACTATATGAAATTCACAAATCTATCATATACTTTCTTTTTTAATATAAAAAGATTCAAACTTCAATTTTTCTAACAATTGCACTTTCAATAGATGAATTAGTAAAACTTAAGAAGAAAATTAAATTTATATTTCATATTTTTTCACTTCTTTTAATTTTAAGTTTACAAATTTGTATTGATTATATCTTATTGGTATTGATAAGAATGCGTGATTTTGAAAAAAACAAAAAAGAAAAACATAATTGTTGAAAAAGATGAATTTTGAGTCTTTTTCAAATAAAAATGAATGAATAGAATAGATTTGTAAATCTGATTATAATTTGAAATAAAATACGCTAATAATCCCATTATGTATACATAGTTGCAATTTATAGTGATTGCTACAAAATTTGTAAAACAGTGTCGGCATTACAAATATTTTTTTTATCCATATAATATAGATGTATTATGTTACAAAGACGTGTGCATGAAGGACCTTTTAATATACACCACGGTATAAAATTGACCACACAGATTAAGCCAAGCGTGGGTGACATAAGTCCAATAACACAGCTATTGCCGTGTTGGGCCCATTTTAAAAACACCAATTTGCCGTGTGGGCCATGCGTGTAAGTGAACGTTAGAAGAACAGTTCACAACGGACTTATGAACGGAAATTCCCAATTCACCCCTAATATCTTGCTACCTATAAATAATTGCTTCTCCGGACGATTGGAATACCCAAAGCTCTCCTTCTCCCAGAATCCTTCTCCACCACTTCTACTACTCTTCCTTTATTTCAGCAATTCCAGTTCGTTTTTTGTTGTTAATATGGCTCAATTTGGGGCAGTTTTGGCTCTTATTGCATTGTTTGTCGTTGGATCTGCTTTAGCTCAGTCTCCTTCAGCTGCGCCGGCCCTTTCACCGTCCAGATCTGTTGCTTCCCCTGTCCAGGCGCCTACGGTGGCGGTTCCCGTCCCAACGCCGTCGAGATCTACAGTGCCGACCGTCGCTCCAACTCTCGCTCCTTCATCTTCACCGCAGGTCAGCTCTCCTGCTCCGGCCGTGGCCCCTCCAACCGTGTCCCCCACTGCCTCACCACCTGTCAGCCCGCCGGCTCCAACCGTAGCACCAACCACTTCACCTGTTGCTTCACCGCCGGTACAAACCGTTTCACCAACCTTGGCCCCATCTGCTTCACCGCCGGTTACCCCTGTGGCTGCTCCTTCCGTGGCGCCTGCTTCTGATTCACCTGTTGCTTCCCCGCCGGCTCCTCCCAGCATCAGCGGTTCACCGGCGTCTTCGCCTAACGGCGGTATGAGTCCAGCCGGCGCCCCCGAGACCGCTGCTAGCAGTGCCGTTATGAACAGAGTCGGATTTGCCGGCGCCGCTTTGGCCGCTGCGGCATTGCTGTTTTGAGTCAACTGATTTGGCTGTGCTTTTCCGTTTTATTTTCTATTTTTGAAATTATTTCCGTGTTTATCATAGTTAGCGATAGAATCGGTAGATACCTCTGGATTATTACTACGATTATTGATTTATTTATTGATTATTGCGACTTTTTTTGTTACTATATGATCGGCTTATTTGTTAAGCATTGTTTCTCCTATAATTCTTTTCAATAATAATATGTTGTTATTAAAGACGAATATTTAATTTAATTAAAGAGAGTATAAAACGGCAACTGAGTTAAGGTAAAACACTACTTATTCAGTTCCGACTTACGCGGTGTTCATTAAATGGAACAATAAAGATCGATTTGAATAGTTATACTAGTACCAGCTAAGGTCCAACGGAACAATGACGACTTGTGACTTTTTTACCCATTTTCAACTAAATAATTCGGAGTTGCTTTACCAATAAGATAATGGCACTAATTATTGCGTATCATACGCGTTTGCTTTACGTCTTTCTACTTTACAACTTTGCTTCGACATGCGTTTTGGTTAAATAACTTTTGCTTCTACATGCTAAAGTACCTTTAAACGTATCCCAATAATGTGTGATCATAAATGGAGTAATTCTAGGACATCATTTGAATGAATTGCACTATTTATAGTCACAGGTGTGAGGTAAAAATGAGGTACATTATGAAGTACTCTATCAGAACTCTCAAATTATAGAGATATAAAGTGTGTAGGCACAAATATGATTCAATTGGCACTATAATCCTTGCTAAGTACTGAGCGTAAGTAAATTTTGAAACTGAACACTACACTCACTACTACACGTGTAGATTGAAATCACTTGTACTGCAAAGATATTAAAAGATGTATTTACGAAATTTGTTGATTTGATCTAATCTAATCTATTTAAGTCTGGTCTTATCTAGTAAATGTATGGTGTCAGATTGTCAGCATATGTTTAATCCGGCCGGGAAGTGAAAAATGAACTATTTAGATTCCCAAATTCCTAAATTGGGTAGAAATTGGAGGGAGGGTGTCTACATTGGCAGAGCTCGAGGCAATCTAAGCTGACCCACCCCAAATATAAAAAGCTTAAATTTTTTTCTTCAATTTCTTTGTGCCAGCCCTGTGTTCTAGCTCCTCACCTGAATATGAGGGCATTAAAAATAGAGGAATTTTGACAAAAGGCGTGGAGAAGGAAAGGTTAAAAATTAGGAGTGAGATCAATGTAAAAAAATATCTCCTTTTTAAGTGTTATAATCTCCTTAATTTGTACTCCAATTTTTTAAAAATAATATATGAAAATTCATAAATTCTTATGATCTTTCATATACCACCAAACTAGCATGCAATTTATTTTATAAAAAAAATCTAAAATTTCAATTGCTAGAGTTTCTAAGCAAAAAAGGTGCGACACAATTTTTTTTAATCCTTGATGCCTTCACAAATAATCAAACTATATTTGAACTCATTTCACTTTTTAATCTCAAAAAATAAAAAAAAATTAAGAAAATTTCACTGTACATTTCTAGACATTTGTTTTAGTTAAATATTTTTTTAGATGTACTTCAAGTATATTAAGATATAAAGTGTCCGGTCATATTTGATTAAATTGTCATTATAATCCTTGTTAAAGTACGGATTGTGATTAAATTTGGAAATTGAACACTAGACTCACTACAACGAGCGTCAACGCATAATAATATTGATAGAGTATATGATAGTCTTAGGCCCCATGATCCTCATACTGGACACACGAACTGGACTACAATACTGAAGAACCCTTTTACTGGGCCCCTCAGCTAGACGGGGGCCCACACGAACAAAAGGATTCCCATAAATAAAGCTCCAGATACGGACAAGTCTCCTCAGCCTAGCCTCCTCGAGATAGTTTTACTCTCTGTACTTAACATAATAACTTGAGTTAATTCTCAAAATAGGACTAAAACAATCAATAAATGCACAAATAGGACTCCCACGTTTCATAGGACTAAAAATGCATTGGTTTGACAAAATTACCCTTACTCAAATTCTAAACATATTTGTTTATTAAAATTAAAAATAAAAAAAATCCTTTTTAAAACCCTAGATGCACGTCCAGTTCCAAAACTACTGTTGCCGCCTTAAGCCAAAACTGTCGCCGCCTGTCACCGTCGCCGCTGCCCTCCACCATTGCCGCCACCAAACCAGTGCCGTTGCAGCCGCAAATCATAGCACCACCACTACCAAGCCGGTGTCGGCGATATAATTACCAAATATGTCATGAAGTTGGCAAAATGTTTAAACTGGTATAAAAAGAAACACTTTTGTGCCATAAATTTGGAAAAGCATGCCAAAAATTTGGCAACAGATGCACAAAATATGAAAACCAGAAAATCATATTTTCAAACAAAATTTAAAATTTAACGAAATAAAAAATCAAAACACAGAGGGCGACTAACAAAAAACAGAAACATTGGTCGAACAAAAATGAGTGTGGCAATGATAAGTTTTTTCATTATACTTGGCAGTTTATCCAAACAAAAAGAATTCTTTCTGCCATTGTGTAATCATCAAATCTGCCATAAAAGATGTCATTATTTTTAAATCGATTCTAGAAAAAAACTGTCAAAACATAATTGTAAGTATTTCACAAAAATGCCAAAAAATTGGCAAAACACGAAGCCGCATATTCAAAATCAAGAACTAAGAGTTTTAATTGAAATTGGAAATTTGATGGAATCACAAAACAATGTCCAAAAATAAAAAAAACTGATGCAAAAGCTCAACAATTTAATAAAATCAGAAAAGTTTCTTTCAAAAATAAAAAAAATCCAAGAACAAAATCTGAATTTTTAGATGAAAATCAGAGGAAAAAAGAGGAGGAGGAGGAGGAGATACCTACAAATCTTAAAGAAGAAGATACCTACAAATCTTGAAGAAGAAGATACCTACTGTAAGGAATAATTGTAATTAGATTTTGATGATACTATACTAATTAGGAATTTAGAGTACCCCCTCTTTAGACTCAATGTATTAGAAATTTCCCTTGTAAAGTTTCTTAGAATAGTCGAATGACAGAAGACCTCCTGACAGAAGACCATTGGCTCTCTGTTGATTCTTACTCCGACAGAATACCTCTGGATCTCTGTTGGACAGCACTACAACAGAAACCCTCTTGACATTCTGTTAGCTTGCATCTGACAGAAGACCTAAAGGACCCTCTAATAGCTTTTCAAACAGAAGTGCTCGAGACCTTCTCTGAGAGACTTTCTGCTGAAGTCACCAGAAGGCCTGGCACTTGGAGTATTTTCTTGATACTACTTCAACCGGTGAAACCAACGAAAGATTCCTTCAACGGCTAGAAGACCTCAACGGAAAAGCTACAATACTCTGTAGAGTAAATGCAGATGATTGGCCGCAATGTCAGGATAGCTTTATCCCAAAATAGTAACCCGCAAACTTTGCTGGGTCCTACTGGTCAAGTCAACTGTTCGCGCATTTAATACAGTTGTCCTCCTTCTCCTCCAACGGGAAGACAACCCCAGTATAAAAGATACACTGTGAAGAACAACCAAAAGAATTTTGCTACAACAGTGTGAATACAAAAACATTCAAACGCTCAAAAACGCATAAGCCTCCTTGAGATTAAATCCTCATCATCTTCTACAAGAGAAGGCAGACGTTGGAAAGATTCTTACTTCCAACTCAAGCAAATTTCTATTCGTTCTTCAACTCTTCAAGCACTTCATCTACAAATCTTTTGTAACGAAGCAACTTGGAGGAACCCCTGTTTCAACAGAAACTCTTCTTTCACAAGAAGGACGTCCAAGTACCTGGAGTAGTGAAGTGGTGATACTTTCGGGAAGCTCAGTGAAAGGACCAGTCTTAAAGGAAGCCAGGAAGTGCATCCCAGGAGACATCTACACTTGAAGAAGACGTGGAGAGCTTCTTAAGTGATAGGACTAAGGCGTTGTAAACGGACGTTTTTACAAGCTTAGTGGAACAGTGGATTAGAGGAACAAGTTGTTCCTTGAACCACTATAAAAAGCCCAGGTGTCATTTACTTACTGCATTTATTTATCGTTCTTATTTGAATTGTTTAACTCCAAAGACTTGGTCTCTGTGTTCAGCAGAACTTGTCTTGTGAGTTAACAGAAGGCCTACCGCCTTTGCTTCTCTGAGGCTAAACTGACAGAACCCCTACCAGAACCCCATCCACTACCAGTCTGTTCTGCCAACAGAACAGGCTATTCTGTTAAATCTGGTACTTAGCTTGAAAAAGTTAAAAACCAATACAGTCTATTCACCCCCCTCTAGACTGTATCCAGTACAACCAGGACCAACACCTACAAATCTTGAAGCGAAGACGATGGTGAAGGAAGATGCGGCATAGAGAGGCGACAAATAGAGACAACGACAGCGATAGATAACTAGAGGCAGTTCTAACAATAGAGACAGAGCTTCATGGGGAGGCGCAAATGTTAGTAGCGAAGTAGAGAGACGTGAGATGGATGAATCGCAGAATAAGGTTTTCATTTTATTATATAAGAGGGCATAATGGTAATCTTTAGTCCTATTTAGGAAATTATAAACTTAAGATTCTATAAGTGCATTTGAGTTTAGTAATAGTCATACTTAGTAATCAGCCTAATAGTGGCTCATTATTGTAATCAGGTCTCCCAAATCCAAGATCTGGGAGTCCAACCCACATTTCCTCTATAAATACATCCCTTGAGGGTCGTTGTTGGGGGTTGGAAAACATTAATTGTAGAGAATTTTCTCACTCTAGCTCTCACTTCTCTCTAGAATTATATCTATCAATTATTATAAATATGTTCTGAAGTATTTGTAATTTTGTATATTAAATTCACTTATTACTCCAAATGTGTCTTTTTTTTGAAAAAACAAATCACTCATTTATTAATAATAATGAAAGTAAACATAGACAAAGCATAGCAATAGCTCAGAGCAACCCTATAGTGAGACATATAACTGAGTAGCCCCGAAAGGTCAGATTAGATTGCTAACTTCGCACAATGGTAGGCTATTGTACTTGCTACTCAGACAAAAATAAAAAAAAACTAGAATTGAAAAGCTGAAAAGAAACAAAAGAATCACAAGTTCTGGTTTTACCAGCCACCACCAAGGAAGACGAGGTTTGATCAGCCACATCCAAAGAAAGCACCCGTTCACAAGATTTAAAAGAATTTCAGGCGGTGCTGATCGAGTAGCACCGCCACGGTGCTGTTTTTTGGTCCGGGTACATCTACTTCCATACTGACCTCCAGCACTTGGAGTGTGGCTAGATTCCCTAACCCGCGGCAGGGATCCGGCTCACACAGCCCATCCAAGCAGTCACCACACCTGGCTGGCCAAAGCTAGCGGGACAGAAGCACCCTACAGCCGAGGAAAACAAAAACGTCGGATATACCGAGAAAGAAACTAGACTAAAATTATCACCTTTATGCACTACATTAATTTGCACGCCGATCTCCTTCGCGAGCCTCACTCCATCAAGTACGGACAATCGAGCTATCTCCTTCAGGGTCGGTGGCAGCTTTTAGCGCTAGGGTTTAGCGCCACACTCCAAGGTCGAGCATGCACATTTCGTATTGATGTGTCTAAAATGTTTAAAATGGATTTTTTAGACTCGTAAGTTCTTACATTGGGAAAGAATGAGAGACACACCCAAAAAAGGTGCACATAAGGAATGGGCATGAGTGAGATCAATATAAAAAAATACTACGTATCTCTTTTTTAAAAGTGATAACATTTTATTTGTACTTTAAATTTATAAAAAACATATCGAAATTCATAAATCTTATAATAATTTATATGACACCAACATTGCATATAAACTTGTTTAACAAAAAATCTGAAGTTTTAATTGCTGGAGTTTTTGAAGTCAAAAAAGTGCGAAACACAAATTTTAAATCTATGATGCCACAATTAATAATGGAACTGCTTGAACTCATGTTACTTTTTATTAATCGAGAAAAGTTAAAACATTAACGGAATTTCACTTTTAACATCAAAATGTGCATTTTATAAAAGTTATTCCGAAAAAATCAAAGAAAAACATTGCTTAATAGGTTCGGTAGAAACTAGTCTAATATGGTGGTAAGGTTTGCTATCATGTGCTTTTTGTTATATTCTATGTCTCATCTAGTCTAGTATATTTAAGTTTGTTCTGATATGATATACGCTTATATAATTCGATCTGTTTAAATATGATCTGCTCTGAATTGATGTGTGGTCAACTGTAATTATAAATTGTGTTGAGACTAAAATCCGCATGCAATTAAACTCATATAACATGAAAATATTCTAGTTGTACACAAGAGCTATTCATTGATCAAAGTGGCTTTGTGTACACACAAATGCTATAGCTACCCCATTTTGTAGTCCATTTTGTACCTCCTCCTATGTTTGTGGCTCACAAAAGTTCATGTATTCCTAATTTACCATATTTAAGATCTTGTTTGTTTCACATTTCTAATACTTTATTTCTCATTTTTAAATAAAAAAGGATTGATTTTTGTCATCTTGAACATATTAAGGTATTGTACTTGTTTTGGTATATTTTTGAATTTCACGATAATTCGGGATGTAAATTGAGATTCTGAAATAAATTAATTTACTCGCGAGTGAAAACGGAAAAAGAATCAAAGTGAAGCGGGTCCTGACTTTAACTCTGAAATATTTTATTAGGAGACCTGAAATACACTTCACAATAAATCAAACTTTCTGCAATAAAATGTATCGATCAACTGCTGACCAATTATTTGATCAAACAATCAACCGATCAAATTAACAAATGACAGATAATAGCCAAAAGTTTGGCTGACAAGATAATTCATACTCATTGTGAATTAATCAGGCCTTCCGGCGTAGAGAGAGTCCAACAAAGAAAAATACCTAGTAAGTTGAATTATTGATGAGGTCATGCCTTTGAAAGGACACCTGCGAACTGCATCCACTTGAAATAAAAATCGTCCGCATCATCTTCACTCAGCAGTCTGCAAACAGAAGAGAACATTAGCCGATGAAGAAAAAAAATGGCAATTGAACAACGGTTGGTACTATTTGCAGAAGAAATTAAGAGGGGCGATCAAATCGGATGGAAGATTGAGGTAATAGCACACACAAAAAAATATCGATCAACATCTTCATTTAAGGATTTTTATGCTTAAGCCCCTTCTCCTACTACTACTATATAGAGGACCATCCAAGAGCGGCAAAGAACACACCAATTCGGAGAGAAATCTCCTTCTTTTCTTCTTTAGCTTTGTTCATATTAGTAGTCATAAAATAAAAGTGATTGTTCTTTCAAGAACACTTTCTATAAATTTTAGTTTGTAATTTCCATTTCCAGAATTTTAGTTCTTTATATTTAAACGATCAAGTTCATTTGGAATTATCCAGAATTGCAGAATCATTCTCAGCTTAAGGATTTCACTTTCTCTATTCGAGCTCATTATTTATGCCTTCAGGTTCTTATTCAAATACTCATTTTATTATCTTTAATCTGTTAAATTAATTATGCCTATCATTAGTTTTACTTTTATTTCGTTTATTGTAATTATGTGTAATAAATTAGTTTAGGTTTGAGCAAGATGTAATTTTTACTGTTAATGTTCATATGATAATAATTGGTTAAAACTATTACTTGGTTAATTTTAGGAGTGTTGGGTTGAATATTCTAATCTGCTAAATACTTTATATTGGGAAATGAATATTATCACAGGAGTAAAATTTCATTAAAATCTCTTTTGTTAATTCACCCACTAAATTGCTACACGGAAGTGTTAAGGAATTTAGGATAATTTGATTTTGTACTTTTTACTGTTTTAATAAAATTACCGCAGGAGCGGAATTAATTTAAGATAGTGTAATCAACTAAGTCGTGGGAACGATTAGAAGATTACCATTTGTAAATCTTTCACACACTTAAAAGTAACTAAGTTAATTAGTTAAATCTTTATTATTATGAACATCAAAATAAAATTACTCTTAGCTCAAGCCTAATTTTCTCTATATCATTAATTGTTAAATTACCAAGTATTGTGATTTATTTTACTCTAGCAATTTCGCATTAATAAAAACAAGATAAAAAAGTCTATTCATTTAGCTCCATCGCAAAATGTTATGGATTTGTGATTAGCTAAAAATTAATCATTAATTCTAGTTCTCTTTGTGAGCCATTCTTGAGCGGAACGATACTCACTTACTCTATACTATATCGTTACAAGTCAATTAAACCATCATTTCCATTCACATTTTTACACCATTTCACACTACATATTTTGGTGTGTCAAAAACACTTCATTAAAATAGAGCAATTAATTTAATTGAGTGAGGTATAAAATGGGGTAATAAATGGGGTGTCTCTAGCATAGCTCGTGTGTACATGCTGAGGGCTTGCACGCCTTTTACATGCTCTATTTTGTCTACTCACAAACAAATTCTTTTCTTTTATGATGAATTCTCGTTATACGTACAAATAAAATATGTTTGTGAGTTGTGACAAAAAAAACTTGTGCTCAATTGCTCATAGATGAAATTCCCGTTATACATAGATGAAACATGATATGTAAATGACTTATGAACCTTCCGACTCGTACAAAATAACTTCGTGATTCATTGATATTTGAATATATAAAAATTGATCACACTAGTATTTTATTACTACTATTTAATTTTTGATGATTCGAAATTGAACTCTTATCATACTTAAACTGTCAAATAGGTTCTCGAACTTTCATAAAAAAGTCAATTAAGTCCTTCTATAGTAAACTCTGTCCGGTCATCGCAATTTGGGGAGGTTCTCGATGGAATTTTTTGATGAAAATTTTTGAGCATCTTATTCATCAAGTCTAGTTTACTCATACCGAATTTCATCTAAAAATTTAATCGGGAGCGTATTCAAATTAATTCGAGAACGCAAAAATGCGAAGTGATCTTCAACAATTAATTTGAATGTGTTCGCGATTGAATTTTTAGCTGAAATTTGGTATGAGTAAACTAGATTTGGTGAATAAGATGTTCAAAAAATTTCATCAAAAAATTCACCCGGAAAGTGCCCCAATTCGCGATGGCCGGATAGAACCTATTTTAGAAAGACTTAATTGACCTTTTTATGAAAGTTCGATGACTTATTTGACATTTTTCCGTGCTTTTTTGTAGTTTGACAAAAAAGCAACAAAATAGATCCGTATCTCACCTATATACGAAGTATTAGCTAGCGTTTCAACATCGTTTATATACTCTTTGAGGTGCAAATCTCACCTAAACGTCGAAACATTTGCCGTCAATCAACACCATTTAGGGGGTGTACGTTTCAAAACGCTCGAACAACGTGTTGATTCGGTCAAGGCTCGAAGGACAACTATACGATAAAAGAGTTAATTATCAAAATAGGACTAAAAGTCATTCACTTTTCACAAATAAGACAAAAAAATAAACTATGTTTGCATCTGACTCATTATGTGTACCTTGAACAATTATACCCTTATAGCTATTAAAATGTTTTAATTCCTAATAAAATAATAAAAAATAATAAAAATTCGTAAAAAATACTAAAAAATTAAAAAAAACATTTCGATATTAAAATATAATTAATTTTTTTTCAAAAAATTAAAAAAATTAAAAAAAAAATTAAAAAAAAATAAAAACTAAAAAAAAAAAAATCGCCGCCGCCTCAGCACCACCACCTCCAGTCACCAGGGGAAAAAATGCCAAGTTCATTACGAATGCCATATTTATGGCAGAAAAAAATGAAAAAGTTGGCATTCGAAAAGAGAAATATGCCACTTTTTTGGCATTTTCAGAAAAAATGGCATTTTTCTGGGAAAATGGCATTTTTTCATCGGCCGGAGGTGGTGATGCCGGGAGGTAGTACAGGCGGTGGGAAAGGCATCCATATTTTTTTAAATTTTTTTTACGGAGTTTTACTATTTTTTATTATTTTTTTTAAAAATAAAATTATTTAAAAAAAAAAGTTTTTGAATTTTTTATTTTATAAAAATTTTATAAATTTTTTAATTATATTTATACGAATTTTTGAATTTTTTTCGAATTTATTATGAATTAAACATTTCATTATGGCTTTTGACTATTTTTAATTCATATTTAATGGAAGAGTAAGAATGTAATGCAAAAATAGGTATGTTTCCAATAGGACTCATATGGTCCTATTTTGGAATAAAAACATAGCAAGTCCTATTTTAGGTTTTTGCCATAGTTTTAGTCCTATTTGAACTAATTTCTATACGATAAAAGTTGGGGTCTTATAAAAAATTCATATCTACTTCATAATAAAACACAACCTTGTAATTGAAATTGAAATGTCAATTAATTGCTATTGACTACAATTAATAAATTGCTATTGAATACAATTGATAAATTAAATCTACTTAATAATAAAGCACAATCTTCTAATTGAAATTGAATTGTCAATTAATATTTCATTTTTTCAATTAATAATGTAGTACTCCCTCTATATCACAATTAAATTCCCAATTGCATTTTTCAGATCAAACTTTATAAACCTTGACCATTAATTATTCAAAATTTACATTATTTTATCATAAAAAATTAATTTTATATATTTCATTGGAATATATATTATTCAAATATTAATTTATGCTCTGTATTATATTTTATAAGTGTAGTTTTTAGATATTTATGGTCAAAATCCACTCAAAAGACCGTAAAAGTCAATCTGGAAACATAATTGGAGAATAAAGGGAGTATATGTTATTCAGATGTTAATTTATTATAAAACTTATTGGTATGAACTCTTAGAAATTCAAGGTCAAGACTACATACTTCCTCCGTTCCTAAATAAACTTCCAACTTTCCTTTTTTGTCCGTTCCAATTAAAACTTCCACTTTCCCTTTTTGGTAAAGAATTTGTGGTTCACAACATTTCTTACAAATTTCTCTCTCCTCTGCACAACTCTCCATCACACAATATCCATTATCTTAAACTTTGTGTCAAACCCATTTGGAAGTTAAAATGGGAACGGAGGTAGTATAAAAGATCATAAAAGTTAAAATGAGAATTTAGTTATAGAACATAGGAATATTCAGAGTGTATCATTGATTTATTTCTTGTGGGGTCATGTTAGTCCCCTAGATTTTGATAAAGTGTTTTGATGATGACATATTTTTCTTTTTGTTCCCCCCCCCCATCTTTGATAGCTATCATGTACTCTGCTCTAAAGGATTTCATATATATCCTTCCAGTTAAATTTATTTGTTACATCAAATGACACAATAATATTTGGAACAAACTATTTATTTAAACTGGAACACAAAATGCAATAAGGTAATAACTTTTACCTTAATAGGATTTGGTATCCTACCAGTTAAATAATTGGTTTGAGTTCGTAACACTAGCTGACCATGCACAACCTTGAGTGACCAAAAGTCAAAAGTAAAATGTTTGTATCAAGTAAATTATGCCAGCAAAGTCAAAATGCAATAAGGTAATTCTTACCTTGATAAGAATATTTAAATCCTACCGGTATATTTACTTCATTACAAACATTTTAATTCATTGGAAGAAAAGGCACACTGATACGAAAAATACATGTGTATAATTGAGGACAAATAAATAAACAATTTTTGTGACTAATAAAATTATACTGGAAAGTAAAAATGCAATAAGGTAAATTCATTTACCTTAATAGAATCTTCAAATCCTACCAGTAGAAATTTTATTAGACTCAAAAATTAACCGATCGATTATTTGTTATTTCGTCTCGTGATCATCCGGAGCCAATCAAACATCCCAACATGGAGAGCATTTAATACAAAGACGTGCAGTATGGGATGTGCAGTCAACTTGAAGCCTATAAAGGAGAAAACCTGCAGCGGCTAGGCACACAAGGACAAAGAAGTTATCAGCTCCAAAGAAGATGAACAACAAGTTGTTATCTTCTGAAACAAATAATCAACGATCAGGATTAATTCATCCTAACCAACGGATGAGATCAATTAATCGGAGAGCCTATAAATATAGGCTGAAACGAAAGTTTCTAACCAAGCTTGAGCATCCTAAGTAGAGAGATATTTCTATTGAGCATTCACGAAATACCTAGCAAAAGAAAAAGTGTTATTCTATACTTTACTCTCTGCTTAGACTCTTGTTTCACTAAACTTCTTAGTCTCAAGTGTTAATTACTAAATCCTAGGAGTTTAGTTCCTAGTTGGAGGTTAGAACTTTCGTGTAAACAAATCAGATATTGTTGTAAACACTTTAGGAGAATAGTGTTCCCGGTCTGAGTGTGGTTAGATAGGTCAGGAGTACCTTTTGATCCCCACTGGATCAATTGAGAAAAACCTAAAGGATTGGGTAGCTTGGAGTGGTGTTGTACTCCTCTTGAAACACCTTCAATCTAGGCCAGAGTTGTCAAGGCTAGATTGGCACTAAGTGTATTGGGCTTAATACATTAGTGAAATCCATTTGAAATAGGATGTGACTGGATGTAGGAGGATTACACCACCTCTGAACCAGGATATATTGTGTGTTGATTTATTTTCAGTCAACAAAGCACACACAGAACACTTCTCATAAAAGATTGTAGTTTGCCAGCAACATCCTAAGCAGTAGTCTTAATTGACCCTACTGCTTATCCTACTGCTTAATAACTCACTTTCTTTGATATACAAGAGCTTTGCAATATCACAACTATAAGGTCTGCTCCATTAGATTTCAGGAAATCTTACTTAAGGCATAGGAGTTGCCTCAGCAGTCCCCTGGTGACTACCCAACTGCTGAGCCCACTGCTCACACAAAAGTATTTCCTTTGAACATCTAAACTTCACCAGACCTCTACAACACTATCTCTAAGAAGTTTGTTCAAACTGATCTTTGTAACTCAAAGTGGTAACCCAGCAGGTGCCTCAGCAGTTCCCTCACTATCACCCAACTGCCGAGACCACTGTTCCAGTAAAACTCCTACTTACTTGGACTGATGCACGTCTTCAGAAAGCACTCATCATCCCGAGCAACACTATATAATCAATCTTCCCATACCTTCACTTTTACTTAAGCAGGTGCCTCAGCAGTTTCCTGGTTACCACCCAACTGCTGAGACCACTACTCTCATTAAGGTTGATTATCAATCTACCTTGTTATATCATCAGAAAATTGTTCCCACTCTAAGAAAGATTCTGAGTGCACTTTTATCATACACTGAGTATTTCACTAGCAGTTGCCTCAGCAGTTCCCTGCTCTCTAGCCAACCTCCAAGCCAACTGCTCACCTTACAAAGCCCAAACTTCATCCATCATAGAAAGTTGTTATACACCATTCATCTAAGAGGTTAAAGACTTCCGCTGTGCATCTATAGATCTCCCAAAAGATTATAGATCAACTCATCTAGAAGGGAAAAGTTTTTAAAACTGAAAAAGCTTTAAAAGTCTATTCACCCCCCTCCCCTCTAGACGTTTACCTCTATCCGGGACCATTAGATCATAACTCTTCACTTTTATAAATAATGTTAACATTTTCTTTGTATTTCTTGTAAGATATTTTTTGCCATTGATATCTATTACCTACTTTTTCCCTTATCATATATTCGTATTGATATCATCTATAGCCATATTATTCCTTGAGTAATATGATCGGGCCGGCCTTGGCCCTTGGCCATGAAGTAATAGCCTAATATTAAATTAGAAATAATTGTTATTTAGGCAACTCTTTTTTATTATAAATAAATCTGTCAGAGCTCCTATTGAGAGTATTCATTCCTATTATTTCACATGGTATCAGAGCTAGGGCCTATTTTTTTTAACTTAAAACTGCAATTCTTAAGAGATCGATAGTCAAGATTTCTTCACTTGAAAAGAGCTGCAATTCTTCATAACACGTTCCCCTCACTAGTGGAAAATATGGATTTAATAACGGTTATAATGGACTTTTAATAACGGTTCAAAATCGTTATTGTTGCAGCACCTATTAAAAGTCCGGTACTTTTAATATGGGTTCGGGAACCGTTATGAAAGGTTTTAATTATGGGTATTTTTGAACCGTTACAAAAAAGTTTTGATATCGGGTGAAAAGCAACCGTTATGGAAGACTATCCATATGGGTTATTACAACCCATATTAAATGTTATACTTTGCCCAACTAGAGTTTTTACTACTACCCTTTTTGTCCAAATACTATTATCATTTTTTATTCGTATTCTTTACACTCCAGTTCACATTAACAAAAAAACCAATGTTTTAAGATAATATCAACAACATATATTATTATAATTAAAAAAAGTATAAAGTGTATACATATAGGAGTGTTTGTTATTTTGAACACCCTCAACAAAATTTGTGTCCAACTTAACAACATAGTACAAATTATGTCATAACTTCACAAAAAAATGATGCCCATTGCTTCAGTGTCTCATTGATTTCTTCCTTCGGTGAATGAATATCGGATGTTGAATGCCTACAAGTTATATAATGAAAGTAAACAAATTAGTAAACAGTTCACTACAAAAAACATCTGATTTGTCACGGATTTTGTCACGGACCGTAGTTCAAAAAATCCGTGACAAATGATTTTGTCACGGACTTTGTCACGGGCCAGATCCGTGACACCAGGGGCGTGACAAAGTTGTTGTCACGAACAGTAATCCGTGAGAGAGTTTGTCACGGATTTGTCACGGATCTGTCCGTGACAAATGCCCAGGAGCAAAAAATGTTTTCGTCGGAGAGGCGTAGAGATGACGCGTTGCAGTTATGGATCTGACTAGGAGGGAGGTCCTGAGGGTGAGGCTGGGGAGGAGGGTTGTGGAGGCGAAGTAGGTTGGGGAGGTCTAGTGTGACATGGGAGGGGCGTAGAGAAGGGAAAGGTCAGGGGATGGGCAGGGGGTTGGGGTTTGGGGGCAGTGGCGGTGGTCTGAGGGTGTGGCAATGGCGGTGGTCTGAGGGTGTGGTAGTGATGGAGGCGTAAGAGGAACAATGTCGATGGTAGCCATGGTACGGTTGGGGATTGTTGGTCACTAATGGCAGATTTGGTAGTGTCAGCATGTCACTGTGGTCGGAGTCAACGTGTCACTGTGATCAGAGTTGTCATGTCACTGTGACTGGAGACCGTGACCAGAGATGACAGTGTCACTGTGCCTGTGTCTCTGTGGCTGGTGGCGGTGTCACTATAGCCAGCGATGACAGAGATGTCATTGTGGCCGACGATGGCAGAGATGTCGCTGCGAGAATGTTACTGCAGAAATGTCACTGTGCATGAGTCACATTTTTGTCCAAATGTAAATGTGGTGACTTTTTTAAAAATTAACCTTAGTTTATTAATATTAAGGGAAAACCCCCTAAAATTATTCGACATAAATAAAGTTGCCATGAGTATACATTTATGATCACTACAATATAAAATTTAGACATAATTATGACCACTAAAAATTAATAAGTCAAAATTTTATCCACTATCCTTGTTTTCATCATATATATATATATATATATATATATATATATATATATATAACGGAATGTTTTCATTTTTAACTTTTCGATGGTAAATTCTATATATTGCTCTGGTATGTAAATTCTATAGAAGGACTTAATTGATTTTTTTATGAAAGTTCAAGGATCTAATTGACAGTTTTCCCTTTTTATTGTTATCCAAGTTTTTGTCTTAGTGCCTGGTGTTTGATGTGTTTATGTGTATACCTTTCTATATTTAATTGTGAAATTGAATTTATAAAATATATTTATGCACTTTATGAATTATAATATATTTTTTATTGATGTGTTCACGCAAGGTTGTGTACTAAATTTAGCATTTAAGGTAAAACAAATTGCAATGCGTTTGTATAACATCTGTTAGGGCCCTTTGTATATTACTCCGTATTATAAATTCTAATATTATTATTTATCAGTTTTGATGAAAGTCAGTTTGAGGCGAGGTTGAATTCCTATATGAGAATTAGAGTTTGTATGGATGTAGGGAAGGCGTTGAAAGTAGGTACGACTCTTAGGAAGCGGTGAGGTACAGGCCATTGGGTGGATTTTAAGTACGAGAAACTTCCTAACTTTTGTTTTGCTTGTGGTATTATTGGTCATGCTGACGGGTTTTGCCCTCTGGCTTATGAGTGTGAGAACAAAGTTTTGAATAAACCCTATGAGGTTAGCCTCCGTGCTAGAGGGGGAGGGAAATCTCGGCCGATGGGAGGCAACAAATGGTTGGTCCTTGAAGGTTCTTCAGGTGGAAAGGGATCGACTCAGCAGGACAATCATCCGGAAAAAGAGAACGACAGAATTGGAAGGGGTGGGACAGAAGGGCAACAACGAGCTCTCACCGTGGTGGACGCTAGCAAGGATAAACCTAAGGCGGGTGAAGCAGCAGTTACAGAGGAGATCTCGGTAGAGCAGAAACGTAGAAGGATGTGGGAGGAAAAGCAGCACGAGGATAGTGGGGGGGACAACATGGCTCTGGACTTCCCAAAAAACGGAGAGGGGGGGGGTCTTGGTCCCTAGACCCGCCGCGAACCAGGAAGACACTCCAGCACAGGGGAGGACAGGGGAAGGTGCTCGGGATGGTTAGGATGCAGATGAAGTTCCACTTTTATGTTTTCTCTTTTGTTTTTTTGCTTTGATCAGACTGTTTTGGTTGTTGTCATTTACTTTTATTTCTGTCAGACTCTTGCATTAGGATTAGGTGATGAGGGTGCTATTTCGACCGCGTTAGGCTCACTTAGATCCATTATAGGATCAGCAAGCCACATTGCTTTTTACATGGTGATTGGCTCTAAGTCTGGTTCAAGAGTCGGCGGTTGGAAGTGTTCCTTTTATCTTCTTGTTCCCTTTCTGAATGCTGTGATATCAATTTAAGCCGCCTTGCTAAAAAAAAAAAGATAGAGTTTAACCCTACGGATTCGGGCCGATCCCTAACCCAACCACATGTCCACGTTTCTTATTCAATGTTTATGATGGTGGACATACAACAGAGGAGAAGCGGAATGAAGATACATGGTTATCTTTAATTGTACATACGTTTAAGTCCTGTGTTGTGATATTTTTAATTTTATAGAAATTTTAAGATTTGATCTCATCTAAACTAGTATTATAGTTGTCTATTTTATGAGTATTTTATTATTGTCTAAATCTAGTATTCTAGTCCAACTTATTCTAATACGTTTAAATCAATAAAATTAAAAATATTCTTATTCAATTCAAATGGCTAGAAATGAAACAACTGTATTATTTACTTGGAGTATTGGTCAAACAATGGATGAAATTCTAATGGAAGTAGCTCAATGGGAGATTTTTCATATTATGTTACCACAATGAAACTTATTTTACTTGACTAAAGTTACTACTATAATTCCTACAAGTATGTTATCAGGGCCGGCCCTGAGGGTGTGTAGGGTGTTCAACCGCACAGGGCCAAAAAAATTGGAAGGGCCCAATTTTTTTTGTAGTAATATACTACTACATTCGTCCCAAATTGATTTGCAAATTTAACTTTTCGTGGTCAAACAATTTCATTTTATTTGCTTAATTAGGATGTCAATTTTTAATAATATTCTAATTTGGAATTTACAACTTTGAAGAGATATTAATATAGTTTCTGAATATATAAATTTTAATTATTAAAAATGGAATTAATTATCGATAGGAAGCATTGACTTTTTTTATTGGTTGACAAAAAAATGTTGACTTTGCAAAACAATTTGGGACGGAGGGAGTATATATAGGAACGAATGAGTACTAAATCCTCCGTTTTCATCGGTGTGAGAATCTTAAGCTTTAGAAACTAAAAAGATAAGAAGCGAGGCATGCGGGATTCGAACCTAGGTGAAAATAAAATCATGCACGCTAAATCTCTAAACATCAACCCACTGGACTGAATCAACTAATTGTTGAATTGGAATAAGGACGTACAAGCTTTATATTACTTATTTGTTCTACAAAATAAATAATTAAAAATACCTCTTAATTAAAATCGGTTCGGTTTGAATCGATTTTATAACTCAAAAAACCTTCATTAAACCGATTTATGTTCAAGTCCCGACTTTCGGGTCCTGTTTGAGTCGGTGCGGTTTCGGTTCGGTTTTTTAACTTGTGTTGAAACTTTTAAAAGAAGGCCCAATTATTTTTGTTGCACAGGGCCTTCATTTTTTCAGGACCGGCCCTGTATGTTATTATTTCTTAAAGTACTGCACTTTTGATAGTGGTTACCAAATGGGCTAGAAGGAAGCAAAAACTTCAACTTATTTGTATAGTTTTACTGTAAAAACTTTAATTGTTTAGGGACAAACTTTTACACGTACCACAGCATTTTAGCTCAAGTATTTCATGCATATTTCTTCAATTGAAAAACTTTAATTGTTTAGGGACAAACTTTTCCCTTTACAATATATATCTACTTCATCCACTTTTTATACTATGACTGAATTTCAGAAAGATCTTCTATCACTTTGAAATCGCGACAGGAAACCTACATCGGATGCAGAGAGGTAGGTGCAAGGACTCCCAAGGAGTTCATAACATTTGATTCTTTACTGAGTTAGAACTATATCATCTTTGCCTTGTCAGCAAAAGCTAGGTTTTCATACACAAAACTCTCATTCTAATTTTCCCTTAGGGGTGATGATAAGGGCTGCCTTGACAACAAATCCACATCATCCAGCTCAATGGGGCATCTTTTCAAGGGGCTCGATTTTCTCTTGTTCCCCTGCTATGTGAAAAAGATATTGCCAAACGCGAAGTTAGAAAAATGAAGAAGGTTAAATGGGGATTTACATAACCAGAAAAAAGAATCAGGTTCAGATTACAGTAATACCTTTGAAGAAATGTTGCCCTCTTTAAGGTGGAGTTTGATTGTTAGCTTCTTATTTGCCTTCTCCAGAATATTGTTTTCTTCAAAAATAACTTTCACCTCATCTTCTGCTCTAAGAAGGTTATTCAACAAGTATTCCTTGTCTTTTCTCAAAGCCAAGGCTTCAGCCGCCAGAACAACAACACTGCGTGTTGATGGCCTCAATCTACTAACAATTAAGTGATTCTTTTTAAAAAGAGTTACTAAATTAAATGAACTCTTACAACAAGCACTTTGGAAAACTACGAGTAACCAACCAAGCTTTAAATGTTACCTACCTATCCCGCAATTTTAACAGAGTTTGGAAAGAAGAATCAAAACTGCTATTGGACTCTAGAAAAGCTAGTGTTCTTGCTGATGGATCTTCAACTTTGACACCTACAGTTTCCAATAAGGAATCTACCAGACTTTGTTCTTCCCTACAATCATCTTCTCTACACGTATCAACCTTCTGTAAGAATAGAAAGTTGATCCATTTGTCAGCAAAGGCATATAATATATTGCTAAGTACTCCGTAGTAAACAATTGTGGTTCCAATGATAGTGTGGCAATCCTTACTCATTAATACAACGAAAGCAGAAAAAATATAACTATTACCCATGTTAAAGAAGTAACATTTTTGGATTTCTTTGCCAGGTAGTACGAAGAGCACATTTTCTAGGTCAAAGCATATGACTAAAATAGTTAACCAGTCACTCATGTTTTCACTTTCTCCTATGAGCAGGGACATACTTCAGATCGAGGGTCTCTTTCTGAGATTAGTAATGCATTCTTCTTAGTTCTAATTAGTAAAATAGGTTATTCGGCCTGTACATGTGAATCTGTGATGCCAAATAACTAAATATGTAAATAGATTCACCAAATTCTGCATGGTTTGCCAAATATTCAATTCACATAATCCCAGCTTGCATTTAAAAGACCTAAAAAATGTAAAAAATCACTATATTTGTTAACTTTAATTACCATCTGAGCTTCCTTTTGAGCTAAATGACGCTTATGGAACTGTAAATCCTCAGACAAGTCTTCCACCTCTATCTCTAACTCCCTGATACGATTCTCTGCAGTCTTGGCCCTTTGGTCTGCTTCGTTCCCGAAATCCATCAGCGCTTCCCTGTCGTTTTCGTATAACGAACACTCCCTCTCCAACTTCTTGCATTGTGACAACAGATTAGAGCATTCCTTCGCGAGTCTCTGATTCTCCTCCACAAATTTCTTCATCGCAGTAGCATTCATACAAGATTCCGCCTAAATACAAGTGGTGTGCGATAGAAAAATAATGATAATCCAGAAATTAGATGATATGATTAGGTTAAAGAATGGTATTTGGGAAGAAAGTGCAAACCCTAGCGCGTTCAATGATTTGGTCCTTTTCATTTAGCTTTGACCGTAAACAAAGATACTGAGCACGCAGGGCAAGAAGAGCTTGTTCGGAGCATTGGAGTTTCAACTCCAGAGTGCTTCTTGGCACAGGGAGTTCAATCGATTGCTCGGTCGATTCCCGGATGTAATGATGTGTTTCTTGCGAACCCTCCATTTTTTCCGATGTACAAAATATACAGAAGAGTAGAAATGGAGTTCGACTGGAAAAGGGCTAACAGTCTTAAAATCACTTGAACAGATTGTAAATGTTAGGAGAAGAAAGAAGAAATCCTGTAGAGAAGGACGCTTCTGACGAGGACGAACAATACAGGGTATTCGATGTAACGTAGACTTCGAAAGGGGCGGAATGCAGGGTAGCCGTTATAGACCGACCCGATAGATAACATGGGCCGAACTTTGAAAGAAATTGGACTGTTTGGAGACTTGGACTTAGGCTATGTTTGGCGGTGGATTTCAGCCCCAAATGAGCTGAATTTTCAAAAATTCAGCTAATTATAACAAAAGAATTATTGTTTGGAGACAGGACTGAATTAAGCTTAAACTGAAATATTTGGGCTGAATAAAAACGTTCAACAATGAAGCGTTTCCTATCAGTCGATGAAATGGATTCCTAATTTATCCACATACCTTCTATCAATATTCCACTATTTACGGTTGCTAATAAATTCTTGGAATTTTATCAATTCAGGACCTGAAAGATAGATTAATTATGAATTCGGGATCTGAAAGATAAATTGCATCGATATGAGATCCGAATGATGAAAAACTATCAATTTAGGACCTGAATGATTGAAAACTATCAATCTAGGACCTAAGTTGTCATAATTTTTTTATTAAAAAAATTTAAATATTATTTCATTTTATTAAACTAATAAACTTTTGTGAAGAAAAGTTTATCAAAAATTAGTAATGGAATTAATAAAAAATTAAATAAATCAAAACCTATGAAACGTTAGGTCCTAAATTGATAGTTTTCCATCATTCGGGTTCTATACTGATACGTTTAATCTTCAGGGTTCTGAATTGATAATTAATCTATCTTTCGGGTCCTGAATTGATAAAATTCCTAAAATCTTTCACCGTATCCTTCCAATTCCTATTGTTCCAAAAGGTGGAATCTCCCACCCCAGGAGCCCCCCACCCCGACCCGACAGGATGGTGGGGAGGTTAGTCACGGTGACTCAGTCAGTAGAATGTCAGTAGGCACATACACCTGTGTGCACCAGAGGCCCAGCCTTATTTCAGATTCTGTGACCTCCACCCGGTCGCTGCGGAGATTCGAAACTTGGTCCATTGTTCCAAATCTTTCACCACTCGACCAACTGAGCTACCTGTGCGTTTCGGATGTATCCTTCCAATTCCTTAAGTATATATTTCCTCATGCGTACTGTTATATACATTATCTTTTATACTACGTACTACATACTCCGTATTATATTTGTAATTTGTAAACAATAAAAGCTTTAGAGTTGTAGATCTTATGTTTTTTTTACAAAACATATTTATCTATAACATATGATGCTTTTATTTTTTAACGTATACACAAATGTTGTGATTTTTAGATATTCAAAGCACTATGTTGTTTATATATATATATATATATATATATATATATATATACACACACACACATATATTATACACACACATACATATACAATTATCTTTTTGGCAAATACGAATATACATATATACTAATATTTTAAAAGGCTGAAAATATAAAAATCATTCGAATAAGTATTTTTCAGCTCTTTTTGCCAAACAGGTCTATTCCGTTCAACTAGCAATTCAGATTCAGCATTTCAAAGTTCAGCTTCAGACAACAGTTTCTCATGTAGACAATAGCCCCTAATTCAGACATTAACAGCCAGCTCCAGCTCGTTGTGCCAAACATAACCTTAATGGTAGAGTTTCTCTCTCTTGAGTCTCTTCTCCTCAATCTTTTCTACTTCGATATGTTTTGTTAGTATTTTCAAGTATTTTTATGTAATTTTTTGTTAATAATGTTTAGGAATTGTGTAATCTTCATCGGTGATACTAATCGAGTGTTGGTGATTGGCAAAGCTAATCTTGTTTTGTTATTTTTGAAAGGTTAACTTCAGACGTTGGTAATTTCGGAGAAATTATTCGTTCTTCCCCTGAATAAACGTCATGCTATAAGAGAAAGATAACACTCAATTGGGTCTTCTTTTCTGTGACTGGTCACATTGATAATATTGACAATTTCCTCTCGGTAGCTGGTCAAATTGAGGATTTTAGACGTTTCTTTCTGGTGACTGGATAAACAATGATTATTTGTTTATTTTCTATCGTAAAGTAGTTTTAATATTAATTATAGTCTTGATTTTTGATTTAGTAGCAAGAACTTCTAGTATGTTGATAGAGAGGTCTATATTTTTGCATGGTCAGTGAATTGTTATGTCCCTTTAGAATTTTTCAATTATATTATATTTCACATCCCATTGTAGCATTAAACTATCTGAATTACTTTTGTATCAATCATTTAAATCATTAATAAATCGGTGTTTTTCTTTAAAAAATGTGTTTTCAGTAATTTCAATGGAAAATTTAAAAAGGTGTTTTCAAATACGAAGTACAAAATTCTGCTTCATTTTAAGTATTTTCAAGCTAAAAAAATGAAAGCATTCACATTAGTCTAATGTAATACGGAATCCCAACCTTAAGATATTATATATTTGAAAGATTGGTTTCCGTAAACCTAACTGTTGGTCCAAAATAGGACGCTCGTAGGCTTTTAGGAAAGCTACGTACGACACTCAAGCAAGAATTAGGAAAGTACGAATATGGAAAGTTAGCCAGAAATAGCATATAGAAGTTTCTTCTCTAATATGAATTACAAGCCGCCTTTTATAGGCGTATACAAATCGTAACCGCTACCGATAATAATGACTAACTAATTACAACATTAATAAAGAATTAAATACATAATTAATAGTGCATTAATTGCTTGACCGTTACTCTTCCGGGCTGGGAGGTCGGTCGGACTGGCAGGCTTCCCGCTGGGTTGGCAGGCAGGCTCTAGGTTGTGGACTTGGACGGGTCCAAGTTCGGGGCTTGGGCTGATTAGGCTCTGGGCCTAGTCCTATTACTCCATCACGAGTCCCCCACTCCCTTAGTCGAGTAGTAGACTCAGCTAAGAGGGAGTAGTCCAAGTCAGTTACTCTTCTCCGAGACTAGAAGATCCCCGCCCTTGTCCATGTTGGGGAGATGCCTCATTAAAAACCTTCATTAGGAAAAAACCCAATGGGAAAAAAATCCTAATGAAGGGAAAAAGGGTACATCTGACGCCCCCAAGATGAAGCAAGAGGTGAGATCCTCAGCCTTTATTGTAATGGTCGCCATCTGCGAATAGGATGGCTAGAACTGTTCTTCTCGTTGAGCTCAGACTCGTCAGGTTCGTCATTTGCTTCCTTGAAGACGGTAAGACCCTCAATCCCCCACTTCATTCAGTTGTACCTACACATAAAAGAAACTAGTGTAGAATAGAGCATCTGGCCTGGTGTCAAACCACGGCTCAGTATGTAAGCGAGTCGGACTCACTACTTGAAAAGAGTGACATCATGTTCCCAAGTTAGGCCTCAACCCAGTCTCCGAAAGAAAGATTGAATCCGCGAGTAAGTGAAGCGGACTCCTCACTCGAACGGATAATCCAACCCCAGAGAACTAAAGTATATCAACCTCTTCGAGAAATGTGAACGTCAATTAAGTGACAAAATTGCTCGGAAAAGCGTGGCTCTAGGCCCCTAACAAGAGTTTAAATCGCCGCCCGAGGTTAGTAGTTCGAACCCGCAAGTAAAGACTTTTGAACGGATGACTCGTCTCCCGAGGTCGGAGTGTGATGCACTAGGAAGAGGTAAGAGCACACAAGAACCCGTAAGAAGTCAAGAGTGTGAGGTATTAACATTTATATTGGGGCTTATTAATCGCCACACCCATATGACATGACCCGGTGGCGCGAGTGTGTGTGCTCGGCCATTGTACGAGTGTGTGTGCTCGTCCGGTGTACGTGAGTGATCGGATTTCATAAGTCCATTTTTCAATGTTAAAATTACACACGCTCAACAAGAGTTAAAGCAATTACACCACTTAAAATATCTTTTCAAATGATTCAATTTATGATTTTTTTGTAATATTTTTTTTTTGTATCAAAATATAGTGGATTTTTGGATACTTAGCTTTTTTGAATTGGGCTCAACACTGAATGGGTTGTGTGCCTGCGTTGGCTGATAAAGAAATAGCAGTTGGGTAGCTCCACTAACAATTTTGACCTAGCCTTTGGCGGCTCTCACGTTTGGCGAGTGGGCAGTAGCATACAACTACTATAGCTTACCCTTTGGAGCCTCAATCATTAAGGGCGCAACACTGCATCGACTGAGGCCGAAGACAACAAATCTTCATCAGGCAGCACCAGGCCACCAGCGGCTGGGCGAAATCAACGAGGGGTGAGTTCGCTAGGACTCGGGCAACATCGGCGAAGGTTCCTCAGGCGGCGACAGACAGACATGGGAGTTCCATCTCCACAGGGGTGCACTTGTCCACGATATGTCACTCCTGGAGCTCTTAGGATCCATTAATGGCGGATGCTTAAGGTCAATCCTCGTCATGATTCAAGTTCTTACCATCGAGCCGCAAAGGAGACCAGGTGCGACGCCAACAGCGGTATGACAAAGATGGCGGAGCGACCTGCAGCGGACGGTGCGAGGCAATTTCGGCTCAGACCCGAGAATGGGTGGGGAGCTGGCGAGTGGCGGAAACCAGGACGATGAGGACATCTCCGACTTAGCACCGGAAAACCCCAGTTCTAAAATTCCATCTCCGGTGACTGAGACATAGCTGACATCATCGACAGTTTCTGAAATCCTAGTTTTGTTGATTTTGTTTCTTTTGGCAGATAACTTTCGGGACCTCCTGTGTGGACGCCGGTCACTGGCTTATATTTTTTCATTCTATTTCCAGATTTTGGATTACAAACCTGGAAAAAAACTGCTAGAAACCTTCGATTTTCACACATTTTTCTGAAAATTCCTACTAGAGTGATGAGAGAAACAATAGAGGCTCTCAACGAAAGCACCAATGTTGGTCCAAAATAGGACGCTCGTAGGCTTTTAGGAAAGCTACGTACGACACTCAAGCAAGAATTAGGAAAGTACGAATATGGAAAGTTAGCCAGAAATAGCATATAGAAGTTTCTTCTCTAATATGAATTACAAGCCGCCTTTTATAGGCGTATACAAATCGTAACCGCTACCGATAATAATGACTAACTAATTACAACATTAATAAAGAATTAAATACATAATTAATAGTGCATTAATTGCTTGACCGTTACTCTTCCGGGCTGGGAGGTCGGTCGGACTGGCAGGCTTCCCGCTGGGTTGGCAGGCAGGCTCTAGGTTGTGGACTTGGACGGGTCCAAGTTCGGGGCTTGGGCTGATTAGGCTCTGGGCCTAGTCCTATTACTCCATCACTAACGATTGCTGAGCTTGTTAAAAGCATATTTGTCGAGAGAGAAGACAGACCTGCAATTCAGTGTAACTATTGGATATCTCGATATGTAACTTCTCGATTACCTTCATCGTATTCAATATTGCACAATCACTCTATATGATTGTCGTGTATTTCAAAATCTACAATTGGTATCAGAGCCGAGCGTGTAATCTATCGAATCTTTTGCAAAATTAATTTTCTTCATTGTTTAGCATCAAATATCATATTGTTTAGAGTATTAATGATGTAGTGAATACGAGAAATATTTACATATATAAGATGAAGAATGACATTTTCAATAGCAATAGTGAAATGCAGTTCTCAAGCTGTCTCGAACTATACATGAATGCCTAATTCGTAAGTTTCCATGTTATGTTTATAGAAGATTACCCTTCACATATATATATTTCCGAAGGTTACACTTCCGTATTACAAGAAGCTTATGGGAACAAATAGTCACTTAGCCCAATAAAAAAAACCAAGCTATTATTATACAAATACAAAGATAACTAGTGCAATTGAACACAATAAAATAATACCTAATTTTTTTTGCATACTTTAATTTAGATTTAGAGCTCTAGTACGTCCTGAATTAATGTAGTACTAAATTTGAATTTCGTGCAGGTTTCCTTTTCTAATATGTGACATTATATGACAATTTCAAATTCATAATTTGACTATTTTAAAATAATCCATTTTCTATTTTTTCATTGTTTTCTATTATCAGTCACTATTTTAAATAAGGTTAACTGTGCTTAGACCCGTGACTTGACTATTATATGTGCTTAATAGTATACTATTTTAAATTCATTGTTTTCTTTTAAGTATGGTCTTCTCACTATTGTTTTCTATGAACGGGACCCGTTTTAATACTAATAATACTCGTATTAAATATTGGGTTTTGCCTAATTAGCCCAATACACACGTTATCAGTATGTATAAACGATCAAAATGATCATTAGTTTTAGGGTATCAAACTATCCCGATCATTATAACTTATACAGTAGGTACGTAATAGTACACATTTCTTTGATTGAAGAATCACAAATACTAAATTTATGTTTTAGTATGTGTATGTGTTTGTGTGTGGGCGCACGTTAGTTTGTATGTTTTATTTGAAGTATTATAACTAATCACTTTATGTATTAGTGTGTGTACATATATACTAGTAAGAAGTTTAAAATGGGTCTGCGTTCATACATAACATGTCGGAATCATATGTACCATACTTGATCCGTTTATTAAAAATACTAATGGATCTCGATCCGAGTCCGGGTAAAAGGAATAAAATATAGAGTCAAACTCCTTAAAAATAACCGAGTCCAGGTCTAATCTAGATCCGACCCGTTGGCAGGCCTACACATGGGTCCTCTTGGAGGTCAAAGACAAAAGTATAGTACAAAGACAAAAGTATGAGCTACGTACATACTTACATATCATGCAAATTACATTCCTAATTTCTATTTGTCCAACAAAAACAAGAAATAAATATGATTCTATAGTATTTGATTGTTTGTTTATTTTAATTCTAATTAGAATTTGCTTCCAAAAAAATTCTAATTAGAATTACAATTTATTATTCACAAGATATGATATAATTAAGAAAACTTAATTCGAATTTAGGGGTGGAGAAAAGGATTTTGTCCGACCGAACTGTACCAAATCGAAAATTGGTAGTTTTTTATGATTTGGATTCAATAAAATGTTGAACACTTTCATGTCACCTTTTACTTAAATAATGAATATAAAGAAGTGCGATGAACTACTATTTTCATTTTTTATTTCTTTGAAATATGAACTTGAAAACGAACTGAACTAAACCACTCCCAAACAGAAATGATATTGTTTGGTACAATATCTCCAAACTGCACACCTCTATTTGAATATTTATCAAATATTTGAAAAAATTATCAAATCAAGTACGAATATTCTTTTAGATTTGAATTCTAAACACATAAAAAATTTCATCGAATAGATATTTATCAAATTCAAATTGAATAGAAATATATTTGATGCGATTCAAATCGTTCACAATCCTACTAATTTAAACTATTTTTCGCTTTTATAAAATCTAATGAACATGAACTAAAACATACGCCCGAACTAGTGATCCCAACTTGGAACTTATCCATTCCACCCACTATAAAGTAGAAACCACAATTCAACAAGTCAACCATTTCTCACTGTCGATGCTATCTACTAGCTTTAGATTTTTTTAACAATTTTTATATACACAAAAATGAAAGTGTATATTTTTTGTACACTGAATTATATAGATAATTGCTCACTTTTTTTAATGAGCTGCCTATATACATAAATAATTAAAAAAGTGTACACAAAAAAGCTCAATAAAAAAATTGGTCAATGTCCTCTAATTTTGATCTGTTCATCAAGGGACACATGAATAGTCTTTCCAACTTAGCCGCACAGAAAGTTACGATCTAATGAAGAAGGATCGTTGGTTCATCCCCGTCGCTTCGTCCAAAGAACCTATATGTTTTCTCCAAGAGACCAAGAGGATTGTTTCACCGTGCTAAGCTTGTCTTCGTCGGAGTTCTAATGGAAGCACTCATCAGCGGTGCTTCACCGCCGGTGTTCATGGCTACGTTAATTTGTAGCTGGTAACTATCAATAAAGGAGGATGTATAAATGAACCAGGGTTCGTAACCGTGCTCATCGATTTTCTTCTTCTACTTCGTAATTATTTCGAATAAAGTTCTTGATCGATCTAGACTTTTTCGAGCAAGAGAGGAATGACGCTGATTTCTATATTCTTCACAATTTATAATTTCTTGCTACTCCCACCTCTTTCTAGCCATATTTGATTAGTAATAAGGGTATAAATTGAAAATATAGAAAAGAATTAATTACAAACTAAAATAAGTGTGTGTGATTAGTGAATGGGTGAGTGTACATAGAATTTCCCTAATCCATTTACGTACGTTTGATCTGATCGAGTAAAAAATTCTAAAGATATTTTCACTTGGTATGTGTATTTCTCTATTCTCCAAGTTCACTTCAGCTTTGAGGAACAGGGGTGGAAACAGGGAGAGGCTGGTGGACTTTGGTGAATATCTATAAGCAGTAAAAAATACAGTGAGAATTTAAGATTTGACTCTTGCTATTTAAATTCTTTAAGCCCCGATCTTTGTAGCTTGTCATTCCTGACTCTGTCACTTTTGAGGAACGAATGGACACATTCACACCCCTATTTTTATTTACCTTAGTTTGCTCGAGTAAGAATTCAGGTGTATAATAAAGATACTAAAATGTTTGATTATAAAAGACACTGTAGAAAACAAAAACATTTTTATATCAAAGACATATATTTATCTTAGATCTAAAATTATAAAAAAAAGGAAAAAATAGGCATTTTTATTACATTTATATAACATTTTTATATCAAAGACATTTTTCTATTTTTATTTACCTTAGACATTTTTTGCACATTTTGTTACATCAATGACAATTGTTATACACAAAATAGATGAATACATATGATCTTTCCTATAAGGACCTGTTTGGTTTGGGGTAATCTCACATGAAGGACGGAATGAGACTCCTGCAACGTTAGATATCAATGTTTTGTTCTCGGTTTTGAGAAAAAAATCTGAAAAGTTATATTCCTGAGAATGTAATATGAACGGGAATGTTATACCCTTCAATGCCTTAGGTTATTTGATATTCCCAGGGATGATCTATTTTTTTCCGAAAATACCCTCAATTAATTATATCTTTTCATTTAATTTCTCTATGTATTCAACTTTTATCAAATTTGATTTTTTGTGATTCTATAAAACTTTTATTGCAGCTTCTAAATATGTAAATTTTATTTACTAAAAAAAATCATATTATTGATGGGGATTAATTAATTTTAGAGGTTTTTCTTAAATAGTATTGAAATACTACCTCCGTCCCAAAAATTCTTCTCACTTACCTTTTTAGGATGTCCCAAAAAAATCTTCTCATTTCCCTTTTTGGAAAGGTTTTGTATTTACCATTCATTTACCTTTTTCTTACTCAACTACAACCATACATTTCCACTTTATTCCCACTTTCTTAAACTCCGATCCAAGTCAAACTAGAAATGAATTTAAGGGGTTTTGACATGAATATTACTTAACAAAAAGTTAATGGACAAAAAAGTGACCTTTTGTTTTTGTTTCCAAATATATGACTAATAAAACACTACTTCTCTAAACTACCCTTCATAAATCAAGATTGCATCTGGATAATTAAGTGAATTATCTTATGCCGTCAGTTCGTTCGGTGCAAAACTGCAAATGCTTATCCATGCACCGCCTAACATAGTAATCTCCAAATATTGATGTTCTTTTCATTTTAATATTACTTCGTATATCTCAAGAACCATATCTTATTAAGATTTATCATTTTCATTACCCAATTTTAACCATATTATTCATAGAGATGTATTGAAGAGCAAATAAGCAGTTATGATATTGAGGAGTGTCATTCTTTTAGATTCCTCCTCACTTCAACATACGTTTATCCTATTTTAATTTCTTGGATATGGAAACACAAGAGTATAAATATTTAAATTATTACACCAAAAATTGTGTGAAATTTTTCCCAGTTACTACCACTCCAGTGACCACAGTCTCAACTACTATTGTTCCAGTGACCATCGACCCAGTTAATACTGTTTCAGAGACTACCATCTCAGTTACTACTGCTCCAATGACCAACATCCCAGTTACTACCGCTCCGGTGACCATAGTCTCAGTTACTATCACTCCAGTGACCACAGTCCCAGTTACTACCGCTCCAGTGATCACCGCCTTAGTTACTACCGCTCCAGTGACCACCATCCCAGTTACTACCGCTTCACTGACCACCGTCCTAGTTACTATCGCTCCAGTGATCACCGTTTCGTACTGCTCCAGTGATCACCGTCATAGTTTTACCACTCCAGTGACCAATTAACCACCCTCGTAATTATCATCACCACCGATTTGCATGTGATCTTTTTTTTCGATAACCTACCGCATCGATGATCCGCCACTGGTGAAGGTTTCCCAAGTATACACTGTAGTGACCATCACCGCCAAATGACGCCAATGAACGTCATTGTCAAGGTGGTGACCTCCCCAACGACCCAGCAACCAATTCCCCCAAGACCCTCCCTAGCCCCCTCACTAGCACCTTCCCAGTCTGGTGCCCCCATCCCCCAGCCCCTAGCACCCAA
Source organism: Cuscuta europaea (assembly GCA_945859875.1). NCBI lineage: Eukaryota > Viridiplantae > Streptophyta > Magnoliopsida > Solanales > Convolvulaceae > Cuscuta > Cuscuta europaea. The sequence continues at coordinate 4,799,086 of CAMAPE010000077.1, read as the reverse complement.
CCTCTAGCAGACCCCATCCCACGACCCAGCCTAGCCCTTGCACAGTCACATCGCACCACCATACCGTGCCCTCCCAACTACCACCCCCGCCCTAAAGTATATGTAAAAGTGGAGAGACCATCGATCTGGATTCAGCTTTGCTGATGGAGCAACCATCGTCTTCGTTGAAGTCGGATGTTTTCGTCGAAGAAGAGAGCAGCATTGCAAATCGAATAAAAGCTTCGCCGTTTCCGTCTGATCTGAAGAATAGAAGAAACTCGTTGAAGAAAAGCTTCGCCGTTTCCGCGTGAAGAAGAGAAAAAACTCGTGGAAGAAAAGTCGGATGATTTGAAGAAGACAGTGTCATCCTCACTCGTCCATAGAGAAAAAACTTACACGGAAGAGGAAAAGTTGGAGTGATGTGTGTTGGAGAAGGAAGCAGGAAAGCATGTAGAAGAATCGATAGTATTTTGTATGGAGTATATATTTGTTTTAGGAAAAGTTGGAGTGATGTGGTTTTTGTAAGTGTACTCGGATCTGATTTTGCTTTAATTCAAAGTTAATCCAGCTAGTGGTGGGCACAAAAGCCCGTAACCGTTTAACCATACCGAAAAACCGGAAAACCGTTATTTTTTTCGGTTAACCGTACTGATTTTAAATAAATCATGGTACGGTTAACCAACCGCAAAAAAAACGGTACACGGTACGGTTATGGTTTTGAAAATAAGATATGGCCGGTTAACCGCTAACCGGTAATTCAAATAATACATGCTTCGTATGTAACCGGTAAGCTAATTTAAGGTCGTTGGTCGTATATTTCAAAAAACACTACCTGGAATCCTAGATACATATGAAACAACTCACCTACTTTTTATTCTGTAATAATTAATAAGATTAGAACTTCATCAATTCTCAAATAACTTTGATACCGGAGTATTAAATAGAAAGTTCAATATTAATCTTATTAATCTAGCTTAAGTCGTACACAAATATAACGGAGTTTATATTTGCTGGAGTTTGTAATATATGTGACTCTGTCAACTTATTGAATTATATTTATAGTAGAATAGACATTGACTTGACTATGAATAAACTATAAAGTTTAGATAAATGTGATTGATACCTAAATATGGATAAAGTTTTAGAGAAATGGCGGTATTTTAGATTTTAGATACGTCATTATTATAATTTGTAGTATTATAATTATAGTTTGATGGAGTTTGTATTATAGCATCTTGTTAAGTTTGCAGTATTATAATTATATATGTGGTGTATTATTTTGATTCCTGCATTTTTTGGGAAGTTTCTATTCATATTTGATTTTACCGTTAATATTTTGTGGTTTTATGGTTTTTGGTTAACCGCAAAGCGGTTAACCGAAGTTATGGTTAACCGATACTCGGTTAACCGAAGTGATGGTTAACCGATACTCGGTTAAAAAATAGTAACCGGTTTCTCGGTTAACCAAAAGTTGGTTAACCAAAACCCGGTTAACCGACCATGCCCACCCCTAAATCCAGCAATTTGATGCGGACTTATTACCAAAAGTGCTGAAATTGTTCTACGCGCACTCAAGGGCCGGAAATGCTTTTTACTGCCGTGAACAAAATTCTATCGTGTCTCAAAATCAGAATTCCCTAAAGCGTCTCAAAATTACGTTTTCACTTTATTTTATTTCTATTTTAAAAAGGTTTTAATGTAAAACTAGCAATTTACCCCCTAATGGACCTAACCTCGAACTATAGGATTTATACTTCCTCCGGTTCTAAAACAACTTCTCACTTTCTTTTTCGGGAAGTCCCGAAATTAAATTCACATTTCTTCTTATTTCCTTATTTGACAAATTATCTATACCAAAACAGTACGAAACAGTGTCAAACAGAGTCAAAACAGTGGTAAATAATGCGAAACAATGCACCCCACAGTAAAGTTAAATTTATTTTCTTAATCTGTGTGAAGTCAAAGTGTGAAGGTCTTTGAGAAACTGAATGTAAACTTATGAAATGCAAAAGAAATATATCATCTGTGGATGTTCTTTGAGTTTGAAAGGGGACACGGGTAGCGAGGATTTCCAATGATGGCGGGTAGATTATTGCATGCGTTTCTATATTTCAGCACTTCCTTGAATCAAGGTGCAAGGGCATCTCAGAACAAAATATTTAAAGAGGGATACATGATTCGTCTGTGGAGTCATATAACCCGTGTAACATCTCCGTCATCATACGTTTTTTAATGAAAACCTCATAAAAAATGTGTGGTGATTGTGATGCTCACATGGACCGTATGACTCTACAGAAGAGTCATATATCATATATTGGTCTTTAAAACCTCTCGATATGAGAGTGCTATAGTAGTTACTGCAAAACTATTATAATAGTGTAACACTTAAACACGCTAAAAGCATAATTGGAAAATCAATCTAATAACCCTTCATGTTAAATTGGTCACTTTTTGAAAATTGAAGTATTTAATTGAGTGATATTTGAGTAAAAGGATTTCATAAAATTTTTATGTATAAGAGGAGAACCTATCCGCACGAGTAGCTCAGTTGGTTCAGTGGTGGGAAATTCGGAACAATGATCGAGGTTCAAAACCCGCAACGACCGTGTGAAGATTACAACTCTTGCGTGTTGGGCTGGAGCTCTGTTGCGCACAGGTATAAGGTCTACCGTCATCGGACCGACAGAGTCACCCCGACTTACATTCTCCCAAATATCCTATCGGGTCAGGGTGTGGGGGCTACAGGGTGGGAGATTCCACCTTTTGGAACAATGTATAAGTGGAGAACCTATTTGACAATTTATCTTGAATCCTATTAATTTCATTTCTACACGTAAAAGTTGTTCAGTTGTTGTTGTACTATAGTTTTATTATTTTCAAATTGTACAGTTATGTTCTTTTATTCCAACTTTCAGCATTTCCGGTCTTCCGTCATCTGATCCAACAACTGAAAATGAGATTATACTTTCCGGCCACATAAAAAGATTGCAGCCAATTTCAAGCAAAAGCTGAATCGGATCGTCTCCAAAGGTAATTCCATGGCGGCCAGGCACAGAAGGCTTCTCTCTTATCAAAATTCAACCTGCGTTGAAGGTGATGGGTGCTATTACCCAGGCTTCGGAGACTATTTCCCCCCTCTGCCGCCGCCGCCGCCACCGCAATCAAGACCCGGCAAACACTCAATCAGCCTCTCTCAGGACGCAGTCATCGCCGGGGTGGTGGTGGTCAGTTCCATCTTCATCATCAGCTACTACCTAGTCGTCGTGAAGAACTGTTTCGGGTGGATCCGGCGAAGACCCGCCGCTCAGGGGTCGCCGGACGGCGGGAATCAAGAGTTCCTCGACGAGAACCGCGGTCCGATGATCGACCACCCCATCTGGTATATCCGGACGATCGGACTTCAACCCTCGATCATCAATACGATCACGATTTTGAAGTATAAATTTGGGGATGGGTTGATTGAAGGAACAGATTGTTCTGTTTGCCTGAGTGAGTTTCGGGAAGACGAGACTCTCCGGTTACTGCCTAAATGTAACCACGCCTTTCATATCCGTTGTATAGACACGTGGCTAAGATCGCACACGAATTGCCCCCTCTGTCGCGCAGCCGTCGTCTCCACCGCCGTCACGCCTGCCCGGACTCCCAATCCCCCAGGCAGTGCTGGAAGTGAATCGATTCAAGAGCCTGAAATTCCTCACTTGCCGGAAATTCAAGAGAACAGAGAGACAACTGGTGAAGAACAAGCCGACGATCACGAAACGAACCGCGGCGGAGACCGGAAGCGGGACGGAATTGTTGTGGGTAACAGTATAATGAATACAACGAGGTCGTTGTCTCTTGACTCTTCAATTGCGGCGAGGTTTTTGGATGAAAGAGTTGCCCGAGTAGGCGGAGTAGCCTGTCGGAGTAGCCCCGGAAGGAATCCGAGAACTAACGGCGGCGGCGGCGGTGTTGGGTCAATTGCAGCGTGTTTGCACACAAGGCCAGTTTTAATGAAAAAGTCATTCTCATATGGAGGGAGGTCAATGTTTTCCAGACATTGACCGAATAATGAACTGGCTTTCTTGCTGCACATCTGAATTGAATGAGCAGATTGCAGCAGCGGGAGGACGGAAATTGTATAGATGTATTCAATTTGTCCTAATTTAGCCCTGATAATATGGCTTCATGCTTTTAATGTTATGATGATGATGATACAAATGATATACATATTCTCTAGAATGTAAACATGCTTATTTTGTTCTAATCAAATTCATAGTAGGTATAGATTAAGAGGACGTTTGAAATTAATTATGCTTCTGCTTCTTTTTTAAAAGCAGAAACAGAATTAAAATAAGTTTTCAGAATGTGGTCTCCCCTGCTTCTAAACTACTTCTTCTAGGAACATTTTGAAGCACTCAGAAATACTTCTACAGTTTCACCCAAACACTTCAATATTTGTTTCTTCTGTTTCTGCTCCCTGAACGGTCAGAAGTAGATCTAAACACTCCCTAAAATAATTTTGGTATAGAAGAGTCTAGACAGCTCCAGAGAGCCGTTACATAAGCTACACAATAAATTAGAAATATTCGTATTTAATATTATAAATCAATTACAAATCTTTGTGTTTAATATTAGAATTAGTAGCCTACCTTATTAGTCTCCAAAACGGTTGTATAAATAGGATATCATATCCTAGAATGAATCAAGCTTTTCAGCCTCAATCTATTCCTACCCTAAAATGTAATATCGTATCAAAGCCTCCAGAGCTCTAACCAGCCAGTTTTATCACAGGAGCATCTGCCATGGCTACCGAAGAAAATAGAGAAGATTCTCAGGGTAACTCAAACCCACCACTCTCAGTCAACAATCCCCTAACCCCAGATGGCCTTATCATGCTTAACCCTAGTCAGTTCCCAGAAAAATTAGACGGATCCAATTACCTTGTATGGAGAGACCAAGTGATGGACCTTCTGTTCGGTGTTCACCTGGATCAGTACGTTGCTGAAAACACCAATCCCCCTCCAAAAAATGAAGCAGCTAATTTTCTCTGGTGGAACAGACATGACCGTCTGTTGCGACATGCCCTGGTCTCATCTCTCAGCTTGCAAGCCCCTAGTTGGATCTTCCAAGACCTCTGCCTCCGTATGGAAGACCCTGAAGCGTTTATACGGGACTCGGTCAGCCTCAAAAATCCGAAGTCTCAAAGATAAGTTCCACCATATGAAACAAGGCTCGCAACCTGTCAGCGAATACCTTCATCACATTCGCACATTTGTGGATGAACTCGCCATGGCTGGCCGGCCAGTTGACGATGAGGACTTTGCCATTCAAGCCTTGGAAGGTCTTCGTCCCGAATTTGAAGCTATGGAGAATTTCATTTGTCCAGATGAGGTTACGTTTGAGGATCTGCACTCGCTACTCGTTGGATTCGAAGATAAGATGCGGAGGAAAGAAGCCTTGAATTCCACCATCGCCGTCGTTACTGCGAACACAACTGTTGTCGTTGAAGAGAAGAATGAGAGTAGCAGTTCCACAACTATGTTCGTTCGCAGGAGTCCAGATCAACGAGTCTCTATTTTAGGCCCAGGTCCATTAATCCAAGTTCAGAACCTGCCCAATAGGCCCAATATTCAGACTCAAAATTTTGGCAGAAGTCAGAATAGTGGGCAACGCCCCAACAATTTTTACAATTCCCGTCAGCGTGGAAACAGTAATCCTGGGGGCATCAATAATCACGCGGGTGGGCGTACCAATTCTGGGGTTAATACCAGGTCAAATTCGGTTATTATATATCAAATCTGTGGCAAACCAAACCATCTGGAAATTAATTGTTGGCACAGGTTTGAACAACGAAATTACCCCCAAGCCAATACTGCCACACCCAGGAAAAATGGATGGTTACTCGATTCGGGGGCAACTAATCATGTCACCAATAATTTAAATAACCTCACCTTGGCGTCCGATTATACCGGCACAGACTTCCTAATTATTGATAACGGTAAAAGTCTTGCGATTGCACAAGTTGAAAATATGACCCTCCATTCTCTTTCCTTACATAATACTCTTTTTGTGGCTTCTATTCATACTAACTTAATTTCTGTTGCTAAACTATGTCATCGTAATAATTTATGTTGGAACGCCGACATAGGCATATTGTAGAAACATGGATTACTTTACTTCACCATGCTTCTATGCCACTTAAATATTGGTCATATGCCTTTTTAACCGTTGTTTAATTAATTAATAGGCAACCAGAAGCTTCTCTAGGTTTTTGTACTCCATATGAAAAACTTTTTCAAAAATCTCCCAACTACACAAAACTTGATGTTTTCACGTGTGAGTGTTTTCCTTGGCTTCGTCCTTACATGGCCCATAAGTTAGAACCACGGTCCCGACCTCATATTTTCGTTGGCTATTGTGACCAGCAAAGTGCTTATCGTTGCCTTGATCCTACTTCTAATAAGATCTTTATCGATCGACATGTGGTGTTCAATGAGTCTGTCTTTCTTTTTTCTAAAAGTCTAACAATTGCTACGAATCTGTCCTCTGAAATTGATAATTGGCTTCAGCCACCTATTTCTTATCTCCCTGTTCCAGGTACATCACTAGCAAAGGCGTCTCCTGTTACCCATACCTCGGCACAACAAGACTCCCCTAATAGGTCTAATTCCACCTCATTTCCACCTCTTACCAATCCAACCGCCTCTCACACCGGTTCTTGTCACTTACCACCACCAACCCAAACAAAAACCAACTACCCCATCCTTGCCAATTATACCCAACACCACTTCCTCAACAGTTATTCCCATTACCAATAGTTCTGTATCTACCTTGGATCACCATCATGATTCACACCCCTCCCCACCCAAACGCACCCACCCAATGACCCTTCGTCCTCATAAGCAAGCTAATGTTGTTACCCACTCATCATTACCTCATCATATTATTCCTACTTGTGCTTCTCAAGCTTTACAGGTACCTGAATGGAGGGAGGCTATGTCTGTGAAATTTGATGCCTTGGTTCAACAAGGAACTTGGGAGCTTGTACTTGCTAATCCTGATCAAGACGTTGTTGGTTGCAAATGGGTCTATACTATGAAATATAAGCTCGATGGATCCTTGAACCGTTTCAAAGCTCGACCGGTGGGTGAGGGCTTTCATCAACGCCCAGGGATTGATTACTCTGAGATCTTTAGCCCAGTTATCAAACCAGTTACTATTCGCGTTGTTCTAACCATTGTTCTTTCTCATGGCTGGCAGATCAACCAGCTAGATGTCAATAATGCATTTCTACATGGAGCTCTCCAAGAGGAAGTTTACATGAAACAACCTCCTGGTTTCAATGATGGCTTCAGGAGAGTATGTCGCCTTAAGAAATCCATCTACGGGCTTAAACAAACTCCTCGAGTGCGGTACCAGTCTCTCAGTGAATTTCTTTTATTCATTGGTTTTCATCAATCCGTTTCTGATGCCAGTCTCTTCATATTTTCTTCTCATCCATCTTATATCTATGTGTTAGTATATGTGGATGATATTATTGTCACTGGCTCTACACCAGCCTTAATTCATCAGACTATTGACTTATTGGCACATCAATTCTCCTTTAAGGATTTGGGATCCTTACATTATTTCTTGGGCATCCAGGTCACCCCTACACAAGATGGTCTTTTTCTTGTTCAACACAAGTACATTACAGATTTATTACAGGTACTGAATATGCACGAGGCTAATCCAACATCCACACCTCTAGCATCTTCAACTTCCTTGACTTTGTTTGATAGTTCGGGTTCTTGTGATGCAACTCTCTATCGACAAATCATTGGCTCCCTTCAGTATTTAAAACTCACCAGACCTGACACCGACTTTGCCATCAACAAGCTAGCTCAGTTCATGCACAAACCCAAAGTGAATCATTGGCAACTCATGAAACGCCTCTTGCATTATCTTCAAGGAACTGCCTCTCATGGTTTATATTTCCGACAGAGTTCTTCCCTTTCCTTGTGTGCTTATGCTGATGCAGATTGGGCAGGGAATCCTGATGACCGCTCCTCTACCAGCGCCTATGCCATTTTTCTTGGTAAGTCACATATTTAATGGAAATCATCTAAGAAACGAACAATTGCCAAATCCTCTACCGAAGCCGAGTATCGGGCTCTTTTCACGGTTGCATCTGAAACCCTTTGGATTGAGTCATTTCTTCATTAGCTCCGACATTCACCTACTTTCCCTCCGGTTCTTCTATATGATAATAAAGGTGCAACCACTTCTTCCGCCAATCTTGTATTTCATTCCCGCATGAAGCATGTTTCCATTGATTTCCATTTTGTCCGACAATGTGTGCAACATGGTCTTCTTCGGGTCCTTCATATCCCCTCGCATGATCAACTAGCTGACATTCTCACCAAACCCCTTTCACGACAATAGTTTGTTTTTCTACGTGACAAGCCAGGATTCTCAGCACTAATAGAATACCTGGGTTGCGGGGGGCATATAAAGAAGTCTAGACAACTCCAGAGAACCGTTACATAAGCTAAACAATAAATTAGAAATAGTTGTATTTAATATAATAAATCAGTTACAAATCTTTTTATTTAATATTAGAATTAGTATCCTACCTTATTATTCTCCAAAACGGTTGTATAAATAGGATATCATATTCTGGAATGAATCAAGCTTTTCAGCCTCAATCTATTCCTACCCTAAAATCTAATATTTGGAACGTTTAAAATTGATACTATTTGGCAACCACATGAATATATATTGTGTGGTTAAGCTTTTTATTTGGGCAATTATAGGTATTTTTTGTTGGAGACACTATGTTGCTTGAGTGACCAACTGGAGCACATAAAGGTTGGTAGAATAAATTGAAGTTCTTGAGCTTGAATTGCGGTCTTTTACAATCTGTATACTTCGTATTTCTCATTTGGAATGAAATTTACTCTTTCTAACGTGAATTTGTGGCCTCAATTCATCTCGTATAATTACTTTACCACTCATCATTCGAAAGAAATCTTCACTTCAAAGGAGAAAAATTAGAATTTTAAGTTTTTGTGAGCATAAGGATTTGTTTATTACAATTGTGATTTCATAAAGTGAAATTGGATTACCGGTTAAAAGGTTTTAAAGGTTTTAGAATTTCCGGTCTTCTTTCGGCGAGCCATCTTCAGTGTACGGTCCTTAACTTAGTTTTACCGGTTATAAAAATTATTTAGGTCTGCGATAACAGTATAAAAATTATTAGGCGTGCCTCTATCGTATCTTTTGTCTACCACATTTCCATCTTCTTCAAGTTCGTTCCTTTGCCATTAAAGATTGTCCGTAACCTCGCCTGGAGACATATCCCAACCCTCTCTTTTTCTTGAATTCGTCACATCTGCATGCAAGTTGCCATACATTCAGTCCATGCTGATGGAAAAAATACATTCTGATGTTGGGTCCTCTACGACGAAATCAAGCAGTGGAGCACTTGTACGAATTAATTGTCATCACAACATGAGCTCTGTTTTGAGGGTCGTAAAAAATGGAAGGAATGTTGGAAGGAAGTTTTGTGATTGCTGCCTGTGGCCGGTAAATGTGTTCTCTTGAATCTCTTTTATTTTGTTACAAACTCGCATAAATTAGGGTTCATGTTCAGTTTGAGAAATATGGATGAGATAAATAATACTTTTTAATGTGCAATAGCATGAAACTTGCGGTTTTTTCATGTGGGAAGATGATGATGCTAGAAGAAAAGACGAAGTTCAGAATCATTCAAACCCAAATGAGCTAGAACTTAAGAAGCATATGCTAGAAGAAAAGATTCGGAACAAGATGCTGGAAAATCAAAAAGTCCAATGAGAGTCCAACACAAATGAGATAGGATTTTCAATGAGGATACCAGAAGAAAAGATGTGGCCTTTTTATAACTCCATTGCATAATACAATTCTAGATTCCAAAAATACAAGATGTGGCCAACATATAATCCAAAATACTAGCCAAAAGATATGAGCTACATGTGAAACCAAAATGATGTAGCCCAATACAGTGAGTACAGAGAAGGTTAATTGTAACGACCGTCCCCAAAATGGCCATTACGATACTCAAACATAAAAGAGACTCGATAAATCAAGCGGAAATAAAGATACAAAGCCTCGATATGAGACTTTATTTCTTTTAGAACAAATCAAACCTTACAACCATAACGAAACATATCCAAAATAAAACATTTGTAAAACCATTACACCTGATCAGGATTTTAAAAACATTTAACAACCCTTTGAAGTACCAACTTACTAAAACCACAACATAACTGATAGCCCGATCTTCTCTGTTAACCCATCCAAAACCTTGTCACCAACTCCATACATTCTCTCAGGCTTCCGTACCTCATTCATTACCTATACATGAGAATACGAGAAAGAAGTCTCATAAGCAATAATGCTTAGTAAGTCACCATTTCATCCACTAAAAACGTTTAGGGAATATTAGCTAGCCATAATTAGATACATGAGCTTGACTACTCCATACACATAGCATATTCACACACATATTCATATCACGTAAAACACAACATCATGTAACGAAATCTAAAAGATTTCCTCATTCATCATTCTTTCTTCTTATCTTATTACTTGACTTGATGGGCCCGTAGCTCGTGTCCTGGCCCCTCGCTAATGACCTTGGGTAGCTAGCCCGCAGCCATCAGAAGTAATCCTGGGACTCCTCGCGGAAGGAGATCCCGCTCCGTTCAGCTCAGGTGATTACTCGGGGGAATGACTACCTTAGAACATTTCTTATCATTCATTAGATATCATTACTATCACAACTTCCATTCATTGTTGGAGTCCATATAAATCCAACCTAACATTGACCATAGAACTTGGATACCTTACATTGATAACTCAACAAGTTCTCAATCAACATCACCTATAAGTATATACATATAACAGGACATTCACATAGTCTCATACCATACAAATTCAAGCATTCAAGCAAACCTATATAATTCATAGGTAGCTAGACTTCCATATTTCATTTCAAACTATCATGTATAGGTGGTGATGACTTACCTGGTTCACGCGAAGTATTTGCCCTTGTGTGTGTGTACAGTGTACAGTGTCCACGAGCAACGGTTCTTCGATGAGAAACTATAATTATAAATACACAAGCTTATACTTGATCAAACTTAAATTCATGTCTTTAGAAAATCCTTATACTTAAGGTGAGGGAAAGTTCACAAATCAGCCCCTACAAGTTAAAAACTCCCCCTTTTCCTACAACAAATCGGGCATAGATTCAGGGTGGCTAGATAACTAAGAATTCGATTGAATTTCATGAATCAAGACTCATCATCTATTAACTCCCTCTCATAATATTAAGGACTCCATGTATCTATTTAGAATCAGCCACTAATCATTAAAATACTTCCCAAATTCTTTCATTAAATTGGGTATTATTTTGGGGTAGCTAAATACTTAAAACTTCACAAGGGATTTCAATCAAGGATGAACAACAACTCCATAACAACCTTATTATTAAGAAATTCCATTAATTTTCCTAGAATCAACCTTAAATCAATCAACCCTAGAAAAATCCCCAACCAAGAACTATATATACAAATATAGTAGAAATACTTCATGTAGGGTGTAAAAATCTTACCAATTGATGATCCTTGATGAAAAGTATGTTTAATTTTGAGCTTGAATCACTTGGAGAAGATTTTGGGGTTGGTTTACAGAGATAAGGACGAGAAAGGTCGAAATTTGGGGTCAAAAGGGTTTTTTCTCCGTTAAATATGCTGTTTGAACCTACTAGCCAAAATCGCCCCGAACGGCGCCGGTTGCCCTGCCTTTTCACCGCCATACGTTCTGTTTTGGACCGGCGCCGGTTCAGGGTTCTCCGGGTGCCGAAAATGCCCTTTTTCGCCCTAAACCGACCCCGATTGTTGGCCGATCCCATCCATGACCCTCGGTGACATTTTAAACTACATTTCAAACACCTAGATACTATCTAACATGACAACTAACTCAATATACCATTTCACCCGAAATAAAAATGATTATTATGGGGTCGTTTCGTTGCTCATCGGGTACCGTCGCCTGTCATGATAAAACGTATTTCAAGTATATAATTCAAATACAATTATCACCAAGTTCGTAATCACATGATATCCATCTACTTCACATATATAACACTCAACCATAAATCAAAACATGATCATATATACCCATTAATTAGCACATAAGAAGTCGATAAAAAGTACGGGCGTTACACTAATTATAAGTTAATATTACAAAATGGCATCAGTAGATGGTCACTGCACAGATCTATGAATGACCTATTACTAAGATCTATAAATGAAACTTCATTATTGTTTAGTTCAGAACACCAGAGCTTTGGCTTAGTTGAGAACAGCCGGCAGAAGAGCCTGAGAACTCAGTCACTAGGCTTGGTCCTACTGATTGGCCTGCAACTTGAAACGAGATAATAAATACTAAATAAATACAAAAAACACCATGACAATAACAACATATTTTAACTACAGTGCAAACAACATATGTTTGGTATGTGGCCCCATCCCTCGCAATGAAAACTCCAAATCCTTGTGGCACCTACACAATAAATATCGTAACTATTGTAAAAATAAAATTCACACAAATTAATGTTAATTGAGAAAAAGATATCTTAGTCACCTCTTTGGAGTTCCCCCGCCATCTCTTCCTCCTCTAGATATCCTTCCCCTCGTGGAATCTCTTCCCCCTATACCTCTTGTTGCAGTTCTAATGACTCTCCCTCCCCTGCCAATTCTATTAGGTTGAGCTGTGGCGGAATGATGGGTAATCGGTTGACTTGTACCAGCTTGAGGAGGGTTTCCATCATTTCTCGGTCGACATCTAGATCTCTTAACTTCAGCCCGCTTGACCACATGTCTGTCTTTGTTTGGACACCTTCTCTCATTGTGACCTTTTGTCTCATAAATACTACATGTCATCTCTATTTCGTGTCTAGTGAGCTTGCCTTTTTTCGGGGAGTCCTCAAATGGGTCTTTTTTCTGTTAAGACTTGGTCTGGCAGGACCAATTTTAATAGGAGGAGGATACATTGGAGCTTCTATTCTAGGTCAGTGCCTCTCACCTTCACCCGGGGGAGGGGGGGGGGGGGGGATAGAACATACGTCCACATAATCCTCTTCTTCTTGATGTAGGAAAAATATACATCCTATTGCATGACAACAAGGTATCCCTGACATATCCCACTTTCTGCAGGTATATGTCTTGCTTGAAGATCCACACTAAGACTATCTAAGTACATATTCACTTGGAAAGTGTGAAATGTTGATGGGAGAACATCACAATGACATGCTTTAGCCTTCTCAAGTTCTAGTTTAGCTAGTATTCTAAGGCATATCATTGAATGATCATTCTCCATTTGTTGCCTTTTGAGGACCAACCGTTGCATCAATGCAGCTCTAATATCCTCTAGCATGTATATAAGGTGCTTGGTCCTTGCATTTATGATGTAACCGTTAAAAGTTTCAGCCATATTGTTTGTAATGGCATCACATCTTAGAGCACTGTTCATAAAAGCTCTACAAAAACACCTAAGGTTGAAGGTTTTAAATGCATTTGCAGCTTTTGGATTTACCTCTACCAACTCATCAAATGCGTCATTGTAGTCAGTGAGCTTATATGCTCTAACAATCTTCCTGCACTTTAATTTCAAATTATCTCCTCTAAAAGTCTTATGCCACAACAAATATATTTCTTGCACAATGTCTGTGTTCACCTTCGTACTTTGGTGACCGCATTTAAAATGGCCTATAAAGTATGCAAAGAAAACACATATAATTAAATTTTATTTTATTTTAACAATGAAGCTAACATGGTCATATTTTAATGCATATGGGTTACCTGGTGTTTATCTAAAATTATTTCAATGTCTGCTCCTTCTCTAAAGTCAAGACAATTTTGGAGCAACAAGAAAAACCACTCCCAGGACAAATTATTTTCGCCTTCTATGACTGCCCATGCAATTGGGAACATTTGTTCGTTACCGTCTCTTCCTACTGCACACAATAATTGTCCACCAAGGAATGATTTTAAAAAACAGGCATCCACACATATGACCTTTCTACACCCTTCCTTCCATCCTTTGTCTAGCCCTTCAAAGCATATGAATAACCTCTGAAATACTGGGAAGAAAGGTGTTGGTTCACACTAGGGCTGTTAAGAGCCGAGCCGAGCCCGAACATCATAGGCTCGACCTCGGTTCGATAGTGTTTTGATGGTGCTCCAGTTCGTGCTCGAAGCTCGGCGGGATCTATTTATTAGGCTCGATATCGGTTCGATATGTGTTCGAAGCTCGGTTCGGACACTCGATAGGCATAGGCTCGAAAAAAGTTGGAACAAAAAAGTTCAATTAGAGCTCGAGTTCGAACACAAGCTCGTTTAATGAAGAAAAAATTATCTCAATTACTAAACCTATAAAATCCCATAAGAATGTCATCAATTCCTTTCCTCTTACATACAACTCCAAAAACTATCATCAACCAATAAGTTGCAAAAAATCATTTTAGAAGAAAAAAGGAACAACCAATTAAAGCTCAAGTGTTCAAGCAACATTACTACAACTAAATAAAATCTGTCCAACCTTTTGATACTTGAGTGTCCATACGTGTACTCTTTTGCATTTGCTAAGAGTAAATGCATACATAAACAACGTTGTAAATAACCCCTTTAAGGTCATGGGTATTTTGGTGTTAATATTACAAGTAGGGAAGTAAGAGCATCACAATAATAAATAAACACATTTACAGAAACAAATATAGGCTATGAGTAATCTGTGTACTCTTTTGCATTTGCTAAGAGTAAATGCATACATAAAGAATATGCTAAATAACCCCTTAAAGGTCATGGGTATGAATAAAACTAAACAACCAATTTTGATGTTTATAAGCATCAAAATTAAGAAAATCACAATAATAATAAACACATTTTACGAAAACAAACATAGGCTAATGATCCCTAGTGCAACATATAAGCATTACATGTCCAAACAATTATGTTCAAAGTTAGGAGCCAAACTAATTCATATGTCCAAAAATATTCAAAAGCAAAATAGACAAATAGAGTGAGCAATATTTCAGAGTCCAATCAGGAATTCACAAAATATGAGACTCGTCCACTGCATTAAAACTTCTTGTTTGACCATCTATGATATTGGTAGATTAATTATTATCGGTTCTTTGCACCCCTGCAAAATAGAAACTTGGATTATGAAATGAGCACCATAGCTTTTTAATCATAATCATTATCAAGAATAAAATTGATGTTACATAAGCCACTCACTTTGCTTCCTTTTACCCCATGAAGATTTCTAAGCCAATCTCCTCCACAGAGCAGCGCCTCTACTGTCTGAACTGATAGTGATGCACGATATGTGTCAATTACTCTTGTTCTAGCACTAAATGTAGCCTCAGATGCCACTATGGTTATCGGAATCGCCAAGATATCAGCTGCCATTTTTGAACGAACATGGTACTTTGATTGGTTTCCTTTCCACCAACTAAGATATCAAACAATTCATTTGATCCTTCTGAGCAAATATATCAAACATCTTCAAAATACATGTCCAAATCTGTTCTATTTGGCCGGATAGTCTCTACTTCTTTCACATATGCATGCAACTCATCAAAGTCGGATGCCGATGAATTCATTATTGAAGAGGACTGAGAAGAAATAAACGTTCTCTTTCCTAGAGTAGAACTTTTTTCCATGGTCACATACTCATTATATAGCTCAAGCAAAGCCCTTTTCACATTTTCTATGTTGAGGTCTACCTCTGATTCACGATATATCCTAGGAAAACAGAAGTCCAAAGCAACAACAACGATAGACATGAGTAAATTGCACTCTCCACAATATTTGTCAAACTTTTTCTTCATCTGGTCGACCATATCCTTCACGAATGCACTTTCATCACTTCCACGATTGTCTAATCTTTGTTTAATCTTACAAACTCCAACCAGAAAAAGGTTGCTCATTGGGTATTCACTTCCAGATATTTTGTTGTTGAGATTAGAGAAAACCACCACAATATTAAGAATTTTCTCTACCTTCTCCCAACCTTCTTTTGATGGACATGACGTGTAACTGGGTTCCTTTCTTTGATATATTGGAAATACATCCTTGAACATATATGCACAATGCAGCATATCATAGGTTGAGTTCCAACGTGTTTTGCAATCAAGTATGAGTTTTCAGTCAGACACTTGCAATTGTTGGACAACTTCACATAAAGTGTTCAACCGTGCTTCACTTTGGTTAAGAAAAGAGACATCATCCCTTATATCTTGTATTACATATTTGATTCTAGACAAACCATCTTGAACAATAAAATTCAAGATATGTCCACAACACCTCACAAGAAAAAGCTTTCCACCACAAACCAAATCTTTCTTCATCGCAAAGATTTCCCTCAAGTTCTTGATTACAGTGTCATTTGCTGAAGCATTGTCTACTGAAATAGTATAAATTTTGTTCTCAATTCCCCAATCTTTCACACACTTGTACAAAGCATCTGAAATATTATCACCATTGTGTGGTGGTAGAATATGAACAAAATTCAGCACCCATTTGTTGAGCTTCCATTCAGCATCCAGAAAATGGCATGTGACTACCAAGTAACTAATCTTTTGGTTCTTAGATTTCCATAAGTCTGTCCTCGAACTGATCTTTGAAACATTAGAGAGCATAGATTTTACCTTTTTCTTTTCGTACTCATAAACTTTGATGCAGTCATTTCTTAAAGTAACTCAACCGATTCTTTGATAAAAAGGATTAGCTACTTTCATCATAAAATTGAACCCTTCTTCTTCTGCGATGGAGAATGAATGTTCATGCATCATGGACCAGTGACAAATGACTTCTTTCATTTTTCCATGATCGTACTCCCCCCCCACAATTGCTGGAGCTAGGGAAGGCATACTTTGATTGCTTGCTTGAAAGTTTAGTAGCCCCTGCTGCCTCATGGTCGCCTTGCTTTGAGAACACGTCTTCATATGTCTAGTCAAATGCGTTGTTGTGCCAGTCGTTTGCGAAGACAACTTCACTTTACAATGGCTGCATTCAGCTTTTACCTCCACTCCTTTGTCATTCTTTATCTTGGTGAAACATTCCTCCCAAATTTTTGACCGTTTTGCTCTTTCTTTGTTCAAATTCAAAGCTGATTCTTCAATTATAGCCTCTTCACCTCCATCATGCCCCGCCTGATTCTTTTCAGGTATATCTGCTATCTCCTCTACATGTAACTGATCGGTGTTGATAGAGGTATCAACTTCTTCTGCCATTATATAAATTGAGTTTGACCCTTCACTAAAAGGTAGAATGTTGGTGGATGGTGCCTGCATATATCTGAAACACAAGCAATACATCATACAAATGAATGCAACACAATTAGGTACATGAGAACATCCCTCCTATTATAATAAAAATGCACAGTCATCTCATTAGATAAAGGTTTCTATATCCATACAACCATATATACATTTTTATAACTAGCCCCAGGTTATTTAATCATGCTCTTACACATGGGCGGATCTATGTAGGGCCTAGGGTGGGCTCTAGCCCAGCCCAACCCAATTTTTTTTGTTAGTATAGAAAGAGATTCAATTTTCAACCCACCCAAAAATTAAAACTCAGCCCACCCCAAGTCTACAAGGAAGTGTTCTAAGAAGCTCTAAAAGCAAAAGGCTGCCCAAACTTTGTTTAAAGCCCATAGTCATGGGAACTCAGCTTGAACAACTATTCGAACTCAAAATCTAGCTCGTGTTCGAGTTAAAAAAAGCTTTTTAAGCTCAGATCACTAAATTAAATTCGAAATCACGCTCGAATTCGCGTAGTTCGAAAAAAACTCAATTCGATTACGGCCCTAAGCAGCCTAAGCTAAACTTTTTGTTTGCAATAACAATTTTTTTCCTGCTAAGCCCACCCCACTCTTCATTCCTGGATCCGCCCCTGCTCTTACATCATGCTAGAAGTGCACTTTTTGTATTTTAGGTAACTGTGCTTGGACCAAGATTGTTTCTTACCCCCACCAAGATAACTTTAATACATAGTTACGCAAAAGATTATCTGGCTACTTTTAATATAAGAAAAAACTTAAGTAGAACACTTGACTCAATTCAAAATATCAGGAACACCCATGCCTCTCTACATAGTAGAAATAATAAACACATCTTTGAAAATTTTGCTCATTTAATTTTCCATTTGTCAATAAAGCATCTTATATTGAAATGGACTCAAGTCACTCGACAATACAGAATCATACTATACTATACGATAGTATGTTCTTCTCAGTGTAATCACTGCACCAGTTAATGCTTAGGAAAATGCAATTCATGACTTTATGCTCTTCTTCTACAATAATTAAACCCACTCACCAGATTTTGAATTGACCGTACAGAAATATATATGTTTTATACTTAGTATTCAACTAATAAAACACATTAATCCACATGAAAATAATAAAGTAAATTTTGAATGTAACTGAAGAGAACTAACCCTTCAATTGGTTCCCAACTTCTATTCGGAAGCTTCTATTCGGACCAGATTGTACCAACCCTTCAATTGTACGAACCAAATTCCGAAGCTTTCACATTTGGTTCCCAATTTCTATTCGGATCTGCCTAGTTACCCTTCAAAGTTCAAATGTAAGAAGAAAATATTAGTTGGTTGAATGTTTGGAAGAGATTGAAGTGTCAAACATCGAACTCTGAAATAAGCAGACTTACCCATTCATGAACGAAGTTGGAGATTAAGAAACCCTAAATTTACTATGTATTTTACAATTTTAACTTTTAAACTATTACTTTTGGAGAATTACGACCTGGCCGGGTAAGTTTTTAGGATTGACGTACTTCATAAGTGATACTCCGTACTAAATAACTACGTATCTGAATTAGTAGATAAGAAAGTAAAGTGGACATATGGGTAAAAAATTATTTATCGATAGGCTCGGTAACGTATCGAACTGAATACCATCATGTTCCGGCTCATATTTTTTCTCGAACTGTAATTGGAGCTCGTATTCGGACTCGTAGTTCGTTAAGCTCGATTCGTTAAGCTCAAAAACGAACATGAGCTCGAACTACTCGATAAATGTTCGTTTCGCTAACCGCCCTAGTTGACACTAGTCACTAAGCTTGATTCACTCCCAGGACTAGTGTAAATATCGCCCAACTTTTTTAGTGGTCGTGCATTGATCCATGGAACATTCCAACCTGCATTGATCCATGTTAACCGGAAGTCTGTTAACTGCTTGAGTACTTATGTTGTTGTCTAACATGGTCCATATTTAAGGAACTCCGTTATTACACTGACCTTTTTGTGTTTTGAATGTGATGAAATAACATTGGATAATCTTTTTCCACCTTTTGAATGCCTCAGAAAGCAAACCCGAGCAATAACCTTTTAGAACTCAGGTGCTTTGTTCAAAATATTATCTTTAATCATTTTGTTATTATTAATTAACTTATGTTATTTAACCAGATGGATGTATTTCATCGTTGCTGGCACATCAAGACTTGGAAAAGAGTGCTGCCACACTAAACCCTACTGTTTTACAGGCAGTTGATCTTTTGGGCATGAATTTTTGATTAAGGAATTTCATCAAACACATAGTGAGAAACCATAAATAACAACATTGACATTATATAAAGAATTCATTAATGGACACCCATTATGGTTTCAACATCTCCCATCATTTTTCATTTGGGAAACAATTTGAATTTCATATTTTATCAAACATATCATTTACATCATACGGTTTAATGTTTTGAAATGATTAAAAAAAAATGTAGGTACTAGGGGTTTCAAATATTACCTGTAATGGAGTTTACTGGCAGAACGTTGTACTCCGCTTCACATAGACGTTTTGTTTCAACGCCGGAAAATTGCTCTTCCACCGTCTTCACATAGTCATCCTTCGTTCATTGCTTAGCAGTCAAAGTGTGGTAATTAATGTTTTTTAACATAGGTAAAAGAAGAGTAGGTAAAATTAAACATAGGTAAAAGAAGAGTATGTAAAATTGTGTTTTGATAGTCAAAAAATTACTTGAGTAGCCGGTACCAAGTCATATGGACCATATATTGAAGACAGGATAGGGAAAAGGGTCAAGGGTCAGATACGTCCTCGAACTTACATAAAAAAGTCAAATAAGTTCTTATATAAGAGGTTATGTCCGGCCATCGTCATTTGGGGTGGTTCCCGGTGGAAATTTTTGATAGAAATTTTTTGAGCATCTTATTGATTATGTCTAGTTTACTCATACTAAATTTCAGCTAAAACATCAAGTGGGAAGACATTCAAATGAATTCTTGAAGATAACTACGCTTTTAACAGCGTGGTTATCTTCAAAAATTCATTTGAATGTCTTCCCGGTCGAAGTTTTAGCTCAAATTTGGTATGACTAAACTAGACTTAGTGAATAAGATGGTTAAAAAAATTCATCAAAAAATTCCACCGGGAACCGCCCCAAATGGCGACGGCCGGACAGAGCCTCCTAAATAAGGACTTATTTGACTTTTTTATGTAAGTTCGAGAACCTATGTGACTCTTTTCCCCACGGGATATAAACGTTGGCTTTTTTGGGATTACTAGTAAGATGGCTCAGCCGAAGAAGATCGGAAATAGGTTGATTTATTCGTTTCCAATTTTCCTTTTATAAATACAACAACCTAGGAAGTATTTGATTTATTGTTGTTTCTTTAGTACTATCTCTGTTCCTATTATAACTTCCAAATAGGTTTGGCACACAATTTAAGATAGTGAGTATTCTGTGGTGGAAAGTTGTGCAGAGGAGAGAGAAATGTGTGAGAAATGTTGTGAACCACAAATTCTTTACCAAAAAGGGAAAGTGGAAGTTTTAATTGGAACGGGCGAAAAAGGAAAGTTGGAAGTTATAATAGGAACGGAGAGAGTATTACGTGCTACCTCCGTCCCGAAGGACTTTGCCAAGTGCAAAGTAGGTGAGAAATAAGAATAGTAAAAACTGTGTGGTTGATATTTGTGCAGAGGAGAGACAAATGTGCAGAACCACAGATTAGTTGCTTTAATAGGAAAGTGACAAAGTTTTTTGCGACAATCAAAAAACGAAAGTTGGCAAAGTCCAATGAGACGAAGGGAGTATTAGTCATCTTATAGCGTGAGATGTCAATTTGATCATTATAAAATGCTCTTTCAAATTTGTTGTTCTTTCAATGACATTATTATTTAGATGACGCTCAACGAAAGACGATCAGAAATAGGCTGGCTTATTCGTTTCCAATTTCCCTTTTATAAATACAACAACCTACGAAGTATTTGATTTATTGTGTTTCTTTAATACCCTCTCCGTTCCCAAAAATCCTTCCCGGTTTGACCCGGACCGCTTTTCAATGCAAGGCTAAAAAGCCTTTGACTTTCCAATTAAACCCTTGGAGGGTTGGCCGAAAAGGGGAGAGGTAAAAATAAAGTTACTCCTATGAAGAATGATTAAATAAAGTGGGATTTTATAGATGTGATAAAAAAGGTGAACAGTACACCCCAAGCAAACAATTCAGATACAACTTCCCTCCTATTTTTGGAGGGACTTTCAAATGTTTTCTTCTACAAATACTCCCATTTCGCCATTGTTTCTCCCAACCTCCCATTACAGCACTCAACACTTCACACACACACACACAATAAATGTGAGCATTTCTTCTTCAATAAATGGCAGCTGCCATAAATGTTGATTCCCATTCACCTTTCATTAATGCTTCTCTTTCATCTTCTTCACTAACCAACCTGAACACAATAACAAATGAGGGTGAGTCAGAAGAAGCAGTCAGCAACAACAAAAGTAGGAGACTGTCAAATGTGGAAAGGGACACTATCATGAATCAGATCCTACTAAGTGCAAAAACAGACTGTTTTGGGGCGTTGGTAGCTCAGAAAGGTGTGTTCAGTAAATTGGGAACTGAATTTAAAGTTTCCAGAAGATCCATTTCAAGCATATGGGCGACTCCCAAAAAACAACTTCAGAAAGGGGACCCAGTGGATGTAAGCTCCATCAGGAAGGAAAAGAATTGAAGTGGATATAAGCTCCATCTCTAAAATTCCACTGTATAAAAGGACCAATATGAGGGCACTAGCTGCTGCCACAGGCAGTTTGAGAAGCGTTTTATTAACGTAATTTATACAACAATTTATAAACGCTTTTATACTTAAAAGAATAAAACTCTCACACATATGTCTCGTTTTGCAAGAAATACTATAACCGACAATTGGATCAAATACGAGGATGAAAAGACACACGAAGAATCCCGACAAGTAAAGGTCAACCAAACGCATCCCGAGAACAAAAGGAAAAAAAGGAAAATACACCAAAGGGGTGAAAGCCGCCCGGCTTTCACCAAAACCGGCCGGTTTTCACCAACCAGCCATCCAGTTGCGGTCCGAAGATGAAGGAAAAGCACCCGGAGCAAAAACAGATGAAAGCCGCCCGGCTTTCATGAAAGGCGCCCGACTTTGGGCGCCGTGGAAAATATTCAGCAAACCGAACCAAAAGCCGCCCGGCTTTTGGCGAAAGCCGCCCGGCTTTCGGTCCCTGGAGCGGAGAAGCCCGTTTTAAACTCGCAAAAGCCGCCCGGCTTTTGCGAAAGTCGCCCGCCTTTTGCCTGGAGCTGATTAAAACAAGCAACGGTCATCACAATCATTCGGGCAAAACACCAAATCCCATTAAGGAGCTTGCTTCCTTGTCAGAAAATGGCCGTTGAGAACTCAATATTTAAGAGGGTTGAAGCCCTCTCAAGAGATTATTTCATATTCTACACACTTTACTTCTACTTTGGCATCCCAAGAGCAACCCCTTGGTCTTGGGAGAAGTTCTACACTTGGGGAAAGCTTTATCCACCATAGCTTTGGAGATGTGGTATCATTTTCTTATGTATTTCATTGTATTTTATCATTTCAATACTTGTAATTTTATTATGAATTGTTCTAGCTAATTTTCTATAGCCAAGGTTAGGGATGAAACTTTACGCACTCTAGGTGTTTGATGTATGTTCTCAACCAAATTATTATGATCTTTCCTTTATATTTTAATGTGTATGACTACGGTGTACAACGTATGATTATATCGTTGGGTTTATTTGAGCAATTAACGTTGAGTTATAGACCGTGCACTTAAAGGTTAGACATATTCTAATTGTGGATAGAAATATACCTCAATTGAGTATGGTGGTTTTTATAATGTCCTAATCTTCAATGGGGTTAATTTTAGATGAATGTGAACCATGACGGGATTCACACGTAGAATTAATCACAATCTCGCTGCCGTAACAGGAGTTAGAATACTTTAGTGACATTTCACTCATAAGAATTGGCGAAAGAACATATATTCATCACTAGGAGTCGTTTAGGAGTAATCCCGAACCCTTGGTTGCTTTTATTATCTCTTAAAAAATCAAAAAGCTTTACTCTTTTCTTAATTCTTTCACTAAACCGCTTTCACTTTTGAATCATATAAACAACGTTTCCTTGTGTTCGACCCGGTATTTTTACCGGAATTTATTACTACATTGGCACTTGTACACTTGCAAGTTTCAGCCGATCACAGTTCAAAGACAACTTTTCATAAATGTTTGAAAAAAGGTATGCTTAGAAGTCACACAAATGCTATTAAGCCTTTCTTAACAGATGAAAACAAAGTTTCCAGGGTACAGTTCTGTTACAACCAAGTTGAGCATAAATATTCCCTTTATTGAGGCTATTGCGGAAATTCCTTCTTATGCAAAATTTCTAAAAAATATCCTCAATAACAAGAAGAAGTTGGCGGATTTTGCAACCGTAGCACTCACGGAGGAGTGTAGTGCTATTCTCCAAAATAAATTACCTCCAAAATTGATGGACCCCGGGAGCTTCACCGTTCCTTGTTCTATTGGAAGTCTAGGAGAGGTAAAATCCCTATGTGATCTTGGAGCTAGCATTAATCTTATGCCACATTCTCTATTCAAGAAACTAGGTGTGGGGGAGCTTCAACCCACAACTATAGCTCTACAATTGGCGGATAGAACCATTCGTTATCCTATTGGAGTAATGGAGGATGTTCTTGTGAAGGTTGGAAAATTTTATTTTCCGGTGGATTTTCTTGTGCTAGAAATGGAGGAGATGGAAATTCCGGTGATTCTTGGAAGGTCTTTCTTGGCCACGGCGGCTGCCCTTATTGATGTTAAGAATGGCGTTGTGAAATTCCGTGTTGGAGAAGAAGAGCAAGAATTCCATGTTTGGGATTCCTTGAAGAAGCACCATGATGATTCTACATGTTTTAGTATCAAGATTTTTGATACTTTGACACAAGAAGTTTTTGAGAGGGAGATACATGAAGACCCTCTTGAGGCATGCATTTTGCTAGGATGCACCGAAAATGAATAAATTCCTGCACTTTTTGAGGAAGTAATGTACCTTCAAGCCGGGGGTTCCTACACCAAATTCCGGCCTAAATTTGAAGAGCTTGGTGCTAGGAAGCCTAGCCAAAAATCCTCATGTGAAGTTGCTCCAAAGCCTACTCTCAAACCTCTTCCGGCCCATCTCAAATATGCATTTCTTGGAGATGATTCTACTTACCCGGTGGTAATTTCTTCTACACTCACCTCTTTACAAGAAGAAAAATTATTGAGAATTTTAAGGGCTCACAAGTCTTCTATTGCTTGGTCCTTGGCGGACATCAAGGGCATTAGCCCTTCTCTTTGCATGCACCGAATCCTCATGGAGGAAAATCATAAACCCACCATTGAACATCAAAGAAGATTGAATCCCAACATGAAGGAGGTAGTCAAGGAGGAGGTTCTCAAACTCCTTGATTATGGTATTATTTATCCTATTTCGGATAGCAACTTTGTGAGTCCCGTTCAAGTGGTTCCTAAGAAAGGAGGTATTACCGTTGTGGCTAATAGTAAGAATGAATTAATTCCTACTAGAATAGTCACCGGATGGAGGATGTGCATTGATTACCGGAAGTTGAACATCGGCACAAGGAAGGACCATTTTCCTCTTCCATTCATGGATGAAATGCTTGAACGTGTTGCGGGTCATGAATTCTATTGCTTCTTGGATGGATTTTCCGGCTATTTTCAAATAGCTATATCACCCGAAGACCAAGAGAAGACCACATTTACTTGTCCCTTTGGCACTTTTGCTTATAGAAGAATGTCATTTGGTCTTTGCAATGCTCCGGGGACCTTTCAAAGATGTGTTATGGCCATTTTTTCCGACATGGTAGGGGATTTTATGGAAGTCTTTATGGATGACTTTTCTGTTTTTGGAGATTCTTTTGATGCTTGCCTTCACCATCTTGAGAAGGTTTTGATAAGATGCAAGGAAACACACTTGGCTCTCAATTGGGAGAAGTGTCATTTTATGGTGACCGAAGGAATAGTCTTGGGGCACAAAATTTCCCCTCAAGGCATTCAAGTTGATCAAGCCAAAGTGGAAGTTATTGAGAAATTGCCTCCACCTCACTCGGTGAAGGCCATCCGGAGTTTCTTGGGACATGCCGGTTTCTACCGGCGATTTATCAAGGATTTTTCAAAAATTGCAAAGCCACTTTGTGATTTACTAGCCAAAGATGCCCATTTTGATCTCACTCCACAATGTCTCCAAGCCTTCAACACTCTCAAAAAGGCTCTTACTACGGCTCCTATTATTATCTCACCGGATTGGTCTCTACCCTTTGAACTAATGTGTGATGCTAGTGATCATGCAATTGGGGTTGTCCTTGGACAAAGGAAGGACAAAAAGCTTCATGCCATCTATTATGCCTCTAGACTACTCCATGATGCGGAGTTAAATTATGCCACTACCGAGAAAGAATTCTTAGCCGTTATTTATGCCGTTGATAAATTTTGGTCATACCTCATTGGACAAAAGGTAATCGTCTACACCGATCACTCCGCCATCCGGTATCTTATGAGCAAGAAGGATGCAAAACCAAGATTAATTCGTTGGGTGTTGTTACTTCAAGAATTTGATCTTGAAATTAGAGATAAAAAAGGGAGTGAGAATCTTGTTGCGGATCACCTTTCCCGTCTTGAAGCTAATGCCACAACCAACAAGGAAGTCATTCATGATGATTTCCCTTATGAACAAATCATGGCGATTAATGGAGGGTCATTGCCTTGGTTCACGGATTTCGTGAATTATCTTGCAAAGGAAATTCTCCCTCAAGAGTTCACTTTCCACCAAAGGAAGAAATTCCTAAATGATGTCAAGCATTATTATTGGGATGAACCTTACCTTTTCAAGCATTGTGCCGATGGTATCATCCGAAGGTGTGTTCCAAACGAAGAAATGCTACCTATTCTTGAGCATTGTCACAATCTTCCTTGTGGAGGGCATCATGGCCCCGACCGGACAGCCGCCAAGGTACTTCAATGTGGTTCTTTCTGGCCTACTTTATTCAAAGATGCTAGAAGCTATGTTCAAGCTTGTGATCGTTGTCAACGAACCGGTAATTTGAGCCGAAAAAATGAAATGCCACAAAACATGATTCTTGTGGTAGAAATCTTTGATGTTTGGGGGATTGATTTTATGGGTCCATTTCCAAACTCTCATGGGAAGGAGTACATTCTTGTAACAGTCGACTACGTCTCAAAGTGGGTGGAAGCCATAGCCTTGCCAAATAATACCGCCAAATCGGTGGTGGAGTTTGTCAAGAAAAATATATTTTCAAGGTTTGGGGTTCCAAGAACTATCATTAGTGACAATGGCACCCATTTCAAAAATGCTCACTTCATCGGTCTCCTAAAGAAATGTGGGTGTCTCTTCAAAAGTGGAGCTACTTAACATCCTCAAACAAATGGTCAAGTAGAGGTCTCTAACAGGGAAATCAAGTCTATACTTGAGAAGACGGTCAACTCTTCTAGGAAGGATTGGTCTTTGAAGCTTGATGATGCCTTATGGGCATATCGAATGGCTTTCAAAACGCCTCTTGGTATGTCTCCTTATAGGCTTGTATTTGGGAAACCATGTCATCTTCCTGTGGAGCTTGAATACAAATCACGTTGGGCTATTTCCCAACTCAACTTTGATCCAACACTTGCAAAAGAAAGAAGACTCCTACATCTTGATGAGTTAGATGAACTCCGGAGGGAAGCCTATGAAAACTCCCGCATATACAAGGAGAAAGCAAAAGTGTGGCATGACAAGAACATTTGTCGGAGGGAATTCCAAGTTGGGCAGAAAGTGCTCCTATTCAACTCAAGACTCCGGTTGTTTCCTGGAAAATTGAAGTCCCGTTGGTCGGGACCGTTCGTCATCACCGAGGTCCGGCCATATGGAACAATGATGATCCAACAAGGTACTAATGAACCCTTTGCTGTGAATGGACATCGTTTGAAGCTCTACATGGAACACCACAACACATCAGCCACCATCTCTTGCAACTTGGAGGATTGATCACGAAGAACGTCCGGCCAACGACGTTAAAGAAGGCGCTTATTGGGAGGCAACCCAATTTCATATCCTTTTTATTTACATGTTTTACTTTTATTTTGTTGTTATACTCCTATTGCTTGTGGACAATGCAATTCAAGTGTAGGGGGAGAGAAAAAGGCAAGAAGTTCGAAGTCTTAAGCGAAAATTTGACAAAAAACGGGCGAAATAGGTGAAAACGACGAAAGCCGCCCGGCCTCTACCTAAAGCCGCCCGACTTCCATATCTTTTCCAGGTATTTTTCTCGCACGCCAAAGGCGCCCGGCTTTCGCCAAAGCCGCCCGGCATTGGGCGTCGTAGCTTAATTCAGAATTAATTTAATCGAAACCCGCACGGGTTTCGTGTAAGCCGCCCGGCTTACGTGTGCAGGTCTGCTACTGTCAAGCGAAAGCCGCCCGGCTTTCGCCAAAGCCGCCTGGCTTTCGGGGTGCAGAATTGTTAAAACCCCTCTCTTTTAAACACAAACACACGCACACCTTCCAAACTCCGGCCGACGTTCGAGCTCCAGCTGTCGTAGCATCCGTTTTCTCCCTTTTCTTCTCCAATTTCAAGCTCAAATCAGGTAATATCCACTCATTTTCACTTGTTAATCCTTATTTCACAGCTTTTACATCTTTTAATCGATAGTTTTGATTGTTCTTCCCAATTTCGAAATTTAGGGTTTTTACAAATTGATAGCTATTAGGCCAAATTCATTGCATGATATCTTGTTATTGTTGCCTATATTGCTTGTATGAACCATTATAACCTCTTTTCAAGTTGTTATTTTCAAAAATTTTGAAATTTTTGCTACTTGATTAAAATTGGGGTTTAGGATTCGAAATTCTTGTTTAAAATTGGGGTTTTTTCAATTGAAGTATTGTGATTAATTGTTGATAAATGAGATTATGAGTATGTTGTCCCTTGTTGTCCTATATTGTGATTATAGTCAATTTTTAGGGGAATCCATGTCAAATTTTTTTGAGAAATTGACTATAATCTATTGAGTTTGTAGGTTGAAATGGCTTCAAAGGGCAAATCTGTAAGAAATGAGGCTGGCCCGAGCAACCCCAAGCGGACTAGGAACAACAAGGCACCCGCGGCCTCCTCCACTATCTTGCCGGCTAGTCGGTTTGTGAACACTCAATGCTACGAGCGTTATCTCGAGTCCCGGGACAACGACTTTGTGATTGAAAAGACAATCTCAGCCCCTATTGATCACGAATTCCAGCTCACCGCCGCCTTCGCCAACATCAATTGGGAACCAGTGCTACATCTCCAAGGCACCTTCTATCCGGAACTCGTAAAGGAGTTCTTCGCTAATGTTGAAGGAAATTATGCCCAGAAGATGATTGAGAGCCGAGTCAAAGGGGTCAACATTACTATCACCAATGACCTCTTGAGCTCTCAATTTCATATCACCAAGTTCGGCACCCCTTTCGCTCCTTCCCAAGCCGGAACAATGAATAGTGATGGGAACTACAACCCCATGGAAGCTATGCAATATTTTGGGTTGCAAGGACTGGATCTAATGACGAAGAACCTCGGCCAACCTCACATCCGGACCCGGCTTTTGATGTACCTCTACTCGTTCAACGTCATGCCGAGAGCGAGCGGCTACAACAAAATCCGAAGTGCCGACCTCTACTTTGCATATAGGATGCACACCGGGCTTGATCGTCATGAGGGGATCCCTCTCTCGGTCATCATCATCAAGCAATTGTGGAGCGCGGTCTTAAGCAACAATCAAGATAAGGCCTTCATTTTCCCTATTTTGCTCTCTAAAATTTTTCAACATTTTGGTGTTAGTTTTAGAGGAGAAGAAGAAAGGGAGATGCATGCCGTGCTTGATGATAGCGTCATGACCCACCTCCGCTACTTCCAACCGCCGCACGGAGGACCATGGAGGTGTGTGGCGAAGTTCCATAGAGTTGTACCGGAGGAGGATGAAGAGGAGATGATGGAAGGTGGGGAACCCGCGGGAGGCCATGAGGAGCACCATGAAGAGGCAGCTCACATCCCCCAAGCCGGAGCTCCTTACGATATGGACTACTTGACCGAGCAATTTGGTCAAATCCGCACGGAGCTTGCGGTGCATAGACGAGACTTGAGAGATCAACGCCACGCTATCCAGGGAATGGGGAGCCATTTGTGGAGCATGAACTACTACTATCAAGAGCTGGGGAGACAATTCAACATACCACCGCCGCCGCCCTACGATCCAAACTTCTTTTTCCCTCCCCGAGAAGAGGGAGATGAGAACGCTGAGTAAAGTTGAAAAAAAAAGGGAAGTGTACTAAAATAACTCTTATCTAGTCTTGCTCAAACTCTTGTTTGTTGTTATTTTGACTCTAATGTTGTCTTTGTGCTATGTGTGTTTAATCTTGCTTTGATTGCTCTTTGTGATCCACATTGAGACATTGTGGAACAAGTGTGGGGGGTGTTCCTTTAACTTCTAAATTGCAGGATTTTTTCTCCTTAATTTGTTTACTTTTGGTCCATATTTTTTCAAAAATATCTTAGCAAAACCCTTGTCCTCCAAAACTTTTTTTCAAAAGATTTTTTCTTAAGGTTTTAACCTAATAATTCTACAAAAACAAAAAGTTTTAAATTTGCTTGAGGACAAGCAAAGCTCAAGTGTGGGGGTATTTGATAAGCGTTTTATTAACGTAATTTATACAACAATTTATAAACGCTTTTATACTTAAAAGAATAAAACTCTCACACATATGTCTCGTTTTGCAAGAAATACTATAACCGACAATTGGATCAAATACGAGGATGAAAAGACACACGAAGAATCCAGACAAGTAAAGGTCAACCAAACGCATCCCGAGAACAAAAGGAAAAAAAGGAAAATACACCAAAGGGGTCAAAGCCGCCCGGCTTTCACCAAAACCGGCCGGTTTTCACCAACCAGCCATCTAGTTGCGGTCCGAAGATGAAGGAAAAGCACCCGGAGCAAAAACAGATGAAAGGCGCCCGGCTTTGGGCGCCGTGGAAAATATTCAGCAAACCGAACCAAAAGCCGCCCGGCTTTTGGCGAAAGCCGCCCGGCTTTCGGTCCCTGGAGCGGAGAAGCCCGTTTTAAACTCGCAAAAGCCGCCCGGCTTTTGCGAAAGTCACCCGCCTTTTGCCTGGAGCTGATTAAAACAAGCAACGGTCATCACAATCATTCGGGCAAAACACCAAATCCCATTAAGGAGCTTGCTTCCTTGTCCGAAAATGGCCGTTGAGAACTCAATATTTAAGAGGGTTGAAGCCCTCTCAAGAGATTATTCCATATTCTACACACTTTACTTCTACTTTGGCATCCCAAGAGCAACCCCTTGGTCTTGGGAGAAGTTCTACACTTGGGGAAAGCTTTATCCACCATAGCTTTGGAGTTGTGGTATCATTTTCTTATGTATTTCATTGTATTTTATCATTTCAATACTTGTAATTTTATTATGAATTGTTCTAGCTAATTTTCTATAGCCAAGGTTAGGGATGAAACTTTACGCACTCTAGGTGTTTGATGTATGTTCTCAACCAAATTATTATGATCTTTCCTTTATATTTTAATGTGTATGACTACGGTGTACAACGTATGATTATATCGTTGGGTTTATTTGAGCAATTAACGTTGAGTTATAGACCGTGCACTTAAAGGTTAGACATATTCTAATTGTGGATAGAAATATACCTCAATTGAGTATGGTGGTTTTTATAATGTCCTAATCTTCAATGGGGTTAATTTTAGATGAATGTGAACCATGACGGGATTCACACGTAGAATTAATCACAATCTCGCTGCCGTAACAGGAGTTAGAATACTTTAGTGACATTTCACTCATAAGAATTGGCGAAAGAACATATATTCATCACTAGGAGTCGTTTAGGAGTAATCCCGAACCCTTGGTTGCTTTTATTATCTCTTAAAAAATCAAAAAGCTTTACTCTTTTCTTAATTCTTTCACTAAACCGCTTTCACTTTTGAATCATATAAACAACGTTTCCTTGTGTTCGACCCGGTATTTTTACCGGAATTTATTACTACATTGGCACTTGTACACTTGCAAGTTTCAGCCGATCACAGTTCAAAGACAACTTTTCATAAATGTTTGAAAAAAGGTATGCTTAGAAGTCACACAAATGCTATTAAGCCTTTCTTAACAGATGAAAACAAAGTTTCCAGGGTACAGTTCTGTTACAACCAAGTTGACAAGTCAAATCCAGGTAAGCCAACATTCCAGAATTTTCAAAAAGTGATACACATTGATGAAAAATAGTTTTTCATGTTAAAAACTTTTGAGAGGTACTACATGGCTTTGGATGAGCAGGACCTCATAGGGTGTGCAAGTCAAAGAGGTACATAACTAAGGTCATGTCCTTAGGAGTAGTAGGAAGACCTCTATTTTCAGACACTGGTGAAGTACTTTTTGATGGTAAGGTAGCATATTTCCCTTCATTCAAAAGGTAGCAGCCAAAAGGAAAAGCAAAAATAGAGATGCAGGAGTGATGGAAACAAAACCTATAGGTAGCATCACAAAGGAAGTGTTCAAAGACATGTTAATCAACACTGTGTTACCAGCAATTAAGGCAAAATGGCCAGACTGCTTAAGCAAAGATATTGTTATCCAACAGGATAATGCAAGGCCACACATTTTAGGGTCAGATGCAGACTACATGGCAGCATACCAAGAAGATGGTTTCAATATAAGCCTGACTCAAGAACCCTCCAATTCCCCAGGTCTTAACATACTAGACCTAGGATTCTTCAGGGCAATACAGTCATTGAAAGATCAAAAAAACACCCAGAAATGTTGATGAAGTATTACATGCAGTTAATGAAGCTTTCTGTGAGCATTCACCCATCACTTTGAACAAGGTTTCGTTAAGCTATCAATATGTCATGGTAGAAGTTATGAAGGTGGAAGGGGGAACAATTACAAGCTGCCACACAAGGGAAAGGATAGAATGATCAGAGAAGGGAGGCTACCCATTGCTATTGAGGTAGATGTTGGACTGCTAGAAGCCATAGGAGGCTTCTTGTCCCAACATCCAACCTTTTTTACAAGCATACAGGAGGAAAGTGATGGGCATTTCATAATTGAAGAGGATGAAGATGTGCAGTAGGTTGCAAAAATATTTTGGGTTATTTTGTATAGACCTTTTTTGTCATTTTTGTACAAGCCTTTAGAGTCTGGAAGATGAAGTGTGTACAGGTACAACCAACAGACTCATAGGAGTAGCTAGCCCTATATGTAGGAGAGACCTAGATTTTTGTCATTTTGTAGAGGCCTATTTTGTAGCCCTAACATTGGTCACAATGGTCAGATTTAAGTATTCAACATACCAGCCTCTTACAAACATGGTTCATAGCAGTGTCATAGCAAAGCTCAGACCTATTTTATCATCACAGCACCCATACAAGCAAAGCTCAGACCCATTTGATCATCACAGCCCTCATACAAGCATTGATCAGACCTATATGGTCCACACAGCACCCATACAAGCATTGGTCAGCCCTATATGTTCATCACAACACCCATACAAGCAAAGCTCAGACATATTTGGTCATCACCGCCCACAAACATTCCATAACCAGCCCACACATTTATCATTACCAATCAAACATCACACTTTCTTTAAGCAGCCAACATTTTGTTCTTTACAAACAATTTCAGAAAAAAGAAGCACCATATTTTCATCATTGCTTCCCCAAAACAAACACTGCACTACACACACAACATATATGTAAGCCAAGGCAGACAAGCAAGTGCGCAACAATCGCCATACACGATGTCACACACAAACAAACAAGATGGAGGAGTCCAACATAGGAAAAGAGATTAAGAGAGTAACTCCCCTAATTGGGAAAGAAGTCATACATCCACGTCCCACATCCAAGATTCCAAGCCGGGTAGGATGAGCTTTTGGAAGGCTTCTAGACGAGGACTTTTGCGTATTAGGTGCATTTCAACCACTTTCCGCCTTTTCTCCTTAGCCACTTCACTGTCCAGAACCAAAACCTGCTTGGCCCGGTGAACTTCCTCCTACTCTTCACTGTCCGGAACCACTAGCTCCATCGGACCTTCATCATCGTCCCCCATGCGATGCCTCTTCGGTGTTCAGAACCACAAGGTCCACCGAAGTTTTACCGTGGTCCACATCGAGGTCATCATCTGGCTCGACTTCACTATCCGGCACCATCGGGACGCCCATGCAAGCATAGTATGGACCTTGATCTTCACATTGGGTTTCAGAGCTTGATTCTAGATCCATGGAGGTCGAATGTTAGGTTTACGGATTTGAATCAAGAACAGACGATTAGATCAACAAAATAAGCTAGGGTTGTTGTGGATTTTGGTTCAGAGAAGGAGGGGAGGCGATGCATCGGAAACAGGGGAATGAGAGGATGAGGGGAGGGGGTGCATCGCAACTGTGAGAGACAAGGAGAGAGTGGGTGAGATAATGCGAGAGAGAATGGAACGAGAAAAGTGGGGTAGAGTGTAAGTGGGAAAGAGAAAAGTGAGGAGGGTAAATATTTTAAGGCGTAAGATAGATTTTTTAGTAGTAGGAAGTTTCCTTATTTAGTAAGTGGGAAGTGTTTTTGGGAACAATCCAAAATCGAAACTGGAAAGAATTTTTGGGAACGGAGAAGTATTACGTATTAGTCATCTTATAGCGTGAGATGTCAATTTGATCATTATAAAATGCTCTTTCAAATTTGTTGTTCTTTCAATGACATAATTATTTAGAAGCAGTTTGATAATTTTATTAGGCTTATCAGTCAACTCTTTCACCAAATACGTAACTTTTGTTTTCACGCGCTGAATTTTGTAATAAGAAAAATTAAGGTTGGAGTTAATTTTCTAACTGTATTGGCTAAAGTTACTGTAAATGACCATTTTAGCTATTTTGAAATATATTTTTTTCTTTATTTTATTAATAAAATATATTTTTAAAATATTTTTTTCTTAAATCAGCAGAATCAGCCAATGCAACCACTTCAGCCACAACTTCATAAGTTTCAGCAAAATCAGCTGAATCGACCGATTTTCGTGTTACCAAATGGGCACTTGATGTCTTCGGTGCAAGTGGGAAGGGTGGCAAGAGTAATGCAGTTTGATGTTCTTTTTTGTTTTATTACTCATCCAAACACTTAGAAATATAAAAAATCGAATCTCTTTTTAACTACAAGTATTACAGTAATATTTGAGGTAACCCAAAAAGAAGCCATACCCTTAAAAGATTTCCACTCTTCAAGAATCTTTCAAAAAATCTAAAAAGTTTAAACAACCCATTTTACAATCTCACAATCATATTAGTACATGTACATCTATTTATTTATTTATATAAATGGATCATTTAAATAGCATGACCGGAAGGTGATCAATTGTAGCCGTTTTTAGCGTATGTGACATTTACTTTTGATTACTTTTCAATTTTTTTCCCATTCCCTGGCCATCCTTTTTCTTTTCTTTTTTTCTTTTCTCTCTATCCGTTTTTTATTCCACCTTCCTCCATTGACGGTTTTTTCTTCTTCCATTGCCTTTAATAGAATATTAACTCTTAGAGAAAAGTGAGAGCTAGATAGAAAAGTGCAATTAACATGCAATAAATGTATTTGAGTGAATATATGGCTTCATTGCAACTTGGCCGTAATTCATGATGGGCGAAAATGGTGGTTGGGTGTTTTCGTACCTCAAATGAGGGTAAAGACTAAAGTAGCACCGGGACGGAAACGGAAATGAGGACGTGGAAACTCTAAACTCAAAATATCAAGATACGGGTACGGCAAGGAAACGTCGAACTAAAAATTAAAATTTTACTAGTATAAGTAATGTTTACATCCAAGTGTCCAACAAGTATGAAACAATTAAACAAAACACATGTCTTTATTATAATGCATCATACATGCATAATAAATAAAATGAAAAAGAAAATGTTTCATTCAGTGATAAACACACACTCCAAATAGGAAGCACTTACCACAAATTAAAGAATATGAAATTCTGAAATTTCCCCTATGCAAATATCCGAAATACGAAATAGTTCAACAATCAGCGCAAGGTCCGGAGCTTTCAACACTTCAACCCACTTGAACAAATTAAAGCAAGTCCCAAACCCACTTGAACAGTTCAACAGTCAACACTTCAACCCACTCGTCCAACGACTTCAGCACAGGGTCTGGAACTTTCGCGGTCACCAAATAGTCTAAATTTCAGACTTTGAAACTTTCGCTGGTCACCAACTTCAGCGCAAGGTCTCCATATCTCGTCTTCACCACTCAGTAGTGTCATCTATTGCTGCAGTAAAACCCTCAATTGCCGTCGACGTCGAGTGATGGATGCTAAAGTCGCAGCCTCGCAGGTTAGTTGTAATTAAAAAAATTAACGCGGATGAGGCCCAGCTCCAAATTGACTGACCTTTTTTTAGAAAACTAACCAGAAACGCCATAGCCCACTTGAATTCCCGTTTCCGATACGTTTCCCCGAGCCGGACCAAAAGCCCAAGTGCTTAGAAACGTTTCCCGGCGTTTCCCATCAGTTTCCTGGCGTTTCTGCGCGTTTCGCGTTTCCGAAACGTTTCCAGGACGGAAACTTGAGGGAGTTTCATGTTTCCATGCATCCTAAATGACTTTGGTCCAGCGAAAAAACAGAGGATCTTCCATCTTCGTAACTTAATTGGCACCGAGTTTAGACGACCTAATCATCTCCACCCCATAGAAACTATAAGATTATTCTAAGAATTGAGGAGTGGAAACTCGAAGACAAGGAGAACTAAGATCATGTTTACTAACAAGGATATTTTCTAATTTTTTAGAAACTAGAAAACTGGTAACGGAAAACAGATTACGTGTTTACAAAAACAATTGCTAGAAAACTGGAGAAAGAAAAAAAGAAAAATGTCTTTACCAGATCGTTTTCCAAAATTAAAAATGAGATATGTCTCTATTTTTCTTAATGAATGGGAGAAATGAGTTTTACGAGTTTTCTAATTTTGGAAAACGTGAAAGCTGCAGTGTCGCTACAATGAATTTGCATACTTACACATAGTGGTGGATTTGGTCCCGCTCCAGTGTCAGTTCAAGTCTGGTCAGATCAATGATCGACGGTCCCTATCTGGTACGGTCAATGCCCCGATGATCTAGTCCGGTCAACGACTCGACAGACTCTGTCAGGTCCAGTCGACGGCCGAGCAGTCTCGGTTCGGTTGGTAATGTACTGGTTGGTATGACGATCCATGTTCAGTTTGGTCCACGACCAGGCAGTATCTGTTCGGTTCGGTCGACGGACGGGTAGTTCCAGCCTGATCCGGTCTGGTCAACAACTAGGCCATCCTCGTCCAATCCGGTCAACGACAAAGCGGTCCTCGTCCTGTTCGGTCAACGACCCGGTAATCCATGTCCTGTCCGGCCAATGATTTGGCGGTCTGTGTTCAGTCTGATCAAAAATCAGGTGGTCCCGAACTAGTCCCATCAACGACCCGACTGTCCCTGTCAGGGCTGGTCAATGACCCGATGTTTCAGTCTTGGTTTTTTGAAATCATTTTTTAAAGTGAAGAGTTCTAAAAGAGTCGTAGAGTTATCAACCAATAGGGAAATGAGATCGACAAGGATTGACTGGTCTCTAGTTTGGTTGTACTTGGTTCGGTTCCTGACTAGGACCTTACTTTCGGTCTTCTTGTCGGTCACATTTGAAAATGGAAAACTAAAAAATGAAAATAGAAATTGGAAACAGAACAAATGGAAAATGAAAATAGAAAATTGAAGAACGAAAAGCAGAAAAGAAAACTGGAAAATATCCCTGTTAGTAAAAAGAACCTAAGTTTTTGCCTGGATACACCAAGAATTAGTTGGTGAATTTTCAAAATTTTCTTGTTTATTTCCTTCATTTCAACTTTTACAAAGCTTGGACTAGGAATATTTAGATTCTTTTTACATCAGAAGAACAATTTTTTTCTTTCAGTTTTCAAACGCTTCTTCAAATTGGCGGCGAGTTTCTAAAAGGACATATATTTAGCGAAATAACCTAATCCTTTTTTTGAAATTCCCGCATAGAAGTATGTCGCTGATCGGGCCGGCCCAAAGTAGGGGCCGTCTATGCTGCCGCACAGGATCCATTATTTTGGAAGGCCCAAAAAAATTAGTAGTAGTTGTAATATGTCAGCCCAGGTCCAAAACATCTTTAAACAAAATGAACGGAGTAGAAGACAACGACACCATACAAGGAGGAGGAGGAGGAGGAGGAGGATGAGGAGGAGGAAGAAGAGGAGGAGGAGCCATGGCACCACCACGCCCACCTCCAAGACCGCGTGTCCATTAACCATCAAACATTCGACCGTCGTCCACACTTCTCCGCAGTTTTGGTAAGCAACTAAGCACAATAGTCAACGGGAGTTAGCACATGAATCTATTTGTCTTGGATTTTTGGATTTCTTTAATTGCAATCCGTAAATTACTAAAACCTAAAATAAGTGTGTTGCATTGTTGCTATTTGTTTATTTATTTGAGTTGTTGAATTGATAATATGTATTTTAGTTTGCTGCAAATTACCGAAAATGTGAAATTAGTTTGTTATATTGTTGTTATTTCAATTCATTGTTGTAATTGAATTGATAATAATTGTGTTTATCGAGTAAGATTTATTGCCAACAAACAATTAAGAATTAAGAAATTGGTATGCAGTATAAGTATGTTATTAGGTAATTTTAGCCGTTTAGGTTTATAAATTATAATTATATTTTATAGACTCTCATGATTTCACCCATAAGTGAAACTGAATTTTAACTTAAAATTTATAATTGTCTTTATCGATGACTACTTTTATTTATTGTAAAATTTCCCGGGATATGATTAAAATATAGAGTTTCCTGAAATATGACTACCTTTGTTTTTATCCCGAAATATGACTAAAGATTGAAAAAACGACAACCTCGTTATATTAAAATGTGGAAGGGCGAAAACACTCTTATTTAAAAAAGATGCATTTTGCACTACTATCGTTTGAGTAAAAATACTGAACTTCAGGCAATCACTATTGCACAACATTTTCTGTATTTTATGACATCGTTCACGACATATAATGCACTTCATGCACTTAAGTTATGGCATTTCCGTTTATCGTTTTTTTAGTTTTAATAACTTTAGCGTTTACGTTTAATTAAATACTTCGTATAATATAATGCAAAAGTTATGGCATGACATTACAAAAATGTTAGAATTTTATAATTCTTTTTTTTTTGCCTTTTGGATTTGATAAGTGCACTTTATGTCAATGTTAATGCTCATCTAGCACTTACTTTCATAATCATTGCACTTCTTGTGATATTCACGACATTAAATACAAATTATGCACTGCACACTATCTAAAATCGTCTTCAACCTAGAGTTCGTCTTTAACATTGGGTTTGCCTTCAACCTAGGTCGTCTTGGCTGAAGAATTTGAGTTGTTGGAGCGGAGATCTAGTGTCAGTTTTTGAGAACATTAATGCCCAAGCCTAATTTCAAGAAATACCAAAAGAAAAATAACAGGAGAAGGATAACAAAGAGGAGGTGACATCGAGCAGCAACTGGAGACTTCACGGCAGGAGGTTGGAAGTGGATTTGGGGGGGGGGGGGGGGTTGCGGCTGCACGATGGCAGGTTGGATGTGACTCGACGTTGTGTGGTTGAAGGAAGATGGTGAACGATGCGGCTGGGCGGTAGCGATTGACAGAAGTGTGGTGATGGAAGGCAGTGGTGGTGCCGGAAAATCGGCGGTTTGAGAAAAGGAGTATGATGTTAGAATTTTAAAATAATACCCTTGGTGCATATTAGTCGATAAAATAATTTATTTATTTATTTATTTATTAATATATATACTTTTTGGGTTAATAGGTCCGGTGGTGGAATGGCCCATTATCCGTTATCAAGTAAACCGTCAGGGCCTTATTTGGGATGATCCAACAGGCATCCAGGTGGACGCTCAGCGTCGTGGTCCTTGGCACAGTGGAACCTGCTGGTGATGACTCAAATGCCTCAGGGGGAGCAACCAGCACAGGCCGGGTGGATTCCCATCCTTGTACTTACTTGGTCCATGAACCCGGGGGCAGGAGGTCGCTCGTCTTGATCCATTGACAGGCGGTCCCCACATTGACTATTTGGTTTCAATTCTCGTGTTAAGTTTGGGCGCCACTGGGGAAGGTTGTTCCCCATTAGGTGCCTCACAATGAACGTCCCCCTAGACTTGTGCGGGACCCCTCAATTTGAACAAAGTTGGCCCGACGGTCGGCTGTGTGTCCTTGACCATAGAGCAACCTGATCCTCAAAGAGGATCCGAGCATCAAGACGAGCGTGTCGTTCCTTGAAGAGGACAAACGTCCGTTAACAGCGAACATCTCCCCAACTTGTGGTCGGTCGTCTAGGACGGCTGGCAAAAAGGATGATCCTTTGGAACCGACATCCTTCTTCATTGCGCAGAGCCGAGCATCCCGAGATGTAAATGCAGGTAATTCCCAAAATTAAAGTTATGGGTGAAATTAGACACAACGAAGAGAGGAGCACCAATGAGTACTTGGAATATAATAAAGGCAAATGAAGACAAATGAGTACTTGGAACGTAAAAAGGAGTGATCTGCATTCTTCGGTGCCAACGGCCGGGACTTACAAGAGCAAAAGAAAAAGTGTAGTACCTTCAGGAGAGGGGAGGGGTCTGCTCCATTTGATGATGATCGTCCTCTTCCTCAGACTCCTCGTCCTCGGTGGGAGGCTTAGGCTCTTTGCCCATCACCGCACTTCTAGCCCTGGACTGGTTTTGGGACAACTTATCGACTGTATCCTGCACGACGACATCCTCAGTATGACCGACCATCTGGAAACCCTCGTTGAATCCCTTATGGAGGATCGACATCAACACCTCAATTGAGTCAGAGAAGCCCTTGGCCGAGCTATCAGAGGCCTGGTCTAGACACCACTGGTAGCCGAGCAGCATCCGCTTCAGAAGTCGGGCCCCAACATCCAGGCGTTGCTTCCTCGGCCCGGAAAGGAGCTCTTCCTCAAATAAATCGTCGACCACTCCCCGGGCATACCTATGTGTGGCCGCCTCAAACATCACCGTCTTCTCATACCCAGAGAGATCGACCCACTAGACTCGACCGTATTAGGGGTCCGGACTCAAGTCGAATGGGAAAGCGACCCCCATCTGCTCGGCAACAGCTACCTTTCCAAGGGCCGCCTCTAGTGTGGCCTTAAGTTCTGCTTCCCGCTGCACGGCCTCATCCAGCTTCCGCTGAGCGGTTCACTGAGCTTCATTGACGGCTGCCTTGGCGGCCTTCTCAACGTCCTTCTTGGCCTTGAGGACCTCATCATCCCGTGTTGCCTTAGACTGAAGCGAATATAGCCCGGTCTGCAAGCATATAATGAGTTTGCTGTAAGATGAAAAAGGGTAAGTCATGGCAGAATGAGTTAGCGTGGCAAAAATTGCACCTCGAAGCATGACTTCTAGGCACTCTCTGTAGCTTCCGGAGACGGGCGGGCGGGCATATGTATCCCTTGGAACTGTACTACAGCCGGTCAGTACGGGTCTGCTTTGAAGTCCTCTTTAGCAGTAGCATCTTGGCAACCAATGGCCTCCTTAAGGGCGAGAGCTCCAGGGCGGCGGTCTCTGAGCTGGGGGCACCCCCTTGAATCTCAGGGGTGGCGGAGGAAACTAGGAGAACATGGGCGTAGGCCTACTGAGCGGCATGGGAAGCTTCAGATATGGCCTCAGAGTTTTGGTCCAAACGACCAGCAGCTTTCTTCTCTTTTAGAGCCTGGGCCTTGAGGGGCTTGGTACCCGATCTTGTTTCAACGGGTCAACTTCCATCTGTTTGACTGCAGGGGAGGACCTGAAACGAGAGAAAAGAAGTATTAGAACCGGGCGGTAATGAACCAAAAGGGGGATCACCTCACACGAACGGAACCACCCGGATCCCAGAGATGAGAAGAGGGGAGGACATTCCAGTCCAGAGAAGTGGGCAGTACCTATTTCCGCATCGACAAGTGCTTGGAAGGTGAGATAAAGCCCCAGATGCTCGGGCCTCCTTCCTTCACTTTGTTGACAGCTTCCTCAAGACCATCAGTGAAGGGCGGTAGCCCAACCTTAGGAAGGTATCCATTCCACTTCTCGGGCAGCTGACCTTCAGGGAATCGGACGAACAGGAACCAATGTTTCCAGTCATGAATGGAGGAGGGGGCTCCATGGAATAGTTTCTGCCCGGGCCGAGCACTAATGCTTAAGAACCCATCGGAATTCTGGGGGATAATTTGAAAAAATAGTGGAACAAGTCCAGGCTCAGAGTAACATCCCTATCAGCACACCAGATCCCTATCAGCACACCAGACGATGAAAGTAAAGATGAATATGAAGGAGTTCGACATAAACTGAGCGGGGACGACCAGATATTGGCAGAAGAATTCCATGTAGAACGGGTGAAGAGGGAACCACAACCCGGATTTCAAGGAGTCCAGGTGAACCATCAACATGCCTAGAAGTCGCCTCAGGGGTTGGGTCGCACCGCGCAGACTATAAACTACAGGTGGTGGAAGGTACAACTGAAGCTCGCGGAGCGCATCCTCGGAGAAAAACCGGTCACTACCGTGTGCGTTCCATAAGGGTACATTGTGGCGTGACACATCTTTAGGCATCCCCTGGTCACATGACGCATATCGTCCTAGAGTAGGCCTCGTTGCCAGAGTCATAATCTTCTGGCCAAGGCCCATGTGCATTAACTTGGGCAATTTCTTCATGGGCGTCCCCTCGGGACATCATCGAGATGGACGACATCCTCGGATGCGGGGAAGTCGGCTCTATTCCTCAGCGGAAGCACTAGACCCGGTGCTCCCAAACGTGCTAATATCCCCTGAGGACCGGGACGCCGAGTCAGACTTAAAGTACATACGGAAATCCATGGCTATCTCCATAGGTTTTGGCATCGGGAAAACTGAAGAAAAATAAATGAAAAAACGGGGAAGAGAATTACCTAACTCACGAAGAGCACGAAGAACTGATGAGTGAAGAGCCCGAGCGGAATAGAAGCCAACACTTGAGAACAGCTGAGCGAAAATTTGGAAACCTTAAACCATTCGATAGAACTGGTATTTATAGGTGTCTCCACCACCCGATGGACAAATATGTGCGTGACATGTGGCGAGAAGCGTACCTCGGGACACGTGTCACGTGGAACTCAGCGGACACGTGATGATTGCTTTCAACTTGGAAGTTGAACCGGTTGATGTAACCGTCACCTAGGAGTTCGGGAACTCTCACGTCAGGATCGGAGCATCAAGATATATCGGCTCAGAGAAAACATTTATACTTCTTTGTGTCCTGCGCACGCTTCGAACATCAGAAGTGAGGAACTTGTGTTGCGTTAATAGGACCGGTGGTGGAACGGCCCGTTATCCCTTATCAAGTAAACCGTTATGGCCCAATTTGGGAACGATCCGACAAGCGTCCAGGTGGATGCTCGTCTTAGTAAGAAGATGCTCGACATCGTGGTCCTTGGCACAGTGGAAGCTCTATATGTCCCCTAGAATGCACGAATGTGTGTTGCCCAAATGAAGTTATGTGGTAGCAGACTGCCTATGAGAAGCAATGAGTCAGAGAGGTAGATTACACCAAGGAGGAATTGGAATAAAATTAATGTTGATGCTGCTATAAATGATAAAAGAGGAAATCGGGTGTGGTAGCTAGAGATTAGAATGAGTATTTTTATGAGGAAGGATCGAATGTTGAAAGACTGCTTGATTATACTGTTGATGATTATACATCTACAATTATGTGATTTTAATGATTATTTATATCAAATCGGACATATTCATGGCTTTTTGTTTGAAATCAAATAACTAATTTGTTCATTAAATGATAGCAAAAAAACACATGATTGAATAGAGTAAGGCTACATTGGAATGAGACATAGAACAAAAAGGATCTGACGGATCCCTTTAGATCGCTAACCCGCAGTAATAGTCTTGTTGCTCTTCTTGCTACTCCGAAGAAAAAAATAAAACATTACAAATAAAAGATTTGATATCCCCAACCACAAGAAAGGGAGAGTTGGTTTGCCCCACAACCAAGAAAGCAAACTCAATCGAGTAAAAGTTGAGTGAATTATCGATTTGACCAGCCACCAAAGAGGAGATCTAGTTAAGCACTAACATTCTCTGGTAGTGAGACAATGGTTCTAGAGAAGGCAAGTAGTTGAAAATTCAGAAGAACTAGATTGAACCCGTCTTGCCAACCATAAACAATAAAACTTCCCCATTATTTATGACATAAATAATGGTTGTCTAAAAATGTGGTCTTTCAAAGACTAGATGAGTGAATTGAAGTATCAAAGGTAACCGCCTTGGTTTTGCTATTATCCACCAAGTGAAATGCTTGTTGATCACGATTACTACTTTAACTCTCCCTCTTGAAAACTTAATTGTGAAAATTAAACTGTACATTTAATCAAGGGTAGTTATTAATAATGAGACACGTTTCTTAATAAACCTTACTATTAATTAGTCAATATAAAACAAACGTCATATATCGATCTTAATAGTATCATTCGGTCGATTTAATGAAATCAATTAAAAACGATAACTTCTAACCGAGGTGAGTATTCTCGACTGTCACAATGAGAATCTCAAGTCAAGCTATTCTATCTAATTCATCCATTGATCATCTAATGAAATCAATTAAGATTGATAACTTCAACACAAGTGATTTTTTTATCCAATCAATATAATTACTCCCTCCTAGATTATTAACCATGAGATGCATGCATTAGTAGTCTAAGGAAACTACTTATGAAAAGTTCAAGTGAATAACAAGCATATTATTGATTGATTCTAGTAATAATCAATATGAAAACGTCAACTATTCGTGATTGTCAGGACGAACGACACAGGCTGGCAGGCTCCTGGCTGGGCTGATAGGCAGGCTTCAGGTTGTGGGCTAGGGACCCACGGTCCAAGTTCGGGGGGTGGACTGATTAGGCTCTAGGCCAAGTTCCATAACTCCATCACTATTGGTTGATTCTAGTAATAATCAATATGAAAACGTCAACTAATTGATCACTTAGTGATGCTCAAAT
Source organism: Cuscuta europaea (assembly GCA_945859875.1). Taxonomy (NCBI): domain Eukaryota; kingdom Viridiplantae; phylum Streptophyta; class Magnoliopsida; order Solanales; family Convolvulaceae; genus Cuscuta; species Cuscuta europaea. The sequence continues at coordinate 4,754,570 of CAMAPE010000077.1, read as the reverse complement.
TTCAATATGAAATATGAATAGGGAAGTAATTAATATTTATGAGCGGAGGTTTAAAAAATAACTCACAACTTACGAATCACAACATCAATATAGCAAAATCACCCTCAAAAGACTACCTAAATTACAAAAAATAAAATCTATATGAAAGAGGGGATCTACGGGTATCCAAAATGGGAAGAAAAGTGGTGTTTTTAGCGTAAAAATGAGGTGCCTGGGTCGTATAACCGACTAGGTATTCTTGGCAGTAGCTACGAAAGTGATGAAATCTAGTCATACCCGACTGAGTATGTCAATGTACCCGATTGGGTATAAGACCAAATTGATTTTCCCATGTTCTCTTACTTTATTTGATCTCGTATGATATTGGATATACCCTTCCTGGTGTGACCAAATCAGATTCTTCTTCTTTCATTCTCTCTCATGACGCTTTCTCTTGTCTTCAAGCTCATGTCCTATGATCCCAAACTCCTTCCTATTGCTTTCTATCATGTTTCTCGCTTATCTTCTAGTTCTAGTCTTATTATCTTCTAGTTCTAGTCTTATTTAGAAGATAAAATTACACTTTAATTGTACAAAAAGTAAGTGAACACAACTTATAAACATTCTAAAAGGTGGTGTTTATGCACCACTAAATAACACATATCATCCATGTAGGAATCTATTCTGAATTTTATCCTATTAAACATTGTAAAACATATAAATTTTGTACTTTGTTTTAATATGAAACAAACGAAAATATACACTTATCTTACCAATTTTTCTTTCTTCTCTCTCATGCTCGGTGTTATTCGAGAAAGCCAGTTGCCCCTCTATCGCTAGTCCAGATCTAGCACAAAACCAACTCACATGTCGAGAAATGCCGTTGGTACATCTAGTATTTGATTATGTCAAACCAACCTCAGAAGTAGTAAGAAACTTATCTAGCAACCCTGGTTCTTTTCATTTGGTATCATAAGAGTATATGCCAACCGACTCAGAGGGCAAAAGTTATCTTGAACAACATGCTTGTTATTTTCGCTTAATGCCTATGCAAAATGTTGGAAATCATATGATGTGCATTATGAAAGGTACGTAGTTAAATATAATAAAATTAGGTTTCAATTATACCACAAATTCTGGAGTCATTGTCCTAGCAGTACAATCTTCTCAAATGTTTCACCTCTCTCATCTTTGACTGATCACATTCCTGTTTAATATGGATAATCCATTCATCTAAAAAGATTTACCAACTTTCTTTATTTATCTGTCTAAAACTACTATGTCATTTCCTTTCAAGAAAATAAACTTGTGATTCACCTTCTTTATTTTTCATCTAAGCTACACAAAGTTCAAAAATAGTATGCTACCCAATCTTCCTAATTTTGGTACAAGAGGTTTAAACGATTATAAGAAAAAAGTGAGTTTATGTTATTATACTGAATGTATAAATTTTAAAAAGAATAATTTAAAATTATATAAATATTTAAAAATTTGATACGTGACAATCTTATCTTAATAAAAGATATTCCCTCTGTCACTAAAACTACTTCCAACTTTCTTTTTTGGACGTTCCAAAATAAACTTTCAGTTTCTCTTTTTGGCAATGAATTTGTGGTTCACAGAAATTCTTACATATTTCTCTCTCCTCTGCACAACTCTCCACCACATAATATCCACTATCTTAATCCCTGAACCATTTGTACTATGGAAGTAAATTTAGGGAGGGAGAGAGTAATAAAAGTCAAATGAAAAAATCTCAACCAAATGAAGAGACTAGTGCCAACTATTACAATAGATGGGACTCTATGATAAAAATTGGATAGAACAAATGTACAACATTGAATCCATGTGCAAAATTGCTTTAGTGGTGACCGGTGACGAGAACATCAAGGCCCCTAGAGGTGATGAAACAGAGAAGGTGAATGATGATGTTATAGGGAGCTGGCAAACGGCCATGTACCGTACAAACACCTCTTCATGGGGCAATCATTAATATTTTTTTATTATAGGAGTTCTGAGGTTTTTTATGTTTAAAAAATCGAAAAAATCGAAGTACATATTAGTAGGATGAGTTCAATGTGTTTTTAGTCCATTCAATTATACTCTGTATTACTCCCAAAATTATCTTCATTCTTTCCTTTTTGGTTCGTCTCAAATTTATCTCATCTTTCCCTTTTTGGTAAAGAATATGTGCTTCACAATCATTCTTACACATTTCTCTCTGCTCTGCACAACTCTCCACCACACAAATCCCACTATCTTAATTCTCGTGCCCAGTCAAAACCGAAGTTAATTATGGGACGGAGGGAGTATTTGGTTTTACATACTTGTAAAATTTTAATTTATTTTTCATCCTTGAAATTTATGTTTCTTTCATTTTAATCCATCATCGATATAACAACATCAATTTGACTATGAAGCAACCCCGATTGATAGGTTTTCTCTAATTCTTTGTCATGTTACTCAAAAAATATTTAATTCTATTTTAAGAAGTATTTTCGTGCATATTTTAAAAAGGTAAACAATTAGCTTTATACTATTTCAACCCTCATGTTAGCCTAAAAATTTAAAGTGACAAATGTAAATGTTTCTACTATATTTATGCAATCGACAATAATTTTTGTTAACTAGAGTAGTTTCGGTGTTACAGATGGACTAAAAATGAAATAGATCATATTACAGAGATGAAAAACAAAGAATTTTTTTCAAGGACATACAATACGGTCATATTTGCATGGACTAAAATCGCATCTAAGTGTTATTTCAAATTGAACATTAAGCAATATAAAAAAATGTATCATATACATGCACATATTTTAAAAACCATTCAATCTGGCTTTTTAGTTGTTTTTTTTTAACTTTAAAAGTAGGTTTTATATTAAAAACTCCAAAAAGAATTGTTAAAGGTTTGCAAAGAATAAAACTATTGATAAAACGTCACAAAAGTATATAGAGAAAGAAAAATATCATTGGAAATAAAATTGCCAAGAATTGTATTTATTGTGAAATTTCTTGAAAAACATAATTTAGATTTTCGTGATAATAGTGACTGGTGACTAATTATATCAGTAATATAATGATACTTTAGTTTATGAAGATACAATATCATACATTTTTCAACGTTTTGGTCATGACTAGTGTTAATAGTTAAGGTTTATTTTTTGTATCCCGCACACTACCACGGGGACCTATAAACTTGGGCGGCCCTAAGGTAAGGTGAGCTTATACTCCCTCCGGTTCCTATTAAAGTTCTGAGTTTGACTTCACACAAATTAAGAAAATAAATTTGACTTTACTGTGGAGTGCACTGTTTGGCACTGTTTGAACATTGTTTGGCACTGTTTGGCACTGTTTGGACACTGTTTGGCATTGTTTTGCTTCCTACAATGGAAGTGTGAACTTAAATAAGGGACATCCCAAAAAGGAAAGTGAGAACTTTAATAGGAACCGGAGGGAGTATCTTCTTTGAACCATACATGTTTAATAAAAAAGAACATGAAATGTTATTTTTAGACAAATGAAAAAAGGAATTTGAAAGATAATCCATCCGGTTCATTTTACCTGTGTTACTTTCTTTTTTGGATTATCAAAAATAAGTGTCATCATTCCTTTTTTTTAGAAAGAAAAATATGTGATTCACATCATTTCACTTTATTATATTTAAATCTTAACTATAAATTTTACTTTTTCCACTATTTTATTAAAAATTATGCCAAATCAAAACAAAACAAATTAAAAGATAAAAAGACCCGCACGTGTAGCTCAGTTAGTTTAGTGGTGGGAAATTTGGACCAAGTGACCAAGGTTCGAAACCCGCAGCGGCCGTGTGGAGGTCACAGAACCTGAAATAAGGTTGGGCCTCTTGTGCGCACGGGAAAAAGGTCTACCATCATTGGGCCGACTGAATCGATTAACATCCTCCCAAAAATCCTGTCAGGTCGGGGTATGGAGGGCTCCTGGGGTGGGAGATTCCACCTTTTGGACCAAATAAAAAGATAAAAAGAGGGGGTAATGTGATTTGACGACGAGCATTAAGCTGCAAATATGGAAACTAACACATGCAGCGCAGGCAGCGCATAGCAGCAGTAGGGCGGGGGAAGCTTTACGGTATTATCATGCAAAAAGCTGAGCATTGTGGCAGTCGTAGAGGCGACGTGCCACGGACCCATGCATCAATCCGTAGTCTGCCTTTTTACCCTTCACACAATCCATTGGTTACAAATTCCAATTTACTGAATTGAAGCTCAAAAAGAAGGATGACGCCTCATCCTTAAGACTCACCAGCCCCGATCGGACGGTACGTTGGAAAGATGTAAGTTGAATTATAATCTCAATCTGACTGATAGAGAGTAGAGCTCTGAGAGTGGAGTTCTGTAAACGGTACTTGCAGAGACCCTATGCATTTTTTAGCTTAGTAACCTCTTATCGCAGTTGTCTGGATTCGAATCATGGACCTAATCCTTGTGGCACTCCCTCGTTACCAGTTGAGCTACGCGCACCGCTTAGTGAATTGAAGCTCAATTTCATTACTTTCGCACTACTCCCTCAAAATGACAATGAAATTCTCAACGGCAAATTCTTTTCAAGAAAGAAAAAGAGGAAGTTTAATTGGAAAGGAGGAAAAAAGAAATTTGAATGTTAATTTAGAGAGAAATTAAAGAGAGTGTCATTTTGAAATTTTCACATTTTTGAAGTAATAATTAATTAACATAGATTCAAATTCATTTATTTCAAAGTAGTACTAAACGAAACAAAAACGAAAAGGAGCATAGCATATTGATCAATGTGCTTACACATTGTGCATACTTGAGTACATGACAAACAGTTGAGTGTCCAACAACGGAATGAAATTGAAATTTATAAATTTATTTAAGACCGGAAGTGATTGGATAAGTTAATCTACTTAATTATAAAAAAGTTATATTTCAAATATATTTTATTAATAAAATTAAGAAACTGTTACATGAAAGAATAATTAAATTTGTCTTTTACGGTAATCAGGAAATTAACTCTAACTTTACAAATTTTGATTATTACAGAACTCAGGCACGAAGTAAAGAACTACGTCTTTAAAACTAAGTTCGAATATGCAAAACTAGGTACACAGCATCTATCATAGAATAAAATTTAGGTGCCTGCTATGGTACCCAACAAAAATAGGAGGGTACCATAACTAGGATGCATTTCATTGGTCCAACTCAAAGATTTACATTTTATTTGCATTTTAATTATTCAATTGAAAATTTTTGATTGGTCCATACCATCAAGGTACCATACCTTCAAGGTACCATAGAAATTGCCTAAATTTTAATTGTATTTTAAGGATATAATTGAAAAGGAAAAGCTATATACACTAGGGGAATAAATTTTAACCTCGCGCAAAAACTGATAAGTTTTAGGGATAAATTTTAGGCTAAAGGGTCAAATAGGTACATGAACTAATTTAAAGTGTTCAATTAGCCCCTTATTTAGGAGGTTCTGTTCGGACGTCACCAATTGGGGCGGTTCCCGATGGAACTTTTTGATGAAATTTTTTGAGCATCTTCATCATTAAGTCTAATTTACCCATATCAAATTTCAGCTAAAAATTAAATCGGGAAGGCAGTCAAATGATTTACCGAAATGTACTGCGCTGTTCAATTGCGCAGTTATCTTCTAAAAATCATTTGACTGCCTTCTCAGTTGAACTTTTAGCTGAAACTTGGTATGGGTAAACTAGACTTAATGAAGCATATCTCAAAAACTTTCATCAAAAAATTACACTGGGAACCGCCCCAATTAACGACGGCCGAGCAGAACCTCCTATATAAGGGGTTAATTGAACACTTTAAGTTAGTTCATAACCTCAATTTTCTAAACGTGGGTTCTCATGAAATGATAAGACCAAATCAAATTTCACTATAAGTTAAAACATACGAGTAATTAAGTCATGCCATTTCATACTAGCTAGATCTTGATAATAGTAAAATACTCATGAACACAATATCAACGAGACTATTAGTTCAGACCATACTAGGATGAAATGGTTAAATTGAGTAAAACATTTTTACTTACATTTGTTTTTATCTCAGACAAAACAAGATCAAATTTAAGTAGATCAAGTTTAACTTCTATAAAACAAGTTTTGAGAGTGAAAACATGTTTAAGAGCCCGTTTGGTAACACTGAAATCGGCTAAATCGGCTGATTCTGCTGAAATTTATGAAGTTCTGGCTGAAGTGGCTGTATTGGCTGATTTTGCTGATTCATGAAAAAATTAAATTTAAAATATATTTTATTAATAAAATAAAGAAAAACTTATATGTAAAAATAGCTAAAATGGTCCTCTACAGTAACTTCAGCCGATACAGCCAGAAAAGTAACTTCAACCTTACTTTTTCTGCTTATTACAAAATTCAGCGCGCGAAATCAAAAGTTACGTGTTTGATGAAAAAGCTGGCTGATAAACCTGATAAGCCGAAAAAGGGCTCACCAAACGGGCTCTAAATGAAAATAATTATTACTCAACATGCTTTTTTTTGAAAGATTACTCAACATGCTTTAAAACTATATAAAATCAACTTACTCGCGATCTTATATTACTCAAGATGCTCTTATGTTATTCATCTCACTTGATCTTAGCTAATTTTTATAAACTGCCAAGCCACAAAAAGTTAAAACAACTTTAGTTTTTGTTTCAATATTCAGTTTTAGTTTTCAGAAATACTAAAAATGGACAACTACCAAACATCCCTGCTGGTCCCCTAATTATTGGCTCCTAAATTGTTCTTCGAAAGAAAAAGGCAAGTTTTTTATTTTTTAACAATCTATCATAAAATGCTAAATTTGTGGACAAAATATGCTACTCCGATATAGGCATCTTACTTATTCCAGAATTTGTATAGTACGTCTTATAATAATCAAGTACTTATGTCACCATTATCTTTACATGATGTTTACAAAAATTGTCCTTACAAGTGAGAATGAAGGTATCTTAAGTTTTACTTAGTTATGATTTCTTTTATTGGATAATAGTTGTCTAATCTGATCTAGTCTAGTTTAAAAATGTCTAAATTTAAAGAGTTGGTCTGGTGACTCATGTATGCAACTTATAATTCTTAGCTTATCAGCTATTTTTCACTAAACATATAGAGCCCTGATGGAGTATATGGGTCTAGACCCCGTGACCCACATACTCAGAAGACTAAGAGGAGCACAACTGTGATCATCCAGTGGGTCCTCCGTCGGCCAGATGGCACCTCATCGGCCAAAGAAGAGTCAACTCGGGATATGCTCCAGAAGCCAAGGAGAAGACTTGTCCTCCGTCGGTCAGTGCCCCCGTCGGCCAGTGCCCCCGTCGGCCATGGCTCCGTCGGCCAAGCGTCTTTGTCGGCCATGCCTCCGTCGGCTAGAAGGAACTCACAAAACTAGACTTCTAATGTAATCAGGCCAATAAAGGCTCTATATTGTAATGGGCCTTCCAAGCCCAAGACTTGGGAACCCAACCCACTTTTCTCTTATAAATACTCCCTATGGGAGCCATGTAAAGGGTTCACAAATCATTAATATCAAGCATTTATAGCACTTCTCTCTAGCTCTCACTTCTCTCTAGGAGTTAATACTCCATCATTTGGTGCTTTCATTGAGAGCTAGAACTATCAAGTTAGCATCCTTCGTCGCTACCAAGCGCAGCTAGCTAATCATTAGAAGAACTAAGTCAAATCGCAACCTCATCGGCGAGGCGATCCTCGAGGCCCACGAGAACCGGGAGCCCGAAGAGGACGCTACGGCCGACAAGGTCGCAGAGGAGGAGATCTTCCAGGAGACCATCAACCCTACAATCGACCTCCATAACCAGCTCAACGACAACGCTCAAGATGCCCGCATCGGCCTTGAGAAGAAGCGCGTGGAGAAGGGGGATCATGCATGGGCTCTGCAGATCACTCCCACTGTTGACCCTCAGCTATAGGCCTCTTTAACGGCCATCATAGCCAGCTTGGCTCAGAACCCTACCGTCCTCAGCGCACTGATGCCAAGGACAGGGGAGAACACTACGTCGCCTCCTCAACCCCAACCGTTGGCCATAAAGCTAGGCAACGACGAAGGGGTAGTACCACGGGACACGTCATCATCCCACTCCCACCCTGCTTGCCCTCTTCGGGCTGGACCGACCCTAGCGCGTGGAAAAGCCTCAGCCTTCAACAGGCTAGGTGACACGCGCCGTCGGCTGGTGTCGGAGAGGATGGCGGGACGGATTGGTGGACGTGAGCCTGGTTCACCACAGCAGAGCTTGGGGTCGGTATCTCGGACAGCGGATCGGCCCCGCCTTGACAAAGGCAAGGGCAAACTACATGGGGACGACGCATGTCACCACATCAACACGGCCGAAGCAGTCCACGTGGGCACGCATGCCGCCACTACGGCCATTAATGACCCCCGGGACGAAGTCATCGCCCAACTTGAAAGGAGGCTCGCCCAGATGGAAGCAAAGCAAATGGCCGAGGCACGTACGGCCGCTGCGTTCAGGGATCCCGGCTTTAACGACCTCTTGCACAAGGTCAGCGCCCTGGAGCGGGAGCTGGCCGATAGACGTGGTGACCCCGTCATCTAAATCAGAACAAAAACTCCTTTCACCAAAAGGGTACTCTCGGCCCCAATTCCCGAGAAGTACCGGGGGAGTGCCATCAAGCCCTATGATGGCCGCACCGACCCCCAGGAGCATTTCATCTCTTATCAGAACAACATGCTGATGGTGAATGCATCTCATGAATACCTCTGCCATTGGTTCCTCTCCACTCTTGAGGGACCAACGTACGAGTGGTTCAACACGCAAACCGAAGGAAGCGTGGACTCATGACAAGATCTTGCCCAACGCTTCCTCACCCACTTCGTCGGAAGGAAGCGCGTGAAGAAACATTTCTCCCGTCTCCTCTCCGTCAAACAGCAACACGATGAATCACTTCGGTCTTTCATCGACCGATGGATGAAGGAGACAGACTAGGTTGAAGGGGCTGATGAGCGCACCCTCCTCATCCTCTTCCAGGGCGTTCTCCGCAGCAGCCCCTACGCACGGAGCCTCATCACCGACCCGCCGAGGTCATACACCAAGGCACTCCAACGAGGGAGCTTGTATGTTGACGCCGATGAGCTCCACTCCCATAAGAAGGGTGGAGGCCAGCCATCAAAGAAGGCAAACAATGCGCCGGCTCCAAGCGCATTCTCGGCCAGAGGCCATGCCCGCCAGAGTCGGAAGGAGCACCCATGGTAGCCGAGGACGGACGTATAAGGGACTCCAGTCACACACTCGGTGGATACCATCCTCGATTGTGTGGGAAGCAAGGTCTCATCCCCAGAATCCCTGGTTGGCCAAGGAAATCTACGCCGTCCATCAGGGCAGCACCTACTGCCGCTACCACAAGAACACCTCCCACAATACTGACGATTGCATCACGCTGAAGAAGGCCAATGAGCGCATGATTCAGCAGGGTGAACTCCACCAATTTGTCAAAGGTACCCCAAGGAACTCCACCGGCAATCAAGGGGGACACCTCGATGAAGAAGCAAGAAATTGGGAGGCTCAGCGATGACGAGGACTTCGAGGAAACGCACGACCGACGGACGGCTTAGCCCTCGAGATACTAAGGGCCCTACATCTTGGTGAAGTTCTATCAATAATCCGGAGGAGGCGCAGCCGGCAAAGCCCTCACCCCTTAACGGGTTATTGATTGATTACCACCCTCGGCCTTGAGCCACTTATCAATAAAAGTTGTGATCCGCTTATTTTTGTAAATTTAAGTAAAGGATGCCACACAACACAACACATCATCTCGGCCCCTTAGAGCGAGACGCTCAGGCATGGCTGACGATGTCCCAGGACGAGGGGCCCACAAATGGCCTACGTCTTGAAACAGGAAGCTCACCGCGTCGTCCTCGCGCTAAATCGCAGGACGACAGGTCTCAAATCATGGCTGAGGTGACAAAATCCCCAAACTTGGGGTTGGGAAACGGCATCCGTCAGCAACCCACCAAAAGCCTGAGCCCGCACCGTAAATAGACGACGGGACCCCCCCAAGATCAAGGGACGAGACTGCGCCAGAAGACTGACTACCCTCTTGGACTCCCTACCAGCCAAGGGAATAACAACCCCCTCGGATGAAGCGTGAAAGAAGGATCCCACTCCTCGCTCAAAGAAGTAAAGAGAAGTGAAAAAAGAGGGACAGTCGAGGACCGTGGACCCGCCGGCTTCGAGCGAAATCCCCACAAATCAAAAGAGGGACAGCCGAGGACCGAGCACTCGCCGACCTCGAGCGAAATCCCCACAAATCCAAAGAGGGAAGCTGAGGACCGCGCACTCGCCGGCCTCGAGCGATAAAAATAAAATCCCCACAAATCAAGCCACATATCTGGCTAAGTACATATCAGGCAAAAACTATGCATTATGGACGAAGCAAGACCGTACATGCGGATCAGACGAGCGCCCAGCACCGTCCCTCATCTTCAGACGAGCGTCCAACGCCATCCTTCATATTCAGAAGGCTCATCAGTGTCGTCCTCATCATCAGACGAGCGTCCAACGCCGTCCTTCAATTTCAGATGGCTCATCAGTGCCGTCCTCATCATCAAATGAGCGTCCAACGCCGTCCTTCATTTTCAGACGGTTCATCAGTGTCGTCCTCATCTTCGGACTGGTGTCAAAGCCTGGTCCTTCATATGACGAACGGCTTCATCAACGTCGTCGTCATCAAAAGACGTGCATCCAACGTTGTCTTTCATATGATGAACGGCTTCATCAACGTCGTCATCTTCAAAGGACGTGCATCCAACGTCGTCTCTCATATGACAAACGGCTTCACCTGCGCCGTCGTCACCAAGGGACGTGCGTCCAACGCCGCCCTTCATTTTCAAACTAGGGTAAAAGCCCGGTCCTTCATATGACGTACGGCGTCATCAACGCCTTCGTCATCAAAGGACGAACGTCCCCGACGACGTCCATCTTCGAACTAGGGTCAAAGCCTAGTCTTTCATCTGACGTATGGCTTTATCAACGCCATCGTCATCGAGGGGTGTGAGTCCAATGCCGCCCCTCATCTTCGAAACAGGGTGAAAGCCTGGTCCTTCATGGGACGAACGGCTTCACCAGACGCTGTCCCTCACCTTACGACGAACGGCTTCATCAGCGTCATCGTCATCAACTTTGGACCGGCGTCCAATGCCTTGTCCTTTCATCTCAAGACCGGCCTCCTCAATGTCGAGCATCTTAGGTTAGCGAGCGGGTTTGCCACTCCCTTCCTGGATGGCGACCCTCGCCTCCATGTCATGAACGGCCCCATCAGCGCCGTCATCATCCAAGGACGCGCTTCATCAGCGTCATCGTCCTCAACTTTGGACAGGCGTCCAACGCCTTGTCCTTCATCTCAAGACCGGCCTTCCCAATGCCGAGGGTCTTGAGCTAGCGCACAGGCTCGCCATTCCCTTCCTGGATGGCGACCCTCGCCTTCATGTGACGAGCGGCTTCATCATCGTTGTCATCCTCAAATCACGCCCGGTCCCTCAGCCTCGACGTGATTATTTATTTCAAGGCCGGCTTCCTCATCGCCGAGAGTCCTGACCTTATGTGACGATCGACTTCATCGATGCCCCGTCATCATTCATTGGACCGACTCATCATCGCCGTCCATACGTCACGAACGGCCCCGGCCTCGATGTGATTATCCATCATCAAGACCGGCTCACAACACCAAAATATTGTTATAATGACTGGGCTCGCCATCCCTTCCTGGATGGTGACCATCGCCTCTATCGGACGACCGGTTTCATCACTGTTGTTGTCCCTAGGTCACGAACGGCCCCTCGACCTTCGCATGATCCTGTATCTCAAAGACCGGTCTTAGCCATTCCTTTACCGGATGGCGACCGTTGCATGGATTTCGGACCGGCCCCTTAGTGTCGTCGTCCTCATATCCCGAGACCGACTCCTAATGCCGAGGTACTGTTATAGCGATTGGACACTCATCGTCCCGAAATGAAGGGCACTCATAGTCCTTGAAATGATGGACATTCATCGTCCTCGAAATGAAGGGCACTCATCGTCCTCGAAATGGACATTCATCGTCCTCGAAATGAAGGGCACTCATCGTTCTCGAAATGAAGGACATTCATCGTCCTCGAAATGAAGGCCACTCATCGTCCTCGAGATGAAGGGCATTCATCGTCCTCGAAATGAAGGACAAGGCGACCAACAATTATGGCACCGCCTCAGCCAGGAACACTAGAACTCCCAGGTAATCCTCCATCGGGCAAAGCGTCGGAACATCAAGGATCTACTCCCTTTCACTTCGTCTGCATCTCAGCTCAGAAAGTTGGGGACTCCTGATGGAGTATATGGGTCCAGACCCCGTGACCCACATACTCAGAAGACTAAGAGGAGCACAACTGTCATCCAGTTGGCCCTCCATCGGCCAGATGGCACCCCATCGGTCGAAGAAGAGTAAACCCGGAATATGCTCTAGAAGCCAAGGAGAGAAGACTTGTCCTCCGTCGCCCAGTGCCCCCGTCGGCCAGTGCCCCCGTCGGCCATGGCTCCGTCGGCCAGGTCTCCGTCGGCCGAGCGTCTTCATCGACCATGCCTCCGTCGGCCGAGCATCTCCGTCGGCCAGAAGGAACTCTTAGAACTAGACTTCTAATGTAATCAGCCCAATAGAGGCTCTATATTGTAATGGACCTCCCAAACCCAAGACTTGGGTGCCCAACCCACTTTTCTCCTATAAATACTCCCTATGGGAGTCATGTAAAGGGTTCACAAATCATTAATATCAAACATTTATAGCACTTCTCTCTCTAGCTCTCACTTCTCTCTAGGAGTTAATACTCCATCAAACCCGTTTGGTAACACTGAAATTGGCTGAATTGGCTGATTGTGCTGAAGTTTATTAAGTTCTGACTTCAGTGGCTATATTGGCTGATTCTGCTCATTTAGGAAAAAATTATATTTAAAATAGTTGTTATTAATAAATAATATAAAACATTATATGAAAAATAGCTAAAATGATCCTCTACATTAACTTCAGCCAATACGGCTAGAAAAGTAACTCCAACCTTACTTTTTCTTATTATTACACAATTCAGCACGCGAAATCAAAAGTTAAGTGTTTGGTGAAAAACTGGCTGATAAGCTTGATAAGCCGAAAAAAGGGCACCAAAGGGGCTCATAATTTATTAAGACACGAGTTCCATCCTAAAAGGTCAACCAGATATGAGGAGTAGCTCATGTCTTATTATAACACTTTATTGATTCAAACTTTTCTGGAGTAGGATTCTAACACCCCTCCTCACAACCAGACACTTCGTCTGGATCCTGTCGTCAGTCATTTTTTCGTCGGTTCGTCATTGTCATTTTTTAATCGTGTCATCATTTGTCATAAAGGGGCCCACACCATGGTTATTATTCCGTTTGGCTCTGATACCATATTAAGACATGAGGTTCCATCCTAAAAGGTCAACCTGATAGGAGGAGTAACGCATGTCTTATTATAGCACTTTGTTGATTCAAACTTTTCTGGAGTGGGATTCTAACATAATTTTTTATTTTATGCGTGAAATTTTGTAATAACCAAAATATGTGAGGTTGAAATTAATTTTATGATTGAATTGTCCGAAGTTACTATAAATGATCGTTTTACCTATTTTTCATGTTGAGTATAATTTATCCTTGATTTCATCGATAAAATATTTTAAATTTAATTTTTTTTATAATTTAGCTGTCCATTAATTTTAGTAGATTGAGCCATTAAAAATTGGAGAAGCTTGTGTTCATCAATTTGTGAATCTTCGGTTGTTCACATTGTTCTCTTACTTTAAAACGTTAGATTTCGTCATTATACTCCGTATTATTTTATGATGGTAAAACGTTGGATATTGTGCGGTCTAAGCATCTTCCCTTTACCAATTACAATACCATATTGTACTGTTTTGGATCTTAGGTTTTCACTAGCGGAACAGAATATTGTCACCAGCAACCCGCCAAAACTAAATCGACTTGGTAACTGCAATTAGTGAGATCTAATTTCCCATTTTGGTGCTATATATACTGCTATAGCTTTCACATATACTAGTACATGACAAGAGATTGAAACACACCACTAAGACGTACATTTATGCTCTCAATTGTTTTAGTCTTTTTATCCCAACATAATTATGAGTTTTATCTATGAGGCATACGGTCTACATTTGTACTTCTCTTTTATAATATGAGTAAAAAAGTTTTGAAATTTCAAAATAGAATTCATGGTTTTTATTCCTTGAATAATAGTAAATCTCTAACGAGTTTGATATTACTAGATTACATTTTTTTTACCAATCTTATGACATTTTCTCACCAATCTTATGAGATTCAAATGTATTCAATTTTATAAACTTCAGTCGTCCTAGGAAACGAATCATATTATTATTAGTTCGTTGCATTGGAACATTTAATAGTCGAAGAATATTACCTCGTATACATCCGAAAATTAAATATTGTGCTCCTCAAATTGGCAAAAATAAGTAATTAATACGTAGTATTGAACAGAATGGGGGATATACAGAAAGATGGAGCTTAAAACAGGAAAATAAAAAGAATCTTGAGAGTTAATGAGTGTCAGCAAGGCACAGATCACAAGGATTCGTCATCAGGTCAATTTTTAAAAGCTAGTGGAATGTTACATGTCCATCATCGATAACCTAATGAGAGGTAAAAAAAAAAAAAAAAAATTACAGCGATCGAGATGGCCTGGCCTGCTGACATAGTAGCTAGGGAGATGATACATGGGGGGTGGGGTGGGGTGGGGTGGGGGGCTAAGTTAATTAAGATTATGGGTAAAACGAAAATTAACTAATTACTAAAATCTTAGTTAACTTGGCCGCCTTATATGCTGGTGGCTAGTGCAATTAAGCTAATTAAGCTGCAGCTTCCTCTTGGATTCTGGCAAGCAGTTCGTGAACAGCGTCAGCTATCTCGTCTACCGTCGTTAGCTGGCAACCATCCTCAAGCTGCATTTTTAGGGTACAAAAAATTACTCAGGCCACCACTGTGAAAAAAAATTACATTTACACCTTCAATCAAATCATTGTTATCAACTTTACTTATCAAGTTTTCTTTATTTTCAGTTTAAAAAAAAAGATAACACCCATTCTTGAGGCCCCCGACCCCGATCCGATACATTGAGAGGATGTAAATTGGACTATACTCTTAATCCGACAGATAGAGAGTGATGCTCTTTCTCCAATACTTAGAAGGTTCTATGCATAATTGTCGGGATTCGAGTTCGGACCCTAACCCTTGTGTCACTCCCTTGCTACCAGTTGAGCTACGCTTACCGGTTTATTTTTCGTTTTTATAAACTATTTACGAAATAGTAACAAATATTTACTATGAAAGGCATGATTTAAAGTATGACCTTTTAACACAATGTGACCATATTTCACCAATGAAGTGACATACTCTTTTGATGCATTGCGATGATATTTAACAAATGAAGAAACCACGTTTAACTGATGCAAGAAGTATCAGTGGGTATGATTTCAATTTTCAATATTACTTTAAAAAAAGCTCATTATTTACTACATTATATTTATTCTCTGAGAAATATACTTCATAAAAATGATGTAAATCCAACAGCATAGGGAATAGAGAGTTAGACTACTAATAAACTCTTGATTTAGTTGATACAAAAGTTAAGGATAGAAAAGTTAAATCTTCTTTTTACAAAGAACAAAAAAGAATACTGTTTTGAAGAAATTATTATGTGTGGTGCCTCTATAATGAGCTAGACTTGGAGGTAGTACTCAAGTTGTTATTTGTTTAAGCTCTAAAGATTTAATTTATTCGGTACACATAGCTTTACGACTTTTAATAAAAATTGTATACCAAAACGTGTGAGGTGACAATTACTATAAATTTGTCCCTCAATCCTAAAAAAGAACATTATTTCAAAAGGCTTTGTCGGGTAAAAGATGAGATCTATATTTATCGGAAAGAGGCTGATTTTTTGTGTAACTTTTATAAGAAAAGAAAAAAATAAAGTTAGATACGGCAAAATTTTGTCTAAACCAAAAAGAAAAGTATAAGTATAGGATTGAATTTTAATAACACCTATAGCACGCAAGCCAAAATGAATAACTTATTTAAATGTTTTGTGTAAAAATGAATATAGTAATGATCAAATAAGATACCCTTTTGAAATTTGGCAAAAAATGACTATTGCTTACAAACCTTTTGACAAAAGATTGCTGTTTATTTAGGGGCCATTTGGAGAGTCATATTTCCCTCTTATCAACATTATGAGTTCATTTTAGCCTTCTTAATTTAATTGTTTAATTTTGCTCATTGAATTGTTTAGTAAAGTTAAAGTCACTTTTGTGACTGAGTTAACTCAGCTTATGGCACAAGAACATTTAAGCCTTCTTAATTTAATTATTTATTTATGTTATTTATTAAAATATACTCTCAGTCTCATAAAAAATCTTCTCGCTTACTTTTTGGGGACTACATAAAAAATTCTTCTCATTTACCTTTTAGAAAGTTTTGTGTAGCTAACATTCATTTACATTTTTTTACTCAACCACAATAGTACATTTTTCACTTTATTTTCGTTTTCTTAAGCACCAAGACAAGTCAAATTGCAATAATCTTATGTGACGGAGGGAGTATATATCTTTAATAATTACTCGTATAATTTATACTACTTCCGTCCCAAAAAAGTTTGACATATTGACCTTTCTTAGTCAATGGTGTCAAACTTTGAACAATGATTTTAATTATTATATTTGTATATAATTATAAATTTTATATTTTTATGAAAAAGTTTTGAATAAGAAACATTTTGATATAATTTTCACATTCCAAATATTTTCGTATTAAAAAATATCATTGGTCAAAATTGAATATCGAGAAAAGTCAATTTGAAAAACCTTTTCGGGACGTACATATTTAGCTAATTCGCTAGCTAATTTGAGTCAAAAATTTATGAATTTCAACGGATTCAATTAAATCTGATTTCACTAAACGGTAAATGTTAATTAATTTCATTTGTTAATTTCAATCAATTCTGATAAAATGTGATAATGTTTTGTGGGGTGAGTAGTGTGACAATAACGAGGAAATATGTCAGATAGGTAATTAGACGTATGTGAAAAATGAATAAAATAATAAGAATAGGCAGCAAAAAAGCGTTTTGAGGACCAAACCTTAAGACTGAGGGAGTAGAGGACCGTTTGGTCAACAGTGGTGACATTGAGGTGAAGAACAGAGAGCCGTATACACTGCAGACGGGCGACAAGCTTAAGGAGCTGTTTGGATCTATTCCTCGAAAGTATCTTCACGCTCGCGTGGCTCTCAACCATCGTCACCTCGATGTCCGCCAACGCCGACCGGTTCTCCGCCGGCTCCACTTCGCCCGCCGCCGACCCTCCCTTCCTTCCGTGGCTGTTGGAATACTGCGGGAAACTGAAGAAATCCGCGAACAGTGGAGTCCCCCCTTCCCTGTTGGGTCGGTTTCGTGCCTCTAGGGTTTGAAGATGGTGCTCCAGCTCCTTCACATAATTTATGGCGCCTCCAATAATTGAAGCTTGATCACCCTGCCATTTTCAATTCTTGATTATTCGATACCCAACATCTATAAAATTCTTCTAATTTTATTTTGAATCGAAATTTAATAAAGTGAGAACAAAATGGAAAGGTGTGTTAAAACTTTTAAAATATGGAAATGCAGCGATTTTTGGGATAAGTCAAAAGAATACAACTAAGAAAATTTTATGGAAAAAAAAGGAGTATATATAACTAAATTAGACAAAAAGAAAACATACCCAACATACAAAAGTACGCAATAATTGTATTAAGTAAATTATTGACTATTAATCTATTATTATGTTTATTTTACAAACTAATGATCATAATATCATATTCATCATATTTTGATTGCATTTTTCTTCACAATTTTTTTCAGAAAACCTCTAATCAGAAACTTATTAATTATTAATCACACCCGGACATCCAACATGTAAAACCAACGTTGGATATTCTTACACTTATTAATCCTTAAAAATTAAAACTGTCAATCAATTTTCTTTTTATTTTAATTTATTTGACCATTTCAAAAAAGAAAAGAATCTAAAAGTCATGATCGAATTTACTTGTCATGAAAATGGCTATATGGACAAAAGATTTTGTCACCATCTAGGTCACATTCATGCAACATGTAGAAATAGACAGATTATTAAAATTGAAAGAGATTCTCGAATTCGATTTTAAACATAATGAATTAAATGCAAAAAGGCAAAAAATACTAGTGCAATTCATCAATTTCAATTAATTAACAGTTAATCAATGGACACTTAGATGGAACGACTAATTACCCTTTGGACGTAGGAAGGTGGCATGATGGATCGAATTACAGAGAGGTACTCATTCATCTGCTTGCGGCGGTTGCGCTCCACCGCAATGTGAGTCATTCTCTGAGTCTCCAATTCTTCTTTGTTCTTGCACGACCGAGTCCGGCGGCGCTTCCGCCTGCCGCAGGAGGCGGTGGGGAACGGCGGCGGCTGTTTAGTCACCGCCTCCGGTGAAGAGTTTTGTTCCCAATTCCCGTCTTGCCGCCGCCCATCACTTTGGGTGTCCATATTACTAGTAGAAATAGTAAGATGAATATTATCAGCTTCTACAAGCATCCCGAGAAAGGCGGTGTCAACTTCTTCTTCTTGATGTGAGGTAAAACCATAGCAGCCTCGGTAAAACTCTCTGTTACAGCCATAAATTAAAGTATCTTGAGGGTAGATTACAGTTTGTAATGCCATTTTTTACCCCACACAGCAGTTTCAAGATTTCTTATATATGGGAATTATAAAACAAGCATTGGGTTTTGCAAAGTCCAAGCAAGTCAGAAAAGAAAGGAAGGAGAAGAAGATTAGAAGCTGAAGCTAGCTAGAATAAGCAGCCATGGCCGATATGATTAAAACTAAAGACAGAAGGGTTGAGAGAAGCGGTTGATTCAGGTTCTTATAGAGGCTGGGATAAACAAAGCAATATGATTATTTTTGGACTGACACTACAATCTCTATGACCGCATCTGTTTGTTTGTTACAGTCTTACAGACTAATAGACTATATTACTCCGTATTATTTAACTATTTGCAAACTTTTCTTTAATTTTCTTATTAAGTTTTTTAGCTGTAGTTTTTTTCTTTGTGGAGTAAACGACATAATTATCATTGTTAATCAAGCAAATTAAATGAATAGTTAACCAGACAAACACGTGGAGGAATTCCTCATCTTCATTATAAGCACTGGTTTAATCATGGGAAATTATAGAATGTATCTATTTATAAACATGGTTACCAAGGTTATTAAACTTAGGATCCTAGCACATCGATCAGAAGGGATCGATCCGTGCTAGGATCCTAAGTTTAATAACCTTGGTAACTCGAGGTTCATAACTGATTTCAATATTAATGATAAAGTATGTTGTTTAGGGGTATCAACATTTGTGGATAATCAATCTCCTAAATTCACTAAGTACAAGACTACCGCCGAGGTCGAGCATGCACCTACTGAGGTCGGTTCATAAATCAGTTCCCATATCACCAAGATAAGTCCAAAAGTGCAGTCAAGTCAGAGCCCACGTCCGCCGAGCTCGGTTCCCAAACAAGATCTAACATAATCGAGATAACTCCAAAACTACAGCCGAGCCCGAGCTCACAACCTGTTTGCATCAACGCCAAAGTCAACACTATGGCTGAGTTTGAAGTCAACTGAGCACTCCACAGAGTCCAAGAACTAAGAGGGAGCATTAACCGAGCAAACTGAAGCCGCCCTCTCCTCAAGTAAAGGTACTGTCCCCGAGCCCAGCTTCGTAGAGCTCATGGCCTCAGAGAACATTGTGTACTTTGACGTTTTCAGTACTCAAAGATCCACACACAGATGCGACTACGTCATCAACATGAAAGCTGACTAGGGCTAACGTCACCCACGTGTGTCTGGTATGTGCATCCAGTACAAAGGGAATCAAATTAATTATGCACCGTACCAATCGACCAGCTGCTTCCATTCTCTTGTCAATCAAGCTTTAAACGTGTCACCATGTCCATGTATGACACGTGTCCCCATCTTATTAGAATAGCAACTTCTTACTTGTTGGTAAAACATTACCTTTACAATATACATATTATTGAAGCACACTAATTAGTAGTTAATAATTGTATGTTTTTATATTTGATTTATTTGGATTATTTACTATTTTACTTAGTTTGTAAACATTTGTGTGATTTTAGTTATAATTGTATTTTAGTCTTTATTTGTAAGTCGTAAAGTTTAGTTAGGATTTGTGGTGTTGGAAAGGAAGACTTTGAAGTGAAGAAAAAGAAGATTTGGCTGCCCAGGAGCAAATACCCGACCGGGTCAAGTGTTATACCCGGTCGAGTAAGAAGTGAAAAACGAAAATGCAAAGAAATTGCATGGCCCGGTCGGGCCCACCACCTCACCCGATCTGGTGAGAAGTGACTGGGGAGAATCCAGCGTGCGAAGATCACCAGAACGCGAAGGATATTTGATTTTGACCGGATCCGGTCGGGTAGGTACTTGACCCGGTCAGGTACCCGGCCAAAGGTGTTGAAAAACACCTATAAATAGCACACTTTTTCTTCTCTAAAAATCATCTCTTCTCCCATACTCTTAAGCTCAGTTTAGAATAGCATTTCTTTATATTTTTCTAGCTATGTTTAGTCTCCAAATGAGGAGCTAAACTTCCATTCTTGGTGTTGCTCTTGAAGTTTGTTGATTATTAAAGTTGTGAGTTATTTTCTTAACTTCTTCCCTTGAATATTAATTATTAGTTCTTTCCTTAATATCATCTCTATATTAATGTTGTGGAGTGTTGCTAAGATGAAAATTAGTTAACATCTTGACATTAGTTAGAGTAGTATTTTCTTCCTCTATATTAATGTTGGGGAGTGTTGCTAAGATGACAATTAGTTAACATCTTGATATTAATTATAGTAGGATTCATCTCCTTTAATAATATTCTTCCTTGAATATTAATTAATTCCTATTCATATTTCATATTAATATTTTGAATATTACTTAAAGGATCAACTAGTTTTGTTTCATATATTAATTATTACTAGAAACGATCAACGAACCGATGATTAATCGTTGATGGTTTCACAAGTAAGTAACTTCGGTTTATTAATGCACGGTCATGGTTGATAAACTTAAGAGGGATTAATTTTGTTGGTTAAATCGAAAGCGTTGTGTTGAGGTTATCAATCTCAATTGATTTCATCAAGGAGTTGAGAGATTAAATGCTACTATCAAGTCGGTATATGGCGCGTGTTCTATATTGACTAATAGTAAGGGTTATTAATGAACCGTCATTGTTAATAACTACTCTCGAAGAATTGGATATACTCCTCGATTGAGTATTCGAGAGGGAATAAGTTATAGATATAACAATGATCGACTAAAATATATCAACAAGTGGAAAGTAGTAGTGCCAAGTGCTTTTATCTTTGAATTAAAACACATATATGTTGTTCACCTTAGTTTTTAAATTAAATCATTCAATCCCAAAACCTCCCTTTTATTTACTAGTTTCATAAAAAGAGAATTATTCCTTTCCATGTGGATACGAACTCTACTTCACCTATACTATGTATTAGTGCTAGTATTGAATTTATTTTGACGCACCGTGACAAAGTGCTCGTCAATTATCTTTCAACTTGTGGAAAGGGACCGGAATTCTTGCGCACAGCTTACTGTTACGTTGCCAAATTTTCTACTTAATCTATACTTAGCACTTTTCAGTCTTTCTTTACTGGGTTTTGCCTACCCCTAGGTTGGTTTATCCATCAATTAATATTTAATAAATAATAATATAATACTACCTTTGTTCCTTTTTTAGCTATCTTTGACTTTTCCAGTCAAATATGATAAACTTTATCTAATTATTTTTCTTTAATATATTTATGTAAAGTTGAATAATTTTACACTTTTATGATTTTACTTTTGACAAATAACATTTTTTTATTAGTTTCATATTATCAATACTTACATTACTGATATATAATTGGTCAAAGTTAGATATCATTGATTACAAATGTCAAATTTAGCTAAACAAAATGGGACATTAGGAGTATATAATATAGTAATGGTAATAATACTAATAGTAATAACAATAATAATAGTAATAGTAATAATACTAATAATAATAATAGTAGTAGTAATAATAATAATAATAATAATAATAATAGTACTAATAATAGTAATAATAGTAATAATAATAATAATGATGATGATAATAATAATGATTATAATAATAGTAATAATAGTAATAATAATAATACTAATACTACTACTACTAATAATAATAATAATATTAATAATAATAATAATAGTATAATAATAATAATAATAATAATACTAATAATAATAATACTAATAATACTAATACTAATACTAATAATAATAATAATAATAACAATAATAATAATAGTAATAATAATAATAATAGTAATAATAATAATAATAATAGTAATAATAATAATAGTAATAATAATAATAATAATAATAATAATAATAATAAGAAGAAGAAGAACAACAATAACAACAACAATAGCAACAACAACAACAATAACACAATGTGAAGGAAGGCTCGATTCAGAGTTTTTCTGAGACTATGGACAGAGATTGAGCAAGGAGACAACTTTCTATAGAAGGATTCAAAGCTTCGAAGCTCCAGGCTTGACCGTTGCAACCTTACACGTCCAGCCAGTTATGGCGCTTGGGGTGTCGTAGGTCACCGCCTCATGATAACTTTTCTCTAAGGCCGACATTCGTTTGCGAACCAAGAGATTGTCGATTTAGCATTTTTACGATCTTACTCGTCGATCCAGCGTTCTTGGTTAACTTTCTTATCCAATTAAGCTACGACACAAATCAATCTACTCCTTTCTACACATTTCGTTGTAGTTAGGGGTGGGCGCGGTCCGGTCCGATCCAATATATTACTGAACCCGTACCCGGATCGTTACTATTAATTAGCCAAACGGCATTTCAGCCGTTACACTCTAGCCGATTCTTACCATATTTCTTGTATATTGTATTTGGTTCAATTAGTGGCTAGATTCATTTAGGTAATTATGGATAGTATATTCAATTAGTGGCTAGATTCATTTAGGTATCAACAGCTCTCTTCTTCCGGCCATGGCTTCCTCCTCCAAATTTCACCCCGCCTTGGCCGTCTCCAATATTAAAAACTTCATCCCCATAACCCTCGATCTTGAAACCGTGGAATATTCTTCATGGGCAGAACTCTTCCGTATTACCGCCCGGGACTATCAAGTCCTCGACCACCTACTGCCCGCCGCTCTTGCGACCGACTCCCCTTCTCACGCCGCTACTACACTCGAACAACGGCTGGAACTTGAAGCTGCCGCCGCCGAAGCTAAGGCCCTTTGGGACCGCCTTGATGCCGTCGTCCTACAATGGATCTACGGCACAATTTCTCACGACCTCCTCCACACCATCATCGAGCCCGACTCCACAGCTCACATGGCTTGGTCACACCTTGCGGACATCTTCCAGGACAACAAACGCTCTAGGGCGGTGTACTTGGAAAATCAGTTTTCCAATACCCGTCTTGATCAATTCCCCAACATTGCCTCCTACTGCAAAGCCCTCAAGCTCCTGGCCGACCAACTAAGCAACATCGGCGCTCTGGTCACCAATAGTCGCCTTGTCCTTCGCCTTGTTAACGGACTGCCGGAACATTTTGACACCGTGGCTTCCCTCATCCAACAAACCGATCCTCTCCCACTTTTCTCCAAGGCCCGGTCCATGTTGTCTCTCGAAGAGGCTCGTAAGAACCAACAAGCCGGTAACCCACTCGTTGCCGCCATGGTGCACACGGACCGTAACCCCCCCTCACTCACCCCCTCGTCCCCAGTCTCTTCACCCCCGCCCGGAACCTCGGCACAACCGCTCTCGGGGCCGTGGTGGCCGCCAACGCTCCACCCGTCCTCCATACTCAGCCCCTGCCCCCACCCCACCACCCGGCCACTGGCCATACCCCTTAACCCTTGGTCTTATTGGCCTCCTCACCCTTGGTCCGCACCACCCTGCCCATACCCCTCCAACCCACTGCCACACAAGCAACCCCCCTCTCACCCCTCCCCTGGCATTCTTGGACCACGCCCACAGGCCTACTACTCTACCACCGGTTCCACCCCAACCGACATACAAGCTGCCATGCACACCATGACCCTCACTCCGCCGGACAACAATGGGTATATGGACACCAGGGCAACCTCACACATGACATCTTCCTCAGGTACTCTCACTCCTTATTTTAATTTGCATACGAATAATCGTATCATGGTTGGCAACGGCATGTCCGTCCCCATCATGGGTCACGGCTACACCACACTGCCCAACACCCCTCCCCTCTCCACTTGCAAAATGTCCTACATGCCCGCCACCTCATTAAAAATCTCATTTCTGTTCGTCAATTTACCACTGATAATAATGTTTCCGTTGCATTTGACCCCTTTGGTTTTTCTGTGAAGGATCTCCACACAGGGACACAAATACTGCGGTGCAATAGTTTCGGCCACCTCTATCTCGTTCGCCCAAGTTCCGGCTCCTATCCCTCTCATGCTTCCGCCCTAATAACTATCCCCGCTGAACTTTGGCATAGCCGCCTTGGTCATCCGGGAGATCCCATTTTTAATTCTCTTAGAATGAATAATGTTATTTCTTGTAATAAACTTCATGCGTCTGTTTGTACTTCATGTCAAATGGGCAAACATGTCAAGTTGCCTTTTTCTCATTCCTTATCTACTACTTCTAAACCATTTGAAATAATACATAGTGATTTATGGACATCTCCTGTACTAAGTCATAGCGGACATCGTTATTATGTATTATTTTTGGATGATTTTTCCAAGTTCTTATGGGTGTACCCTCTACAACATAAATCACAAACTTTCTCCACATTTGTCACATTTTATAACTTTGTTCACACACAATTTGAACAACGTATTTAAATCTTACAATGTGATAACGACACCGAATTTCGTAACCACAATTTTAGTCACTTCGGTGCCACTCATGGCATTCATTTTCGTTTTTCATGCCCTTACACCTCCCCCCAAAATGGCAAAGCCGAACGCACCATCCGCACCCTCAATAATATGGCCCGTACCCTCCTCATCCACGCCTCACTACCCCTCACCTTGTGGCCGCATGCCCTTAAATTGGCCACCTACTTACACAACATCCTACCCTCTCAAACTATACAATACCGCTCTCCCACACTTCTCCTATACCATAAAATACCCACATATACTCACCTTCGTGTCTTTGGATGCTTATGCTTTCCTCATACACCCCCCACTACCCACAAACTTCAACCCCGGTCCACCCCTTGTGTATTTTTAGGGTATCCCGACAATCACAAAGGTTACATTTGCATGACATTAACCTCTCCCAAAATCATAATTTCACGACACGTCACCTTTAATGAGGCCGTATTTCCATTTCGCACTCCTCACAAAAATCCTAATTTGGAGGCACCTACATATGACCTTATCCACCCTCTTTTACGTATGCCCCTGGATACCTCTGCATGGCCCATGCATACGCCCAATTCCCCCCAAACCAACCCCCACATGCAGCCTTCTTTGATCAATGCTCAAACCCCATCCGACACCTCCCAACCTCTTTCACAAACGGACCTCTCTCCCTTTTCCTCCACTGACACCCCCAGTCAACCCCACATTCCCATGCGGTCAACCTCATCCACCAGTCAACACACCCCTGACCACTCACCTACACCCTCCATTAACACCGAGCAGTTACCCACTTCCCCGCATCCACTCGATTCCCCCTTCGTTCCCAACCACACTGCCCCAGCTCCTCACCCCATGGTTACCCGAGCCAAATCCGGCATCTTCAAACCCAAACAGATCCTCAACCTCTCGGCCAACCTCACCCCTTCTCCTATACCCAAAAGTCCCATCACTGCCCTCCGTGACCCGTGTTGGAAAGCCGCCATGGATGACGAGTTTAGTGCGCTTATTAAAAATAGGACGTGGGAGTTGGTTCCCTGACCACCCGATACTAACATTATTCGTTGTATGTGGTTGTTTAAGCATAAATACAGGTCCGATGGCTCTCTTGAACGTCACAAAGCAAGGTTAGTGGTGAATGGCAACTCTCAACAAATAGGGGTGGATTGTGATGAGACTTTCAGCCCGGATGTTAAACCGGCCACTATCTGCACCGTCCTAAGCATTGCACTCTCTCATTCTTGGCCTCTCCATCAATTAGACGTCAAGAATGCTTTCCTTCATGGACAACTTGAGGAAACCGTCTTCATGCACCAACCGCCCGGCTACCATGACTCTTCCCGCCCACAACATGTTTGTCGGCTGCTCAAATCCCTTTACGGACTAAAGCAAGCCCCTCGGGCTTGGTACCAAAGGTTCACCACATATGTAGCTACCCTCGGCTTCGTCCATAGCAAGTGTGATCATTCTTTGTTCATCCTCCGACATAAACACGACACCGCTTTTCTCTTGCTATACGTTGACGACATCATCCTCACGGCCTCCTCCGACACCCTCCGGCGCACCATTCTGGCCCACCTCCACCGAGAGTTCTCCATGACTGACCTTGGGACCCTCTCCTTTTTCCTGGGCATTTCGGTAACCACACTGCCCAGCGGGCTTTTCTCATCCCAAAATAAGTACGCCCAGGAGATCATTAGTCGTGCGGGTATGGATAAGTGCAACTCCGTTGCTACCCCAGTCGATTCCAGTGCTAAACTCAGTGCCACAGCGGGTCCCCCAGTACCTGACCCGTCTCTTTACCGTAGTCTTGCCGGCGCACTACAATACCTCACCTTTACCCGGCGCGATATCTCCTATGTTGTCCAACAAATTTGTCTCTTCATGCATGATCCACGGGAGGCTCACCTTCATGCACTTAAACGGATTATTCGGTACGTTCGTGGCACACCTCACTTCGGTATACACCTTCATCGTTCACCGGCCCACTCTCTTACTGCATACACTGACGCCGATTGGGGTGGCTGCCCTGACACTCGACGGTCCACGTCTGGCTATTGCGTCTTCTTGGGAGACAATATTCTATCTTGGTCCTCCAAGCGCCAAACCACCATATCCCGCTCTAGTGCCGAGGCCGAATACCGTGGCGTCGCCAACGTGGTCGCCGAAACTTGCTGGCTCCGCAATCTCCTCCTGGAACTTCGTTGCCCTCCCTCGAAAGCCTCTATTATATACTGTGATAACATAAGTGCCATATACATGGCCGGAAACCCCGTTCAACATCAACGGACCAAGCACATTGAAATTGATATTCATTTTGTTCGGGAAAAGGTTGTCCGCGGAGAGGTCCGAATACTTCATGTTCCCACACGGTACCAATTCGGGGACATCTTCACCAAGGGACTTCCGCGCCTTTTGTTTGAAGAATTCCGAACTAGTCTCACCGTTCGACCACTTCACGGTGGGACTGCGGGGGCGAATTAGCCAAACGGCATTTCAGCCGTTACACTCTAGCCGATTCTTACCATATTTCTTGTATATTGTATTTGGTTCAATTAGTGGCTAGATTCATTTAGGTAATTATGGATAGTATATTCTTTGCATTATGTTAGCCTTTTTCCATGCATCTCCAGCCGTTTAGTTTAGGAGAATACTCCATGTATTTATAGTAGATTATTTCTCAATGAAAGCAAGGATTTCACATACCTAAATAGAAGTAGTGGCTAGATTCATTTAGGTAACATAATGCAAAGAATATACTATCCATAATTACCTAAATGAACCTAGCCACTAATTGAACCAAATACAGTATACAAGAAATATGGTAAGAATTGGATAGATTGTAACGGCTGAAATGCCGTTTGGCTAATTCTATTGAAACGGTTCGGTTCGGTCTTAGACCTAAATCTGTTCGGTTCCATTTTCAAATGGTCCGGTACCATGCCATACTAATACCAAACAATGCCACTTTTTTTGACAAATTAAAACATAGTCATCATCCAAAAATCTACACAATTATCAATTTTCATATTACAAAGTTAATGAGTTTCATATAAACTATAATAGTACAAAACATAAATAACAAAATGTTCACGCCCACCACTCTCTAAGCACCATTGGCTTCTCCAGACCTTAGCAGATGATATCCAAAGCTTCACTTCCCACTCAAACACACATAATCAGTGCATTTTTACACCAACGGAAGCATTGATTTCATTTGTCCCTTCATTTAAGTATATTTTGGGAAAGCTGGTTTGAGTATACTTCTTTAGATGGGCTAAAGTGCTAAATATGTTAAATGTAAACCTATAGTCAAACAATAAAACAAATTGCGCTGGGCTTCACCACTATAAAGTTTACCTTTGTGTTCCTGCAGACAGCTTGCAGTGAACTAGCAATTAGCAAAGTGCAAATGAGTAATCAAAGTAATGATAATATGGTGTACATGTATATATAATTATAAAATTATATAAATTAATAAAATTATAACTCGGTCCGGTTCGGTCTGGTACTGGTTCTCATTTTATGAGAACCGGTCATGGCATGGTTTGGAACCGGTCTGGTCTGGTTCGGGACAAATTTTTTGAGAACCGTTTGAAATCCCGTTTTCCGGTCTGGTACCATACCGGTCCGGTTCAGTACCATACCGGTTCAGTCATTTTGCCCACCCCTAGTTGTAGTATAGTGGTAAGTATTCCCGTCTGTCATGCGGGTGACCAAGGTTCGTTCCCTGACAACAACGCCAAAAACTGATGTGAGTTTTCTCGCAATTAAAATATGTGTAGTAGTATAGGGTGCAAGTATGAGTATCGTCTCCACAGGGACAGAAAAAAGGAATTAAGTATTCAATAAATTCAGCGATTAAAATAAATAAAATAAATGCGAACGTGCGAGATTTGATTTAAGAAGATTAAACGATGCAAAAATAAAGCTAAACTAAAGGTTCTTCTTAATTACCAATGGAAGGGAACATGGATTGATTCCGGGAGCAACCAGGTTTCGGAGCAAATCAAGCTTAAACACATGAAAATTATTTAATTGAGCAACACATGTCAATAATTGAGCCCACATCACTCAACCTTCATTGATCATGCCGTCTAGTTAACTCACTCCTAAATGTTTTGAATTATTCTAGGACACAAACACTTTTTGAATAAATATAATTGAGTCTAGCATCCATGTTGGAGAATTATTCCGGAGGATTCGTGACACATTTGAGAGTTATTGAGAACTATTGAAAGTCCACGAGGCATTAAAGGACTGATTTTAAAGTCAAGGTATCTCAAGAATCAAGTACGGGATCGAACGAAAATGAATCAAGTGTCATATGAAAGATAACTTAATGGGCTACAGAACATATGAAGACACCATAACGACAATGTGAGAGGATCAAGGTGAAAACAGATAAGGAAATCACATAATTGCTGTAGAGATTTTAGGATGCGACCATTTCACCCATATCTTTTGATTGGATAATCCCATTCCGGTTTTACAAATTTTTGCTCATATAGGACTTCAATAGATACAACTTTGGTGAAGGAAGCATTGTCAAATTCGAATGGTAGATGTGCACCGTGCGAACCAAGAACACACGCCGTGCGCAAAAACAAGATCTAGGCGAACTCACTGCAGGCCACGCACGATGTGGGTGGCAATGTTTTGCGCAGAATGCTCCGGACGCACGTAATGCCATGCACGCCGTGCGTGGGCGCCGTGCGTGTGCTCTAGGGATCATTTTTCAGCCATAATTCTTCCTTTTCTATTTAAATAACTTGTAAACCCTTGTTTTGACATACAGACGTTTCAACGTTGGATATTCAAGATCCTGAAATTATTTGTAAGTTTTATCTTTTTAATAATGATAATTAGTTCTTTCCTTATCAATTCTGTTGATCTGTCAATTATGAATTTTAACTAGATTTAATTAGGGATTTGGGATTGATGAAGTTGGTTTTAATCATGATCTAGGGTTCGTTCTTGATGGTTTAATTGCACGTTAATCATTTAATTTGTATTTGAATAATTTAATTGAAATCTTTTTGTAACCTAGAACTGCTATTACATAGAATGATTTAAGAGATATCTAAATTATTCTAGGACACTTTCACACACACCTAATCGTTCAATAAGAGATTAGTAACGATTAGGGAGCCGTACCACTACAAAAAAAATCGCTTGTAGCAACGGACCGTAGTCACGGATTTGGTTCGTGACTAGTTAGTCACGGTTCTAATCACGGTTTAGTCACGGATCGTTTAAAAAAAAATAGTCACGGACAAATCCGTGACTACGTCCGTGACTATGGTTAGTCACGGATTGAGTCCGTGACTAACGTGTTCCGGCCAACCCAATTTTGCCTCCGGCGGGTTTTTTTAAATATGAAATTAGTCACGGATGGTTCCGTGACTAGTTCCGTGACTAAAGTTAGTCATGGATACGTCCGTGACTAATGCCGTGACAAGTGTGCTCCGACAAATCGTACAAAAAAATGTAGTCACGGACAAATCCGTGACTACGTCCGTGACTAGAAGTTTTATATATGCAACCTCCGCTTCATTCAACAAAATCACACCATCTACTCCAGATAGAATTCCAGATAGAATTGAAGGATGTAATCTACCCATCTCATATCATTTTTCCTGTTTATGCAGATAAGGTATGTAATTTGAATTACGTATTTTTTGTATGAATTAGTTGGTTCATTTTAGCTACATTAGTTAAATTAATTAATTAGCTACATTAGTTAATTCAACTTTTGTTAATATTATTAGTTAAATTTAAATTAAGGCGACCTAATTTAGGATTAATAATGATTAAAATTAGGGTTAGTTAATTGAAACATTACTTAAGTATGATGATTTATGATTGTGAATTACGTAAATTAGTAAAAAAAATTATAATATTAGTTAGATTTAAGTATTATTTAATTTAAATGAGTTTATTATATATATATGCTCAAATTATTGGATTTGCTCATATTATTTAATTTAGTAAATTGTTAAATGTGCATTATTAATAAGATTAAGATGTTGATAATTTTAGTATTGTGGATTAAATGCCATTAACGTATTGTGCATGTTTATAGTTTAATAATATTAATTATTGGACGTTAGTTAATTTTAAGGGAATTTTAGTGAAGTTTAGTGAACTTTAAGGGAATTAGTTAATTTTAGTATTGTGGATTAAATGCCATTAACGTATTGTGCATGTTTATAGTTTAATAATATCAATTATTGGATTTAAGTTAATTTTAAGTGAATTTTAGTGATTTTTAGTGAAATTTAAGGAAACTAGTTAATTTTAAGGGAATTTTAGGGAATTAGTTAATTTTAAGGGAATTTTAGTGAAATTTAGTGAAATTTAAGGAAATTAGCTAATTTTAAGGGAATTAGTTAATTTTAAGGGAATTTTAGGGAATTAGTTAATTTTAAGGGAATTTTAGTGAAATTTAGTGAAATTTAAGGGAATTAGTTAATTTTAGGGAATTAGTTAATTTTAAGGGAGTTTTAGTGAATTTTAGTGAAATTTAAGGGAATTAGTTAATTTTAGTATTGTGGATTAAATATCATTAACGTATTATGCATGTTTATAGTTTAATAATATTAGATATTGAACGTTAGTTAATTTTAAGTGAATTTTAGTGAATTTTAGTGAAATTTAAGGAAACTATGTAATTTTAAGGGAATTAGTTAATTTTAAGGGAATTATAGGGAATTAGTTAATTTTAAGGGAATTTTAGTGAAATTTAGTGAAATTTAAGGAAATTAGTTAATTTTAAGGGAATTAGTTAATTTTAAGGGAATTTTAGTGAAATTTAGTGAAATTTAAGGGAATTAATTAATTTTAGGGAATTAGTTAATTTTAAGGGAATTTTAGGGAATTAGTTAATTTTAAGGGAATTTTAGTGAAATTTAGTGAAATTTAAGGAAATTAGTTAATTTTAAGGGAATTAGTTAATTTTAAGGGAATTTTAGGGAATTAGTTAGTTTTAAGGGAATTTTAGTGAAATTTAGTGAAATTTAATGGAATTAGTTAATTTTAGGGAATTAGTTAATTTTAAGGGAATTTTAGTGAATTTTAGTGAAATTTAAGGGAATTAGTTAATTTTAAGGAAATTAGTTAATTTTAGGGAATTAGTTAATTTTAAGGGAATTTTAGTGAATTTTAGTGAAATTTAAGGGAATTAGTTATTTTTAAGGGAATTAGTTAATTTTAAGGGAAGTTTAGGGAATTAGTTAATTTTAAGGGAATTTTAGTGAAAATTAATATATTAATAATACTCCACATATGTTGGTAAAGTTTATAATTTAGAGTTTTTAACCTGTATAATTTGTTTATTATAATATTCAGACATAATGTATAGACAAAATAGAATTTGGATGTATGATAAACATGCGGTATTGTACGGAATGCAATCAAATTTTCTTGAAGGAGTTGAGGAGTTTATTAACTCCGCCATGAGATCGTTTTTTTGGTATCATGCATGTCCCAAGCCAGGATAAAGGAGGAGGGTGATGTGGTAGGCGCGTGACGGCCAACATTATCACTTAGTCACATCACTAGACATGAATCGAAATATGAATATCGCTTGAAGGCTTGGTTGTTGTTGTTGTTGTTGTAGTTGAGGAGTTTATTAAATTCGCAGTTGAACACCCGACTTATATGAGTGGTGATAAAATCATATGTCCATGTTCAAAGTGTAAAAATCTCAAATTTAAACACCCAGACGAAGTTGGGTGGGATTTGTACGCGGACGGTTTCCTTCCCAATTATTATAATTGGACTTCTCATGACGAACCTTTGGATCCATCTGTTTTACCACAAACGGTAGGTTCGTCTCGTAACGTCCCTGCAGAGATGAGTGCGTGGGGAGACCCCGCTGAAATGAGATGGGAGCAACGTATGGTATATGACGCATACGGTGCATCGATGTCTCACTTCAACCCCCCACAACCATCTAACGATCCACCTGAAGCTTCGACCTCGTATCAACCACATGAGGATGAAAATCCGATATTTTATGAACCTTATGTGGATGAAGGTTTAGCTGAAAGATTTCAAGATGTTTTAAAAGTAGCTGATGTACCCCTGTATGCTGATTGTGAGGGATACTCTCAGCTATCCGCCGTTACAGAGTTTATGAACATAAGAGCTGAATACAGTCTCCCTGAAACTTGCATGACTAGAGTCTTGCAGTCAGTAGGCGGGATGCCACCACATGATCATAACCTTCCCGATTCATATTATCACATGAAACAATTAATGTCTAAGTTGGGGCTACCTTATATAGACATTGATGCGTGCCCGGAAGGATGTATGTTGTTCTGGAAGGATGATGAGGCACTTGAATTCTGCAAGTTCTGTGGTGGAAACAGATACAAACGTGTTCCTCAAAGTAGAAAGAAACCACGAAATAGGTCGGCATTATCTAAACTGTATTACCTCCCAATAGCTCCACGACTTCAGAGGATGTACGCTTCGACTGCTACTGCGAAACACATGACATGGCATGTTCAGCACGAAACAAAAGAGGGTATGATGTCTCACCTTACGGACTGTGAAGCTTGGAGACACTTTGACCGTTGTCATCCTCAGTTTGCAATGGAGCCACGAAATGTGCGACTGGGATTGTGTTCAGACGGATTTGCTCCATTTGGAAGGTTTGGGAAGAACTATTCATGTTGGCCGGTCATGTCAACTCCTTACAATCTCCCTCCCAACATGTGCATGAAAAGTCACTTTATCTTTTTGACTCTAATCTGTCCGGGTCCCAATGATCCAGGAAAAAAAATAGTCATTTATCTCCAACCCCTTATCGAGGAGATGAAAGAACTTTGGGCCATTGGGACACCAACATATGATGTTTCAAGGGATCAAAATTTTATAATGAAAGCTGCCATCATTTGGACCATTAGCGACTTCCTTGCCTATGGCATGCTTTCGGGATGGAGCACACATGGTCTTATGGGATGTCCGATATGCATGGAGAAATCAGGTGCCAATTGGCTAACTTTTAGTAAAAAACCAAGCTACTTTGATTGTCACCGCAAGTTTCTCCCGAAAAACCACCGATATCGAAAGGACAAAAAGTCTTTCATTAGAGGTAGAGTGGTACGAGACACCCCGCCCCCGATATTGATCGGGGAAGCAATTTTTAACGGGGTTCGACGTATTCCTACAATTATGCAAGAACCAAATAAGAAGCCATATGAGTTTTGTGATACCCATAAGTGGACAAAGAGGAATATCTTTTGGGAGTTACCATATTGGAAAGACATTCTCATTCGTCACAATATAGATGTCATGCACACTGAGAAGAACGTGTTTGACAATATATTTAACACAGTGATGGATTTCAAAGGCAAAACTAAAGACGGTCTTGCATCTCGAAAAGATATGACTATTTGGTGTGATAGGCCCGAACTGTCTGTTGATCTAGAATATCAGGGTAACAATATTCCAAAAGCAGTCTACCAAGTCACACAAGCACAAAAGGAATCAATATTACAATGACATGTGTCTCTGAAGTTTCAAAATGGCTACTCCTCCAACTTGTCCAGATGCGTGGACATGGACAAACTTGCAATGACGTCGAGCATGAAAACTCACGATTGTCATGTAATCATGCAAAGACTTCTCCCAAAAAAGTTTAACATGTTAATAATTATAAAATGTTGAGTTAGACATTAAAAACAGTTCTTAAATTTAATATAAAATATAGACTATAAAAAGACAATGTTTAATAAATAAACTGTTTTAACTGTTTTAATTGAAAAGTTCTTCCGAATTAATTAAAAAAAATACCTCCTCATGTCAAACTTCCAAAAAAGTTTGACATGTTAATTATAACATATTGAGTTAGACATTAATAGGGCTGGGATTTTGGAATTGGGAACCGGAGAACCGGTAAGAACCGAACCGGCAACACCCGGTTCGGTTCGGTTCCTGTTAGTGGGTTAAGAATTTTAATCGGTTCGGTTCCATGTGTTTAATAACGGTTCGGTTTCCGGTTTTGGTTTAAAAATTTATACTAGAACCGTTAAAGAATCGATAAAAAAATCAGGGTTAGCCGGTAAGGTACTAAGGCAGCATCCTAGCGATGAGTTAGAACAAAATAGAAATTGCTGAACGCCTGAACCTCCAGAGCAAAAGGCCAAACCTAGCGGAGACCCCGCTCCCTCGCCTTCGACCGCCGCTCCCTCGCCTTCGACCGCTGCTTCTTCTCCGCCAAATGCTTCTCCCACTTCACTAATCGCCGATATCCCATTGTTTACCGCTGCTATCCATCCATATTTAGGTAATGAAGTTTTTAAGCTAAACATCTCCTATTTAATTGTTTAACACTTCAAGCTCGTTGGTTTATGGGTGTTCATATGTATGTATATAATATACACATCTGCTATTAATACTTAATAGTCTAGTCGTTCCTAAACCCATTACTTCACTAATTTAGAAGTGTATTTGTCTCTTTAATTTAGCTAGTTTATGGTGTTCATACGTATGTATATAATATATGTATATATATATATATACATATATGTAATTATTTATTTAGAGTGAGTAGTTAACAATGCTTGAGAGTAGCTATTTCTTTACTTTTTTTTAGCAAGTAGTTAATTAGAAATTTTAATTGACAACATTTCTCAATACAAAGATGATTGTGTGTCTCGCAGCCCATTCTGAAGATTGTTTAACTTGGGAAAACTATATTTTGTCCTCGAACAAATGATAAAGTTTTGCTACTGTAATGAGTAATGACCAAGCATCACACCATCCTCTTTGTATAGTTTTTTAGGAGCTTTCTATTTTTTGTTTGGTTGAATTGGTAAGGGGCATCTGTTTTTTATTGTTTATGTTTTGTTATGATGGGGCTATTTTAATATATTTACTCTTTATTGTAGATCAAATTACTATGAATTCTGAGAAGTCCAATGCAAGTCAGTCAAGTGAGCCAACAAAGGTATCAAAAAAAAGGAAGAGGTTTGCAGTGAAAGTAGAGAGGAAAAAACGATCTTGGGTATGGGGACACTATGAGACAGCAATGAAGCCTCTCATGAAAGAAAATGAGCAAGGTATAGAGGTACAAGTTGGACACACTCAAATATCTACGTGTAAGTATTGTTCTACTGATATTGCTTCTGATTCAACAAGAAACGGAACTAGCACACTACAAAAACACTTAGAACAACACTGCCCCATGTACCCTGGCTGTGTTAAAAATGTGGGAGTAGGTCAGAAACACCTTGTTGTTGACAATAATGGTGAAGATATTGTAGTTACTCATTGGACTCAAGAAAATTGCACTAAAGCGGCTGTTGAAATGATTGTTATAGATGAGATGCCCTTTAGTGCAATAGAGAAAGAGGGATTTAGGAGATTTTGCAAAATTGCAATTCCGAAGTGGAAAGTTCCCTGTAGGAAAACAGTGGTGAAGATGTTTTTAAGTATGTATAGCACAATGAAGGATGATTTGAGAGCTGATCTAAGAAATTATTGTGTTAGCTTAACAACGGATACATGGACTTCATTGCAAAATATCAATTATATGGTAGTTACTGCCCATTTTATTGATAATAGTTGGACTATGCATAAGCGAATCCTGAACTTTTGTGTCATTCCAAATCATCAAGGTTTAACGATAGGAAAGCTTCTAGAAAAATGTGTGCAAGATTGGTCAATTATGAATCTTTTAACAATTTCTGTTGATAATGCATCTTCTAACAAAGTTGCATTGGATTACATAAAGAGAAAGTTAAACAATGATGATAAACAGCTTGTTCTTGGTGGGAAGTATCTTCATGTTAGATGTTTAGCTCACATTGTAAATCTTATTGTTAAGTCTGGTTTAAGATGTTTGGAGAAGTCGGTGCTTTCAATTAGAAATGCAGTGAGGTATGTGAGAAGTTCACCTGCTAGATATGATGCTTTTAAAGAATGTGCTAAGAAAGAGGAACTCGAAAGTAAAAAAGTGTGTGTCCTGGATGTGCCGACAAGGTGGAATTCCACCTACATAATGCTTGAGACCGCACTTGAGCTCAAAGCAGCATTTGATAGGCTGGCTGAAGAGGAGGAATCTAAGTATAGTGGATATTTCGATGAAGAAGAAAATGAAGATGAAGAACTGGGCTTCACAGGAGGGAATGGCAGGAAAAGAGTGGGTCCTCCTGTTGAAACTGATTGGGATAATTGTGCTGATTTTGTGAAGCTTTTGAAAGTTTTCTTTGATACTACAGTTGTGTTTAGTGCAACAAATAAGCCAACTGCACATAAAGCATTCTTTGAAATTGCTACCATTAGATCTGAGATTGAGGATATGTGCTCAAATGATTCACCAGAGTTACTGGAGGGTGCACAGAAAACATTATTTGACATGTCAGTCGAGATGCAAGCGAAATATAGGAAGTACTTTGATACTGTTGATGATATGAACCAAATCCTCCTTGTTGCTTTGGTTTTAGACCCTAGATTCAAGCTCAAATACTTCGGTAGGATTCTTGAAAAGATGTTGAATGAATCCAGTGAAGCGGTGAAGAAAAAGAGTGATCAGTTAAAGGATTTGATAGTGCAACTCACCGATACTTATGCATCCGAAGCAGGTACTAGTGTATATTAACAATTTAGTGACAATTAAATCCATATTATTTTTATCAAGTTAATATTTCCTTTAATTTACCAACAGCTAATCTATGTTCCAACACAACAAAAGGCACAAAAGAAGTTGGAAGCAGCACAGGCAACAATAGGTACCATATATCTAATATTATAAGTTTGTATTGATAAATTTTTTTATAAGTTAGCTGAATTCTGCCCATTTTGTTATTAAATTGAGCTGAATTTTTTTAGAGTTTTTTCCTTCATTACATAATCATTAACATCAGCTGAAATCTGTCCATTTTGGAGAATCTGTTAGAACTTGTTCATTTTGTAGGAATAAAAAACTGTCTGGGAAAAGGGCGATGATGTATGAGGATTGGGAGAAAGATCTTGAAGAAGGGAGTTCAATTGTAGTTGCTCATGAGGTTGACAGGTACCTTTTAGACCCGATAGAAAAACATACAGATGATTTTGATATTTTGACATGGTGGAGGTTCAATGGGCCAAAGTACCCTAACATGCAAGCAATGGCTAAGGATGTTTTAGAAATTCAAGTTAGTGTAGTAGCATCTGAATCTAGTTTTAGCACGGGAAAGAGAGTTATTGATCCTCATAGGAGTTCTCTAACTCCAAGATCAGTTGAGGCACTGATTTGTCTTCAAAATTGGCTGAAGTCTAACTCAATTACAAATCTTGGGTATGCTCCCACCCCTGAGGAAATGGAGTGGTTAGAAAACACTGAAAAAGGTATTTCATGATTTTCACAATTGATTTTCACAGCTTAAATTATGTATCAATTGACATATATCTCATATTTAGTTGATAACTTTGTATATTTTTCATAATAATTTATTACATATTTTATTCAATAGTTAAATGTAATGCAGAGTTTGAGCAAGAAGAAAGGCAAACCAAAGATAAACAGAAAGTATGAAGGATGAATTGACAGGACATTTAGGTGGATGTGTGTGCCTTTTAGTTTTGCTGGTATGTTGTGTGGATTTTTGGTGTGTGCATGTTGTTTTTGTTTAGATTTAGGACGTTTGGTTGTTGGTATGTTGTCTGGTTGTCATCTGTATAGAATTATGTTTAGTATCCTCATGACACTTGATTTCTGATTTCTATTTTCTGATTTATCTGCACCATAGTTGCTGGGTTAGTAGCTTAGTATTCGGCCCAATAGTGGTCCAGTTGTAGATGGGCCTCCAGAGCCCAAGACTTGGGAGCCCAGCCCTAATTTTCTCTATAAATACTCCCATTGGGAGTAGTTATAGGGGTTACGAATTCATTCTATTGAAGCATATTATTGCACTTCTCTCTCTAGCTCTCACTTCTCTCTAGATATACTCTATCACTTAGTGTATGCATGTTGTTTTTGTTTAGATTCTGGACGTTTAGTTGTTTGTATATCCTCATAAGACTTGATTTCTGATTTCTATTTTATGATTTATTTGTGTCATAGTTGTTGGGTTAGTAGCTTAGTATATTTGCTACATTCTAAATTTATTCTACAATTTTCAGGTTTGAAGTTTGAAGCAATAGAAGTTGATGGCTTGTCCTTGCCTTGGAGATATACGACGTTACTGTCCAGACCAACAAGGATCAAGATTAGAGATTATAATCAAAGACTGTTAATTTAGGAATTATTATGGACTGAACTGATTGTACTTTTCTAAGCTCCACTTTTTTTCTTTTTGAGCAATTGAACTTTTATGTGTCAATTCATCGTAACTTCTTACAATCCTGAATTTTTTAATTTAAATTTGATGTTTATTTCAAACGTGGTTATAGTTTGATTGATTACAGTTTGTGGTGTATTTTTTTTGTGGGAAAATCTGAATTTTATAGTTTTTTTTAAGAACCGATAAATGACAAGAACCGAACCGTTAACAATAGGTTCGGTTCCTTAACGGTTCTACATTTTTTTGATTGGAACCGAACCGATATCATGAGTTGTGATTTTCTTAACGGTTCTTCCGATTTTCAAGAGGAACCGAACCGATCCCAGGCCTAGACATTAATATAGAATATTAATTATAAAAATACCCCCTCATATAGAGTTAAACGATAAAAAAAATCTTTTTATATAAAACTGTTTTTATTATACCAAAAAACTATTTATACCAAAAAACTGTTTATACCAAAAACTGTTTATACCAAAAAACTGTTTTTACACAAAACTGTTTTTACACAA
The DNA here is from genome assembly GCA_945859875.1 of Cuscuta europaea. Classification (NCBI taxonomy): domain Eukaryota; kingdom Viridiplantae; phylum Streptophyta; class Magnoliopsida; order Solanales; family Convolvulaceae; genus Cuscuta; species Cuscuta europaea. Next base: position 4,714,731 of record CAMAPE010000077.1, on the reverse strand, counting down.
AACTGTTTTTACACAAAACTGTTTTTATGTTTTTTATACAACTGTTTTTTATACAACTGTTTTTTATACAACTGTTTATGAAAAACTGTTTATGAAAAACTGTTTATGAAAAACTGTTTATGAAAAACTGTTTATGAAAAACTGTTTATGAAAAACTGCTTATACAAAAAACTGCCTATATAAAAAACTGCTTATACAAAAAACTGCTTTACTTAAAACTGCGTTTACAAAAACTGCTTTTACAAAAAACTGCTTTTATATAAAATGTTTTTTATAAAATTTAAATACGAAAACTTATTTAATATTTCAACCAAAATTTGATCTTCTATTATATTTACACTATTATTTGAAAATGTAAATTAATACTCCTCATTAATCAATTATTTTAGACGAGCAATGAACAATCAACCTCCCGTGCTCGCCCGAACTATGCGCCCTTAACCCAAGCCGAGCGCAACAATGAAGATTCGGAATGGGTGACACCTCACATGGTTGCTAAGTAAGTAATTATGAACTTTATGTAATGTCAAATAATTTTATCTAATGTCAAATAATCTAACCAAATAGATATAAAAAAATATCATTAATTTTTTGAAGCGATCAAGAAGTGCTGAACCAAATCAAAATCATAATTGGTGGACACTTTCTTGGCAACTAGACTACGTACACGGATGTTGACCCAAGGTCCGTGAACTTTGGTGGAACCTGTTTAAGGTAAAAAAAATGAATTTTCCGTTATTGTTGTAACCTAAAATTTGACAAATGATAAATTAATTTATTTTTTAATAAAGGCCCGGTTTCGCTGGACTGAAGAACAAGTCCCCGCTATTCTAAGGGCGTACAATGCCAGAGTTTCAAACTGGTTTCGTCCCACTTTTAAGCGTGCCCGAGCCAGTGGGGTAAGGCCTCAATGGTGTTCGGATGAGGTATGGGAAAACCTCATCCGCCACTGGTCTTCAGATCCGACTTTCTTGGCTAGAAGCGAAGCCGGGAAGAACAATCGGAAGTTCGAGAAGGCATTGACGACACAATGGCACGGAGGCCGCAAACCTCAGAGTAAACATAAAGAAGCTTTTGTAAGTTTTATTCAAATAAACCTTACACCATTTTAACCCTTTATTTTTTACATTTATTTAAACCTTTTTCGAACCTTGTAGGTGGGGCCTCAAAAGAAGAGGGTTTCTATCCTCAAGGTCATCAAACATTGTTGGACTCCGCACGGTGATGAGTCGGAAGCTAATCTGCCACCCCGCCTTGCTGAAATCGAAGTACGTAACATCAATTTTATTATTTCAAATCGAAGTAAATATCATTTCAATAATTTTTGTACATGCTTGTAGACAAAGTATAACGCAAATGTTGAGAAGAAGCAGGCGGAACTAGGTTTGACGCAAGAAGATGACATCGATTCTGATGTGGAAGATGATGCGAGCCTTGAGGCAGCTGGGGTGTACAAGGGTCGGCTTCCGTGCCTCGGGGCTGAGGGGCAACGTATTTTGTATGATCACAGCGGCATCGAAGCTTCATCATCTTCTCGATCTAGGCGGGGAGAGGATCCACGCATCGCCCAATTGCAGTGAGAATTGGAGGAGCAGCAACGGGCATTCGAACAGCAACTGAAGAATGATGAAGAAACAAGGGTCCGACTGGAAGCAATGGAACGGATCCTTGCCGGATATCAGCCTCCGCCTCAGCCTCTTCCTCGGCCGTACATGTTGCACGTTGAACAGACTCCTCAGGTTCCGCACATGGGTAATATGGGTTATCACTCTAACTCCGGATATGGTGCCATGCCTGCAATGGGTTCGACATTCGGATCTGTGTCGTCTGATATTCTCAATCAGTTTCAGTCATCCGGTGGAGGCAGCCGAGGAGGCAGCCCAGGAGGCAGCCGAGGAAGCAACCGAGGAGGCAACCGAGGCAGCCGAGGAGGTACCCGACCCTTAGACACGGTGGATGCTGAAGAGGATCATCATCGTGATTATGATGATAATGATGACGCATATGATTATGATGATTCTAATTTTTATCATAATGGAGTCCGACGTACGGGCATGTAATTACATAATATTGTTTAACATTGTATGGATTTTGTTTTTATAATTCAGTCTGTAATAACATTTTTTTTGTTTAAGATTTTATGAATTTTGTTTTTATTCTAATTGCTTTAAAGTAAAATTAAAATAAGTTTTTATTTTTTTATTTAAAATCGATTTTTTTTAAAAAACCAAAAACATTAGTCACGGGCTAAATCCGTGACTATTTTTTAATCCGGAACTCTTTTCTAAATTCAATTTTTTTTCAAAACATAGTCACGGATACATGTCCGTGACTAATCGCGGGCTTTTTAAAAACATTAGTCACGGATACATGTCCGTGACTAACATAAAAAAATTTAAATTAAAAGTAGTCACGGATATGGTCCGTGACTAACGCGCCGGAGGGCTAATTCCGGTCAAGAATTAGTCACGGACTCGGTCCGTGACTAATCCGTGACTACACTTAGTCACGACCAATGTTCAGTGACTACATTCTAGTCACGCGGAATTAGTCACGGAACTAGTCACGTACATAATCCGTGACTAAATGTGTTAGTCGTGGATTTTTTACACTACGGTCCGTGACTACAGGCGAATTTTTTTGTAGTGTACACTTGCTCGTTTTGACAACATTTTAGAAACTTGTCGCACGAAAGATCAACCGAGTTCTCTAAATTATATATTGCACTCTATACCGCGAGAGCGGTAAGAACTTAGTATTGACTGGCGTTGCTAAATTAATTAATTTTCACGTGTTTAAGCATGATTGGCCTCGAAATCTGGTTGCCCCTGAAATCAATCCTTGTCCTCTTTCATCATTTTTTTAAAAACCCTTTCGTCATTAATTAGAAAGAACTTTTAATTTATTTTATTTTCGCATTAATTAATTTTCCAAAAATCAAATCTCGCACATTCGCATTTATTTTACTTATTTTAATCGTTGAATTTATGTAATATCTGATTCCCTTTTGCCGTTTTTGTGGATATGATACTCATACTTAAACCCTATAATGCTACATTATTTTACGTGTGAGCAGGGCCGGCTCTAGCATATTTGAGGCCCAAGGCATTCACAAAACACTTTTTAGTTTATGTATAACAAAATAGTGTGTTTTGTATAAGAAAATGCTACGTAGAAGTACATAATGATTTTTTAAATAAAGTATGAATTCGGTTTCATTTTTGTGTCCTTTAGTTTCGTACAATATATTATAAATAAATTGGTTGAAAAAGTAAAAGTTTTTTATTAGATTTGATTATAATAAAGTGAAATGTTGTAAAGAACGGATTGTTTCCAAAAAAGAAATGTATTACCTCCTTCCCCATAATATAGTGACAAAAGAGGGTAGTGCAGTTGTTAAAAATTGGTATGTGATAAAAGTAGTGAGACAGAAAGAAATGGAAATATAGGATAACTATACTGAGACGAAGAGAGTAACACTTATTTTAGGACAACCTAAAAAGGAAAGTAAGACAAGTAAAATGAGACCGATGAAGTATTACTAAAATAGAGCAGTATTATAGATATGCAACCAAGCTCTTTGCAGTCCAAAATAAACATAATTTTAGAATAAAATGTTCTACATCCGTCCCTTTTGATTTAGCCAACTTTGACTTTTCCAGTCAAGGATGATAAACTTTGATCCATTATTTTAACTTATTTATTTATGTGAAACTTAATACGGAGTATATTTATACTTTTAGTATTTGTAACAAAGACCATTTTAATATCTTTTTCATAATATCAATATTACGTGTATAAATATATAATCAGTCAAAGTTTAACATCATTGACTTGGAAAATAGTGTTTGGCTAAATAAAAATGGACGAAGGGAGTATCATTTTTATATAACAAATTATTTTGTATAATAATGTGTGAATTTTGAAAGTTTAACATCAATGATCAATAAGGTTAAAACAATAAACTTTTATCAACATGTTATTAAAGACTCAAATACGACGAATACACACTGCATAATATTGAAAATTTAAATAAATGGTGAAATGATCACTGTTTCAATTCTTAACTTTTAATTTGTGTTTGAACGACACTATAAAAGAATTGGTGGACCTCCTAATTTAAGAATGCAATAGAAATCACAAGAAATAAATCATTATCTCTCAAATAAAACACACATATATAATAAATAACATTTCTAAAAATGAGAGGCCATAAAAATATGGAGGCCCTAGGCAAAATTTCCACTCATGAAAATTCTTGCATGTAGCGTGTTGGCATCAGATGGACAAATTAAAACTCCACTTAAGAAGGTTCTAGGTTGATTGCTTTGAGTGCATTTTTTTTGTCATGTGTGTAGAGTAATTATATCAGGTATCATACATGACAGATCTGCAAAAGGTTTACAAACCTTTGGTACCCATTATAGGTTGGATGCACCCATGAGCCCCTCCTTTTTTACATAAAACAAGTTATGATTTTTTTTGTTCCTAAACCAATCTATATTGACGCTTAAGAAGAGCTATATGACTTAGATTCTAATTTAGGAGTTCATTTTACACAATGGAAGTTTTAGCGCATGTGAATGATGGAACAAATTTTTAGAAGTAAATATTTTCTCCCTAGATAATTGTTTCATATGTATGATTGAATACACCTTGAGAGGATATATCAAACAAACATCATTACAAATATTACAAGTAGAAGTATTAAATCTCTTCAATTCCATTGAGATTTCCCATCATTCACATCGTAATGATGGGAAAGGGAAGAATTAAACTTCATGGATTTTCAAACTTCATCACTAGATGAGAAATTGCAGAACTAAACTCTTCAGAAAAAGACCAAAAAGAATGATATGTATCAGAACTAAAGGCCTGATTGCTTGAACTTGAACATGTCTTTTTAAAAGTAGTACGAGACTTGGTGATAACAAATGGTGTTTTGATTTTTTTTAAATAGCTTACTTTTTGTAGCTTGCTTTTGAGAACATTTTAAAATTCATGTCATCATCTTCTTCTCTTGACGTTTATTAAGAGCATTGCTCGAGAGCTTTTCATGTGAGAAAGAGGATAGACTTGTCGTTTTTGAAACACTTTAGAGGGAGGTTTTGAAGATTTAACACTAGTAACATGAGAAGAGGTAGAAACTGTGCTTGTATTGGGGGCATTTTATAGATAAGTTATCTCATTAAGGAGTTGTTGTTTTTCTACTTTGAAAAACTTCCTTTTTTTTACTCCAGGGGACGTCTGGGGGAGGGGCTGGAGCAGTCAGTGCTGAAACTCACTTCATTGAGTTTCGAACCCGATACCTCCTGTAAGGGAGAGTGAGTCGGTGACCAGCTGGGCTGGACCGTTTCCTCTTGAGAACCTTCCTTTCATTTTATAGAATTGTGTGTAAATCTGCATTTTTTTTGTGTGATCCCCGAATTAAAAATATGTTTAGTTGTAACGTTTCCAGAAACATGTGATCCTTCACTGATTGAGGAGATAATGATTCACAGTCATCAGAAAGAGGGATTTCTCTTTTCTTATAATTAACATTCAATTCGGTGTAATCAAGCGGGATCCTAGTCTAGAATTTAGTTTCTCTTCTCTTTCTTTAGGGCATTAATTTCCTATGCTTCGAAAATAGGCATTAATTTAGTTAGTCCTAAACTCATGTATATAATGCCATATCATTGAATTGAAGTCACTTTCTTTAAGCAATATGGTTTTTCGAATTGTAAGCCTTCATTCAAGTTGAAGAAAATGATTTGATCTGCTTGATCCCACTTAGCAAATACATCCTTGAACTCTTTGATCTTCGAGTTTAATGTCCATCATTCCTCTTGAAGAGGTCTAAAACATTTGGCAGTTTTTAGACGCAACGTCCATGTTTATAGAGGCTCAGTTGTTTTGTTAAATTACAGATGTATATTTAAACAAAGCGTAAAACATTGTGACTTTTTTAACATTTAAAAAAGTGAAATAAGTTAAAATTGCATAAGAATAACAATTTAATACATCAATAAGAATGCACACAAGTATAACATCAAAATAGATTAATCACACACGTAATGACACAAAATCGTAGTAAAAAAATGAATGTTTAAATTTGTAAAAGATTTAGAAGGAAACAGTTATACTTTGACCAATTGGGCTACGCATGTTCAAAATTCTAAAACAACTTTTAGTTTTTTAAATGAGTTTTGTCTTAACATATTTATTTCAAAAATATATATGCAAACTGAAATTGTACTCACAATATAAATATAAATAAAGAATAATTATTGCGCTTAAAAAATCTTTTTAGGGCAACTCCTCCTCTTAACCTTATGTGGAATGTAACCCTCGCATTTGTATCCACCCTTAACACTTTTGAGGCTAATATTTACCCACCAAGATTAGCAAGGAGTATTCAAGGGAAGGTATACATTCAAAATGAGATTAACACTTGTCAATTGGTGTTTGTTAAATTTCGCATGTTATGATTTTAACTTTTAAGGAATTAGACTCCACAGTTGTCAACTCTTATTTCATGAATGACATTCTCTAAATATGCAATTTTGAATCTAAAACAAAAGAAAAATCTTTTGTCACATTCAGATATGAACTCAATTTCATTCTACTGAAATTTAAAAGTACATATCCAAAAGGAACTATATACTATCCTCCGTTCCGTTTTAATCGCAACATGTTGAATTTTACACTATTCACATGCTCTACGTTGACTACATTTTACACTATTATTTTATGAAAATTATTTTTTTTAAAAAATATTGTTCAATTCATCTCAGAAAGGGGTGGAAGAACCGATGATAAACCGTTATTGAAATTTGGATTGGTTAATTTTAAATCTTTAATCAGCTTCCACTCTTTGTATTCAATTCTTTTCTCATTGGACGTAGCTCAATGGGTAAAAAAAATGACACAAGAAAAACATATTTCCTACAATTTGAGGCAAAGACTTTGATTGCAACCTCACTCTCTCTTCATTAGTCTATTATTAAAGCTTAATTTACACTCTCTCATATAACTGTCATGTCTCGCGCGAGGTTTGGAGTGTCAATGTGTCATTCCTTTTTTAATAGTCTTTTTTTTTGCGTACACACGCAATGTAACGAGAACACTATAATATCTGATTATACCTCGATTGATCAATTCAACTCTCCCAATATATCACTACTAGAAAATTACCTTTTCCCTACATATGATATTTGTATGCAAAGATAATTTTTTGTAGTCTAAATTCTTTCCCAACAAAGTTAATTTGTGACCATATTTATGGGGCAAAGCTTGAAGGGAAAGAACCTAGCCCACAAAGATTGAGACTTTGTATTGTCACATTTAAGAAGACAAATGTTAAGCATACAAACTAAATTTGCAGGCATAACTCTTTTGTCACAAATATATTCATGGAGACACGTGATTTTTTCCTACAAAATTTAATTATAGGGGAAGCTGAGAGCATACAATTACTTCCACAAACAAACATTATGCATGTGCGTAAGTATTAATTTGTAGACTAATCAACACTCATGCCAGAAATATACTCCCAAGAACTTGTATATAAGACAAAATAAGAGATTACATATGTTGCTAAAAAGGTCAAAAAAGAACATCGACAGCTGAATAATATTAGAAACTTTTACATTAATCATAATTATACGAAAAACTCTAAAAAATTGTTTCAACTATAAGGTTTTTGTATCTCCTAAAACATGTACTCTTTTCCATTGCTCTTCATCAAGATGATCAATTTCATCTAAAGTTTGTCAATATAGTGTTGGTGAAGTATGTGAATTGAAGCCCTTAAAGCCCTAATGTACTGGAACTGTTGGTCCAAAACATTGAGTTTTTGGGTAGCCTTTGCTCTATCTCTGGTCCCACTCTATCATCACTTGAGCCCTATATGATGTTTTTCCTTTGTCATTACATTATCTCCACTAGACCACTATAGTCCCGTTTAATGCTTGTTTTATCTGTAATCACTCTGTCTCAACTCATGCCATGACAAATACTTTTCTACTAGCACAGTCATCTGCTAACCGATTCTCCATATGTGGTATATGGGTGCTCTGAGAGTTTACAAACTGAAGAACCAAATAGATGGGATAACTTTTATTAGGGTATACAAATTGTAAAACTTGTCAGATAACTTAAGGTCATTTGCGTTCATTATAGAACATATAGTTCATCACGGTGAAAGTACCTGAAAGTCGAGAGGGTCATAAGAAAAAATGAATGAAAAAAAAAACATACATCAACACTTACCCTTAAAGTGAGTAAACACAATGCAAGAAGAAAATGCTACATTTATGTATTACGAAGAGAGACTTACGGTCTGAGACCATTTGTGGAAAATGAATCATTGTGACATTCTCATCAATCATCATCATCAATCTAGGATTTCAGAAGACGTAAAAATTAGATCAATTAAATGTTATCACTATGCATTTAATAGATAAAGATAACTACAACTATAGCCTACAGATGAGAAAGAAAACAGATCACCCTATCACAAGCATCTTGTTGGTGTACCATTATGTTAAACTCATTGAAATCACAATGAATAAGACAGTGTTCAGCCAAGCGAACAACAAGACCAATGATGGTTTTAAGAACATTGTGTATGTTTTGCAATTGATTGACCTGCACACTGTAGCAAATATTACATATACAAAATTTCCGATCAAAATGAAAAGAAAGATAAGAATAAAGCACAACGGCCTAAATGATTACACATAATAGTTTTTAATAAAATTAAGGTCCATGTGCAATACATATTATTAACAAAAATGATATAGGCACCCCATTTTGGGGTACCCATTCTTTTCACCCCCAATTGTGTGGTCCAAAATGGGGCAATACAATTAGGTGGAGCAACTCATTTATATATGGCTTCATTTGGACCACACAAAGTGTGAGGTAAAAATGGGGTAGCCCAAAATGGGGTACCTATAACACAACTCTATTATTAACCACTAGGACAAAGGTGTATGCTCCAAATATTTCAGAAGAATTTATCCACAATAAGCAGGAGCATGACACTCGCACTAAATCAACGATAGTCTTTAGACATTAAGTGCTTAAGGCAAGACAAGCTAGTGAATCTTTTTCCATAAATATTACTAAAGAACAACATATGACCAAAAATGTGACTAGAATTAAGATGTTTTTACTTGAGTGTTGGGACTTATTTCATTCGCAGACCAGACCACACGAAATGGGAGCAGCCTAAGTTGTGACATACTCTAGCATGCTTTGAGAATATATAAATGAACAACTAAATTCAAATAGAACATTGTATGTTAACATTAAAATGACATCTTATTGCTAAAAGTGTTTTATGCATCATTAACCTCTAGTTCTAATTCATGTTCAACACCATAAAATTGATTTGAGTCTTGTTTTGGTTTAGAACTTTTGTCAAACACGTTGACTACATAGCTTCTCAAACGATAATTGGAAGATCAAATTCATGAATTTATACATACCATAAATACTACGTATTAATTAGGACATATAACAAGTAAGAATAAGAAGATCAAATTACTGAATTCATACAGATTTTAAATAGTTAGGACACTAACATACTGCTTACTCTCCCAACTTGTCCGCTGCTCTATAAACATAAGAAAAGAATAAAAGGTTCAAACAAAATGGTGAAATATAAGGGTAGAAAATATGAAAACACTTTAATTCATTCAAAAGAAAGTTTTTCTAATGAAAATTATTGCTCTAATGGAACAGAATAAACTCAACTCATCTTGTTAATGAAATCACTGATTCACGTATATCTTAAATAATTGCATTGAGACTTTAATTACTACGTATACAACAAAAAACAGAAACAGACTCGACTCCTACTCAAGAATGGTGAGAAAATTACAACGTCAAAATTTCCCATTTCAGAATAATAAATCTTCTACTAAGATTTGTATATAAATAAACAATCAGTAGATCCCATATTGTTAGTCACTAACAAGGAGACAAGAGATGATTAGTAAATTAAGAAGATGAATAATACCTATAGGGTAAACCTGAGGATAAACAGGGGCGGAGCCAGGACACTAGGTTGAACTGGGCCGGTACAAAGATTTTTTTTAGAAAAAAATTTAGACGAAATTTTTTACCTTAAAAATTAAGCCATTTTTAAAATTTGGGGTGGGCCATGGCCTAGGTTGGCCCACCCCTAACTCCGCCCATGGGGATGAAGAAGTATGTTTCCGAATAACAGCGTACTGCGTGGGGTTAGGAAAAAGTACATTTATGAAGGGGATATTTAGTTTAAACTATGTATTTGTGCTAAAATTAAATTCCAAAGAGTGCGAGGGAAAGACCGAGTCGAAAAACATAAATTGTCTTAAAATAATTCATCTCACTTTTATTTACGGTTTCATTTCTATGTTAAGCCCGCCAAGCCCGTCATTTAGTCTATCTTTTCAATTAACTATTTACGATTTGGTGGATGACTTTTAATCAACTATTTTTTTATGCATCATACGATTTTAATGTATTTTTGTGAGAAAACTGGAAAAGTGCATGGGGACAAAATATGTTTTCGTGGGGACATGAATCTTCTAGTTACATAGAACTTTTGTATGTAAAGAAATATTTGTGGGGAAAATACAATCCCAACAAAATAAAAAATTTGTGGGGAAAAGAGATATTTAGCTACAAATTTAATTTTGCATGGACGAATTTTGTGGGCACTAACACAATTTTCTTGTAGTGTATTGTGTGTTGGGTTCGGAAATACTTCTTCCATTAAGTGCAAAAGTTCACTTTTTATTTCACATTTACTGATATTGATCACTAATATATTTAATTCCCTATTTGTACAAAAATTTTAAAAATCATTTTTTTTTTAATTTCAATGAGACAAATTTTTAAGAAAATAAATAATAATTTCTTACTCCGTATTACACTAATAAATAAAACCTAATGAAAGTAAAATATATAAATAGTTTAATATTCAACCTATCACACACTTATTAATTAACATAAGATGGAATTAAATAAGAAGAGAATATGGAAAGGGCTATGATACCGTATGAAATAATAAGATGGAATAATGGCTCACCGCCTCACCCTATTAGGGTGTCTTGATGGTCTATATATAATAAGTAGAGAATGAGTAAATTACGACAAAGTCCCAATACTATAGATTATTAGGTATAACTAGAGTTATATCGGACGAAAACCCAACTTTTCCGCATCACCCAACAAAAAATGGACCCCTAATTTTTTACATTCACCAAGAGGTGAAACCAATATGGGACCCACTGAAACAAACTCTTCAACAAATTTGCCCATCCAATTTATTGTAAAATAACGATTCCTTGGTCCACTGTTTGGGTCCAATTTGCTAGAGGGCAGGCTGGTTGAAGGAATCCATGTACGTACGTACATCTTAGTTTTGAATTTTAAAATTTCATGATTCAGTAATGAACTCTGCTTAAATATGTACTTCTATTCAATAATTAATTCAATATTTAATAATTAAAATTTATGTATTCAGAAATTACATTAAATTTTCTTCAAAGTTGTAAACTCTAAATTAGAATATAATTAAAAATTGACATCTTAATCAAACAAATAAAATGAAATTGTTTGATAAAGAAAAATAAATTTGCAAATCATTCTGGAACGGAGTATAAAATGTAAATATCTACAAAAAGAAGCAACACAGTTTGACTGGTAACAGTAAGCATGGAACATGGGATGATATGATTTGACAAAAGATAAAAGTAATACTCCGTACGTAGTAGTTTTTACACTTCAAAGTTTACTTGAGAGTTGAGACCCAGCCATCTTAAAAAATACACTTAAATGACATCCATTCATATGGGTGATATATCAATGTAAAGCTAAACAATTCACATAAAAACGTAGTAACACTATTATACATTTATACACAGTACAAGTGCACAACCACTCATACCCAATTTCACTCGCATAGTACGTGGCGTTCTTGTCGGGCCGGTCTGACAAGATCCGTAGTCCGGTCCAAGCATTTTGAGATCTTCTCGGTGGGATTTTTTGATAATTTTTTTTGTACATGTTCTTAATCAAATCTTGTTTACGCCTAAAAAATTTAAGCTTAAAACTCAATTAGGAAGACAGATAAATAAAGTATTTAAAAACACTTCACTTTATATATATAAATAGCGCACTGTGTTTTAATGACATATTTGACTAACTCTCTAATTGAATCTTTAGTTGAGATTTGGTGAACATACGCTAGACTTGATGAAGAATATGCTCAAAAAATTTATCAAAAAAATCCACCCGAAAATCACTCAAACCGGCTCGGCCGTACGGCTGTGCCGGTCAGGCTGGTCTAACATGAAGAATTGAAGATTCATCTTCACTCGCATACGGAGTATTGAGTATACTCTTTTTAATTTTTTTTATCTTGTTGCTTTCTTTTTTCTTTTTATTTTGTCAGCTTTCTTTCTTATAAAAAAGTGTTCTCGCTCTAGTTGGAATTAAGATTGATGCGTGAAAGTTGATGCATACTCCGTATTTTTTATTCAGATCAGATAATAATTATTCTTAGTGATAGCGCTAATTTATAAATGACAATGAACTATGCACATCTTTGCAGAATTGCAGATAATGCAAAACTTTCAAATGTAACCAAAACAGTTCTGATTTCGATCTTTCATTAGAGTAAGGAGAGCTTGGATGTACATCTTAAAATTGTTTTTACTTATTGAGGGGTAGAAGCAGATATTGAACCGTTTTGGTAACACTTAAATCAGTCGAATCGATTGATTTTGATGAAATTTATGAAGTTCTGACTGAATTGGTTGTTTTGGCTGATTATTCTGATTTATGAAAAAATTATATTTAAAATTTCTTTTATTAATAAAATAAATAAAAACTTATATGAAAAATAGCAAAAAAAGTCATATATAATAACTTCAGCCAATACAGCCAGAAAAGTAACACTAATTTTTTTTCTTATACTTACACTATTCAACGCACGAATTCAAAAGTTACGTGTTTGGTTCAAAAGTAAGTTGATAAGTCTGATAAGCCGAAAAACAGAGTTACCAATTCAACCGGCTGATTGGAGTATATGGGTGAAACTATAGAGGTACTTCTGGATGCTCTATATTTCTCCTACAGTTTTTTAGAAGTCGAGGGAGACCAATTTGTTGATGCAAATTGTTTGTATTAAGCAGGGCCGGCCCTGGCCATGTGCTGCAAGTGCCGCATTGGCACAAGGCCCAATAAAATAGACCCAAATATATTGTGTAATATTGAGTATTAGGTTTAAGTCATTCTGCCGACGAATGACATGCTTAAAAAATAGTCGCCTGCTCCCTCCCGCTTTTAACAATTACAGTTCATTGTGCAACAACAATTAGGTATTTAGATGCTATTTTTGTAATTGATTTTTACAAATTTATATTATTGGGCTATTAGGTTGTTAAATTTGTAATTGTTTCAATGTTATACTTTATAAGTAAATAAACTTTGTTATTTGAGTTCGTAGTATGTAGTAACTTGTATTTTGACAATAGTTACTATTTTCATTTTATCATCTTGATAGATAGTGATGTAATTTAATTATTAGATGAAAAAGAAAGGCCAAATGTTTTTTCTTGCACAGGATCTCAGTTTTTCTATGTCCCTGGTATTAAGACAATGCACGTACTGCTGCAGGGTATGTAGATATATGTATGTAAGCGACTTCTACATAAAACTTGTACGTACAAATATTGCATCTGTAAGCTATTGTCTTCTGGGTTAGCTTTCTCTTTCGATGACATGCGGTGGGCAAAGACGGAAAGGTCCTTCGTCAGCTTGATGTACGTACACATTAGACTATGAGTGTGGGGAAGATTGTTCTGGTGATACTCCCGTCATTTCACCAACTTACGCACAAGTGGGTGGGTTTCATTGTATCGTGTAGATCATTCACAAAAAGATGCCACAATGTGTGTATATATATAGAGAGTTCAATTTCAATGAAAAGTGGTCTTTTCCTACATAATGTGAACGATTCAACTTTTGATCATATGATGTGGATGTACTATTGCATTATAAGATCACTTTTAATTATTTACGATACACTATTGAACATAGCAAATTCGATCACATTTTCCAAAGAAGAAAAAGATTGATTATTCACAAAAATATTACCGCATTTTTATCTATTTTAATGCATTTTTGATATATTTAAAGCCATTACGGACATCTTAAATTATGTCCAATGCACTAGATTTGTTTTTACTTTTCATGGGAAGAGAACTTTTTATTTGATCCAAAATAATATACAGAGTATGGGCCCGGTGAGAACACTTTTTTCAAGTGAGATATAAGAATGATCCAAAATGATGGACATTATGTTTAACAGAGATGCACAAGTATGACTAAAATAATGTGCAGTTCAAATGTGCACATTCATGATCAAAATAATGCACAGTTCAAACGCATATGTTCTAATTTATGACAACATAGATTTCTATTTTTAGAGAGAATGCTACTATAGTTAAAATAATGCAAAGATTAGGTTTCTAATTTATGCTAGTGTACGTTTCTGTTTCACATTATGCACGTTACCCAAATCCAACCCGGCCTCTATAATTATTCTCATTTATCTTCTTAGATATGTTCTCATTTGAAACATATTATATATGTGCTCTTTCCTCCGCGCTTGTATCCTTTTCAGGGTTGAACGACATATCATGGAGAATAATGAAATAAAAATCGAGTCATTGATATTTATGGAGAAGAAAAAGAAATAACACAAACAAAAAAGGAATTGATTAGAATGAAAAATAATACGGAGTAATTATTTTGGAGCAAACATAAAAAGAAAGATGTCAAAATTATAAAGGACAGAGAAAGTACATATATATACGGAGTATATGATTGGTCCAAATAAAAGTGCACTTCACCTCTGGTGCTTCTAATTTATTATAAAATGACTGAATATGTCAGCAATGCATAAACTTGATCAAAAGCAGGGTGACATTTTTATAACTACATAAAAAAATGTCATAGTAAAAAGTCCACTTTTATGGCAATAGTGTATCAGTGTATGATATACGGTGCCTATAAACAAGTGAAAATGTAATTATTCTCACTTTTCACGGCAACACCATTTTGTATTGGAACTTTAGAAATACACACACTATTATAGACACCTATTTATGTATATATAAATTTGAATGTAATTTAAAGAGACATACTACGTATGAGAATGAATAATACATAGTACGATAGTATATGTTAAATTTGAAAATACTACCTTCGTTCCAGAATGAACTTCCCATTTCGGATTACGATGCTTGACCGACGATAAAGTAACTTGATCCCTGTTCATACTCAGATTACTTTTAGTATATAAAATTTACATATTGAGAAACTACATTAAAACCGCTACAAAGACTGATAAAAAAAATTAAAATTTGATAAAAAATTGATATATAAAATATAAGATTAAGAGTAATTTAAGTTGATCATGTGAATAGTGAATGTGAAGTTCATTTTGGGACGCAAGGAGTATTCATTATTTTCAACTGAAAAGTACATTACCATTCACTAGAAATGATACTTGCAGTTTTGTAAACGTACGTTTTCTACTGTGGAATTGTGTGTAGTTTGTTAATATTCTCACGTGAAAAATAATTTTGAATAAAATTGGACCTTCTCTATATATTGGTTAAATTTGGGAAATCCGCACGGGTAGTTCAGTTGGTCGAGTGGTGAGAGATTTGGAACAATGAACCAAGGTTCGAATCCCCGCAACGATCGGGTGGAGGTCACAGAACCTGAAATAAGGTTGGGCCTCTGGTGCGCACAGGTGTATGAGCCTACTACCATTCTGCTGATTGAGTCACCGTGACTAAGCTCCCCACCATCCTGTCGGGTCGAGGTGGGGGCTCCTGTGGGAGATTCCTTTAGGAACAATGGTTAAATTTGGGAAATCATAAAATGAGGAATGGCTCGACACTGCGCACACGAAGCAAACAGAGAGGAAATGATGACGACGAAAAGTTTAATAAAAGGTCGCGGCATCAGATCAGAGATTCCAGCAACAAGAGATTATGGAGTGTGTGAAGTAGGTGGAGAAAGAAAAAAATAGGAAAAGGATGGGATGCAATATGCATGGATGGATCTTCTGTACAATGGATACGCTTTTTCTTTTTTAATTTTTTAGTATGTTTTTACTTGGACTGTCATTTGCTGGTCTGGTCTGGTTTGATCTGGTCTGAACTAATTTGGTCTGTTTTTTTTTGTATTTTTATAACTATCCAAATCTGGTATGGTCTGAATTGGTCTGGTCTGGTTTGGGAGGAATTACAGTCCAAGTAAAACATCGTTAATCATCATATATATCACGTTAGCCTTTTTTTAAAGAACTTTATAAAATTCTTCCAATTTTTCTTTTTGGTCGTCCCAAAAAATTCTTCTCACTTCTCATTTTTGACAATTTGTGTGGCTGATATTCATTTTTACTTTTTACACAACTACAATCATATATTTTCACTTTACTCTCACCTCCTTAAAGTTGACCGCAACGGAAGGGGTGAATGAGTTGGACTTGGGGTACACACTTTTTTGTGTACACACCTTTTACACATGTCTGTGTAGGGTTTTTTGTATGTCTGTACAGATATAACGTATTAAAATAATATGTTATGTCTGTACAGACATACAAAAAACCTTACACAAGAAAGTGTGTACCTTTAGAATTTTTCGGGGTGAATACCTCAAATGTAAGGTTTTCACTCCACAATGGCTGCAACCCAACAAAAAAATATGTATTCCAAAGTCTCAAAGTCAATTAAGGAAACTCATGGGAGGGTTAAGTGTACCCATATTGACTCAAGAAAGAGATGACAATGAGGACTCAGGCATAGGAAAGGTGATGCGTAAATGGAAGAATTTGCCGGGGCCCAACTTAAATAAAAATTCCATTAATCTTTAAAGTGTCATAATTTTTTATGAGAAATTCAATTTTTATAAAAAATATATCAAAATTCATAACTTTTTATTCTCTTTCATACGACGTCAATATCACATATGTAAAATTAACAAAGAAAATTTTAAATTTCAAACCCAAATTTTTTCTTAAATAAATCTAAGTGATAAAATTAAGATCTCATAGTTCAAATACCATTTTACAACTAATAGTTTTAAATTTATTTCAAATTGAACTCAAGTGGGCATTTTTTATACTTACAAAAAAAATAATTCACATTTTTATTTTTTTACATCGGAATGTTTGACTTTTGAAATAATAATTAATGGTAAAAATAAAATTATCACATAGATGATGTGTAATAAAAAAGTAAGGATTTATTCATTTACTTAAAAAATGGGGTTTTTACAAGAATATTATTGAAATAAAACATATTACATAAATATGACTATTCATTACTACAATGTGGTGTTGTGGTAACTTAAGCTCAAAACTTGAACATGAATTACTATGATTTCATTACTACTCTAGTCATTAGTCATATATTTGTAAATCATTTTTATTTTGGTCATATTTATGTAATTATTTCTAAAAAAATATGTGCTGAGTGAATATATTGACGATGCTGAGTTGCAAAGAAAAACTGAATTGACTGGGTGAATACGTATAAAGTGGTGTGAGATTAGATTTATTGACGGACTGGGTTGCAGTTAGCCTAATATGCGTGCCAAGTCAATGTGAGAAGAATTTTATGAGACGGGGGGAGAATCACATTAGCTAGAGACAAATCTTTTTGGTGTACGTTATTGGACCAAATTTACTAATCTTTGCGGTGACATAACATTAAGGATGCTTTTACTTGCACTGAAATTTTTTTATCTAGTCTGATCTGATAGATGCGTGGTTTGTGTATAGAAGGGCAACCATACATATTTTGTGTATGTATGTAGTAGAGTGGTGCTTAGCGCTACATTAAAAACAATTAGTGATAGTGTAGTGCGTCCTCCCTCGCGCTTACAGAACATGCACAACGCCAAGTTTTGATTGCACCGGTAAGCTGCCAGAACTGCTGGCACAACATCCACGCACGCGTCCCAACAATCCTCCAGCATCTATCAGCCTCAACTGTGCAACATGCTTTTGTCCGGGGTCAAACCCGTGACATTTGACTCTGATACCACTTGTGGATCGTTCTGCTTACCGCTACACTAAAATCCATTGTTGATAGTGTAACATGCACTCTCCCTTATAATTGTATAGAACATGCAAAGCGCCACCTTTCAATTGCATCGGCAGACTCACAGAATCAGTGGCACCGTAATGTGAGTTTTCTCGCACTACAAATAGATCGTAGTAAAGCGGTATAAGTGCGACTATCGTATCCTCAGGGACAGTAAAAAGGGAATTAAGAATTAACTATATTCAGCGATTAAGAAGAAATAAAAAAAAATGCAGTCATGCGAGATTTTGATTGGTTTGGAAAACCAAATGCAAATTAACGAATAAATAAGGATTGATTTCTCTCTAATTTACGACGAAGGGAACAATGATTTGTTCCGGAGTAACCAGATTTCTGGCTGATCATGCTTAATTACATGAAATTAATTAATTGAGCCTAGCCAATCATTACTAAGTTCTTACCGCTCTCGCAGCGCAGAGTACATTAATTTAGGGGACCATGCTGATCTCTCATGCGACATGTTCCTAAATTATTGCCAAGACGAGCGAGCTTACGACCCCTTAATCGCTACTAATCTCTTAGCAAGCGATTAAGTGTGTGTGAAGGTGTCTTTGAATAAACTAGATCTCTCTTAATTTATTCTACAAACAATTGTAATTCTAGTTGTAGTTCTAGGTTACAAAAGATATCAGTTAATTCATTCAAACACAAATTAAACACATTCATGCAATTGATTCATCATGAATTTAGCCATACGTCATGATTAACCCATTCATCAAACTCAAATCCCTAATTAAAACTACTCCCGACTCATAATTGAATAATCAACAGAATTGGGATAAAAAGAAATAATTGTCATTAATTAAAAAGATGAAACTTACAAATAATCTAGGGATCTTGAGCAAAATAACAGAAAGACTAGTCTAAACTCGAGCATAGGCCTCTCTCCAAGTTTTGTAACCGTTAAATGAGAGCATAGAGACCTTTATTTAAAGAAAAAGAGGCAAAATTCGACTCAAATTAGGTTTTCAGACCCAGGCACGGTGCTACGCACGACATGCCTGGCATCCGTGCCTCCGGAACAAACGCACGTTTCACACTTACGCATGGTGTGCGTACCTGCCAGGCACGGCGTGCCTGGCCTCTAGTAGCTTCCTCGCTTTGCCTCTTCAGTAGGCACGACGTGCCTAGCCTCTAGTAGCATCTCTATCTTCGCCTCTTCAATAGGCACGACATGCCTACTCAGCACGCACTGCGTGCCTACTCTCGTTCCACCTCCAGGAGCTACTGCCACGCACGCACGCCGTGCCTACCTCCTGGGCACGACCGTGCATCCCCTAAAACTTGATTTTCTCTTCTTTTTTTCGCTCCAAATGCCTTCCGTAATTGTTCCAAAGACTCTTCCTTCAACGATTCTTCGTCGTGAACCTCCCGATGACCTCCAAATCTCTCAAATCTTTCTCGAATGCTCCTCAACTCTTCTCAAATGCTTTTCACGTGCCGGTGTCGGCTCAAATTCCCTGATTTTGACTTCAAAAGATACCAAACTCGTATCAACACCCGGTAAACGTGACTTGAGCTAAAATTGAGACTTATAACCCTTAAAGTTAGGAAAAACTATCAAAAACCGATTTCAACACGCATCAAATGTGTGTTTTAATACGAACTTATCACACCGCTTCCTCGCGGCCCAACATATTCAAATCATTTAGTGTTAGTCTTTTTTAGTTGTTTCCACTATTCATTTAATTTTCCCACTATTATTATTTCATAATGCAGGCAGTCACTTTTTGGATAATAATATTGAAATTAAAACAATGTAAAATTAATCACACGTGTTTTAAAGTAAGTTTTAACATGCCTCTGAAAAATAAAATTGCTTATTTGATAAAAATGATGCAAAATTTAATAGTTAGGATTGCTCCATTGTTAAGCGGAGGTTATGATCTGTGTGAGACTCAAAAGAAAAGCAACACATATTTTATAGTTTTTTTTTCGCAACACAAATTTTATATATGTATGAAAAATAAAATAGAAAATTTGTAAGGATCGATGTAAAGCAATAAAAACAATATTTATAGGGACAAAAGACTTGTTTAAGCACGGACAGGGCCACGATTTAGTCATAGGGGGGCCAAGAAGGGACACAAACAAGAAAAATTTTGTAAACAGGATTAAAACAAAAATAAAGTCCGTAAATAGGATTATCATTGATTTTATTCTCAAAATATGACTTATTCACTCCTATTTTTGGAAATTTTCATCAAAATATTTTTAATAGGACTAAATAAGATCTATTTGTGAAATAAAACATATTTTGTACTATTTTTATTCGTATATATGTAGTTATTTCATGAGAAATGATCCTGTCAAAACTTCCTGACAGGATTCGTCGTCGGGCCGCCTATGTTTGTGGTGCTTCCAATTGGATTTTTTTGATGATTTTTGTGAGAAGTTTTTCATGATGTGTAAATTATTCACACCAAATTTTAGTTTAAAATTAAATTGACATATCAATGAAATAAATTATTGAAAACTGATGTGCCAAAATATATATAAACAATGCAGTATTTTTCTATATTTTATTTTCTTGACTTCCTGATTGAATTTTACGCTAAAATTTGATGGGCATAATCTACTATTCATGAAAAATATGGTCACAAAGTGTTAGTCCCAATATCATTCAACAATCATATATACAAACAATAGAGTAGAGAATAAACATATATCCGATTCAATACCAACAATAATTTCGAATTACAAACACTACAAAAAAACATCTGATTTGTCACGGATTTTGTCACGGACCGTAGTTCAAAAAATCCGTGACAAAATGATTTTTGTCACGAACTTTGTCACAGACCAAATCCGTGACACCAGGGGCGTGACAAAGTTGTTGTCACGGATAGTAATCCGCGAGAGAGTTTGTCACGGATTTGTCACGGCCACCGTCCATGACAAAACACTTCACCGGAACTCCAACGCCTTTTATTTGTCACAGCCAAAGCCGTGAATAATTTTTTTTATTTTTTTAATAAAATTAATTATTTGTCACGGAAATATCCGTGACAAAATTTTTGCAAATTTTAAAAAAAGTTTTCGAAATAGAGTGGGCGGGTATTTGAAACGAGCTGCAAAATTCAAATTTTTTATTTTGTCACGGACATATCCATGACAAAAAATTTTGAAAATTTTTTGAAAAATTTCGAAACAAGTGGGCGGGTACATTAAAAATTTCGAAAATATTCAAAATTTTGAACTTGTCACGGATTTAATCCGTGACAGAGGTTTTATTTTTTTTTTAAAAATTACGTTATTTTCAGCGTTTTGGGTATTTTAAATAAACTGAATTTATATTTTTGTCACGGAACCGTCCGTGACAAAAGTTTTATTTTTTTTTAATTTTTTTTAAACATTCAGCGCATTTTGAAAGTTTATTTTAAAATTTCAAAAGTTTATTTAATAACCATTTTATAATCATTAAAATTTAGGCGCATTTTAAAAAATTTATACTTAATAAACATTGTTTATAATAGATTAAACATATTTTGGAACCAATCAAACCATCATTATATAACACAAATAATTAATATTCGTACAGTAACCATCAAAATTTAAAAATCATTAAAATGTCAATAAACTAGTTATTACAAACCATCAACGGTCATCATAATCATCATCATCATCATCATCATTAGGTTCCTCGCGATGATCGGGTTGCCTTCCGTGGCCACGACTGCCGCCACGATGGCTGCCTGGACTGCCAGCCCGGCTTCTGCCACGGTATGCTTGAGCTCCGGAAGTCAATAATGGGGTATCATCATAATATGCATATGGAAAATTGTTGGAGATATGGCTATAATTAGCAAAACCCTACTGCCCATACTGCCCATATTGCCCATATTGCCCATGAAGGGAATTTGTGGGCTAGTCTCAGGGTGCTGTATGTGCATGGATGGGCGGTAGGTGGCGTTGAACATACGCATTTGTCGTTCCATCTCTTCCAACCTTTCTCTCGTTCTTCTTGCCTCTTCATCCCGTATCCGAGCTTCTTCATCCCGCCTTCGAGCCTCTGCATCACGTTCCTACAATTGTTTCTCGAGGCGGGTAACCCGATCATCATACACCGAATGAGAAGATGAGCTAGCTCCTTTGGACTTCTCCAGGATCCGTAAACCTTCAGAACCCATAAGCGGCACCCGGCCCTTGTAAACTCCGGTTGCCGCCAAGATGGCCTCATCATCTTGACTTTCATCAATTTCGGCATCAGAATCACCTAGCTCATCAACCCTCTTCTCACGCTCTTCCTCATATTTTTTCTACAAATTCAAAAATTTATTATATAAGAGATCAAAAAAATTCAAAATTTATTGAATCATTGAAGTTTCATTATTTACTTCAATTTCAGAAAGGCGGGGAGGCGGCGTTCTAGCACCCTTCTTCGTCCAACAATGTATCATGAGTTTCCATGGTGTGACCCTTTTTTTCACGGGTCCAGATCCTTCCTACACGGATTTCAAAGTTAATGAAAAAAAATATATACATAAGGGAATGTAATGGAAATAATTTTAATTAATTAGAGTTTACTAGATCTTTTTTATGTTGAATTTGGGGTTTGCGGCCCCCGTGCCATCGAACTTCCTTGGCTTTTTTCGAGTTCCGGTTTGCCTTGGCTGTTTCGCTTCTCATCAAAAATGCGGGATCCGTGGCCCAATGGCGGCAAAGCATCTCCCACACATCATCGCCAAGGAATCTTGGCTTTCGACCGGTAGACCGGGCAGTCCTAAAGGTGGGTCTCAACCACCCCTAGATTCTAGAATTGTATTCTTTGAGAATAGCTTGGTCTAGGGCAAAATGCCACCGATGGGAAGCCTTCATTAAAAACATTGATATATCATTTGTTAAATTTAAGTTATTAAAATGTAACAATTTTTCTTATTTTTACCTTGAACAACCGTCACCATAGTTCACGAGTGGCCGCCGGAACCTCACCATAAGTCGACCAAGGCCCCGTAAAATGACCACAAACAATACTCTTGATTCTATTTAAGACCTCGGGATCGCATAAAAAAATTGATAATTGATAAAAACAATTGTATTAATTCTTAGATGTAGAGATTATACTATTTTATATTAGACAGTGTTAGTTTTTTATTACCTATGAATTGATTGAGGTGTCACCTCTAGCGAACCGGGATTGTGGCGCTCTTCTTGAGTTGGGGGGCATATATTGCACGAGATGGAGGAGGTGCATGGGAGGTTGATGCCCATCCCCATGCACGCTGATATGAGCGTCTGATTGTTCGGAGGGAGGAGTTTGGACATGTCCGTCATGAGAATGTCCCTCATCGGCATTGATATCATCATTGATATCACGATCAGCGTTTGAGGCCCGTCGTGAATTCTGGTGACCACGACGAGCAGAGGTGGAACGGCGGCGTTCGTGCTCACTCATCTAAAATTATTGAGAAATAATGTATAGAATATATTAAACTTGTGTTTAATATGAGGGGTCGAATGAGTTTTTAGTTTGATTTTTATGTTATGGAATTTAATTGTGTTAGGTATTATTTTATCAAACCTTATAAAATCAGTTTATGGTGTTTTTGTGTGGTATAATGGTTTAAACTTAAAAAACCAGTTTCCTATTTATTTATCAAACTTTGAAATATAGAACATATTAAACTTGAGTTTAATATGAGGGGTCGAATGAAACCTATAAAATCAATTTATTCAATATGAGTATTTGAATCAATTTATAAAAAACAGATTATTATTTTAGAAAAAAACAGTTTATTCATGAAACCTATAAAATCAATTTATTCATGAAACATATGAAATCATTTTTGTATTATATAAACAAAAACAGTTTATTTAGTTTTTTATTTCTGTTTTAATATATAAAATACAGTTTTTTTACTTAATTTCAGTTTTTTACCTATGAAACAGTTTATTATTAATTTTTGTATTATTTCAGTTTTTTCGTATTTACTTATCAAGCTTATAAACAATTTAAAAAAATTATCTATAACGTATTAAATATTATAATGTTTTTTATGAAACGACGTTTTTTTGTATTAATTTAAAAAAAATTATTTATAATGTCCGAAATTAATTAAAAATCAGTTTTTATCAAGTTTTATAAACAATAGTTAGTAATATCCGAAAAAACATAAAAAAATTAATTAACAGTTTCATGATTTTGTTGGGTTAGACATGTTAACTTTTTTGAAAGTGTAACATGAGGGGACAAAAATTTGTGGAGTTGAAATTATTATTCTTAATAAATATCCGAAATTAACAAAAGCTTAAAAACTCAAAAATATCCTTGACTAAATATTTAATAAATTACTATTCTTAATAAATATCCGAAAAACTCAAAAACATATAAACATTCAAAATCTAGGGCATGCATTTTTAAATTAAGAGAGAGAACATGATTAAGCATATAAACAAATCATATAAACAAATCATGAAACAATAAATCTGGGGCATGCATTTTTAAATTAAGAGAGAAAACATGCATATGAGTATATAATCATATAAACACATAAAAAAAGAATGCATATGAATATATGAACAGATCATTGAAACATAAATATTTTTAGCATGCATTTTCAAAGAAGTAGAACATGCATTTGAGTGTATAATATTACAAACAATAGCATTTTAAATCATTTCCAATAATTTAAGTATACGGAAAGATTTGAGTATGTAAGTGTAATACCCGAGATTAATTTAAGAGGATTAATAGTACTACTCATACCAACAGAGGTGCATCTCCTTTTAAGGGAGCTCATCACCCAAAAACTCCAAAGTTAAGCGCGCTTGCACGGGAGTAGTCTTGGGATGGGTGACCCCCTGGGAAGTTTCTCAGGGCGCGCATGAGTGAGGACAAAGTGCGCGGTAAAGGCTCGTGGTGGTTTGTGGGGACAGTACTAGAGGTCTAGAGTAACTACCTCGGGTCCGTGTGGGGCCTCGGGGTGTTACATTAAGCACATAAACATATTGAACATATATGAGATATGAACATATAAACATATTGAATGCATAGCAACTTATTAACATATAAACATAAAATTAAACAATTAAACAATATTAAGAAAAACATGCATTTTGTTTTTGGCATTTTAAAACATTTATAATAAAATATTCGGAAATTAAAGAGTTAGAAACATAACCTCAATGAAGGAGAAGAAGGCAAGAAATGGAGAGGAGTGAAGGCTTCGAAGGATGCCGGCAGAGGCGGAGATGAACCGCGGTGGAGAGCTGTGTGCGGTGGCGGTCGGCATGTAAGAGTAAAGGGAGAAGTGTGGTCGTTGTGTACAAGTTGTTTGGGAGCGTTAGGGTTTATTGTGTAGTGTTAGGCGGAGATGGACTACGGTGGAGGGTTGTGTACGGTGGTGGTCGGCGGGTGTAAGAGAAGGGAGAACGGTGGTGTTTGGGAGCGTTACAGCGGCGGTCTGTAAGAGAAGGGAGTAGTGTGGTGTTTGGGAGGGGAGAAGTGTTAGGGTTTGGGAGCATAATGAAAAAATGGCGAAGTGTTGTTTATATATTAGGGGTTGTCACGGATGGATCTGTGACAACACCCGTGACAGATTATACTCGAATTTTGAATTTTGAATTTGTCACGGAAAAATCCGTGACAAATTCATCGGAAATTGAATACTCAGGGACGGCAGTCGAGGCGTCAGGGAGCGGCAGACGAGGCGACAGAAGCGGCAGGTTGACCGGTTTGTCACGGACGGATCCGTGACAAATCCGTGACAAAATTCAAATTTTTGAATTTTGTCACGGATTTGTAACCGTTCCAAGGAATATTAAAGCTTTTCAGCCTTTTTCAGGCGAGGTGTCAGATACCTTAATTGTCACGGACCTATCCGTGACAAATTTAAGTATAAATATGTGCTTTGAGCCCCATTTTTTCAGTGCGAAAAAATGGCTAATCCAGAACCAGATGTGTGGAAGTTGATCAGTAGAAGTGTAGAACGATTAAAACAAGTTACACAGTGGATGAATAGACCGCTTGAAAAGCTTTGGCGACATTGTAGACTATGAATCAGACTCATACAACGTTTCACAAGGGAAAAAGTTGTGTAGGACACTTTTTCGTGCAGAACAATGTTCGGAGTATATGATACCTATAAATGCGGAAACTGCAGAAAGAATTAACGAGCTACTTGATAGGCCTCTAGATGAAAGCTTTGACGCTAATGAATAATATTGTGTTTATTTGTTTATCTGTATTGTGAGTTGTTGAATGTAATAAATGATAAAAAATTGTGCGTTTTCTACTTAGTTTTTAAATTTAATAAATAAATTCATGTTCTTGTTTATAAAATTTTGAATTATTAAAATTTTGTAATTTTAAAAAACTAATAACAAATAATGTTAAAAAATTGGAATGATTAAAATTTAAATAATATTCAATTTTCGAATTACCTAATTAATTTTAAATTAACGAATTGATAATAATGAACCACTAATTTTCGATTGAATAATTTTAAAAACTTAATTTTATTAATTAATTAATCGCTATTTTACAATATAATATGGAATAATTATTTTGTTTAGAAATTATAGTTGCGAATCACATACCTAACTATCTTGGAATAATATAATAATTGTGAAAGAAAGTTAAAAATTCAAATTAAAATAGTTCAATTAAAAGTAATTACATTGGTCGATAACTATACATTTAATCGCTATCAGAATCAGTATTTTCTTGATAGTCAACTTCTTCTTCTGTATCTTCATCATCATATATCCATTCTTCTTCTTCCTCCTGGTCATCTATATATAATTCTTCAATTTCACGCTCATTTTGAGGTATAGGGGGCGGAAGGTGTGTTTCAGGCATGACTTCAACATCTCCGCCATTTGGGTCACTTAACTGAATGTTGTGGTTGACCGTGTCAGCAATAGGCGGAGGTTGGAAAAAATCTTGCTGAAAAGCATCAAAGTCAATATCCTTGTGTTGAACCTGTGTTACAATTTTACTGATGACTTCACGCTCAAAACAAAAAGATGAAAACGTTGAGGTTTCTTGTTGAATATATGTTTGACAAATTGAAGCCTCAATGTGTGCATTGTTGGTCGCTTTCCTTTTCAAATCTCCCAGAAATCTGTCAGGCAAAATAAAATTTGTAAACAAACAAATGTTCTTATTAAACAAATCATCGTTTATAAATGAAATTGTGACTAACCTTTCAAATCTGTACATCCAACGATAGAAGATGGGCCCTCCATTCAAAGCCTTATACGGAAGATGTATTAGAAGATGTTCCATTACATCAAAAAATGATGGGGACACTATCTTTTCAAGATTACACATCAGAATAGGAACAGTGTCTTCTAGTCTCCTGAGGGATTCGGTATCCAAAACGGTGGAACATATCGACTGAAACAATTGACTGATTTTGGTAATACAGCCTCAGACGTCTGCAGGAAGCATCTCTTTTAGTGCAATCGGCAGAAGTCGTTGCATGATTACATGAGCATCATGAGTTTTCATGCTCGACGTCATTGTTTGTTTGTCCAGGTCCACACATTTTGACAGGTTAGAGCAATAGTCATCTGGAAAGTTTAGAGAAACAAGCCACTCTAATATTGATTCCCTTTGTGGGGCTGTGAGTTGGTAGACTGCTCTTGGAATTTTTTTACCCACATATTCTAGATCGACAGCGAGTTCGGGTATGTCGCACCAAATTGTCATGTCTTTTCTAGATGCAAAACCGTCTTTGGTTTTGTGGGTAAAATCCATAACCGTGTTAAATATATTGTCAAAGACGTTCTTCTCAACGTGCATGACATCTAAATTGTTACGAATGAGAAGGTCTTTCCAATATGGCAATTCCCAAAATATACTCCTCTTTGTCCACTTATGGGTATCACAATACCCATTTGGCTCCCCGTAGGGTTGCTGCACAGCCATAGGAAAACGTCGAACCCGGTTAAAAACTTGTTCACCTGTAAGTCTCGTAGGAGGGGGATCTCGTACCACTCTTCCGGCAATAAAAGACTTCTTGTCCTTTCGATATCGATGGTTCATAGGCAGGAACTTGCGGTGACAATCAAAGTAACTAGGTTTCCCGCTAAATTTGAGCCAATTGGCATCTGATTTCTCCATACATATCGGACATCCCATAAGACCTTGTGTGCTCCATCCTGAAAGCATACCATAGGCAGGGAAGTCGCTAATGGTCCAAATGATGGCAGCTTTCATCATAAACATTTCATCTCTTGAAACATCATAAGTTGGTGTCCCAATGGCCCAAAGTTCTTTCATCTCCTCGATCAGGGGTTGGAGATAGATGTCTATCCTTTTTTTAGGTTCCGAGGGACCTGGACAAATTAAAGTTAAAAAGATGAAATGACTTTTCAAGCTCATATCGGGAGGAAGATTATAAGGAGTAAGCATGACTGGCCAACATGAAAATTTCTTCCCAAACTTTCCAAAAGCAGCAAATCCGTCTGAACAATCTCAGTCGCACATTTCGTGGCTCCATTGCAAACTGAGGATGACAACGGTAAAAGTGTCTCCGAGCTTCACAGTCGGAAGGGTGAGACATCAAACCCTCTTTGGTTTCGTGCTCAACATGCCACGTCATAAGTTTCGCAGTAGCATTTGAAGCATACATCCTCTTCAGGCGTGGAGCTAGAGGGAGGTAAAACAATTTAGACAATGCAGACCTTTTTCGTGGTTTTTTTCGTCTATGAAGAACAGGCTTGTATCTCTCTCCACCACAGAACTTGCAGCTCTCAAGTGTCACATCATCCTTCCAGAACAACATACATTCTTCTGGGTACGCATTAATTTCTATACAAGGAAGCCCCAACTGAGACATTAATTGTTTCATTTTGTAATATGAATCAGGAAGATTATGGTCACGCGCTAACATTCCTCCAAATGACTGCAATAACCTAGACATGCAAGATTCAGGGAGACTATATTCAGATTTAATGTTCATCAACTCTGTAACGGCGGATAGCTGAGAGTATCCCTCACAATCAGCATACAGAGGCTGATCGGCAGCTTTTAAAACATCTTGAAATATTTCAGCTAAGTCTTCAATATGAGGAACATGAGAATTCGGATACTCATCCGCATCAGGCTGATAAAAGGTCGGATCTTCATCCGCATCTGGTTGATACGAGGTCGAAGCTTCGGGAAGATCGTTAAATGGTTGTGGGGGGTTAAACTGAATCGTTGAAGCACCGTATACATCATATGCCATTCTTTGATCCCACTTCATTTGATCATAGTCTCTCCATCCACTCATCTCGGTAGGGACGTTATGAGATGAACCTGTTGTTTGTGGTAAAAGTGATGGATCGAAAGGTTCGCCATGAGAAGTCCAATTATAATAATTGGCAACGAAACCTTTTTCGTACAAATCCCACACAACTTGGTCGACATCTTTAAATTGAAGATTTTTACACTTTGTACATGGACATCTGATTTTATCGTCATCCATATAATTCTTCTGTTCTTGTGCAAATTTAATAAAATCTTCAACACCATTAAAAAATTCACTGCGTATTCCATAGTTATCGCGATGTTTTTGGTACATCCAACTTCTGTTTTGTCTATACATTATGCCTGTATATTATAATCAAAATATTATATAAGTACATTAAGTAACGTTCAATTAATATTATTAATTAACTAAAAGCAGTACATTTGTGGCATTAATAATTTGAATTAACTAACTTTTCAATCATGACTAATTCATATTTAGAAACATTAATATGTTAAATTTCACTCATGTTCACTATTAATATTATTAATTAACTAAAATCAATATATTAATGGCCGGAATTAATAATTTACTAATATAATGTTCACTAAAATTAATACAACCTAAGATAGCTCGGTTGAACTTAGTGAACTTAGAATATATTAAAACTGTTAATATATTGGCCGGAATTTAAATAATTTACTACTATAATATTTTAAACATATATTTCAGTAAGTTCACTAAACTAACTAATATTAAAAATTTAAGCTGGCCAGAATTAATAATTTACTAATATAATGTTCACTAAAATTAATACAACCTAAGCTAGCTCGGTTGAACTTAGTTCACTAAATTAACAATTATCACCAATATGTTATAATGTTTACTAAAGTTCACTAAGACCTCGGAATAAAATATTAAAGACTATTTTATATTTCACTCAAGTAACATTAATATATTAAATTTCATTAAAGTTCACTAAAATTAACTAACGTTCAATTAAAATTACTAATTAACTAATAGTAATATGTTAATGGCATTAATGGTTTCAATTATTAACTAATTCACAATGTTAGAATTTGTGCACCAAACACACTAAATTATTACGTTAATGACATTTATTCACAATACTAAAATTATGAAAATCTAATAGTACACATTAAATAATTAATTAACATATAATACTAATTAAAGTTATTACGTTAATGGCATTTATTCACAATACTAAAGTTAACTAATTTAACTTATTAATTAGTTAATTTCCATTTAACTAATATTGTTAAATATCATTAATTCACAATAATATATAATACACACTTAACTATAAAAGTTTGAATCCTAACTTAAATCACTACAAATCCTAAATTATGCATTAACAATAATTATTGCTAATAAACAAACCTAATCATCATTGGTTATAAACCCATTTCAATTAACTAATATTTAAATCTAACTACTATTATCAACTCAAATTCTAAACCCATTTCACTGAAGTTCAATGTTTTAACTTAGTTAATTAATTTACATTTAACTGATATTATTGTTAAATATTATCTCATTAATTCACAATAATAATTCACACTAAACTAATTAATAAAGTTTCAATCCTATATTATGCATTAACAATAATTGCTAATAAACAATAATTGGTGATAATAACCTAAGCTAGCTAACTTAAATCACTACAAGTCACTAATTAAGCTATAATAAGCTAGCTAACTTAAATCACTACAAATCCTAAATTATGCATTGATAACAATAATTGCTAATAAACAAACCGGCCTAATCATTGGTGATATAAACTCATTTCAATTAACTAATTAATATTTATATTTAAATTTAACTAAATTACGTTGATAGTTTAATAATATATTGTTAATAATATGAAAATTAACATGACCTCACTAAATTACGTTAAAATTACGTTAATAGTTTACATAAATGAACAACTAACCTCACTAAGCTAATAATTTATTACAAAATTAAAATAAATTAGTTAAAATGACATACCTTATCTGCATAAACAGGAAAAATGATGAACTGACAGATTACATCATTCAATCTTTAAACCGATACTACATCACTCGAATCTACGAATTTTTGAACCGATAAGTGTTGTTCTTGCAATTGTAATGGACGATGGGGTTGGGATATATAAAAAATTTGTCACGGATTTATCCGTGACAACCCCTTATTCGTACTGTATTATTAAAGGTTACCGCTGGAAAATCAATAATTGAGGGTTGTCACGGATTTTTGTCACGGATGGATCCGTGACAAACGTTTTTTGAAATTTGTCACGGATCCGTCCGTGACAAATGCCCGGGAGCAAAAAATGTTTTGGGCGGAGTAAAAAAGCGGTCGACGGAGTAAATTTGTCACGGACCAAATCCGTGACAATTCTTTGTCACGGACCTATCCGTGACAAAACGTATTCATGACAAATCCCAATTTTTCGTGGCAAAGCCCGTGACAAATTTGTCACGGCCGTAATCCGTGACAATAATCAGTGACAAAACACGAGTTTTTTTGTAGTGAAAGTAGGGTATGAACGGCAAACTTCGGCTCTCTCTCGATCTACAATGATATGTGCGTTAATAGCTTGTGAGAGTTAGGGTTTGCTTAAGTTAGCATCCTTTTATACATAAGGATGTCTAACTTAAGGCTTACAAGTGGGCTAATGGGCTGAAATATATTTGTGGCCCATATTACACATTTAACTAATAACTACACAAATACAAAGATATTTAATTAGACTGAACACCATAAAATATTCCCATCAATCTCCGCCTTGGTGTTCAATCATGTTCAATCAGCATTGCAGCGCGGATATCTTTGTCTTTGTGTTCATTCAGCAATGTAGAGGAGAGCATAGACAAAATCTGTTGAGTTGCTCCTCTTTTGTCTTGATCTTCAGTGGAACTCAGCTTCCTTTGTCTTTGTGTTGAACTAGACTTCTTTAGAGGGCATTCTGAAGAAATCCTAGCAATATCCCCTTTGATGTCTTCTTGGCAATTTGATCTTTGATGCCGGGGTTGAGGAATCTTCAGTGTCTTGCATGTAGTCCTTGCCTTCCAGAAGTTGGTCTTGATCAGCTTGGATTAAATCTGGTGGCGCCTCTAGAATGAATTTCCTTGAAGAATTGCAGACGCACATGAGATTCTGATTACCTGATCTCTGTTTCCTCCACAATGTAGTCTTTTTGACTATTTGAGGTGAATGCTTTTGAGGAGAACCAGTCGGTTGCACAGCGGAAAATGATGATTGACTTGTGAGCGTAGCTGACCATTTGATGTGAATCTGACTTGGCAGTATTGATGATTTTAGAGAGTAGAGAGTCGTCATTTTTTGTGTTGGAGGAGAAGTATCCGAAAATGATTTTTGAGAGTAAACCGCATGCGGACCACTCTCCCCCTCATGACGATCCGATGAATTGGGACATCATGCCTTTATTCTTTTATTCTGTGAAACAAAAAACAAAAAAAAAACAAAAAGGTAAACACCAGAGACACCATGGTGTTCCGTTATCACAACATCAATGTAAACACTGACGTGTGGCCTGTATAAAAATGATAGAAGCATTAAAGCTCTAACAAGACTTCCAACAAGTCATTGTGAGGCATTTAAAGTAGATGTCATTATGGTTGTTATGGCATGATCATAACGATCAGCAAAGATAATGTAGCCCCCCCAGGGTCGTGTTGACGCCCGTTATCATCACTATAGAGATAAACTCTGAAGCGATGGCCTGAACATGTTGGTGAATTCTGTGTTGCAACAGCAGGACTTCCTTCCAATCATTGGTCTTCATCTATAGTAGATGATCCCTATGGAAGTTCTCACGGGTCATGAAGACCTACAACTGACTCTAAAAAGTGTCTGTGTCCTAGAAAATTCAAAACATTTGGGAGTGAGATTACTAGACACGACGTGATCAATGAATGTTCAGTGGCGTGGGGCTGTGGGCCACTGTAGTCAGTAATAGTCGCCTCAGAAGGAGACGGTGAGTAGAGATGAGGTTCCCCGTGAAATATGATTAAACACATGTCTGTTGGGAGACAGGTGAGTGGTCTTAGGTAGGGTTGTGCATGCGCCGTTTGGACAAAATGCAGCGACTTCTACCCGGGATCTGAATAAATTCAGTCCTGAACCTATGGGGATTGTCCAGAGTATTTGAGTGACTGGGAGTAATTCTCTCGATTGATAGCACAATATAGGTAGCAGATTTGAAAGTGATTATTGTTCTCTTGCTCACTTGAGCTTTCTGCTTCCTCACTCTCATAGTGTTCACTCAGTTACTCACTCACTCTCGGCTTTGTCCCTCTGGTAGGCTTAGTTGGGTTTACTAAGCCATTAGGACTTATCTCTCATTCCTCTTTGCTCTTTTGTTTCTCTCTGTACTCCTCCTCATCTGGAGCACTCAGTAGGATGCCTTTGACGATGATTGGCACTTGGAGGAGAACTTTTAAAACTCCCCCTCAAAAGTTGCAAGTTGTGTTGTTTGTTACCCGGGGAGTAAAGTAGAAAACCCCCCCTTGGAATGTGCTTTCTTTGTTGTTTGGCACCAGGAGGATAGAAAAAGAAACACTCCCCCTCAGAATAAGCACTCGTTGTTTGTTCTTGGCACATGTTGGTGTTGAGGTGTGCATTTGATGATTTTCAGCTCGGTGGAGAGTATACATGTCAATACTCTCGTTGATAATGTGCACTAGTTGATTGCTCACAGCTCGTCTTCATACCCGCCATGTGTGTGGAGCAATCGGATCAGTTACCACACATGACGGACCTTCAACACATATTAAGTATGTTTCGGTACCCATTTCCAGATGGGTCCTTCCTTGGAAGCAGCGAACAACTCTTTCACTTTCCGTTTAATCTGGGATCCTAAACTAGCTGACTGAGAGGAGTTTGACATTCTTAATTTTTTAGCTTCAGTCTTAGGAACCCATTTTCGTTTGAGCTTTTGAGCAGGAGAGGTTTCATTATCACTGAGTGAATGATCAGACAAGTAGTCTATGAGAATTGGTTCTTTAGAGAGTCTTCTTAAATGGTTGAGTGAGTGAACCTTGAGGGGATATTTCAATCATGGTAGTGTATACTCTCCCTCAACGTTCACCTTTGTGGAAGCGGATTTCCTTTGGACTCTCTGATCATTCACATTCTGATCTTGAGTGAAGGAGGCATCAGACTCAGAGCAGCATTGCAAGAAAGAATTGATACAGTTCTGAGTAGAAGAGTTTGAGTAGTGATTCTTAGGAGATGTCTTCCTTTTGGCATAGAAGAGAGCACTTGAACCCTAGTCCCTATCCCTCAGACGAGATTCTTCTTCCTTCTTTCTTCTTCTTAACTTGTCCTCTATCCATTCTCCTCTCCTTTCCACTCTCCTCTTCACAGTGGCCCTTGTCGGTGAAGGTGACTCAGAGTGAGAAGTTGAAGTTTCAGGATCATTTGTAGATTTTTCAGAACAGTTCTCAGAAGACGGAGGAGAAGGAGAAGCACAGTTTTCAGATGATGGAGGGGAAGGAGATTGTGAGCCTGTGCTTGATTGAGAGGATGTTTCGAGCAAAGATATTTCATTCAAGAGTTGTTCTCTTTCCAGTTCAAAAGCTTGTTTTTCTTTATCAAAATCTTCTTTCAATTCAGCAAACTTTCTCACAAGGGGTGGAATGTATGCTGGTTTGCGCTACAGGCTCTGAAGTTGAAGGTTCCTCTTGATCTTGCACAATCTCTTTTGCAGGGTAAGAGGTTGGAATCTCTTCAGGAGGAGTCAACGGGGGATCTTTTGTTTCATAGCTCTCGTTCAAGGCAGCATAATCAAAAAGAATTTCTGTTCCGAGATTAGCTCTCTTGGCATCTTCTTCATCATTTGTTTCTTTAACACTGAGGAAAGACATCAACTTAGTCAGTCCAAGACCCATATAATTGATGTCATACAGTTGAGCACAGTTCACCTTCTTCAAATTACATGGGTTAGACAGACCGAGACCTTCTTTAGAATTATAGAAACGGGTGTCTTTGGGTTGGTTCAAGAAGATTGTTTGTTCAGTCTGCCCCTTTGTAGAAAGTAAGTATTCAAGATCTTTGATCTTGCGGTAAAGGGCACTTCTTTTATTTTGAAGAAAATCGTTATCAACTTTTGTTGTGCTTAACTCTATCTGGATCTAATTCAACTCCTTTGTTAGATCAGCTATTTTCAGAGTCAGCTTCTCTATTTCCAAAGTTATTTTATTAACCTCTTCTTTGGAATTGTCTAATTGTATACTCAATGAGGTGGACTTATCCAGCTGCTTCAGTAGGACTTTGTGATTATTTGCTAATCTCTCTTCCAATTCCTTTATAAATTTGTCCTTATCTTTTGAAGAATGAGTTTGACAAATACATGAACAAAGAGATATAGCGTCCATTGTTGTTGATTGTCTTTACTCTCAAAAGACAATTTTGTCCCTCGTTTTTTTTCGCACGTGAACCTCGAGATTTGACAATTTCGCACCTGGACCTCGAGATTACACAATCTCGCACCTGAACTTCGAGATTGCACAATCTCGCACTTGCACCTCGAGATTACACAATCTCGCACCTGAACTTCGAGATTACACAAACTCGCACTCCGACCTCGGGATTAGACAATCTCGCACCTGAAATACTTCGAAGTACCCTTTTTTTGATATTCAGCTTCGAAAACTCAAAACATCGAAAACCTTCTATCTCCTTTGTACAACCAGCGAAATATCTCAAAATTCCAAAAATGCAATTTCAATCTTCTTTAACTCAAAACTAGATACAAAACTTCCACCAATATCAGAATATCGTCCAAACTAGGTCAATCGAGTCAAAATACCAGAAAATTAATTTTTCGAAAATGCAGAGTTTCATCAATCCATTTCACGCTAGGCTCTGATACCAAATGTTAGTCCCAATATCATCCAACAATCATACAAACAATAGAGTAGACAATAAACAATTATCCGATTCAATACCAACAAAGATTTCTAATTACAAAGTAGGGTATGAACGACAAACTTCGGCTCTCTCTCGCTCTACAATGATATGTGCGTTAATAGCTTGTGAGAGTTAGGGTTTGCTTAAGTTAGCATCCTTTTATACATAAGGATGTCTAACTTAAGGCTTACAAGCGGGCTAATGAGCTCAAATACATTTGTGGCCCATATTACACATTTTACTAATAACTACACAAATACAAAGATATTTAATTAGATCGGACACCATAAAATATTCCCAACACAAAGTTTCATAAAAAAGCTACCTATATGCATCTCGAATTGAGGCTTCTGTTAGATATTTTGACCCGATCTTTTCTGATTATTTCATATCTAATACTATTACTATTTAAAAATAAAAAGGTTGGAGGGTGGGTACCCCTACACATAGCTCTATCCTTGTGTTTTAGCCTATTCTTAAATGGGATATTTTGACTTTGTAGCCCACATTTTGGGTGATATTGGGCTTTGCGTCTCATTTCAAAAAAAACTTAGACTTTGCATCATATTTTTTTCTTTTTTTATCGTCAAAACGGATGACTTAAATTGATATCACAACATTCAGATAGGGGGTAAAATGACAAAAGGACCACAGACAACCACCAGCCCTCGAACCAGATTTAGAGTCAACGACGTTTAAAGCATGTCTCCCATCACTCAATCTTAATGCAAGAGTCTTACAACAATAAAGGTAACCAACAGAAAAATAAACAGTCTGATCATGAAAAATAAATAGCAAGCAAGCAATAAAATTATTAAAATGTTACTTCCTAACCCTAGACTCCCTCGCACTCCATGGCGGTGGTTTAGGAGGGGGACGATCCAGTAGTACTGTAACTGCTTCCTCACCTTGCCTCTTGTTCATCATGTTCTCTACGAAGCCTACTCTGTCACCACCTATCACGGATGATCTCGACTCCAGATCTGTTCCAGCCTTTAGCCCCATGCTTCGTCCATGACCTTTAGTCGCCAGAGACCAAGCATCTGTCTTCCGTCCCTGCACAACCTTCGGCCGCCGAAGATCAATATCATCCTCTTCCCTCCGCTTAATCTCACCAAAGCAAAAGATAGAAGAAGAAATAGCCGCACAAATGATTGCGGAAGAAAAACCCACGTACACCTAAGCCCGCCTGTGGCAGCCGCTCCTCGTTACAAACGATAGCAGATGAAAAACCCTAGAGAGAAGCTGGTATAAACCAAAAGCGGTTGCCCCATATTTTTCTTTAAAAGCCTTTGACTTAGCATTCCAATCAGAAAATTTTCTTCAGAAAATTTATATGGTAGGGTGCAAAGTCTAATTTTTTTAAAAATGTGGTGCAAAGTTGAATATCACCCAAAAAGTGGGATGCAAAGTTAAAATTCCCCTTGTTAAATATCTTTTGATTTTTAAGTGATACATATTTTCATATGGATTAGCTAACGGGTCATTACAATAGGAGAAAAAAAACTAAATTCAAAACTATGTAGTCAATGTTGTCTTGAACATTTTTTAAAAAATGGTAAAACATACTTTCTATGTTCCGTTTACAGGTTCCAATTGCAAACTTACATGATTATTTAGACAATAATTTGATATGGTAGATAATAGGAGTACATTATGAGAAATACTTTTGAAGAGTACATAATATAATGGAGTTATTGATGATAATTGTACGTGATGTTTTGAAGAGAAATACTTTTGAAGAGTACATAATATAATACTTTTTCATTTAAGAAAGTTATTTGTTTTCTAAAATAAAAAATGAGAACCTCTAGATGAGACGTCCAAAAAATGAAAGTGAGAAATGAGACAGAGAGAGTGATGTTTTGGTTTCAAGATTGATCTTGAGACATGGAACTAATTGCAATGTTATGTGTTATTCAACTGCGAGAGTGAAGAGATTGAGAGATACATTAAGTAAGAACTGTTGCTATTTTTTATTATAGTTTTTTTCATATAATTGTTAGTTTACTAACCCTAAGAGTCTTTTTACAATACAGTGAACACGAGACGTCTCTTACTAGTCGAAATAAAAGAAAATGGGATACCCTCCAGAAACATAACAACGATTTCATTAATTGGTTTAAAGAGAAAGTTGACTATGAGATTCAAGAAGTTCTTGAAGTACCTGATCACATCAAAATCTTGTCTACCGGGCCTTCACATAGCTAGGAAAACATACTAGATATGCTATCAATGGCTTTAGATTCCACACTGCGGACCGTGATGCAAATTGTGTGACAGGAAATAGTGGAGTCACACTGACAACACAAACTCTTAGCTTGCGAGTAGTAGAGATAAAAATTCAATTGTTGTAGATGTTACGTATTATGTCTCAGTTCAAGAAATCATTGAGATAAATTATAGTGATAGGTTCAGTTTTGTGTTATTCAGGTGCACGTACGTGGTCTCATTCAGAGAGAGATGATTATGGACTTACTTGGATTAACTGTTCCAAGTTCATTTCTAAACATGAATCATTCATTTTACATCTCAAGCACATCAGACATTCTATGTTGAAGACCCCACTAAGAAGGGTTGGTACTATGCAGGGCAAAACCTCCCTAAAGATTACTTTCAATAGTACTAGTAATACATTTTTCTTTCAATTTGAATGCTAATTTCAGATTTTCATTTTAAAGTTTGTAGGAATGCTAATTTTTACTAGTAATTACAATTTGTAGGAATGCCAATATTCAATTTTTCTTTCTATTTGTATGTGAATTTCAATTCTATTTGTATGTGAATTCTTCAATCATTCATAACTTCGTAATACATTTTTTAAATGTGATGTTTAATCTACACCTTATTTGATTTACTTTTGCAGATGGAAAAAAAGAGGTTCCTCTCAATCTGGTGGACGTGGAGAACTTACAAGAGTATGATAAACAACTGTTAAAGAGGTTGTAAGTGAATGAAGATATCCATATAATCTGAGGAAAATGTTTTCAATGGAGTCCAGTAAAGTTTTTTTAGTTTTAATTCAATATGTCATATATGATTATGAAAAGAACCAACCATATATCCATGACTGCATTTTTTGCCGCATTTTTGGCGGTGTGAATACATATATTTTCCTTATAGGTATCAATGAAGGGAAAAAGTAAATGTAAGAAGGTAGAGTCAGGAAGAAGTTCTGGAACATCAACTACTCAAACTTCGGTTAAGGTGAGTTCAAAAACGGAAGTTGCAAATGTCACGCCTCGGACCTACCCGAACACGTCAACAATCCACCGTATAGTACGAATAGTCAACCGCAGTCCAACACATCCATACTATACAAGGCATCTTGAATATCATTCACACGTAGTACATCCATAAACAAACATAATGTAAAATATTCATCAAAGAATCGGAAACAGTAACACAAGTGTTCGAGCCACACTTGGCAAACTTAGACATACAAGCCCCCAAATAATTATTCAGAAACGGAGGAAGAATGAACCACGCCTCCCCCTTGATCTTCCCGAAACAACGGGTGTTGGTAACAAGCTTCAGTTTCTACCTGAAACTGTGAGGTGGCCTCCCCCGTGAAGGAGAGGTCAGTACTTTGAAGCATTTGAAAAGTACAATGTCAATTACACTGTATATAATCAATGTTTCAATTTCTAAGACCCTCAATCTAGGGTGATATTATACTATAGGCCTCAACCCTTTGTTACCCTGTTTGAAAATATACTTACTTTATATAAAGTCAAGTAGTCGGCCCATGGGCCCATATTCGTTTGAAACGTCCATCCCTATTCTCCGTGACTACTAGTCATGATCATCATAACTCTTAGTAAATCATTACGCCGTTCTAGGGTTTTACCCTAGGACATTATTTCACTAAAGTAGAGCCCTGCACATTTATTATTATTACGCCGTGATAGAGCCCCGTTCTAGTCATCCTACACTATGCTAGAGCCTACTCTAGTCTTTCAATATTGTGCTAGAGCCCTGCTCTAGTCACCACTACTTCGTGCTAGAGCACCGCATCTAGTCACCCTTATAATGTGCTAGAGCCCCGCTCATAGTCACAACATTTAATCCTTAAGCATTCTCTATGCCTAGCCTAGCTCATCTAGAGTAGCCCTAAAGGCCTACCCTTAAGATATCTTAGAGCTCACACAATTCAACTTTGTTGGGAATATTTTATGGTGTCCAATCCAGTTATATATCTTTGTATTTATGTAGTTATTATTTAGATGTGTAATATGGGTCACAAATGTATTTCAGCCCATTAACCCTCTAATGAGCCTTAAGTTAGACATCCTTATGTATAAAAGGAAGATAACTTAAGAGAAACCCTAAGCCTCTATAGAGCATTCACGCACATAACATTTTCGAGAGAGAGAGAGAGAGAGAGAGAGAGCAGAGAAGGTCGTTTCATACATTAAGCTGTAATTCGAAATCCACTTGGTATTGAATCAGATTCTTTTCTTCTCTACTCTATATATTTTGTATGATTGTTGGACGTGAAATAGGGACAAACAATTGGTATCAGAGCCGAGCGTGAAATTGATCGAAGGTTTTCTGCAATTTTCGGATCAGCCATTATTGTTGAAAACAAATTTTTCGATAATCTGAGTTTTTGCTATTTTTGGTTGATCGACCTGGTTTGGATGCTATTCTGCAATCGTTGGAAGGTTTTGATCAACATTTGAGATAAACAAGGCTGAAATTTCGTTTTTGGGATTTTTGAGACTTCAATGTTTTGAGATATTTTGCAGGTTTTGCGAAGAAGACAAGTTTCTCAAAGTCTCAAGCGCGAACAAGTTTTCTGGAAGGCAAATATCAAAAACGTGTTCTCGATATTCAAACATCGATAAATGTTTCTCGATATTCAATCATCGAGAAAGGTTCTCGATATTCAATCATCGAGAAAGGTTCTCGATATTCAATCATCGAGAAAGGTTCTCGATATTCAATCATCGAGAAAGGTTCTCAATATTTAATCATCGAGAAAGGTTCTCGATATTCAACATCAAGAATAGGTTTTCGAGATCCAACATCGAAAACCTCAACTTCGAAAAATTTCTCAAAGTTCAAAATTCAAACTTTTCAACACCCTGCACTGTTTTGGCCATAACTTTTGACTCGGTGATCCGATTTAAGCGTATAATACCTTGTTGGAAAGCTAACTCACCGTTCTTGTGGGAGATATCGTGCGCTTCCGAGAAACATTGTCAATCACCGAGGTCAAGGTCAAAACTAAGGCAAATCCGGTCAATTCTTTCAAAGTCAAATCAAAGGTCAAAGCAAGGTCCAAGCTACATTTCAAGGCCCGAAAATTTCATAAACTTCAATCAAACTCACATCTACGGTCAACATTCTTCAATCAAGAATGGATACCTCTAGCTTGTCATCATTGCATAAGAGCAATTGCGCTAAAGTTTCTGATGAGTCTGAGATAAGCTCATCTGGCGGTCAACACATTATCAAGGAATTGGAAGAGAGATTATCAAACAATCACAGTGTCTTACTGAAGGAATTAGATAAGAATACCTCTCTTACCATACAGCTGGAAAATTCTAAAGAAAAGGTCAAGAAGTTAACTTTAGAAAAGAAAAAGTTAGAAGTAAATGTGTGTGACTTAACTAAACAATTGAAGGCTTCTAAACTTGAACGAAACATAGCGAACGGCATTTATGAATTTATTCAAACTGAACAATGTAAATTATATTCTAAAAGTAGAGAGTTGGAGGACTTACTTGCTAAGAGAGGTCAAACAGATCAAACAATTTTCTTAAACTAGACTAAAGACACCACTTTCTACAATCCCAAGGAAGGCTTAGGTTTCCAAAACCCATGCAACTTGAAGAAAGTCAATTGTCTTCAACTGTATGACATTGGTTATATGGGCTTGGGTTTGACGAAACTTGTGTCCTTCATGGGAACGTCAGAAACTGATGTCGAAGAAAAAGAAAAGAGGGAAAATAATCCTAAGGCTGAGATATCGTTTGACTACCCTAAACTGAATGATAGTTATAGGACTAGGGAAATTCCTTTGTCTGATGACTATGTATCACTTTTTTACTCCAGCAAGTGAATCTGAGTTTGTGTCTGTAGGGGAAGAAAAATCAGTTTCTGAAAAATTCGAAAGTAACAATGTTTACATTCCAAAGATCACCGATGGAATTGCGAACGTGCACAGATCTTTGGAAACTGAAAGAGATGTTTTCAAAACAGAAAAAGAACAACTTTTAAATGAGATTTCTCTTGTCAAAATTGCCCCCGGAACAG
Organism: Cuscuta europaea; assembly: GCA_945859875.1. Lineage (NCBI taxonomy): Eukaryota > Viridiplantae > Streptophyta > Magnoliopsida > Solanales > Convolvulaceae > Cuscuta > Cuscuta europaea. The sequence continues at coordinate 4,672,181 of CAMAPE010000077.1, read as the reverse complement.
ACACAGCCTCTACCTCCTCTCCTATCTCAAAGAGAGTTTTAAAAGAAAGTTCAAGTTCAAGCTCTCAATCGTTTAGCTCTATCACACACCATTCTTCCCAGTCCTTTTCTTATGACTCTAGATCTGTGTTTTCTCATTCTAGTACTGAGGTCAGAAAGCCTGAAAAACTTAAGCAAAAGGCTAAGGCTTCCAAACCTCATTGTGATGTGAATGATGGAAAATCGAAACAGAAAAGATTTGAAGCTTTGACATATACTGATTGTGATGGTGTTCGCGTCACTTATCCCCTCAAGGTTTATTCAGCCAAACACCTAAAACGGTTATCAAGGGAGAAAATCTTTACTTCTCGAAAATTTGTTCCATTATTCACCTGCGTTGAAAGTTCTCATGCACTTGCAATAACTCAAAAATGGGTTCCTAAATCAGAATCTCAGTCATATAGCTCTCCAAAAGCTTCAAAAGAGTCTCGTTTATTAAATAAAATAAAACAAAAAATTCAAAATTTGTTTTGTGCTAAAAGGGATGGACCCATCCTGAAATGGGTACCAAAGGTTTCTTAACCCTTGCAGGTTCGTCATGTGTGGTGACTGATCAGATTTCTCCACACACATGGCGGGTATGAAGACGAGCTGAGAGCAATCAACTAGTGCAAATTATCAAGGAGAGTATTGACGTGTATACTCTGCATTGAGCTGAAAATCATCAAATGCACACGCCAACACCAACACATACTAAGAAATAACAACATGTGTTTATTCTGAGGGGAGTGTTTCTTTTTCACTACTCCTGGTGCCAAACAACGAAGAAAGCACATGCCAAGGGGGAGTCTTCTACTTTACTCCCCGAATATCAAACAACACAACTTGCAAATTCTGAGGGGGAGTTTCATTTTTCTCCTCTTGGTGACAGACAATGTAAAATGCAAGGATTCTCTCAAGGATGAAAATTTTGAGGGGGAGCTTTCAAAGTTCTCCTTCCAAGCGCCAATCATTGTCAAAGGCGTCCTACTGAGTGCTCTAGTTGAGGGGGGCACCGAGAGAAAAGAAAAGAGCAAAGAGAAATAAGAGATAAGTCCCAATAGCATAGTAAACCCAACTAAGCCTACCCAAGGGACAAAGCCGAGAGTGAGTAACTGAGTGAACACTATGAGAGTGAGGAAGCAGAAAGCTCAAGTGAGCAAGAGAACAATAATCACTGCCAAATCTGCTACCTCTCTAGAAAATTATTCCCAATCACTCAAATACTCTAGACAATTCCCATAGGTTCAGGACTGAATTTATTCAGATCGCGGGTAGAAGACGCTGCATTTTGTCCAAACGGCTCTGATGGAATATATGGGTCTAGGCCCCAGGACCCACATACTCAGGAAAACAGATGGCACAGCTATCACCCGGTGGGACCCTCATCGGCCAGATGACCCTCATCGGCCGGAACGAAGTCAACCCAGAACATGATCCGGAAGCCAGAAGAACCGAGTGACCTCATCGGCCGGGTCTTCGTCGTCCATGTACTCGTCGGCTGGGCCCTCGTCGGCCATAAAGAACTCCCAGAACCGGATTTTACACTTACTCATTTGTATGCTCCATCATTTACTTTGTATTCGGCCCAATAGCGGTCCAGTTGTAAATGGGCCTCCCCAAGCCCAAGGCTTGGGAGCCCAGCCCGTATTTTTCCCATAAATACTTCCTCTGGAGGTAGTTGTAGGGGTTGGAAAATCATTTTTTGAAGCATTTACTTGCACTTCTCTCTCTAGCTCTCACTTCTCTCTAGAATATAATCTATCATTTGGTGCTCTCGTAGAGAGCTAGAACAATCAAGCAGCACTGATCATGGGAAGAACTAAGTCAAACCGCAACCTCGTCAGCAAAGCCATCCCTGAGGACCAGGAGAACCTGGAACGTGAGGAGGACGCCACGGCCGACTAGGTCGGAGGAGGGGATGTCTTCCAGGAGGCCATCAACCTCACGGCGGATCTGCACAACCAGCTCAACGGCGGCGCCCCTGATACCCGCATCGACCTGGATAAGAAACGCGCGGAGAAGGCAGACAATGCCACGGCCCAACCGTTAGCACGGCTTCTCCGTCTGTTGACCCACAGGTTCAGGCCGCACTATCGGTCATCATCGCCAGCCTGGCTCAGAACCCCACCGTCCTCAGCGCACTCATGCCAAGGACTGGGGAGAACATCACTCCACCTCCTCGGCCCCAACCGTTGGCCATCAAGCTAGACAACGATGAGGGGGTGATAGCCCAGGACACGGCGTCGTCCCACTCCCACCCTGCTTCCCCTCTTCGGCCTGGACCGACCCCAGCGCGTGGAAAAGCCTCTACCTTCAAGAGGCTGGGTGACATGCACCGTCGTCCGGTATCGGAGAGGATGGCGGGACGGATTGGTGAACGCCGGCCTGGCTCGCCAAGGGAAAGCCTGGGATCTGTGTCCCGGACAGCGGACCGGACCTGCCTGAACAAAGGCAAGGGAAAGCTGCACGAGGACGATGTGCGAAACCAACACGGCCCACGAGGTCCGCATGCGAAACCAACAGAGCGCCATTACGGCCGCCAAGGACCCTCAGGATGAGGTTATCGCCCAGCTGGAAAGGAGACTGGCTCAGATGGAGGCCAGAAAATCGGCGAACATTCCCACGGCCGGTGCCTCCAATGACTCCGGCCTCAATGCACTCATGAAAAAGGTCAGCGCCCTTGAGAGGGATTTGGCTGAAGGACGAGGTGACACTGTCATCCAGGTCAGGACTCCCTTCACTAATAGGGTGCTCTCGGCTCCCATCCCGGAGAAGTACAGGGGAAACGCCATCAAGTCCTACGACGGCCGCTCTGATCCGCAGGAACACTTCAGCCGCTACTAGAACAACATGCTGATGGTGAACGCGTCGGATGAATACCTCTGCCGTTGGTTCCTCTCCACTCTCGAAGGGCCAGCGTACGAGTGGTTCAACGCGCTTCCCGAAGGAAGTATAGACTCATGGCAGGACCTTGCCCAGCGCTTCCTCACCCACTTTGCCGGGAGGAAGCGTGCGAAGAAGTACTTCACCCATCTCCTCTCAGTCAAGCAGCAACACGACGAGTCACTCCGGTCTCTCATAGATCGGTGGACGAAGGAGACCGAGGAAGTCGAGGGGGCCGATGAGCGCACCCTCCTTGTCCTCTATCAGGGAGCTCTCCGCAGCACCCCCTACGCAAGGAGCCTCATCACCGACCCCCAAGGTCATACGCAAAGGCGCATCAGCGCTGGAGTTTGTGCGCTGACGCCGACGAGCTCCACAACCACAAGAAGGACAGAGGCCACCCCTCCAAGAAGACAAATCCTTCGCCGGCCCGGGGAACATCCTCGGCCGGCCAAGGTGCCCAGGGCCATCACGGCTCTGGTGGACAAAGCAAGAAAGACCTCCATTGGCAGTCGAGGCTGGAACGATCGGGGATCCCCCTCACGCACTTAGTCAGCACCATCCTCGACTACGTCGAGAAGCATGACCTCATTGAACAAGCTCCTCAAACGACGGAGGAAGTCCATGCCATTCAACAAGGCGGCACCTACTGCCGTTTCCACAAGAACACCTCCCACAACACCGACGACTGTATCACGCTGAAGAAAGCCATCGAGCACCTGATTCGGCAGGGGGAACTCTCCCAATTTGTTAAAGGTGGCCCACGCAAAAATACGTGGGTAAACACTAACAAATCTGGGGGCGAACCCTCTACGAAGAAATGGGAGATCGGTAGGCTCATCGATGATGAGGAAGACTTTGAGGAGCCTCCACCAAAGAAGAATCACATTCACCTCATCGTAGGTGGAAACACTGGGGGGGGACTCCGTCACCCAGAGGAAGAAATGGGCCCAATCCCTCTACATTGGAGAGGTATCCCACGTTCCCCCCAAACTGAAGAAGCAGCGGACGGAGGCGATCACCTTCACCGACAACGATCTACCTCTGGGTACTGAATCACATAGGGACGCCCTTGTTATCCGGTGTGAGATTGGTAACTCGATCATCCACCGCACTTACATCGATACGGGGAGCTCCGTCAATGTGATGTACCTGGACACTTTCAAGCAGCTGAAACTTAACAAGGCTTTGCTCAAGCCGCTCAAGACACCGTTGTCCGGCTTCACCGGGGACTCTATCGACGCCGAGGGCACGATAGTCCTTCCCGTGGAGGTCGGCGACGGTTCACACCGCGCGAAGATTGACATGGAGTTTATGGTGGTCAACCTTCAGTGCGCCCACAATCTGATCTGGGGGCGGCCAACACTGGAGGACCTAGAGGCCATCATCTCCATGAAACACTTATGCTTGAAGTTCCCGACCAGCGGCGGCATCGGCTACGCCAAAGGGAACCAAAGGATAGCTAGAGCATGTTACGTCAAGATAACGAAGCCGACCGAAAGAGAAGGACAAAGAATAGACACCATCACTGCGACCGACGCCAAGGACGAGGAGAGGCCACACACCGAACCGGCCGAAGAGGTCGAGGAGGTCCCCCTGGATGCCTCCCGGTCGGAGCAGGTCCTGATAATCAGGAAGCAACTCCCACAGGATCAACGTGATGGCATCCTCCTAATCCTAAGGTCATATGCCATCATCTTCGCATGGGGCCCGGACGACATGCCAGGCATCAGCCGGAAGGTGATCACTCACCGGCTATCAGTCGATCCGGCCTCCACGCCTATCAAGCAGAAGCGGCGCCACTTATCAGCCGACAGAAAAGACTTCGTCAAGGGAGAGGTCACCATGCTTCTCTCAATCAACCACATCAAGGAGGTGAAGTACCCGACATGGCTAGCCAACGTCGTCCTTGCCCAGAAGCCGCCAATGTTCAGAATGTGCGTCGATTACACCGACCTGAACAAGGCGTGCCCTATGGACCCATTTCCTCTCCCCAATATAGATCAATTGGTGGACGAGACAGCGGGATGCGAGTTAATGTCATTCCTCGACGCTTTCAGAGGGTACCACCAGATTTTCATGCATGAAGATGATGCCAAGAAGACGGCCTTTATGACCCCAGAGGGAATTTTTTGCTACCTCGTCATCGCCTTTGGGCTCAAAAACTCAGGCGCCACCTACACCGGGATGGTAGCCAGAATCTTCAGGGTGGTCCTCGGCCGGACGATGGAGGCATACGTCGACGACATGATCGTCAAGAGCAAGCGGACCGCCACACACGCTGACGACCACCGGGAAATTTTTGAAATCATGAAGGAATTCAATCTCTGCCTGAACCCTAAGAACTGCGCCTTCAGCGTCCAAGACGGCAAGTTCCTTGGCTACATGGTCAGCCGAAGGGGCATTGAGATAAATCCGGAAAAGATACAGGCCATTATAAACATGGAGCCACCACGCAATGTGAAGGAGGTGCAACGGCTGACAGGTCGACTGGCGGCCCTAAGCCGTTTCCTCTCCAACTCAACCGAAAGGTCACTCCCTTTTTTCCAAATCATGCGCAAAGCAAGAAGCTTCAAGTGGACGACGGAGTGCCAACAAGCATTTGAGGAACAGAAGTGGTACCTCTCGTCCCCACCGGTGCTCTCTAAGCCCAAAGCCGGTGAAACCCTCTTCTTGTACTTAGGGGTGAGCACGTTGGCCATCAGCTCCGTGCTCATCTGCGAGGACGAAGGGGTGCAGAAAGCCATATTCTACATCAGCAAAACGTTCCGGGAGGACGAGCTCAGGTACTCCCCCATTGAGAAGACGGTTCTAGCCATCGTCCATACAGTGAAAAAGCAGGGGCACTACTTCCAGGCCCACGTCGTCCATGTATTGACCCAGCAGCCCCTCGGCGCACTCATGAGGAGCCCCACTAGCTCCTCAAGAATGGTGAAATGGGCGATCTTCCTCAGTCAGTTCCAGATTGAGATCAAGCCAAGGCCCTCTATCAGAGGGCAGGCCTTGGCCGACTTCGTCACCGAATGCACAACAAGGGAGACGACCGCCACTACCTCCGAGCCAGAGCCAGACGACACGTGGACCCTCTTCACTGACGGCTCTTCGGCCGCGAAATCATGTGGGGGCGGCGGCGGCCTCATTTCCCCTGAAGGATTCAGAGCATACTACGCCATCCGTGTCAAACAACGAAGTCGAGTATGAGGCCCTCCTCAGTGGCCTCAGACTCACCGCCGGCCTCAAAGTCAAACACATCAGAATCAAATGCGACTCCAAGCTGGTGGTGGGCCAGGTTGAGGGCTCGTACGAGGCCAAGGAGGGGAGGATGAAACAATACTGGCAGGCGGCCGAGGAATTGCTGAAAGCATTTGAAACCCACGAGATCACACAGATCCCTAGGGCCGAGAACGCCGAGGCCGACATCCTCTCCAAACTCAGCTCAGATACTCCAGAGCTACCCCAGGACGAGGAGAGGGCCAAGTTAGCCAAGCTCAGGGCTCCAAGCTACACCATCGAGTATGGCAAGCTCTACAAATGATCCTACAACGGCACTCTCCTCCGATGCCTGCACCAGGACAAGGCCGAAGTGGCCATGGAGGAAGTCCACTGCGGTATTTGCTCCTCACACCAGGGCCCATTCAGCATGTCCAGGCGTCTCGTCGTCCAGGTCTATTTCAGGCCGACGATGGCACGGGATTGTACAGATCTTGCCAGGAAATGTACCGCATGCCAGGTACACCAGAAAGCCCCTGGTCGGCCAGCCGTCAACTACGCCCCGGTCAGCACTGCCATTCCATTTTCAAGGTGGGGGATTGACCTGGTCGGCCCATTACCCAGAGCTGCTGGCAACAACCGCTACATCATCGTCACAGTCGACTACTTCACCAAGTGGGTCGAAGCAGAACCTTTGGCCAACATCACAGGGGCGCGATGTCAGAAGTTCGTCCATAAGAACGTCATTACCCGCTTTGGCGTCCCCCAAGAGATCATATCCGACAATGGCACCCAGTTCGAAGCGGCACCCTTCCAGGAGCTCCTTCGAGAATGGGGAATAAAGCACCGTTTCTCCTACGTCGCCTATCCTCAGGGCAACGAGCAGGTTGAGAACGCCAACAGAACTATAACGGAGGGACTGAAGAAGAAGCTCCAGGACGCAGGAGGAAGTTGGGTCGACGAGCTCCCCAACATCCTGTGGTGCTATCGTACTACACCGAGGAGGGAAACAGGTGAAACACCTTTTGCCCTGTGCTATGGCTTTGAAGCAAAGGCACCTACGGAAGTCGTCATTCCCAGCCGACGGGTGGAGCAGTATGACCCTGAGGTCAACGAGTAGAACATTAAGATCGACCTTCACCTGGTCGAAGAGAGACGCGAACAAGCATTCATCCAGGCAGAGAACTACCGGCGTCAAGCGAAATCATACTATGACGCCAAGGTACGTTCCCGGGAGTCCCAAGTGGGGGACTACGTCCTCCGCCGAAGGGAAGCAAGTCAGCCGACGGAAGGGGGCAAGCTAGCTTTGAAATATGAAGGTCCCTACATCGTCAGTGCCGTGGTAAAACCCGGAACCTACAAGCTTAAACGCCCCACTGGGACCATTGTACCACGAACGTGGAATGTACACCATCTGGTGAAGTTTTATCAATAATCTGAAGGAGGTGAGCCGGCAAAGCCCTCACCCCTTAAAGGGTTATTGATTGAACACCACCCTCGGCCTTAAGCCACTTATGAATAAAAGTCATGTTCCTCTTGATTTTTTGGAATTTACAAGTAAAAAATTAACGGGTGCCCGCATCGGCCACCTTAGAGCGAAAGGCTCAGGTATGGCCGACGCAGCGCCTTGCATCAGCAGCCTTAGAGCGAAAGGATCAGGTATGCTCCATTGTATTTTGTATCAGCAAAGGGCTCAGGCCTGGCTGAGAGAGCACGTCGTATCGGCCCCTTAGAGAGAGACGCTTAGGCAGGTCTGACGATGTCCCCAGGACGAGGGGCCCGCAAACGGCCCGTGTCTAGAAATGGGAAGTTCACCGCGTCGTCCATGCGCCAGATCGCGGGACGACATGCCTGAAATCATGGCCGAGGCGACAAAATCCCCAAACTCGGGGTTGGGCAACGACAGCCGTTGGAAACCAACCAAAAGTCTAGCCCGCGTCATAAATAGGTGACGGGACCCCCCCCCCCCCCGAGACCATGGACGTTATAAACGAAGTCCAAACCAGCCGGAGGACTATCGACCCCTTCGGCTGAAGCCTGAAAGAAGGACACTCCCCGAAATAGGGAACAAAAAAAAACAAAACAAAAAAAAGAAGAGGGAAGCCGACGGACCGTGCGCACTTGCCGGCCTCGAGCAACAAAAAATGAAACCCCCACAACAACACTAAGTACATATCAGTCCCATACGAAGGCTACACTACGAGTAGGTGTCACGACCGAGGCGTGCATCTACAAAATCCCAACTGACTTGGTTGGGTGAGACAAGGTTGGTCGTCCTCTTCGGCCACGAGAAGTTGAAATTCAACACTTAGCACATTTCCCAAAATGTGGAGAAATGAAGAGGAATGTTACTGTCATCAGCCACACTACATACATAGCCGTTGGCAGCCCCAAGCGAAATCAGCTACTAAATTTCGACAGTTAGAAAAAAAATTGAAGTGTGAAACGATAAAGGGAAAACATGCAGGCCGACAACAGTGCCAAACACGTTACCTTCCCCGATTGGTTTCAGCCGACGAGGCCCGCAGGAAGGATGACACAACTCAGCAGCACCCACATCGGTCGGGAAAACACCAAGACGTGCAAACCAGGCCGATAAGGTCACTGAACTAAAAAGGCTACAACAGTTGGACACTTAGAAGAAATTCTAAGGTAGAACAAAGGAAACGGGATAATGCCAAGATGATGCGAGCACTCAACCCCTTGTAGGTTACCCGCCTCAGCCACAACAAAAGGAAAACAACTATCTAAGTCTTAGCTTGACACTTAGAAAAATCTCAGAAAAGGATATAACATAAGCAAGAGGGAATCAAAGGCGAAGAGGGCACAATATATAACAGAGACGAAGGAGACAATATTTATTCATTCTCCACAGAAAGTACAGGGGGGCACAACGGCCATTACAAAATGAGGGCACTACGGTACCTACATATACTACCAGATACAAAAAAGGGAAGGGGTAAAGGGGATAGCCGGTCAACTCTCCTGAGCAGCCTCATCAGTAACATGCCCCACTCTAGCCTACAGAACCTCGACATCAGCGCCCTCATCAGCCTCTGTGTCCACACTGGCTTCAGCACCTGCGGAAACGGCGGTGTCGGCCCGGGCGTCGTTGTCAGACCAATCTGACTCACCAATTCCAGAGATGTCTATAGTGGACTGCCTTTTAGAAGGGGGGAGCTTAGCCTCGGCCTTCGGGTCCTTCATATTCTTGGGGAGCTTCAAATTCTTCCTAGCCCACTTCCGGGTGACCTTCAGCTTTTTGAAGGCGCGACGCAGCCTCTGGTAGATGAGCCGTTGCATCTGCCGTTGGCCCATGTTGTAGTATATGGACATCTCCTTCTCGAAGTATTCTTGGCCGGCAGGGGAGTTCTCACTCCAGTCCTCGAGCTTGGCCGCCACCACGTCGTAGCACCAAGGTAGATTCTCATCGGCCTTCCAGCCTTCCTCAAGAAACTTCTTGATGGCAGCATCAGCGGCCTTCTCCGCTGCAGCCTCGACATCAGCTTTTGCCTTCTCGGCCTCATCAACACGACGGCGCTCAGCTTCCAACACCTCCCTCTCTTCGGCAAGCTTGGCCAAGGCGTCTTTCCTAGCAGCAGCTACTTCACGCTAGGCCGCGTCGGCCTCATCGGCATTCTTCTGCAAGTCCGCCACATCGGCCCTCAGCCGATCTAGGCAAGCCATGGCCTCTTCGGCCGAGGCAGCCTTCTGCTCAATCTCCCTCAGGTGGGCAATCTCCCGTTGCTGCCTTCGCTGGTTCTCCATCAGCAGGAAGGCACCCTGCATAATGAAACGGTCAGACAACACATTCATGCAAAGTAAAAGGGAGAAAACTCACTTGGACGACGAGGTCCATCCCACCGTCGTAGATCTTGACGTCCCCAAGCTTGTCAAGATAAACCCGGTCCTTGGCCGGGATGGCCTGAGAAAACACATTGTGGTCGTCAACAGCTTCATTGAAGACACCGCCGTCCACAGGGTACTCCACCTCCTTTTTGTACGTGGCGGTGGCCACGTCTTTGCCTGCCCGCTTCGGCCGGGTTCCTTGGACAAGGGAGAGGAGCTGATCAATGTCAAACGACGGACCAGAGGTGAGGTCCACTACAGCAGCAGCACTGGAACCTCCTTCGTCCCCAGCTGAAACGGTCAAAACTCTAGCCACGAAATCAATGGCATCCTTCTTCGACTTCTTGGAAGGCTGCATTCCGGCCTCGGTCAACTTCTTCTGGCCGTCATCCACGGGCCGTTTCTTCTTCTGCTGGGTGGGTGGCTTCTTCGGCACATCAGTGCTCAGCTGTGCCCCACTCGCCGCCGTCTGTTTTGCGGCCTCCTTGGCGGCCAACTCCGCCTTCGCCTTTGCGGCAGCCCTGTTCATCACTGAACGACGATCCATCACACAACCTGCACAACAAAGGAAACAAACATCAGACAAGAAGTATAACAAAGTCAAGGACAATGAAAGGAATTACCGTCGGATTCAGCGGGCACACCCAAGTCCGGGCCGTCGGGTACCTCAAACGTAGTGGTCATCTTCGGCCACAATTCGACGTCCTCCTCATTATCGTCGTATACAAAGTACCTAAAGAAACCGAGGGCGGTCATCTTTTACTTTGTGATATAGTCATTCACGCTCCTCAGCCCTCCTTCCAAGAACGCTACCACCTGAGCGTCAAAGATCGAACTCTTCGGCGTATCATGAAGATTGAACCTCCCATCATGGCCGACGGAAGGAAACTCGGTGCCTCCTTCACCCAGCGACACAAAGACGAATTTTCTCTTCCAACCGTGGATGGACGAAGGAAGATCGACGAAGCTCTTCTTCTTTGGCAACTGTTGGAGAGTGGCATAGATGGCACAATTCTTGTGACTCCCTCGGCCTATCTGATACAGATTCGTGAAGAGGGCCGTCGTGAGCTTGTAGTTCAGCTCGGCGCAACGAAGAAGAAACCCGACTATCAGCGAGTAGCTGTTAGGGGTCAGTAGGGTTGGAGGAAGTTCCACCATGTCTAAATACTCAGTAACGAAGGGATGAAGCGGGAACCGCAGTCCTTTGGCGAAGCTCATCGGGTACACTCCAAAATATCCCGGCGGGGGATTGAGAACATGGTCCGTCGGCCTGGGAGCCCTTACTCTACCGAATGACCCCACGTACATCTGGGCGACCAAGTACTCACCTGCGTTGCTCTGCGGCCTAATGATGTGGATGTTGGTGAGATCCAGGTAGGAGAAGCTTGATCCTTTCTTCGGCCACCTGACTCTCTTCGGCGGCACTGCCCCCTTAACAACGGATAATGGCTCCGGGCATGGAATAGTAGCCGAAGTAGACGCCCCTTCTGTGACACCGTCCCAAAGCATGTTTACTTTTAGTAAATCATGTAATGAACCTTGAAGGATGAGTTATAAATTTACGTAATTGTTAAATTTTATTAATTCTTTTACGTGAATAGTAAATTGCATGTGGGGCCCACAGCGGGAACGGGGACCGCCCGATAATTCCCGAATCACATATTATATTCATCTTGGTCTAGATGACATCTATATGGAGGTGGATATTTTAATTGGGCAATGGGAAGAGCATGGAGTTGACCGGTGGGTCAAACGGGGCCCAATTACCGGTATTGGTAATTTAGCGGATAACAGCCCGAAGTGAGTTTCGGAGACTCCTAAATTAATGTTGGGGAATGTACATCTATTCTAAAGGCCCATAATTATTGGGAACGCGTGATATATTTTATCCGGCCCGATAAAATAAAATATGACTAAAATAGTCCGAAAAATACAACTTTCGGGGCCAATTATACACACCGGGACATAATGGGATGACCTCCCACATAAGTGGGGGCCACCCCACGTTTTATTTGCTCTAAGTTGACAAAGGAGAGCTGGAGGGACAACAGAATATGGGGTGGGGCGGACTCACACATGGAAGAGTGATTGGAGACAACCCACACCCCCTCATGGCTATTCATTCATTATCTCCTCAATTTGATTGAGAAAGAGACACCCCCCTCCTCCATTTTGAACCATCCGAATCAACTAAGGGAGAAGAGCTCCAGGAGAACCCCTCACAAATATTTAACGTGGAGGAATCGAGAAGAAGAGAAAACTCAACAAGAAAAGGTTAGAAGAAGAGGTAAGAATACAATTTCTACTCTTTTAACTAGTTTTATTGTGTATGATTTTTAAGAAATCATATGGTGGATTAAACCATGAGTTCTACACGTTTAAAAGTGTAGAATATTGATATAAAGTGGTGGTAATTAACTTAGAAGGGTTGGCAAATCGATAGGAGTCGAAATCGCCGGAAACCGCCACTCCAAAGGAGCTGTTCGTAGTTGCAGACTACGAAAGCCGCCCGGCTTTTGTGAAAGCCGCCCGGCTTTTGTCCAGACACTCCAGTTTTTCCTTCTTATCGGTTTAGAACGAGAATTAATCGGGGAGCTTAACAAAGGCAACTATTTCAGTACTTCATAAGGTGAGGATGGCTGACTATATTGATTATAATTAGTGAGTTAATTTCATAAGACTACCTAAGGTATTAAAAGTGATTTTCATGGATTATTAATGAGTAATAATGCTTAAATGAAAATACTATTGATATGAGTAAATGGAGCATGATATACAAATTTAGAATAAATTGTGTATGATTATGTGACATGAAAGGAATGGCATGGTAATGGAATTAACTATGAAATTATTGTGATAAGAATATACTTTTACTTCATGTATGAAATTCATGAGTGGATACAAGTGATATTTGTGATATTGGGATCAAATTATATTTGGATTGGAAAATCAATTGAAAGGAAATGTCAATTGTGAATTAAGGACTTGGTATGTTCTAAGATTAACCAACTAGTATTAAAATACTAGTCGGGGGAATATTATAATGGAATTAATCCTAAGAGATAGGATTGTGAATAGAGATGCCTTAAGTAGTCTTAAGAGATACTTTAAGGTTGGATTGAATGAACACTATGGTGTGATAGGGGTAAGCCTAAGGGCTACCCAAGTGGATTGATTCTAGGCATAGGATTTGCTTGAGAATTGGACTATGAAAATGAATTAGAGTCGGACTCTAGGATTGCATGGAAATGTAGTTGGGCCGAGCCCTTGCCATGTAATGTGTTTAGCATGGAAACGTAGTTGGGCCGAGCCCTTGCCATGTATTTGTGATCTTCGTGGAAACATAGTTGGGCCGAGCCCTTGCCACGAAGTTATGGTTAGTATGGAAACGTAGTTGGGCCGAGCCCTTGCCATACAATTTTAATGTGTTAAATTGAATTGAAGGGTTGTATAGAAATGTAGTTGGGCCGAGCCCTTGCTATACAATCGGGACTCGAGGGAACCCTATGGGGTTGGCATGACTAGTAGTCACGGGGAATTAAAATGGTGAGTTCTAAATGAATATGTGCCCACGGGCCCATTACTTGACTTTATATGAAGTAAGTACATTTTTATAAAAGGAGTAACCGAGGGTTATGGCCTATATTATAACATCACCCTAGATTGAGGGTCTTTGAAAGTGAAACATTGATTATACTTAGTATAGTTGTCATTGCATGTACTTGTCAAATGCTTCCAAGTACTGACCTCCCCTTCACGAGGGAGGCCACCTCACAGTTTCAGGTAGAAGCTGAGCTTGTTACCATTGTATGTGGTTTCGGGGAGATTCTAGGAGAGAAGACGTGGTTCCTGCTTCCTCCGTTTCTGTTTCAAAACAATTATAACAATGCTCATGGATATTATTTTTGAATAATTATTTGGGGGCTTGTATGCCCATGTTTGCCAAGGTGTGGCATAAACTCTTATATTAAATGTTTCCGCTGCTTCAATGAATGTTTTTACATTATGTTTGTTTATGGATGTACTATGTGGGAATGATATTCCAGACGCCTTGTATAGTATGGATGTGTTGAACTGCGGTTGACTATTCGTACTATACGGCGGGTTGTTGACGTGTCCGGGTAGGTCCGGGGCGTGACACCGTCCGCAGCTCGGGAGACCCCCGCGTCCTCATCCCCAGCTGAAGAGGCGGATTCCTCATCCTCGCCATCTTCGTCCACCTGCTCCCCGGATTTGAAGGGGCTCAAGTGTTCAATCTCCTCGCAAAACTCTTTGACAACTTGGAAGTCAAGGGATTTGGTGGAGGGCTCATCGTCGTAGGGATAATACTCCTCGTTCAGGGTTTTCATATTAACAAACTCTAGAGGCGCTATAGGCAGACTACTTCAGATCTAAGGTGTTTTTGTGGCTAACACTGAATCAAAGCCTAAAGGAAGCAAAATATGCAAGGAATCGAGGAAAAGTTTGAAGAACTGACCTTGAAGCTTTGAAGAACACGAAGAACACTTGCAAGGACTTTATATCTCTAGAAATTTGGGCAGCACTTCGGTAGCTCAGATCGCAAATGAGGATTTTCTTCGAAATGGGAGGGGTATTTATAGCCCCCCCCCCCCCAACGGTCACTACACGTGGCACCTCCCTAGTGGCCACAACAACGGCCACCAATGGGATGCCACCACTTCGTAAATGGGTCATGCCCACTCCATAGATCAACAACCCACCACCAAAGCAGGCTCTACGGAGTGAGGAATGGGAAAATAGCACCCACAGCGGCGAAGGCCTTCAACGGCCAACACAGGCTACGGCTACCCAGGTAGCACCCGTATCGGCCATTCAAGCGGCCATACATATTATGTAAAGAAAGGCCTTACAAGGGCCACAACACCACAAGGGAAGGGAACCCAACGGCCATCGGCCCTCGCACAAAACCCTTGATGATAACCCTTTGAAAGCGACCTGCGTCCAAGGGTTCTCCCACAGGGTTACCTTGGTCAGGAAATCGCCAAAGGGTTGGATTCAAGGGCAGTATGAGGATCCCGCTTCGGCCTAGGTTTCAAGCTACTCCTTCATCCCTCAGAAACTCTTCGGCTTGAAGGAGTCGGGGACTGGGAGACTACACCGGCCTCAAAACGCAAAAATGGAAAGAGTCAAAAATAAACAAGTACACAACTACAAACGTGATCATATCGGCTATGCATCACAACGGCTTCAGGGTCCCTGTAAGTTCCATCTTCGGCCAGGGCAAAAGCGCAACACGCTCATCGTCCCCAAGACCTTGGACAACTAACCACCACACACCGCCTCGGCTAAGGGCACGGTAAGTGATCAACGACGGCCAGAAGGAGCGAACAGCGCCCTCAACGGCCACTCAAGACAAAGGACGCTCATCGTCCTTCAACAAAGAGATAGCCTCAATGGCCTCCTCGGCCAAAAGTACGAAATTTAATCAACAACGGCCAGAAGGAGTGAACAATGCCCTCAACGGCCACTCAAGGCAAAGGACCCTCATCGTCCTCAAGCAAGACACAACCGCAGTGGCCTCCTCGGCCCAAAAACAAAATTCAGCCACCGAAGATCGTGAAAAGTGAAGAATGTCCTCATCGGCCACTCATGCCAAAGACACATATCGGCCACTCACAACTGCGGACCTTCACCACCCCCATCAAGAAAGGGTATTCATCGTCCTAGAGAGAAAAAAACACGTACCATCCGCATGGATAGGATCTCTCCCGTCCACAACAGGGGACACGCAACGGCCAAGCATAAAAAGAATAGGAATCTACTTTCCTTCACTTCATCTACGTCTCAGCTTAGAGAGTGGGGGACTCCTGATGGAGTATATGGGTCTAGGCCCCAGGACCCACATACTCAGGAAAACAGAAGGCACAACTGTCACCCAGTGGGACCCTTATCGGCCAGATGACCCTCATCGGCCCGAACGAAGTCAACCTAGAACATTATCCGGAAGCCAGAAGAACCGGGTGACCTCGTCGGCCGGGTCTTCGTCGGCCATGCACTCGTCGTTCGGGCCCTCGTCGGCCATAAAGAACTCCCAGAACCGGATTTTACGCTTACTCATCTCTATGCTCCATCATTTACTTTGTATTCGGCCCAATAGCGGTCCAGTTGTAAATGGGCCTCCCCAAGCCCAAGGCTTGGGAGCCTAGCCCGTATTTTTCCTATAAATACTTCCTCTGGAAGTAGTTGTAGGGGTTGGAAAATCATTTATTGAAGCATTTACTTGCACTTCTCTCTCTAGCTCTCACTTCTCTCTAGAATATAATCTATCAGGCGCGTGCACAACCCTACCCATGACCACTCACTTGTCTCCCAACAAACAAGTGTTTAATCATATTTCACGAGGAACCTCATCTCTTATCACTGTCTCCTTCTGAGGCGAGTGATACTGACTACAGTGGCCCACAGCCCCATGCCACTGAAAATTCATTGATCACGTCGTGTCTAGTTATCTCACTCCCAAATGTTTTGAATTTTCTAGGACACAAATGCTTTTTAGAGTCAGTTGCAGGTCTTCATGACCCGCGTGAACTTCCATAGGACTCATCTGCTGTCGATGAAGACCTATGATTGGAAGGAAGTCATGTTGTTGCAACATAGAAATCACCAACATGTTGAGGCCACCACTTCAGAGTTTATCTCTATAGTGATGATAACGGGCGTCCACACGACCTAAGGGGGACACATATTTTCTTTTATGATCCTTATGGTCATGCCATAACAACTACAGTGACAACGGAACATCTCAGTGTATCCGATTTTTATCATTTTACCTTTCTGTTTTGTTTTTCTATTTTGTTACCCAGAATAAAAGAATAAAGACATGATGCCTCGATTCATCGGATCATCATAAGGGGGAGAGTGGTCCGCATGCTGTTTACTCTCAAATCTCATTCACAGACACTTCCTTCCTCCACCACAAAAATCAACGACTCTCTACTTTCTCAAGACTACCAAGTAAGCTTCACATCAAATGTTCAGCTACACTCGATCACAAATCAACCACTATTTTCCACTGTGCAAGCGACTGGTTCTCCTCAAAAGCATTCACCTCATATAGTAAAAAAGACTACATTGTGGAGGAGACAGAGGTCGGGTTATCAAATTCTGAAGACGAATCCCATGGGCATCTGCAATTCTTCAAGAACATTCATTCTAGAGGTGCCTTTGGATTTGCAATCAAGATGATCATGAGTAACTTCTGGAAGGAAAGGATCACAAGCAAGATTTTCAAGATTCCTCAACCCCCGGCATCAAAGATCAAGATGCCAAGAAGACATCAAAGGGGAGATAACAAGGATTTCTTCAGAAAGCCTTCTTAAGAAGTCAAGTCCAACATGAAGACAAAGGAAGCTGAGCTGCAGAGAAGATCAAGATAAAAGAGGAGCAACTCAACAAATTTTATCTACACTCTCCTCTACATATCTGAATAAACACAAAGACAAAGAATATGCGCTGCAATGCTAATGGAACACGATTGAACACCAAGGGGGAGATTGTTGGGAATATTTTACGGTGTCCAAAGCAGTTATATATATTTGTATTTGTAAAGTTATTATTTAGATGTGTAATATGGGTCACAAATGTATTTCGGCCCATGGGAAGAGCAAGGTCAAACCGCAACCTCATCGGCAAGATGATCCCCAAAACTCAAGAGGGTCGTGAGCGCTATGGGGATGCTACGACCGAAAAGGCCGCAGACGAGGAAGTCTTCCAGGATACCATCGACCCCACGGCTGATCTTCGCAACCAGCGCAACAGGAACGCTCCAGATGTCCGCATCGGCCTTGAGAAGAAACGCACGGAGAAGGGCGATAACTCCTCAGGGCAACCGACTTCTCCCGCCGTTGACCCTCAGCTTCAAGCCGCACTCTCGACCATCATCGCCAGTCTGGCTCACAACCCCATCGTCGTTAGTGCACTCATGCCAAGGACTGGGGAGAACACTACTACAACACCTTCACCGGCCCAGTCGTTAGTCATGAAGATAGGCAACGTCGAAGGGGTTGAAGCCCAGGACACGTCGTCATGCCACTCCCACCCTGTTTCTCCGCTTCGAGCTGGACCGACCCGAGCGCATGGAAAATCCTCAGCCTTTAATAGGCTAGGTGACACATGCCGTCGGCCAGCATCGGAGAGCGGATCGGGCCCGCCTGGACAAAGGCAAAGGAAAGTTGCATGAGGGTGATGCGCGTCACCAAATAATCACGGCTCACGCATCCCGCGTGCAAACACAAGGCGCCACCATGGCCTCCAAGGACCCCCGGGACGAGGTCATCGCCTAGCTCGAGCGGAGGCTCGCTCAGATGGAGGCCAAACAGCTGGCCGCTACTCTGACGGGCAACTCGTCCAGGGATCCCGGCTTTAATGCCCTTCTACACAAGGTCAACACCTTGGAGAGGGAGCTCACCGAAGGAAGAGGGGACCTAGTCATCCAGATCAGGTCATGGACCCCCTTCACGACCAGGGTACTCTCGGCCCCCATTCCCGAGAAGTATCGAGGAAATGCCATCAAATCACATGATGGCCGCAGTGACCCGCAGGAGCACTTCAGCCGCTATCAAAACAACATGTTGATGGTGAACGCCTCCTACGAATACCTCTGTCGTTGGTTCCTCTCCACCCTTGAGGGACCAGTGTACGAATGGTTCAATGCGCTCCCCGAAGGAAGCATGGACTCCTAGCAAGATCTTACGCAACGCTTCCTCACTCAATTCGCCGGAAGAAAGCGTGCAAAAAAGCATTTCTCCCATCTCCTCACCGTCAGGCAAGGGGACGAACCACTTCGAAGTTTCCTTGATCGATGGATGAGGGAAACTGAGGAAGTCGAGGGCGCCGATGACCGCACCCTCCTCGTCCTACTTCAGGGCGTGCTCCGCAGCAGCCCCTACGCCAGAAGTCTCATCATTGACCCCCTGAGGTCGTACATCAAAGCTCTCCAAAGGGGGAACCTATATGCTGACGCTGATGAGCTCCACTCGCACAAGAAGGATGGGCATCAGCCGAAGAAGCCTCACAACGCCCCTTCGTCCCCTGACCAGGGCAAGCACGCGCGCTCTGGTCACAGCGGACAACACAAGGGTAAGAAAACATGGCACCCGAGGATGGACGCGCCGAGGACTCCCCTCACTCACCCGGTGAGCACCATCCTCGACTACGCCGAGGAGCAAGATCTCATTCCCAGGGATCCCTGGTCGGCCAAGGAGATCTGTGTCATCCATCAGGGTGGTACCTACTGCCGCTAACACAAAATACCTCCCACAACACTAACGACTACGTCACGCTGAAGAAAGCCATCGAGCGCTTGATTCAGCAGGGTCAACTCTCCCAATTTGTAAAGGACGCCCCAAGTAAACATATTTGGGTGAATCCTAACAATAAGGGGGGGACACCTCAACTAAGAAGCGCGAGATAGGTAATCTCAGCGAGGATGATGACATAGAGCCCCAGCCGAAGAAACATCACATCCACATGATCACAGGAGGCAACACCGGGGTGACTCCGCCACCTAGAGGAAAAAATGGGCCCAATCCCTCTACATCGGGAAGCTGTACCAGATTCCCCACAGCCGAAGAAGCAGCGGACAGAGGCGATCAAATTCGCCGACAACGATTTTCCTCTAGGCCCCGCACCTCATCACGACGCCCTCGTCATCAGATGTGAAATCGGGAACTCCATCATCCACCGCACTTACATTGATACGGGGAGCTTCGTCAACGTGATGTACCTGGACCTGCTGAAACCAATCCGGATGCCGCTATCCGGCTTCACCGGGCACTCAATCGACGCTGAGGGCACGATAGTGCTTCCCGTAGAGGTCGGTGACGGCTCCCATCGCACCAAGCTCAATGTGGAGTTCATGGTGGTCAACCTCCAATGCGCCGACAACTTGATCTGGGGGCGGCCAACATTGGAGGACTTGGAGGCCATCATCTCTATGAAGCATCTATGCTTGAAGTTCCCCACCAGCAACGGTGTTGCCTACGCCCAGGGAAACCAGAAAATAGCAAAGGCGTGCTACCTCATGATAACGAAGAAAGCCGCCATTGCCGAGCAAAGGATTGACACAATAAATGTGACCGTCGCCAAGGATAAGGAGAGGCCACGTGCTGAGCCGGTCGAGGACATCGAGGAAGTCCCGTTAGATGCCTCTCGGCCAGAGCAAGTCCTGAAAATCGGGATCCAACTCTCACAGGACCAACACGACGCCATCATTCTCGTCTTGCTATCATACGCCGTCATCTTCGCGTGCGGGATGGATGATATGCCAGGCATCAGCCAAAAGGTAGTCACCCATCGGTTGTCAGTCGATCCAGCCCCCACGCCCGTCAAACAGAAGCGACGCTACCTTTCAACTGAAAGATTGGACTAAGTCAAGGGAGAGGTCACCATGCTCCTCTCCAACAACCACATCAAGGAGGTGAAGTACCCCACATGGTTGGCAAACGTCGTCCTTTCCCAGAAGCCACTGACATTCAGGATGTGCGTGGACTACACCGATCTGAACAAGGCGTGCCCCATGGACCCGTTCCCTCTCCCCAACATTGATCAACTCGTGGATGAGACAGCGGGATGCAAGTTGATGTCCTTCCTCGATGCTTTCAGGGGGTACCACCAGATTTTCATGGATGCGGAGGACACCGAGAAGACAGCCTTCATGACCCCGAAGGGTATTTTTTGCTACCTCGCCATGGCTTTTGGGCTCAAAAACTCGGGCGCCACCCACACTAGGATGGTAGCCAAGATTTTTAGAACCGTCCTTGGCCGGGCGATGGAAACGTACGTCGATGATATGATCGTCAAGAGCAAACAATCTTCCACTCATGCTGACGACCTCCAGGAAATATTTGAGCTCTTGAAGAAGTTAAAACTTCGTTTAAACCCCAAGAAATGCACCTTCGGCGTCCACGACGGAAAATTCCTCGATTATATGGTCATCCAAAGGGGCATCAAAGTGAATCCAGAAAAGATCCAGGCCATCATCAACATGGAGCCTCCGCACAATGTGAAAGAGGTGCAACGGTTGACGGGACGCCTCGTGGCCCTAAATCGTTTCCTCTTCAGATCAGCCGAAAGATCACTTCCTTTCTTCCAAGTCATGCACAAAGCAAACAGCTTCAAGTGGACGACGGAGTGCCAACAGGCTTTCGAGGAACTGAAGCAATACCTGGCATCCCCTCCCGTGCTTTCCAAACCAAAAGCCGGTGAAACCCTCTTCCTGTACTTAGGGGTGAGCACATCAACCATCAGTTCTGTGCTCATCCGTGAGGACGATGGGGTACAAAGGGCTATTTTATACGTCAGCAAGACGCTCCGGGAGGCCGAGCTCAGGTACTCCCCTATCGAGAAGACAGTGCTAGCCATCGTCCACACGGTGAATAAATTTGGCCAATACTTCCAGGCCCATGCCGTCCATGTCCTGACACAGCAGCCCCTCGGTGCACTCATGCGGAGCCCGACGAGCTCCTCAAGGATGGTGAAGTGGGCGATCTTCCTCAGCCAATTCCAAATTGAGATCAAACCGAGGCCATCCATCAAGGGACAAGCCTTGGCCGACTTTGTGATTGAATGCACGGCGAGGGAGCAAGCCATCACCATACCTGGCTTGAACCGGACGAAACATGGACTCTGTTCACAGATGGTTCATCGGCCGCAAAAGCATGCGGTGGCGGTGTCGTCCTCATCTCTCCTGAAGGATTCAGGGCCTACTATGCCATCCGCTTCAACTTCTGGGTGTTCAACAATGAAGCCGAGTATGAAGCCCTCCTTAGAGGCCTCAGACTCGCCGCCGGCCTCAAGGCGCAACACATCAGAATCAAATGTGATTCCAAGCTCTTTGTCAGCCAAATCGAGGGCTCATATGGAGCAAAAGAGGGTAGGATGAGGCAATACAAATATGCATCTGAGGAATTGCTTAAGGCATTTGAAGCCCATGAGATTACCTAGATCCCAAGGGCGGAGAATGCCAAGGCTGACATACTCTCCAAACTCAGCACAGACACCCCGGAGCACATCTCAAAGATAGCCAAAATTGAGGAGATTAACATGTCCAGCATCCATGCCAGCCCCATCTTATGCATTCTGCAACGGCCAGAGGATTGGATCTCCGACATCTCCAAATTCATCACTTCTGGCGAACTGCCCCCGGACGAGTAGAGGGCCAAACTAGCCAAACTGAGGGCCCCCAGCTACACCATTGAGGATGGAAAGCTATACAAAAGATCATATAACAGAACTCTCCTCCGATGCCTGCACCAGGATGAGGCTGAAGTGGCCATATAGGAAGTCCACTGTGGGGTTTGCTCATCGCATCAAGGCCCCTTCAGCATGTCCCGACGTCTCGTCGTCCAAGGCTACTTCTGGCCAACGATGGCCTGGGATTGTGCTAACCTTGCAAGGAAGTGCACCGCATGCCAAGTTCTCCGAAAGGCCCCGGGTCGGCCAGCCATCAACTACACCCTGATCAGCACCGCAATCCCATTCTCAAGATGGGGGATTAACTCGGTCGCCCCCTTCCAAGAGCCGCTGGCAACAACCGCTACAAATTGCACCTATGTCGGCTGCAGCAGCAATCATTACTCCAAGTAAGCTAGGTAAAAGGTAACGACTAGCGACCCTTCGTATAGAACCTATTGATGATAACATCTTGTTTGCAACCTTTGTCCGAGGGTTCTCCCACAGGGTTTACCTTGACAGGGAATTGCCACGAAGTTGGATTCTTGAGGAACGCGAGTACATTCTATTTTACTCCTCCATCCCTGACGTCCTCTACGGCGTGAAGGGGTGGGGGACTGGGTGACTGTATCGGCCTCCACATGCCTCTAAAACAAACTACAAAGTACAGAGAGTACAAAGGAACAAAGGTTAACAATAAGGGCGTCACAACATCCCCAGACATGTGATCCTTCCTCGTCCTTGGCCAATGCCACCATGAGCTCCATCTTCGTCCAAAACGAAATACAAAACCTGCGGACTTCACATGGTCCGTAAAGCTAGAGACACGCAACGCCCCTAGGGTAATGGCATCCACCGGCCACAACACATAGCCAGGCACTCACATCGGCCAAACATGCACGACACCCTAAGGAAACAAATCGGCACACAACGGCCAACAAAGAGGTCAACGGATACAACGAACAAGCCAAGGGATACCACAAAGTCCTCAAACGCGCGGGTCACCCTCAACTATCTGCAGCAGACAAAATGACAATGGACCCACATCGTCCTCAACACAAAGAACATCCCTCGTCTGAACAAACAACCGTCAGCCATCAAGCAAGCGTCAATGGCGTCCAAATGCAAGGAAAGGAAAAATCGCATGACACATCGGAGGGTCCAACAACGGCCAAAACAAGAAAAGTCTACTCCCTTTCGCTTCGTCTGCATCTCAGCTCAGAGATTGGGGACTCCTGATAGAGTATATGGGCCCAGGACCCAGGGCCCACATACTCAGAATGATAAGAGGCACAACTGTCACCAGGTGGGCCTCCCATCGGCCGGAATACACATCGACCCAGAATGTGATCCCAAGGCTAGGATAACCGGGTGACTCAGTCGGCCCGGCCAAAAACTGCCTCATACCCGATCGGGTGACTGACCCTACCCGGTCGGGTATCTCCTGCTGCTGCAGAAACAAGGCTCCACCTTCAACAAGTTTTTGCTACCCTTAACGATTTGTAGCGTGTTCACAAATCAAGATTGAAGAAAAGTCTTTATTATTATAAATATAATACAAGTTAAGCAAAATGGGATAATCGACCAAAGACTGTTCCTCATTAACATTTCCTAAATATTTTGAATTACTAGGACTTTGAAGATGTTGAGGTATGTATAGTATTCGTACTAGGAAGGTAGGGATAAATGGGTTCAAAATACAGACTGGACTGGAATAATTGATTCATTACATTTGTTTTGGAACACTTGTAATTCAAGGGGGTAATTTCATAATATATGTGTTTGATATGGAGTTGTTTTATGAAAATTGTAGGAGGAAAGGAATATCAATAAAGCAAATCGCACGAAGCATGGTGACCCACACACTCTATGCTCCATATGATTCGCATTATTGTGTCATACAAATGTAATGGTGTTCTGGCTTGATCATGTTATTTAAAATAGGATAAAGGGTCAAATAGGTACATGACCTAACTTAAAGTGTTCAATTAGCCCCTTTATATAGGAGGTTCTGCTCGGCCGTCGCCAATTGGGGCGGTTCCTGGTGAAATTTTTTGATGAAATTTTTGAGCGTCGTCTTCATTATGTCTAGTTTACCCATAGCAAATTTTAGCTAAAAATTCAACCGGGAAGGCAGTCAAATGAGTTTTTGAAGATAACTGCGCAGTTAAACAACGCAGTACATTTCAGAAAATCATTTGACTGCCTTCCCGATTTAATTTTTAGTTTAAATTTGATATGGCTAAACAAAACTTAATGGAGAAGATGCTCAAAAAAGTTCATCAAACAATTCCATCGGGAACCGTCCCAATTGGCGACGGCTGGACAGAACCTTCTAAATAAGGGGCTAATTGAACACTTTAAGTTAGTTCATGTACCTATTTGACACTTTATCCTTTAAAATAAGATTATTCATGCTTATAATTAATTATACAATTCATTTTTATATTTCACCTTAAACATATGTGTTAACCGAAAAATGACGATCCGAATAATGAAGAGCCACCTGATTTCACAATGTATAAGGAATCTAGGATGAAATTCCCGGTGCTGAGCAGAATGGGCACGTATGCCTTCGTGGTTGAGGATGAGAAACTCTAAAATGAAGAAAACTATTAATCAGCTGTCTAGCTACATAATGTCAGAGGAGTTCTTGCAAAGCGTCAAAGCAAAGTTGGCTCCGAGCATCAAAGAATATTTGACACGGGAAGTTGCAAAAGATTTAGCATCCATGGTATTATCACAAATAAAGACAGTTAATCTTGAAAAAAGTTTGAACATTCCATAATTTCGCGTGTCCTCAAAAAACCAATCATTAGAACGTGAGGTAGATGGGTCAAATGGGCAATCTTCTGTTAAGCGCACTCGATATTGAAGGTAATATAGCGCTTCTATGCCATGCATTTTGTCATGATTATGTTTACACTTGAAGTGCATTCTTTTATCGGAGTGCATTCTGCCATTTACTAAGTATGTTAGTTCTATTTCATTGCATTCTTATAGAGCCTTAGTTTACATTTGAGCTCACTTGAATTGCTGAAAGTGTTTTGGAAAGAAAACCATGCATTATGTGATGATGTTTTCATTTGAAATGCATTCTGCAATGCACTCAGTTGTTATGTCAATTTCATTGCATTCTTATACATCTTTAGTTTACATTTGAATTCACTTAAGTTGCTGAAATATTCTGAAAAGAAAGTCATACATTTGAATTATTCATGGTAGCTATAACGGAAAAAATGTGGTTGGCCTTTTTTGTAAAGAAAAAATGTTCCGTAAAATTGACTTTATAAAAAAGTGTATAGTGCACACCCTGATTTTAGTTCATTTTCTATTTGATTCAATATGATTAGTTTGAATAATTGAAGCAAAAGAGAGAATAACATGAATATCAGTTTGCCTAATGAATGCTTGAAATGCATGGAAATAGTAAAAACAAATTATTTATTTAGTGTGTCCTTAGTATACCACGCAAGAGAGCCTTCATTTTTATTGATCTGGTGAAAGTGAAGTAGAACCTATTGCAACTAATAATGCCTTAATTGATTAGTTTATTAATCACACATTTTTAATTCACTTAAGTTGCTGAAATATTCTGAAAAGAAATCCATACATTTTAATTCTTATTAGCTACTAGAAGCTTCATGTAATAAACAAATGAACTAATTATTTAAAGGACACGTGTGCATTCATAAACAATTGAACTAATTATATATAAATATATAACATGGGTCCGTAATTATTTGGAATGTTTGTATTAGAGGTGAGGGATTCACATGAAAATGAAGATGAAGATGGAATGGAATCAAATGATGAAGGGTGCATACTCATGCTTTGTCACTTGAGCTTCCCCTACTAGTGATAAACAATCTTTTGCTTTGTGAACAGGATGTTCAACATTTTGTTAGTTATCAAACTCATGTCTATGTCACAGAGCTTTTAACATACCTACTATGATTACATTGGAATTCTTTTGAACTTGATAGATCTTTAACCTTTGAATGCTTTTCTACAACTTAAATTGCTTGGTTCGTATTGGATGTGATGTTGGGGCCAAGATTTGTTTTACTTTTGTTTCACTTTTGTATGTAATGAATTAAATTGGCGTGTTCCAGCTAGTTACTTTCATGGCTATACGTGTGTAAATACACCCTGGATGTGTGTGTGAATACATAAATTGTTACATTACATAATTAATCAGGATCAGGGGTGGACGTACGTGTAAAACAATGGGGGCACATGCCCCCAATAAAATCTGACTTTTCTTTAATTTTAGTGTAGAATTGTATTTTAATAAAAATAAAAAAGTTAAGTGCCCCCAATGAAAAATATAAATGTCCCCATTAACTTTTATCTCCACAAGGTAAAATCGTCACGATAGTACGTTAGATTGTTAGTAGTGGACTAGCACCTATAATACTGTTTGGGATGTACGTTTTTGAAAATTATAAATTATATGTATTACTCTTTAACATGAAAACATTTGTCAGAAACATTTATCAAAACAGTAAAATTTGTCATTAGTTAAGGTTTTTTTTAATCTAATACAATTAGAATGATAAAACTGCCACACACAGGTATAAGGAAAGGTTCTCAATTTTTAATTGATATATTTAAATGTTACGGGTACTATACCTATTATATTAAAAAATCACACGTTTTAAATTTGATGTATATAAGGGCATAAGGTGATGCCTCCAATAACAAACTATTTTGTATTCGCCCCTGATCAGGACCAACGTATTTTCAAAGACCATTATGTTTGTGCATGCTTAAAATTGTTACATTTGTACTCATTTTTTTTATCCCGGAAGGCAAACCACCAAAATCAGTGGGGTAAATGCCGGGAGTCAGATACCAAATTTTTATTAAGAAATGATGTATTACAAAGTAAGAGGGGGACTAGGCCAATACCTCTCGAGAGAAAACATCTGAGGGGGCTGGATCAGACCCGGATAAAAATCTATGAATTAAAGAAAATATCTGAGAGAAGGAATATTAAACAGGTCCAAATTAAAAGCAATTTTTGCTTGAGTTGGAAGATGAGAAGAGTCCCTAATAATCAAAAACCGGGCCGCATTTACACTTGCAAGGAAATGGGCGGCCCAATTTCCTTCTCTGTAGACATGCTCAAAAGAGACCTCTTTCCTAATACACAAATGTCTGAAAGCATCAATGTCAGCCGACCACCTCCCTCTCTTCCTACCTGAAACGTAATCCGTCAACTTTTGAGCATCAAAATCTACCTGGAAATCCTTATAGCCTTTGCTGATAACCCACTTCGTAGCCATCATCAAAGATAGTAGCTCCGCTTTGAAGCTCGATTGCGCGTTGATGGGGAAACATAGAGCACAAAGGAATCTGCCCCTGAATCTCTGAGTATAGCCCCCCCCCCCCCCCCCCCCCCCTGAAGCTGCTTTGGTCTTTTCCATCGAATGGGTTTGAGAATCCTTTGTGCGAGCCTAAAATCTTTAGGAATCATCATCTCATTGTATAACAACTGGTTAACCTTGATAAGCGCTGATTTAGAAAGGGTATGTACCCGATGTTGAGTATATAATTTGATTTGCCAGATAGTACACTCAACAGAAGGCGCAGAGTTTAAGTTTCCCCAAATCAAATTAGTGTAGACCTTCCAAATATGCCATGAGATGATTCCAGGCATATGGATTTTGAAAATATCAACTAAGGTCTTGCTTCCAGCTTCTAGCCACCATAGGAAGAAGAGTTGCCGCATAGAAACTTTATTGGAAGGCATAGTTATGCTAAAAATCTTTGAGAAATGATCCCATATAGATTTAGCAAAGTTACACTGCATAAAGATGTGAGGTGTAGATTCATCCTGACATCTACAGATAGGGCAGATTGAGGGTTGAAGCACAAAATTGAAACGAGAAAGATTATCACTGGTAGGCAAAATATTTTTCAAAAGCTTCCATTGAAAAATCTGTAACTTTAGCTGTTGATGTTTATTCCAAACCTGTTTATCAGAGAATGTAGAGCCCCCTTTTTGTCTGACCGCATTAAATGCTGATTTATAAGTAAATTGACCATCATTAGTATTGTTCCAGAAAGCTCTATCTTCGGAGAAATTACACTGGGAGGTAGCAAACTCATGTATAGAGCAGATTCTTCTCCAAATTGGTGAGTCTGTGATTTTAGGCACCATTAAGTCCCCCCTTGGGTATCTTGCCCTAATAAAATCAGACCATAGACTACTTGAAGTCTTCCATTTCCACCATAATTTTACACAAAAACTTCTTTCAATATCTGACAGAGCACGAATATCCAGACCTCCTTCCTCTGTTGGATAACAAAGCTTGGACCATCTAATCCAATGAAACTTCTGTTTACTATTAGAAGAACCCTAGAAGAAGTATTACATTTTTTTCTCTAATATGCCCATGATTTTCTTTGGCAGCCTATCAACAACAAGAGTATGCATGGGAATGGAAGTCAACACATGACGAATCAAGATAAGTCTACCACCTTGTGAAAGATTTTTCTGTTTCCATGGGGTTAATTTGGTATCAAATTGTTTGATAATATGAGTACAGTACTGATACCTATTAACCCCTTTATGCAATTTGACTCCCAAATATTTAATTGGCAATGTAGTTTTCTGCATCCCCAACAGATCCTTAATAACCTGACTCCTGTAGTTAGCTTGCCTTCCACATACAAAGGAACTTTTATCAAAATTAACAGCTTGGCCAGAAGCTTTTTGGTATAGATTAAGAAATCTGTGAAACTGTTTAATGGATCTGGCTTCCCCATTAATCAAAATAAGAAGATCATCTGCATATCCCAAATGAGAAATAGGAAAGCCATTATTCCCCAACCAATAAGGCTTAATCAAACCTTGCTCCATATGCCAATTTAAACCTCTTGAGAAAGCTTCTGAGGCAAGAATAAATAAGAAGGGAGAGAGAGGATCCCCTTTCTTGACACCTTGAGAGGGTTTAAAGAAAACATGAGCTGACCCATTAATAAGAATAGAGAGGTAGGTGGCCTTCAAATTATTAATTATGAGATGAATAATATGTCTTGCTATACCAAATCTGTCCAGAATTTTTGCTAAAAAACTCCAAGATAAACGATCAAAAGCTTTAGCCATATCTAGTTTAATCACTAGATTAGAGCCTCTGATCTTTTTATCTATAGAATGAATCATTTCTTGGGCTATGAGAATCTGATTTGCAATATCCTTCCCCTTCATGAATCCTGCCTGCTCATTAGAAATCAGTTTAGGCATAAGAATAGCCAGCCTATTAGTAAGCACCTTGTTACATTTGTACTCAATCTGTTGTTACGTTTAAGGTAGGTTGTGAAGTTTTACAGTTGGTCATAAATTTTGTTGCAAGCGGTAACATTAGAAAGAATACAACGTGAGTGGATATAACAACGAGAAGCTATTACATTAAGTCCAATGTAACAATATTTTTGGACCAAAGGTTATGGATTATGTTGTTACAAAACACCTGACAATGTTGTAATGAAATGAGCATAATCTGATCTAGACCGGAAGATCGGACCAAATCGGACCGGTCGGTCCAGACCGGACCTAGATCAGATAGATACCGGTCCGGTCTATGATCTAAGGGTTTTATTGATTCTGGTTCCGATCCGGTCCAATCCGATCTAAAACCCGAAATATTCCAGATCGGTTAGAGCGGAATTAAATTAATATAAATATGTGTGTGTATTCAAATTTTATAAACACAAACACATACATATAGTACATTAATTAATTTATTTTTGAAAAAGTAAATTATTTTTGTGATACAATACCCTAGACATTAACTCAAGTTACATACATGGTATTATTTTTGTGATACAATACCGTAATACACAGTGTGTTTAATTGAATTCTTCTTTCTTAAATATGCAAAGCTATTGAGTCAAATCATTCACTAAACTAAGCCAACAAGGAACATTAGTTTCCCATACTAACATGAGTCAAAATTGAATCACATATTTTTAATATTTCCACTATCATAATTTGTCACGCCCCAGACCTATCTGGACACGTCAACAATCCGCCATACAATATGAATAGTCAACCGCAGTCTAACTCATCCATATTTAACAAGGCGTCTCGAATATCATTCACACATAAGTCATCCATAAACATACATAATAAGTAATTGAATACGCAGCGGAAGTCATAGCTTGAAAACAAATGCCACATGGGGCAATCACGAGCACGCAGGCTCCATAATGAAAACAATATCCATGAGCATGTTTAAATTGTTTAAAAACAGAATGGAGGAAACACGAATCAAGTCTTCCCTCCGAGATGATCGCCCGATCAACAAGCACAGATAGCAAGCTCTAGCCTCAACCTGAAATGGTGGTGGGACGCCCCCCCCCCCCCCCCCCCGAAAGGGGGTCAGTACTCTATACGACTATAAAGTACTGGTGTGGATGGAATCTAATAGATATACAACAAGTATTTCAAACACAAGACCCTCAAATAGGGTGATGATATAATCTAGGTCGTAACCTCAAGTTACCCATTTTCAAAATATACTTACTTTATATATAAAGTCAAGTAGTCAGCCCGTGGCCCAAAGTTTGTTTACAAGACATAATCCAAACCCCGTGACCCCTAGTCACGACAATACATAGGGTTCAACCCTAACACACATGTTTGCATTTCTCGAGTCCAACTCGACTACATCACCATGTACATCAATCACATGTCAATTACTCCTCCAATCTCCGACGTCATGTTCACCCATGCAATTCTAGAGCATCGGGCTCAAGTACATCTCCTTACATGGGCTGAACCAAATCCTTATGTCTACCCAATGCAATTCTAGAGCATCAGGCTCAAGGACATCTCCTTACATTGGCATGGACCCCAATTCCTAAGCACTCGCTATGCCTAGAATTGTAATATCAATAATCTATTTCAGGACATCCTTGCGGACTACCTCATCATGATCTTACATCATATCACGTCAATTTAGTCACTTGCATCACAATCAAGTACATCAATTACAATCAAATCCTTAGATTCAATTCCTTAACAATTACAACAATCATTAACTAGTATTTCAATACTATTAAGATTATTCTTATCCATCATATATTCCATTTGTAAATCCCTACATATTTAGAGATATGTAGCATCAACTTAATCATTCAATGTAATACATAAATAATCATTTATGTATCTACACAATTCACACATGAGTAAAATGCCTATTTCACACAATAGTTAATTTAATTCCATTTTTATCAATACATTTCCAAATCATTTCCCATTCCATTCCTTGGCAACTATATCAATATTTCATCAATAATTTATCATAATAACCCATGAAAAACATGATTTAGCCATTTAGGTAATCTCATACTTAACATACAAGTTGTAAGCAACTAGATGTCGATCCTCACCTTAATTGAGCTTTAAACTTTTCCTTCTTGATCCAATGGTCAAATCTTCAGACAAGGTGGATTAAGAACTGATTCCTTGATTACATATGAGTGTTAAGCAGCCTCCTCACATTGCTATCTCAACCTCTAAACCTCGACACGAAAACAGCACCTAGAACGGGTGTTTTCCGGCGAATTTGTTCCCTAACCTTTCAAGGTTTAAGTCTAGGTTAGTATCTGACCTTTCCAACAATTAAAGTTACTCTATAACAACATTTTTATACACTTAAACCAGTGTATAATAGTTTTTCAATCATTTATGTAATTTAGACAATAGAAAGGAAGTTTTGGATTCAAACTTACTTTGAATACAAAATCGTATTCCGCGAGGTTGTGTTTTGTTCGAACGATTTGGAGGCCTTAAACAGCTCCGTTTTCTTCAAACCGCACGCCTATGGATTCCTCATTTTGATAGCTTTCTTATGGAACCTCACAAGCCTTAATTGGATTCGTATAGCTCGAGATATGGCTGCAACAGTGAACTCCACGAATTGGAAAACACTCCTGCGGCCAACCTTCTCCCTCTCTCTTTTCTTTGGTTTGTGCGGCTCTCACCTTTCCCTTATCCTCCCAGTTCGAAATGGGGTTGTGATAAGGCTTAAGGAGCCCTCAAATGAAGATAGAAATCGTTTGGTTCACAAAAAGAATAGGCAGGGTGTTTGATTCCAATCAAACATGGGATGGTTCTCCTCTTTTATTTCTCTTTTGTATTGTCTGAGCTTTCAACTCAATAGGTCCGCCCCATTTATGAGTTCTAACTTATTCTACTTGTTTTGCAGGTGCTAGGAAGGTGTGGGCGTACTCTCATGTCCCCTAATTAATTTGGGAGCAAAATATATACCAATACATCCAAAAGTGGAAAGATGGGTCTATTGTTTTTGTCTTTTGTCATAAAATGTACTTTTGTACTATTCCCAATTTATTTAGAACAAGTCAACCTTCTACATCATATTATTGATCTCTAATATGTGTAGGGTGGTCCCAATAATTTATTTGATGTATAATTACAAAAGAAAACCCTACTCCCATTATTTAGCCTAATAATGCCAAAGATGAGACCATAAGCATTTGTATTCTTCTCCAATCATCCCATCATTCATTTATGATGTTAATATTTATATATCTAGGGTACCAACCGTGTGGGTCACCCTCCAATGGGTCGAGGACGTACATCTTTGATCGTCATTGCATCTTATTCTCTTTTAGAAGAAAAAAATTTGAAAATTGATTTTGAAAATTTGTAGTGAGATGCATTGAATAATATTTTTTAATGAAATCAAAGTAGAGCATGTGAATTGTATAAATTCAACATGTTGCACTAAAAAAAAGAATGGATGATAGTATATTATATTGATTAAAAGAGACATAAGAAATAACCAAGCATTCCAGTCCAGCTAGTTGTGAGGTTACTGTGTCTAGTGAGAGGTCTCGAGTTCGAAACCCGCTAAGCACATAACGTTTGAAACTCAATGGACTGAGTTTCAACCCTGATTACTCCAGGTTCCCCAGCCCCCTCCCCCAGACGCATCCTGAAGTAAAAAAAAAAAAGACATAAGAAATGCAAATCATAGATATAAAATTTAAAATAACCACATATAAAACATCATAAAATAATACTATGTAATAGAAACAATGAGCTAATAAATAATTTTTTTGGATAATCAAAATTATTTTTTGAAAAGTTGAAATATTGTAAAAATAATAAAATTAAAAATCTGGTCCAATACCGGTCCGGTCCGAAAAACCGGAATAATCCAGTCCTGTCCGGTCCTAGACAAGAATTACTCCCTCCGGTCCTAAATAAACTTTACACTTTCCTTTTTGGGTAGGTCCAAAATAAACTTCACACTTCTTCTTTCTTCCTTATTTGGCAAATTATCTACACCAAAATAGTGCAAAACAGTGCTAAACAGTGTTACAATATTGCACTCTACAGTAAAGTCAAATTTATTTCCTTAATTCGTGTGAAGTCACAGTATCACAGCAGGTCTGCGGTTCACTTTTTTGAGAATTCCGGTTGTGATGTGTTCTGGTCCGGCCTTGGACAGTTGGACCTGTGCTCAGTCCTATTTGCAACTTTAATTTTAAGTGTGCCCTCCTAGTCTCCTACCTGTTCGGTCTGATTGAAAAGCCTTTGGGATTGGAGATTGAATTTAGATACGCACACAAAAAAGCTGGGCATAGTATGATAGGATGGGTACAAAGTTTTGTCTGAGCCCAAGGCTTTACGCTTTAAGGATGATGATTAGTTTAATAATGTGTCCCAAATCTCATGCGATCTGTACGTACTACACGTCCTTGTAATTACAGCTCACTGTCTCAGAAAACACCAAAACGAAGCTCACACACTTTTAGGACGTGATTAAACTAGCCAGCACTGAAATACTAATCTCATGTGTCTCTGTCATTAGCGCTAATTAATTAAGCTCAGTATTTTGCCCAAAGAAAGAGTTCAAAAAATGATTAAAATTGACTTTCTACTTCTTATTTTGGGTAATTAAACAATGGACTCTATTGTTAAAAAAGTAATGTATGGCATACCACGAGTTGAATTATTTGTAAACAATCGGTGCACACATTCGAAGTTATAAATATGAGTTACAAAATCAAACTTACACAAAGTGAAATTATATTCACCTCCGGTCCACTATGTTTTTGTAATTATTATTGGGAATTTTGGAGAACTCTTGCAACATATGATTTTTAAAACATCAATACATAGATAAAATCTACGTGGTTGAAGTAAAGTACTCCGTGTGTTAAACTAAAATGTACACGGTGCACATGTGTCATGAGAGATATAGACAAAAAAAATTAAATTTATGACATTTCTATCTCCTTCTTTCCACGGTTTTGTGTATTTTTGATATGTTTTTCTCAACTATGTCAACCACAATGTCTACATCTAAACATTGTGTTTGACATTGTAGAGAAAAATTTACTAAAAATATATAAGACCGTTCAAATAAGGAGAGAGATACTATTCCTTATTTTTTAATTGACATGTGTACTAATAGTAGAAAACTCAAATCCTTATGTGTACTAATCTACGGGGTATATCCTCATGATGGAACGAAAATAATAGCGAAATAAACTCAAACCGTTCTTCCATTATACTGTTCAAAATTAATAGGAGTATTTCAATTTTGTTTTTTTTATAATCCAGGTGTCGGGGCTTACGCTTCATAATCCTGGAGTCTATGAACTACCCTCCAAATCCTCTAGACAGTTAGATCCGGATCTGATCACAATCAGTCTCGTCAGTACTGGTTCCAAAGGATGAATCCAGCAGGACTTACATCACCTTTCAGGTTGCTCCTCCCACCACACGAACCCGCTACCTTCATTAACGTCCTCTCCCTTAGGGTTGTAAACGAATCGAATCGAACCGAATACTTGATAATATTATTCGTATTCGTATAATTATTGAATATTCGTATTCGTATTCGTTTAAAATTCGAATCTTATTTTGTATTCGTATTCGATTCGTTTGATATATTCGAATCTTTTTCGAATCGAATTCGAATATTCGAATTCAAAAAACATTAAAGTTAATTTGTGAAAATAATTAAAATTATGATGTTAGTTTGCCCCTTTTAACTAATTTTCATATTACATATTTTATAAGAAACAAAATTCATTTATAGAAGTCACTTCAAATTTAATATCAATATAGATAAATCAACGGAGAATTTTAATTGTAAATTAAGCTATTTTGACCTGGTAAAGTAAGAATTTTTAAATTAAAATATGCAAAATATTTACATGAATATTTTGTTATTAATATTTTTACATTGAACTATATGTATTCATAAGAAGTAGTATATATTGTATGAATATGTAAATATATAAATACATAAATATATAAATATATATATATATAACCAGAATATATTCGAATATTATTCGAATCGAATATCATAGTATTTGTATTTGTATTCGTAAAATATTCGAATCAAAAAATAGATTTGTATTCGTATTCGTAATCTACTTACTCGAATTCGAATCGGCATTTTCGAATTCGAATCACGAATCGAATCAAAATTATTCGATTCGTTTGCAACCCTACTCTCCCTTCTCAGTCACTGAGCAACTCCGTAAAGGTAAGAAGAATCATTGGGAGCAAGACCCATGCTGGAGTATATGGCCCGGGAACACCCGGCCCATAGACTCCTACTACTCCAGTGAAAGCCCAACAGGCCCAACAGGCCCAAATCACAGCGCCTAGAGAACCAAGCAGCCCGCAAAGCGCACCAGGGGTGCCTTCGCCCCCCCCCCCCCCCCCCCCCCCCGGCCGAAGGCTCTGAACTCTCACAGAACGGGTTTTCCAAGCAAACTAAGAAACTGGGAGAAAAACGGCGGAAAACAGTAGCCCTCGGCATCTGGAGCCCTCGGCACTCAGGGGTCCTCGGCACCAAGAGCCCTCGGCTAGTCCTCTGCAGCCGAGGGCACCTCTCCCGACATGATGTCCGCCTCACATGCGTGCAGATCATTGTACCCTGTACAACGTCCCATCCAACAGCCGCATTAAATGCGGCCACATGCGTTTGCCACCGCCAACCGGATGAGGTGACCTCCCGGCCAATGAGCGCTTGACACGTGTCCCTGTCCGGCATTTATTGCTACTATAAATAGCACCCCATTTCCTCATTTGTAACCACGACATTCATACTGAATACACTCTCTCTCTTACTTACTTGTGCTCTGACTTCTCTCTAAGTTATTCTCAGCAATAACCCCTCGGATATATACCCCCCGGGTAGACTATCCATCATTTGGTGCTCTCGTTGAGAGGTCGAACAATCGAGTAAGAAACCCTCCCCCTTCGCCAAACACTAGCCCTCTACCAAAATGGTGAGAACAACACGTGCCAACTCCAAAAACGTGGAAGACAAGAACCTGGCCCTCGGCGACGTCAACGCCCCCGAAGCCTCTCACAGGGCTCCCGAGGGCGGTGTCATCGCTGGGCTGGAACAGGCGGCTGTCGACCTACGCCTTCAAATCCAACAGAATGCCCCCGATGCCCGCCTCGGCATCGAGGCCAAGAAGAGAAACCGGAGCGACGACCAAGTCAGCCCCCCGGTTCTCACCATCGACGTTCAATCGGCGCTCTCCGCCTTCATCCAGACGCTCACTCAGAACCCAGGTGCCTTCGGCACCCTGGCTCCGGCTCAACCCCAGGTTGGGGAGAACATCGTACTTCCCCCTCTGCCACGCCCCTTCGGAAACCCCATCCCTCGGGTAAGGAATGACGAAGGGGTAGTGGCCCAAGATACGTCCTCCCAGGAAGTTCAGTCCCGGGACCGCCACAATGACAACAGAGAAAGGCCCCGCACTTCCGCCCTCAACCGGCTCGGAGGAGGGCCAAACCGCCGAGGGGTCCAAGACCGCCTCGGAGGGAAAGCACTCCAAAGGCCCCAGGAAAGCGGGGGGTCTGTTTCGAGGGCAGACGAGGAGCGTCCCCCTCGGGACAAAGGCAAGGCACCCCTTCATACCGATGATGCTCGCCACCAAATCAACCAGGCCCACTCGGCCCGGGTTCATTCGCAGGGGGCGGAGACCCTCCCGAAGGATCCCCGGGACGAAATTATTGCGGCCCTCCAACGCCGGCTTGACAAAATGGAGGCCAACAAAGCTCACGCCACCACCTCCACCCTTCATTCAGACCTCAAATACGAGGCCATGATGGCCAAAATGGAGGAATTACAGAAGAAGGTAGCTGAGGGCTCCGGAGAACCCGTCATCCAGCTCCGGACTCGGACGCCATTTACCCCAAGGGTATTGGCGGCCCGGATCCCGGAAAAATACCGAGGGCAACACATACAGCCCTATAACGGGAAGACGGACCCCCAAGAACACTACAGCAAATATCAGAACAGCATCATGATGGTAGGGGCGTCGGACGAATATTTGTGTCGTTGGTTCCTCTCCACCTTAGAGGGTCCGACATACGAATGGTTCAACCGGTTGCCCGAGGGCTACATTGATTCGTGGCAAGAACTCGCCCAGCGATTCTTGACACAATTTGCCGGGAGGCGTCGCACGAGGAAGCACTTCTCCCACCTCCTAACCATACGCCAGAAGAGGGATGAGACCCTTCGGGACTTCCTGGAGCGCTGGAGGACGGAAGCCGACAAAGTCGACGGTGCTGATGACGGGACCCTCCTGGCCCTCCTGCAAACCGTCCTCCGCACCGGCAACTTTTCAAGGAGCCTCATCATTGAACCCCCCCCCCCCCCCGCGACTACATAAGGGCTTTGCAGCGAGGGGATCGATATGCTGAGGCCGAGGAGGTTGAGAGATACCACCAGCATCCGGATCAGCATCCCCCGAGGGCCGACAACAAGAACAACCGAGGGCCGGGGGCTCCTCCAAATCACCCCAAGTCTTCAGGACCCTCTGATGACCGCCCTCGGCAAGGCCAAGCCAAGCCCGGGGGAGGTTATAAGAACAGCCCTAAGACTTGGGCACAGCCCATCCTCCTGGACCGCCCCCGGACACCATTGACGCACCCCGTCAGCATCATCCTTGATTTTGCCGAGGAGAGGGGCCTTGTCGAGCGCGATTCTCGCGCACCCCCGGAGGTACATGCTATCAACCCTCAGTTCCCATACTGTCGCTTCCATCGGCACCAGGGGCACAGAACCGATGACTGCCATCAGCTGAAAACGGCCATCGAGAGATTAATACAAGCGGGACACCTGTCCCAATTTGTCCAGAGCCCTCGGCAGGAGGGACCTTCTCATCAGGGGCCTCCCCGAGGGCACCACACGAAGGTGAACGCTTGGGTGAACCCGAATACCATCCCCCTCGGCAAGAAGAGGGAGATCGGAAACTTGGAGGAGGAAGAGGAGGAGTACCCCCACTACCAGGACAAAAAACGCCACATCCTCATGATCACCGACGGCAATACAGGGGGCGATTCCACCAGCCAGCAGAAGAAGTGGGCTCAATCGCTTTACGTGGGGGAGGTCACTCATATGCCCCCGGTAAAGCGACTGAGGGAGGAACCCATCACCTTCACCAACGCAGATCTCCCTCCTACTTCTTCTCCTCACAGGGATGCCTTGGTGATTTGGACTGAAATAAACGACACCATCATTCACCGAACTTACATTGACACGGGCAGCTCCGTCAATGTAATGTACCTCAGCACCTTCAGAGAGCTGCATCTGGAGAGGAGGTCCCTTCGGCCCATGAAGACCCCTCTTGCCGGCTTCACCGGCGACACTATTGATTCCGAGGGGGTAATAACCCTCCCGGTGATCTTCGGCGACGGGCTCCATAGAGCCCAGCTCGAAGTGGAGTTCGTCGTCGTCAACATCGACTGCGCCCACAACATCATCCTCGGCCGGCCAGCCCTCGACGACCTCGAGGCCATCATCTCCATGAGGCACCTCTGCCTCAAGTTTCCCGCTGAGGGGGGCATTGGCTACTCCCGGGGGAATCAGAAAATTGCCCGCGCCTGCTATCTTCAAGTCACTAAGAAGGTTAGTAAGACGGAATTCCGTGTTGACACCATCACCGGAACCGTCGACCAAGAAGAAAAGAGGCCGAGGGCTGAACCAGCCGAGGACGTAGAAGACTTTGCGCTCAATCCGGCCCAGCCGGAGAGAGTCGTGAAGATTGGAGCCCAGCTCCCTGAAGATCTGAAGACCGGTATCACCGACGCCCTCCGCGCCTACTCCACTGTCTTTGCATGGGGGCCGGAGGACATGCCGGGAATCAGCCGAAGGGTCATCACCCACCGCCTCTCGGTGGACCCCTCGGCCAAAGCAGTACAACAACGAAGAAGACCCCTCTCCGCCGAAAGGAGGGAATTTGTGAAGAAGGAGGTCGCCATGCTCCTCTCTATTAAGCACATCAAGGAGGTGAAATATCCCTCATGGCTAGCGAATGTAGTCCTCGCACAGAAGCCCCCTACCTTCCGCATGTGCGTGGACTACACGGATCTCAACAAGGCATGCCCTATGGACCCTTTTCCTCTGCCCAATATCGATCAACTTGTAGATGAAACCGCGGGGTGTGAAATCATGTCATTCCTCGACGCATTCCGCGGGTATCATCAGATCTTCATGCATGAGGAAGACGCCTAAAAGACAGCCTTCATGACTCCCGAGGGCATCTTCTGCTACTTAGTAATGGCCTTCGGCCTAAAGAACTCGGGGGCCACTTACACCCGGATGGTAGCCCGAGTCTTTCAGGCTGTCCTAGGGCGCACCATGGAGGCCTATGTTGACGACATGATCGTCAAGAGCAAGCAATCTTCCAGCCATGCTGACGACCTCCGGGAAATCTTCGCCATCATGCAGAAGTTCAACCTTCGGCTAAACCCGAAGAAGTGCACCTTCGGCGTCCAAGGGGGCAAATTCTTGGGCTACATGGTGAGCCGAAGGGGTATTGAGGCCAACCCCGAGAAGATCCAGGCCATCATCAACATGGAGTCCCCACGCAATGTGAAGGAAGTTCAGCGGTTGACGGGCCGCTTGGCAGCCCTCAACCGCTTTCTATCTAAATCAGCGGAGAAGTCTCTACCCTTCTTCCAGATCATGAGGAAGACGGCTGGTTTTCTATGGACTCCAGAATGCCAGGGGGCTTTCGATGAACTCAAGCGATATCTATCTTCACCCCCTGTGCTCTCAAAACCAAAGGTAGGGGAGACCCTCTATCTCTACCTTGGGGTCAGCCCGGCGGCCGTCAGCTCTGTGCTCATCCGGGAGGAAGACGGCATCCAACATGCCATCTTCTACGTAAGCAAGACCCTAAGGGAGGCCGAGCTCAGGTACTCTCCTGTGGAAAAAACGGTGTTAGCCATCGTTTGGACCGTCAAGAAGTTGGGCCACTACTTTCAGGCTCACCCGGTTCAGGTCCTCACTCATCAACCCCTCGGCGCCCTCATGAGGAGCCCCACCAGCTCCTCCCGCATGGTGAAATGGGCTATCTTCTTGAGCCAGTACAACATTGACATCTGTCCAAGGCCTGCCAGCAAGGCCCAAGCCCTGGCGTACTTTGTGACGGAGTGTACCGCAAGGGCAGCCACGGACGGGGTGCCTTCGGCTGCCTCGGACGACTGGTGGACCCTCTACACCGACGGCTCCTCCGCGACCAAAGCATGCGGGGGAGGGGTGGTCCTCATTACTCCCGAGGGCTTCAGAGCCTACTATGCAATCCGCTTCTCTTTCAAAGTCTCCAACAACGAGGCCGAGTATGAGGCCCTCCTATGTGGCCTTCGGCTAGCTGCCAACATGAAGGCTCGACAGATCCACATCAAATGCGACTCGAAGTTGGTCGTTGGCCAAATGTCCGAAGAATATGAGGCCAAGGAGGGAAGAATGAAACAGTACAAGGAGGCGGCCAAGGAGTTGCTTAAGATATTTGAGGCGCACTCCCTCACTCAAATACCGAGGGCTCAGAACTCCGAGGCCGACATATTATCTAAGCTCTCGGCCGACTCCCCCGAGCACATCTCCAAGATTGCTAAAATTGAGGAACTCAGCCTCTCAAGTATCCATGCAAGCCCCATCATGAACATACAACAACGCCAAGAGGATTGGATCTCAGATATCACCGCCTTCATCTCCACAGGGCAGCTACCCGAGAATGAGACCCGCGCTAAACTTGCAAACCTGAGGGCTCCTAGCTATACCATCGAAGACGGAAGGCTCTACAAACGGTCTTACAACGGCACGCTACTTCGGTGCCTTCACCAGGATGAGGCCGAGGTCGCAATGGAGGAAGTGCACAGTGGCACTTGCTCGGCTCACCAGGGACCCTTCTCCATGTCCTGAAGGCTCATTCTCCAGGGCTACTTCTGGCCAACCATGGCCAGAGATTGTGCTGACCTCGCCCGAAGGTGCACCGCATGTCAACATTTCCAGAAAGCCCCCGGCAGGCCAGCAATCAACTATGCCCCCATCAGCACATCCATCCCCTTTTCTCGGTGGGGGATAGACCTTGTGGGCCCTCTGCCGAGGGGTACCTCCAACAACAGGTACATCATTGTGGCCATCGACTACTTTACCAAGTGGGTAGAGGCTGAGCCCCTCGCCATCATCACAGAGGCGAAGTGCCGTCACTTCGTCCTCAAGAACATCCTCACAAGGTTTGGCGTCCCCCAGCAGGTCATCTCCGACAATGGGACACAATTTGAGGCAGCCCCCTTGTAACACCCCTAAATTTCCCGCCCAAAACATTGATATATTTAAAAGAAATACTTTATTCATTCATCAAAGAGTTGAAGAAATACAGCGGAAGTCTAAAAGGGAAATGAGTGTTACCGCCACATTCGGTCATCTCTTAACCGAATGCACAGGCAACTCAAAGTAAAACAATAAAAACTAATGTAATAATAAGTAAATGTTTGATTTATGACTAGATTTAACTAAGGCATCTTCTAATTCGCACTCAAGCTCGAGCAATCCGTCAATCCACATAGGTATCCAACTCATCACCTGATTTAAGGGAGAAAAGAGAGACAAGAAAATAACAAAAATTAGCTTTAGAGCTAAGTAAGTACTACCCAACCCCGTAAAATAATCAGGTTTGGCTAAAAATAGATTTTTATATAATAATATATAAAAATGACGCACTCTTCCAAAATACCTTTCTCTTTGATTTTTCTTAAAATCACTTCTTTGCTAAAATCTGAAACTTCTCTTGGAAAATCTCTTAGTAACTCTTCTTTTTAAACTTCTTAAAAAAAATCACTTCTTCTCTAACTTCCTAGTAATTTAGAAGGGCGGTGCTCAACCTTTCGATAGAGCCCGGTGAACCGTGGTTACGGACGGCCACCCCGAACAAGTGCCGGTACCACAACTGCTCTGTTGGAAACGAAACGACTACCTTAAGTGTGCACACCCTCTAAAAGGGATTACAAGCCCTCCGAGTAGTAAGTCATCCCGAGTGGTCGGAACCCAACCACCCCAATTCTAAAATGCTTGAATGATTAGGGACTACTACTATAACTTCTTCTTAAAAGGGATCATAGATCCAAATCTTACTTAAAAGGGATCATAGATCCAAATCTTGCTTAAAAGGGATCATAGATCCAAACTGTACTTCTTAGTAGTAGTAGCTCTAATCACCCTCCACATTTATCCGGATGTGGAAAAACCGACACCTCGGATTACTCCCGAGATGCTATCTTCTTATGAAAATGTAAATTTTATCTTTGCTTAACAATACTTCAAAAATGCTTCTTAATTTCTCTAAAAAATCTCAAAGGTATTTAAAAATATTTAATACCCCAAAAGTACTTGATTTATATTTCTTAACTACCATATATATAATATTTCCTCAAAATCACATACACAAAATTTACAATTCACACTTAATCACATAATGCATAATAAGCATATAATACGAGGAAACAATTTTGGATTGGCAGAGAAACTTACCTTAAGTCCTGTTGCTCCTAGTTATCCTCCTCTAATCCGGTCTCTAGATAATCACCTTTTTAATTAAATATGATAAATTAGTCACTTATTCTATTTGTAATTACTTTACCCGATTTTCTCCTTTTATTTTATTATTCGCATTAACTTTGGTTAATCACTTTTTATTAATCAAATTACCTTATTAATTCAGCCATTAATTATAATATTTGAATTCTAATATTAAATAAAATATTAAATACAGCATTAACTACAACATCTAAATTTTATTTAATAATCACCATTAATTTTCTCTAATTATTATCTAATTACTTTATTTTCATAACCGAAAATATTTATTTTCCTTATTTTATTCAAACATTATTTTTAGTCCAGAATATTATTTTTCAACCTCAGTGATTTATTTATTTCACCATTAATACTAATATTTCCTTATTTAATTACTTAACTAGTTTTATATGGCTTAATTTAAATAAATAGACTAAGAATTGACTTTATAAATTAGTAACCGTCCATAAATATATTTTGGGTCTATATTCGACCTAGGTTGTCCAGATATCTATTTTATAATTATTTTCCCCAATTATTCCTTTAATTTCATATATCTATTAATCGGTTTAATTACAATTAAATATACTAAACCTTATTTTTATTAATTATAAATGGTCCATAAGGTCCTAGTTAGTCATATATTTATTCTAGTTTACTCCAATATTTATTTCATAATTATTTTCGTTATTTAGTTAATTATTTACTAAAAGTGTATAAATTGGCCCAATTACCATTAAATCAATTAAAAATAGCTAAAAATATTAT
This sequence comes from Cuscuta europaea, assembly GCA_945859875.1. NCBI lineage: Eukaryota > Viridiplantae > Streptophyta > Magnoliopsida > Solanales > Convolvulaceae > Cuscuta > Cuscuta europaea. Next base: position 4,628,374 of record CAMAPE010000077.1, on the reverse strand, counting down.
TTTCCAATTCTGGTTGGTCCGAATATGTATATTTATACTAGGTATTTAATTTATATTTTTCCAGATTTTATTTATTTCATTTACTATTTTATTTTTAATTTTTATTGCAACTGGGCCGAACTGGCCCAAATTAAATTTTCTGGCCCAATCCTGAAAAAGGCCCAAAAGACAGACCAGCTGGGTCTTCTTCTTCCCCAGGTCGCCGGAAAAACGGGGAGAGAGAAAAAAAACGGGGAAAGAGGTTTTACCTCGTCGGAAACGGCCAACGGGGTAGCGGTGCACTCCTCTCGGGACGGCGAATGACGGTGGTGGGTTGGCGGCAGTGGCAGCTCCTCCCTCTTCTCCGTTTTCCGTCGAAAAGCTTTTCTCCGGCGAAACTCCGGCGAGGCTTTTCTCCCTCGTTTCACGACCGTTTTCGACGATTCTTTTTCCGTTGGATTCGTATCACGAAGGGGAAGGTTTGAGAAGTATTTTCAGGGCTTGTTTCTGGCTAAAACGTTGGGTCGTAAAAATATATATAAATACGTATATATGTATATTTCTTAGTTTTTGGGATGAAGAAAACGCACGTTCTGGCCTATTATTTATAGGGGAAGATGAGGGTTTTAGAGTTGGAGTTGGAGTTTAATCAATTTCGTTTTTTTTTTTTTGAATGTTGCCGGCCAAAAAAACTTCCCGGAGTAAAATATGTATTGAAGTAGGATTCAATTTCGTTTTTTGGTTGTTTTAGGTCGTTTAGGAATAGTATTAGTAGTATACTTATTATAGTAGGAGTATTATAATTATATTTAGCTATATACAAGTTATACGTAGGTTTACTATTTTGATTACTTACGTATATATATATATATATATATATATATATATATATATATGTGTGTGTGTGTGTGTGTATTATGATTATTTTAATTATTTAGTTTATACTTTGTATATTATACAACCTAAAATAGTTATAAAAAATAATTTTATATTAAAACGTAACTTCTATTATCGGGCCATTTTTATCTGATTAAAAAAAAATCGTGAACTTGGAAATTTTATCTGATTAGAATGTTACGACTGTTGAATTTTTGTCTGACTCAATTAATAATAAAAATGTTATTTTCGTAATATTTTTATCTGATTAAAAATTATTCTTATTTTTATTTAAATTTTTTTGAAGTGTCACATTCTACCCTGCTTAAAAGATGTTTCGTCCCGAAACATTAACTAAATCTAAATACTCAAATTCTTAGGTATTACATTCTACTCCCCTTTAAGAGAGGTTACGTCCTCGTAACTAATATTTTACCTTAGTCAAATAACTCTGGATAACGTTTGCGCATATCCTCTTCAGTCTCCCATGTGGCATTTTCGGCCAAATGGTTAGACCACAGCACCTTCACCATCTTAACCGCTTTTCTTCTAGTCTCACGAGTCTTAGTATCCAAAATCTGGATCGGCCTCTCCTCGTAAGTCAACGATTCATCCAACTCGACCACCTAAGAAAGTCGAGGTTAGATGTGATACTTGGGTCTAATTATCATAAGGTTACGATTCGTACCTCGGGGCTAAGAATATGGAATTCGTCGCGGACATACTTCTTCAATTGGGAGATATGGAAGACATTGTGTACCTACGCATAACACACTTTAGCATTGAGAGAAGTTTACTAAGGTATTCACTAACGAGCGGTTATAGTATGTTATACCTTAGTCAACTCGGTGGGTAGAGCTAGACGATATGCAACTTTTCCCACTCGCTCGAGGATGTCATATGGGCCAATGAACCTCGGGCTTAGCTTTCCCTTCTTTCCAAATCTCATTACTCCCTTGGTCGGGGAGACTCTGAGTAGGACTTTCTCTCCTGCTTCGAATTCGGCTGGCTTCCTTCCCAAGTCTGCATAAGACTTCTGACGATCTTGTGCAGCTTTCATCCTTGCTTGAATCATCTTCACTTTCTCTATGGTGTCTTGGAGGTAATCCGGCCCTAACACCACTTCATCTTCCATGCCACTCCAGCATAGTGGACTTCTACACTTTTGACCATATAGAGCTTCGTACGGGGCCAATTTGATACTGGCATGGTAGCTATTATTGTATGAAAACTCTATTAAGTCTAAGTGTTCGTCCCACGATCCTTGTAGGTCTAACATACATGCTCTCAGCATGTCCTCGAGTGTTTGGATGGTTCGCTCCGTTTGTCCATCAGTCATTGGGTGGAATGCAGTACTCAGTTTCAGCTTCGTCCCCATAGCAGCTTGCAACTCCTTCCAGAATTGAGATAGGAATCTGGAATCTCGGTCAGAAACAATGTCTTGAGGAACTCCATGGTACTTAACCACGTGCTTGATGTAAGCACGGGCTAACTTCTCCATGCTCCAAGTCTCGTTCATCGGGATAAAGCGAGCGGTCTTTGTTAACCGGTCGACTATAACCCAAATTTTGTCATGGCCAGACTTGGTTAGGGGTAAGCCCCCAACAAAGTCCATGGAGATGGAATCCCACTTCCATTTTGGTACTTCCAAAGATTGCACGAGTCCCTTGGGCTTGCAACGTTCGGCTTTCACCTTCTGGCAGTTCAAGCATCGAGCCACGAATTCAGCTACCTCTTTCTTCATGTTCGGCCACCAAAAGTTCTTTTTGATGTCTTTGTAGAGTTTGTCGCCTCCAGGGTGCACTGAGTAGGGCGTGTTGTGCCCTTCCTCCATGATTTTCTTCTTAAGCTCTTCGCATTTCATCGGAACACACCATCTTCCTTTGTGTCGAATGCTCCCATCTTCGTGCAGTTTGAACGGTCCGTTCACGCCATTTGTCATACCGGCTCGGATTCTATCCAACTTGATATCTCCAGGTTGCCCTTCTCGAATTTCGTCGAGAATAGATGGGGTAACGATCATGGTGAGTAACCGCGTTTCCTGATCTACCTCTCCGAAATCCCGAACTTCCAAGTCTAGCTTCTGAAAGTCCCGATATAGCTCATCAGGAAGTATCCATGTTGCTTTGCAGGAGTGAGTTGATTTTCGGCTCAACGCGTCGGCAACTACGTTTGCTTTCCCTTCATGGTACTGGATCTCCAAGTCGTAGTCTTTGACGAGTTCTAGCCAGCGTCTCTGTCTCATGTTAAGCTCCTTTTGGGTGAAGATGTACTTCAGGCTCTTGTGGTCGGTGTAAACTTTACAGTGTACCCCATAGAGATAGTGCCTCCACAGCTTTAGAGCAAAGATAACCGCTGCCAGTTCTAAGTCATGAGTCGGATAGTTGACCTCATGTATCTTCAGTTGCCTTGATGCATAGGCCACCACTTTGCCGTTTTGCATCAATACGCAACCCAATCCCTTTAAACAAGCATCGGTGTAAATCTCGAACCCTTCAGTCCCAGATGGTAGGGTCAAGATAGGTGCGGTTGTTAATCTCTGCTTCAGCTCTTGGAAAGCTTTCTTGCACTCATCACTCCATAAGAACTTTGTGGTCTTCTTCGTGAGATTAGTCAAAGGCTTTGCTATCTTTGAGAAATCCTTCACGAATCTGCGATAATAGCCTGCCAAACCTAGAAAGCTCCGGACCTCTGTCACGGTTGTGGGTGCAGGCCAGTCTATCACTGCTTCGATCTTGGATGGGTCAACGGATACACCTTCTTGAGTGATGATATGGCCCAAGAATGCGACCCGGTCCTTCCAGAAATCACACTTTGAGAGTTTGGCGTAAAGCTGATTTTCTCTCAAAGTCTGCAGGACGAGCCTCAGATGCTCTTCGTGATCTTTCTCGTTCTTCGAGTACACCAAAATATCATCAATAAACACTACCACAAAAGTATCAAGGTATGGGCAAAATACACGGTTCATTAAGTCCATGAACACTGCTGGTGCGTTGGTTAAACCAAACGGCATCACGGTGAACTCATAATGCCCATATCTTGTACGAAATGCAGTCTTCGGTATATCTTTCTCGGCAATCCTCACCTGATGGTAGCCGGATCGAAGATCAATCTTGGAAAATATACCCGCTCCCTTCAGTTGATCGAACAGGTCATCTATGCGAGGTAGCATGTACTTGTTTTTGCTGGTCGCGTTGTTCAGTTCCCTGTAATCGATGCAGAGTCTCAGACTTCCATCCTTCTTTTTCACAAATAAGACCGGAGCGCCCCAAGGTGAGACACTCGGTTTGATGTAACCCTTCTCCAACAGTTCCTCGAGTTGTTCTTTCAGTTCTTGCATCTCCTTCGGTGCCATCCGGTATGGTGCTTTTGAGATAGGTGCGGTGCCTGGCATTAGATCTATTGAAAACTCAACTTCCCTCTCCGGCGGCATTCCCGGAATTTCTTCTGGAAACACGTCCGGAAATTCATTGACCACAGGGATTTGGTCAATGGTTGGATTCTCGGACGTCAAGTCTTTGATCATGCACAAGAAAACCTCATACCCCTTCCGGACGTATCGTTTGACTTGTTGCATGGTTGCCAGCTTCACGCCTGGCCTAGATGTGACCGTTTTGTAGGATATACGTTTCTTATTGGGTCCTCTCAAGACCACCTTTTGTTCATCACATAGGATTTTGGCTTTATATTTCCCTAGCCAGTCCATACCCAACACCACGTCGATATCCTCCAAGTCAAACTGGATTAGATCTCCGGGTAGTTCGGTATCGGATATGACTATGGAAATATTGGAGAAAACATTCCCACACGCTACAACTTTATTGGATGCCGTTTTTACATTAAGATTAAGTTTAGAGCTAGGTTCTAACTTTGACTTTTTCACAAATTTTGAGGCTATAAAACTGTGGGAAGCACCCGAATCAAATAGTACATAAGCAGGTGTGGAGTTTACAAGGAAGGTACCTGATACCACATCGTGTGCATTTGCTTGAGCCTGGTTCATGACGTAAATCCGGCCTTGGGTGTTGTTCTGCCCTCCCTGGCCCGGATTACGGTTGGCCTTCGTTGGGCGGTTTCCAGGATTACCACGGTTGTTGTTGGCGTGATTAACCCCACCCTCGACTTGGTTGTTTCCCTGGTTTTGTCCCTGGTTCGTGGGTTTCCTGCACTCGTATGCCCGATGCCCCAAGAGGTTACAGTTGCGACACCTCACCGCATTTCCCGCACAATCCTTCCCGGGATGGTTGTTTGGGCATAATTTGCATCTATGGTGTCGCATCTGAGTTGGCTGGTTTCTCCCCTGCCCCTGGTTTTGGAAATTTCCTCCACCTTGATTGATTTGCCTTTGCTCAGGGCGGTCGGTTCTGGCCTTCTTTTGTTGCTGATCCACCTCAGCATTCTTCCGATCTCTCTTATGGGCTTCTCTCTCCTTCTGGTGTACTAGATAGTACTTACCAGCCTTCCTATAAGCTTCGTTCAAATTACGCGGCTCCGCTACCGTCACGAACTTTTGCGCCCCGAAATTAAGCCCATTAACAAACCTGCGGGTCATACTAGCCTCTGTTGACACCAGGTCCTTGGCAAAACGAGCCAGTTGGACGAATTTCGTGTGGTACTCCTGAATAGTCAGGTCACCTTGTTTAAAGTTGACACATTCTTCATAATTTGCTTCCTTCACGTGATCTGGGTAGAAGCGATCCCGCAATGCTACTATGAAGTCCTCCCAATCGAAACCCGGTTTCCCGAGAAGTGCTGGTCCGTTGGCGGCCCACCAGTGGTCTGCTTCTTGGTGCAGATAATACACCGCAATATTCACCCGTTGCTCCGACGGGCAATTCAGTGAATCAAAGAGCTTGTCGAAAGTGCGGATCCAGTCCTCCAAGATAAGGTGGTCCTCCTCGCCCAAGTATTTTGGAGGGTTCCGTCCGGCTACCTTTGTTGCGTAGTCGATCCCAGGGTTTTGGGGTTGAGCTGCTCCGATGAGCTGTGCCATTCGCTGGACAGTTTGGGCCAGCTCGTCGACAGTTGGGGTCGCATGGATGTCTCTTCTCGGCGGCATGACTCTTAATAAAGAAAGCGTGTACTAAGTTCTAAGGCATGCATAAGACTTCTACGTTATACAAGTTCTCTACTATCTTCAAACAGATAAACACATACAGAGGATCTTACTTACTCCACATACTTCACATAAGCACGAATTTCATGCATTTCATAACTCAATAATTTCGCAAAGGTTTCTCCCTCTCAGCGCGTCCTAAAAGGTCTTTTTCCTAGTATGTTAATTCTCCTAATTTTACAAAAACATTTTGAAAAATCCCCGCATTGAAACTATAGTTTTCGTCAAAGATTTCGAACAACGAAGTTTCAGCACAAGGAGAAATTCCCAGTTAGTTGGACGAGCGCAAGGCTCAATTAGGCACCAACTAGCTTAGACTGTTATCGTCTTTGTGACAGAATTTCTCCCTACGACCTATTACCTCGTGTTCTAGTCCCTTCGGAAAACTTAAAGCTCTGATACCAATTTGTAACACCCCTAAATTTCCCGCCCAAAACATTGATATATTTAAAAGAAATACTTTATTCATTCATCAAAGAGTCGAAGAAATACAGCGGAAGTCTAAAAGGGAAATGAGTGTTACCGCCACATTCGGTCATCTCTTAACCGAATGCACAGGCAACTCAAAGTAAAATAATAAAAACTAATGTAATAATAAGTAAATGTTTGATTTATGACTAGATTTAACTAAGGCATCTTCTAATTCGCACTCAAGCTCGAGCAATCCGTCAATCCACATAGGTATCCAACTCATCACCTGATTTAAGGGAGAAAAGAGAGACAAGAAAATAACAAAAATTAGCTTTAGAGCTAAGTAAGTACTACCCAACCCCGTAAAATAATCAGGTTTGGCTAAAAATAGATTTTTATATAATAATATATAAAAATGACGCACTCTTCCAAAATACCTCTCTCTTTGATTTTTCTTAAAATCACTTCTTTGCTAAAATCTGAAACTTCTCTTGGAAAATCTCTTAGTAACTCTTCTTTTTAAACTTCTTAAAAAAAATCACTTCTTCTCTAACTTCCTAGTAATTTAGAAGGGCGGTGCTCAACCTTTCGATAGAGCCCGGTGAACCGTGGTTACGGACGGCCACCCCGAACAAGTGCCGGTACCACAACTGCTCTGTTGGAAACGAAACGACTACCTTAAGTGTGCACACCCTCTAAAAGGGATTACAAGCCCTCCGAGTAGTAAGTCATCCCGAGTGGTCGGAACCCAACCACCCCAATTCTAAAATGCTTGAATGATTAGGGACTACTACTATAACTTCTTCTTAAAAGGGATCATAGATCCAAATCTTACTTAAAAGGGATCATAGATCCAAATCTTGCTTAAAAGGGATCATAGATCCAAACTGTACTTCTTAGTAGTAGTAGCTCTAATCACCCTCCACATTTATCCGGATGTGGAAAAACCGACACCTCGGATTACTCCCGAGATGCTATCTTCTTATGAAAATGTAAATTTTATCTTTGCTTAACAATACTTCAAAAATGCTTCTTAAATTCTCTAAAAAATCTCAAAGGTATTTAAAAATATTTAATACCCCAAAAGTACTTGATTTATATTTCTTAACTACCATATATATAATATCTCCTCAAAATCACATACACAAAATTTACAATTCACACTTAATCACATAATGCATAATAAGCATATAATACGAGGAAACAATTTTGGATTGGCAGAGAAACTTACCTTAAGTCCTGTTGCTCCAAAATTGTTTCACAATTTTGGATTGGCAGAGCACTTGAATTAAATGGTAAAGTAATCCGGTCTCTAGATAAGTTATCATAGTCCCCACTTGAATTAAATGGTAAAGTAATCCGGAGGACATAGTCCCCCACTTCAAGTGGGGGACTATGTCCTCCGGAGGAGGGAAGCCAGCCAACCAACCGAGGGAGGAAAAATGGCACCAAAATTCGAAGGCCCCTACATCGTAGCAGCCATCATCAAACCTGGAACTTACAAACTCAAACGCCCCAACGGGAAAGAGGTCCCTAGGCATTGGAATGTACACCACTTAGTTAAATTTTATCAATAATGTAAGAGCGGCCAAGCCCTCATAACTAGTGAATGTACTGTCCTATGGCCCAAGGCCTCCAATTTTGAAGAATGAAGATACATTCAAGACACCAAGGAAAAAACACTTATGAGCGGCCAAGCCCTCATACCAACTACAGGCCCCAGGCCTCACCACGTGAAGAACCCCCTCCGGCACCAATTGCCGAGGGTTGACACCATCAACACCTTCAACAACATCGAAAACACCAAGTGTTTCAAACAAAACCCCTCGGTACCAAGTACCGAAGGTAGGAACTCCCATCACCGGCAACAGGAAACACCAAGTGTTTCATTTCAAGACCCTTCGGCACCCAGTGTCGGGGATACACATCTCCCCCTTCAACATCAAAAAGAAGAACACCTGGTGTTCTTACAGAAGACCCCTCGGTACCAAGTACCGGGGGTACATATCTCCACCATCAACGTCAAAGATAAGAACACCAAGTGTTCCTACAGAAGACCCCTCGGTACCAAGTACCAGGGGGTACATATCTCACCCATCAACATCAAATAGAGGAAGAACACTAAGTGTTCCTACAGAAGACCCCTCGGTACCAAGTACCGGGGGCTACACATCGAAACTAACACCAAGTGTTGTTTCTAAAAGCCGTACCCCACGAGGACGCATATACCGAAGGCGCCACCATCGGTGCCGGCGGCACGTAGTGCCCCCGACCATTTGAAACTAGTGTGCAAATGAAAACCCTTCCTTGAAACGCTTTCCGCGTCACTACCCCCAGGGTATGACAGGCATGAGAAATGCCCAGGATTCGACTTTCAAAAACGGAACGCTATCCGCGTCATCACCCCAAGGGTATGACAGGCACGAGAAATGCTCAGGATTCGACTTCCAAACCGAAACGCTCCCCGCGCCACCACCCCAAGGGTGTGGCAGGCCACGGACTATGTCTGGCGCCGAGGGGACGACTTTCAAAAATGAGGCGCTTTCCGCGCCATCCCCCAAGGGGAGGCAGGTTACAGACCATCATATCTTGTACCCAGGAAACGACCCTCGATCCCCTCGGAACTCGGAAGGTTAACCCGAGGGAGGAGAGCCATTGGTGTATTCTGATGGTCTCCTGATAGGCCCAGCCTTACCAAGAAACCAAGTTTCTTGATGCCTTCCCTTCACCACCAACCAAAAAGGGGGGGGGGGGGGGGGTGAAGGGGAGTAGACTCAGCGAGAAATCAAAGAGTACACTCCAACATATCACAACATGCCGAGGGCTTCCCACGGGAACACCTCCGGTAATTGAAGGCTCCTATTTCCCGAAGGATACTACTCAAACAAATATCGTCAAGAAATGGCTAAGTCCACTGCTTGGTCACCTTCGGTCACACAAACACCGAAGGCTTCAACAATACGAAGGGACTGGACTGTCCAAAGTCCACTGAACGGCACCTCAAACAAATACCGAGGGCATCTGTTATGCACCACCGATGGCCCTTTCCCCATGACAAGGGACACAACTGGCTAAGTCAAACTCCACAACTTTTCAAGTGTATGCCGAGGGCACATACTCCTCATCGGCTTTCTTTACAACAACAGGATTTCACACTTTTCCTAAGTCCACACTTTTGGAAAATGACAACAACCGGAGGCTAATATATCACCCGACAACCGAAGGCATCTGTTACAAATCATCAAAGGCCAACCGAGGGGGCTTATTCCAAAATATTTGCCCCTCGGTCAGACTCCTCACGATCACCCGAAGGGTCCTATTCATATACCCGGAGGGATCTACATCCGGAAGCTCTACATCAATTTACGCTTAGAAGATATTCCAAGTCCTAAATGAGTGGCCCCCGGGCATCTCGCAAAAGTGACGCAGAGTCAGAGGGCACCCATCACCCGAAGGCGACACAAGGAAGCAGCACTTAAAAAAAAATCTAAGTCCTAAAGATTGGGCCCCCAGCCTAATCAATATTACAGCTAAGGGAATATGATAGCCGAAGGCTATGCGATACAACAGCACTTAGAAAATTTTCTAAGTCCTACATAATTTTTCCCTCGGTCAACTGCTCATCTCAACTTATGACGGGACCTAATAGCCGAAGGCTACCTATCAATCGAAGGCTACAGTACACAAGGAATCAACGCTGAGGAAAGTTTTCTAAGTCCTGAAGATTGGCCCCCGGCCTAATCAACGTTTCAGTTGGGGCTCCACAGTAGCCGAAGGCTACATGACACATTACACTTGCAAAAATTTTCTAAGTCCTGTACATTGGGCCCTCGGTCCAATATTCACACATCAGGAAGGAGGCTACCAGCCGAGGGCATCCGAGGGCAAAACTACACTTAGAAATTTTTCTAAGTCCTAGGAATTGGGTTCTCAACCTAATCACCACACAGCAATTGAACTACAAACATCCGAAGGCCCTATGGTGTGCTACACTTAGAAAAATTTTCTAAGTCCTAATTATTGCTGAACCCTCGGTTGTATATCCAGCAAAGGGTGCCCAACTACCGAAGGCTACAACCGTATTCAAACACTTAGAAAATATTCTAAGTCCTAAAACATACATTCAAAGGAGCAAGGGCATACATCCAAAACAAGACGAGGGCATATATTCGACAATGAACAAATCAAAAGAAAGCATGTTATATATCAAAGGCCCGAGGGCATATGTGCTCATTCATCCAAAAAAAAGGAAGTTTAAATGTACTTTACAAAAGGGGCCGAGGCCAACAATTACAACACAAAAGGGGGAATACAATTCAAGAAGGGGGGACTGTGGATATTGCCTCGCTCTCGGATTCATCCTCTTCACCCCCGAGGCCGCACTCCCGGAGGGTCTCCGAGTCTTCAAGAACTGGCCTCTCTTCCCCCTCGGGGAGCGGGATCCTGATGTCTGGCTGGCGAGGGGGGAGGCCATAAGCCTCTGGATGGAACTCCAACGGTGCCACCTGGAAGTGCTTCGCAAGCTTCCGGTAGATAAGGCGTTGGGTGAAGAACTCCCCGCCTTGGTAGTACGAGTCGCCCCTCTCAGCAAGCCACATCTTTCCGGGGCCTCCGACCCACTCGTCCACCGAAGCCCCCACCACCGAAGCAAGCCACTCCCTCCGGTCTTCAGCCTTCCACCCCTCGGCTGTGAAGCTGGTCACCGCATCCTCTCGGGCCTTGGAGACGGCCCTGGACAGTCCCTCGTTAACCCCTTCAGCCCTTGCAGCCTGCACCCTCTGCTCCAAGCCGTCGGTGGCCAGACGAAGAGAGTCCTCAACTTCGACAAGCTTCTTCCTGAGGAGGGCGGCCTCCCCCTCGGCTACACCCTTGGCCTCCCTCATTTGCTCCACCCTCCGGAGATGCTCGCAGAGGCCCATAAAGCTCTGCAATTCACGAAGGCAAGAATAAGGCACGACGAACATGTTACAAAAGGAAAACACAACAACGAACGAAGAAGGGGGGTGACTTACGGAGGCAGCATTCAGGAGGACCTTCGCCTCGAGGGATCCCTCGTCCAACCGGGCAAGGGCTAGTCGGTCAGCCGACGGCAGCATCTGGCTCATCAGAGCCGAAGGGTTCAGACTGCCCTCCAACACGGAGGCTCTCTTCGGTACTAACGCCTCCAACTTCTCCCGCCCAAAGAACTCCTGATTGATTTGTTCCTGGGGGGTGGAGGCAGAGGCGTGCCCTTCATCAACGATCACCACCACATCGGTGATCGGCTGTTTGGCAGGGGCGTTAGTCTTCGGCTTCTTGGCCGGGGGCTCGGTCCCCTTGCCGGCGTTCTTCTTTTTCACGGGCCCCGCACCCTTGGACCCTCCGGCGCCAGCAGCGGCGACAGCAGGTTGAGAGGGCCCCTCCCTGGCAGAAGTGCCCGCCGGGGCCTTCTTCTTCCCTTTCGCGTTCTTTAGAGCGAAGAGGGAACCGACGTCCATATTATTACCTGCAAGCAACAACAAAAAACGCAAGAGGGTTAGACCGAAGGCTACCAGTTACTACGTCATAAAAGATAGGAAATAAGAAAGAACTATCAACGCATCAGTGAACCATTCGGTGATCACCTCCAGCTCCTTCGAAGACTCGATCGAGGGGAGGGTATCTTTCATCCGAAGAGCCCCTCGACCTGAACTGCCGGAAGCCCAGACTAAGCAATTCCTCTGGGAGGGTGACGTCTCTAATCTTGACGTGCTTGTCAGACCCCTCCGGCTTCTTGGCAAGCACTTTGCCATTCTTCTCCAGAGCTGCGCTCCCCACCTTCGGATGGCGTCGGAAGCTATTGCGGAGCTGGGCCGGGAAGGGGTTCTCCTCGAGGCGAATGTAGCAGAACCTCTCCTTCCACCCCTTGTGGGATGAGGGCACGTCATCAAAAAGCCGGAACTCCGGTACCTGCTGAAGGTTGGCAAAGCCCTCAGCATTTGAATGCCCCCCCGGCAGAGGTTGAAGGACATGAAGAATTGATAAAGTGTGGGCTCAACCCCCCCGGCTCTGACACAAGGAGAGGAAGCCGGCCACATAGGAGTGGCTGTTGGGCGTTAGCTGGAAGGGGGCCAACCCCACAAACCTCAGATACTCCTAGAGAAAAGGATGAAGCGGAAACCGAAGCCCCATCTCCACCGAGAGGGTGTGAACAGCAAAACACCCTTCGGGCGCATACCCCAACAAATCATCCGCCCTGGGCTCCACCACGCGCGCCGAAGGGCCAACCAGCATTTGAGTGGCCTGGTATTCTGCCGGGGACGCCCTCGTCTTCAGCTCTAGAGCGGCAGTGTTCAGAAACGAATGGCCTTCGGGTATGCCCACCGGTCGCCCGGCATCAACTGCCGCTTGCTTCTTCCTCGGGGCCGCCTTCATCTTCTTTTTCTTCCCGGGAGCCACACTGATGGGCGTCGGGTCCAATGGCCGGGAGGAGCTGGCTTCCCCGGCACCCCGGGGGGAGGAATGGCAACCGTCACCTTCATCCTCTCCCTCTCCTCTTCTTGCTCGGCGGTTTTCACGGCAAGGGCGAGCTCTTCGTCCTCGTTTTCTTGCTCGAAGCCCTCGGCTTCGACTTCGGCCTGGAGGTCCTTCTCCACTTCCATGGCCACTGCGGCATCACCACCCGCCGAGGACTCCATGCTCGAGGACTCCACATCTGAGCATGTCTCCATCTCGACCGAAGGCTCCCCCGAGATATCATGGGAGTCGCTCTGTGATGACATCTGCTCACTAATTCGAAGGCTCGGGAGAACTAAGGTTTCCTAGAAAATTCTATCTCCTAGCCTAAGGGCACAAGGCACAGCTAACTAGAAGGAGAAGAGCAGGGGGAACTGACCTTGAGAACTGAGGATTCAACCGAGGGCAAGTTTCTCTCTCTAGAAAAATTTTGCCAGAGCTTCGCTACACTGAGATCGCACAGCGGAGAGTGGCCTGGCCTTGGGGTATTTATAGGCGCTGGGATCTGGGCTTGGGCCTGGAAACCGGGCCTCCGGTTGGATCGCCATCATTACAAACCGCGGTATCGCCCAATCGGTGACGCCGCCCACGGACAGCCAACCATCACGCGCCATGTGTACCCCCCCCAACGGCTATATCCTGACGTTACGTATTCCAACGGCTATATTTCCAACGGCTATATTCTGGGAGCCCCCGGACTTTTTTTACTTCACTCCACTTCACCAAGGAGAGCCTCCGGGTACACTTACCCAGAGACGCCCCCGGTTTGTGCCCCACACAGTACATAATAGACGCCTTCGGCATCACTCCTTCAGAAGCCCAAGGCTTCATATCAGGCCACCCCTCGGGGATTCCCCCTCAGCACTGTAAGGACCGAATCGCCCCCGGGAAGTATGCCTCATTGACGGACAGCCTACAGCATGCAGGTAATGGGAGCCCCCGGATATCCCCATCACCAACTAATCAACGAGCAGGGGACCCCCCGGTGACAATTCAACTACTGCCCTCATCCATCGCGCCCTCGATCTCCAGATTGAGGGGCTCCCCTTTAGCGCCCCCGGGACATCAACTGTGAGCCTTCGGCTAATCAACAAATGAGCCCTCAGAAAAAGGAGAGCCTTCGGCTAATCAGCACATGAGCCCTCAGAAAAAGGAGAGCCTTCGGCGTTACCGTTATTCTCCATTTTTGACCAAGGTTTCACATTTTCGATTCATCGTTGGGGGAATTCGGTGCACTCTTTTTCCCTCATTGGGATTTTTTCCCACAAGGTTTTTCCTAATGAGGTTTTTAACGAGGCATCCCCCCAAAATGAAACGAAAAGCGTCAGCCTTCGGCCCACAACAGCAACGCAACTACTCTACTCCTTTTCACCACTTTACAAGTGCCTCAAGGAGTGGGGGACTGGAGGACCCCCTCGGGAAAATCATTAAATCACAAAATTGGTGAAAAATTCCAACAAACGGCAAAGCAAGCCCTCAAGTCCCGACATGTGGGTAACTGAGGGACTGCCTTCGGCAAGGACGTGCAAGCGACAAACCAACCTCAGAAGACACAAATTACTCCTTTTCCCTCAAGTACCTTTCGGCAAAAGGAGTGAGGGACTCCTGATGGAGTATATGGCCCGGGAACACCCGGCCCACAGACTCCTACTACTCCAGTGAAAGCCCAAAAGGCCCAACAGGCCCAAATCACAGCGCCTAGAGCACCAAGCAGCCTGCAAAGCGCACCAGGGGTGCCTTCGCCCCCCCCCCCCCCCCCCCCCCCCCGGCCGAAGGCTCTAAACTCTCACAGAACGGGTTTTCCAAGCAAACTAAGTAACTGGGAGAAAAACTGCGGAAAACAGTAGCCCTCGGCATCTGGAGCCCTCGGCACTCAGGGGTCCTCGGCACCAAGAGCCCTCGGCTAGTCCTCTGCAGCCGAGGGCACCTCTCCCGACATGATGTCCGCCTCACATGCGTGCAGATCACCGTACCCTGTACAACGTCCCATCCAACAGCCGCATTAAATGCGGCCACATGCGTTTGCCAGCGCCAACCGGATGAGGTGACCTCCCGGCCAATGAGCGCTTGACACGTGTCCCTGTCCGACATTTATTGCTACTATAAATAGCACCTCATTTCCCCATTTGTAACCACGACATTCATACTAAATACACTCTCTCTCTTACTTACTTGTGCTCTGACTTCTCTCTAAGTTATTCTCAGCAATAACCCCTCGGATATATACCCCCCGGGTAGACTATCCATCAACCTCCCTCACCCCCCTTGATGGGAATTGAACCCAATGCCTCCCACAAAGGAGAAACTTGTGAGTGGATGGTCGGACTACACCCACCTTCCTTGAGTATTTCAATATAATAAGGCTTGACACAATGACACGATTAAGATAAGGTAGATCCACCTCCTTCGCACTGCAATCGTCAATCATTAAAACATTTGGCGCATATTGCATGTCTTAAAGTAAGGGAATGAAACCAAATGAAAAAATTAAGCAAAGGGTCGAATATATTATAAAAGGATTAAAACATTATGAGCATGTTTCTTAATACTCAAATCAAATTTATTATTTACTTCTGCTGAAATTTGTGAAGTTCTAGTTGAAATGACTGAATTAACTGATTCTGCTAATTTATGCAAAAAAAATAAAATATATTTTATTAATAAATAACTAAAAATTATATGAAAAAACAACTAAAATAATCCTTTACGCCAACCAGCGGCGGAACCAGACAATAATTTGAGGGGGTGCTGTTATATATTTTTTTGAAAAACAATTTTTTATAAGGATAAAATAAAAATGAGTGAAAAATAATTATTAATACATTTAGAGTAAGGTTCTAATAAAAAGAGTTATTCCCGTGAAAAATGAGAACGGGCTCATTTTTTACTCGTTT
Organism: Cuscuta europaea; assembly: GCA_945859875.1. NCBI lineage: Eukaryota > Viridiplantae > Streptophyta > Magnoliopsida > Solanales > Convolvulaceae > Cuscuta > Cuscuta europaea. The sequence continues at coordinate 4,612,624 of CAMAPE010000077.1, read as the reverse complement.
TGGTACACTAGTAGATATTTATTTTACACTTTTTCACAATGAGAGAAAATTTTGATTTATTTATCAAATTGTCACCGAGTTTTTGATAAAATATAGTGCATTGTTGACTGATTATGATTCATCAGATCTCAAGTTAAATGCACAAGATTTATTCTCAGTCAATTTTCATGATAAGAACTCTTTTTATTTGATCTGAAACTTATATATATGTATATGTAGTGTGTTTCAAATAAAAATGCTATTATACTAAACAAAAGGTAAATACTTATATTAACTTAAAGTAGTTTTAGAATTATTCTTGACATTAAATGACAACGTCCGTATATGTCATTATTAGAAGAAGAAATGATTAAAATTAATTTGAATTGAAGAAATGAGAATTTAAAATAAAAGATATAGAAATTCAAAAAGTGTGATTTAAACAACATTACATCCTAGAGTGATTTAATTGAACATAAATAATTACCAAATGGGCTAAAGTCTAAAGAAGCTATAATGGAGAAAACAAAAAAATATTGTTGCTCCTAAGAATTGAACCCAGGCCATTTAGGTAGACAGAACTCTCCCAATCTCAACCCTACCATTTGAACTATCACAACGCATAGGTTCAAATAGCGACTCCACTTTAATATATAAATACTTTCTGAACCGGAGCTGAGATATATACATGTATATACATACAGAACCACCGCCGGAGAAGGGGGAGCGCCGGCACCGGCTCGCCCCCCTAGTTCCGCCACTGACGCCAACTTCAACCGATATACGCACAAAAATAACTTGAAACATACTTTTTCGTATTATTACACAATTATGTGCGTAAAATCAAAAAATAAGTATTTGATAAAAAAGTTGGCTGATAAAGTGAAAACTATGATCACCATATTTCTTACATGGTCACACTTTGAGTTCATGTTGGGTTCTTTGTGTCACATCCCATTGCGTGCATTATACTACTTATTAAGTTATTATTATTATTATTCTTATTATTCTTATTATTATTGTTGTTGTTGTTATTATTATTATTGTTATTATTATTATTATTGTTATTATTATTGTTATTATTATTATTATTACTCCGTATTATTATTATTATTACTACTACTATACATCTGACGCCCCTCTGCGGCATGGTACTCTGCCGCACGGCAGAGGATCCTCATATGAAGATATCTGCAGGGTGATAATTCATAGGCAACAACTACCTACAACCTACAGACACCATTCACCATTGTTGATACCGAAATTGTCAACCGCTTCTGCCCTTCATAATATTTAAATAAAATATCCCTTCCTTTCCTAAATAAAAATTCCTCTTTCTTTTTTGGGCCGCCCAAAATAAAGGTCCACTTTTCTTTTTTGGTAAACAAAGTAGTGCAAACAGTGTTAAAATGGGGGCTTCTATATAAGGATAGATGAAGTAAAACAATACTGAAAAAAAGATTTATTTAGGAAAGTATAATTTATATGAGGGGCTTCTCAGATCTTTTTCGTTCATTTGTCTCTTTTTATCCAAACAAAAATTTGATTTATTTTGTGTATTCGAAAGCTCATAATATTACTCCCTTCGTCTCGAAATAATTGTCCTGCTTTCCTTTTCGATCCGTCCCGAAATAATTGTCTCCTTTTCTTATTTGGTAAATAAATCTATACAAAACAATGTCAAACAGTGCAAAACAGTGCCAAACAGTGTCACTACAGTGCCAAACAGTGTCGCTACAATGACAAACAGTGTCGCTACAGTGTGAAGTCAACTTCACTTTCTTAATCTGTGTGAAAGTCAAACCAGGATGATTATTTCGGGACAGAGGTAATATTAGATTTAATTACTTTCTTTGTCCCTAAATAAATATCCTACTTCTTTTTTCAGTTCATTCCTAAATAAGTCCTCTTTTTCATTTAGTTAACACAACAATGCAAAACAATGAAAAATTGTGGCAAACAATGTCAATCAGTATCAAAATAGTGTCAAACAATTTTATTTTCTTAAATTGCGTGAAACAAAATCAAACTTTTAAATAAGGATGGAAGGAGTATATTGTAGTGATGTACCCAATAGCTCCATACTTTGTCCTTCAATGTTATATTTTCGATTTAGTTTAGAACCAATGAACCATAAGGCTGAGCTCGTAACTACTCCGGATTAAAATTGGGTTGAATTAGAAAATACTTCCTCCTCCGAATTGAATTGTAAATTTTTAAGAAATGACAATAAATGATGCTTACTTTTTACACTTTTGCCCATCTTTCTAAAAGTAGATATCTTTAAGTTAATGGGGAAAAAGTAAAAGTAATAGTAAATTTGTCACTTTTTTCTTATTTACATACCTAAAATAGAAAGTGGAAAACCATTTTGGCACAACTAAAAAAGGATATTTTGCAAATCAAATTGGAACGGAGGGAGTACGATGCACCACACTTCCAAGTTCGGTGATTTTTCCTTCATCGTGGTTTCAAGTTTCACCAGGGGCGGAGCCAGGCCACTGGGCCGGACTGGACCGGTACAAAAAATATTTTTGAAAAAAAATTCACATAGAATTTTTACACTAAAAAATTAGTCATTTTTTAAATTTAGACTGGGCCAGAGTTAGGACGGGCCCTCCCCTAGCTACGCCCCTGAGTTTCACTTGAATTATTATTCTCATCAAAAAAAGGTGAAATTGTCCACCCGAACCGCAAACTATATCATACAATCTGGTATAGTTGTACATCTCACATTTTTGCAATTATTTATATGTTTCAGCCTAATTATTATAGATTCATTTAAACCTCTTGCTGCTCTCTCAAAACTTCCTGCGAACGGACTTCTTCTTGCAGGAATGGACTTTTCCCTGGACTCCTTGAACTTCTCCCTTCCATTCTTTTTTTCCTTTATTTCAATAATTCTAAAAACATTAAAGGTAATGATAATCTAATTGAAACATCTTTATCATTCTATTTAATTAGTAATGATCTAATGGTTTCACTAAAATTGTTTTCTAAATAGTAATGCCCACTAACTGTTCATAAAAATTTCGAAGTGAATTTTTATTCATTTTTTGAGCAAATACTAAATAAACTTTGTTGTAGTTGAATATAGTATTGACTATGTATAAATCATTTTGCATAATAGTTCTTTTTGGCATTGATTTAAATAGCTTTTATGCTACTTGAATTAAGGAATTCTTGATTTTGTTTGATATTTTCTAAGTTTTATCTTTAAACAGTTTGCTATTAGATTTTAATTTGTTTTTTATTTTTATATATTGGATTCAACTATTAATGATTCTTAGTTGATATTTTGAGTGATTAATGTTATACTTTTCTATAATTAAAAATAAAATGACCATTCACTAATTTTACAATGTGCATTATGCTAAAATCGGTTGAGCATTAAGAAAGATGTATTCTAAGTTATTTGTACGGACTAGGTTACATGTGTAAGTTAGAGAAATGATTTTTATGTTATACATATATGAGCATCACTTTAAAAAAATGAGCATCGGTATAACATTATAAAATGAGTACAAAAAATAAGTTTTATCCAATACCCAAATGAGTATAATATTTACATGAAATGTACATTGATATAATGTTTTAAGATAAGCACTATTACAACCGACCATTCAATTAAGATGTTTTGATATTCAATAGATTTTTAAATTTTTGTGCTCAATTGCAGAGTTTTAATGTTCAATAGAGGAAATTTGATGCCCAATGAAAATATTGTTAGATTATTGGACTTATACTACATGTAATATTCACAGTATATTATTTATCGGGTTTAATTGTATGTTATATGCTATCTTATATTTAGGCCCAAAAATTAGTGGTCCTATGAATATTAATTTAAGTGGGCTAATAAGTTATCTAATAAGGTACAGGGCCCAAATGTGTAGAGACCCATGGGCTTGACCTAATCAATGATGGGCTGATTAGGGTTAAGCACTCTATAAATAAGGGGTTATGGTCCCTAGTTGTACACGCCATTCTGTCTTTCTGCATCCCATCGCTAGAGAGATAATCCCGAGGGTGTGTATCAACTAGAAGACACAAACCCTAGCCTCCGTCTCCCGGATCTCTAAAGGCCATCTCCCATGGAGTCAGGTACGCTTCCGCTCAGTTAATTCTCTAGATAATTTCAATATGAAGATTAAAGTATTCATGGATTTATTCCAACAAATATATGTCTTGATGCTTGATAGGCTCGTTCAAAAAATACACTGATCAAAGCTCAATGAAATGTCTTGATGCATACTCCAAAAGTTTAATATTAATTTATATTCATATATTGAAATCTATAGGAGTCTATTATATACATAATATAAAAAAATTGTAAAAAAGAAAAAATAAGAAAAAGAAAGTGAATAAGAAGTTATGAAGGTGAATTCACGATGCTCAATAATACTCAACAGAATAGGTTTGATGTTCATTAAAAATTCATTAATGTCATTTAATGGAAACGGTGATTTTCATCTCAATATAGGAGATTTGATGCTCAATGAAAATGTCTTTATGTTAAATTAACAAACATTACAATTTTCATATCAATGAACATTTTATAAGTTACATATACTCATTTGGTACTGTTCTCATGCTCATTTTAAAATGTCATATCAATGCATATTTCAAAAGTATCATATTACAATAAACTTGCATATTCAAATTTATAGGAGTGGATTATAGATTTAATAAGTTTTTATTAAAGAAAAAAAGAAAAATAAAGTGAATTAGAATATATGAAGCAGATATTATGATGCTCAGTGTTAGGCTCATAATACTTCATAGAAAGGGTCAAATGCTCACTACAATTACACTAATGATCATTTAGCTGAAGTCATGATTTTTCGCTTAAACTATAATGTCATCAAAAAAATTGGGATATATTAGTTAATAGGTTGTTTTTGTTAGTTGGATTAGACGTACATGCACCCGGAGGTAGGATATAAGGAATTCACCTGAACGCTCCTACAATTGAATAGTAGAGAGTAACTAAGGATGGCAATGTGGCGGGGGGCGTGGGGAACCGCCCCATGGGGGGAGTGGGGGCGGGTGGTGGGGAGGAGCGGATATGGGGATGGGGGAATTATTTCCTCCCCGCTTAAATATGGCTATTAGTTACTACAATGTAGTGCCATAGTCACCTAAGTTTAAAAATTAAACATAAGTTATCATAATTTCATTACTACTTTAGTCATTAGTCACATTTTTGTAAACATTGTTCACTTTAGTCATAAATATGTAATTACTAATACGAAGTAATTAAAATAGCATGGTAGCTCGGTGAGTTTAGTTGTTTCCTATCTAATGGGCTGTGCCTAATGGGTCTATCTAATATAAAGTAAATGAATTTGAGAAAGTTATAAAGTGATATTAGCTTAAACACCTCAGAAACAGTGTGAATATTTTCTTCTTTTACTATTATAGTGCATTAATTCTTTTCTTATGAATGCCTTCTTTATGATTGTAGTTAGGACTCTTAAAAATCTGGTGACCATAGGTCATTCTAGATGATGTCAAATGACCATGGTTGATTGAATGAAGGGCTTAAGAAAATTTATAGAGCTAATCGATGCTAATAAAGTGTTTGATAAAATGACTAAATCAAAACGTGTATAATATGTTCTAGATTTGAAATGAGATGTAAGATTACATTGACACTTAAAAACTAAAAGGTTTTTTAGCTACATACTAGAGATGCTGTTTGATTTTTGAAAAACTGTCTACGTTTAAAATAGTGTTATTTTTTTATGATGATTCCCCCCGTTGGATACCCGTGCGTCTAGCGGGTCAGAGCGGGGGATGGGGGCGGGTCAAATAGTAGTGAGGGATGGGGCGGGGGTGGGGGTGATTTTTTAGACACGGGGCGGGGGATGGGCAGTGGCAGACGTGTATGTGTTCAAAACTATTCTTGTGAACACCCAAAGATTTTTTTTTGTATAAAAATACATACTCTCTCGTCCCTTATAATTTTGCCAACTTTCCTTTTTTGGATGTCCCACTAACTTTGCCACTTTCCCTTTTAAGTAAAGAATTTGTGGTTCCAGTTCATTCTCTCTCCTCTACACAAACCTCAACCACACAGTTTTTACTTTATTATTCTCCGTGCTGGTCAAACTTGGCAAAGTTATTAGGGACGGAGGGAGTATATAAATTTTCTAGATTTTTTTTTTATAAATAAATTTGAACACCTAAAATTTGAAAAATAAATTTGAACACCTAACACTAACATGGTAGATCCGCCACTGGGGATGGGGGAGTGAACCCCCGCCCCAACCCCGCCCCATTGCCATCTCTAAGAGTAACCCATAGCTGCCTAGCTAGCGTTATTAAGGTGAGCTGAATGCGGAAAAACTTCCTTTAACACTCTATTTAGAGGCTGTTTGACAACCATTTTTTTCGGCTTATCAGACTTATCAGTCAATTTTTTCACCAAACACGTAACTTTTACTTTCGCGCGCTGAATTGTGTAATAAGCAGAAAAAGTAAGATTGGAGTTACTTTCTAGCTGTATTGTCTGAAGTTACTGTAAATGACCATTTTATCTATTTTTACATATAATTTTTTCTTTATTTTATTAATAAAATATATTTTAAAAATACTTTTTCTTAAATCAGCAGAATCAATCAGTGCAGCCACTTTTGCCAGAACTTTATAAATTTCAGCAGAATTAGACACAACAATCGATTTTCGCGCTGCCAAACGGAGTCTTAATTGAATCTTTATTTTGGCATATTTACGTACTCCGTATATACCTAGAGTCCAAGAGTAGAGTTCTATGAAAATTTAAGTAAAGTGATCCCGATCCATTCAAATAAACTATGCCTACAACTTTGCTTTGTACCTAACCCTTTAAATGTATAGCGTGCAAAAACTTATACTCCCTCCGGAAAGATCTTTACACTTTCCATTTTTAGCAGCATCAGAAAGATCTTTACACTTCCTTATTTGCCTTATTTGGCAAATAAATCTACACAAAACAGTGCCAAACAGTGCCAAACAGTGTTTATTTCCTTAAAAACTGTGAAGTCAAAGTGTCAAGATCTTTTGGAACCGGAGGGAGTATCTTAGTTAGGTGAGCTGGTGAACCGAATTTGACAATATATGGAATGATTGAAATATTATTGCCCTTGACTTATTACGAGCTTGTTCACCAAGGTGAGTAAACACATATTTTTATGAAAGAATGTCACATATATCACTCCTCAACTTTCATTGGACAAAAATATGACTAAAATTTATATACCTAAAAAGTGACCAATTAAACTCATCCCTTCCGTTTTTTCCCTTTGTGCTCGTACACAAGTAACTCCCCAAGGAAGGGGAATTTCTTCCGGCTCGTAACTTCCATCTCCCCGGGAGCAGAACACCATCTCCCAGTCCATCCCTTCGCATCAATTTGTCTCTCCCCTACTAACATCCATCCGCCTCATCACTTACCCTCTGCCCAGCTCATGACTTTCATCTTTCTTGCGAACGTTCAAATTCCAGATCTCATTCGCTCCTACCAGAGCGACGAAGTTCAAGATCTGATCGTCAATGGCCTTCTTCATCAATCCCTCGACGACGGATGTTGTTGCCGGCAGAGATATATTGGGGCGGGGTAGTTGCAGTTCATTCGTGAGCTCTGTTGTCGCCATGGACAAAGCCGCCGTCTGTGAGCTCTGCTGCCACCATGGATGAAGCCATTGCCTCGAACTCTGCTGTCGCCCATCTCGTCGCCCCGCTTCTGCCGCCGGTGAGCTTTGATGTCGCCATGGACGAAGCCACCGCCTCGAGCTCTGCTGCCTCCCATCCCGTCACCTCACCTCTCCCGCCTGTGAGCTTTGCTGTCGCCATAGACGAAACCACCGCCTTGAGCTCTGATTGCGCATCAATTGACCTTCTCCGTCGAGAGAACTGTTGCCTCTATGTGCTGCGGTTGCAATGCCACCTTAATAATTCATATATTCTTCTCATTTCTTCTCAATCAGCCAGATCCCTATCAGATGTGAAGGATCGTGGCTGCTAGACTTTCAGATCTGGGCTGTGGCACGGTGTGCTTGGATGGGGCTGGGGTGCATCTTTGCTGGGCAGGGCTGTGGGGGTGCTATGGGGCTCGGGAGATGAGACGGGCCAGTGAGATGAGGTGGGGGAGCTTCTGGCTGAGGTGGGGGCTGGGGAGGGGGCTAGGGGGATGGGAAATTGGTTGGGGGCTGAGGAAGGGGGTGGGGATGGAGCGTTGGGATGGGGGTTTTCCGGTGGTCGGCGTTGGGATGGGGGTTTTCCGGTGGTCGGCGTTGGGGTGAGGGTTTTCCGGTGGTGGGGCGTTGGGATGGGGGTTTTCCGGTGGTGGGGGTTGGGATGGTTTTTTTTTGTGGTGGGGCGTTTGGTGGTGGTGATTGGTGGTGGTGATTGGTGGTGGCCGGAATAGCTGTGGTCGGAATAATTGGTGTCACTGCGGAGATGTAACTGCAGTGCCCGGCGGCGGCGGTTCACGGTGGAGTCACTACGGCGGCGGCACTACAGCGGCGTGTCACTACGACGGTGTCACTGTTGCGGTGTCACTATGGTGACACCACTGTGACGGTGTCACTACGTCGTTGTCACTATGGCCGGCGACAGTCACTGGTCGGAGGTGGCGGGTGGTGGTGGTGGATGTCACTGCATCTCATGTCACTGTAGCGTTTCACTGTAGCAAATCACTATGGAAAGTGGGTAAATAATTAGACTTATTAATTATTAGTCACATTTTTGGAATTTTTAAAAATGATCACTTTTTTGTCAATTGACTCTTTATTACTAATATTTAGGACAAAAGCCCTTATTTTATTTTGCACGCTAAATTTCGTAATAATAAAAAGTAAAATTAGAGTTATTTTACTAAAAGATTGAACTTAATACAAATTAGAGAATCGTTTTGCTATTTTCCGTTTTTTCTCTATTATATATATTAAATAAAAAATTTGTGCAATTCAACATATTCGATCAGTCGCTTCAATCATGATTTCATCAATATCAAGTAGTTTCATCTGATTCAACAAATTTTAGGATTTGCAATTCAGCTCTCAATGTCTTGCGAATCCTTTTTATAGTAAAGTTAATTGAATAAGCAAAAACCTACGCGCAAATACGTTTACGGCGCTTCTCGTTCTTCTCTCTAGGGTTGGCACAAGGTAACCACTAGCTTGGATTCGTCCGCTATAGGCCTTTTCCAAGGAGCGGGGCTGGGGTCTTTTCCGGCCAATTGTTGGATTTGGAGAGCCTTCTCTCTACCGGTCATCTCCCTACGAGTTAGGGTTTTGCTTCTTCCGCTTTCTTCATCGACGAAGAGTGGTCGGTGATCGTTTTCGATCGTACAAGTAGACTCGGGACCAGGGATGCAGCGCTATGGCGGTTAGGGCTCAACTTTTGCTGTTGTTACTGGTCGAAGGTCGAGTGTTGACAAAGCAAAGGTGGATAAGCTGTGGCGGAGTATGATTTCGATTCAGGAGCAAGGGATGACAAAAGAGGATATCGTCATTCAATACAAAAGCAAGACTATAGAGGCGGATGAGCGGCGGACGCGTTCCCCTCCCGAGCCGCCGCCATGAAGTGCAAGCAAGTGTAGGGTTCGGAAGAAGATGAGTGAACGCTGTTTTAATTCAGTTTTATTCTGTTTGTGTTTTTATTTAGAATTGCATGTTGTTTTGGACGTTTTCTTATTTCCTATCAGAGAGTTTCTAGATTTTGAGTCAGGTGATGAGAAGCCTGCAGGTTTGCTAGTCATTGGCTCAGTTAAGCCATTACAGGATCATCGAATATTATTGCTTCTACAGAGGTGATGTATTCTATGTCTGGTTCGAGGGCGGACGGCAGACATAAAACTTTTTATCGCTTTGTTTACTTCTTTTTCTTTGATTGTATTCAATTAGAATTCAGTTTGCCGGTCATTGGCTCAGTTAGAATTCAGTTTACTTCGCTTTGTTTAATTCAGTTTTATTCTGTTGTGTTTTTATTTAGAATTGCATGTTGTTTTGGACGTTTTCTTATTTCCTAGCAGGGAGTTTCTAGATTTTGAGTCAGGTGATGAGAAGCATGGTTTGCTAGTCATTGGCTCAGTTAAGCCCATTACAAGATCATCGAATATTATTGCTTCTACAGAGGTGATATATTCTATGTCTGGTTCGAGGGCGGACGACAAACATAAAACTTTTTATCGCTTTCTTTACTTCTCTTTCTTTGATTGTATTATCAACCATGTGATAAACGTTATTTTGAGTTAATATATTAGTTTAATTTGATGATAAAAAAAATAAAGTTAATTGAATGTGTTATTTGCGAAACCTAACCTTGTTAAATAGAATATTTATAATAAAAACATTTAAAGTAGAGTGAAACATTTTTATTTTTTTTGGTAAAACAACTTATTCTAAAGTACGTACCACTCTCTTCACATCACAATAAGTCTCCCACTTTCCTTTTTTAGTCGTATCAAAATAAGTTTCTCTCTTCCATTTAAGAATGTAAATCCACCCCAAAAGAAGTTACAGTACACTTTAATAAAGTAAACAGTTGTGCTACAGTACTAAAACTCCACTACTTTTTTAAAAAGTGTACATTAAATCTATAAATTATCATAAACTACGTGAAAAACTAATGAGACACATATTGTGATACGGAGGGAGTACCACGTAAGAGATTATATTCTAAATTTTCAACAAAAAAGCCTATTACTTTTCTACCCTCATAAAAAATAATCTTAACCCCATTTCACTCATAAACCTAACCATATAAGATTATTAGTGTTCGTTTAGTAACATTGAAATTAGTTGAATCGGCTGATTATGCTTAAATTTATGATGTTCCGATTGAAGTGATGCTCTACGGTAACTTCAATCAATCCAACCAGAAAAGTAATTTCAACCTTATTTTTTTATCATCACACAACATAATTTGTGAAACTAAAAGTTACATGTTTGGTGAAAAATGGTTGACAAGGCGAAAAACATACTTCCTCCATCTCGAAATTAACTTTCACGTTTCCTTTTTGGGATGTTCCAAAGTTAACTTTCCACTTCACATGATTTCTACTTTTGGTAAGTTTTTTTCTTTCAAAGTACCTATTTATCCTTTAATTAATTTGGACCACTACTTTAGGGGTACTCTTTTCCTACCTAAGAACCCGTGAAGTCAAATGAGGAAGTTAATTTGGGGACGGATGGAGTAATTATTAAACAGGCCATACTCCCTGAATTTTGAATTTTTTTCTTACCGGTATGCACGACTGCACCCAATACAATAGTCGGTTTCTGCCTTCTGCCATCCCTCTCTCAGATTTGTAAACCGAAAATCATGGAATAGATCGTCTAAGTTATAACCTATAAGTTGCTGCACAATTTCATCTACATAGAAACTTCTTTTCTCTATTTTCAGTTTTCGTGATCTCTCTTTTATAGAGTTCTCTACTTTTCTGACAAGTTAAGGGTCAGTTTGATTTTTGAAGTTGCATAAAAGAGGTCAAATAAATCCTTCTAACGTTCTTACTGTCCGGTTGTCGCCATTTGGGGCGGTTCCCAGTGGAATTTTTTTATAAAATGTTTTGATCAACTTATTCATTAAGTCTAGTTTAGTCATACAAAATTTCAGATAAAACGTCAATCAGGAAGGCATTCAAATGAAGTGTTGAAGATAACTGCGCAGTTAAAAGCGCAGTTATCTTCAACACTTCATTTGAATGCCTTCCCGATTTAAGTTTTAGCTAAAATTTGGTATGAGTAAACTAGATTTATTGAATAAGATTATCAAAAAAATTCATCAAAAAAATTCATCGGGAACTGCCCCAAATGGCGACGGCCGGACAATAAGGACGTCATAAGGACTTATTTGACCCCTTTTATGCAACTTCTAGGACCAAACTGACACTTACCTCCTTTTCTGACGAACTTTGGTTTACTTTTTCTTCATTATTTTTAATTATCATCTTTTTAGAGTTTTGCAATAAAGTGGTTGGTGTACACCTTTGGTACACTTGCCTGTTTTACGCACACAGAGTTATTTGTACAAATATAATTTTGTAGGGCCTTACAAAATTATATGTGTACAAACAACTCTATATGCGTAAGACAAACAAATGTACGAAAGGTGTACATCAAAAAGTGTACATCAAACATTTTTCTTTGATAATACCAAGTATATATTATGCCACTGTATTTTCTGACAATATTACTTCCTCCGTCCCAATTTGTAAGATACTTTACGGTTTACGACGTTTGACCGACGATAAAGCAAATTGATCCCTGTCAACACTCAAATTAGTTTTAGAAAATAAAATTTACATATTAAGAAACTACATTAAACTGCTACAAAACCTGCAAAAAATAATTCAAAATTCATAAACTTTTGATATATAAAGTAAAAGATTAAGAGCGATTTATGTTGATCAAGTGAATAGTAAATGTATCTTACAATTTGGGACTGAGGAAGTACTTTGAAAGTAAAATTTCATTTTAATGTTAGAGTACATTCTTATGACTAGAGATTATATTAAACTATCAAATATATTAAGTTGATGATATTATTGTGTACTATCATACCATATGAGAATTCTGAAAATGGGTGAGACAATTGGGTTGACACAGTTTAGGTTGAGCAGTCAGGTTTTCCTTAATATATGTTCGATTCTCGGTAGCCACATGGTGGAGTTCCAGTCAATGATGTGCCTTTTAATGTGCAACAAACCTTAATCCATCTCACTAATTAAGGAGGTTTTCGAGATCATATCATTATTCACTCTTCTACTATTCTATCATATCAAGGTGTGCAACGTCTATGTGAGGCATTTCACCTTTTTGGATTGAGAATTCGGAAAATGAGATGTTAAGAATCTATTGTATACTCCCTTAATTCTAATAATAATTTTGTTGGCTTAATAGGCCCGATAACGGATCAGCCCAACTTGAATACGGTCCAACGGGATGCCTTGTGGACGCCCGTTAGGGGGAAACGTTCGTTGCCCATGACGCTCGGCCACAGAGTGCACAGTCCACAAGGAGCAGGTAACCATGGTGGAACTACGGCCGGTCCTCATAGGCCGTACGGATCCTCTCCCTTACAGGACTCTACGTCCAATCTGGGCATGATCCACCAAGGTGCCGTTAAGACGCTCGGTCTCAGTGGCCTTGGCCCAACAAGTGTCAGGTGACATTCTAGGGTCCTTGGCCAGATAACTGGCATGAGTCGCACAGAGCCCAACCCTTGCACCTCTAAAACCCGAGACCTTAGATCAAAGGACGCTCGTCTAGTGCCAATGGCCGAAAACCAAGATATTGGCGGGAAACACATTTAATGCAATAGATTTGGTGGTTGTGAAGCTGGTCATCCATAATCCTCCGCATCACCAACACCACCTATTCTTTGGTAGTATAAATAGTAGCATTTATTTCATTGTAAAGGGTTGACAACTTATTATCCCTAGCAAATAGCAATTATCTTAGCTCTTAGTACTAAGATAGACGAACGTCATCAAGGCTAATAGTTGAAGTGTGTTGTATACGGACCTTTATTATCATTTAATAAGATACAACTCACTTACTACTCTCTCTTATTAATCCATCTTACTTGCTTGCATCATAAATCCATTAAACTCTCCACTCGAAATCCATGGAAAATGAGTTGGACCTTTGGATTGAAGGAATAAACATCAACAAAATTAAAGTTCTATTTTGACTTTACATGAATATTAAGAAAGTAAAAAATGTGTGTGGTAAAGTTATGAAAAAAGGGTTGTATTCAGAATAATGAAAAATGAAAGAATGAACCTCCCCATCCTGAAATAACGTGTGGAGGTTACAGAACCTGAAATAAGACTGGACATCTGGTGCACACGTGTATAAGGCTTACCGCCGCTTTGCTGACTGAGTCACCGTGATTAACCTCCCCACCATCCTGTCGGGTCAGGGTGGGGGAGCCTTGAGGTTGGGCATTCAACCGTTTTGGACCAAAAATGAAAGAATGAAATATTTATGGAACATAAGGACCAAGGAGTATGAAAAAATAAAAAAGAAAAACAAGGTGAGACGTACAATTATTATTGCATGGAGGGAGCGGGAAGAAATGACGTTGGGGGAGGTGGGAGAGTTTGTCGGGTTCTTTTTGGAGGAGCATCGCCCGGTTTGTGACTGGATTACCAGCCGTACACGTTGAATGATCTCGACAAGGAGTGGGCCAAGTGGGCCGAGCTTACCAGCTGATACTGCGGCGAACCACCACACCGGTCCTCAAAAACCACGGATCCGTTTTGGCCGTTTCTGCTGGGCACACCCTCTGCTGTTTCTGCCCGACTGATTACTAGGTGCCGGTTTCATTAATTAAAATAAAATCATCATTTTCCTACTCCTACAAAAAAAGTATTTATATTGGCTGTACTTCTTTATTTGTTTCCTTAAAATGTAAACATTTTTTACTGCTATGAGTTTTAAACATGTGACCTTCTTTTTTGGTGTGACACATTGATTTCATCGAACCACAAAACATTTCGAAAAAAAATAAAGAATAGATAAAGGTTTATTATCTTTAAAAAAGGTTTATGTACTACCTCCCATTTTATTCTTAAATACTATCTATTTTAGAAAGTATTTTATAAGTGGATCCAATTCTACATTTGGTCAATTGTAATAGGGATAACAATGAATTGTCACATATTTTGTGTGTGTATCAGATCATTTTTAATAGATTCAGATGTATTATGTATAATGTTCAATTACGGATCCTGCTAGCTTTGAATATGATATAATTAAATACTACCTCCGTTCCAAAAAAAATTTGCTATTTTGAAAACTTTGACCAATTATATCTTTTTATCGGAAATTATTTATAATATAAAAATTATATGATAATGTTCTTTGTTAAAAGTACTTTCATAAAAGTATAATTTTTTTAATTTCCATAATATTATACTAATCAAAATTAAGCTTCAAATTTTATAATATTGCAAAGTTTTTTGGGACGGAGGTAGTATTAAATTGTACTTATAAAATTAAATATTCTTATATAAAATATAAGTAAGTTACACGTTAAAGTGATAGTTAAAATTTGAGATCTATATACTTTTTTGACAAAAGATCTAAAATTCCACTCCCTTCCACTAACAAGTTCAGAGTTTGACTTCACGGGTTTTTTGATAAAATAGGAAATAAAATTGACTTTTCAAAAATGCCCTTGTGTAATTAAAAGGTGTAGTAGCCAAATGGATATAATAAAGAGGGTAATGAATAGTGAAATGAGGGTAATACACATCAATTCAATGAAGTGATGTGAGGATAAAAAGGTAAATGAATAATAAAAATTTTCCAAATATAAAAAGAAGTTGAAAGTGGAACTTAGTATTGGGACAACCCGAAAAAGAAACGTGTAAATTGTTTTGGTGACCTAGGGAGTAATAATACTTTAATACTTTAAGGATGTTGTCACATGAATGGAAATTTTCTAGTCTATACTATTCGAGGGAATGAAGGGATGTCTAGTCCGTTTGTACGTGGGCTGGTATATATGATCAGGTCCAATAGCATGCGTGTTTTTCTATTGTACAAGTCTTATTTGTTCTATTTAATTTTGGTCTAAATAATGCATGTAGAAGAAAGTGAATGCAACTCGCTGGAATCCAGGCACGGTTGTGCCTGGGTAAACTTTCGAATATACTTCGCAACCAAAACAAAAAAACAACCTCTTTTGTTTTCACACTCGAAGCACGGCAATTCCCCCAACTGCGAGTCTGTGACGAAGACTTGCGGTTTGTGAACCCTCCCTCCACCTGCTAGGCTGCTACCACCGCGACCGGCCGACAAAGCGACGATCACCGACGATTCGGCGAACACACCCCTGAGCCCTCCTGATAATCATGTAATTTCCATGTGTATGTTTGTATTTTTAATTAGTTTTGATTGATTTTTACTTTGGAAATTACACACTTTTGGTGTTATAGTTTAGTTTGTTAAATTCTTGTAAATTGTTTAGATTAGGTTCATTCTGAGCTCAAACAGGTCTTGATCACTCAAAGGACAGTTGACGAACCCCAAAAGTGAAAGAAAGGTGCATAATCTCAAGACAAAATAAGGATCCTGAATTTTTGGTCTATACCCGGTTGGGTATCATCTATACTCGATCGGGTATCTTGTTGAAACTTCAAATCGGATCGGATCCGAAGACAAAGGAACATGCAGGGAAGATTTTGACCACGATCGAGTGTCTATACCCGATCGGGTATGCCTTTGAGTTTAACCCCAAATCCGGTCGAGTATAGCACGAATATCAATTTCTACACATACTCGATCGGGTATAAAAACACACCCGATCGGGTATACCTATAGAACATAGCCCATAATGGATCGAGTATACCTCGAATCTGGCATTTCACACATACCCGATCGGGTACCCGAGCTGCATCCCAAGAGCCTATAAATACACCCCCTTTCCTTCACAATAAAGGCACCAATTCCTATATACTTCTAAGCTCAATCTAGAATAGTTCTTTCTTTATATTTTCTTCATGTTTAGTCTCCAAATGAGGAGCTAAACTCTTCCATCTTGGTTTTGCTACTTTGAAGCTTAATGATTTGTAAGTTGTGAGTTATTTTCTTTAACCTTCTTCCTTGAATATTAATTATTTTCTATTCATATTCCATATTAATATTTTGAGCATTACTTTAAAGATCAACTAATTTTGTTTCATCTATTAATTATTACTGGAATCAATCGGTTAATACGCTTGTTATTAATTCGGTTCCTTCAAAGGTAGTAAACTTGGATTGTTAATGCATGCATCTCATGGTTAATAAACCAAGGGGAATTAATTATGTTGATTAAACCAATAAACCGCTTGTGTTGAGGTTATCAATCTCAATCGTTTTCATCTTAAGCTTATTGCTACTATCGAATTAATATGCGGCGCTTGTTCTATATTGACTCGATAGTAAGTTTTATTAATGAACGCATCTCGTTATTAATAACTACCCTCGATGAACTGGATATACTCCTCGATTGAGTATTCAAGAGGAAGATAGTTAAAGATATAACCGGGATCGACGAACATTTCATTAAGCGAATAAAAGCAAAACCAAGTCCTCATCTCTATTAATTAAACTCATTTAAGTCATTCATCTTAGTGTTAATTAAATTAAATCTAATCAAACTCAAAACCCCCCTTTTTGTTACTGTTATTATAAAAGATAAATATTCCTTTCCCTGTGGATACGAACCTTACTTCGTTATACTACGTATATTCGTTGTATTGTATTTATTTTGAGTGCACCTCACGATAAGTGCACGTCAAATTTGGCGCTATTGCCGGGGAAAGGCAATAATATTTCTTTTATTTCATTTCAAGAAAAGTCAATAAAAAAAATAATAAACAAAATATAAAGAGTTCTCATTCTTCTATTTCTGAGCTTAGTGAAGTATATGGTTAAACATCGTTCCATAAACGAAATCACATATCACAAAAACCCGGAAATAGAACAAACTATCGAGCGGTTGAAAAGTAAATTTTCTAATACCGACTCAGAAGAATCATCTACCGGAGATTCATACACCGCTAGCTCTAGTTCTAGCGAATCCGAAGAGTCCTTTCACATGGCTCTTGAAACAAGAACACTAAGGGAGCTCACAGCTCCAAACTTGAATCAACAACCAATGTGTATTACCTTCCCTACACTCAACGAAGGTAATACATTTGAGCTTAAATCTGGGCTGATTCATCTACTTCCTTCCTTCCATGGCTTAAGAGGGGAGGATCCAAATAAACACCTCTCGGAGTTCCACGTCGTATGCACAAACATATGTCCTAATGGAGTTACCGAAGAGCAAATCAAATTGCGGGCTTTTCCAATCTCAGTTATGGATACCGCAAAGGATTGGCTTTTCTATCTTCCCTCGGGAAGTATAGACACATGGGCAGCCATGAAAAAATGCTTCTTGGAAAGGTACTATCTCGCTTCCATTTCATCATCTTTATAGAAGCAAATCAGCAGCATCGAACAAGGTGATGATGAATCACTTTATGAATATTGGGAGCGCTTCAAAAAGCTTTGTGCTAGCTGCCCATATCATGGGTATACGGAGCAAGACCTCATCCTCTACTTCTATGATGGTCTTGCGGAACATGATAGACGCATGGTGAATGCGGCGTGTGGAGGGGGCAACGTGAACAAAACTCCCTCTCAAGCGAGAAACCTCATCTCGGAGTTGGCCGAAAATTCCAGGCATTACACCGGGCGGTCCTCAACCCGAAGAGTTGCCGCAGCTGAATCTACATCATCTCTCGAAAGTCAAATGGCCGGCTTGACTTCTTTGGTTAAGGATTTCCTATTAAATCCTAGAAACCAAGAGGTCAAGGTCTGCGGCATATGCACACAGCAAGGGCATCCAATCGATTCTTGTCCAACTCTTCAAGAAGAACAAGTCAATGCCTTGGGTTTCCAAACTCATCAACAGAAGAGGTATGATCCGCACTCTAACTCCTACAATCCCGGATGGAGAGATCACCCGAATTTGAGATATGGGAACCCTCAACCACAACAAAGTCAGCCCTTGCAACAATCTTTCCCAAATCACCAAGGCCAAACTTCAAGCTCAAATATGTCCACCGAAGACATGATCCGAGCACTCACCTCAAATGTCTCAACCATGCAACAAAACATGGTTCGATTTCAGCATGAGACCAAGTCTAGCATTCAAAACTTGGAAAGCCAAGTGAGTCAAATAGTTGGAGCCGTAAGCAGGCTTGAAGCAAAAAATTCCGGAAAACTCCCTTCTCAAACAGAACAAAATCCAAGACAACATGTAAATGCTATCATGTTGAGCAGCGGAGAAGAAGTGCAAGAAAAAGAGGAGGATGAAGAGGAAAAGCAATCGGAAGAAATGATCACATAGAGTCCACCAGTGTCATCATACGAACCACAACCCCCTTTTCCCGAAGCATTGAGGGAGACAAGGCCGCTGAACAATGACAAAGACATGTACGAGATATTCGCCAAATGCGAGGTAAATATCCCCCTCCTCAACTCACTTAAAAGTGTCCCTCGATTTGAAACATTTTTAAAATAATTATGCACAATCAAGAGGACCCAAAACTTAAAGGGAAAACAGAAAATTGAAATTAGTGAACATGTCTTAGCAGTTTTTCAAAAGAAACTTCCAAAAAAATGCACTGACCCAGACATGTTCACTATACCATGCAAGCTAGGAGACATCACTTTTGGGGCCATGTTAGACTTAGGGGAATCAATTAACGTGATCCCCTATAATCTTTATAATTCCTTGGACCTTAGCCCTTTAAAGAAAACCTGTGTCATAATCCAACTAGCTGATGGATCAACTGTTTCTCCAAAAGGGGTGATAGAAGATGTACTTGTCTCGGTGAGCGATCGATCTAGTGTTCCCTGCTGATTTTTATGTGATTGAAATGGAGAGTAATAGACATGAAGTCCCTATTTTATTAGGGAGACCATTCTTAAAAACTGCTAGTTCAAAAATCGATGTTTCTACCAGGCTTTTAACTATGGAATTTGATGGAAGAACAATAGAATATAACATCTATAATTCTATTAAAAACCACTCTCCATTTAAAGAAAAAAATGAATCAATCTTGATCATTGAGGAAGCACTAGACAAGTCACCGTTGAATAAACCCTCTGAAACTGAATCAAAACCATCAGAAATTGAGGTGGTAACTAAAATGAAAATCCGGTCTAAATGGAAAAGACCGAAACAAAAAGATAAAAAGGTGCCGCACAAGGCCGTTGTTTTTGAAGAAGGGGTTACTCATGATCCCACCTGAAAAAAAATGAATAACGTCGGGCCACGATGTTAACTAAGGCGCTTCTTGGGAGGCAACCCATGTTTTATTTTTCATTATTTTGAGTGTTTAAAGTTCATTTTTTTTAATTGTTTGAGAGATCAGTGAGAGAGGGCACTAATCACTTGTTTCAAGGGAGAATAAAACGCAAGTTACTGATGATCTGGGGATATACCCGATCGAGTATCACATGGTACTCGGTCGGGTATGGCTAAAAAAGGGGAACCGAATCACTACTCGATCGAAGGTTTTTTTTTCTCAAGAATACATGTATACTCGATCGGGTACAATCCCATACCCGGTCGAGTATTTATAAAAAGGCAAAGCTAAAAGGAACCTGCCCCGGACACTCGATCGAGTGCGGGGTTCAAATATTGCAAAAGGAAGAATACTCGATCGGGTATCACTACACACCCGGTCGAGTATGTTCAGAAGGACGAAACCAAATAGAGCCCGCTCCCAGCACTCGACCGAGTACAAGGCTCAAAATGTGAAAAAAGAAACATACCCGATCGGGTATGACTATACACCCGGTCGGGTATTGGTGGAAATTCAAAAGCCCAAACAAACTGTCTCCACCCATCCGATCGGGTATGGCCAGATACTCGGTCAAGTATGGCTGGAAAACCGAAGTCCTGAACAAACTGTCTCCAGTACCCAATCAGGTATCACACAATACTCGATCAGGTATACCTGCGTTTTAACCCCAAAACAGCCCGAATCACTTCATCTTTCCCAAATTCCCAACCCAATTTTCGAACCCTCTTCCCCAAACTCCTTTTTCGAACCTTCTCTCTACCATATCTCCCTCATTTCTCCATCAAATCACCCCATTCTTCCACCAAAATACTCCCCTCACCTTCCTCTACACACCCATACCCATAAACCCAATTTTCCCCAATTTCCAAAGGTCCGAAAAAACCCTAACCCACTTTCGAATTTTCCCAATTTCAAGCTCCAAACCTACAAAAATGGCACCAAGAAAGGACAAAGGGCAGAGCTCAAGGGCTATGGAACCCATCCCGGGCTAAGAGGACCTCATTTTCGCCGACAACAAACACCGAGCTCGGTTCATCACTACAATTACAAGGCAAGTAAAACCTTCCCGTTTTTATGCCATGATGCTCTCCGTGAACTAGGCATTTATAGGAGTAACAAGCAATTCTTTCATGAGTTGGACATGAACCGTATTTTCAAAATGAAATACAACTCTAATGAAAGAATTATCTATGAATTCATGAGCTCGGTGAAGTTTGAGAACGATGAGGCTGATTTTAGAGATGACAAAGTCACATTTCGTTTGTTTAACCACACCTATTCAATAACGAAACATGAGTTTGCCAAGCATTTTGGCATCCCCATCCCCTACGAAAAAGCCATCTCCGACAACACCATTTTCGGTCATTCACTGTGGACAAGGATGACCGGAGAAATGAACTTTAGCTCCTCCCAATTATATATTAGTCATGTCCAACACCCCGTCCTCCGATTGTTCTTGAAGTTTTTAGCAAACTGTTTGCTTGGGCGCCCCAACAATTACCACACTAGGATGAGGGATGTGTGCTTGATGTTGGTGGCTCTGTTCCGTCGTCATGTGGACTTTATGTAAGGAATAATTGTAATTAGATTTTGATGATGCTAGATTAATTAGGACTTTAGAATACCCCTTTAGAAATTATGTATTAGAATTTTCCTTTGTAAAATTCTTAGAAGTATTCGACTTGACAGAAGACCTTCAAGAGCAGAAGGGCTTCAAGAACAGAAGGACTTCAAGAGCAGAAGTGCCTCTTAAGGCATTATTGAAACAGAGGACCTTTGGTTCTCTGCTCCAGAACAGAAGTGTAACACCCCGGCCTCGCAGGACCCGAGGTAGCCACTCTAGACCAATAGTACTGTCCTCACAAACCACCACGAGCCTTTACCGCGCACTTTGTCCTCACTCATGCGCGCCCTGAGAAACTTCCCAGGGGGTCACCCATTCCAAGACTACTCTCGTGCAAGCACGCTTAACTTTGGAGTTCTTGGGTGATGAGCTCCCTTAAAAGGAGATGCACCTCTGTTGGTATGAGTAGTACTATTAATCCTCTTAAATTAATCTCGGGTATTACAAGCACCCCCACTTAGGATCGCAACGTCTTCGTTGCGCCCTTAACTATCTCAATCAAACCCCAGAATCTTGCCCCGCTAAGTGCCCGCCCGATATCTAACGGGTCAGCACACTGTCGCAGGGTTGCTCTGATACCATTTGTAACACCCCGGCCTCGCAGGACCCGAGGTAGCCACTCTAGACCAATAGTACTGTCCTCACAAACCACCACGAGCCTTTACCGCGCACTTTGTCCTCACTCATGCGCGCCCTGAGAAACTTCCCAGGGGGTCACCCATCCCAAGACTACTCTCGTGCAAGCACGCTTATCTTTGGAGTTCTTGGGTGATGAGCTCCCTTAAAAGGAGATGCACCTCTGTTGGTATGAGTAGTACTATTAATCCTCTTAAATTAATCTCGGGTATTACAAGAAGTCCTCAGGATCTCTGTTAGAAACCCTTCTGGGTCTCTGTTGGATACTCCCAACAGAAGTGCTCCAGGCCTCCTCTGTTCTACTCTCAGACAAAGACACCAGAAGGTCTGACACTTAGAAGAATTTCAAAGAACCGGGAAGTCAACTAAAAGATTCCTTCAACGGCTAGGAGTATGAAACGGAAAAGCTACAGTGCTTGCATTAAATGCTCATCTAATGCACTCCATGCTACGTAGAGTAATTGCAGATGATTGGCCGCAATGTCAGGAATACTTTATCCCAAAATAGTAACCTGCCAACTTTATCGGGCTCTACTAGTCAAGTCAACTGATCGCGCATTAAATGCAGTTGTCCTCCTACTCCTCCAACGGGAAGACAACCTCAGTATAAAAGATACACTACGAAGAACAACCGGATAACTTTGACATAACTTTGCCAAGATTACATTGCAACTTTTGCTAACCACAAGCAAGATATTCAAACTCTGAAAAGCAAAAAAAAAGCCTCCTTGAGATTCAAAATCATTATCCTCTACAAGAGAAGGCAGAAGTTGGAAAAATACTCTTTCCAACTCAAGCAAAGTTCCAAGTGTTCTTCAACTCTTCAAGCTCATCACATACAAATCTTTTGTAACGAAGCTAGTTGGAGGAACCCCAGTTTCAACAGAAACTCTTCTTGCTACAAGAAGGACGTCCAAATAACTGGAGTAGTGAAGTGGTGATACTTCAAGGAAACTCAGTGAAAGGACCAGTGTTAAAGGAAGCCAGACAGTGCATCCCAGGACACATCTAGGCTTGAAGAAGACGTGGAGTGCTTCTTAAGTACTAGGACTAAGACTTTGTAAACGGCAGTTTTTACAGCTTAGTGGAACAGTGGATTAGAGGAACGAGTTGTTCCTTGAACCACTATAAAAATCCCTGGTGTCGTTTACTTATTGCATTTAGTTAGAACTGTATAACTCCTTGGACTTGGTATCTGTGTTCAGCAGAACTTGTTCTACGAGTTAACAGAAGGCCTACTGCCTATTGCTTCTCTGAGGCTAACAGAACTCCCTACCAGAACCCCATCCGCTGCCAGTCTGTTCTTCCAACAGAACAGGCTATTCTGTAAATCTGGTACATAGTTTAAAAAGCTAAAAACCAATACAGTCTATTCACCCCCCCTCTAGACTGTATCCAGTATAACCGGGACCAACACTTTAACCTGTGCAATCTCATGTGGGCACATTTAAAAAAGGAAAGCACAGCGAGGGGGGCAAAGATTTTGGATGGGGTGGTTATGCACTTAGCAAGTAAGTTCAGGTATACGGATAACTCTCCTATACCCGATTATTGTTTGATGGACATGGCTTGGTTAGGCCATTCAGGATGCACAACTTTTTCCCACACGGTCTATGGTGGTGAACAACTGAAGAACATGTATAACTGGCTAATACACCCCAAGCCTATCAAACATTTCCTCATGCCTAGCTTTGACCTTCCCAAACTACTCTACAAAGTAGAGGTGCCCCATTACCTATTCCCACATCTCCAAGAACCGCAACAAGAGCCACTCCAATACCAACCCGAGGACACACCTTATGCCGAACCGCATGATCATGAAGACATGGACATCCCCGAGCAGCACCAAACCCCTCCTCCATCCAACTATTTCCAACAAATCTTGGAGGGTCAACAACAAATAATTGCCGGGTACAACCAAATGAACACCAACTATATCAACATGGGAGAACGGCTCAACCAAGTGCAGGAGGAGCAAAGGGTAGGTTTTCAACTGATGGAGGAGCTCTGGGAAGCCGAAAGGCATCGATATGAAGAGGATCGACGTAGGTTCTACGGACCTATGTACTCTTACATAGCCCATCAAGGATCCTTTCAGACTATGGCGAACGCCCCTCCACCACCCTCGTGGTATGACCCCACTCATTGGGGTAACTTTGGAGGATCTAGCTCCGGGGGTGGAGGGTATGATGGCAGAGATGGCGGGGACACATACATGGGAGATGGCGGGCAGGGAAGCGGCTTCGGAGGCAGCTTCTATGGCGGAGAAGGCGGGCACTAGGAACAGTGCTTGGACTAAGTGTGGGGGAGAGACTCCTCATGGTATGTAATTTTATTTCTTACCTTTCACTACGCATGAATTTCTTTTACCCTTGATACACACAAAAAAATAATAAAGAAAAAAAAAGAATAAATAAAAGAAAAGAAATGCTAGTTAGGTTGAAAACCCAACAAAAATGGGCAATCTAAGCAAAAAGGGCTTATAAAAAAATGAGTGAGTTGGGGAGAATGGAAAATAAAAAGAGATGCTAGGATGAAAACCTGAAAAGGCTCCTAGGCAAAATGAGAGATATGAGAGAAATATTTGTTTTTGCAGGCACTCATTTGATCTCTTTGGAGAATAAGAAGATTCAAAAAGAAGAAGAAGAGAGGAGAAGAAGAGAAGATGAGCACTAGAAGGCTATAAAACCCAAGATGATATTTGTAATTTGAGCTTAAAACTCATGTTTTATCCTTGGTGTCTTTGTGCTTTTATCTTGTTAAAATTGTTGAAAATGTGGAAGACTTGACACTTGTGAACATTTGACTTTACTCGAGAACAAGTAAAGAAACTAAGTGTGGGGAAGTTGATAATCATGTAATTTCCATGTGTATGTTTGTATTTTTAATTAGTTTTGATTGATTTTTACTTTGGAAATTACACACTTTTGGTGTAATAGTTTAGTTTGTTAAATTCTTGTAAATTGTTTAGATTAGGTTCATTATGAGCTCAAACAGGTCTTGATCACTCAAAGGACAGTTGGTGAACCCCAAAAGTGGAAGAAAGGTGCATAATCTCAAGACAAAATAAGGATCCTGAATTTTTGGTCTATACCCGGTTGGGTATCATCTACACTCGATCAGGTATCTTGTCGAAACTTCAAATCGGATCGGATCTGAAGACAAAGGAACATGTAGGGAAGATTTTGACCATGATCGAGTGTCTATACCCGATCGGGTAGACCGACATACCTGATCGGGTATGCCTTTGAGTTTAACCCCAAATCCGATCGAGTATAACTCGAATATCAATTTCTACACATACTCGATCGGGTATAAAAACATACCCGATCGGGTATACCTATAGAACATAGCCCATAATCGATCGAGTATACCTCGAATCTGGCATTTCACACATACCCGATCGGTACCGTGTACATACTCGATCGGGTACCCGAGCTGCATCCCAAGAGCCTATAAATGCACCCCCTTTCCTTCACAATAAAGGCACCAATTCCTATATACTTTTAAGCTCAGTCTAGAATAGTTATTTCTTTATATTTTCTTCATGTTTAGTCTCCAAATGAGGAGCTAAACTCTTCCATCTTGGTTTCGCTACTTTGAAGCTTAATGATTTATAAGTTGTGAGTTATTTTCTTTAATCTTGTTCCTTGATTATTAATTACTTCCTATTCATATTCCATATTAATATTTTGAGCATTACTTTAAAGATCAACTAGTTTTGTTTCATCTATTAATTATTACTAGAATCAATCGGTTAATACGCTTGTTATTAATTCAGTTCCTTCAAAGGTAGTAAACTTGGATTGTTAATGCATGCATCTCATGGTTAATAAACCAAGGGGAATTAATTATATTGATTAAACCAATAAACCGCTTGTGTTGAGGTTATCAATCTCAATCATTTTCATCTTAAGCTTATTGCTACTATCGAATTAATATACGGCGCTTGTTCTATATTGACTCGATAGTAAGTTTTATTAATGAACGCATCTCGTTATTAATAACTACCCTCGATGAACTAGATATACTCCTCGATTGAGTATTCGAGAGGAAGATAGTTAAAGATATAACCGGGATCGTCGAACATTTCATTAAGCGAATAAAAGCAAAACCAAGTCCTCATCTCTATTCATTAAACTCATTTAAGTAATTCATCTTAGTGTTAATTAAATTAAATCTAATCAAACTCAAAACCCTCCTTTTTGTTACTGTTATTATAAAAGATAAATATTCCTTTCCCTGTGGATACGAACCTTACTTCGTTATACTATGTATATTCGTTGTATTGTATTTATTTTGAGTGCACCTTACGATAAGTGCACATCACCTCCCTCTATGGTTCCACCTAAAGGTACTCTTCTCTTCCTTTCTCCATTAATGGCATTTCTCAAGCTTTTGGGTCCAATTTTCTTTATGCTCAAAACTTAGGGATTTCAATTTCTATGTTTTTTTAACTGCTTTTCTTTGTTGCTTTGCATACGTTAGATTATATTAAATTAATAAATTCATGTATTTATAAATGTTATTTTCAATTTTATACGATTTAGGATGAGAAGATATTTTGATGTTGTACCTAAATTTAAAGAAACTCAAAGTACCAGGAGTAGTTAAGATGTTAATTCAAATTATTCGCCATTAGTAAATGAAGAATTTGATCGAGTAATTGCTTAAAGTGAAGCTAATTTGGCTTATAATCTACCTGAACAACATGAGGATTTTGAATCTTTCGAAGCGGATCTTGGATTGAGAAAAAGAATTGTTGATTTTCACCCTAATGTTCAAGACGAGGTACGTCGTAGTTACATTCAAAAAGGACCGTTTCAACCTCAGGATCATGATTTCCCTTTTAAGGTAATTGGAGACAAAAAACGTAGATTTGTTTCAAGTTGGTTTGATGACCATAAATGGTTGGAATACCGTATTGCCAAAGATGCTGCATTTTGTTTAGCATGTTATTTGTTTAAGAATGAGTGGGAAGTTGGTGGTGATCATTTTTTATGAATTGGGTTTTCAGCGTGGAATAAAAAGATAGGTTTTATTTACATGTTGGTAAACCTAACAGCCTTAATTACAATGCGGTGAAAAGATCGGAAGATTTGATGAACCAAAAACAAAGTATTGGAGCATGTTTTGTGAAACAATCTGAACAAGCGAAGTCTGATTACGTTATTCGATTGAAGGCGTCACTTGAGTGCACTAGATTTCTTCTTTGTGGGGGTTTGCCATTTTGGGGTCATGACGAATCAATAGAGTCTAGTTATAAAGGCCGTTTTCTTGAGACTTTAGATCTTTTGAGACAACATGATACTCAGATAGATAGAGTTCTTAAAAATGCTCCACAAAACAATCAGATGACTTCAACCAAAATTCAAAAGGATTTGTGTCATGCTTGTGCATTTCTATCCGTTCATGAAATTATTAAGCAAATGAGAGATGATGTTTTTTCTATATTAGTTGATGAATCAAGGGATTTCTAATAAAGAGCAAATGGCTATTGTTGTGCATTTTGTTGCTAGTAATGGTTCTGTTTTGGAGATATTTATTGGTGTTGTTCATGTAAAAGACACAGTTGCATCATCTTTTAAAGAATATAATCTCTTGAGAACACTCTAGCACAATATGGTCTGTGCATCTCAAACATAAGAGGACAAGGCTATATATGACGGAGCGAGTAATATGCGGGGTAAGTTTGGTGGATTGAAAACTCTAATTCAAAATGAAAATCCATATGCATATTATGTACATTGTTTAGCTCATCAATTGCAGTTGTCACTTGTTGCCACTATTAAACGACAATATGAGGTTAATTGGTTACTTCTTCACGTTAGTCGCGTAATTAATGAGATTTTGTCATCAAATAAGCGACAAGAATGCCTTCGAGATAAACAAGCAGGTGATTTGATAAGTACTTTAGAAGCCGGACTTGTAAAAATAGGAAGATGATGGAATCAACAGTTAGCACTTGTCAGAGCGGGTGATACACGATGGAGTTCTCATTACAGATAAAAGTGGAGAAGCCACTTCATTGTTGAATGAATTGCAAACTTTTGAATTTTGTTTCATGCTTCATTTGATGATCAATGTTTTGGCCATTACACATGAGCTTTCACAGGCATTGCAAAGGCGTGAACAATTTCTTGTGAATGCTTTAAAACTAATCACAATTGTCACAGGGTTGGACGGGTCCGGTTCGGACTTTCTGGGTCCACCACTGCTGTCATGTTAAAAAATAATTTTGACACTGTTTACATCACAATCTTCGTATAACAGTGCCCTTGACATGATGATTCAGTAGTTTGGTTGAGAAACATCATGAATTGAACAATTCTCTCGCCCACAAAAATCTCTACCCACGACCCACGATACATATGTTCAACGAGCAGTGACTTCTTTTCCACAAAAGATTTTGATTCCTTTATTTTAAAAGCTAGAGGCTTTTACACGTAACCATCTGTATGGTCTGTTAACATAATGCATTGAATGAGTTTTTTGGATTCCATTGTATATTTATTTATATGATGTGGATATACATTCCATTTGTTGATTGACATGTGTAAAAAATTATTCTATGTTAACAATGTAGCATTAAAGATGCTCTAAGATACAATCATCTTTGCATTTAAAACGAGTGCAATTTGAATACGTTATAAATAACATTTTGCATTTAAATAGAATAATTTTAACAGTAAAGTTGTGCGTTTACTTTCGATTTTTTGTCTCAATACTCTCAAACTTATATATATCAATGAAGGGGTTTTAGTGAACGAAAAATCTTTTTGATTATTTAAAAAATTAGAAAATAAAAAGAGAGTAAAAGGACTAGAGAAAAGGACTATAATAAGAAAGTTCTATTCACATCCCCTAATTACTAACTATAAGCATAAAATTAAATATGAATAAACTAATTAAACCCAAAAATCCAAATTACCCTAATTATTATAGCAAAGTCCTGCCGGTCAACACACATCATTCAACGATGAGAAAACTATTTACCGCAACCTTCCTTATTTCAGCAAATTTCTTATTGACATTTGAGAATAATTAATAATACAGCTGATCAATAATTTACAGCTCATGATGAACTTTACCCCATGGCATTGCTTATTTCCAAGGGAGGGTCTACATATGGGCGATGATGGGCTGAAGCATAGGGCAACGTAATTTTTTTGCAATTTTTTCGGTGTAAAATTTTCCATATTTTCATAATTAGCCCACCCCGATAATGTTTAAGCCTAGTATAATTGTTCTTTATCCCAGGGTATTCCAGATTCCTAGATCCAACCCTGCTTGTTTCAGTAAATTTCTCATTCACGTCATCATTTCCTTGGTTTTTATTCCGATGGCTCTTTTTTAGGAAAAAGATAACTTAATTATTAATTTATTATTAAAATCGATAACCAGATACAAATTCGTCATAACAAAGGCTACATTGGGATGAGATTCATAGTTGAAATCATGCTTAATAGCGGCCCAACTTGCTAACCCCGCAATTTGGTAGACTCCCTTAACAGCATTGGTGCACCTGTTACTAATAGGTAATTCAAAAATAAAAGAGTTCTGAGACGGAAAAGAGACATTAAAAGAACATAATTCAACTTTTCCAGCCACTAGCAAGGAGACAACGGTTTGTCCAGCTCCGCCAAAGGATCTGAGGTAAGCTCCTCTCCCTGCCGCCCAACCCCTTCATTGCAAAAGTCCACTTCCGTTCTTGCTGGAATTACTTCACCATCAGCCACTTCAATCACTTCCTTTGGAGATTAGCCTTTTGACCGTGTAGCTTCCCTGATCCACCGTGATAGTCTCTTGGACATATTGCTCCAACTAATTGAACCCTCATGTTGAACGCTAGAACTGCCTCTACTAGGGATCAACCACTTAATTATTTCTTGGATGCACACCACGTCTTCTCATATCTGCACGTAGCCATGCCCCATATGGCTCTCTTCAATCCAAAGTCCAGTAAAAATATTAGATGGACAAAAGCGGTCTATATGTCCCAAAACCCCACATAAAAAGCAAAACTTTGGAAGTCTCTCATATCAAAGATCCTCTCAAATTTAACTGTCATCTTCTTTTCTGAACTTAAATCTCCTAGTCAAGGCATTATTAATATTTATTGTCACTCTTATATGCAGAATTGATCTCCATTTCCCACCAAGAGTGCGTTCGTCAACCTGAACAAAGGCCTTATACTATTTCCAATTCCCCGACCAGCTTTAAATTAAATGTAATGTAACCGAGAGGGAGATTATGAGGTTGTACCCAAAAGTCAGCCTGCTCCAAAGACACCTCAAGAATTCTATCTGTTCATTGTAACCTCCTTATGACCACTAAATTTTGATCAAAAGACCCAGGCCCATCTTCGATAACGTGTCTAATATCTCCTTCATGGTAGAACTAAAGTAGAAATTTAGAAGTATCAATTTCTTGAATGGTGACTCCTTCTAACCGGCCTCCACACCATAGCCATTGTTTCACGGAAAGAAATTGGGCGAATTGATTTATTCGTTACCACCCATGCCACCGCAAAGAAACCCACACACCCATCAACCTCATTGTCATCCCATATCGGATCCGCTTCTAAAATCAAACCCATATTCTCCTCTTCTTCTATGGATACTTTGCTATAATTCATAACAAGGCTAACCATAGCTTTATCAACACAAAGATTCACTGACAGAACAACCAAATTGAAAGCACAATAAACAAAAAGCAAACAACAAAAGGCTCACCAAGAGCGCACACTCCCTCGGCAACAGAGACGCCGGACGAAAAGGCAACAAACACAAAGAGCAGTGAAAACTACAGTCAAAACACCTACCAAAACTACAAAGAACAATGAACCATTGGAGACACAAAATGATCAAGCCGCTCGATCGTGTGCGACGGTGCAATATGCCCGCTGCGGCTGCCGCATCTAGCTCCCTAGGGTGTTACATCGTGCCGCCGACTTTTCAATCTCTTATTTCTTTCTTATAACTAGACTTGTTATTATTTGGATGGATCTTAAGTGCCAATTTTTAATATGCTCGTTTGATCTACTCCTCCGATACAACTTTTGGGATTTGGAGGATGTAGTAATGACTCTTATTGAAATGGAAGAAATTACATACAGCTCTGTCTACTCTGAATTAACAAGCAATTATTCAATACACGACAATTAGATTTAAAGAAAACACTTATGATGCTATAGCAATGAGAGAGTTAGACAAGAATAATAACAAGATCAGTAATTCTAATCGAGGTTGTGCCATTTCTGCGAAGAATGGAGAATGAGCGCAAATGGCAAGCAATATATTCTTGGATTTAATCTATCTCCAGCGAATAAATATTGTATTATCCCGAGAGAGTATACTTAATTGGGTGGATTGGGTGTCAACAACACTGACTTCACCTTTTTAGTCTGCCTGATCCGTTTCGACTTGCTCATGGGATGAAGAAACCTGAAATTCTTTCGTTCAATTTCTTCCTCGTTCTGGATAGGGTGTGTGATCAAAATGAGAGTCTTGACACAAACAAGACTCGATTGAAGCTCTAGAGGTATTATAGGGATTATAAAAAAGTGTACCTTGTTCGAAAATATGTGTGTGTGCAGTGGCGGACCAGAACTTTTCTCAAGTGGGGGCACTGCTGCATGGAGGGAGACAGGACGAGTTGGGTGTGTGACTAATCTATTATGTGAAGTCCGCGCATTCAAGCAATTTTTTAAAACACAAATAGGTTATCCAGTATCACTTTGAAGCCATGTACATATATGTATTATAAGTCTAGTTTTCAATCCATTAACACAATTCTAAACAATAATATTCAAATTATTTTAAAGAAAAATATGATATGGATTATAGCTCAATCATCCTCGCACCATTTTTGTTTTTGAATTAGACTTGAATTTTTTATACTCCCTATAGTTAGAATTTCAATTTAGAACTACGATAATGTTCAATTCAACGTAACGTTACACATCGTACCACAAAATTACCGTGTCCTAAAATGAAGTATAATAATGATGATGAATATGATCATGATGATGATATGACAACTTCAAAGTGGTGATAATTTGTTATTGGATAATGAACGCATCAGAACGATGATTCATATCTTCCATGATAGTACTTAATTAACAAAAGAATTATTCACATCCTTAAAGAAATGTTCTCATAAATTTTATCTCAAAACTTGAAATTTACCTTTTGTATTCTAAATCAAGATCACAACCTAGGGAACATCTTGATCTTTTTATTTTAAGAATTGTGACAACATATTCGCCAATCACAATACTTTTTTCATCAACTATGCAATAAAAACAAATTGATGACCGTCTATTATTTCTACCAAGCTACTAGCAATGTCTGGTGATTTTAAATCACTTTCATCATCAAACATATTATCCTAAACCTGTATTTCAGAAGTCAATAACGTGTCTAAGTTCATGAAATTTATCGATCCGCTTCATAAATCCGCAGTCGTTTAAATGTCTTATCGAAGTAACAATTCACATATACTAGATCTTTGATGGACTTATTAAATTATCTAATAGTTATATTTTCTTTAATCTGGATATATAGGGGCACTAGTTTTATCATAAGTACTAATATTAAACTTCTAGGGTCGGGAGAGAGGGAACTTGCAACTCTAGTCCCCTTAGGTCCTCCACTGTGTGTGTGGATAGCAAATGCGGAAATGTGAATATAATTGGCCAAAAAATATTGTAAAAACATTTTCACAGACGCTTGAGCTTTTTATAGGACATATTACGATAATAATAAGTCTAATATTGAGCCACCAGCTAAATGATATAAATTGTCTTTCCAGCGTTTGTTGACTTGTAGTTTGTTTTACAAGTTTACATAGGGAAATTCTATTTATAGCCCACTAATTACTAGATACAGTCGTATAACTATAAAATTCATGTTATACCCTTGTTTTATATTCTCCGCAGACTTGTCCACGCTTTCACGTCTCCTTTTTTTTTCTTTTTTTTTTAAAAAAATATATAGAAACACATGTAACATTTAGCAATTTGTCCAGAATCAATCGATCACACGCTCACCCCGGCCAAACACCCGAGATTAAGGGGCAATATAAGCATTGTGAAATTGAACCACCATATGTAAAAGATAAAAGGCATCAACAGTTGTTCTCAACGTTGTGGCTATTATAGCCAACTTTCTGTCTATCCCCAGACAATGTGAATTTTTATCAAACACCGGAAGGTAGAAGAACAGAGGATCCATCGAGATGACATTGATACATGATATGACAAATAGCCTATTCCATAAAAGGAGCAATTTGTCTTGAGGGTCAAATATCTTCTTCTCATAGGACTTAAGATCTTCAGGATAAACAACTTGGGATACACCGAATTCCCGAGACTGGCCTATTGACTTAAGTTCTTCAAAAAAAATCTCATTCCTTTTTTCTCAACGCCGAAACTGCATTTGTTGCTGCACTTAATGATGGTGGTGACGAAAGTCTGGAATCCAAGTCATACAGCCTCGCATAGTAATTGATGGGTTTGGTTTATTTAATTTGTGTGTTCTTGTAGGGGTTTCACAGAAAAATAGATTCGGTGGGGAGTCCGTTTCACAAAAAGGAAGGATGACACCCCATCCCTGAGGCCCCCCCAACCCCGACCAGACGGTACGTTGGGAGGATGTAAATTGGACTATAATTTCAATCCCCGGTACTTGCAAAGGTCCTATGCATTTTTAGCATAGTAACCCCTCATGGCAGTTGCCGGGATTCGAAACCGGGACCTAACCCTTGTGGCACTCCCTTGCTACCAGTTGAGCTACGCCCACCGGTAAGTGGGGAGTCCGTTTCACACATGGTTGTTGTGTTTAAGGAAATTTGGGACATTTACATTATTTTTATTTATCAAAATTTCAATTTGTGGCTTTGAATTGCAATTTTGTGGCTTCACGTAGAACTACCCCTTTACACTTATTAGGCTATGACGCTCCTCAAGCCCAATTATCTCATGAAATAACTTGACGAGAGTTGAGATATATTTGGGCCCAGTATTGTAACATGTCGTATGTCACTTATTAGATTATTTTTATATGTTATTCCTTAATCGTACTCCTATCCAAAACTCATGTCATTCACATATATGTACTTCCAATATACATTACAAAGACAAATTACAAATGTAGTTTATTATGTTTTAATTTTAAGTTTTTATTACACAATTAATATTCAGATTTCTATATGATTGGATTTATTTCCGTGGACATGGCCACTCATAAGCTCAACTAAAGGGCGGGCGAATCACAGATAATAAGCTCGAGAATGAAGTACTTTTTAGTCAGACATGTCAAGTTAGATTAAACTTCTATCTAAATAGGCCGAGCCTATTATAATACACCGTATATGTTAAGGCTTGATCCTGGCCTATTACCTATTTAATGCCTGAGCTTGGTCTTTTTAAAAGTCCGACCTAGCCTATTCAATATACTTGTTAAGGAAAAAATAAAAAAGTCTAAAATGTTAAAAATAAAAATGTGATGAATTCTTTTAACTCGATATATATAACATTTATTCCTCAAATTAGTCACTAAAAACCTAATACGGAGTAATACATTAGTTATGTAATACACTAGTTTTTTTAATGTCTAATAATACATTAGTTATGTAACTTATATAAATTTATGTAGTTCAAATCATGAAAAACTTTGAACTTATATTTAAAATAGTATTTAAATTTATAATACACACTCCATAGAAACACTTTTATCCCTAATTTTGCTATTGTTAAATATACTTATATAAATATTGTTGCGGTTTAGTCCCGTAGATCCGAAAGCCCAACATAAACTTCGGATATTAAGGACGATGGATTCGGTATAAA
This sequence comes from Cuscuta europaea, assembly GCA_945859875.1. NCBI lineage: Eukaryota > Viridiplantae > Streptophyta > Magnoliopsida > Solanales > Convolvulaceae > Cuscuta > Cuscuta europaea. The sequence goes on along the minus strand of CAMAPE010000077.1, from coordinate 4,577,686 downwards.
ATCAAATAAATATATAAAAGTGTATGAATTGGCTATTTTTACGTGGAAACCCGAAAAGGGAGAAAACCACGGGACCTTTTAGGCTAACGTCCAAGCCCGCTCTTTCTCATTAACATGCTCTCCTCACCATTTTACATGATACATATATCTTGGAGCTTCCAATGATGAAGCTTGAAATAACTAAAAGAAGGAGCAAGGAGCCAAGCTCCCACGAGAGAAGAAAAGCAGATCCCTTAATCTGGAAGTCAAGCTTCCTATTTATAAGCCAGGGGGAGGGTTTTCTATTCTAATGGGCCAATAGGCCTAATGGGCCTTAATGGGCCTTAATGGGCCGAGACCACCCCAAGTAGGTCGGGTGAGCCTCAATGGCTCTAAATGGGTCGGAGGGGCCTAAATGTACCTCGTCAACTGGGTTCCATATCAGGTGAAGCCTTGAGCTTCTGAACAGTAATGGGCCGAGATAATATTCCCCAACAAATATAAATATAAACATTAAAAGAAATAATACAAAAAGATATAAATATAAATATATAAACACAAATATGGACACATATAAGTAGCCCAACTTGTTCAACTAATAAGGTTTCAGAGTTCAGTTAAGACCAACATATTTAAATAAATTGACTTTTCTAATTAGTCCCTAATTAGTGAAAATGGATCAAATAAATTGCACTTAACACCTACGTACGCTAATCCCTCATATATAGAAGTTCTTGGTTGAAGTCACTACTGGGAACATTGTATTGTCTAAAGTAGTTTAACTTCTTGATGAAGAACCTTAAGTATCGAAACTAGGAAATAATGGGCGTGCTTAATTAACTAGTTGAGGACAGAATTTTGTGTTAAAGTGTATAGATGATATGAAGATTTCTTCGAGCAACTCGAGTTTACTTTCTAAGAATTAGATATGTGTTTGTTAGCATAGCATTTTACTGCAATTATAACATCAAAGACTATATGCGTAGTAGTGCGGCAGTCTCCCTGCCCACCTCCTTCCGACATATCCAGCGACAGAAGATTGGACTGGTTTCGTGGCTTGATACGCAATATAAGTGTGTGTGCTCAGTTCTTTTTCATTGTTAGTTTTTTCTGTGTTGTGCTCTCCTGCTGAATTTTTTCTGCCCAAGGGTTTAATCCGTTCCATTTGTGAACGTGTGTTTCAGAATTTCTTGTGATCATGTGTTTCAAAATTTTCTCTGTCTCGGATCCGATGGTCATTTTGCTGCTACTAATGGAGAGCTTAGATCGGGCTTATGTAAGAATGTCAAATGAGGATGAAGAGAGCAGTGATTGGTGTTTGAGTGAGGTGCCACGGAGAAGTCAATAAACAATAAGGCAGTGGTGCTCCTCAAACATCATCGCCTCAAATATTGACAGCCGAGTTGATTCCTTTAGAGGTGGCTGGACCCACCTCTTCTCTCTTCCCGATGGCTGGTAAAATCGGAATGACATTTTTGGAGGTGGTTGATCAAACCCCTTCTCCCTTGTTGGTGACCGAAAAAACCAGGAGTTACGATTCTATTTGTTCTTTCGAGCTCAATAGCTCTAGTTTTTTGACGATTTATTTTAGTAACAAGTACAACGATGCTGTTAGATTAGACTACCATGATTTGGGGTTAACGAACTTGTCGGGTACTCAAATGCTGGTCAATTTTAAGTCTCATCTCAGAATAACTCTGAGCTATTGATTTGCTTTGTCTCTTGTCACTTCCATTATAATTAATAAATAAATGTTCTTGTTTAAAAACATGCATTTGTCAATGTCTAAGAATAGCTCAACAAGATATGTATAAACAAGAAATTAGAATATAAACTTTATGTGTTGCACGATTAACTGTAATAGGAAATTGTTTTAAACAAAAGTTAACGTAGAGCCCGTTTGATATTACCAAAAACGTTTAAATCATGATTCTACTGAAATTTATGATGCGCTGGTTGATTGGCTGATTATGCTGATTTATGGAAAAATTATATTCAAAATATATTTTATTAATAAAATAAATAAAAAACTATATGAAAATAGCTAAAACGATCATCTACATTAATTTAAGCCAATACAGCCAGAAAAGTAATTTCAACCGTACTTTTTTTATTATTACACAATAGAGGCCCAAGGCATCACTCCGGTATGGATCCCAGTCGGTGAGGCCCATTTAGGCTCAACCGGCCCGTCTCGGCTCAACCGGCCCATTAGGCCTACCCGGCCCATCTTGGCCTACCCGGCCCATTAGGCCCATTAGGCTAGAAAGCCCCCCCTCTATAAATAGGAAGCTTGGCTTCCATCTTGAGGGGGCTGGTTCTTCTCTCCCAGGGAACTTCCCTGCATCCCTCAACTTAATTTGTTTAGATTAGTTGTTCAAACCTCCATTAATGGAGCCCAAGAATTGTATTTTGGTGAGGAGGGTATTAATGAGAAAGAGTGGGCTTTGACGTTAGCCTAAAAAGTTCTGTGTTTTCTCCCTTTCGGGTTTCCACGTAAAAATTGAGTGTTATACTAAATTATATCTATATCTATTGGTTTATGTTGAACTAAACTCAACACGCTTGAAATCAAAGGTTAAAAGTTTAATAAAAAAATTGATTGATAAACCTGATAAATCAAAAACAGGGTTAGCAAACGGGCTCCTTCCTTGTTCCAAAAGGTGGAATCTCCCACCCAAGAGCCCCCACACCCGACCCGACATGATATTTGGGAGGATTTAAGTCACGGTGACCCAGTCGGTCCAATGATGGTAGGCCTTATATCCGTTCAAACCAGCAGCGGTGGAACCAGACAATAATTTGAGGGGGTGCTCTTATATTTTTTTTTGAAAAACAATTTTTTATTAGGATAAAATAAGAACGAGTGAAAAATAATTACTCCGTATTAGATACATATAGAGTGAGGTTCTAATAAAAAGAGTTATTCCCGTGAAAAATGAGAACGGGCTCATTTTTTACTCGTTTTGGTACACTAGTAGATATTTATTTTACACTTTTTCACAATGAGAGAAATTTTTGATTTATTTATCAAATTGACACCGAGTTTTTGATAAAATATAGTGCATTGTTGACTGATTTTGACTCATCGAATCTCAAGTTAAATGCACAAGATTTATTCTCGATCAATTTTCATGATAAGAACTCTTTTTATTTGATCTGAAACTTATATATATGTATATGTAGTGTGTTTCAAATAAAAATGCTATTATACTAAACAAAAGGTAAATACTTATACTAACTTAGAGTAGTTTTAGAATTATTCTTGACATTAAATGACAACGTCCGTATATGTTATTATTATTAGAAGAAATGATTATAATTAATTTGAATTGAAGAAATGAGAATTTAAAATAAAAGAACCACCGCCGGAGAAGAGGGAGCGCCGGAGAATTATTCTTCACCCTACCATTTGAACTATCAAAACTCATACATTCAACTAGCGACTCCACTTTAATATATGAATACTTTCTGAATCGGGGCTGAGATATATACACACAGAACCACCGCCGGAGAAGAGGGAGCGCCGTCACCGGCTCGCCCCCTAGTTCCGCCACTGCAAACCAGAGGTACAGCCCAGCACGTAGAAGTTGTAACATCCACACGACTGCTACGGATTTTGAATCTCGATCATTGTTCCAAATTTTCCACAAGAAATAATTGAGCTACCCGTGCAGGTTAGCAAACGAGATCGTAAGCCCGAAGCACGGTTTGATATTGAAGGAGTGACTTGTTCAGGGTGTTTTACCAAAATACGGGATTCATCAACATCTATTGTCAAAAAACGGGGAAAAAACTAGGTTTTCCCAAAAAGCGGGAGTCGGAATTGGGTGTTCCGACCAGAGGAAGGGTTTAAAAAAAAACACCTCTCCCTCCAGTCGGATGTGTGACTTCCGACCAGGATTTTTTTTTTGTTTTTTGTTAACTCCTTGTTAATTCCTTATTGTTAAAGCTTTGATTTTAATAGTTTTTTTAAAAGTATTGTTAATTCCTTATTCTAAATTCCGAATTAAAAGTTGTTTTAAATTCTTGGCATATTTTTTAAAATGAAAATTATGAATTTTGATTTTTAAAATTTTTTGATTGCTTAATATTATTTTTTGATATTAATCCGGAAATACTAAATCCCAACTTAAATCCGATATAGGGATTTTTAAACAAAATAAAAACTTGGTTTTACTCCTGTCGGAAGTCCCAATTCCGACGAGAGGATTTTTTTTAGAAGTTTTATATATTGTGAATGAATTACAACGAAAAAAAATCAATAAATAATAATAATAATAAATTCCTGTCGGAATTGGTAAATCCGACAAGGGGAAATTAGAAATTAATAATTAATAATTAATAATTTGAGTTAAATTTGAGTTTAATTAATCGAAAATGTTAAATTAATAATTTTAAAATTCCATCTATATGTTAAGTAAATCAATGTCAATTTTAAAACTCGTGTTCATGATATAGGCTGATTACATTTCAAATGATTGTATCCCTACTGGGTCGAATAGGGGTTTTTATGATCCGAGGCTAAAAAATGTGAATCACAAGTGTGAATATTAAAATTTCATCTATATATTAAGTAAATCGTGGTCAATTTCACAATTCATGTTCATGATATATGCTAATTGCATTTCAGAAGATTGTATCCTTACCAGGTCGAATTGGGGTTTTTATGATCCGGGTCTAAAAAATGTGAATCACAAGTGTTAAATTTTATTTGATTATATTTTTTATCTAATAAAATTTTATCTGATTATATTTTTTCTGATTAAATTTTATTTGATTATATTTATCTGATCAAAATCTTAAGCCATAAAAAATGAATTGAATTGGTATGTGGAAGTTAGATTTAGGTGATTAAATTTTATTTGCATATTTGATTTAGGTGATTTTTTATCCTCCTCCTCCTACTCCTATTACTACTCCTCCTCCTACTACTCCTCCTACTACTGATGCTACGACTACTACTACTACTACTACTACTATTACTCCTACCACTACTCCTACTACTCCTCCTCCTAATAAATACTTCTAACGTTATGGTTTACATAAAACCAAATTTATCTCGAATATAAAATTTCTTAAAATAAAAATTTAATTTATAAAATTTAATTTATAAAATTTAATTTATAAAATTTAATTTATAAAATTTCTTAAAATAAAACAAAATATATGTATTTTCAAATATAAAATTTTTAAACAACATCCCTAGTCGGATGTGGGCTATCCGACAGTTTTTTTTTTGTCAAACCCCCTAGTCGGATTCCACAATTCCGACTAGGTACTCTTTAATTTGGAAGGCCTCCCTAGTCGGATTTGCCAAATCCGACTCCCGTAATTTGGTAACCTAATTGCAAGTCCCGCAATTTGGATTACGGGAAAACCCCGTATTTTGGTAATTTCCTCGATTGTTCAAGAGTCAAGACTTTTTAATAACTACAGAGGTGTCACAATAAAGGCACACCCACCAACTGAGCAGCTGCCCGCTTAACAGCTCTGACATCAATCGGTGCGAAATGAAGGACGACGCCGTGCTCCGGGCATCGGTTTGCTGGGTAGGGGCCGCCGTGGTATTGACGGGGATATACACCCACTACTCCTTCAAGAAAATGGCCGCCACTTACCTCTTTGGGATGTTCGCCGTCTGCGCCGTGATGTTGCCGGATTGGGACTTCTTTGACCGCCTCGTCTCCCAGTGGTTCACCCCACTCACCCTTATCTCCCCCAACCAATCCCCGAGCAAACACTCTCCTCCCTCCAGGTAATAAGCCTTCCTTCATCATCGTTTCTGAATCATTTTCGAATCTGCAATTTTTAGTGACCGAAGTTCTTTTAATTTCTCCTTTCATTATGTTTATCAATTTCATTCGGTCTTTGTGGAGCTCCTATGTCATAATATACACCCGATTTTTTTGCAATTAATAGTAATTTTGAAGATAATTAATAAGTAGAGGTGCTGAATTGCTTTCTTTTTCCGCCAGGCACTCATGTTCATCTTACTTCCTACGTTCTCCATTCTTTCTTTTCTTTTGTTCATTCTTTTTTTTTTGCGTTCTTCCGATTTTTCTTCTCTTTTTTTCTTTTGTCTTTTTTATTTTGATTTTTTCTTTTTCCTTTTATTTTGATTTTGAACTTTAATTTTTCTAACTTCAACTTTTTTTTTCTTTTTTTGCTTCCTTTTTGCATTTTTCTTTTTATATAAACTTTATGTCTTCTTGTTCCTCTAATTTTGAACTCCTACTTAATAAAATTGGTTGGTCTAATATAAGGAATCAATTCTTTTTTATAATCTACTGGTATGAGCTTACTGCATACACAAATTGATATTTAAGCATACTTGGGTTTTTAAATGAGCTTTTTAAATATTCAATGCTGATTTCATAAATTATTTATGCTCATTTGATATTGGTGTAATGCTAATTTTGAAATGAGCATTACTCTAGACAATTTAAATGTCATATCCATGCATATTGGTGTAATGTTAATTTTGAATTTTTTGATACTCATTTCACACGTTATGTATTCACATTTAATATTTGAGCATACTAGAGATTTTAAATGATCTTTCTGAATTTTTTGGTACTCATTTCGTAAGTATGTATACTCATTTGATATTGATATAATGCTCATTATAAGTATAAAAGAGTAAGAAAAAGAACTTAATAAGGCCCACAAAAAAGGTCGAGTTAAGAAACACAGTCCATTTAATTAAAACAACCTAATTTTTTTGGTGGCATTTTTGTAATTTTAGTGAAAAATCACGGCTACCGCTAAATGAGCAATATTGTACTTTTAGTGCGCATATGACCTATTGCATTGAGTATTATGAGCCCAACAATGAGTATCACGATCTCTGCTTCATATCTTCTAATTTTTTTTCTCTTTTTCGTATTTTTTCTTTTATAAAAACTTATTAAATTATATATATAATCAACTCATTAATTTCAATATGCGAGTCTAATGTAATGTGATACTTTTGAAATATGCATTGATATGACATTTTAGAAATGAGCATAACATCAGTACCAAATGAACATACATAACCTACAAAGTGCACGTGCATTGATATGAAAAACGTAAGGTTTGTTGATTGAACGTCACGACATTTTAATTGAGCATCAAACATCCGCTATTGAGATGAAAATCACGGTTTCTACTTTCTAGTGAATGAGCATTAATGACCTTTTAATGACCATCATACCTATTATGTTGAATATTTGGAGTCTAATATTCAGAATCATAATTGCTGCTTCATAACTTCTAATTCACTTTCTCTTTGTTATTTTTCCTTTTATAAAAACTTATCAAATTATATTTATAATCAACTCCTATGAAATTTTCATTGAGTATCAAACCTTCTCTATTGAGATTGATGAAAATCATGATTTTTGTTAAATGAGCATTAATGAATTTTTAATGAGCATCACACTTAAGAGGGTGTTTGGATCTGATTTTTAAAGCTGCTTCTGCTCTTTCAGGGAGCAGAAACAGAAGTTAAAGTGTTTGGGTGAAAGTGCAGAAGTGATTCTGGCGCTCTAATTTACTCCTAGAATCAGTTTTTTTAGAAGCTGGGGTGACCAGCTTCTGAAAAGTGATTCTTATTCTGCTTCTGCTTTAAAAAAGAAGCAAAAGCACAATCAGTTCCAAACACCCGCTTATACAAATGAGCATGTGTAACTTACAAGATGAGCATTGATATGAGAAGTGTAAGTTTTGTTCGTTAAACATCAAGATATTTTCAATGAGCATCAAACCTTCGTTATTGAGTATTAGAATCGTTGGATTGAGTATCATGATTTGTGGTCTCATGTCTATAATCAACTTCTATGTAAATATAATGTAATATGAGACTTTTAAAATATGCATTAATATAAGATTTTAAAATGAGCATAACAGAGATACTAAATGGACATACATAACTTACAAAATGAGTTTTCAAAAATTCAAAAACTCATTTGTGCATGTTCATTTCTTTTAATCGTTATATCCGTTTGAGTTTAACATAAAACTTATTTCTTTAATATGCACATATAATAGATTTATTATTAATAATTGACTAAACTATTATTATACTCCGGTATATAAAAATGAGAAATATAATAAATTTTATTTTCAAAATAATTTATAATTAACCGTTCTTCAATTAGAAAACTGATCATATTCTTTTTAGTATACTCATGCACATTACTGTACATTTTTATTTTAAACATTGTTCTTATTTTTTTCCGGAAGGAAACGCTTTTCTCATTTTAGTATAACACGTAATTCATGTTAATAGTTATCACACAATTTTACAACAATTAACACAAAAATATATTAAATTAATAAATATTAATCTTGAAATTTGAAATAGAAAACATAGATAACTTATTTTATAATTCACAATTTAAAGAAATATTTAAATTATAACCAAAGTTGATTACAAAAAGAAAATAAAAAAAAAACAAGTAAGGTAAGACTAACGTTACATAAATGAAAACAAAGGCCTAAAATTGAATTAATGAAAAGGCCTGGTAAGAGAACAAAGAGAAAACAAAAAGGTAATAGGTGACATGCGGAGTGAGTACGGCTGTACAGCTAAAGAAACAAAAAAGGCTAAAGACAAGAGCATGATATGTAAATTAAAGGCTTGAACTTGCAATTTATTACAAAAATACCGGGTGTATAGTTACACCCGGATGTACGGTATAATTTGCCGCCTTTGTGTCATGCCATATATTTAGGAGTACTTTTTGCAAGTACCGGCAGGGCCGGCCATTGGGGGAGTTACCCTAGACAAGTGTCTAGTGCCTCCAAATTTTAGGGGCCTCTAATTTATAAAATAAGCTTATTAATATTATTTATGAGACTTTGTCCGGCCGTCAACATTTGAGATAGTTTCCTTTGTAATTTTTTGATGATTTTTTTTAGACTCTTATTCATTATGTCTGGTTTACTCATACCAAATTTCACCTAAAAATTCAATCGGGAAGACATTCAAATGAATTCTTGAAGATAACTGCGCAGTTATCTTCAAGAATTTACTTGAATGCCTTCCATGTTGAATTGTTAGCTGAAATTTGGTATAAGTAAACAAGACGAATAAGATTCTCAAAACATTTCATCAAAAAAATCCACCGGGAACTGCCCCAAATGGCGACGGCGGGACAAAGTCTCTTATACAAGGGCTTATTTGACCTTTTTTGTTAGTATGTCTGCTTATTTGCTCCTTTTTCCTTTTTTTTTATTTGTTGGCTAGGGCAGTAGGGCTAGGGATTTAGGATAATGAGTATTCTAAATATATTTGAATGCTTATTGAATAATTGAAATTGTAATTTGTTATTTTGATTCATCGAAATATTGAACATACTTAAATTTAGTGAATTAAATTTATATGTATGAACCATTAACTTATATTTAGTGATAATATTATTTTGAATGAAATTTTATGTTTTGTGATGATTGGAAAACAAAATATGAATCAAGATGTACAAAGACAAAGAAAAAAATTAAGAAATGATTTGGTCATGAAATCACTTTCCGACTCTATCGATCGGTATGTTGTATGTAAGCACAAAACCTTCTCCCTCTAGGGCTCTTTGTATTTTTTCATCTAACTTTGATCTTCTGATTTCGAAGAATATTCTCACTGTGTTAATAGTATATGATGTATTTTATATGTAATTTACTTATATTTAATTGCTATTTTTTATATCATTGGGTTAAATAAAACATATTTAAAACAAAATTTCTACATGTCCGTCTAGGGCCTCATAATTGCTCTAGCCGGCCCTGAGTACCGGAACATAGCCCCACTCTCTATCTGTCAGATTGGGATTATAGTCCAATTTACATCCTCCCAACGTACTGTCCGGTCGGGGTTGTGGCCCTCAGCGATGGGGTGTCATCCTTTTTTTAGGAGTACTTTTCTCTTGAATCTGTGAATAAATTAAATGAGTTAGAATAGTAATATAAAAATTATCAAATATGGTTTGAGATTATTGAATGGAACCAATTGACAATGTTTGTAGAGTTAATTATTCATAGGGAAAAGGGTCAAATAGGCCCTCCAACTTACACAAAAAGGTCAAATAAGCCCTTATATAGGAGGCTCTGCTCGGCCGTTGACATTTGGGGTGGTTCACGGTGGAAGTTTTTGATGATTTTTTTTGATATCTTACTCATTAAGTCTAGTTTACTCATATCAAATTTTAGCTAACAATTCAATCGGGAATGCATTCAAATGAATTATTGAAGATAACATCGCAGTTAAAAGAGCAGTGACCTTCAAGAATTCATTTGAATGCTTTCGCGATTGAAATTTTAGCTAAAATTTGCTATGAGTAAATTAGACTTAATGAATAAGATGCTCAAAAAAATTCATCAAAATATCCATTGTGAATATATGGTTAATCTACACGAGTTCGGAGTGAAATCAGAAACATTTGTGAATATATGATTAATATGTAACTTTTAATTAATTCATTGTAAATGAAATTGAAACAATAGTTTTAGAGCACCAAAATTCATTTGTGACTTAATGGATTTGAGTATAATACAGTGAAATGTTGTAAACCACGTACTCCGTATTTCTTTCCAAAAAGAGAAATGTGACACATACTTTGGTACAACACAAAAAGGAAAGTAGGACATATAAAATACTTCGCACTTTGATTTTACGGTTTTAAAAAGTCGAATTTTTGCTTCCCATCATACCCCTTAAAAGTAGATTAAATGTATTGGAAGAAAGAAAGTTCGTGTAAAGTAGCTAATAAAGATAACTTTATATATAAACTTACCAAGAATAGACGTATAAATTTATTTTGGACCTGTACAAAAAAGAAAGTGGTAAGTTTATTTGGGACCGAAGATAGTAGGACAGAGGAGTATTAAAATATGGATCCAAAAATAATTGTTCGGTTAACCAGTCACAGGTTTAGATTTTATCCGGTGAGGACGGCTATTTACGCGGCCATGTACGGCGTTGGTTTCTACAAGTGGTGGACCTTCGTCATATCTTCATCCTAGCTATTAGACTTGCTTTGGCCGGTGATCTCAAAAATGGTGGCACGATTGCAGGTTGAGCCCATCTTTTCTCACCAAAAGAATTACAAACTCAGGACAGATATGTACTCTATGACGGGCTATTATATTAAATGTAAGACAAAATCTCTTTGTTTATGGTAGCATATTTTGTCCATTTGGATCAATTAACATATTGCAATTGTAAAATTTAGTATAAATAAATGAAATGATAAATTAAACCAAACAAATACGGACTAGAAATAGTTTTAAGAAGTAGACTTAAACATTCTTATAGTTTATGAGCATTGTTTCTCAAATTGTTATTTAGAGCACTGTTTCTCAAATTGTTTTTACGCAAATAACTCATCAATAGCTTTCTTTAAAGAGAGCAAAAGTGTCAGTCACATGCACAATAACAAGAAAACGTTCAATTACACATCCATGTTTATTCACAAGTTTCAAAACAACCCTCGGTTGCTCTTTCACCGTAACATCTTTACATTCAGCAAACATAAGAGTGAAGACATTATTCCTTATATCTTCAATAATAATTTGTTTGACTTCAAAAGCACATGTACTTGTTAATTCCTTTTGAACTTTTGGAGACACCATTTGATTGTTTTGGGAGCATTTTTATTCACTGTTTTAGCAACTTCTTGATTTCTTTGGGTATGCTATTAAACTAGTTCAATAAAATTGCCTTTATTTGAAAAATTGATGACTTGTCATGACCACGAAAAGATAAACCTTGCTTTAAAAGAAGACGTATAATATCCAAAGTTGCGGTTAAACCGGTGCTATATGTTACTTCTATTTCACGACTTTGTGCATTTATCATATGCGACACACTTTGTCCTTAAGTTTGAAATGCTTGAAATTGCACCATTTTGCGAACTATCCACACCAACATGTGTATTGAATATGTCTAAAACTTTTTTCACTTACTCACCTCTATGTCAATAAATGTTACTTCTCGAGTTTGACATCCTCTGTTTGAATATTTTGAAATCATAACACCACAAATAAAAAGCCACAACATTTTTGGCTATTGCTTTCTTCGTTACCTTGTCTAGATAACCCACCACCCTCTGTTACATATTGTAATATTATATAGGCATAGGTAACCTAACAAATTATAAAATGTAAAATTCACGTATGACACATATGTTGTGAATAATAATCATTTTTATTTACATAGGTGATTTAAACTAGTAAAACAATAGCCCATATGAGTTAAAGATTATTCAAATAAATTTTAAACCGGGAAATTAACTAACTAAAATACTAAATGAAATCAGTAATTGAATAAACAAGACAATAAGACACGATCACAAACTACAAACTACATGGGCAGAATTAGGGGGAGAGCCGAGGCCATCGCCTCCTATTCGTAGGAAATTTTAGGTATATATAGGTATATACATTCCATGGTGCCTCGGTTGTTCTTCAAGCTTCATCTTTTTCATGGTTGCTTTGTTGGTTGCTCTGTTTCTCAGTTCCTCAGTTCCTCTGTTCCTTTGTCTGCATTTGTAATTTCTGGAGTTCTCTGTTACCCGGCCAGGTTTGCGTAAACCAATCATTGAGTATAGTTTTCTCATTAACGATCAAGTTCGAAGATAGTGCTTAACACGACATCGTTGTAGACTGGTTGGTAATGTTTCCCCCCTGGAACTGTGTGGTAAAGAATAGAAGTTTTCATTCAACTTGGTTTGATAAATTTCCATTGTTGGACTATATCATTTCGAAAGATTCTGCTTTTTTTTTTTGTTTTTAGAGTTATCTTTTTAATTTTTAAATTTCAAATAGAGGATGCTGAACTGGAGAATGAGTAATTAAAGAAACTAGACATATTTAATACACATGTTGGTGGTGTGAGCAGTGCTCACAATGATGCAAGAATACATCTTGAAGCATTTCAAATCAAAGACAAAGTGTGTCACATTTGATATGAACAAGATCGTTAAATAGAAGTGGTTTATCGCACCATTTAATTGCCACTTTGAGTGTTATACATTTTCTTTTGAAGCAATGTATATCTTTTTGTGGTCAAGTTTTTCAAATGTAGGTAGTTTTCTAGAACTAGCAGAATGATATATCAAAAAAAAAATCAAGAGGTTAATCAAATGATGTCTCTAAAATTCATTAGAATTTACTATAGCATGTTCTTTTGAAGTCACACGAGTTATTTTTGAAAATATAGGGGATATGTGTTTTCCCTTATGGTTGATGAATGTAGAGATGTTTCAGTGAAAGAGCAAATGAGGGTTGTTTTGACATATTTGATTGAACGTGGACATGTAATTGAACTTTTTCATGCTATTGTGCATCGACTGAAACTTCTCCTCATCCTTCAAAGAAAGATATTAATGATTTATTTGCAAAATATAAATCCTCATTATCTAAATTGAGAGGGTAGAGATATGATAGAGCTTCAGATATTCTGAGGTGAATGCAATGGATTAGACGCTCTTATCTCAAAGGAAAATCCCTCTCCAAGGTATGTCCTTTTCTTATCACACCAATTTCAACTAGTGGTTGTGGCCGTTGCAAAGTGTAATCGAATTGTCAGTTTGAACCATTTACATCGCAAGGCATTCAAAATCATCAACCATAGAAAAAAGACCTTAACTAAGTATTGAATGAATGTTTGAAGTTGTTGCTTGAGTGTAAGACGTAAAATTAATGCTAACTCAAGACCCCTTCGCACATTATGATTGCAAATGGTGGTGGGATGCCCGCGAAGGGGTCAGTGTTTCCCCTAACTTCAAAGTACTCGTGATGATGACAACTAATACATATATAACAAGTATTTCAAACACAAGACCCTCAAGTAGGGTGATAGTATAATCTAGGTTGAAACCCCAAGTTACCTCGTTTAAAACGTACTTAGGATGTTTTCTTTTGGCCTGTTTTTCAGTCACAGACCGAATCAGACCAGACCAGACTTAAGCAGACCAGAACATATCAAACCAGATTTTAACAGACTAGATCAGACCAGACTTTAACAATTATAAAATACACAGAGACTAGAGGTTTACCAGACTAGACCAAAAAGTTTTAGCCCAAAAGAAAACATCCTTACTTATATAAAGTAAATTAGTTGGTCCATATGCCCATATTCATTTTGAAACAAATCATCCCATCGCCCGACGACTACTAGTTACAATAACATAGAGCTCGACTCTAGTTTGTTACTACACAGTCATAGAGCTAGGCTCTAGTATATCCCAACACAACCATAGAGTTCGACTCTAGTACATCATTACACAGTCATAGAGCTCGATTCTAGTACAACATTGTCTAATTCTTAAGAAAGTCCTATGCCTAGAATCACCATATCAAGTAAATAACTTTGGGTCATCCATGAAGTCTGATCATAGCTTAATCTTAACTTTAAACCATATCAATTTAGCCATTTGAAACATATTCAAGTGCAAGTTACACAATCCAAACCTTAGTATCAATTCTATCAAAACTTATAAACAATCTTAAGCTAGTATCTTAATGTTATTAAGATTGTTCTTATCATATCAAATATTCATAGTATGTGTGTCCCAACCTATTTAAAGGTATGTGACAACTACACCAATGATCATTTGAAATATATAAATATTCATTTATATATCCATACTATCCATTCATTAGCTAGAAATGCGTATTTCAACATAATAGTTCATTAATAGTTCAATTCACTCTATATTATCATTATAACTTTAAGGCTAAAGGGTCAAATAGGGCTCTGAACGTATACGAATTGCTCAATTGGCACCCCAAACCCAAAAAAGCTCCGATCCAATCCACCAAGCAAATTAAATACTTCAATCCTCCCATCCAACCGGTTACCTCCCGGTTGTCCCCCTTTCAACCAGAAACTGGAAGGTCGGGACATACCTCCCCAAAAACTCCAAGCTACCATTAATGGCGGAAATCAGAGAGCTCTCAGCCGGCAGGTACCTCAAGTTGCGTCGGCAGAGCGGTGGGGGTTCCCACGATATCGAACCAGATGGATGAGTGGTCAGTGGTTGGCCGCTGATGACGAACGGCGGTGTGGCGGCCTGGCGGCGGCTGGAGGAGCCAACGACGAGCCACGAGCATCGCTACGGTCGGCGGCGTTTCTCCGGAAATGGAGCGGCGAGACCTGGGGCGCTTCAGAGAGCACCACTTGGTGCAGGAGGCCTTACCGGAGGGTTCACGGCGGTGCGAACGATGACGGCGGCTCCGGTGACTCTTGGTGATAACCCTTGGTGCGCAGTACTGTTCACAGGCGTAAGGGGGACAACCGGGAGGTAACCAGTTGGATGAGGGGATTGAAGTATTTAATTTGGTTGGTGGGTTGGATCAGAGCTTTTTTGGGTTTGGGGTGCCAATTAAGCAATTCGTATACGTTCAGGGGCCTATTTGACCCTTTAGTCTAATTTTAAATCATAGATAAATTCGTTCCTAACCAAATATATCCATATTTTTATCAATCTTTAGGTTTAATAATTCATGATTTAAGCAGTTAGGTAATCTCATGCTTAACCTACAAGTTACGATCATCACCTTAAATGAGCTCTGAACTTCTCTCTTTCAATACAATGCCCAAAACTCTGGCTAAGGACGATTTAACACTGATCCCTTGCTTAAAAATGGATGTTAGAAGGCCTTCTCAAGGTGACACCTCGTCCAAATGATTTGGATAAGAGATTCTCAAGATATGGGGTGCGAAATTCTAACACTTGCAACTGTGTGAGGTTGTACGCAACAGTTCCCTTTACCTCCCTCTTCGTTTGTATAAAGCCCTTTTTCTCCAGAAATGAATCTAGGATAAAAGTAATCAAAATCTCTCCAGGGACATCCGACTCATTCCATTTGGATGAGTATAGCTTGAATGATAGGAGAGACAATCCCTCACACAAGTTGTGCAAAAACTGCCCACAATGACCTCTCTTGTTGTCCTTTTTGTTTATGGACAGTTACTACACAATATGCTCGTGTACCCAAGCTAAAGTCAACCTCCCAGACTTTTCTTCATGCTGGGATAGGTTGCATGAGTCGAAATGATATGATATGGGAAGATAATTTACCAATTCATTGCAACCACACATGTGTGGGTCATAGTTTTGTCTCCTTTGTGTTGTTCAGCTCTCTTCCACATATTTTTCCGTCCCGATCTGTGCGTGGGAAAAAATAAGCCCATTTCAATCTGAATTTGGCTAGTTTGACCCTAAGGCGGCTGGCATATATATAGAATCAAGGTTTTCCCGAGCATCGGCCTCCATCATCTGGTAGACCCTCGCTTGAGTTCTCCCTTGATTCACGGACGATGCATTACTCGTGGGTTCTCCTCCTTGTCCCACACTCGCTTGGGATGCCCCCGCTCGGTTCCTATTGCCCGTAGCTCCACTACGTGGCCCCAATGTCTTGGATGTACTAAGTTGTGGGCAATTCATTTTCATGTCTTATCTTCCCGCATTAAAAATATCTAGGTATATTCAGGCACCTATTCGGGTGGTTCTTCTTGCAATTGTTGCACCCAGGTGTCACTGAACCTTGTGACCTCAAATTTTGCCCGCTCGAGCCTTAATTCAATCTGGACGGTAATGCGTGTGCTCTAAAGGACCCCTCTCCCCTATGGCTCCCCTTTTTGTTCGAACATTGGGGACCATGATTGGCTCACTTCCTATTCATCATCTCCTCGGCATCTTTCAACTTCTTTTACTCCCACTCTTTCTCCCCTTGCAGTCACTGCTCAAACACTTGGTTAAAAGTCATGTTGAGCAAGTAGATGGCTCTCTGACGCACCTCCAAATCTAGTGCATCCATATTAGTCGATAGCGCATTTGGCTATCGCCAATTCTCGCTATTGGCGTTTCAGGGGGTCATCGCCACTATTCATGGCTATTGTGCAGGGATACACAGAGCGTTGCGATAATAGCACCATCGCCACGCCATCGCTTTATCGCTTTATGAAGATTTCTTTTCCTCTTGTGAATGTGTTGAGAAATGTGTATGGAGATTCGCCTCCCATGGGTTTCATATATGAAGCTATGGAGAGAGCAAAACTCAGAATAAAAAACACATTTAGAGGGAGAGAAGAGAAATACAAGCCGCTGTGGAGGACTATTGATAAACATTGGGATGAGAATCTTCACTCTCCATTACATGCCGCGGGGTATTATTTAAATCCACAATTCTTTTATCCGAATTCACAAAGAGTGTTGGGTGATGCGGAAATCTGTGATGGATTTATCAAGTGCGTGGAGAAGATGCTACCCACAGAGATCGGTGAAAGTGTAGAGTTCTCAAATGAGATTTCCAACTACACAAGTGCAAGAGGCAGCTTTCAGACTAAGTTGGCCATCAACAATCGAGACAAACAACCCCCTGATAATCAATACAAATCTAAAACTTAATTTATTAATTAACATTATTAATACAAGTTTCGAAATAAATATGAAATTTAATCTATTTAACTAAATATGAGAAATGCAGTTGATTGGTGGCTTTCAAATGGCTCTTCTCCCACTCTGCAACATCTTGCAGTGCGCATCCTGAGTTTAACATGTAGTGCATCCGGATGTGAAAGAAATTGGAGCGCATTTGAGAATGTAAGTTTTCTCAGCCAAGTCATTTTTATTACACAAATAATAAATGATTAACTAATATACTATATTATCTCTTAATATTAGGTACAAAGCAAGAAAATAACAAAGTTACGTTTTTGCCAAAAAAAATGAATGATCTAGTTTACATTCGGCAAAACCAGCGTCTTCAAGATCCAGCTTTTAAGAAAATGACGATATGTCTAGATGATCTAGAGGATTGCAATGAATGGATTGATGAGGCTGCATAAAAAAATGAAATTGAAAATTGGGATATTGTGGAAGAAGCAGCTCGCGTTAATGAATCAGCTCACAACACTAGAGCATCGACATCAACATCAACAATACATCAGTTGCGAGATGAAGATGACATGGATACAATACAAGATCCTTCTGATAGTGAAATGAATGAGGAAGAAATTCATTTCCTGTCTGAGTCAGATGAAGAAGATGGGTCTGATGACTAGACGTGAGCGAGGAGGGGGATGACTATGAGTATATGTCAACAGATCATAAAGATCAAACTTTAAACTTAGTTTTTTTAAGTTGGTTTGATTTGGATTATTTTTTGTACTACTTTGGTTATGTAACAATTTCACTCTTTAATTGGTGATTAAGTCATAAATATATTGTCTATAGGTGTTGGTCCAAAATAGGACGCTCGTAGGCTTTTAGGAAAGCTACGTACGACACTCAAGCGAGAATCAAGAAAGTAATATGAATAAGGAAAGTTGCAAAGGGATTTAGTTGCCAAAAATAGCATATCTATTATTTGACTCGAACTTGCCTTTTATAGGCGATTACAAATGGTAACTGCCAAAGATACTAATGGCTAACTAATTACAACATTAATACGGAATTAAATACATAATTAAGTCACGCCTTAATTACTTTGGCCGTTATAGTTCCTGACTGGCAGGTCAGCCTGGCTGGCAGGCTGGACGCTTGAGCTCCCTCCTGCTGGACTGGACGATGGGCTCCCCGCTAGGCTGGAGGAAGGCTTCTGACCGGGCTGGAGGTAGGCTCCCGGGTAGGCTGGAAGGCAGGCTCCTCGTTGGGCTGGAGGCAGGCTGCTGGTCGGGCTGGAAGGCAGGCTCCCACCTCGGCTGGACCGCAGGCTCCCAGCTGGGCTGGTCGGCAGGCTCCTGGCTAGACTGGAAGGCAGGCTCCCCACTGGACTGGAAGGCAGGCTCTCTTGGGCTTCTGGTTGGGCCGGTAGGCAGGCTCTCCACTGGGCTGAAAGGCAGGCTCCCCGCTGGCCGGGCTGGAGGACAGGCTCCCCGCGGGGCCGGTCGACAGGCTCTCTTGGGCTTCCGCTCCTTGATTAGCCTGATCGGTTGGGCCGACTCGAGCTCTGGGTTGCTGGGCTTGGGCCTGCTGGTCCAAGTTCGGGGCCTGAGCCGATTAGGCTCTAGGCCTAGTCCCATAACCCCATTACGAGCCCCCCACTCCCTTAGTCGAGTGGTAGACTCAGCTAAGAGGGAGTAGTTCAAGTCAGCTGCCAATTAAAAGATGTTCACATGTCAGGGAGCCATAATTGTGGATTCTGTCAATCCCACAATTTATGGAGATTTCCAAATTTTAAATAAGGCCCCCAGCTTTAGAAGGCTCCAAATTAATTCCCTTAGCGTTCTAGCATTCCAGCATCAAGATTTCTCCCAGACTTCAGGATCCAAGTCAGCTTCAAAAAATCCTGAAATTCATCATTATTATTTCATACTCCCTCTGTCCTGAATTGAATTGCAAACTTTGACCGGCACAAGGATTAAGAAATGACAATAAATGTTGCTTGCTTTTTACAATTTCGCCCATCAATTCTAAAAGTAGATGCCTTTAAGTTAATGGGGAAAAAGTAAACGTAAGGGTAAATTTGTCACTTTATTCTTATTTACATACCTAAAATAGAAAGTGGAAAACCATTTTGGGACAACCAAAAATGGAAATTTTGCAAATCAATTGGGACGGAGGGAGTAAATTATTTTCGGACTTTATTTTATTTTTCATTCCTTTTCTTTTCTTTCCTTTTCTTTTCTTTCCTTCCTTTTTCTTTCCTTTTCTTTTCTTTCCTTCTTTTTTCTTTCCTTTTCTTTTTTTTCCTTCTTTTTTCTTTCCTTTTCTTTTCTTTCCTTTCTTTTCTTTTTCCTCTCTCCTGGAAATTGCGTGCGTCTTCTTCCTCGCGTCTCCCAAGCCCAGCGCCGCAGTCAACTGGCTGGTTGATCAACCCCTAGATCGGCGGCTTTCCAATCCGTCAAACTCCAGCGTTGGATGGCGGCGGACCTGAGCGGCTCGGCAGTTCCTCAAGATCAGATCCTGTATCGTCCTTCCCCCAGGTGGCCAAGCAAGCGGGTTGATGCTGACAGGATTTCTCAGGATAAACTCGAGTGGAACATCACTCATTACCCCCAGGTCAGGCGTCGCTCGCAGATGGGTAGCCTTGTACCTTCTGGATCGTGGCAGCATCCAGGCTCGAGGCGGCGGCGACGGACCCAGGCGGCGGTGGCGACGAACTTAGGCTGCGATGGGCTGCAGTGACGGCTTCAGACGGTGCAACCCCTAGTCGACGGAAACTCCCCTGCGGTACCAGCTTCCAGGCCGACAGTGCAACTGTGAGGTCCACATCTGTTCTTCTTCGGTTGGCCAAGCTTCACCAGGTAGTCTGCAGACTGCAGGTAGGCGGCAGAAACCTGAGGCTGGCTACGAATTCTTCGAGCAAGCGATGCTACTCAGCGAGGACGCTCCTGGCCGGGTAGATGATGCAGGTCTGTGACGATCTCAGCTCATCGTGAATCCTCCTGGTCAGACGGCTCCTTGCGGTTGATTAACGACATAGGCGTGGCCGGCAGGCCGTTGTGGGTTGGCAAAGGTCGGTCGTGACCCTAGGGAAAACCACGCGTGCATGCGGTATGCGTGGATGGCAGGTTGGTGCTACCCCGGCTGGACTCAGCCTGACGAGTTACTGTTTCTGAGGGCTAGCTCCTTATGGTTATTTGGTTACGGGTGACCACACCTCTGTGTTTGTTTCCCATTCACCTGATTTTCTAACCGCATTTTTTTTCTGTTTGCAGGGTTTATTTAGGATTGTGGGACACCCCGGGCTGCCAACTGCCTCCAGGATTGCATGGCCGAGCCTATCCGTGCCCCTCCTGGTTGGATAGAAGTGATCTGTTCGCTGTTGATATGGAATCAACAAGTATGCGACTTGTTCGGCCAGCAAGGTCGGACATTGAACCTACGAGGAGGACCCTTAAGTCGGTATCCTGAACGTTCATGACCCGGGGGTCTGTCCTACTATCACTTTAACCCGTCCAGTTTGCCCGGACATGGGGAATAATCTGGTTACTCCCGCAGGGATAGCCGAACAACAGGGGCGGACCCTGCATGATCCACCGGAACGGACCCGCACCGCCAACTCGGGGATGGCGAGAGCGCGAGCTGCTTGGCCAGCGATGTTAGGCGGCGAGCACTCGAAAGGACCCGGAGGTCAGCATCCTGAGCGCCATCGACCCGGAGGTCAGCCCTACTGTCGCCTCGACTGTCGCGGCTAGATCTTTACTTTAGAAAATTGCTCGGATTCTCGAAAATCGCTTGGCTATTTTCAGTTCAAAAGCCTCGCCGATGTCGGCCAAACACCGAGGGTGGCATAGTACTTTTTTTTTTCTTTTTTTTTCTTTTTTCTTTGGCCGCCGCCCTTTATTGCTAAGTGAGGTCGGACCTCTTTCGAAGACAAAATATCACTAGCAAAGTATATGGAATTCATGACGTGGGCGGACCACATGAAGAATTACAAATTGTAATCCCGTGCTCGGAGCACAGGAGTTTACAAAGAAAAGTAAAATTTCGATTTTCTACTGGTAAAACTTCATCAGGTGCTCGGCGTTCCAGACGCGATCTACTAGTCGGCCTGTTGTTGTCTTCAGCTTGTATGTTCCAGGGCCGATCACGGCGTCAACCACGTAACGGCCTTCCCACTTGATGGAAAGCTTACCTCCCTCGGTCGGCTTGCTCGCCTTCCTACGCCTCAAGACGCAGTCACCGACGTCAAAACTCCGGGGCCGGGCTCGGCTGTCCTGGTACGCCTTGACTTGCTGTCGGTAGTTTTCCGCTTTGATGAAGGCACTGTCTCTTCTTTCCTCGATGAGGTGGAGCTCGGCTCGGAGCCTCTCCTCATTGTTGGCTGGTTCAAACTCTTCCACCCGTCGGCTGGGGACTACTGCCTCGAACGGTGCCCTCACCTCAAAGCCATAACACAAGGCGAAAGGGGTCTCTCTGGTTGCCTTCCTTGGGGTTGTTCTGAAGGTCCAGAGTATATTGTTCAACTCCTCCACCCAGGCAGTCCTGAGGGCCTCCAATTTCTTTTGCAGCCCATCGACGATCGTCCGGTTGGTGTTCTCTACCTGTCCATTTGCTTGAGGGTAGCAGACCGCAACTCGGCTGGATTCTACGCGCCACTCTGCGCAGAACTGCCGGAAGGCTTCGCAGTCAAACTGCCTTCCGTTGTCGGAGATTATTTGGAGGGGAACCCCAAGCCGGCAAAAAGTATTCTTCCATATGAATTTCTTACATTGAAGATGCGTGATGCTGGCGAGTGGATCGGCCTGCACCCACTTCGTAAAGTAGTCCACCGCAACGATGACGAACTTTCGGTTTCCCGACCCGGTTGGCAGGGGACCGACCAGGTCGACGCCCCATCTTGTGAATGGAAGGGCGGTGCTGATCGGTGTGTACATCGTGGCTGGCCGGCCAGGGCTCTTCTGGAATTTCTGACATGTCTCACATTTCCTTGCATAGTCGGCACAATCCTTCATTATTGTCGGCCAAAAGTACCTCTGGAGGACAACCTTCCTAGCTATCGTGCATGCCCCCTGGTGGGCGGAGCACACACCCCCATGGAGTTCGGAGACGATCCTGTCTGCCTCATGTGGGCGCAAACACTTTAGCAGGGTCCCATTGTAGGACCTCTTGTATAGCTTCCCATCCAAGACAACGTAGCCCGGAGCCCGTTGTCGGACTAGCCTTGCTTCCTCTTCTTTACCGGGGAGCGTCTCGTCAGCTATAGCGCAGGAGGTCATCTGCCCAGCACCAGGCGACCGGTTGCAGGGGAAGCACCTCGATGGACGATGATGCTGCTATACTTGAGGTCGTCATCTCTTCAATGCGTGCGATTTTTGAAATGTGTTCAGGTAGTCCCTGGCTGAGCTTGTTTTCTTCTTCTTTTTCTTCACAGGTTTCAGACCAGAGTTGTCAGAGTCCTCACTCTGAACAACTTGCTTTCTCCTCCTTTTCAACTTCTGCTTCTTTGCAAGAGAGTTTTTGACAGATTTTGAGGGAGCCAACTCTGATGCACCCATTTCTGGTGCATCCATTTCTGATGGAGTAAATCTATCATTTTTCTTTTTCTTTCTTACATCCCTTGCAATCTGGGATTGCTCAGGTTGTTCAGAAGTCACAGTAGGCTTCTTGATGTTCTTCTTGGTAGCAGGTTTCAGTTTGACAGCCTGTTGTTCCCTTTTCTTCTCCAGCCTTTCTTCTCTCTTCAGTTCAGCAGAGATGGCTATGTTGAGTTTGGGAGAAGCAGTTAGGAACAGGGTTTTGGAGTGATCAACTGGGGAAGGGTCCCTGAGTTGAACTCCATGGGCAGTGAGAATGGCAGACAGAAGGAGGCCATGGCCCATCTTTGTTGAGAAGAGGCCAGTTTTCTGATCCTTCTTCTTGATAAATTCAGGCAGAGAACCAAAGATTACCTCACCCCAGTTAATGTTCATCCCATGATGAACAGCAAAGATAGCTTTGCAGTTGGCCTTGTTGATTTCATCAGTTGAGCCAGTTTTGCACCACAAGCTCCTGTGCAGAATAACAACCAGCTTTTCGAAGTCCTTCTTCCGTAGGAACTTCTTCATGTAGAGTCTGTCCAGATTGGCGGCCTCAGGGCGGCAGTAGATCTGGGCAAATGCTTCTACTGAGACCTCCACTGACTCTAGGTCAATGAGAGTGGGAGTCTCAGGGTCTTGAGAGTCCAGTTGAACTCCAAAGAATTCATTCAGAGCATCGGCATTTAGGGAGATGCTCTTTCCCTGCACCTTGGAGTGAACTCCGTTTTTGGTAATGGTGGCGTTCAGATAGAACTCAGCCACATCCCTGGTGCTGAACTCTTCATAGGGATGAGTAACAATCATGCTCAGCTGGGATTCATTCATCCCTTGGATGATTTTCGCCATCCTTTTCTGATTCTCCGTTAGAAGGGGTAGTGTAGATAGGTCAACCTTCATCCCGGTAACTACATTGGCCACAATGGTCTTGGCTTCCTCTTTGGTGAGATCGTTGATGTTGATGAAGTTCATTTTCAGAAGAATTTCTGAGAGTTTCTGAGTACTGGGGGATTTTTGAAGCTTGTACGTTTAGAGAGAGAAAAGACAGTAGCGGTTTAGGTTGAAGGAGATGAATATAAAAGGTTTTGGATTAGAGGACGTTTGGGATAATTTATGGTTTCGAGGTATCATTTAAAGAAATGCGGGCGGAAAACGTTTCCGTTAACGACATAATTAATTCAGGGGTATTCTGGTAAAAGACCTGTTCAGATTAAAGGTCTTGCCCGTTCCTCAAAAGAAAACATAAGTCCACAAGGATCTTTGAAGGATTACAGAAAAGGATCCATGTATCAGAGAAGGAGGTTCTATGATGAAAGGTGCTCTGGTGATCAGATAAGGGGTATTCTGGTGTAGGGTTTTCTGATCCAGACAACAGTTCTGGTCCTCACGCATCTCTAGGAAGATCATCCATCATCCCCAGTTCTTCTCTTAGTTTGTTGAACCTTGCCTCAGGTAAAGGCTTGGTTAAGATATCCGCTAGCTGATCTTCTGTAGGTACATGCTCCATACAAATATGCTTCTTTTCCACATGATCTCTGATGAAATGATGTCTGATCTCAATGTGCTTTGTCTTGGAATGAAGCACTGGATTCTGAGTGATTGCAATGGCACTAGTGTTGTCACAGAGCAGTTTGATCTCCTTTGCTTGAATGCCATAATCCTTCAGCTGTTGCTTCATCCAAAGTAATTGAGCACAACAACTCCCAGCTGCAATGTACTCAGCTTCTGCTGTACTTGTTGAGATTGAATTCTGCTTCTTGCTAAACCATGAGACAAGCCTTCCTCCTAGCATTTGGCAGTGACCAGAGGTGCTTTTCCTGTCTAATCTGCAACCTGCAAAATCTGAGTCAGAGTAACCAATTAGTTCAAAGTTACCTCCCTTTGGATACCATAGGCCTGCATTTGGATTTCCCTTGATATATCTGATGATTCTCTTTGCAGCGCTAAGATGGCTCTCCTTGGGATTTGATTGGTATCTGTCACAGATTCCAACAGAGAATGATATGTCTGGTCTGCTTGCAGTAAGATACAGCAGAGATCCTATGATTCCTCTGTATGTTGTTGCATCGACATCCTTTCCTTCATCATCTGGACCAATTCCTTGTGAGGTGTTCATGGGAATCTTCACTGAGGACTTGCCTTCCACTCCAAACTTCTTGATCAGGTCTCTAGTATACTTCCCTTGATTGATAAAGATTCTTCCGGAACTTGTTTGACCTGTAGTCCTAGGAAGTAATTGAGTTCTCCCATCATACTCATTTCAAATTGACTCTGCATCACTTGTGAAAATTTCTTGCATAGTTCTGGATTAGTACTACCAAATATAATATCATCAACATATATTTGTACTAACAGAATATGATTTGCAACAGAGATTTGAAATAGAGTTTTGTCAACCTTTTCTTTAGTAAACCCATGGTTCACTAGGAACATGGACAATGTGTCATACCATGCTCTGGGAGCTTGCTTAAGACCATAGAGGGCCTTTTTAAGCTTGTAGACACAGGAGGAGTGAGTAGGAATGACAAAACCTGGTGGTTGTTCCACATAAACTTCTTCTTCAAGATCTCCATTCAGAAATGCACTCTTGACATCCATCTGGTAGACCTTGATGTTGTTGTAAGCAGCATAGGCTAGAAATATTCTGATGGCTTCCAGTCTGGCAACTGGTGCAAAGGTCTCATCAAAATCTATTCCTTCTTCTTGGCTATAACCTTTAGCTACCAGCCTTGCTTTATTCCTTACAATGTTGCCATCTTAATCAGCTTTGTTCTTGAATACCCACTTGGTTCCAATGACATTCTGGTGCTTTGGCCTAGGAACAAGTTCCCATACTTTGTTCCTTTCAAACTGAGTAAGCTCTTCTTGCATAGCATTGATCCAATCTGAGTCTGCAAGAGCTTCTTCCACAGTCATGGGTTCCATTTGAGATATGTAGCAGACAAGCATTGCTTCTCTCCTTGTTGTAGCAGACCTGGTTTGTACTCCACTTCTGATCTGTCCTATCACCTGGTTTGGGGGATGATCCCTTAACCAAGTTAGGTCAGGTTCTGATAAGTGTTGTCTTGGTCTCTCTTCCTCTTCTTCAGGTTCTTCATCACTATCCTTGTCTTGTAAGATGGGATTCTGGAGGTGAATTGGTATGGCAGAATTGTTGACCACTTCTGATGTTGTTACTTCTGGCGTCTCTTCTAGATTCAATTTCTCCAAGTTCTCTGTTATGTCCTCAACAACGTTGAGATCATCAAACTTGACATGAATCGATTCTTCAACAAGTAGGGTTCTTTTGTTGAGTATTCTGTAGGCTTTGCTGGTGCTGGAGTAGCCTAAGAATGTTCCTTCATCAGCCTTTTCTTGGAACACTTTGATATGTTCCTTCCCATTATTGAGTATATAGCATTTGCCTCCAAATGCATGAAAGTAGCTGATGTTAGGTTTCCTTCCCTTCCAGAGCTCATAGGGTGTCTTCTGATGAGTTTTTTGAATCATGCTCCGGTTCTGGGTGTAGCATGCAGTGTTGATAGCTTCAGCCCAGTATCTGTAAGGTAGACCTGATTCAGCAATCATGGTCCTTGCAGCTTCCTTGAGTGTTCTATTTCTTCTTTCTGCAACTCCATTCTGTTGAGGAGTTCTGGCTACAGAGAGTTGATGCATTGTTCCATTTTGATCACAAAACTCTTGTATGACTTTGTTGACGAACTCTGTTCCTCTATATGATCTGATAGATTTGACTTTCAGGTTCTGCTCATTCTGAAGTAGTTTTAACAGAGATGGTAGTTTCTGCAGAGTTTTATTTTTCTTCTTCAGAAAGATTGTCCAAGTGTATCTTGAATAGTCATCCACCATGACTAAGGTATATCTTTTTCCACCAACACTTGGAGTTTCTACTGGTCCAAATAAATCCATGTGAATTAGATTCAAAGGACTAGTAGAGAGGTTTCCAGCAATGGGTTTGAAGGAGTTCTTCACTTGCTTTCCTTTCTGGCATGCGCTGCACAGACTCTCCTTCTTGTACACAATGTTGGGGATGCCATCAACAATGTGATCCCTTGCTAGTTTGTTGATTGTTTTGAAATTCAGGTGACTCAGCTTCTTGTGCCATTCCCAGCTGAGTTTTGAATCTCCTTTAGCTAAAAGACAGATTCCACCCTTTGCAGTAGACCAATCAACAACATAGATGTTTCTTTTCCTGGTAGCAGTCAGTACCACTTCCATAGTTGTCTCATGCTTAACAGAACAACCTTCTTTGGAGAATTCAACTGTGTAGCCTTTATCACAGAATTGGCTAGCACTAAGCAGGTTGAATTTCAGGCCTTTGACATAAGAGACATCTTCAATGATTATCTGGTTTCTGATCAGCTTCCCTTTCCCTTTAGTTTGGCCATCTTTGTCATTACCACCAAAGGTAACTCTGGGCCCTTTGATTTTCTGGAACTCTGTAAGGCAACTCTTGTCACCTGTCATGTGCCTGGAGCATCCACTATCAATGTACCAATCTTGTTCAGAGATAGCTCCAGCACACAATTCCTACAACAATTAAAAGGAAGATTTAGGTACCCAATCAATGTTGGGTCCTAGGGGGTAATGCAGTCTTGGCAGCCGGTACCACTTTGGTCTCATCAGGTGAAACCTTGGTGGGTGGTACCCATTGTCCATCTGGTAGTCATAGTAAACGGAAGTGTGATTCACTTTGGGCAGATGCTTGTGAGGATCATGCTTCCGGTTTACATACTTCTGCATAGCCTTTTTGGTTGGGTAGAAGTCCCAAATACTATCAAGAGCAGAGGAATGGTTAGCTTTGGGCTTCTTAGGTTGACCAGCCAGCCTTTTCTGTCTGAAGTTAACCTTCTCTTGATATTTGCCTCTCTGGTGGTCATTTCTGGCACGGTTATCATGAGGTTGTCTGTCAATGAATGGTCTTTTATTTTTGTTATCCTGAAAACCTTTTCTGTTGTTAGGTTTTCTGCCAGGTTCATTGTTTTTCAAAAATGGTTTCTGTTGAACCTTTATCTTCCCTTTTTTTTGTCTGACTTCCTCATGAACAACCTTGGTGCAAGATACACCAGCTTGGCAGATGGGGCTAGAGATCAGTGGCACTATGACCTTGTCTGCCTTAGCAACTCTGGTGCTAGGCATTACAGAAGGCTCACCTGATTCTGTTGAGCCATAACCAAGACCAAAACCAACGCCAATTTGTTGATCAAGTACAAACCTTTCGATTGAGGTTTGGGCCTTCTGGTAGGTTTTATACTTAATCTCAAGAGGCTCTATCTCCCTTATTTTCTTTAGAAGAGAAACATTTTCAGCTTCCAGTTGATCTCTTTCCTTAATTAGAAGATTGATTTTGATCTCAACCTCCTTTCTTAAGTCAAGGATTTCAACCTTAAGCTTACTGTTTTCTTCTTTAACAGAGAAATAAGTGGCTTGGATGGCTTGAAACTCTTCCCAAAATTATGACATTGAATCAGAATCAAAGGCTCTGCCTACCGAAGAAAAACTAGAGTTATAAGTAGAGGATACCTCATCATCAGATTGACCCATAAGACATAGGTCTTCAGTCTCTGTATCCAGGCAACAGAATGACTCATCGGATTCTGATTCTGAGCTGGACTCTGTCTCAGAGAGGGGGTCCTTCTCTGGTTGTTCAGTGATGAGTGCCTTCCTTCTTCTGTGCTCATACTTCTTCTCTCCTTCCTGGCCTTGCCTTTTGGAGACTATAGGATGTGGACAGTTGACTTTGAAGTGACCTGGTTGTCGGCAGTTGTAGCAGAGAAGTTCTCCACTACTTTCTGATGCTTTGGGTTTCTGGTACGGCTTTCTGCTTGAGGATGGACTTCTGCCGTCCTTTGGCTTCAGGAATTTCCTGAACTTCCTGGAAAAAGCAGTCATATATTCGTCAGTTAAAAGAATAGAAGGGTCAAAGTTATTTACCTGAGATGTGCTGGCAGTGAGGGCAGCAGTTGTTCTGTCCTCAACTTCTTCTTTCTCTTCTTCATTCATCTCGAACTCATAAGATTTGAGATCAGAGATGAGCTTCTCTGTGCTGTAGGTTCTGAGATCTTTGCTATCTCTCATGGCAGTGACCTTTATCTTCCAGGGTGAAGGTAAGCCTCTGAGAACCTTCAGATTGATCTCCTTGGGAGTGAGCTCCTTCCCAAGTTCTGATATCTCAGCAGTGAGTGTGAGTAGGTGTGCATACATCTCAGCTATGCACTCTTTGGGTAGAAGTTTGAAGTCTTCAAACTTCTTCATGGCAATGGTCAGTTTGTTGTCTTTTTCCTACTCATCACTAGCTCCTATCAGGGTGAGTGTATCCCAGATTTCCTTGGCAGAGGTGCATTTCTTGATTCTTGTGAAGTATTTGTCATCTATTGATTTGTAGAGGATGTCCTTGGCAATGTTATCAAG
The DNA here is from genome assembly GCA_945859875.1 of Cuscuta europaea. Lineage (NCBI taxonomy): Eukaryota > Viridiplantae > Streptophyta > Magnoliopsida > Solanales > Convolvulaceae > Cuscuta > Cuscuta europaea. The sequence goes on along the minus strand of CAMAPE010000077.1, from coordinate 4,548,348 downwards.
GTTGTACTTCCTTCTTTCTTCATTGGACCACTCATGTCGCAGTTTGGTGATCATCTGAGGTAGACCACCACCAGCAATGTATTCAGGATTGATCTTAGTAAACTCTGTGAAAGGACCACCATCAAGGACTTCCCACATTTCATCATGGAGTGCGCAGAGGTGAGCTTTCATGCGAATCCTCCAGTCATCAAATTTTGTCACTGAGAACATAAGATTCTGTGAAAGAGTGGTATCCATAATATGAGATTAAAGAGGCTAAAACAAGTGGATCTCTTGTTTAGTAAGTAACCTAAAAGATTACAAGAACAAGGAGGCTCTGATACCACTTGTTGGTCCCGTTTGTAATGGGAACAGTCTAGAGGGGGGGTGAATAGACTGTTCAGGAATTTAAACTTTTCTCTAAGTCAAAACTGACTTATCAGAGATGGTCGAATATCTGGTGACAGAGAAGGTCGAGTTCTGATGGCAGAACTGGACCTGGCAGCAGATTAGGTTCTGTCCGAGTAGCCTCAGACAACACTAAGGCAAATGCCTTTGTGATAACTCTTAAGGAAGATCTGCTGAACACAGAGTCCAACCTTTTGAGTCAAGCAGTTAAGTTCTTAAGTGCAGAAATAAAGTAAGTAAATGACACCGGGGATTTTTATAGTGGTTCAAGGAACAACTTGTTCCTCTAGTCCACTGTTCCACTAAGCTTGCAAAAACAACAGTTTACAACGCCTTAGTCCCTAGAAGTTAAGAAGCTCTCCACGTCTTCTTCAAGCCTAGTTGCCACCCGGGATGCAGTCCTGCTTCCTGATGGCTGGTCTCGTTTCACTGAGTCTCTAGGAAGTATCACCACTTCACTTTACTCCAGTTAGTTTGAGACGTCCCTTCTTTTTCAAGAAGTGTTTGAATCAAGATCAGTTTTCTCCAACGTTGCTTCTTTACAAAGGATGTGTAGATGAGGTTTTCGAAGTGTTGAATAACTGAGGAACTTTACAACTTACTAGTTGGATGAGGGATATGACAGTATATCTTCCAACTTGAGCTTTTCTTGTTGAGGTGAATAAGTCTTTTTATCTCAAGAAAGCTTGGAGGTATTTGATTTAGAGTAGAATGATCTGAGCAAGTTCGTTAGGTAATTGTTGTAGCAAAGTTATCCTCGTAGTTCTTCAGAGTGTATCTTATATACTGGGAGCAGTCTTCCCGTTGGAGTGTAGAAGACAGCTTCATTAAATGCTTGTACTGTTGACTTGACCGGTTGGTCCTTCGACTTGCTATTTTGGGGGCGCGAAGATACTCGCATGGTCAATCATCAGCTTTAAATATATCTTCGTACGTACAACATTAATTGAGCATTTAATGCGTGTACAGTACCATGTTTCCGTTGAAAGGTTCGTAGCCGTTAGGGGATTTCCCGTTAGTTTAACGACCGTTGGTAAGTGTCTTCGAGTTCTGCAGGGTGCGAGCTTGTCTGAACAGGTTTTCTGATCAGAACTCTGTTGACAGATTCTGATGCCAATTCTAGTATCCAATTCTGATGACTTCTCTGGAGAGCAACTCTGAGAGCATCTCTGGTAGGAATTCTGATAAGAAGGATCAAGAGGGTTTCTGACAGTCGACTATTCTAGAACTTACAAAGACAAATTTTAGTACAAAATTTCTATTGGGGTACTTTAAAATACTAAACAACCTAGCATCATCAAAATCTAATTACATATATTCCTTAAAGAAGAGAAACATTTTCAGCTTCCAGCTGATCTCTCTCCTTAATCAGAAGATTGATTTTGATCTCAACCTCCTTTCTTAAGTCAAGGATTTCAACCTTATGCTTACTGTTTTCTTCTTTAACAGAGGAATACGTGGCTTGGATGGTTTGAAACTCTTCCCAAAATTGTGACATTGAATCAGAGTCAAAGGCTTTGCCTACCGAAGAAAAATTAGAGTTAGAAGTAGAGGATACCTCATCATCAGATTGACCCATAAGGCATAGGTCTTCAGTCTTTGTATCCAGGCAACAGAATGCCTCATCGGATTCTGATTCTAAGCTGGACTCTGTCTCAGAGAGGGGGTCCTTCTCTGGTTGTTCAGTGATGAGTGTCTTCCTTCTTCTGTGCTCATACTTCTTCTCTCCTTCCTGGCCTTGCCTTTTGGAGACCATAGGATGTGGACAGTCGACTTTGAAGTGACCTGGTTGTCGGCAGTTGTAGCAGAGAAGCTCTCCATTACTTTCTGATGCTTTGGGTTTCTGGTGCGACTTTCTGCTTGAGGATGGACTTCTACTGTCCTTTGGCTTCAGGAATTTCCTGAACTTCCTGGCAAAAGCAGCCATATATTCGTCAGTTAAAAGGATAGAGGGGTCAAAGTTATTTACATGAGATGTGCTGGCTGTGAGGGCAGCATTTGTTCTGTCCTCAACTTCTTCTTTCTCTTCTTCATTCATCTCGAACTCATAAGATTTGAGATCAGAGATGAGCTTCTCTGTGCTGTAGGTTCTGAGATCTTTGCTATCTCTCATGGCAGTGACCTTCATCTTCCAGGGTGAAGGTAAGCCTCTGAGAACCTTCAGATTGATCTCCTTGGGAGTGAGCTCCTTCCCAAGTTCTGATATCTCAGCAGTGAGTGTAAGTAGGCGTGCATACATCTCAGCTATGCACTCTTTGGGTAGAAGTTTGAAGTCTTCAAACTTCTTCCTGGCAATGGTCAGTTCGTTCTCTTTTTCCTGCTCATCACCAGCTCCTATCAGGGTGAGTGTATCCCAGATTTATTTGGCAGAGGTGCACTTCTTGATTCTTGTGAAGTATTTGTCATCTATGGACTTGTAGAGGATGTCCTTGGCAATGTTATCAAGGTTGTACTTCCTCCTTTCTTCATTGGACCACTCATGTCGCAGTTTGGTGATCATCTGAGGTAGACCACCACCAGCAATGTATTCAGGATTGATCTTAGTAAACTCTGTGAAAGGACCAACATCAAGGACTTCCCACATTTCATCATGGAGTGCGCAGAGGTGAGCTTTCATATGAATCCTCCAGTCATCAAACTTTGTCACTGAGAACATAAGATTCTTTGAAAGAGTGTTATCCATAATATGAGATTAAAGAGGCTAAAACAAGTGGATCTCTTGTTTAGTAAGTAACCTAAAAGATTACAAGAACAAGGAGGCTCTGATACCACTTGTTGGTCCCATTTGTAATGGGAATAGTCTAGAGGGGGGGTGAATAGACTGTTCAGGAATTTAAACTTTTCTCTAAGTCACGACTGACTTATCAGAGATGGTCAAAATCTGGTGACAGAGAAGGTCAAGTTCTGATGGCAGAACTGGACCTGGCAGCGGATTAAGTTCTGTCCGGGTAGCCTCAGACAACACTAAGGCAAATGCCTTTCTGATAACTCTTGAGGGAGATCTGCTGAACACAGAGTCCAACCTTTTGAGTTATGCAGTCAAGTTCTTAAGAGCAGAAATGAAATAAGTAAAGTAAGTGACACCGGGGATTTTTATAGTGGTTCAAGGAACAACTTGTTCCTCTAGTCCACTGTTCCACTAAGCTTGCAAAAACAACAGTTTACAACGCCTTAGTCCCTAGAACTTAAGAAACTCTCCACGTCTTCTTCAAGCCTAGTTTCCACCCGGGATGCAGTCCTGCTTCCTGATGGCTGGTCTCGTTTCACTGAGTCTCTTGGAAGTATCACCACTTCACTTACTCCAGTTAGTTTGAGACGCCACTTCTTTTTCAAGAAGTGTTTGAATCAAGATCAGTTTTCTCCAACGTTGCTTCTTCACAAAGGATGTGTAGATGAAGTTTTCGAAGTGTTGAAGAACTGAGGAACTTTGCAACTTGCTAGTTGGATGAGGGATAAGAAAGTATATCTTCCAACTTGAGCTTTTCTTGTTGAGGTCAGTAAGTCTTTGATCTCAAGAAAGCTTGGAGGTATTTGATTTAGAGTAGAATGATCTGAGCAAGTTCGTCTGGCAAATATTGTAGCAAAGTTATCCTAGTAGTTCTTCAGAGAGTATCTTATATACTGGGAGCAGTCTTCCCGTTGGAGTGTAGAAGACAGCTTCATTAAATGCTTGTACTGTTGACTTGACCGGTTGGACCTTCGACTTGCTATTTTGGGGGCGCGAAGATACTCGCATGGTCAATCATCAGCTTTAAATATATCTTCGTACGTACAACATTAATTGAGCATTTAATGCGTGTACAGTACCATGTTCCCATTGAAAGGTTCGTAGCCGTTAGGGGATTTCCCGTTAGTTTAATGACCGTTGGTAAGTGTCTTCGAGTTCTGCAAGGTGCGAGCTTGTCTGATGAGGTTTTCTGATCAGAACTCTGATGGCAGCTTCTGATGCCAACTCTGGTATCCAACTCTGATGACTTCTCTGGAGAGCAACTCTGAGAGCAACTCTGGTAGAAGTTCTGATAGGGAAGACCAAGAGGGTTTCTGGCATGTCGACTATTCTAGTACATACAAAGACAAATACTAATACAAAATTTCTATTGGGATACTTTCAAATACTAATCAACCTAGCATCATCAAAATCTAATTACATTTATTCCTTACAAGTTCGGTTTGACCAAAACCGAACCATTTGTAATTTGGTTTGAGTTTGGTAGTATTCCTCCCAACCCGTATTAAACCAAACCAAACCGAACCGGGCCCGTATTAATCATAAAACCGAATAAAACTGAATAAAACCGAACTAATCTAAAAAATAAAATAATTTCTTATTTTTTTAAAATAACAAATCAAAACCAACTTACACCAAACTAAACCAAACCAAAATATAAGATTTCTCTCATTCATTTGATTGATGTTAATCTTTTTGAAACTTTAATTTTTTAATTTTAGTTAGACTTGGACTCGGGCCGGTTCGGGCCGGGCCGGCGGTTTGTGAATGGTGGGCCCGGGACCGGCCCGCTGTAAATGCGGTTCCGGTTCAGGCCGGGCCACACGCCCGGGTCACGGGTCGGGCCAGCCGTTGGGCCGGGCTGGGACCGGCCCTCGGTAAATACAAATGTGTATAAAAATATTAGAAAATGTGGAGATTGGAGAAAATGTGTATAAAAATGTTAGAAAATAGGAGTATTTATAGAAATTTTTGAAACATATAAAAAACAATCGGAATAGGAGTTTACAAGTTACAAATTTACAATTGAAGGTAAAATTAAAACATGAAATAGTGAAATACTAATCAATCGGAATCTCCGTAATAGGTAGAGCCACCCTCGGTTGTAGGTTCATCCATAAAGTGTTGGGATGGGGTGATGACAATTTCTTGAGCTCTACGGGCCGCCTTCAACCAATCGTGGTAGCATATAAGCATTTCAAGAGATTCTGCGCTCAACCTCGTTCTACATTGCGTTAGGACATTGCCGGTCGAACTAAAATCATGTTCGACGGCAACTGTTGAAACCGGCATTGATAGCACTTGCTTAGCCATCTTTGCTATAACCAGGAACATTCTTTCTTTTCGCTTGCACCAGTTTATAACGTCAAAGTCATCATCTTCTTCAAAATCAACATCATATGTTAAATACAAAGAAATCTCATTAATTGTGCTTTGTTGAGTAGCGGGTGTTGTTTTAGTTTTTTTAATAAGATTGGCAATGTAGATTTCAAAATTGATTTTCCTTTACATGAAGAGGTTTGTGTCGGGGGAGGGGGCGCGTTGCCATATTGTGAATGAAACTCATTAAATAATGTATAAAATATATCACTAACCTCGTTGTATTCTTTTTTGGGATCAATTGGGTTGTCGTCATACATTGGCATTGGGCCAAAAAGAGCAGGATAATAATAATTCAAACATTCTTCTAAAGAATCAAGTCTAAAATGTGGATCGAGAACAAATACAATACCATAAATATGCGGAATATGTGAATAATATTTTAAAAACTTTTCCTTCATAAAACTAGCAAAATAACTCACATAATCGGCATTCTCAAAATTTGAAAAACCACCGGCGAGATTAACAGCTTCACGAATAAATTGGTTTGAGGTAGGTTTATAAACATGACTAAAAGTTTCAGTTGCATTATTAAAATATACCAAAGCATTACAAATTTATTCGAAGGTGTCGATCTCAGCCGAGTTTATAATATAGTCATCATATTGTTTCATAAAAGCAGGAAAATGTTGTTTATATCTAAGAAGAACTGCAATTAACTGCAAAATATTTTATCGCCCGGACCCCCTCTCCAGGCCACCCAATGGCTATATAGCCATTTGGGTAGTCCCCAGCCCACCCCCCAACGGCTACTTGTGGCCCAAACCTAATTTGTTTTTTTTTTTAAATTGGCATTTGACCGTTGGATCCGACCCAGACCCGGGCCCGCCCCGCCTCCCCCACCCCCCCCCCCCCCCCCCCGATTCGGGTCTCCACCCGGTCCTGGACCGCCAGACCGGGGCGGGGCGGGTCATGGGCCGGGTGGCTCGAATCGAATCCAAGCCTAATTTTAGTGTCGACGACTAGAGTTTACTACAAGAGTTACATTCACAACTATAACAATTATAGTGGTTTAAGTAGATAGTATTTTACTATAATTTATTATGTACTACTAATATATATTTGGTTCATTACTTACAAGCACCAGTTTTGTTTTTGTTTCGGCTTTATATATAATTTGATTGATTCACGTTGTTGTTGTTGCTTACAAATGTGTCATGCTTATATATTTTTGGTTCATATGTGTTTTGTTACTGTTTGCAAATTTATATCTAACATTATATTTGGTTCATTACTATCGCTTCTTGGTTCATTATTATTTTTTTCAATCCAAACCTTAATACTTTGGTAAACCGATCTCCAAACTTAACCGAACCATACCAAACCGAAACCAAACCGAAACTTAATCGATTTGTATTTGATACATTTTCTATCAAACCGATTAAACCGAAACCGAACCGAAATCGAAGAAAACCGAACCGAAAACCGAAATGCCCACCCCTAGGATTAAGCCTCCATCGCCTTCTATCTCTCTACACTCGAACGCCTCAAAAGACTAGGGTTTTCATCCATCTGATCGTTTGGCCTCATTATGTCTCAACAGACATATATTCCTCAGTATTTTTGGACTGACTACAACATTTCCGCATGCTCCACATCCGGCCCATTACTCAATTGGACGGATACTGCTAGCATCTTTCTTGGTGTTTCTTTAATTCTCACTTTGTATACTAAACCTTTTGTATATTCTTATCATCCTTAATGTTCTCGGTATTTTAAAAAAAATGTGAGTTTTTTCGCACTAAAAATGTGTAGCAGTATAGGGCTAAAGTACGAGTATCGTCTACACTCTCCACAGGGGCGGAAAAGGTGAATCAGTAATTAAATAAATTCAGCGATTAAAATAAATAAAATAAATGAAATTGTGTGAGATTTGGATTTTTGGAAAATTAATTAATGAGATAATAATGCTAAATTAAAGGTTTTCTTAATTAACGAATGACGGGAACAAGAATAAGGATTGATTCCGGAGTAATCAGATTTCCGGGCTGATCAGGTTTGATCACATGAAATTATGTAATTGAGCAATGCTCGTAAATACTAAGTTTTTACCGCTCTCGCTTCCAAAATTACAATAATTTAGGGATCCGGACTGATCTTTCATGGAACATTCTAAATTATTGTCAAAACGAGCGAACATATGGCTCCCTGATCGCTACTAATCTCTCAGGGAACGATTAAGTGGGTGCATGTGAAAGTATCCTAAAATAGTTTAGATCTCTCTTAAATTATTTTATGGGCAATTATAACGTAACTCTAGCGGCCGTTTCAGGTTATAAAAGATAACAATTAAATTATTCAAACACAAATTAAATAAAGATCATGAAATTAAACCATCAAGAAATGCACCATAGATCATGATTAAAACCCCCTTCATCAATACCAAATCCTTAATTAAATTTACTCACAATTCATAATTGACATTAATTAAAAAAATATAACTTACAAATAATCCTAAAATATTAAAGATCCAAGTTGAAAAACCTCAGAAAATATCGTCCTAGGCACTGTCTCTAAGCTCCATAAATGAAAACAGGAATTTACAGGCTATTTAAATAGATACCGGGGCCATTCTGGTCGAAGAAGAACCCCTGGAGTGCACGCGTGGTGCCCACACATGGCGTGTGTTTCTGCCGTGCGTGGCTCGTGCGCACGGCATGCACGGCGTCTAGTAGCCTTTCTTTGATTTATTGTTCTGCGCATGGCGTGTGAATCTCCTATTTGAATTTGACTATGCTTCCTTCACCAAAGTTGTATCTCATGAAGTCATCAATCCACCACAACTTGCAAAACTGACATTAGATCATACAAGTAAAAGATATGAATAAAATGGTGGAAGGTCGCATCCTGAAATCTCAACAGCTATTATCTGACTTCCTCGCCTGTTTTCACATTGATCTTCTCACATTCTCGTCATGGTGTCTCTAAATGAATTGTAGCCCTTAAAGTTATCTTTTATATTAAACTTTAATCACATCCTTTTTATGTTTATACGAAAACATATGCTCGAATGATTGATAGAACGTCATCGTGATCGTCGTTTTAAGCTCTATTGTTTGCCGTTTGATCTCGTACTTGATCCTTGAGCTCTCTTGACTTCAAAATCACTCCTATAATGAATCGTGAATCTTCAATGCTTCTCAATAACTCTCATTTGTGTCTCGAGTCCTCCCGATTAATTCTCCAACGCCGGTGTCGGGCTCAATTTCCTGATTTTAACTCTCAAAACACCAAATGCAAATCAAAACCCGGTAAACTATGACTTGAGCTAATTATGAGCCTTGTGACACATTTAGGTTAGGAAAAGTGACAAAAAATAATCCCAACATGGATTAAATGCATGCTCAAATACAAACTTATCAATTAACAACATGCTAACATAATTCGCTAAATGCAAAACATGCACATGATACTATATAAAATAAATTTATTCCTATTAAGGATTTTTCCATTGAAAAGTACACTTTCTGGTGGAACGTTTGCGCGGCTATGTCCGTTACGTATATTTTTGCTAGAAAGTGTAATATATGGTGGAAAAATTCTTAATATTGATAAATTTATTCGTTACAAGATAAAATCAATAATTACCGATTGGGTGTAAAACATGCGACTAATAATGGACATAATTAAAACTTATGGGACTAAACTAAAAAAATAGTATTCCTAATTTTGACATCATAAACAACCTATAGAAATGTTTTAGTAGAATTATATGTTTCATAATTATTGAAATCAATGTAATAACTCAGACCATTTCAAGATTGTAACTAGTGCATGCGAAATCGATATAAATCAAATTATTGGTAGTTGGTGGCCAAGGACCAGACCATTTGAATATTTTGTCTAAATAAGGTGTAATAATAAGGAAAAAAATAGGGAATGGAGACTATGGGGTATTACATAGGAATTTTATTATCAATATTACTATATAGAGAGCCTAAAGATCAAAAAGTGACTTTAAAAATGAAATTCCAATAATGTGACTAGTAGCATGTACACGTTAGCTGAATTATGGAAACTACCATTTGGAATTGAAGTCTATCAACCGTTTGCATGCTACAAAATCGGGACATTTAATGTTTTGTCATTTTTGTAACCGAAAGCCAAAAATGATGGAATTTCAGTTATTAAACATATTCATTTTTAACCACAGCGGATTGCTAGCGGTTCCAGAAATCAGTTCTGACGCATGTCAAAGAGGGAGGGTAGTCACTGTAGATTGTTTCTCTTAAGTTATGATCATTATACCCAAGGTGTGGCGTAGTTATTTTGTTACTCACAGGTTGTAGTGACTGACAGTAATAGTCACTGTATATATTTTGTTTCTCTTGGGTTATCTGGTCATTGGTCTCACATTGACCAGATAACCCATTAACACAATAGTGACTTCATCTATAATTACTAACCTAGTGTGACATTCCGGTAATATTAACTTTGCCGCTAATCAATAATGACAAAAACCTTGCAAGTGTAGCCACTGGAGCCCCCGTCACCATAAAAATTCATCACAAGCTCTGTTGGTGATCATCTCAACCGCAGTGACTCGTGTTTAGTAACCAAAATAAAAGTGATTCCAGTACTACCGCTGTTAAACATTTACCCTCGGTTTTAGTGGCTCAAGAAAATACATTTATTACTTTGTACGTTTGCATTTAATGTGCTGAGGTTGATTTCGAATTTTACAGTGTTTAAGGGATGGGTTTGTCGTGTATCAGACGAGTCATAAGTGCATAGTACTGTTTATATTTTTTTATTGTCTCGAACAGAGATTATGAATTATCAACCAAGAGTTTAAATTGCATGTCTGAATAGCCAATTTAATGTTCTGTACGAAACCATCTCTCAAAAGATTTGGTAGGGGTTAATAACCAATGGTCAAACCGTAATCAAATGAGAGACCTTCCCTGTTGTTGCTATATATAGACCCAAAGCTTGAGCATTCAACACCACAACCATTCTCACACTACTTCTTCACTACAATGGCACAAACAGATGCAAACACAGGAATGTGGATCTCACAAAATTAACAAGGGCTTTTGAAGTTCCTGTCCATGCTAAAGGGTGCGAGACACTTGAATTGGTCTTGCATGATGCAGTGGTAAACCGTGTGTTTTAAATGCTGGAGTATAAATATGCCAAACCTCAACAATAAGGTACCCGAGCAACTCAAGACAGGCATGGCATGGAATGTGAGAGCAATATGGGTCTTACAAGTTTGATCAATTCAAGAAGAGAAGACGCTTCAAAAATGAGAGACTATATAGGTTTAACAAGTTTTTGGATTTCTACATTATAATTCTTATTATTAATATTATTAATGATGCCATGTATGAAGAGATTTTATAAATTAGATTTTGTAGAGGAGTTGATAACATAACTTTGGCTGGGTTGACAACTTATTAAAGTATCAAGGGCGTGAAAAGGCTTTTAGGTGTCATGTCCCCAAAAGACCCATCTTTTTGTAAACACCAAGTTTTTGTTCTTAAAATAAATACTTCCTCCGATCCTTATTAAACTTTACATTTTAAGGAAATAAATTTGACTTTAATGTAGGTTACACTGTTTGGCACTGTTTGACACTGTTTTGCACTGTTTGGTGTAGAATTGTTTACCAAATAAAGAAGTGTAAAGTTTAATATGAGACGACCAAAAAAGGAAAGTGTAAAAAGTTAATTAAGGACCGGAGGTTCAAAACATTTTGTTTCATTATTTTGTGATCCTATTTCAGAAAGGAGTTTATGAAAGAGTTCAGAAAAGGGTGTCAACTAAGATGAGAAACACTAATGTGTGGTTACACTAATGTGTGGTTTATTATTTCAAAACATGTTTCCACACTATCCAAATACTATTTTATAATTAATTATTTAATGCTTTGAAAACAATGACAATGGTGGGAGACACGGCAATTTTTTTTGCAGGTCACGTATTTTATTAAAAAAACCAGGAAAAGCAACACAGCCCACAACTAGCAACCAAAACAGAGGGGTTATTTGAAATTAAAGGTTTATAAATTACTTCTTCAAGTGTAATATTTCACGCATATTGTTTGACAACAATTGATGTCTGGGCTTGATAAACATTTTGAAATAAAAAATGGTAAGTACAAATATCATAAGCAAGCCTTAATAAACATTTTGAAATATACAATGATAATTAGATGTATTAATTAATTAAGGAATCAAGAAGTTCAAAGCTTACATTGACTTATGGCCCCGATTATGGCTCCGACCCCAAAACTTTTAGTTTTCATCAATGTCTATCAGGCATGACTTATGGTTTCACAGATCGAGTACATAAAAAATATATCAAACATATATATCCAGTCTGAAAAATTCAGATTTATTCAACTATATAAACCTGAAAAACATCATTTTATTTAAAAAAAATACACATTTATAGAACAATATGAATCGGTAATAGATGTTTTGTATTGAAAAACATCATATTCAGCGCTATTCATCCCGGTTCCATTCAAAATAGCGTGCACGAAAAAATACATACAAGGATAAGAAAGCAAGGACAGAGACGAAATGAATATACCCAAATCACAAGGATAGTAGACTGCTCTGAGATCATTTGAGTATCCATCGGTCATCGTAACCGTTTCAGGTGTCGGACAAGGCAAAATGAAACAAAAAACATTAAATCCACAAAATCAACATCTATACCGTCATATTAGGGGCTCATAATCGACTTCAACGATCTCTTGAAGAAGGCTTCAAGGACGATATCGTGAGAAAATGGCCGAAAGACTACCGAGCGACATCGATATCAAAAGTGATCGGCGGACCAAGTCTGGAGAAATATACGGACAAATGATGGGGGCTGAGGGATAACGCACGTTATAGAGGGTATGCTAGGTTTGTTAGTTGGATAGGATTTAGTAATTGATGTTGGGTTGGGTTATGGGCTGGCTAGGATGGCTATTATTATTGGGCTAAATGGACTGACTATTATTATTATAATGTTAATATTTTTATCATTATTATTATAGTAATTATACTACCTATAATATATTAGTACATCTGAAATTACATATTACTATTCGTATTATTGCTATTGTTTTAATTATTGTCGCTATGCAGATTGATTACAGGGTTATTGTCATCTTATCATAATATAAATGTTCTTATTTTCCTTTTTTAGATGACTCATGTAAAAATTCTCATTTCTATTTCAATAAACATCTATAACATCAAAATTATCACTAACTCTATTATTATACTATCATCCGTTCCATAAATGTTGCAACAGTTTGACTTTCATGTTTGGTAACGCGCAACTTTGACTGTAATTATATTTATTTACGTATTAGTAAACACTAAAAAAGTTAATATATTGGAAATTTTCATCAATACAAATTTATTAATATTTTATACATAATATATTTATTATATATATTATTAGAAAATCGTAGTCAAAGTAAGGTGTGTGAATAGTGCAAAAATTCCAATGTTACAACTTTTATGGAACGGAGGAAGTATTATATACCTATGAAAATTATTTTCGAAATCTACTCGAATTACTTTATTTTTATTTACTTTATATCATTATTATGTACATAAATGCACCCGTTTTGCCATGAAAACCTTTGAACGGGATGGAGGTTGTGTATGATTATATATATTTATATTATGAGAATTGATAACATTGAAACTTTATCTAATATCCATTTATTTCTTCTTATTTTATAAACATGCACACTTCTTATCAATTATGAGTCGTAATTATCTTTTAAGCAACACTTATGTGTGTATTATATTTATACTTTTGCATTCATTTATACATCAACGAATAATGTTAATGAATAATATATTATAGCTACTACTTAATTTATGTGCCGTGCATCGCACGGGTGAAAATCTAGTCACTATAATACAAGCACCTATCGGCCAAATTTGAAAGATCAAATGAGAAAATTTTAATTTTACTGAAATATTTTGGGAAACCTTTTTAATGGATGAGAAATTGATTTGTTCAATCAAAGCTTCTAATAGGTTGTACATGTGCATTACTCCGAACATTTTAAGCTTAATACATAATGAATATGAATTGGACATTTCACACGATGAAATATTTATTGGTAATGCAAATATATACAGTCCGTATATAGTGCATCCAGGTGTACGTACACCCGGCCCAAGTAAGAAAGACAATCCAACCACTAATACTGGTCAAAAAAAATTCGGTGGCATTTTTGTAATTTAAGCGAAAAATTATGACTTCCGCAAAATTAGTATATTGTACTTTTAATGAGTATCAAACCTATTTTATTGAGTATTTAAGAGACTAAAAATGAGTATCACGATCTCTGCTTCATATCTTCTAATTCTTTTTTCTTTTTCTTATTTTTTCTTTTATAAAAACATACTCAGAATTAAATTATATCTATAACTCACTCCTATTAATTTCAATATGTGAGTCTAGTGTAATATGATACTTTGGAAATATGTATTGATATGACATTTTAAAAATGAGCATAACATCAGTACCAAATGAGCATACATAACTTACAAAATGCACATTAATATGAAAAGTGTAAAGTTTGTTAGTTGAGCATCACGACATTTTAATTGAGCATTAAATTTCCGCTATTGAGATGAAAATCACGATTTCTGGTGAATGAGCACTAATGAACTTTTAATGAGCATCAGACCTATTACATTGAGTACTAGGAGTCTAATATTCAGAATGATGATCTCTGCTTCATAACTTTTAATTCACTTTCTTTTTGTTCTCTTTTCTTTTATAAAAACTTATTTAATTATACTTATAATTAACTCCTATGAATTAATTTCAATACGTGAATCTAATGTAAAATAGTACTTTAAAAAATGCATTGATATGTCACTTAGAAAATGAGCATAATATCAGTACCAGATGAGCATACCTAACTTACAAAATGTTCATTGAGTATCATGATTTGTGCTCATATATCTATAATCAACTTCAACATGAATCTAAAAAATAAACTAAAACATTTAATAATATTTTATATTACACATTTTCATTTTCATAATAATTGAATATAACATTAAAGTAGAAGGTTGCTAAAAAGGAGAACAAAAAAACAAAAAAAAAGGAGAATAAACAAAGAAAAGAAAAAAAGGAGAACAGCCAGGCCACTTGCGACTGAAGGAAGGCTTGGAGAGTGCGGCAGTGCTCATAAGCATCGGCGGAAAAAAAGGAAGTTCGATGGGAAAAAAAAGGAAGAGTAATTTATATCCTCAAGCTTGCTACTGATTTAAAAAGAAAACGGGTGTACATGTACACCCGGGTGTAGGATATAATTTGCCAAATATATATCGTAGAATGATGTTTTCTTTTACTAGAAACTGAAATTCAGTACGTGAATTTCATCGCAATATGTACCAATGTTTAAAAGGAGTCATTTTTTAAACATCATTCTACGATATATATTTGGCAAATTATATCCTACATCCGGGTGTACATGCAGGGGCGGAGCCAGGGCACTGGGCCGGACTGGGCCGGTACAAAGAATATTTTTGGAAAAAAATTTAAACAGAATTTTTTACACTAAAAATTAAGCCATTTTTTAAATTTGGGGTGGGCCATGGCCTAGGTTGGCCACCCCTTGTCTCCGCCCATGTGTACATGTACACCCGTTTGTACATCCTGGTGTACATGTACACCTGTTTTTTTTTTAAATTAGTAGCAAGCTTGTGGATATATATTACTCTTCCTTTTTTTCCCATCGAGCTTCCTTTTTTTCCGCCGATGCTTATGAGCACTGCCGCACTCTCCAAGCCTTCCTTCAGTGGTGGCCTGGCTGTTCTCATTTTTTTCTTTTCTTTGTTTATTCTCCTTTTTTTTGTTTATTTAATTTGTTCTCCTTTTTAGCAACCTTCTACTTTAATGTTATATTCAATTATTATGAAAATGAAAATGTGTAATATAAAATATTATTAAATGTTTTAGTTTATTTTTTAGATTCATGTTGAAGTTGATTATAGATATATGAGCACAAACCATGATACTCAATGAACATTTTGTCAGTTAGGTATGCTCATCTGGTACTGATATTATGCTCATTTTCTAAGTGACATATCAATGCATTTTTTAAAGTACTATTTTACATTAGATTCACGTATTGAAATTCATAGGAGTTAATTATAAGTATAATTAAATAAGTTTTTATAAAAGAAAAGAGAACAAAACGAAAGTGAATTAAAAGTTATGAAACAGATATCATCATTCTGAATATTAGACTCCTAGTACTCAATGTATTAGGTCTGATGCTCATTAAAAGTTCACTAGTGCTCATTCACCAGAAATCATGATTTTCATCTCAATAGTGGAAATTTAATGTTCAATTAAAATGTCGTGATGTTCAACTAACAAACCTTACACTTTTCATATTAATGTGCATTTTGTAAGTTATGTATGTTCATTTGGTACTGATGTTATGCTCATTTTTAAAATGTCATATCAATACATATTTCCAAAGTATCATATTACATTAGACTCACATATTGAAATTAATAGGAGTGAGTTATAGATATAATTTAATTCTGAGTAAGTTTTTATAAAAGAAAAAATAAGAAAAAGAAAAAAGAATTAGAAGATATGAAGCAGAGATCGTGATACTCATTGTTAGTCTCTTAAATACTCAATAAAATAGGTTTGATACTCATTAAAAGTACAATATTGTTAATTTTGCGGAAGTCGTAATTTTTCGCTTAAATTACAAAAATGCCACCGAATTTTTTTTTGACCAATATTAGTGGTTGGGCTGTCTTTCTTACTTGGGTCGAGTGTACATACACCCGGATGCACTATATACGGACCGTATATATTTGCATTACCAATAAATATTTCATCGTGTGAAATGTCCAATTCATATTCATTATGTATTAAGCTTAAAATGTTCGGAGTAATGCACATGTACAACCTATTAGAAGCTTTGATTGAACAATGCAATTTCTTATCCATTAAAAAGGTTTCCCAAAATATTTCAGTAAAACTAAAATTTTCTCATTTGATCTTTCAAATTTGGCCGATAGGTGCTTGTATTATACTGATAGGATCTCATTCAGGTACGGATCTAGCATTTACTTTCAGGGCTAAAATTTAATAAAATTACATACGAAGTATATTATAAAAAAAATGTCAAAATATAGTACAGTATAATAATATCTTAGAAGTCAAAATGTAAATTATAGAAATGTCAAAGAATAAAGTAAATATTACAGAACCAACAATACAATTATCATAAAAGTCATAAATATCGAACCGAAGTTTTATTGATTACCCAAATGTTTAGTGCCAATTTTTAGACCAATTTCTCGAAAATCTGATAAATCGGTTTTTTTACTCTAAAATCTATACTCTATGTAAAGAAAACTTATTTTCACCTACGAAACCCAATGTATTCAACTAATTAATTTTTCGGACAATATTCAAAAGCCCAATGAATTGAACTAATTAATTTTTAGGACAATATTGAAAAAGCTCAATGGATTGAACTAATTGGTTTTTAAGACTAATAAAGCCCAATTAGTTGGTCTAATTAATATTTGCATGCTAGTATTCAAAAGTCAAAAATTCAGACTTGATTCGTGTAAGGGAAGATATTGTTCGATCCCCAAATGGATCGGACACAGAACCTCTATGTTGCACGGTCGGGCTTCTACCATCACACTAATGTGGCTTTTGTATACATCAGGACGTTTGTTTTAATTATACCATTACTTCACAGTACATATACATACATACATATATATATATATATATATATATATATATATATATATATAGGGGAGGGTTCCAGTGAGAATAGACTCCCAGGAGAGAAATGAGAATGATTTTTGGCCTTCCATCGTTTCAATCCTGCGGCTTAGATCGAAGCTTCCGGCTGTTAAAAAATGCACGTGAGACGTGCGTGGAATTAATTAAAAAGCCAAACGTGCATTGCAAAAATCTTTAAAGGGCATTTTGGTAAAAGAAATCAGCGAGTAATTATGGCGGTTGGGCGAATTATGGCAAGAATCCCGGTTAATGTGCTGGTGAAGGAAACTGCCTTGTGCAGAGTTCTACTGAAGACAGAGCTGTACTCACGCTTGGAAGAAATTATCAAGAACCGGCGAAACCTTACAAAGCTTTGGATTGAAGATGGCATCAACGAACGATACCGAAGGAGCATCTGGAAGCGGAAAATGTGCTACAGGTACGAAAAATGCGAAACTCATTTGCTCACTGTGTATTTGGTAGGATTTTTGGGTATTACAGATTTAGTGCATGTTGAAACTTGAAGATTCTGGTGAACGTTCTTGAACGTGTTTGCATCAAAAACTATGAAAAGTGATATTTTAAGTGATAATTGAAATTCGATATGCATGAATTTAAGTTATTGAAGGTGTAGTTATAATTTAAGTTCCGTAAATGTGCATCCGATTCAATGCAAGAGTTCAGGATGAATAATCATCAATTTTGTATATCCATGATGGACAAACACTGCATTTAATAGGTTCAGGATGATTCTCAACTTGTTTTGTGGTTATGAAACTTTTAAATGTTATAGTCATGTAAAAAGTAAAACTCTGATAGAGTATAGTGCATTGGTATATATGTTTTGTGTTGTTCTGTTAACAGTGAAGTGATATATTGGTTTGGTTCATTGTGTACATATGGAATTTGGAATTTCATAAAGTGCAATTTCAACTAAAGAGAGTGCGTTCTTGTATATGTATTATGAACACCCCTGATTCCCTGAACAAGAAATTTTGAAATAGTATTTAGGGTGATTGTGAACTTGTACTGTTGTTATGAACCTTGCTAAATGTTATATACCCTGATAATGAGAAAACTGACATTGAATTAAAGTAAAGTGCATTGACATATATGTCGAGTGTTGTATGCATTGTGTGAAGCTAAAAAGTGTAACTCCAATTTGATAAAGTGCTACTGATATGTCAGAAAGTGTAACTCCAAACTGATTGTGTATTATGTGTGAAAGTGTAATTGAAACATCAAAAAGTGGTATTGTAATTTGATAAATTGCATAATGGATAAAGAGGATTGAGCATTCTCAAATTTTAGTTGCCATTTATTGAAATGCATAAATTAATTAAAATTTTGCATTAAATTGCAAATTTCAGAAATGGCAGAAACAACAATGCAGGCTGTTACAAAAGGAAAAGGAAAGAGAACAAATGATTCGCCTGCAAATGAATCCAAACGAACTGTTAAGAAGAGACAGAGGAAACAAGGAGCAGAAGATCAAAGTGATGATGCCTTTCAGGTTCAGCCCATTCTTGGATGTGTTGAGACTGATTTGATTGAAAATATGGCAATGAAAAGAAGTATAAAAGAGATCAAATCTGGCTATAGGTCAATACGTACGCGATCGTCATCACATGTGTTAGTTAAAGCTCTGAGTGGGATGACAGACGCTCAGAAAGAAGATATTAAAAAAATAGGATTTGGTGCAGTATTTAATCTAGATATTGCTGAAATTCCTGGAAAGCTAGGTTATTGGGTGGTTGAAAACTTTGATCCCAAAAAATGCTCATTAGTGATGCCAGATGGGGAGTATTGTGCGTATAACAGAAGAGGATGTTGCAAGAGTCTTGGGTTTTCCTTTAGGAGGGAAAAAAATTGTCCAAAAGAAGAAAAATGAAGATTGTGCTCTGCTGCAAGAATGGAGAGCTATATTTGACAAAGAGGACTGTAAGATTAGCCCATCAGATGTTAGTGCAGCAATGCTGAGCAAAAGTGAAGGAGGTGACTGGTTCAAAAGGCATTTCGTTGTTCTTGTTGTGTATTTGCTACTAGATAGCACCCAGAATGGGTATGTGACTCCACTGATAATGAATCACTTGGAAGATGTTGAAAAGATAAGTGAACTGAATTGGTGCAGCCATGTTATTAATTGTTTAATTGAGAAGAAAGTTTCATGGGAGAAGAAGAAAGAAAAGGCCTTTACCGGTCCATTGCTTTTTTTAATAGTAAGTTAAGCAAATGAAATATGTCTATATGGTTTTTACTTTTATATGTTCATAACTATTACAATATATTAAAAAAACATGTTTTGTGCAGCTGTTCTATGTGGACCGTGTTGTTTTATACACGCGCAAAGTGGATAGGACTTCTCCAGTTCTGAAAGGGTGGAGCGGAAAACAACTGAGAGATAGAGAATTGATGGAAATAGAGTCTGGGGGGTTTGGAATGGGGTACTGTGATGGTCCTATGGGAATTGAAGAGTTTTCACCAAAGAGGGATTTGAATTCTAAAAAAGAAATGGATGGGAAAAGTGGAAGCGGTCCATTTGTGCACTGTACTGGTACTGGAATTGCTGAGGTATGGATTAGAATCTTAGTGAACTATTGTGCAATTTGTATATACTTTTGTGCATGAACTTACTTTAAATATTTATAATATTTACAGGAATTTGTGATAAGATTCGCACAAAAAACGAAGTTGCTGGCAAAAAATGTGGTTGATGTGATAAATAAGTGTGAAGAAGCTCCGAGGAGTTTAACTGAATCAGAAAAGTACAAGAAATTGCAAGAAGGTGCACAACAGTTGATTGGGCTAGGAAAGATGAAAAGGCTGGTGGATGATGGAGAATAAGTTGATATAAGAAGCACTGCAGAGATAGAAGACGCTGCGTTTTGGGCGGAAACAATAAGTGCAGTTGAAAGAGTTGAAAGAGCGAATATGAAGAAGTATTTGTACGCGAAGGAATTGGAAGAGCTGCCGTCCTTTTCAATAGGACTGACACAAGAAAAACAGACACAATGGGGGAGCATAACAGAATTGTGTGAAGAGATTGATAAAGAAGTGAATGATGATATGGTTGGTATACATACAAAACCTAACTCCTAATCTACTAACTGATCTACAAAAATAATGTGTTTATTTACAATTTATTTTAGGCTATAGAAGAGGGTAATCTGAGACGTGAGGCATCAGCGGGAACTGAAACAGGTGTTGAGGTTAGTCAACTTTTCAAAAATTAAAAGAATGCATTATAATAGAAAAACCTAAACATAAAAACGTGCATTTTGTGATGCTAGACTGTGCATTCAGTATCTTGAAATGAGCATATATAATAACTAAACTTAATTTCAACATTTCAAATATTTTGAAGGTTCATGGAGAAATGATGGTTGAAAGAATGCAGGGAAAAGAAGCATTTGTTGAGGTGATTAAATTAAATTTTATAAATAATAAAAGAATAATGTGTAATTTTGAGCCCAAGTAATACAACTGGTGAGGAATTAATTCAAGTTTATTTAAGGTTCAGGTACACGAAGATATGAGAAGTAAGACACCAAATAGTATGGAACCCGTTTTTGAGGTAAGTATTTCCCAATATGCAGGTTGTTTGTTATTAATGTGCATTATGTCTGTTTTTTTCCTCTAATATAAAACGTAGTGTTCGAAACTAAAAGTAGTATAAGTATTCGAAATTTTTGTAAAGGTTCAATTGGAAGGGGATGGGAGAAGTAAGAAAGGGAAAGGAAAGGAAGTTGTTGATGAGGTAAGCAAATTGTGCACTTTATTATGCGTTATTGTGCAGTTAATATGGTATCTTGAAAATATGTATTTAAATTACATTTCAAATGGAGAGGTGTAGATCGTGTAATATTTATTTAAGCATTTCATATTTCATGTTTGAGTGTTCTTAGTGTAATGTGCATCTACATTATGTGTTAGTATTGCATTATTATTAATATACTAATAATATGATATTATTATTATTACATTATTATTGATGTAATTGGGGAGTGTTCATAGGCAATGTCTCTTGATTTCATAAGCAACAGGTAACAATGAAAGGTGCAAAGAAGGAATTGGCATTATGAAGAAGTACTTATTTGAGGCCAAGAAAGACAACTAAGGCTTCGGAAGTAATAAAATCGCCATTCATTGCAAGAGTTGTTGACCCAAATGACACAGCAAATGCACAAGAAAAAGGAATATGGAAATGGGTGATGCAAGATGCTACTGATAAGAGGTTAAAAAAGGAAAAAAAAAATTGTTATACATTCAATTGTTATTAATGGCGTAAATTATAAACGAAATCAACATATTAAACTATATTGTTTATATTTAGGGATGACATACTTTTCAAGTACAGGCAGATTACAATAAACCGAGGTCAGATGCTTACCCTCGGAGAGAGAAAACACATGTGCAGTAACGTCCTAGATGCCTGGACAGTGTGCTTGAATGTTAAGGAAAAAATACGCAGTGCCACGTCACCATGCAGATTGTTTGTAAAATCAATTCCTTGTGTAAGAATCATAAGTAAACAAAAATTGTCCATTTCATTATAATGTGCACTGTTTTGATAGATAAGAGCATATTTGATATTCGGTTGTGCCTTTTTTTTACAGTTGTATACCACGCAGCAAGAAACACCTGAAGACCAGGCATATGCATTGTTTAAAGAAGAAATTACGTTGGCTTTGGACACGGTACAACTGGAAATTAAAATGCAAGATGTTGAATTGGTAAATTAAATCCTTATATGTTTGTGTGCGCGTCATACTTAATCTTTTATTAGGTGTGTATACATATTTTTAAACAAACTTTTTTTTGCAGTTCTTTTTTCCGGTTGTGCAACAGCAACATTGCTATGTTGTGTGTTTTGACAACACACTTGATAATATGCACTTTGATGAAAAATATGGGGAGATGCCATATACAATGGTGAGTTTTTAAGTTATACGCATGAAAATCATAATACATAATAAATGTTTGACTTTCAAATATTAATTGCTTGACTCGGAAATTTTTAAAACGGCGAGATATGTTTGTTGATTATTTATGCGAAGTGGAGCTTGATAATGACAACAATACATTTTACACGCCAAATTTGAAGAGATTAAAGATGAGTTGGAGAGAAGCTAAAAATGTGCATGACTATGGCGTGTGGAGCATGAGGCATATGGAGACCTACATGGGACAAGGCACCACGGGATGGGAGTGTGGAGTGAAGAAAGGGGAAGCAAAGAAACTGAATGCATTGCGAGTGAAATATTGTGCAGCAATTATTACATCGGAACTTAATGAGATGAAGGAAAAGAACTTGAGCGAAGTCAAGAAATTTGGGAAGGGGAAAAACATTAAGAAGTAGATATGATGTTGGGAGTAAACAATCTTCATGTCAATGCTTGAATTTTTAATTCTTGTGAGACATAGATTTTGGTTTTAAAACGTGTGACACCTTACGCATTGGTTTTGTTGGTTACAAACACAATTAGGTTTTGATGTTTGAAATTAAAGTTTTTGAATTTAAATGGATTCATTTTTGGCGTTAATTCAACACTGATTTACAATGTTATTTGGAGTAGTGAATGAGCATATCTACAAAGTGTATGCAAATATGAAAAATATGTGTTCACATATTGCACAATAGACTTAATAAAGTGCATATGGTTACTTATGTGTGTGGTTGGTTTAAATAAAAATGCACTATTTGCTTAAAAAATGAAACATTTGTTTGAAATGATGCATTATTTGATGAATACAAACAAATATAATGTCTGTTAATCGTGAAAAAATGACGGTTTGAAAATCAAAATCAGTAAAACTTCACACACAAATATTTATTAAAAATGCAAAAATTATTTTCAGATTAAGTGGAAGTGCATTGTAATATGCGATGTGAAACAGAATATGGATTGCATGTTTGAAAAAATACAGCAGTGCACAATAGGGTTTTGCAAAATGCACGGTTTTGAAATAACAATGCATTAGAGTGACTTATATTATTCTTTGGGATAAGTTAGATTATCACAACGTAAAAGTACAAGTTCTAATAATCAACAATTTTGAAATAACATTGCATGTTGAAGTTATATTATTTGGGACAAGTCAAAATTAAAATTCCTAGTGTATAACAATAAAAAAGACTAATACTAGCTCCAACGTAAAAGTACAATTTCTAATAATGAATAAATAATAATAATCATTCTTCCAAGTTCAGTGGACAATTCCTGCTATCATGATAACCTTTTTTATTACATTTTCTACATAATCGCTTACTCTTCTTACTCACTTCAATTGTCTTCTCCTTGCCACTTTTAATTCTCTTACCGCAACCCTTATTTCGAGCCTGCTGAGGTGGATGCACGCTAATTTGTGTAGGAATAGGTGACCCATAAAAGCCTTTAATAACTTCACTTTTTGAAGATGCTGCTGCACTACTTGGTTGAGAGCTAGACAGTAATTCTTTTTGGACCTTAATGACATCAGAAAATTGCTGCAACAAGTGAGGATGATGCTCAATCATTCCAACACAAAAATGGATATCAGACTGATGTACTCCTAATTTACCATATTTATGATCTTGTTTTGTCACACTTTTAATATTTTATTTCTCATTTTTAAATAAAAAGGATTGATTTTTATCATCTTGGACATTTTAAGGTATTGCACTTGTTTTGGTATATTTTGTCAATTTCAGGGCAATTCGGGTTGTAAATTAATTTCTGAAAAGAAATAAATATTACTCCCGAGTGAAGACAGAAAAATCATCAAAGTGAACCGGGTCATTACTTTAACTCCGAAATATTTATCAAGAGACTCGAAATACATTTCAGAATAGAATGTACCGGTTAACTCATCAAAGAGCTAACAGGCCAAATATGCAAGTGGCGGATAAAGAGCCAAAGTCTGGCTGAGTAGATGATATCCACTATTCACTAAAATAGTGAATGAAGCATCCACTGTAGAAAAGAAAACTCCAATAAAGATTGGATTGATTGAATTATTGATGAAGGTACCTTGCAACTTGGATGCACTCAAAATCAAAATCCACTTCATCATCTTCACTCGGCATTCAGAGAGAACAGCAGCAATACAAAGAAATACACCATTGAATAGGAGTCGTACTATTCACACAGAGAAATTGTGAACCGGGCAATCACATCTCATGAAGATGGAAGTAAAAGCCAAGCAAAATTTATTTTCAGCATCTTCATTTCATGACTCTTGATGCTCTAGCCCCTTCTTCCACTACTATATAAAGAGCCATTTGGGAGCTGAAAAGAACACACCAATTTGGAGAGAAATCTTCTTCCTCTTTTCTTTAGCTTTGTTCATAGTAGTAGTCATATAATAAAAGTGATTCTGTCAAGAACACTTTCTGTAAATTTCAGTTCGTAATTTCCATTTCCAGAATTTTAGTTCTTTAATTTCAACAATCAAGTTCATTTGGGAAGTATCAGCCAGAATCATTCTCAGCTTAAGGATTTCACTTTCTCTATTCCATCTCATTATTTATGCCATCAGGTTCTTATTCAAATACGCATTTTATTTTCTTTAATCTGTTAAATTAATTATGCCTATCATTACTTTTACTTTTATTTCGTTTACTGTAATTATGTGTAACTAAATTAAGTTAGGTTTGGGCAAGATGTAATTTTTATTGTTAATGTTCATACGATAATAATTGGTTAAAACTATTACTTGGTTAATTTTAGGAGTGTTGGGTTGAATATTCTAATCTGCTAAATACATTATATTGGGAAATGAATATTATCACGGGAGTGAAATTTTATTAAAATACTTTTTATTAATTCACCCACTAAATTGCTACACGGAAGTGTTAAGGAATTTAGGATAATTTGATTTTGTACTTTTTACTGTCTTAATAAAATTACTGCGGGAGCAGAATTAATTTAAGATAGTGTAATCAACTAAGTCGTGGGAACGATTAGAAGATTACCATTTGTAAATCTTTCACACATCTAAAAGTAACTAAGTTAATTAGTTAAATCTTTATTATTATGAACATCAAAATAAAATTACTCTTAGCCCAAGCCTAGTTTTCTCTATATCATTAATTGTTAAATTACCAAGTATTGTGATTTATTTTACTCTCTAGCAATTTCGCATTAACAAAAACAAGTAAAAAAAAAATCTATTCACTTAGCTCCATTGCAAAATGTTATTAATTTGTGATTAGCTAAAAATCAATCGTTAATTCTAGTTCTCTTTTTGAGCCATTCTCTAGCGGAACGATACTCACTTACTCTATACTATATCGTTACAAGCCAATTAAAACATCATTTCCATTCACATTTTTACACCATTTCACACTACACATTTTGGCATGTCACGATTTTGGCGCCGTTGCCGGGGAATGGCATAGTGTTATTGATTGATAATTAGTTAATATTAGTGTTTGTTATTATTTATCTGGAGACTAAGTTTTTTTTCCCGTTCTCATCACTTTTCTCTAAAAAAAATAACAAAAAAAAAATCATTTTTCGTGCACTATTAAAAAAAAAAACTCTTAAAAAAAGTGTATGCATACTCGCTCTCAAGGGAGTGAAGGACTGCAACCACTTAACCTTGATTTTGAAAAAGAATTAAGGAAAAGAAGAAAAACACGAACCCTTGAACTTAAAATTCCAGATCTGATCATGGAGGATTTTCAAAACAATCCCAATAATTTAAATGGCCAGAACCTAATTCCAAATCCAAATCCTACGCCACCTCAAAATACACCCGTTGATACTCCCAGAGATAGAAATAATCCTTTCTTTGGAGATCAAAGACCACCAGGATTTGAAAATTTCCAACAAATTCCTCCCCAAACACATCCCCAAATTTATCCACCACATCCCTACCAAAATCACAAAAACCAACCTCCTCCTCCATATCCATACACTTACCCATATCCTTACCCACCTCCTCCATTTATGCACCCATACCAACCTCACCCATATGGCCAATACTACCAACACCCACATAATCAACAAGATCAAGGACAATTCATGAGACAACAGCAAGGGAGAAGACTTCTTGATTATGTTGCAGGTGAAATTGAGGAACAAGACAGTATTCTCTATCCAGGTGTGGATGCAGCAAATTTTGAGATCAAACCAGCACTTATCTCATTGGTCTCAGCCAACAAATTTAGCGGATCAAAGAGTGAAGATCCAACGAGCCATGTGAAACAATTCTTGAGAGTTCTCCAAACTCTTAAACTTAATGGAGCCTCTGTTGATGCTATCAGACTCAGATTGTTCCCATTCTCACTGAGGGATGAAGCATTGAGTTGGTTGAACTCTAAACCATCCGGTTATTTCAACACATGGGAAAAGTTGCATCGAGAATTCATGAAGGAGTTCTATCCTCCTTCCAAGGCATCAAAAATGAAGAAACTTATCCAGCAATTCAGGCAACATCCATCAGAATCTCTTTACGAATCATGGAAGAGATTTAAAGACCTTCAAGTTCAATATCCACATCATAATATGAGCATGGGTGATCTCATTGTCTCATTTTATGAAGGATTACATGATAATTCCAAAATTGTTGTGGATGCCTCTGCTAATGGAGCTTTCATGGAGCTAGATCCTGAAACAGGCAAAGAGATGCTTGAGAAAATTTGTAACAACAACGCATCATGGTATTCTGAAAGATCCACTCAAAAACTAGGAGCGGGAATTTATGAGGTTGACCAAACAACAGCTTTAACGGCAAATGTTGATTCTCTCACAACCATGGTTCAAAAGCTCACGGAGAAACAATCATCATCAACTTCTAGCACATCAACAAATCCATCATCATCTTTAGCTCAAGTTTTGTTCTGTGAACTCTGTGGAGGAGGACATTCTTTTAAGGAATGCAATCTTCTTGAACTTACACAAAATGTTCCTTCTGGCCCCACAGTAGAACAAGCTGAAGCTATATATGGTAGACCTCAAGTACCATATCAAGGAAACTATAACCCTCAAGGGAAGACACATCCAGGATTCTCATGGAGCAACCCATCAGGTGCAGCAAATTCATCTTTTCCATCCAAACCAACACCTCCAGGATTTCAAAATCAACAAGGATTCAGAGGAGGAAACCAAAACAACCAACAATTGAGGGGAAATCAAGGGTATCAAAATCCTCAAGGGTACCCACCGCAACAACAATTTTCATCACCTCAACAACAACAACAACAATTTGTTGGAGTTAATGATTTCCAACAGATGATGCAAGGTATTACTAATCAATTTTCTCAACTCACCACTCAACTCAATCAAATTCAAGCTCACAACAAAATGCTTGAGAGCCAGATTGCTAGTTTTGCTTCACCATCTACTAGCAAAGCTCAAGGCAAATTGCCTGCCTACTCTGAACATCCCAAGGAGAATGTCAATGCAATCACTACAAGGAGTGGAAAACAACTTTCTGATCCACCACTTGTAGTTGAAAAAGAAAAGATAACTGAAAAAGAGACTTCACCACCAAAGGAGAGTAACGAAGAAGGTCTCAATTTCCCAACACAAGAGGGCACGAAAAAGGTAGTTCAACCATATGTTCCACCTTTACCATTTCCTTACAGAGCAAAGAAGAACACAATTGATGAGAGGAGGGATAAATTCCTTAAATGGATCGGACAACTTAACACAACAATTCCACTTCTTGATGCTCTGAAACATATGCCTTCATATTCCAAATTTCTGAAGGAAATTCTGTCAAACAAAAAGAAGTTTGAAGAGAAAGCTACCTTAGCCATGAGCGAGGGATCCAGTGCTATTATTCAAAAGAAACTTCCAGAAAAATTGAAGGATCCAGGTAGCTTTACTATTCCATGCATTATTGGAGGGTTCATGGTCAACAAAGCTTTGTGTGACCTTGGGGCTAGTGTTAGCCTTATCCCTTATTCTATGAGCAAACGACTTAGTCTTGGTATTCCCAAAGCTACTTCGATGACCATTCAGCTTGCTGACCGATCTGTTAAGCACCCTGTTGGTATTCTAGAAGACATTCCTGTACAAGTTGGGAAATATTTCATCCCTTGTGACTTTGTCGTCCTAGACATGGATGAAGATGAGCGAGTACCTGTCATATTAGGAAGGCCTTTCTTGGCCACTGCTGGTGCCATCATTGATGTTAAAAAAGGTACGTTAATAATTGAAGTGGGGGATGAAAGGGTTGAGTTCAATATTTTCCAAATGGCGAGAAATCCTTCATGTGTGGAAGATTGTTGGAGGGTTGATATAGTTGATGAATGTGTGAGAGACTTCATGGGATTCTTTCACAATGATCCTATGGAAGCTTATGCTGTGGAGGAAGTTGAAAAAAATCATGAGGGAGAAGAGTTAGTTGAGTGTGTAAAAAACAAAGAGAGCTGTGAAAAAAATCATGAGGGGGGGAAAGTGGACAAACTGGAGAGAGAAGAAGTGAGGAAGACTAATAGCACAAAAGAACCACCCAAAGTTGAGTTGAAGCCTTTACCATCACACCTAAGATATGCTTATCTTGGTGAAAACTCTACTTACCCAGTGATTATTAGCACTAAATTGAATGAGGAGGAAGTAGACAAGCTATTGGTCCTATTGAGAAAGCACAAACAGATCATTGGATATTCCATCGATGATCTAATTGGCATCAGTGCTAACTATTGTATGCACAGAATTTATCTTGAGGAAGGATGCAAACCAGTTGTTGAACATCAAAGGAGACTTAATCCTAACATGAAGGACGTTGTGAAGAAAGAAGTTATCAAACTTCTTGATGCTGGTATCATTTACCCTATTTCGGATAGTAGATGGGTAAGTCCAATCCATGTTGTACCAAAGAAAGGAGGTTTCACAGTTGTTCCAAATGAGCATAATGAGCTCATTCCTACTCGCTTGGTCACGGGATGGAGAATGTGCATCGATTACAGGAAGCTTAACAAAGTCACAAATAAGGATCATTATCCTTTACCTTTCATTGATCAGTTACTTGAGAGGATGGCAAACCATAGCCATTATTGCTTTCTCGATGGATTCTCAGGATATTTTCAAATCATGATCCATCCAGATGATCAAGAAAAGACTACATTCACGTGTGCCTATGGTACATTTGCTTTTCGAAGAATGTCATTTGGCTTATGTAATGCACCCGGAACTTTCCAACGATGTATGATGGCTATATTCTCTGATCTTATTGAAGAAATCATGGAGGTATTCATGGATGATTTCTCTGTCTATGGGACCTCATTCGACTCGTGCTTGGATAATCTTGATAAAGCATTGACTCGTTGCCAAGAGGCAAATCTTGTCCTAAACTGGGAGAAGTGCCATTTCATGGTAACAGAAGGAATTGTTCTTGGGCATAAGATTTCATCCAAAGGCATTGAGGTAGATCCAGCAAAGATTGAAGTGATCGAGAAGTTACCACCGCCAACATCTGTTAAAGGCATCCGAAGCTTTTTAGGGCATGCTGGACTCTATCGGCGATTCATCAAGGATTTTGCTAATATTGCAAAACCACTCACAAGACTCCTATCCAAAGAGGTTGAATTTATCTTTGATGATGCTTGTCTTAATTCTTTTTGTAAAATTAAGAAAGCATTATGTTCTGCACCTGTCATTCAACCACCAGATTGGAGCATGCCTTTCATCCTAATGTGCGACGCCAGTGATTATGCTGTAGGAGCCATGTTGGGACAAAAACAAGGTCGTTGCATACATGCAATTTATTATGCAAGTCATACTCTCGATGATGCTCAACAAAACTATGCCACAACAGAAAAAGAGCTACTCGCAGTTGTCTTTGCCATAGAGAAGTTCAGGTCATATCTTGTTGGAAGCAAAGTGATAGTTTACACTGATCACTCAGCTCTAAAGTACCTGTTTGCAAAGAAGGAGGCCAAGCCACGACTTATTAGATGGGTGTTGCTACTGCAAGAGTTTGACATCGAGATCCTTGACAAAAAGGGGTCTGAAAATGTCATCGCTGATCACCTGTCCAGAATTGAGTCACACACAGAAAATAAAGCGACCAAAGAATTACCCATTGATGATTCATTCACGGGAGAATATTTGCTCTCTGTCAAGCACTTTTCTCCTTGGTATGCTGATTGGGTTAATTACCTGGTCAGTGGTTATATTCCTTCCGAATTCTCGTGGTCCCAAAAGAAAAAGTTCTTGCATGATGCTCGCTCTTATTTTTGGGATGAACCACTATTGTTCAAGAGATGTGCTGATGGAATTGTTCGAAGATGCATTCCGGAAGATGAGTTTGAGGCTATACTTTATCATTGTCATTCATCACCATATGGTGGTCATTTCGGATCCACAAGGACGTCAGCTAAAGTCCTACAGTCAGGTTTCTATTGGCCTACATTGTTCAAAGATTCTCAAATGTACGTGAAAAGATGTGATCGATGCCAACGCACAGGATCTATTGGTCGCCGAAATGAAATGCCACAATCCGGAATACTTGAAGTTGAACTCTTTGATGTATGGGGAATGGACTTTATGGGACCATTTCCTAGCTCATGTGGCAATTCTTACATTCTTGTGGCTGTGGACTATGTTTCAAAATGGATTGAAGCGATTGCTAGTCCAACAAATGATTCCAAGGTTGTGATCCGGTTTGTGAAGAAATTTATTTTCTCAAGGTTTGGAGTTCCGAGGGCCTTCATCACAGATAATGGTACACACTTCTGCAATAAGCAACTTGAGAAACTTTTGCTCAAGTATGGTGTTAATCACAAAGTGTCTACTCCGTACCATGCACAAACTAGTGGCCAAGTTGAACTCTCAAATAGGGAAATCAAATCAGTCCTTGAGAAAGTTGTCAATCCCACAAGGAAAGATTGGTCCCTCCGACTTGATGATGCTTTATGGGCCTATCGTACTGCATATAAGACTCCTATTGGCACATCACCGTTCAAATTGGTGTATGGGAAGTCTTGTCACTTACCAGTGGAGATTGAACACAAAGCATATTGGGCTATCCAAATCCTAAACCTTGACTCCACTCTGGCGGGGCAAAAGAGGTTGTTACAACTGAATGAACTTGAAGAATTCAGAATTGATGCCTTTGAGAATGCCCGACTCTACAAGGAAAGAGCAAAGAAATGGCACGATGGGAGAATCCTTAGGAGAGACTTTTCTCCTGGAGATAGTGTGCTACTATTCAACTCAAGGCTAAAACTCTTTCCAGGAAAGCTGAAATCAAAATGGTCTGGACCTTTCAAAGTTATCAAAGCCTATCCATCCGGGGCAATCATTCTGGAGGGAAATGATGGGAGGCAATTTACTGTCAATGGCCAAAGAGTTAAGCAATATCATGAAGGAGATGACACAAAGGAGAAACTCACTGTTGATCTGGACAATCCTCCTTACGAGTAAAACACTCAGGTAATGTCGGGCACACGACGTTAAAAATAGCGCTTCTTGGGAGGCAACCCAAGTTTATTTCCTTGCATTTGTATGTGTGTTTTGTTTGTGTGTTTGCATTGCATGAATTTTTTTCCCCCACCCATTTACTCACCCGCCCTGTATATATTTGTCACATCGAGGACGATGTTTCATCCTAAGTGTGGGGGGAGAATACGCATGTTTGTTTGTTTGCTTGTGAATTGCCTTATCATCTGTTTAACTTTCAAATCATGCATTCTATTCTTTCACATGGTATGTGGATTGTTGGCGGGACTTGTCTCTTAATAATTGGATTGAGAATCATAATTTTTGAGCATTGAGTAAAAATTTTGGTCAAATTTTAAACTTTGTACAGACACAAAACATCTCATGCACGTAAATGGTTATCTAGTGAAATTGTTGTTCAATATGTTTAAGATTGTGCAAAACAAGCGTGCTATGTGCTTTTATTTTCCTTGACATGATTTTCTGACTTAGCACATTAGGAAATGATATAGGCCATTTTTCATAAACCCCATATACCTAGCCTTACCCATGTGATAAATATCCATTGTTCACCCCTTTGAGCCATTTCTTTTAATAAGCGTTATACGCTTAACCCTATTTTTGTTATTTTCTTTCATGACAACCCGTTATATGTGAACCTTAGCCTAAAAGCCAAACACTTTCCATCCACCCTAGAATGAACTTGCATAAATCTTAATGATTTTAGAGAGTGTCATTCACCTTAAGGGAGCTTCATTTGCACTTTTGTGATTACTTAGTTGTTAATATTCATTTATAGGGGTAGTTGTTCTTCTTGTATCATCATTGTACATATTATTCTTGTAAATTCTTAATGTTAGAAGCATAAAAAAGCCTTGAAAAAAAAATAAAAAAATAAAAAATAAAAAAATAAAAAATAAAAATAAAAAGAAAAAAAAAGAAGAAAAAAAGTGAATAAGGCTAAATGTCAATGTATATGCTTCTCTCTTTTGTATATTTTTCTTGTACATTAAATTACTCTTTTTACTACCCCTAACTGTTGAAAATAACAAGTGTTGTATAGATTATTGTCAAAAGCTCCTACTCACTACTTAGTACCTCTTTAAATTTGTAAAATTTATGTCAAGTTCATTTCTTTTGTTTCCTCATTAACTCCCTTTGTTCATAAGCCTTTTCCCACAGACCCCATTATAACCCAATGTGAAAAGTCATAATTGATCTTAATTGTGTTTTGTCTGAAATAAGTTGATAGGAAAATCTTATTTTGCATAATTTTGCATGGTTGAACAAACGAAGCTAGATTCCATTTTCACATCACACACTTTGTGTTTGTTAGAGTTAAGATTTGACCAAAACTTTTCAGATGATATGCAAAATATTTTTATGATTCTCACTACTCTTATTTTGTGACAAATCAAGGGAATTTGATTGACAAGGTGGATTGAAAGAAAAGTGTGCATGATTTGAGGATTATACATATGATTTGGCAATTCATTTTTGCTTGCTTGTTTGTGTGAATGTAAATATTTTTGCTTGAGGACAAGCAAAATCTTAAGTATGGGGGAGTTGATGTACTCCTAATTTACCATATTTATGATCTTGTTTTGTCACACTTTTAATATTTTATTTCTCATTTTTAAATAAAAAGGATTGATTTTTATCATCTTGGACATTTTAAGGTATTGCACTTGTTTTGGTATATTTTGTCAATTTCAGGGCAATTCGAGTTGTAAATTAATTTCTGAAAAGAAATAAATATTACTCCCGAGTGAAGACAGAAAAATAATCAAAGTGAACCGGGTCATTACTTTAACTCCGAAATATTTATCAAGAGACTCGAAATACATTTCAGAATAGAATGTACCGGTTAACTCATCAAAGAGCTAACCGGCCAAATATGCAAGTGGCGGATAAAGAGCCAAAGTCTGGCTGAGTAGATGATATCCACTATTCACTAAAATAGTGAATGAAGCATCCACCGTAGAAAAGAAAACTCCAATAAAGATTGGATTGATTGAATTATTGATGAAGGTACCTTGCAACTTGGATGCACTCAAAATCAAAATCCACTTCATCATCTTCACTCGGCATTCAGAGAGAACAACAGCAATACAAAGAAATACACCATTGAATAGGAGTCGTACTATTCACACAGAGAAATTGTGAACCGGGCAATCACATCTCATGAAGATGGAAGTAAAAGCCAAGCAAAAATTATTTTCAGCATCTTCATTTCATGACTCTTGATGCTCTAGCCCCTTCTTCCACTACTATATAAAGAGCCATTTGGGAGCTGAAAAGAACACACCAATTTGGAGAGAAATCTTCTTCCTCTTTTCTTTAGCTTTGTTCATAGTAGTAGTCATATAATAAAAGTGATTCTGTCAAGAACACTTTCTGTAAATTTCAGTTCGTAATTTCCATTTCGAGAATTGTAGTTCTTTAATTTCAACAATCAAGTTCATTTGGGAAGTATCAGCCAGAATCATTCTCAGCTTAAGGATTTCACTTTCTCTATTCCATCTCATTATTTATGCCATCAGGTTCTTATTCAAATACGCATTTTATTTTCTTTAATTTGTTAAATTAATTATGCCTATCATTACTTTTACTTTTATTTCGTTTACTGTAATTATGTGTAACTAAATTAAGTTAGGTTTGGACAAGATGTAATTTTTATTGTTAATGTTCATACAATAATAATTGGTTAAAACTATTACTTGGTTAATTTTAGGAGTGTTGGGTTGAATATTCTAATCTGCTAAATACATTATATTGGGAAATGAATATTATCACGGGAGTGAAATTTCATTAAAATACTTTTTATTAATTCACCCACTAAATTGCTACACGGAAGTGTTAAGGAATTTAGGATAATTTGATTTTGTACTTTTTACTGTCTTAATAAAATTACTGCGGGAGCAGAATTAATTTAAGATAGTGTAATCAACTAAGTCATGGGAACGATTAGAAGATTACCATTTGTAAATCTTTCACACATCTAAAAGTAACTAAGTTAATTAGTTAAATCTTTATTATTATGAACATCAAAATAAAATTACTCTTAGCCCAAGCCTAATTTTCTCTATATCATTAATTGTTAAATTACCAAGTATTGTGATTTATTTTACTCTCTAGCAATTTCGCATTAACAAAAACAAGTAAAAAAAAAATCTATTCACTTAGCTCCATTGCAAAATGTTATTAATTTGTGATTAGCTAAAAATCAATCGTTAATTCTAGTTCTCTTTTTGAGCCATTCTCTAGCGGAACGATACTCACTTACTCTATACTATATCGTTACAAGCCAATTAAAACATCATTTCCATTCACATTTTTACACCATTTCACACTACACATTTTGGCATGTCACAGACCACAATGTCTTCATAGCTAATGTTTGTTCTTCAGTACCAACACACTGTTTGAAAACACCATCTTCAAATGCATTAAGAGGCTTCAGAATTGAATCTTTGCACCATCGACGTAGGACATATCTATCTGGAATTGCGTTGACCTTCTTATCTTTCAACACGAAAAAAATATGACGACACAATATACCAATCCTCTCAAAATGTTTACAAGAGCAAAGTGTAGTACCGTCACTTGTATTGTGTACAAGTGTGAAATTTAATCCTCGCTCATCTGATATGACATAAGTAAAAACTATTCCCTCGTGTTGGAGACTTTGAACAGCACAAGAATAACAGGCGTAACATATTTCCTTCTGAACGAGATAAAAAATTGAAAGATTATAAACAGAGGAAGCATATCTTTCAATATGTAGCGGAGTCTTGTACTCGGGAATGGAGGACTCAGAAGCTTTGGTCAATTGTGCACTTTTATGTCTTTGAGAATCCATTGCACTTTCAAACTGCATATAAAACTCAACCAAACTAAAATTAGGATTAGTGAATTCATTGAAAAAATTATTTTCACTCTCTGAACGTGATGTAGTTCTAAGCAAGCCCGCCATGAAAAGATCACCAAAAAAAGAAGGAATCCACATCTTCCTAATCTCAAACATGTGAGAAAACCAATTGTGCTCAAGTAGGTCATATTCTCTCATCAAATTAGTCCATCTCAATTCAAATTCTGATGGCTGCAAGTAATGACTCCACACGACTGAATTCAATTCTTTCATAAAATTTGAGTCTTTACTCAAAATCGGACCAACTTTAGAACTCACCTTGGACATGATATGCCACATACAAAATCTATGACATGTTGTAGTGAAAACCTGTGGAATAGCAATTTTCATGGATGGATCTTGATCGGTTATTGTTGGTCCCGGTTATACTGGATACAGTCTAGAGGGGGGGGGTGAATAGACTGTATTGGTTTTTAGCTTTTTAAACTAAGTACCAGATTTACAGAATAGCCTGTTCTGTTGAAAGAACAGACTGGCAGCGGATGGGGTTCTGGTAGGGAGTTCTGTTAGCCTCAGAGAAGCAAAGGCAGTAGGCCTTCTGTTAACTCGTAGAACAAGTTCTGCTGAACACAGATACCAAGTCCAAGGAGTTAGACAGTTCAATCTAAGTGCAAGTAATAAAGCAGTAAGTAAACGACACCAGGGATTTTTATAGTGGTTCAAGGAACAACTTGTTCTTCTATTCCACTGTTCCACTAAGCTGTAAAAACTGCCGTTTACAAAGCCTTAGTCCTAGTACTTAAGAAGCTCTCCACGTCTTCTTCAAGTCTAGATGTCTCCTGGGATGCACTGCCTGGCTTCCTTTAAGACTGGTCCTTTCACTGAGCTTCCTGGAAGTATCACCACTTCACTACTCCAGTTACTTGGACGTCCTTCTTGTAGCAAGAAGAGTTTCTGTTGAAACTGGGGTTCCTCCAACTAGCTTCGTTACAAAAGATTTGTATGTGATGAGCTTGAAGAGTTGAAGAACACTTGGAACTTTGCTTGAGTTGGAAAAAGTATTTTTCCAACTTCTGCCTTCTCTTGTAGAAGATAATGAGTTTGAATCTCAAGGAGGCTTTTTGCTTTTCAGAGTTTGAATATCTTGTTTGTAGCAATGGTTAGCAAAAGTTATCTTGGCAAAGTTCTCCGGTTGTTCTTCGTAGTGTATCCTTTTTATACTGAGGTTGTCTTCCCGTTGGAGGAGTAGGAGGACAACTGCATTAAATGAGCGATCAGTTGACTTGACTAGTAGAGCCCGGTAAAGTTGGCGGGTTACTATTTTGGGATAAAGTATTCCTGACATTGCGGCCAATCATCTGCAATTACTCTACGTAGCATGGGGTGCATTAAATGAGCATTTAATGCATGCACTGTAGCTTTTCCGTTTCATACTCCTAGCTGTTGAAGGAATCTTTTAGTTGACTTCCCGGTTCTTTGAAATTCTTCTAAGTGTCAGACCTTCTGGTGTTTTTATCTGAGAGTAGAATAGAGGAGGTCTGGAGCACTTCTGTTGGGAGAGTATCCAACAGAGACCCAGAAGGGTTTCTGTCAGAGTGAAGACTAACAGAGACCCTGAGGTCTTCTGTTCTGGAGCAGAGAACCAAAGGTCCTCTGTTACAATAAAGCCTTACGAGGCACTTCTGCTCTTGAAGTCCTTCTGCTCTTGAAGCCCTTCTGCTCTTGAAAGTCTTCTGTCAAGTCGATTACTCTAAAAACTTTACAAAGGAAAATTCTAATACATAATTTCTAAAGGGGTACTCTAAAGTCCTAATTAATCTAGCATCATCAAAATCTAAATACAATTATTCCTTACAGTTATGATGCACCTAGGTTCCCGACCCATTGCATTCAAAAAACAACGAAACAACCAAACATATGATTCAACATCTTCTTTCAACAACAACCCAACACCAAAAGTAATGCACTTCTTATGATTATCAATGCCAGTGAAAGGGGCAAAAACCATGTTATACCTGCATTGAGAAATAAATAAAAAATGCAATCACGAATATAACATTGTGCATTACGAATAACATGAAATGCATATCATATGTAAAGATTCGAAATTATAGCATTCATAAATTTATAAAAAC
This sequence comes from Cuscuta europaea, assembly GCA_945859875.1. NCBI lineage: Eukaryota > Viridiplantae > Streptophyta > Magnoliopsida > Solanales > Convolvulaceae > Cuscuta > Cuscuta europaea. The sequence continues at coordinate 4,510,725 of CAMAPE010000077.1, read as the reverse complement.
TATGAAGTTAAAAAAACGAATAATTATTTATTTACACAATACCTGTTTGTCTCGTATGTAGCATCAAACGAAACAACATCCCCAAATAATGCATAATTCTTTATGCACACCGGATCCGCCCAAAATATTCGTGTCAACTGGTCACTCTCATCAACATCATAGTCAAATGAAAAGGCGGAAGAAATCTCTTTCTTTTTAAAAAGCTTATCTATCAACATTTGTGCATCCACACCAACTAAATAAGCCTTCAAATCACGTTTAAAATTCTTAAAATCCACGGATGTAGCACCAATATTAGCATAACTCCCGACAGTTTCCTTATACAAACGATAGCATTTCATTGTGCCAATATTTGCTTTGGCACAATTCAAAAATTTTTTTTGATGTCCAATGTCTAGTTTTCTATTGACTTTTAGAAATGGCTGCGACGAATCAGAAAACATACAATGGTTATGCCTCTCCTCAAAGAATGTAATTACATATCGATTCATGCCTGTAAGCCTAAAAACTGCACGTGCTCTGCAACCACACCTATTAGAAACCCTTCGTCTTTTTTTCTCCTCATCTTTAACACACACACCGGGAGTTGGTAAATATTCAACATCATGCTGCTCATCAGTTTCACATCCATCAGATTCGCTTGAATCATTTTCAATAGTGAAATCTTCATTGTCACTAATCAATTGATTAGCTAAATCGTCATTGATGCATGAATCAGTTTTAGGTGCAACTGTGGTAGATTTAGATACATTTTTGAATCCCTGTCTATTACACACCATATATTTCCAAACAATAACGCCATCACGAGCCTTCTGTTGGCTGCTTTTACGTGATTCGAAACCACAAACTGATGCATATTGATCATAAAAAAGCATACCATCACGTAAGTTATTGAATAACATACCAACACACGGTTTCAAATCAGGGTCGCAATCAGGTGTCCAGTACATGGTGGATCCGGGAGAAAGTTGCACTGTATTAACATCTAACGGTTCAGAAATCGATGTAGAGGCACTAAAGGGAACAACACTTGAACCTGATGACACCATACAAACGAATAATTCAAAAAAATGACTTTAGGGCATAGAGTACAGCAAAAGTGCAATATGGAAACCCAAATATGAGCAACATAATACACTTTAAAGTGCACAATCAAGATAATAATAAATTTTAATATCAAAATACACCCAATATTTTTTATTAATATACAACAGGTAAGTTACAAACGCATTACATAGATATAGAACAGGTAAGTTACAAACGCATTACATACAACATCTACAAGAAACAAAGAATCATTCGTTTAACTTCTATACATAAAATTAAACTGGTAAACGTGTGGATTGGCATGCACATGAATCAGACGTATTTTGAATTCGTGTTGATTATGAATATACATAAAATAATTAAACGAATATACAAGAATCAATCGTATTGTAAGAGAACATAACATATGTACGTAACGATCAACACTAACCGAACTCCATGAAGAACTTTAGAATGGAGAATCCAGAAGATGACGAAATAACTCAGTTCGTAGAAGGAAAGCTACGTTCATGAAGCAAAAAGATTGTTCGCAGAGAAGGAGAGAAGCAGGATGCAGGGGAACCGGTTAGGAATGAATTGCGGAGAAGCAGTTAAGGAAAGAATAACGCACGAGATCTTAGGAAACGGTAATTTCGAACTTGACCTTAATACCCTCTGCGGAAATGAATTAATAGATGAAAAAATAAGGTAATCCAAGGGCTGTAATCTATTCTTTTTTCTCTCCTAAGATCTTATTCTCACATGAACCTAAATCTTATTCTCACATGAACCTAAATCTCATGTGAGAAGTCCCCCTTAGGCTGAGAAGCTGCGAAGTCTAACTTATAAGCTAAAAACACGAACTTTTAACCAATAAATCATAACTTATAGACCCCCTACAAAAAAATTACGAAAATGCCACCGCGTCAAAATAACTCCAGAAACCTAGAATTGTTTTTTGATTTTCGTGATTATTTTTTAGGGGATCTATAAGTTATGATTTATTGGTTAAAAGTTCGTGTTTTTTGCTTATAAGTTAGACTTCACAGCTTCTCAGCCTAAGGGCACTTCTCACCTGATCCGCTATATATATATATATATATATATATATATATATATATATATATATATATATATATATATATATATATATATATATATATATATATATATATATATATATAGACTAATAATTTTTTTTGAGGTGGGGCCTAGGCCCTCCCTGGCCCTATGCCAGAGCCGCCCCTGATCTCATTTCATCTGATAATGTCAACTTTGTCAACCCCCCATCATGATGGACTAATCTAACAGCATCGCTGCACTTGCTACTAAATTGTGAGATAACTAAATGAGAGTTCTTTAAATAAAAATAACAAAGTAATTCAAGCGTCCCGGTTTTACCAGCTACCAGAAAGAAAGAATAGATTTGTCCATCTACCTCCAAAGGAAGCATCCCGATTTTACCAGCCATCAAAAAGGAAGAAGAGGTTTGACTCACCAACTCCAAAGGAATCATCTCGTTTTGTGAGACCTGTCAGTATTTTAGGCGGTGCTGTTCTTGCCTTTTTTGATCTCTTACCATCAACCTCCTTTATTGACAATCTTTCATAAGTTTGATTTAAGCTCTCCTTTAATGGCTAACATAATCAACGCCGAATCTGAGACGGTGAAAAAGAAGCAGAAGAATTCACGAACAAAAGCACAAACACGTTCACGATTGGAACGACCCAAACCTGAAAGGAAACTCAGCCGGACGAAATAAAAATGAGTAGAAAATCAGTCGGAAAAGAAATCTCAAGCAATGAAACAACCTGAAAGGAAAATCACCAAAATTACCCAAATATGGGCCACTCACTTTCGCTGTTGAGATGGAAAATGGAGACAAATAGACGTTCCTCGCACTCTCCTAGGTAGATTAGATCTCCGCCGCATCTCTATGGTTCTTCCATCATCTTCGCCGTCCTCTAGGGCTTTGGAAGTCGCCGCACGATGTCTCCTCCCTTGGTAGAGTGTTACTCCCAAATTAGGTTATTAAATCTTAAGTTATATTTTTATTTAAGTTAGTATGCAATTTGAATTTAAGGAGTACATAACTAAATGAAATTTTATCAATGATAAAAAGTATACATATATACAGGATCACGATACAATATTCAGGGGCATTTGAATCTACTTTTAAAAACCTCTACTTCTGCTCCTTCAAGGAATAGAAATATATATTGGAGTGATTGAGTGAAAGTGTTGGGTGTTCCAAATTGCTTTTAGGAGGAATTTTTTAGATGTTGAGAGATCAACTTTTGAAAAACTGATTCTTGTTTTGCTTATGTTTTTAAAAAAGAAACAAAAGCAGAATGAATTCCAAACATTTGTCGAAGTATATTACAACTTTATGGTAATTATGCTCAAATCGTTATAAATTTACCCCAATCTCAATGCAAGATCATGTTGATTCTTATTATTAAATATGTACGTAGTATATGCTATTCTAACTTAAGTATTTAAAGTTCAAGTTTTAAATACTCCGTATAACACTTTCATACGCAAAGTATTCATATTGTTGCACATATTTTTTTTGGTTTTGATTTATATATATATATATATATATATATATATATATAGGGAAGAGTTCAAATGAAAAGTGATCTTCCCGTGCAAAGTGCAAAGTTTTCACTTTTTCATGTTTCGCTTGCACTTTTTGTTGTTCGCATTGCACTTTTTGGCTATTTTGATTTTGGCCAAATTCGGCCAAAATGACGGTGACAGTTTTGTAAATAAACCGATTTTTTTGAGCTATCGCGAAAAAGTGCAACGAAAGCAAGAAAAAGTGCAAGCGAAACATGAAAAAGTGTAAACTTTTCACTTTGCACGTTAAGACCTCTTTTTATTTGAACCATCCCATATATATATATATATATATATATATATATATATATATATATATATATATATATATATATATATATATATATATATATATATATATATATATTGGATCTAAAAATAGCCGAATTTGGAATTAAACATGCCACATCCGGATCATTTTAAAAAAGTTGATATTGTCATTTGTTTATATCTAACTTTTTCGATTGTAAAATTAATCTACAGTCCCCCTTCGTGTAGATGACATTGTACACGTTAGTCACATTGTCTCTGTGCAACAATTTGACCGACGTTTTATGAAAAAAATTGATTTCCATACAAGCAAGCACAAAAAGTGATCTGTATCACACAATTTTTCAAGGATAATTTTTCATAAATTGAGTGTGATACAGACACTTTTAAACGAGAATTTTAAACGAAAATTTTAAAATGTCAGTGATATAGACAAATTTTTTGTTGTCCGTATCAAAATCAATTTTCTTCATAAATGGATGATTTGACTAGCGTGTACAGAGCCACATAAATGGATGATTTACCCTCCGTGTACAAAAAACATTTTTCTTTAAGGTACCATAGAAGTTACCTTTTCTTTATTCCATGGTTAGTGTGGATAAGGTATACTCCCTCCGTTCCTATTAAAACTTCCAACTTTCCTTTTTCATTCGTTCCCATTAAAACTTCCAATTTCCCTTTTTAGTAAAGAATTTATGGTTCACAACATTTCTTACACATTTCTCTCTACTCTCCACAACTCTCCACCACATAATACTAACTTGAAGTACCAATCTAATGTATTGTCATTACAACAAGACCTGAGAATTCTTCAATTAAAGACAGATTCAACGATCGAAATCATAATTTCAAATAGCGTGATTCATGAATCATGATCGAAATTACACCTTAGGATCGGATCATCGGAAGTTTGTAGTCTTCTCTGCCACTTCATAATTAAGCATTAAAAGAAAGTATATACATCAATGAACTAATTCAGAAGGACGGACTTTATTGGCCACCGATGATGAGAACTAGCAGGGTGGTTTACAAACTTGCAATTCGGACATGTCGGGGTAGCCTTACAAACCATCACCAACATGTGACACTTGTCGCACACCGCCGTCACCATCTCCTCTTGATCTCCGTCGTCGAACATCAACCACGATGGAGACCGGGATAGACTTAAAAACCCTTCACTTCTCTTCTTACTGCCGGCACCTTCATCGGAACTGGTCAACCGATCGTTGGTAAACTTATTATTACAAGTAGGGTTTTTGGGAGTAACTTTGGTCTCCGTGAAATTGTCGCCGACGTGGTGTTGTTCCTCGGATGACCCTCCTCCGCATAATAGGTTTAGTTCCAGGTCCAAGCTTGCTGGAGCCGGTGACTCTTCCGGCGGACTACTTATCCGTGGATCCGTTGTTGTCTTCTCCTTGGTTCTTGTGTTGTAGAAGTATACCTGCCCGGACTGCAATAATAAGGACAATAATAAAATGTGGTTCACTATATTTCACTTAATTATACTAAAATATCAACCACAACTTTTACTTTTTTAATTACTTTTAAAAATTGTGCCAAAACCAAAAAATACACATAAAATGGGACGGAGGTAGTACGACCTCCGTAGCTACGTCCCCTAAAATAGAGACAAAAAAGTGATACGATTTTTTAGAAAAAATAAGATTATTTAATTGATCATCAATTGATAAATTGTGAATAAAATAATAATGAATTAAAAGAAAATAAATACTACAACTTCCCACCCTTTTTATTTAGCCAACTTTGACTTTTCGAGTCAAATATGATAAACTTTGATTCATTATTTTAACTAATATATTTACGTGAAACTTAATAAATTTATACTATTATGATAACATTTTTAGCAATGAACATTTTCATATCATTCTCATATTATCAATATTATCATCTATAAATATATAATTAGTCAAAGTTTAACATGCCTGACTTGAAAATAGTGTTTGGCTAAACAAAAAGGGACAAAGAGAGTACAAAATATGGCATGACACAAATTTAGTGGGACAAACGAAAAATGAAAAAATAAGACAATTATAGTGGAACAAAGAGAGTAATAAAACTCATTAAACCTGAAATAATGTCTTTTAATGGAAAAATAATTGTATTCAAAGAGTTTTCAAAAAGTTTTTGAAACAAGAATATACAATTTCCCATAAATCTAAAACTAGTCGCATAACATCACTGTTATTATCAATAATCGCATTATATGACATATTATATAACCATCACAATTAATTCTCAAATTGCAATCAATTTAAATTATCACAATTAATTATTGCATAAATAATATAATCGTGTCATTTTGCATCGAAAACCATTACGAACGCATTACTACGTATTATTGATAATATTTTTATGCATACCTTAATGTCGAGACATCTCTGCCATTCCAAGGGAAGGGGAGCCAAGAGGGGAAGTTCAATTCCAAGAAGAGAATTGATGATTCGGGTTTGTGACCTTTCGGATACTTCTTCTGCTAACCTTTTCCTCTTTTTTGGTAAACTCATTTCGAAGAAGTCTGGGTTCTGGAGATTTTTGGATCGTCTTCCCAACAACTGATGAGGTGATAAAGATGAGTGAAATGAAACCATGGTGGACAGGACTTTAAATGAAAATAATGATAATATAAAAAGAGGCTGGTTTGAATGAATATATATAGCAATAAGCTAAGGGCGGAGTACTGGAGATTGAAGGGAGTGATGATCAGAAAATGGAAAGGTTGGCGGTAGATGGAATTGAAGACTGCCAAAGTGGATCGATCGATCTAGTATGCGGAATTTAAAAGGCCAAATCTTAGTAATTTCATATGGGGTGGGGTGGGGTAGGGTGGGGTAGGGGTGGTGTGGGTGGGTGTAATTAATGGGATGGGGTGAGGAGTAAAAACGGGGGTTAAATTGGTTTTCATTTTTCTCAATATAATAAATCATGTTAAACGTGCATTTTTTATTAGGCATCTTTGATTATTCAATGAATAATGATAACTTTAGAAATTGCAAACAAAAAAATGATAACACAAAAAAATGATAACTTTAGAACATCTTGAATGGGAGGGGGATTGCAGTGATGTGGGATAAGAGAGATAAAGATAGAATGAATATTTGAATGAAGTGGTGTGTAGGGGAAAATGAAAAAGATGAGAGATAATGATAAATAGTAGACCTAGGTCTATGACAAGGTCCATAAGCATGAGATTCGAAGAGGAAAATTGATGAAAAGTGGGTTAAAAGTGATACTGCATATAAAAAATGAATGAAAATAAATTAGAAAATGTGTGGGTCCTACACATAAAAATTATGAGATAAAAAATGGGACTCATGCGTAAGGGTGTGTAAGACAGCACACCCTTCCACTGGAGATGCTCTTAGCGGATCATTCCAACAACGACGTAGTACTCCTTTCGTCCCGCTAACAATGTGATAAGAGGGAGTAACACGCAAATTAATAAAAAGTGGTTTATGTGGTTGATATTGAATTGATAGAGTAAGAATAAAGTAAGAAGGATTTAGAGTCACACAAACTTTACCAAATTTGGTATGAGACAATCTTAGTGGGACGGACCGATAAGGTAAAATGGGACTATCTAAAACGTATAAAGAAAGTTCATATCACTTGATATTGAATTGATGCTCATACGTAAGGAAGTATATTGTATGAAAACGTATAAATTTTATACTTTTAAAATACTCCCTCTGTTCCTAAATATTCTTCCCGGTTTGACTTGGCACGCTTATTAAGAAAGTGGAATAAAGTGAAAATGTATGGTTGTGGTTGTGTAAGAAAAAGGTAAAATGAATGTGAGCCACACAAATTGTCCAAAATGGGAAAGTGGAAAGTATTTATGGGAACAGCCCAAAATGGAAAGTGGGAAGTATTTTTGGGAACGGAGGGAGTAACACTTTTAACAAAGAAAAGTTCACATCAATTGATATTGAATTGATGCACTAAGAATAAACTAAAACAGTTTAGAAGCAAACAAATTTTATCAAATATTCAAATTTGAAATGTGACAATTTTAATGGACCGATCAAAATGAAAGATGAGAAGGGTACTACTACTTATATATTTTTTTTTTTAAAAAAAATACCTTAGAAGTAACTTAATTATGTCTGTAAATTAATTAAATTTTGACAGCCATTGTTAACCAATATACTTCGGGCATGTCCCACAAATTAAATATCCAGATGGCGTGCTCTTCAAGTGAATTCTTCAAGTAGCAATAACTACTCGTCTCCAACCTGCTCTTTAATTCGTATTAAAGCAATCTTACTTAATGCTCCTAACAACCGACTCCTCTTCTTCGTCAAATTTCCCACTGTTCCATCAAACCTACCTTCATGCATGCATATCTATTTGCGCCTCTCTCTCTACTTCCTTCATTCTTATTTCTCTCAATTTAATTAATTAATATTCCCTCGGTTCTCAAACAACTTCCCACTTCTTTTTTGAGAAGTCCCGAAATTAACTTCACACTTCTTCTTATTTCCTTATTTGGTAAATTATCTACACCAAAACAGTGCAAAACAGTGTCAAAGAGTGTCAAACAGTGTTCAAACAGTGCCAAACAGTGCACTCCACAGTAAAGTCAAATTTATTTTCTTAATCTATGTGAAGTCAAATTGTGAACCTCTTTGAGAATCGGAGGGAGTAAATTAGTTGACTGCACTTCCATTTATCTTTTAAAATATCTCTTTTGATGTTTTTTTTGAACAAGGCGGCTTTAAATTGATATCAAAGCATTCAGCAAGAGAACAAGAAAATAAAAGGACCACTTCCAACCATCGACCCTCGAACCAGACTTAGAGCCAATCACCCAAAATAAAACAATATGACTCACTAATCCTGTAATGGGTCTAAATGAGCCTAATGTGGTTAGAGTAAACATCTCACCACCCCAACCTAATGCAAGAGTCTGACAAAAATAAACGTATATCACCAACAAAACAACATAAAAATCAAAGTAAGAACACAACCAAGCTAAATGAAAAGTAGAATTAGTCTTCCAAATCCTAGTCGCACAATTCCTCCATGGCGGCGGTTCGGGAGGGGGGGGGGGGGCTCAACACCTCTTCGTCTTCTTACACTCTTATGAAACCGCCGCCACCGACAAAGCACTGGAATGTTACCGGGCTTCGTAGACCTCTGCAAATCCAGCTGAGGACGCTCATCTTTTTCTGTTCTTCAGTCAACGGGGACGCCGCAGGGACTAGTCGAGTCAGGTGGCCGGAGCCACCGCCGGAAAAACTCCTAGGAAGATCCTAGAGACGATCACAGTTTCTTTGTTGCTAATTTAGTTCTCGAAAACCCTGCCTTCCTTCAGCGCATCCTCTCTCGTAAGGCGCTGGTCTCCTCACAATTCTTCCCATTGGTGCGATGCCTCAATCGATCGATCTTGGTCAAGGATCGACGCCGCTGATTGCTAGGGTTCGCTGTGCCTCTTGACTAAACAAAACAATCTATTAAAAAGTGCTACTTGTAACTTTTTGAATTGCCTAAGATTTTTTTAATGAAAACTTATGAATGTACTCTGTCTTTTGATGTTTGTACGTACACACATTTTTTTCTATATTAAAAACAAATTTGTACAATACGGCTGACTTTTCATTTTGAATTTCTACAGTTTTTACATCTCAATGTTGAATGTTCACATATTGTATATATATTGAATTGATATGGTCATGTTCTTTATCCATCACGATATTCTTCGTCTTGGTAATAAGTTTTTTGATGGATAACAAATCTCGAAATCTAGTGTGATAACACAAATCATGTGGTTAAACTATTAGATAGATCGATTAAATTGTCTGGAACTCGATCCACATCGGGAGAATTTTCTAAACAGGGCAAAATGAAATTTTAATTGACAAAATAGGACCGTCACTTAAAAATCCCTAAATAGGACTAACCTTACAATTCCATCCTTGCTTGATTTTCATACAATTCATATTTCATTAAGAATTAAAATATCAAAGTAGTAACATAACTTTATTTATAATAAAAATGTAAAAAAATAAAAACACGAAATAAATACTATCCTATGTTCTTTAATTCTTGCAACAGTTTGACTTTCTTGTTTACCAACTCATAACTTTGATTGTAATTATATTTAATTATGTATTAGTAAACATTATAAAAATTTGATATTTTGGAAATTCACATTGATAGGAATTAAATAACATTTTATACGTAATAATTTGATTATGTACATTATAAGAAAATCGTGGTCAAAGTAACGTCTGCAAATAGTGCAAAAATCACAATGTTGCAAGAGTTAAAGAACGGAGGGAGTATTAAATAAATCAATAAAAATAATAAAAAAACCGGAAAATATAAAATTATAAAAAACGCTTAAAAATTAAAGAAATTAAAAAAATATTAAAAATATAATAAAAAAGATGTAGTTCTATGTTGCCGCCTCAGCGACCTCCTAGCACCCCCAACTCCGATCATCGGAAAAAAATGCCAACATGTGTCAGAAATGTCATCTTGATGATTGTTTTCGAGAAAATTTTGGCTCTTTTAAAGAGTTAAAATGTCTGTTTCAATTGCTTACGTTGTATCGAGAAGGTAAATGCAGATCGTCTGCTTGAATTGCTTACGTTGTAGCTCATTGTTAGTAGGGGTGGGCATAAAACCCGAACCGAACCGGTACCGAACTGTCCCGTAATGGTACCGAACCGAATACCGGGTATTTAAACGGTTCTATAGAATTTTATCCAGTACTGAAACCGTACCGTTTGAAACGGGTACGGGACCGGTCCTAGATTTTGAGAACCGAAAAATACCGGTCCGAACCGTTCTTAAATAATGCATTTGAATTTTTTTATATTTTTTCTATATCAATAGATCTAGACCAACAATTTTATACCCCAAGTATGTATTCATGTGTCCCTAAGATATCTAAAATGTGTTTAGATATATATATGATAGAGTATATATCTAGAGAGAAGTGAGAGCTAGAGAGAGAAGTAGTATAATTGCATTGTATTGATGAATTTGTGAACCCCTACAACTACTCCCAGAGGTAGTATTTATAGGGAAAATACGGGCTGGGCTCCCAAGCCTTGGGCTCGGGAGGCCCATTTACAACTGGACCGCTATTGGACCGAATACAATGTGTGTAGAAATGATTAAGTGTAAAATCTAGTTCTAGGGGCTGCTCGTGGCCGATGAGGGCATGGCCGACGAGGGCACGACCGACGAGGACCCGGCCGACGAGGTCACCCGGTTTTCCTGGCTCCTGAACCGTATTCTGAGTGGACTGCTTCCTGGCCGATGGAGGTCACCTGGCCGACGAGGGTCCCACCAGGTGATCGTGGTACCTTCTGTTCTTCCGAGTATGTGGGCCATGAGGTCCAGGCCCGTATACTCCATCAGGAGTCCCCCACTCTCTAAGCTGAGACGTAGACGAGGCGAGGGAGAGTAGATTTCTCGCTTCTGACGTTTTCTAGCCGTTGTGGGACCCTTTCTTGTTCTTAGCCGTTACGGGCACCTTTTGACCCGGTTCCTTGTTTTATGGCCGTCGTGGGCACTTGGTGTCTTGGCCGCTGTGTGGCTTTCGCTGTAGACGAAGAGGGACCCAGTCGTGGCGTGCATTTTCTATTTAAGGGCGTTGAGCGTCTCTGCTTGGTGGGGACGATGATCGCCCTTTCTCATGAATAGACGATGAAGGTCGTTGTGACACTCCAAAATTTATGACGTTTTAGTCAGATAAAAATATTTCAGTAATAGGAACAACATTTTATGAAACAAGTGAACGAGACAGAAAATTTACATTTGTGACATTTTTAGTCAGATAAAAATGGTCCGATAATAGAAGTTATGTTTTAGTATAAAATTAATTTTTATATAACTATTTTAAGTTGTATAACATACAAAGTACAAATTGAGTGTAATACACACACATATATATATACACGGTAAACTACACCTAAGTAATATACTATGTATACGTACTACTATTAGGTAAATAAACTATACCTTCGTACTACTATATACAATGCTCCGTAATAGAATACAGTTACGTATTAACCAAGAAGTAAACCAAAATACTACTCCTAAACAAACTAAAGTCACGTACTATGATGGACTACGAGCGGAGCAGTAGTATAACTAAACTTCGAATGAAGCAAGAATTCTAAGCCCAAAAGGAGACCGGCACACTCTAGCCTTACCTACGGAAGGAACTTGACCTTCTATATATACCTTGAAACCCTATAACTCTCCCAAACAAAAACCTGCGTGAGAAGTTACAAAACAGAGAAAAGAAGAGATTGAAGAAAAGAAAAGAAACGTGAGAAAGGAGAGAAAAAAAAAAGAAGAAGAAACAAGTGAGGGAAAGAAAGAAGGAGCATAGGACTGTCCGAACCATCGCCAGCAACCGACAAAACGCCTCGTCGGAGAAGATTATACCGTCGCCGGAGAAGAAGGCCCACTTGTACGCCGGACTGGTTGACGGCGCCGGAGAAAGAGGAGAAGCCGGAGTTTCTGCCCGGACGGCCGGGCCTGACTGCTTCCGCTGAATGTCGATCGCAGCAGCCCACTGAACCAGTCACCGGAGGAGGAGCTCGCCGGAGAGTTTTCCAGTTTCTTTCTCTGCGCACCGGAGGAGGAGACCAGTCCTGCAGCCCATCGAACCACCCTCTGCCGCCATCAGGAAGGGCCATTGCTGCTTCCAAGAGAACATCATTACTTCAGTCACCGTAGGATGTGGGTGAACACTTGTGGATCTCGCCGCTGCACCGGATCCTTGGTTGCGCCGGAGAAGATGTCGAACGCTACGTACGCCTATCTGACTCCCTATTACTCTGTATGTTAATGAGAACTATGTTAATATACTGCTAATGGGCTGGACTCTTGAACTTTAGGTTGGGCCGCTAGATATTAGTAATAACAATAATAATACACTGGGCTGACTTAATTTTGATTTTTTTTTCCTTTGGGCCGGGCTGGACTAATATTAATATTAATATTAATAAGAGTAATATTGATAATAATATTAATAATAATCTGCATTATTGATAAATTTGAGATGAGAAATAATAATTTATGAGTAGAGTAAATTAATAGTGATTATTGAAAAAAAATTGGATGTTGTAGTCAATAATATTCGGATATTTTATTTAATATTAGAATTCAAATATTGTAATTAATGGCTGAATTAATAAGGTAATTTGATTAATAAAAAGTGATTAACCAAAGTTTATGCGAATAATAAAATAAAAAGGGGAAAATCGGGTAAAGTAATTACAAATAGAATAAGTGACTAATTTCTCATATTTAATTAAAAAGGTGATTATCTAGGTACCGGATTAGAGGAGGATAACTAGGAGCAACAGGACTTAAGGTAAGTTTCTCTGCCAATCCAAATTGTTTCCTCGTATTATATGCTTATTATGCATTATGTGATTAAGTGTGAATTTTGAATGTGTACTATTTGGGGTGACTAAGAATTTGAGAAATATTGAAGGTATATTTTGGGATTTAATCCCTAGTATGACTTTGGAGTGAATTTTTTATGTAAAAGAATTTTGGAGTATTTATGAATGTGAATTTTTGGTGGACGTATCTATTAAATAGATATTTTGTAGGACTATATATAGAGAGATGATTTTTCAAGGAATAATGTTTTTCAATAATTATTGACATCTCGAGAGAAACACGAGGTGTGGGTGGTTAGAGCTATATACCGCGGGTTTAGTTTAGGTTTATGATGATTATTGGTGGCGGGAGAAATCCCGGTAAATATTGGTGGCGGGAGATTCCCGGTATTTCTTTTGAGTACTTTAAAAGTTCTTTGGTGGCCGCGGTAGTAGTTTCTAATTACCCGGGTTTTCTAACCCATTGTGAGGTAGGGGGACGTTGTCCGAACTACTTGGACTTCTTACTACTCGGAGGGCTTGGAATCCCTTTTAGGGGGTGTGCACGCTTAAGGGTGAAGTTCAGTTTCCAATTGGTGGTCGGTGGGAGCCGGAATTCCGGGATGAGTCGTACGCAACAACGATTCATTGGGCTCGAGGAATCTTGAGTGTCGCCCATCTTAAAAGAATCTGAAAGTGACATTGATTTCGGAATGGTGATATTTTTAGCTACAAAAGTTATTTTTGAAAAGTGATACTTCTTTTGAGATATTAATTAATTGTTGGGAGCTTATAAATATTATTTTTAATTATACGGGTATTTGAGATTATAAAGTTGATAAATGATGTTTTCGATTAGAAAAGAATTTCGGTGGTGTGAGTATTTTTATATAGTATTATATGAAAAAACTATTTTTGTCAAACCTGATTATTTTACGGGGTTGGGTAGTACTTACTTAGCTCTAAAGCTAATTTTTGTTTCCTTTTCTTTGTTTCGTTTTCTGCACTTTATTTGTGCAGGTAATGATGAATACGAAGCTCATGATGTTTGATGAACCTGGAGAGCGCTTTAGAAGAATTTAGTGTAGTCTTCACTTAGATTAAATAATGCTAGTAGATTTTGAATTCAAGTTTTTAATTCGGTTGAACTCATGGTGGATAGCCTTAACATCCAGCCAAGTTGAGGGCTGGGTGTGGCGGTAACACACCCTTTTTCCATTACTGTTATTTCCGCTGCAAAACTATATCTATTTTTAAGGAATAAATCAAGATTGTTATCAATATATTATTATTTCAAGTATTATTTTGGGCGGGAAAAATGAGGGTGTTACAAATTGGTATCAGAGCCTTTGTTTTTCAAAATCTTTTAAATGTTTTCAAAATCATTTAAAGGTTTTCTAATTTTTTTTTTAAGACTTAGTTATTTTATTAATTAGGATTAAAGAACCTGATTAAGAATAAAGTTTAAGGCTTAGGATCGCGGTGAGATGGTGGGATGTCTAATTTGTTATGATTTATGTTGGATTAATTTTGATGACATAAGAATTATGTGAAATCATGTGAACTTTGATTGTTGCCTAATTAAGATAGGCGTATTGGTGTTATGTTGCTCAAAAGACTTGATTAGTACTAGTGAGAAGAACTCTAGGGCATATGTGCATATTTGCTCCTATGTATGTGATTGAGTAGAAAATAGAATATAAATACTCCTAAGAAAATTTTAGAGTTATGCTTCGGGGACGAAACATTCTTTTAAGGGAGATAGAATGTAATACTTTAGAATTTTGTCATTTGACTTTAGTTTATGTTTCGGGACGAAACATCTTTTAAGGAGGGTAGAATGTGACACTCCAAAATTTATGACGTTTTAGTCAGATAAAAATATTTCAGTAATAGGAACAACATTTTATGAAACAAGTGAACGAGACAGAAAATTTACATTTGTGACATTTTTAGTCAGATAAAAATGGTCCGATAATAGAAGTTATGTTTTAGTATAAAATTAATTTTTATATAACTATTTTAAGTTGTATAACATACAAAGTAAACTACACCTAAGTAATATACTAATATAATATGTATACGTACTGCTATTAGGTAAATAAACTATACCTACGTACTACTATATACAATGCTCCGTAATAGAATACAGTTACGTATTAACCAAGAAGTAAACCAAAATACTACTCCTAAACAAACTAAAGTCACGTACTATGATGGATTACAAGTGGAGCAGTAGTATAACTAAACTTCGAATGAAGCAAGAATTCTAAGCCCAAAAGGAGACCGGCACACTCTAGCCTTACCTACGGAAGGAACTTGACCTTCTATATATACCTTGAAACCCTATAACTCTCCCAAACAAAAACCTGCGTGAGAAGTTACAAAACAGAGAAAAGAAGAGATTGAAGAAAAGAAAAGAAACGTGAGAAAGGAGAGAAAAAAAAGAAGAAAAAACAAGTGAGGGAAAGAAAGAAGGAGCATAGGACTGTCCGAACCATCGCCAGCAACCGACAAAACGCCTCGTCGGAGAAGATTATACCGTCGCCGGAGAAGAAGGCCCACTTGTACGCCGGACTGGTTGACGGCGCCGGAGAAAGAGGAGAAGCCGGAGTTTCTGCCCGGACGGCCGGGCCTGACTGCTGCCGCTGAATGTCGATCGCAGCAACCCACTGAACCAGTCACCGGAGGAGGAGCTCGCCGGAGAGTTTTCCAGTTTCTGTCTCTGTGCACCGGAGGAGGAGACCAGTCCTGCAGCCCATCGAACCACCCTCTGCCGCCATCAGGAAGGGCCATTGCTGCTTCCAAGAGAACATCATTACTTCAGTCACCGTAGGATGTGGGTGAACACCTGTGGATCTCGCCGCTGCACCGGATCCTTGATTGCGCCGGAGAAGATGTCGAACGCTACGTACGCCTATCTGACTCCCTATTACTCTGTATGTTAATGAGAACTATGTTAATATACTGCTAATGGGCTGGACTCTTGAACTTTAGGTTGGGCCGCTAGATATTAGTAATAACAATAATAATACACTGGGCTGACTTAATTTTGATTTTTTTTTCCTTTACGCCGGGCTGGACTAATATTAATATTAATATTAATATTAATAAGAGTAATATTGATAATAATATTAATAATAATCTGCATTATTGATAAATTTGAGATGAGAAATAATAATTTATGAGTAGAGTAAATTAATAGTGATTATTGAATAAAAATTGGATGTTGTAGTCAATAATATTCGGATATTTTATTTAATATTAGAGTTCAAATATTGTAATTAATGGCTGAATTAATAAGGTAATTTGATTAATAAAAAGTGATTAACCAAAGTTTATGCGGATAATAAAATAAAAAGGGGAAAATCGGGTAAAGTAATTACAAATAGAATAAGTGACTAATTTATCATATTTAATTAAAAAGGTGATTATCTAGAGACCGGATTAGAGGAGGATAACTAGGAGCAACAGGACTTAAGGTAAGTTTCTCTGCCAATCCAAATTGTTTCCTCGTATTATATGCTTATTATGCATTATGTGATTAAGTGTGAATTTTGAATGTGTACTATTTGGGGTGACTAAGAATTTGAGAAATATTGAAGGTATATTTTGGGATTTAATCCCTAGTATGACTTTGGAGTGAATTTTTTATGTAAAAGAATTTTGGAGTATTTATGAATGTGAATTTTTGGTGGACGTATCTATTAAATAGATATTCTGTAGGACTATATATAGAGAGATGATTTTTCAAGGAATAATGTTTTTCAATAATTATTGACATCTCGAGAGAAACACGAGGTGTGGGTGGTTAGAGCTATATACCGCGGGTTTAGTTTAGGTTTATGATGATTATTGGTGGCGGGAGAAATCCAGGTAAATATTGGTGGCGGGAGATTCCCGGTATTTCTTTTGAGAACTTTAAAAGTTCTTTGGTGGCCGCGGTAGTAGTTTCTAATTACCCGGGTTTTCTAACCCATTGTGAGGTAGGGGGACGTTGTCCGAACTACTTGGACTTCTTACTACTCGGAGGGCTTGGAATCCCTTTTAGGGGGTGTGCACACTTAAGGGTGAAGTTCAGTTTCCAATTGGTGGTCGGTGGGAGGCGGAATTCCGGGATGAGTCGTACGCAACAACGATTCATTGGGCTCGAGGAATCTTGAGTTTCGCCCATCTTAAAAGAATCTGAAAGTGACATTGATTTCGGAATGGTGATATTTTTAGCTACAAAAGTTATTTTTGAAAAGTGATACTTCTTTTGAGATATTAATTAATTGTTGGGAGCTTATAAATATTATTTTTAATTATACGGGTATTTGAGATTATAAAGTTGATAAATGATGTTTTCGATTAGAAAAGAATTTCGGTGGTGTGAGTATTTTTATATAGTATTATATGAAAAAACTATTTTTGTCAAACCTGATTATTTTACGGGGTTGGGTAGTACTTACTTAGCTCTAAAGCTAATTTTTGTTTCCTTTTCTTTGTTTCGTTTTCTGCACTTTATTTGTGCAGGTAATGATGAATACGAAGCTCATGATGTTTGATGAACCTGAAGAGCTCTTTAGAAGAATTTAGTGTAGTCTTCACTTAGATTAAATAATGCTAGTAGATTTTGAATTCAAGTTTTAAATCGGTTGAACTCATGGTGGATAGCCTTAACATCCAGCCAAGTTGAGGGCTGGGTGTGGCGGTAACACACCCTTTTTCCATTACTGTTATTTCCGCTGCAAAACTATATCTATTTTTAAGGAATAAATCAAGATTGTTATCAATATATTATTATTTCAAGTATTATTTTGGGCGGGAAAAATGGGGGTGTTACAGTCGTGCCCACTCCTGACAGTTGGTGGCTGATCCTCGCTCTTTTGGGCCGAGGAGGCCCTTGTGGTTATCTCCTGTTCGAGGATGATGAGTGTCCTTTTGTTTCCGGGTGGCCGGTGAGGGTGCGGTTTGCTTCTTTTAGCCGTTGACTGCGTTCTGTGTTTTTTGGCCGAAGCGGTGATGTCCGTAGTCTGGCGTTCACGCTTTTGAGGACGATAACGGCACTGATCCGGCGGAGTGGTGCGTGTCCTGGTCTTATGGACGATGGTGATTTAGGTACGTTAACTTCCTGATCTTTGATTCCTGGCCGAGAGTGGACTATGTGGTCTCAAAGCCGATAAGTGCCCTGTGATCTCAAGTGTTGCACTTTTGGAGGGAATTCTTTGTTTACTAGCTTTGTTGCGGCCGATGGTGCACCACGATGTTATGGACGTTGTGGTGCATGTATGATGTTGTAGTTGTGGACTTAGTATTTTTTTTGGGATTTCTCTGATTTTTTCCTGATTTGCAAAGGCCGGTGTAGTCCCCCAGTCCCCCACTGGTTCAGGACGAAGAGTAGGTGAGGGGTGAAGGAGTAAAGGATTTGCCTAGGCCGAAGTGGACTCTTGTGTGCACCTGAATCCAATTCCTTGGTGATTTCCTGACCAAGGTAACCCTGTGGGAGAACCCTTGGACGCAGGTCGCTTTCAAGAAATTATCATCAGGGTTTTACACAGGGCCGATGGCGTGGGGTTTAATCTTGCTTTTACCGTTGTGGCCGTTGAAAAGGCCATGCAATTGGCATTCTGTTCAAGCCGATATGGACATGGCTTGGGATGTGACCTACCCTTTTGAAGTGTCTTTGTGTTGATGCCGATGCGGGCACGATTTCCTTGCGTGGCCGTTGAGTGGTTGGCCTGTTGGCGATGAGCTGGTATTGTGGAAGTGGGCCTGACCCGTCTTCTAAACCGGTGCCAGCCCAATGGGCCTTGGGGGTGGTGGCCGTTCATGTGGCCAATGGGAGGTTGCCACGTGTAGTGACCATTGGGGGGAGGTCTATAAATACCCCCCCCCCCTTCTGAAGAGGTTCCTCATTGCATTCCTGAGATAACGAAGTGCTGCCGAATTTTCTAGAAATATAAAGTCCTTGCAAGTGTTCTTCGTGTTCGTCAAAGCTTCAAAGGTTAGTTCATCGAAATTTTCCTCTGTACTTTGCCTATTTCGCTTCCTAGGCCATTGATCCTCTGTTAGTGGAGAAACACCTTTAGATCCAAAGTAGAAATCCTTAGGCTTTAGTTAGTTGTTATGATGAAGCCTTTGAACGACGAGTACTACCCATACGACGATGAGCCCTCTGCTAAGTCTCTTGATTACTGGGTGGTAGAAGAGTGTTGTGAGGAGATAGAGAAGTTGGGCTCCTTCAGGTCAGGGGAGGGTGAGGGTGAGGACGAAGAGGCCGCCTCGTCGTCTGATGGTGAAGACGTAGTGGCTTCACGTCCTGTGAACGGAGCGTCTACATCGGCTGCAATTCCTTGCCCGAAGCCAGTTTCTGCTGTAAAGGCAGCTGCTCCGACGAGAAGGCGGCGGCCGAAGAGGGGTCCAGGTTTCTCTTACCTGGATCTCACCAACCTTTATCTGATAAAGCCGGAGAGTAGCGCAGCCGATTACTTGGTGGCCCAGATGTACGTGGGGCCATATGGAAGGGTTAGGGCGCCCAAGTCGACAGATAATGTGTTGAATCCCTCTTCGGGGTATTTTGGAGTATACCCCATGAGATTCGCAAAGGGACTTAGATTTCCCCTCCACCCCTTCATTACGGAGTATCTAGATATGGTGGGTCTCCCTCCGGCCTTGTTGACTCCCAACAGCTACTCGCTCATCGTCGGCTTCCTTCTCCGTTGCGATGAGTTAGACTTTACGCCGACGACGGCCCTGTTCATGAACCTGTACCAGATCGGCTGAGGGAGCCACAAAAATTGTGACGGTTATGCTAATCTCCAACAGCTGCCGAAGAAGAGGAGTTTCACTGACCTCCCTTCGTCCATTCATGGTTGGAAGAGCAAGTTTGTCTTCGTATCCTTGGGTGAGGACGGCACGGAGTTTCCCTAAGTGGGTCATGACGGTAAGTTCACCCTTCACGACGTGCCGAGGAGCAGTATTTTGGATGCCCAGGTAGCGGCGTTTCTGAAGGGAGGGCCGAGGAGCGTGAAACATTACATCACAGAGTATAAGATGACCGCCCTCGGCTTCATGAGGTATTGTGTATACGGCGACAAGGAGAGTGACATTGAGTTGTAGCCGAAGATGACCACCACCTTTGAGGAGGCCGATGGCCCGGATATGGGCGTGCCTGCTGACGCCGATGGTAATACCCTCTCTGGCGTCTTCATCTATGTTTTCTTTTGTTTTTGCTAACTGTTTATCTTTTTTGTTGTGCAGACTTCACTATGGATCGTAGATCCGTCATGGCTCTAGCCAAAGCTAAGGCGAAGGAGGAGATGACCGCAAAAGAGGTCGCGAAGATGGCCGCTGCGGGAGGCGCCCAACCAAGCTCTGATGCAGCGAAGAGACCGCCTACGCAGCCGAAGAAGAAACGGCCTGTGGATGACGGCCAGAAAAAAGCTCACTAAGGACGGCATGCAGTCCAAGAAGCCGAGGAGGGCTTCCCCTCTGGCCGATACTGGTGCTGGTGGTATGACCGTGCCGGATGATGATGCCGGGGGCTCAAATGCCATTGCCGTTGTGGACGCGGTTTCGGTCTCTCTTCAACGGCTCTAACCCAGCCGCCGTGTGTCAGCCAAGAGCCCCGCAAGCAGAGGACCGGCAAGGAGCTGGCCGGTGGGACCTACAAGCTCGAGATCGAGTATCCTGTGAAGGGTGGCGTCTTCAACGATGCCGTTGATGGCCACGATGTCCTGGCTCAAGCTGTTCCGGTCGAGAATCGGGCTTACTTGAAGAAGCTGGGTCCCGTCAAGATCTACGACGACGATATGGACCTCATCGTCCAAGTAAGTTCTTCGTACCTTACGTCTTCTTGTGTCATGGGTTTTGCGTCGTCTTAACTCTTCGTTTTGTCCTTTTTGTTGCAGGGTGCTCTTATGCTGATGGAGAGCCACAAACGGAAAGAGCAAGAGATTGCCCGCTTGAGGGAGGCCGAGAAGAAAGCTGCTTCGGCCGAGGAGGCCATGGCCTGCCTGGATCGGCTCCGGGAGGAGGTGAAGGCCCTACAGAAGGGGGTTGATGAGGACGACGTGGCCTACCGGCAGGTGGCAACCGATAGGGACGATGCTTTGAGGGCCAGGGATGAAGCCCTGAGAAGCCGCGATGAGGCCCTGCTTTGGGCCGAGGACGCCGCGAGGGCTCAGGCGGATTCTGAAAGGGCCGCTGAGAAGGCCGTTGATGGCGCCATCGAGAGGTTCCTTGCCGAAGGCGGGAAGGCCGATGACCGTCGGCCCTGGTGCTACGAGGTCGTGGCGGACCGACTTGAAGACTGGGGCCAGAACTGCCCTGCTTGCCAAGAGTACTTTGCTCGTGAAATGGCTGTCTACTATGACATGGATCAGCAGAGGATGCAACGGCTGATATACCGGAGGCTGCACCGGGCGTTCAAAAAACTGAAGCTCACCCAGAAGTGGGCTAAGAAGAACCTGAAGCTTCCACGGCTGATGAGGGATCCAGAGGCCGAAGCGAAACTCCCCCCGTCTGAGAGGCAGGATCCGGTGCTCAGCTCTTCAATCGGTGAGCCTGACTGGTCTGACGATGACACCCTAGCCGATACTGCCGTCTCCTCAGCAGCCGAAGCCAGCGGAGGTGCGAGGACGGAGGAGGGTAACGGGGTTGTATCGGGGCAAGCCGAAGCGGAGCGAGTGGCCGATGAGACCGTCCCCGAGAATTGATCGCCTGACTTATTATGTAACTTAGCTAGGCTGGTGTTTGTGACGTCCTTCTTTTTTGTAATGGCCGTTGAGCCCTCCTTATGTAATGACTTCTTTTATGAATGAAATGTGCAATGTTTCCGGCCTTATTCTGTCTTCTCGTCATCTTGTTCTCCTTTTGCTTCTGTTCTCAAGCTTTTCAAATTTTTTCTAAGTGTTTGGAATTGGGACTTAAGTAATTTTTCTAAGTACCAAGGTTTCAAGTGGGTGGGTGTCTGCGTCGTCTTGGCATCACGCCCCTTTTTCTTTTGCCCGAGACTTTGGAAAATTTTCTAAGTGTTGAACTAAATGCCACACTTGGTGATCTCGTCGGCCCTGTGTTCTTTTCGGCCTTTTTGTTCCCATGCTCCGTGTTTAAACAGGAAGTCACATCTGATTTCTGTAGTCGTAGCCGATAAGGGGACCTGTCTTTTGCCGTCTGAGTGTAATGGCCGAAGCGCTCTCTTATGGGACTTGACCTTTTGACTGAATGGATAGTGTTTTTGTCCCCTTCGGCTTTAAATGTTTTTGCTTGTTGCCTTCGTTATTCCAATTTTGAAATTTGTCTAAGTGTCAAACCAGAACATAGATAACTACCGCCCGTTGCTGGGGCCGAGGCGGGCATCTGCGAGAGTTTGAGTGCCCGCTTCGGCTTGAGGCTGTCCCCTCGTTATTCAATACTTTGGAGATTTCTCTAAGTGTTGGGCCATGTAGTTTTCTCTGCTTAGTACCGTTGTCGGCCAATTTGGGCGGTGTGGCCGATGAAGGTACCCGTGTGTTGCGCACCCGGGTGCTTGCCTTTTCCTTCGCATTTGCCTTCTTCAAAAAATTCTCTAAGTGTTTGAAATTCACTTAGGCAACTTTCTTCAAAAAAATTCTAAGTGTTTGAAATTCACTTAGACAATTTTCTTCTCTATTGTTCGCTTCGTCTTGGGGATGTGTTTTCCCTTTTGCCTTTGAGATTTTTCTAAGTGTTCAACCTAAGCAGCCGCCTCGGTTTTAGCGCCTTTAACGACCAGCGAGAACGTTGTGACCGGTAAGGGTTGCCACCAGTGTGTCCAACTTTCCCGCGAGTGTTTGAGTGCCTGCTTTGTCCTGGTCCTCCTTTCCGGTGTTCAACTCCAGGATTGTGTTAAGTGTCAAGCTGGGACTCTTGGTTTGCATGCTAAGTGTTGGAACTTCGGTCGGTCATGGCCGATGAAGGTAACCACCCTCGTTTCACCCAACCACTTGGTTAGGATTCTATAGGTGCATGCTCCGTCCTTGACACTTTCCTCGTAGCGGGTGGCCACTTCATCCGTGCTTCAGTCTCAGGGGTCCCGGCCGAAGCGGTCGATGTTACCTATTGGAAGTGTTACCTTTGTATTCAACTGATATGTACTTAGCCAAATGTGTGGCTTGATGCGTGGGGATTTATTTTTACTGCTCGAGGCTGGCAAGTGCGCGCGGTCCTCGGATTCCCTCTTTTTTTTGTTCCCTATTTTGGGGAGTGTCCTTCTTTCAGGCTTCGGCCGAAGGGGTCGATAGTCCTCCGGCCGGTTTGGACTTCGTTTATAACGTCCATGGTCTCAGGGGGGGGGGGGGGGTCCCATCGCCTATTTATGACGCGGGCTAGACTTTTGGTTGGTTTCCAACGGCTGCCGTTGCCCAACCATGAGTTTGGGGTTTTGTCACCTCGGCCATGATTTCAGGCCTGTCGTCCTGCGATCAGGCGTGTGGACGACGCGGTGAACTTCCCATTTCAAGACGCGGGCCGTTTGCGGGCCCATCGTCCTGGGGACATCGTCAGCCCTGCCTGAGCGTTTCGCTCTGAGGGGCCGATACAACGTGCTCTTTCAGCTGGGCCTGAACCTTTCGCTGATACAAAATACAATGGAGCATATCTGAGCCTTTCGCTCTAAGGCTGCAGATGCGAAGCACCACATCGGCCATACCTGAGCCTTTCGCTCTAAGGTGGCCGATGAGGGCACCCGTTAATATTTTACTTGAATTCCAAAAAATCAAGGGAAACATGACTTTTATTCATAAGTGGCTCGAGGCCGAGGGCGGTGTTCAATCAATAATCCGTCAAGGGGTGAGGGCTTCGCCGGCTGCACCTCCTTCGGATTATTGATAAAACTTCACCAGATGGTGTACATTCCACGTTCGTGGTACATTGGTCCCATTTGGGCGTTTAAGCTAGTAGGTGCCGGGTTTTACCACGACACTGACGATGTAGGGACCTTCGTATTTCAAGGCTAGCTTGCCCCCTTCCGTCAGCTGACTCGCTTCCCTTCGGCGGAGGACGTAGTCCCCCACTTGGAACTCCCGGGAACGTACCTTGGCGTCATAGTATGATTTCACTTGACGCCGGTAGTTCTCCGCCTGGATGAATGCTTGTTCGCGTCTTTCTTCGACCAGGTGGAGGTCGATTTTCATGTTTTCCTCGTTGACCTCGGGGTCATACTGCTCCACCCGTCGGCTGGGAATGGCGACTTCCGTGGGTGCCTTTGCTTCAAAGCCATAGCACAGGGCAAAAGGCGTCTCACCTGTTGCCCTCCTTGGCGTAGTACGATAGCACCACAGGATGTTGGGGAGCTCGTCGACCCAACTTCCTCCTGCGTCCTGGAGCTTTTTCTTCAGCCCCTCCATTATAGTTCTGTTGGCGTTCTCAACCTGCCTGTTGCCCTAAGGGTAGGTAACGGAGGAGAAACAGTGCTTTATTCCCCATTCTCGAAGGAGTTCCTGGAACGGTGCCGCTTCGAATTGGGTGCCATTGTCAGATATGATCTCTTGGGAGACGCCGAAGCGGGTAATGACGTTCTTATAGACTAACTTCTGACATCTCGCCCCTGTGATGCTGGCCAAAGGTTCCGCTTCGACCCACTTGGTGAAGTAGTCGACTGCGACGATGATGTAGTGGTTGTTGCCAGCAACTCTGGGTAATGGGCCGACTAGGTCAATCCCCCACCTTGAAAATGGAATGGCAGTGCTGACGGGGGCATAGTTGACGGCTGGCCGACCAGGGGCCTTCTGGAGCACCTGGCACGTGGTACATTTCCTGGCAAGATCTGCACAATCCCGCGCCATCGTCAGCCAGAAATAGCTCTGGACGATGAGACGCCGGGACATACTGAAAGGGCCCTGGTGTGAGGAGCAAACACCGCAGTGAACTTCCTCCATGGCCACTTCGGCCTCATCCTGGTGCAGGCATCTGAGGAGAGTGCCGTTGTAGGATCGCTTGTAGAGCTTGCCATCTTCAATAGTGTAGCTTGGAGCCCTGATCTTGGAAAGCTTGGCCCTCTCCTCGTCCTGGGGTAGCTCCCCCATGGTGATGAAGGTGGTGATGTCGGAGATCCAGTCCTCCGGCCGCTGTTGGATGCACAAGATGGGGCTGGCATGAATGCTGGAAATGCTTAGCTCCTCAATTTTGGATAACTTGGAGATGTGCTCTGGAGTATCCGAGCTGAGCTTGGAAAGGATGTCGGTGACGTGCACTTGTCATGAGGTGCACTCAAAATAATTAATCAATACAAAACTAATACGTAGTATAGTCAAGTAAGGTTCGTATCCACAGGGAAAGGAATACTTTTCTTTTATATAAGTAGTATCAAGGGGGGTTTAGATTTGTTTGATTTAAATATACTAAGATGAACAACCTATATGAGTTTGATTAATAGAGAGGAGGACTTGGTTTTGCTTTTATCCACTTAATGAAATGTTCGTCGATCCCGGTTATATCTTTAACTATCTTCCTCTCGAATACTCAATCGAGGAGTAAATCCAGTTCATCGAGGGTAGTTATTAATAACGAGACGCGTTCATTAATAAAACTTACTACCGAGTCAATATAGAACACACGCCGTATATTTACACGATAGTAGCAATAAACTTGAGATGAAAACGATTGAGATTGATAACCTCAACACAAGCGGTTTATTGGTTCAATCAATATAATTAATTCCCCTTAGATTATTAATCATGAGACGCATGCATTAATAATCCAAGTTTACTACCGCTGAAGGAACCGAATTAATAACAAGCGTATTAATCGATTGATTCTAGTAATAATTAATATATGAAACAAAACTAGTTGATCCTTTAAGTAATGTTCAAAATATTAATATGAAATATGAATAGGAATTAATTAATACTCAAGGAAGAATATTAAAGAGTATGAATCCTACTATAGTTAATATCAAGATGTTAACTAATTGTCATCTTAGTAACACTCCACAATATTAACATAGAGGAAGAAATAACTATTACTATAACTAATGTCAAGATGTTAACTAATTGTCATCTTAGTAACACTCCCCAACATTGATATAGAAATAGTATTTAAAGGAAGAATTAATATTGAAGGAAGAAAATTAAAGAGAATAACTCACAACTTACAAATTCATTAAGCTTCAAAGTAGCAAAACCAAGATGGGAGAGTTTAGCTCCTCATTTGGAGACTAAACATGAAGAAAATATAAAGAAAGAACTATTCTAGACTGAGCTTAGGAGTATAAAGGAATTGGTTATCTTTGTGGGAAGGAAAGGAGGGTATTTATAGGCTTTTTAGGCTTGCAGGGTCTTGTACCCGATCGGGCTGTAAGGGCACTCGATCGGGTACTTGGTTGCTTCGCGGAAGTATAGAAAACTGTGTTATACCCGATCGGGTATGTCGGCCACCCGATCGGGTATGAACACTGGATCGTGCCAAAATCTCCCCTGCATGTTGCTTTGTCCCGGATCCGATCCGATTTGATTTTTCAACAAGGTACCCGATCGGGTATAGGTCATACCCGACCGGGTACAACACCAAAAATCAGAATCTTGAGATTTTTTGCACCTTCCTTCCATTTGTGATGTTTACCAATGGTCCCTAGAGTGATCTTGGACCTGTTTGAGCTCAGTATAAACCTAATCTAAACAAATTACAAACATTTTTACAACTAAAACTATTACACCAAAAGTGTGTAATTTCCAAGGTAATAATCAATCTAAGCTAATAAAAAACATAAACGTAAGCATGGAAATTACATGAATGTCAACTCCCCCACACTTAGTTTCTTTACTCGACCTCGAGTAAAACCAAATGTTTATACAATGTTCATCAAAAGATCATAAGTTCAAAGATAGTAAGAAATAAGAAACTAAGACAACCAAGTATTGTAAATGAGTTTACAGAACAACATTTCCTTGGGTTTAAGGGTCTTCTATGCTCCTTACTTCTTCTTTGCCTCTTCTCCTTTTCTTCTTCTTCTTCTTCTCTTCAATAGATGATGTCCTGCAAAAACAAATTTCTCTCATATCTCTCATTTTGCCTAGGAGCCTTTTCAGGTTTTCATCCTAGCATCTCTTTTCTTTTCCTTTTCTCACCACTCACTCATTATTTTTGTAAGCCCTTCTTGCTTAGATTGCCCTTTTTTTGTTTTTTTTTTGTTTTTTTTTTGGGGTTTTCAACCTAACTAGCATTTCATTTCTTTTTTTTTTGTTTGTACAACTATTACAAGAAAGTAATGCTTAGCGTAAGGTAATAAAAAAAAAAACAAAGGGAGTAAACATACCAAGAGATGAATTTCCCTCCCCCACACTTGAAACATGGCACTATCCCTAGTGCCCGCCTTCTCCGCCATAATAGCTTCCTCCAAAGCCTCCACCGGTGCCGCCCTCATTGCCCCTTCACCCATGGTAGTGTCGTCTCCCATCCCGTGATCATAGCCCCCATCACCGTAGCTCGAACCTCCAAAGTTACCCCATTGAGAGGGGTCATACCAAGACGGTGGTGGAGGAGTGGCCATAGAAGAGAAATTCCCGTGATGGGCCATATATGAGTACACAGGACCATAAGTCATACGATAGTCCTCTTCATAGCGGTGGAGGTCGGCTTGCCGTAGCTCTTCCATTCTTTGGAAGCCCGCCCGTTGCTCCTCTCGGACTTGTGCAAGTTGTTCACCCATGTTTGTGTAGTTTAGGTTCATTGTGTTGAACCCGGCAAGTAGTGCTTGTTGGCCCTTCAAGAGTTGTTGGAAATAGTCGGTTGGAGGAGGGTTGTAAGGAGGATTGGGGATGTGTTGTGGTGGTTGGTTTTGAGGGGGGTCGGGAATATCATGTTGTGCATTTCCTTGGGCTTCTTGATGCTCAATTTGTTCGGGTTGTTCGGCTTGGGCTTGAAAATGTGGTGGTATGGCATTAGGAAGTAGATAATGTGTGATTTCAAAACTTGCCCTTTTATACCTAAGTTTAGGTATTTCTTTGGAGGGGATGGAGAAGTAGATGGTTGGTTTGGGTAGGATATGCCACTTGTAGTGGTTTCTCCCGTTGTAGTCTTTGTGGGCGAAGGAGATGCACCCCGCGTTTCCAAGCCAAGTCAAATTCATCAAACAATGATCGGCTATTGGTTCATTATCCACATAGCCGAATCTTGAGGCCAAATGCATAATAACCCCCCGACAACAATATTACTCGTTTTGTTGCAAGTTTTCTCCAAATGATCCCACATTAGGTTGCAAAGGTTGAATGGCACGGGTATTTGGAAGAGGGCTAGGGTGAGGATGGCCACGTCCCCCATCCGAGTGTGGTGGTTGTTAGGGCGACCGAGCAAACAATTGGCCAAAAACTTTAGGAAAAGTCGGAGAATAGGATGTTGAACGTGACTAATTGAAAGTTTAGACGCGCTCACATTCAATTCTCCGGTCATTTTAGCCCATAAAGTGTGTCCATCTATTGTATTTTCCGGTATTCCCCTCTCATGGGCCACGGGGATGCCAAAATGTTGGGCAAACTCACGTCTCGTTATTGTGTATTCATTGTTGAATAAACGAAACGTGAGTGTGTCATTATTGAACTCCTCCCTTTCCTCACGTTCAACAAACTTAGCCGAGCTCAAGAATTCATAAATCACCCTCTCATTACAATTATACTTCATATCTAAAATCAAGTTCATATCCAACTCATGAAATAAATTGCGCATTTTTTTCAACAGGCCTAAAGTAGTGAGAGCATCATGACATAGAAATTTGGAGGGGATTATGTAACACTTGAGATTTAATTTAAATGGATTGATAGTACTACTCATACCAATAAGGTGCATCTCCTTTTAAGGAAGCTTATTAGCCAAGAACTCCAAAGTTAAGCGTGCTTGCACGGGAGTTGTCTTGGGATGGGTGACCCCCTGGGAAGTTTCTCAGGGCGCGCACGAGTGAGGACAAAGTGCGCGGAAAAGGCTAGTGGCGGTTTGTGAGGACAGTACTAGAGGTCCGAAGTAACTACCTCGGGGCCTACGGGGCCGGGGTGTTACAAATGGTATCAGAGCAACCCTGCGACAGTGTACTGATCCGTTGGATATGGGGCGGGCACTTAGCAGGGGAAAAGATTCTGGGATATGATTGAGATTGGTTTATGGGCGCAACGAGGACGTTGCGTTCCTAAGTGGGGGTGATTGTAACACATGAGATTTAATTTAAATGGATTGATAGTACTACTCATACCAATAAGGTGCATCTCCTTTTAAGGGAGCTCATTAGCCAAGAACTCCAAAGTTAAGCGTGCTTGCATGGGAGTAGTCTTGGGATGGGTGACCCCCTGGGAAGTTTCTCAGGACGCGCACGAGTGAGGACAAAGTCCGCGGAAAAGGCTAGTGGCGGTTTGTGAGGACAGTACTAGAGGTCCGAAGTAACTACCTCGGGGCCTACGGGGCCGGGGTGTTACAAATTGGTATCAGAGACTTAAGTTTTCCGAAGGGACTAGAACACGAGGTAATAGGTCGTAGGGAGAAATTCTGTCACAAAGACGATAACAGTCTAAGCTGGTTGGTGCATAATTGAGCCTTGCGCTCGTCCAACTAACTGGGAATTTCTCCTTGTGCTGAAACTTCGTTGTTCGAAATCTTTGACGAAAACTATTGTTTCGATGCGGGGATTTTCAAAATGTTTATGTAAAAATTAGGAGAATTAACATACTAGGAAAAAGATCTGTTAGGAACGCGGTGAGGATATAATGTGAGATTTTCAAGTTATATGATTGAGTAGTGAAATTTATGTAGTTGCTTGCTCGTGTGAAATATATGAATTTTGATGACATCTTTGAATGTCTATATGTGTTAGAGCTTAGTATGGACCTAGTGAAGAACTTTGCGGTTCAAATAGTGTAGGGACTTTTTGAATGCCTTAGTATTTAAGAGACTTGTGAGAAAAGAAGTTAAGTGGTCCAAATGGTGAAAGTGTTGTGGTCTAACCACTTGGCTGAGAGCGCCACTTGGAGACGGAGGATGATATGCGCAAATGCTACCGTGAGTAATTTTAGTAATAGTTTTAGTTACGAGGACGTAACCTCTCTTTAAGGGGGGTAGAATGTAATACTTAAGAATTTGAGTACTTAGATTAAGTTTATGTTTCGGGACGAAACATCTTTTAAGGAGGGTAGAATGTGACACTTCAAAAATTTAAATAAAAATAAAAATAATTTTTAATTAGATAAAATATTACGAAAATAACATTTTAATTATTAATTGAGTCAGACAAAAATCCAACAGTTGTAACATTCTAATCAGATAAAAATTTCCAAGTTTACGACTTTTTAATCAGATAAAAATGGCCCGATAATAGAAGTTATGTTTTAGTATAAAATTAATTTTTATATAACTATTTTAGGTTGTATAATATACAATGTATAAACTAAATAATTAAAATACTCATAATACATATAGATATATATACGTACGTAATAATAATAGTAACCTACGTAGTATTATAAACTAAACTATACCTACGTACTACTACATACATATACTCCTAATTAAACTAAAAATATACATACGTACGTATACTTCTATTATACTACTACTACATAATAGTATAAACTTATACTCCTACGGGAGATAAACTACCAACCGGAGATACTACGGAAGGAGCCAAATGAGTCCAACTCCAACTCTATCATCTCAGCCTAAAACCCTCATCTTTCCCTATAAATAATAGGCCAGAACCTGCTTTTTTTTCATCCCAAAAAACTAAGAAATATACAAATATACGTATATATATATATATATTTTTGCGACCCAGCGTTTTAGCCAGAACCAAGCCTTGAAAATACTTCTCAAACCTTCCCCTTCGTGATACGAATCCAACGGAAAAATAATCGTCGAAAACGGTCGTGAAACGAGGGAGAAAAGCCTCGCCGGAGTTCCGTCGGGGAAAAACATTTCGACGGAAAACGGAGAAGAGGGAGGAGCTGCCGCCGCCGCCGTACCACCTCTGACCTTCGCCGCCCTGCTACCACCGTTTTCGGCCGTTTCGCTCGTCCAAATGAGGTGAGTTCTCCCCCCCCCCCCCTGTTTTTCCCGTTTTTACGGCGAAGTAGCGAGGAAGAAGACAGCTGCTGGTTTTTGGGCCTTTTTCAGGATTGGGCCAGAAAATAAAATTTGGGCCAGTTCAGCCCAGTTGCAATAAAAATTAAAAATAAAATAGTAAATGAAATAAATAAAATCTGGAAAAATATAAATTAAATACCTAGTATAAATATACATATTCGGACCAACCAGAATTGGAAAATAATATTTTTAGCTATTTTTAATTGATTTAATGGTAATTGGGCCAATTTATACACATTTAGTAAATAATTAACTAAGTGACGAAATTAATTATGAAATAAATATTGGAGTAAACTAGGGTAAATATATGACTAACTAGGACCTTATGGACCATTTATAATTAATAAAAATAAGGTTTAGTATATTTAATTGTAATTAAACCGGTTAATAGATATATGAAATTAAAGGAATAATTATGGAAAATAATTATAAAATAGATATCTGGACAACCTAGGTCAAATATAGACCCAAAATATAGTTATAGATGGTTTTTAATTTATAAAGTCGATTCTTAGTCTATTTATTTAAATTAAGCCATATAAAACTAGTTAAGTAATTAAATAAGGAAATATTAATATTAATAGTGATTATTGAATAAAAATTGGATGTTGTAGTCAATTATATTCGGATATTTTATTTCAAATATTTAAAAATAATGGATGAAATTAATAAGGTAATTTTATTAATAGAACGTGAGTAATCAAATAAATTCGGATAACTAATAAATTAAGTTAATAAATTCAAATAATAAAATAAAAAAGGAGAAAATCGGGTAAAGTAATTACAAGTAGAATAAGTGACTAATTTATCATATTTAATTAAAAAGGTGATTATCTAGAGATCGGATTAGAGGAGGATAACTAGGAGCAACAGGACTTAAGGTAAGTTTCTCTGCCAATCCAAAATTGTTTCCTCGTATTATATGCTTATTATACATTATGTGATTAAGTGTGAATTGTGAATTTTGTGTATGTGATTTTGAAGAGATATTATATATATGGTAGTTAAGAAATATAAATCAAGTACTTTTGGGGTATTAAATATTTTTAAATACCTTCGAGACTTTTTAGAGAAATGAAGAAGTATTTTTGAAGTATTGTTAAGCAAAGATAAAATTTACATTTTCATAAGAAGATAGCATCTCGGGAGTAATCCGAGGTGTCGGTTTTTCCACATCCGGATAAATGTGGAGGGTGATTAGAGCTACTACTACTAAGAAGTACAGTTTGGATCTATGATCCCTTTTAAGCAAGATTTGGATCTATGATCCCTTTTAAGTAAGATATGGATCTATGATCCCTTTTAAGAAGAAGTTATAGTAGTAGTCCCTAATCATTCAAGAATTTTAGAATTGGGGTGGTTGGGTTCCGACCACTCGGGATGACTTACTACTCGGAGGGCTTGGAATCCCTTTTAGGGGGTGTGCACACTTAAGGTAGTCGTTTCGTTTCCAACAGAGCAGTTGTGGTACCGGCACTTGTTCGGGGTGGCCGTCCGTAACCACGGTCCACCGGGCTCTACCGAAAGGTTAAGCACCGCCCTTCTAAATTACTAGGAAGTTAGAGAAGAAGTGATTTTTTTAAGAAGTTTAAAAAGAAGAGTTACTAAGAGATTTTCCAAGAGAAGCTTCAGATTTTAGCAAAGAAGTGATTTTAAGAAAAATCAAAGAGAAAAGTATTTTGGAAGAGTGCGTCATTTTTATATGATATTATATAAAAATCTATTTTTAGTCAAACCTTATTATTTTACGGGGTTGGGTAGTACTTACTTAGCTCTAAAGCTAATTTTTGTTATTTTTCTTGTCTCTCTCTTTCCCCTTAAATTTTATCAGGTGATGAGTTGGATACCTATGTGGATTGACGGATTGCTCGAGCTTGAGTGCAAATTAGAAGATGCCTTAGTTAAATCTAGTCATAAAACAAACATTTACTTATTATTACATTAGTTTTTATTGTTTTTACTTTGAGTTGCCTGTGCATTCGGTTAAGAGATGACCGAATGTGGCGGTAACACTCATTTCCCTTTTAGACTTCCGTTGTATTTCTTCAACTCTTTGATGAATGAATAAAGTATTTCTTTTAAATATATCAATGTTTTGGACGGGAAATTTAGGGGTGTTACAGATTACTTGCCTTTTTATTTGAGCCAAGAACCGTTGTCTTTGATTCCCCGGGCCGAACCGGACATCCTCAAATCCGAGAATTGGTCCCCTTGCAGTTGAACTCTCACCCCTGTCTCTTTTGGGTGCCATTGGTGTGCTTGTTGAAGATTGATTTTCGGAGAAGGGGTGAGATGTGTAGGGTTTCGGTTTTTGTGGTATATGGTGAGAGAGATGGTTTTGTGGGTATGAGGTTGTAGAGGAGAGTGAGGGGAAGATTTTGGTTGTTGTATGAGGTGGTTTGGGTGAGAGATGAGGGAGTAATTGAAGAAAGAAGGTTCGAAAATGGTGGGTTTGGGAGAGGGGTTTCGAATTTGGGAGGTTGGAGAAGATGAAGTGGCCGATTTTGGGGTCGGATTTGAGTTAAAAGTTGGTGTACCCGATCGGGTGGCCCGACATACCCGATCGGGTATGCGTGTATTTCTTCAAAATCCGGGCTGCTACCCGATCGAGTTGGGATATACTCGATCGGGCAATTTGGTGCGAACTAAATTCCCCGTTAAAAATTTAATTTACCCGACCGGGTGTATGGGTGTACCCGATCGGGTACTTTGCAACGAACTAAATTAGCCTTTTTTCAAAATACACCCGACCGGGTACATGTGCACACCCGATCGGGTATGTGCTTGTTTTATTAAATTCAGCCCAGGGGTTGATACCCGATCGAATAGGCCGGTACTCGATCGGGTAAGTTGCTACGAGATTTTGTTTTGAATTTTTTAAGCAATACCCGACGGGGTGGGTAGTGGTACCCGATTGGGTATATTATTATTTTCAACCCCTGAGTCGATCGAGTATGGGTTACCCGATCCAGGCTTATTCAATTTTTTTGCCTATACCCGACCGGGTACATGTGTTACCCGATCGGGCATCATGCCTCACACCATTTTTTTTAAAATGCAAGAACACACACAAAAATGAATGAAAATAACAAAATATAAACTTGGGTTGCCTCCCAAGAAGCGCCTTATTTAACATCTCGTTATTCACTTTTTTTTTGTTTTATGTGGGATCATGAGCATCCCTTGTTTCATTTTTCAAGGTCCTATTTGGCCATTTTTCATTTTTATTTTTCAGCCTTTTCCAGTAAGGCGGAACTTTCGTTCTTGTCAACATCTCAACCAATGATGACTTTCTATGTTCAATTTTTTCCTCTTCTCGAAAAATTGGGATTTTATAAGGTTTCTCCAAAAATATCGGTTCCTGTGGTTCAAAAATATTTAAAGAGCACAGAGAGTGATCTTTAATTTGGTCTTTTATAGAGTGAAAGATATTGAACTCTACTTTTTGATCATTGAATTCTAAGGTCAATGAACCACTAGATACGTCAATTTTAGTTTTTGAGGTCTTTAAGAAGGGTCTACCCAACAGGATAGGTGTTATTTGATCATCATTTCCCATTTCGAGGATATAGAAGTCGACAGGGAAAACCATATTTTCCACTTCTACTAGCACATCTTCTATCACACCCTTCGGGTAAGTGCTAGAATGATCCGCTAGTTGAATTACTACACCGGTTTGATGTAGTGGGACAAGTTGTAGGGATTTATAAACGGAATAAGGAATGACATTTATTGATGCCCCTAAATCCAACAAGGCCCTAGGAAATGTGGTGCCCCCTATCGTGCAGGGAATAGTGAACATGCCTGGGTCGCTACATTTTTTTGGGATTTTATTTTGGAAAATAACTGAGACATGTTCACTAACCTTAACATCTTGTTTCTCTTTCAATTTATTTTTCCTTTTTGTTTTGCATAATTCTTTTAAAAATTTAGCAAAACGAGGAACACTTTTCATTGAGTTAAGGAGCGGAATGTTTACCTCACACTTGGCGAAAGTCTCATAGATGTCAGAATCTTTCTCCGGCCTCTTTGTCTCTCTCAGTGCCTCAGGAAACGGGGCTACTGGTTCATATGATGACAGTGGAGGGAGCTTGGCTGTTGTGACCCCCTCCTCCGGTTGAACATCTTCTTCAGGGTCCACCTCCTTAATTTCTTGATCTACCTCCTTCCATGTTGCCTCACTACTCAACATGATGGCATTCACATGTTGTCTCGGGTTTTGCTCCGTTTGAGATGGAAGTTTACCCGAGTCCTTCGTTTCAAGTCGGTTTACGGCATTTGCAATTTGACTAACTTGAGTTTCCAAATTGTTAATGCTTGACTTTGTCTCATCTTGAAATTGTATCATGGTTTGTTGAAATTGTCCCATGTTTTGTTCCATGGTAACCATGTTTGAGGTCAAAGTCCGGATC
Source organism: Cuscuta europaea (assembly GCA_945859875.1). Taxonomy (NCBI): domain Eukaryota; kingdom Viridiplantae; phylum Streptophyta; class Magnoliopsida; order Solanales; family Convolvulaceae; genus Cuscuta; species Cuscuta europaea. The sequence continues at coordinate 4,474,964 of CAMAPE010000077.1, read as the reverse complement.
ATGTCATCAGTTGACATACTAGATTGAGAAGATGAGTTGGATTGTTGAGGGTTTCCATACCTCAAGTTAGGATGATCCCGTAATCCAGGGTTGTAAGAATTTGAGAATGGATCATACCTCTTATGTTGATGGTCTTGGAAACCCAAGGCGTTGACTTGTTCTTCTTGGAGGGATGTGCACGAATCAGTGGGATGCCCGGTTGCTGTGCAAATGCCACAAACTTTGACCTCCTGAGTCTTTGGTTTCAGAAGAAGTTCTTTGACCAGAGAAGTCAAACCGGCAACTTGGCTTTCCAACGAGGTGTTGGATTCTGCTGTGGCAACCCTTCGAGTTGAGGATCACCCACTGTAATGTCTGGAGTTCTCGGCCAACTCTGAGATGAGATTTCTTGCTTGAGAAGGGGTTTTGTTAACAATTCCCCCTCCACATGCCGCATTCACCATGCGCCTATCTTCATCCGCAAGACCATCATAAAAATAGAGGATGAGGTCTTGCTCGGTGTACCCATGATATGGGAACCTAGCACACAACTTTTTGAAACGCTCCCAATATTCATACAATGTTTCATCTTCTTTTTGCTCAATGTTGCTTTTTTTTTTAAAGAAGATGAGATTGAGGCGGGATAGTACCTATCCAAGAAGCATTTTTTCATTGATGCCCATGTGTCTATACTTCCCGAAGGAAGATAGAATAGCCAATCCTTTGCAGTGTCTTTGATGGAGAATGGAAAAGCCCTCAATTTGATTTGTTCTTCCGAGACACCACTGGGGCACATGCTTGTGCACACAATATGGAACTCAGAAAGGTGTTTGTTCGGATCTTCTCCTCTTAGGCCATGAAAGGATGACAGTAGATGTATGAGCCCAGATTTTAGCTCAAATGTATTACCTTCATCGAGTGTAGGGAAGGTAATACATAATGGTTGTTGATTGAGATTTGGAGCAGTGAGCTCCCGTAGTGTTCTTGTCTCAAGAGCCATGGTTATTGACTCTTCGGTCTCGCTAGAATGAGAACTAGCGCTGGATGAATCTCTGATAGATGATTCCTCCGAGTGGGTATTAGAAAATTTACTTTTCAACCGCTCGAAAGTTTGTTCTATTTCTGGGTTTGTTTGATAGGCGATCTCATTTATAGAACGGTGTTTAACCATATACTTCACCAAGCTCAGAAATAGAGAAAGTAAGAACTCTTTATATATATATATATTTTGAAATACAATAAAAGAAAAATTATTGCCTTTCCCCGGCAACGGCGCCAAATTTGACGTGCACTTGTCATGAGGTGCACTCAAAATAATTAATCAATACAACACTAATACGTAGTATAGTAAAGTAAGGTTCGTATCCACAGGGAAATTAATACTTTTCTTTTATATAAGTAGTATCAAGGGGGTTTAGATTTGTTTAGATTTGCTTTTATCCACTTAATGAAATGTTCGTCGATCCCGGTTATATCTTTAACTATCTTCCTCTCGAATACTCAATCGAGGAGTATATCCAGTTCATAGAGGGTAGTTATTTATAACGAGACACGTTCATTACTAAAACTTACTACCGAGTCAATATAGAACACACGCCGTATATGAACACGATAGTAGCAATAAACTTGAGATGAAAACGATTGAGATTGATAACCTCAACACAAGCGGTTTATTGGTTTAATCAATATAATTAATTCCCCTTAGATTATTAATCATGAGACGCATGCATTAACAATCCAAGTTTACTACCATTGAAGGAACCAAATTAATAACAAGCGTATTAATCAAATGATTCTAGTAATAATTAATATATGAAACAAAACTAGTTGATCCTTTAAGTAATGTTCAAAATATTAATATGAAATATGAATAGGAATTAATTAATATCAAGATGTTAACTAATTGTCATCTTAGTAACACTCCCCAATATTAACATAGAGGAAGAAATAACTATTACTATAACTAATGTCAAGATGTTAACTAATTGTCATCTTAGTAACACTCCTCAACATTGATATAGAAATAGTATTTAAAGGAAGAATTAATATTCAAGGAAGAAAATTAAAGAGAATAACTCACAACTTACAAATTCATTAAGCTTCAAAGTAGCAAAACCAAGATGGAAGAGTTTAGCTCCTCATTTGGAGACTAAACATGAAGAAAATATAAAGAAAGAACTATTCTAGACTGAGCTTAGGAGTATAAAGGAATTGGTTATCTTTGTGGGACGGAAAGGGGGGTATTTATAGGCTTTTTAGGCTTGCAGGGTCTTGTACCCGATCAGGCTGTAAGGGCACTCGATCGGGTACTTGGTTGCTTCGCGGAAGTATAGAAAACTGTGTTATACCCGATCGGGTATGTCGGCCACCCGATCGGGTATGAACACTCGATCGTGCCAAAATCTCCCTTGCATTTTTCCTTGTCCCGGATCCGATCCGATTTGATTTTTCAACAAGGTACCCGATCGGGTATAGGGCATACTCGACCGGGTACAACACCAAAAATCAGAATCTTGAGATTTTTTGCACCTTCTTTCCATTTGTGATGTTCACCAATGGTCCCTAGAGTGATCTTGGACCTGTTTGAGCTCAGTATAAACCTAATCTAAACAAATTACAAACATTTTTACAACTAAAACTATTACACCAAAAGTGTGTAATTTCCAAGTTAATAATCAATCTAAACTAATAAAAAACATAAACGTAAGCATGGAAATTACATGAATGTCAGTCGGCCTCAGCATTCTCAGCCCTTGGGATCTGTGTGATCTCGTGGGTTTCGAACGCTTTTAGAAACTCCTCTGCTGCCTGTTTGTACTGCTTCATCCGGCCTTCCTTTGCTTCGTACGTACCCTCAACCTGGCCTACCACCAACTTGGAGTCGCACCTGATTCTGATGTGCTTGGCTCTGAGGCCGACGGCAAGTCTGAGGCCGCTGAGGAGGGCCTCGTACTCGGCTTCGTTGTTGGATACCCTGAAGTTGAAGCGGATGGCATAGTAAGTTCTGAATCCTTCAGGGGAGATGAGGACGACGACGCCCCCGCATGATTTCGCGGCCGACGAGCCGTCGGTGAATAGGATCCACGTGTCATCTGGCTCTAGCCCGGGGGTAGTAGTGGTCGTCTCCCTCGCTGTGCATTCGGTGACAAAGTCGGCCAAGGATTGCCCTTTGATAGATGGCCTTGGCTTGATCTCAATTTGGAATTGGCTGAGAAAAATCGCCCATTTCACCATCCTTGAGGAGCTAGTGGGGCTCCTCATGAGCGCGCCAAGGGGCTGCTAGGTCAGTACGTGGACGGCGTGGGCCTGGAAGTAGTGCCCCAGCTTTTTCACCGTGTGGACGATGGCTAGCACCGTCTTCTCAATGGGGGAGTACCTGAGCTCGGCCTCCCTGAGTGTTTTGCTGATGTAGAATATGGCCTTCTGCACCCCTTCGGCCTCGCGGATGAGCACGGAGCTGATAGCTGTCGTGCTCACCCCCAAGTATAGGAAGAGGGTTTCGCCGGCCTTGGGCTTGGAGAGCACTGGTGGGGACGAAAGGTACCTCTTTAGTTCTTCAAATACTTGCTGGCACTCCACCGTCCACTTGAAGCTGTTTGCTTTTTGCATGATCTGGAAGAAAGGGAGTGACCTTTCGGCTGACTTGGAGAGAAAACGGCTCAGGGCCGCCAGGCGCCCCGTTAGCCGCTGTACCTCCTTGACATTACGGGGCGGCTCCATGTTGATGATGGCCTGTATCTTCTCCGGGTTTATTTCAATGCATCTCTGGCTGACCATGTAGCCGAGGAACTTGCCGCCTTGGACGCCAAAGGCGCACTTCTTGGGGTTGAGGCGGAGTTTGAACTCCTTCATGATTTCAAAAATTTCCCGGAGGTCGTCAGCATGCGTGGTGGTCTGCTTGCTTTTGACAATCATGTCATCGACGTATGCCTCCATCGTCCGGCCAAGGACCGTCCTGAAGATCTTTGCCACCATTCTGGTGTAGGTGGCGCCTGAGTTTTTGAGTCCGAAAGCCATGACGAGGTAGCAACAAATTCCCTCCGGGGTCATGAAGGCCGTCTTCTCAGCGTCATCTTCATGCATGAAAATCTGGTGGTACCCTCTGAAGGCGTCAAGGAACGACATCAACTCGCATCCCACCGTCTCGTCCACCAATTGATCAATGTTGGGGAGAGGGAACGGGTCCATGGGGCACGCCTTGTTCAGGTCAGTGTAATCAACACACATTCTTAATGTCGGCGGTTTTTGGGCGAGGACGACATTGGCTAGCCACGTCGGGTACTTCACCTCCTTGACATGGTTGATTGAGAGGAGCATGGTGACCTCCCCCTTGACGAAGTCCCGCCTGTCGGCGGACAAGTAGCGTCGCTTCTGTTTAACAGGTGCAGAGGCTGGATCGACGGTCAGCCGGTGAGTGATCACCTTCCGAGTGATGCCTGGCATGTCGTCTGGGCCCCACGCGAAGATGATGGCGTATGACCGTAGGACGAGGAGGATGGCATCTCGCTGGTCCTGTGGGAGTTGCTTCCCGATTTTGAGGACCCGCTCCAGCCGAGAGGTATCCAGGGGGACCTCCTCGACCTCTTCGGCTGGTTCAGCATGCGGTCTCTCCTCGTCCTTGGCAACGGTCCCCGTGATGGTGTCTATTCTTTGTCCTTCCCTTTCGGCCGGCCTCGTTAGCTTGAGGTAGCATGCCCTAGCTATCCTCTGGTTTCCTCTGGCGTAGCCGATGTCGCCACTGGTGGGGAACTTCAAGCATAAGTGCTTCATGGAGATGATGGCCTCCAGGTCCTCCAGTGCTGGCCGCCCCCAAATCAGGTTGCGGGCGCACTGAAGGTTGACCACCATGAATTCCATGTTAATTTTGGCGCGGTGGGAGCCGTCGCCGACCTCCACGGGGAGGACTATCGTGCCTTCGGCGTCGATAGAGTCCCCGGTGAAACCGGACAACGGTGTCTTGATCGGCCTCAGCGGGGCTTTGTCCAGCTTCAGTTGATGAAACTCCCTGTATCGATGCAAGTGCGGTGGATGATGGAATTACCGATCTCACACCGGATGAAGAGGGCGTCCCTGTGTGACCCCGTACCTGGAGGCAGATCCTTGTCGGTGAAGGTGATCGCCTCCGTTCGTTGCTTCTTCGGCTGGGGGGAACGTGGGACACCTCCCCAATGTAAAGGGATTGGGCCCATTTCTTCCTCTGGGTGACGGAGTCCCCCCCGGTGTTCCCACCTACGATGAGGTGAATGTGGTTCTTCTTCGGTAGAGGCTCCTCAAAGTCTTCGTCGTCGCTGAGCCTACCGATCTCCCGCTTCTTCGTAGAGGGTTCGTGATGTGAGTTTTCTCGCACTTAAAAAGATCATAATATAGCGGTGAAAGTACGAGTATCGTCTCCACAGGGACGGACAAAAGGGAATCAAAGATTAATTAAATTCAGCGATTAAAAAAAAGGAATAAAATAAAATAAATGCGTCGTGCGAGATTGGTTGGTTGAATTAAAATTAAACTAATGCGAATGAACGATTAAAATAAAAGATTGGGTTCTCTCTAATTAACGACTAAGAGAACATGGATTGATTCCGGGGTGATCATATTTCTGGCAGATCGGGCCTAATTACATGAAATTAATTTAATTGAGCCTAGCTAATCAATACTAAGTTCTTACCGCTCTCGCGGTGTAGAGTACAATAATTTAGGGGACCAGGCAGATCTCTCATGCGACAAGATCCTAAATTATTGCCAAAACGAGCGAGCTTACGGCCCCTTAATTGCTACTAATCTCTTAGCGAACGATTAAGTGTGTGTGAATGTGTCCTAGAACAAATTAGATCTCTCTTAATTTATTCTATAAGCAATTGTAATTCTAGTGGCCATTCTAGGTTACAAAAAATATCAATTAAATTATTCAAACACAAATTAAACGGCATTCATGCAATTTACACCATCAAGAATCTAGCCATACATCATGATTAACCCCTTCATCAACCCCAAATCCCTAATTAAAACTACTCCCTATTCATAATTGAAGAATCAATAGAATTGGGAAAAATAGAATTAATTGTCATTAATTAAAAAGTAGGAACTTACAAAGAATGTTAAGGGATTGAAAAACCTAGCTGAAAACCTCTCTAATCACGTCCTTAACCTCTCTCTAAACTTCCATCCCCCCTTTAATTGTGTTTAGGGGGTGATATTTATAGGAAACAATCAAATTCGGGTTGATTTAGGACTCCCGTAGCCGCGCTCGGCGTCCACGCTCGGCGAGCGTGGCGTCCGAGCGTGCGGAGCAAGGCCGTGTCACGGAATTACGCTCGGCGAGCGTACCAGCCACGCTCGGCGAGCGTGGATACAGAATTTCTCTTTTAACGCTCTGCCTCGCTCGCTCGGCGAGCGTACCAGCCACGCTTGGCGAGCGTGGCACTTTTCTTCATGTTTCCTTATTTCTTGCTCCAAGATGCTCCCGTTTGCTCCCGTGATTGATCCAAAAGCTCTTTCTTTACTGAAACTTCATCGCGAACCTCCCGGTGACCTTCAAAATTCCGAATTCTTTCTCGAACATGCCTCTACTCATCCCTATCACTCCTAAAGCTCCGATTCCGGGCTCTCAACGACCTGATCTCAACTTTAGAATGCCAAAACTCGTTCCAACACCTGACTAACATGACTTGAGCTAAATATGACACTTATGACGCCTAAAAGCGAGGAAAACCATCAAAATCTGACTCCAACACACATCAAATGCGTGTTGAAATATGAACTTATCAGTTCGCCCCCAGATTTGCCGGTGTTTATCCACGTGTTTTTGCGCGGGCCACCCTTGATAAATTGGGAGAGTTCCCCCTGACGAATCAGGCGCTCGATGGCTTTCTTAAGTGTGATGCAGTCGTCGGTGTTGTGTGAGGCGTTCTTGTGGAACCGACAATAGGTACCGCCCTGCTGGATGGCATGGACTTCCTCCACCGGCTGAGGAGCTTTTTCAATGAGGCCGTGCTTCTCGGCATAGTCGAGGATGGTGCTGACCGGGTGTGTGAGGGGGACCCCCGACCGTTCCAACCTCGGCCGCCAATGGCGGTCTTTCTTTCTTTGTCCACCAGAGCCGTGATGGCCCTGGGCACCCTGGCCGGCCGGGGATGTTCCCGGGGCCGGCGAAGGATTTGTCTTCTTGGAGGGGTGGCCTCCGTCCTTCTTGTGGTTGTGGAGCTCGTCGGCATTGGCGTACAAACTCCCGCGCTGAAGTGCCTTCGCATACGACCTCGTAGGGTCGGTGATGAGGCTCCGGGCATACGGGGAGCTGCGGAGGGCTCCCTGGAAGAGGACGAGGAGGGTGCGCTCATCGGCCCCTTCGATCTCTTCGGTCTCCCTCGTCCACCGATCAATGAATGACCGGAGAGGTTTGTCATGTTGCTGCTTGACGGAGAGGAGATGGGTGAAGTACTTCTTCGCACGCTTCCTCCCGGCAAAGTGGGTGAGGAAACGCTGGGCAAGGTCCTGCCATGAGTCTATACTTCCTTCGGGAAGCGCGTTGAACCACTCGTACGCCGGCCCCTCTAGAATGGAGAGGAACCAGCGGCAGAGGTATTCATCCGACGTGTTCACCATCAGCATGTTGTTCTGGTAGCGGCTGAAGTGCTCCTGAGGGTCTGATCGGCTGTCATAGGACTTGATGGCGTTTCCCCTGTACTTCTCCGGGATGGGAGCCGAGAGCACCCTGTTAGTGAAGGGAGTTCTGGTCCTGACCTGGATGACGGGGTCACCCCGTCCTTCGGCCAATTCCCTCTCAAGGGCGCTGACCTTGTTCATGAGTGCATTGAGGCCAGGGTCGTTGGAGGCGCCGGCCGTAGGAATGTTCGCCGATTGTCTGGCCTCCATCTGGGCCAGCCTCCTCTCCAGTTGGGCGATAACCTCGTCCTGAGGGTCCTTGGCGGCCGCAGTGGCGCCCTGTTGGTTCTGCATGCGCACCTCGTGGGCCGCGTTGATCTGGTGGCGCACGTCGTCCTCGTGCAACTTTCCCTTGCCCTTGTTCAGGTGGGGCTGGTCCGCTGTCCGGGACACAGACCCCAGGCTTTCCCTTGGCGAGCCAGGCCGGCGCTCACCAATCCGTCCCGCCATCCTCTCCGAAACCGGACGACGGCGCGTGTCACCCAGCCTGTTGAAGGCAGAGGCTTTTCCACGCGTTGGGGTCGGTCCGGGCCGAAGAGGGGAAGCAGGGTGGGAGTGGGACGACGCCGTGTCCTGGGCTATCACCCCCTCATCGTTGCCTAGCCTCACGGCCAACGGTTGGGGCTGAGGAGGTGGAGTGATGTTCCCCCCAGTCCTTGGCATGAGTGCACTGAGGACGGTGGGGTTCTGAGCCAGGCTGGCGATGATGACCGATAGTGCGGCCTGAACCTGTGGGTCAACAGACGGAGAGGCCGTGGCCAACGGTTGGGTTGGGGCGTTGTCTGCCTTCTCTGCGCGCTTCTTATCGAGGCCGATGCGGTCATCAGGGACGCCGCCGTTGAGCTGGTTACGCAGGTCCGTCGTGAGGTTGATGGCCTCCTGGAAGACGTCCCCTCCTCCGACCTGGTCGGTCGTGGTGTCCTCCTCGCGCTCCCTGTTCTCCTGATCCTCAGGGATGGCCTTGCTGACGAGGTTGCAGTTTGACTTAGTTCTTCCCATGATCAGTGGTTAGCTGTGCTTGGTAGCGACGAAGGATCCTATCTTGATTGTTCTAGCTCTCAATGAAAGCACCAAATGATAGAGTATATATCTAGAGAGAAGTGAGAGCTAGAGAGAGAAGTAGTATAATTGCCTTGTATTAATGAATTTGTGAACTCCTACAACTACTCCCAAAGGTAGTATTTATAGGGAAAATACGGGCTGGGCTCCCAAGCCTTGGGCTTGGGAGGCCCATTCACAACTGGACCGCTATTGGGCCGAATACAATGTGTGTAGAAATGATTAAGTGTATAATCTAGTTCTGGGGGTTGCTCGTGGCCGATGAGGGCATGGCCGACGAGGGCACGGCCGACGAGGACCCGGCCGACGAGGTCACCTGGTTCTCCTGGCTCCTGAACCGTATTCTGAGTGGACTGCTTCCTGGCCGATGGAGGTCACCTGGCCGATGAGGGTCCCACCAGGTGATCGTGGTACCTTATGTTCTTCTGAGTATGTGGGTCATGGGGTCCAGGCCCGTATACTCCATCAATATATATATATATAAAACATATTATAAGAGAGAATTTTGTTAGGGGTTTAATGGTCATAAAAAAATGTTGGTGTCTCTTGATGCATAAAGTGAGTGTACCTCATGTTTACTTTCTTGTATATCTGACCTCAATTGTAGCTTATGTTTTAACGGAAATGTAAAACAACGTTAAGCCATCCTTGTTGCCGTAAGATCTCCTCCCAGTTTCGTTAGAAATTTGGGTAAGTTTTAATATTTTATTAGAGACTTAATTCAACTCTTCAATTAATTAAATTAAATCATTATTCTTTCACCTTTTCTTCTCCCTTCCAGCTCTCACATTTCTCATTCTGCACAACAATAGCAGGTGCACATCAAGTTAGCCACTCAAAGGCCATAGGGCTGTCAGTTACGTAGTACTCCGTATAAATTACTTGCTTCCGATGATAGATGTTCAAATGATATTCCATTTCATTCATTATATACACTTGTAAGTTTTTTTCTCATTTTGAAATGATTTACGGAGTACATTTTTTCGTGACTTTAGTCTTACTGTTCTTGGTATGTTCTTGGTATGTTTTTTTCTCATTATATACATTTTGCTTCAATTTAATGGTTTATTTACATGTTCGTTGTTTTTATTACTTCTATCATGCCATGAAGGTGTCATATTGTTTGGATTTAGCTTGTTCTATATTCAATTCTACCACCTCCCGATTCCTTTACCAAGTCATGAGTGTTCAAAAAATCTGAATAGTTGTTTAGATAGCCTAAATTGATAAAGATATCTCCCAATTGTGTAGTTTTTCCCATTTATATTTACGGTGTTTGTTAAAATGTCCAGAGGTAATACTAAGAACTTGAAAATTCCTTTCTTCTCTTTGGTCAGGCATTTAATACCACTTAGGCCGGTGAAATACTTTCCATTTGTTAAAGTGTTAAGATGGTCTAATTTAGTTGTTATATTATTTGTTTTAGGTTTAAAAGTTAAATACTTTATCCATATTACAGTTGTGAACATCATAAAATAATTATGTAGTAGTATATTACACTCTTGATTTTGAGGGCCATTCTTGAAAATAAACTAAAAATAAACGGTTTGCTGTATACTTTATGTTTGTTGACATTTTCAGGGTTTAGTAAAATCAAATAATGTTGCAAGATGAATCTTATTTTTATTAAGAGCTCGTTTGGTGACCATTTTTTTCGGATTATCAGGCTTATCAGCCTATTTTTTCACCAAACACGTAATATTTGATTCTGCGCGCTAAATTGTGTAATAATAAGAAAATGTAAGGATGACATTACTTTTCTGGCTGTATTGGCTGATGTTAATGTAGATGACCATTTTATATGTTTTTTTGTATAATTTTTTATTTATTTTATTAATAAAATATATTTTGAATATATTTTTTCATAAATCAACGGAATCAACCAATCCAACTACTTGAGCCAGAACTTCATAAATTTCAGCAGCATCAGCCAATACAACAAATCTGGGTGTTACTAAACGGGCTCTAAGCGATCATGTATGTACTTGGTCTTTAATCCCCTTCTTGTAAATGAAAATACAACCTCAACCATTTAGCATTTTGGCGTAGACTTTAGACGTGGAGTTTAGGTAGTTTACTTAGGGAACCTTGGACTATGAGAGCTTGTCAATTTCTTGCCCCTTTGTTCATGCTCTACATAGTAGTGAGGCATATGAACTAATATCTACTTCTCTATAAGCATGAAAATTGTTAGAGGTATAATGGTCATGGGAAAAATGTCCCTTCGTTGGTTGTTCATTCGCTGAATGTACTCCATGCATATTTAGGGGTATTCAATTATTGTATTGATATTACACATATATTGACTCAACCTAAACCGATGAATTAATCCCTACAATGGCGTTGGGCATTACCATGAACGTGCAACGCACGTTAAATAACTAGTATATATATATACTAGTTATTTAACGTGCGTTGCACGTTCATGGTAATGCCCAACGCCATTGTAGGGATTAATTCATCGGTTTAGGTTGAGTCAATATATGTGTGTGTGTGTGTGTGTGCGTGTGTGTGTGTGTGTATGTATATAACCCGGTAGGCAAACCACCAAAATCAGTGGGGAAATGCCGGGGAACATTTGCCGGATATTATACCAACACCAGAAAGATCACAACAAGCTGAGAGGGGGACCAAACCAAAACCTCTTCAAAGGGCATTCCCTTTCCACCACAAGCAAAACAAAACATAATCAAATCAAACCAACAACACTGTCAACGTCCAAACGTATGGCTTCATAAAGCCCAACTGGCATCCGATCACCCGGTCTCCACGAGAAGCTCTCACCTGAGCCCATTTTTGTAACCCACCATGCAGCTTTATTGGATTGGTCCGGAATCTCCCTCCACTTTAGATCCAGCCCGATCCCTTTCGCATAAGAGACACACCGTTCCAGCATCTTCAAACCAACAACATCAATCTCCCATTTGTTTATCTGAAAACCTTTTATCCACTTCAGAGCTTGCTCGAACGCTTCACCTTACAAAACCGTAGAGCCGCTAAGAGGAAAGCCCATTGCCGCCATCAGAGAACCTTCATGATCCCGGATAAGAAAACCGGCCGAAGATTTTCCGTTCTGGTGAAACAATTCCCAATTCAGTTTCATGTAATCCCTCCTCGGTTTCATCCATCTACAGATCTTAGGTCTCGACTTCCCAAAGTTATGCGGTAATAATCCCTTATCCTTCAAAAATTGTCCTCCGTTAAGATTCTTGTGTGCAAAGCTCCATGAAATCATAAACTTACTGATATCATGGATAAGCTTTTCTTTCGCGGTAATATAATTTTTGGCACGATCACTGCCATTCTTGAAGCAAGAATTCTCGTAGTGATTTTACTGATAAAAGTAGACAGACATATAGGCCGAAACTCTCCAAAATGAGTAGGGTTTTTCTTTTTGGGAATAAGGACTATATTCACACTAGCAACCCCCTTAGGCACCGGAAAACCCATGAAAAAGTCTTGTACGGCTAGTATAACATCCTGCTTTATTATGTCCTAACACCCCTTATAGAAAACACCACCAAATCCATCCGGACCAGGTGCTGAATCAGCGCTAAGAGTCCATATAGCCTCTCTAACCTCATTCTCGCATGGCAGTGCTATCAGAGAATCATTATCAGCCTCATTTAAAATATTGGGAATATTACATAATAATTTTTCATGAGAGCTTGTTTGCTGAAATCCATAAAGATCCTGAAAAAAGAAACTACCTGTTTCCCTATCTCTTTCGAATTGTATACCCACTCCCCATTAGGCCTTTTTATAGCTTGAATATGTTGTCTCCGAACTTTCTCTTTAACATCCTAGTGAAAGAACATTGAATTAGCATCTCCTTCCCTGATCCACTTTACATTAGACTTCTGCTGCCAATAAAGTTCTTGCTACTTGGCTCTTTTAAGTAATTCTGCCTGAATTCTGGGGCAATGAGCTCGATTGGACTCAGTCGAGGTATCCTCAAATGTTTTTTCTGCACAAATAGCTTCCTTTTCCAGTCTTTTAAACTCTCGAAATATATCCCCAAAACACTCTTTATTCCATCTTTTAACATCCTCCTTAAAAGACCGAAGCTTTGACATCAGACATCGCATACCTCCCACAGTTGGGTAATCCTTCCATTTAGATTTCACAAAAGGAAGAAAATTCTCACTAGTAAACCACATACCTTGAAATCTAAACTGGCACGGACCCCTCTCCATCATCTCCTCGTAGAGTAGCAATATAGGGCAGTGATCCGACGGAGATTTGCTTAGGTGTTGAATAGTAACCGTGTGAATTTGCAAGGAAATTTTGATTAGCTAAATACCTGTCAAGCCTTTCCCAAATTGTACCGTTCACCCTCACCCCGGTCCACGTATAGGTAGATCCTATAGTGGGCAGTAGGTGCAGCTCACAGGCCGAAATACAATCTCTAAAATCCTGCATGGCACCTAAAAGTGGGCTAGATGACCTCTTGTATTCCGAAAATGAGGATACTATGTTAAAATCCGCTCCAATGATCCAAGCCTTATCCACCACCCTTGCAAAATTAGTCAAACAAGACCAAATCTCCTCCCTATCTCTTCTTGTATGTAATCCATAAACCGGTGCAAAAACAAAATTGAAATACCTGGCAATATTCTTAACATCAGCCAGTAAAAATTGATTGTCGTCCCTGATGTTATTCACCTCAAAAGAAGTATTATTCCACATTAGCCATATCATATTAGATTGAGACATGTATATGTTCGTATATCCCAAACTATTAAGATAAAATACCCTTTATTTTGAGCCACAATTGGTTCAATGATAGCTACAAGATCAATTGAATAGTGCTTAACAATTTCACGCAGCCTCAGGCACGATGAGGCAAGGCCACACAAGTTCCAGATGAGCAGCTTCATAAAGAAACATCCAAGGTGGGACCCTTGTTGTTCCTCTTGGCCGCTAACCTTGTAGTGACCGAACGCAGAGGATGTGCATCTTTGACCTTTCTTCTTGAGACCACTCCCAAGGCCTCAACCTTACCATTTAGTATTTGCTCCACCTTATTGTGTAACTCACCACACATCTATCTCCATGACTCCCTTGTAATGTTTTCCCCAGATATATGCTCCCCCTCCGAGATATATCCCGATTGTTAAATGATTTTAACCTGCCCCTCGTGAGCTACTTCTGACCCCTCTTCCAAAGAGATTAAATTTGAACTAACCGGTAGAACATCTAACCCCTCCACCTCAGAATTAATCAACGCACCTTCAATTGGGTTATCACTAACCAACTCTTGTACTACATGGTCCTCAATTGGCTTATCACTATCCAACTCTTGTAGTACATGGTCCTCTACCGCCCCTGACTTTGTCAAATCTGTATCCACTTGTTCTACTACCGGTTGATCAACCACCTCTGGAGCATGTTGATCAACCACCTCTGGAGCCTGCTCCCTATTTGCCTTAGAGCTCTCCCCCACTACCGCCCCACTTTGCTCCAGCCTGGTTCTAGCCTTAGATGACTCAGGCTTTTCATTTACAACTGATGTGCACTTGTCGTGAGGTGCACTCAAAATAAATGCAATACAACGAATATACGTAGTATAACGAAGTAAGGTTCATATCCACAAGGAAAGGAATACTTTTGTTTTATATAATGAGTAACAAAGGGGTTTTTTGAGTTTGATTTGATTTAATTTAATTAACACTAAGATGAATGACTTATGTGGTTTAATTAATAGAGATGAGGACTTGGTTTAGCTTTTATCCACTTAATGAAATGTTCGTCGATCCCGGTTATATCTTTAACTATCTTCCTCTCTAATACTCAATCGAGGAGTATATCCAGTTCATCGAAGATAGTTATTAATAACGAGATGCGTTCAATAATAAAACTTACTATCGAGTCAATATAGAACAAGCGCCGTATATTAACTTGATAGTAGCAACAAACTAAAGATGAAAATGATTGAGATTGATAATTTCAACACGAACGGTTTATTGGTTTAATCAATATAACTAATTCCCCTTGGCATATTAATCATGAGATGCATGCATTAATAATCCAAGTTTACTACAGTTGAAAGAACCGGATTAATAACAAGCGTATTAACCGATTGATTCTAGTAATAATTAATATAAGAAACAAAACTAGTTGATACTTTAAGTAATGCTCAAAATATTAATATGGAATATGAATAGGAAAGAATTAATATTCAAGGAAGAAGATTAAAGAAAATAACTCACAACTTACAAATCATTAAGTTCAAAGTAGCAAAACCAAGATGGAAGAGTTTAGCTCCTCATTTGAAGACTAAACATGATGAAAAATATAAAGAAAGAACTATTCTAGACTGAGCTTAGATGTATAAAGGAATTGGATGTCTAATTGTGAAGGAAAGGGGGTGTATTTATAGGCTTTTGAGATGCAGCTCGGGTACCCGATCGGGTATATACAAGGTACCCGATCGGGTATGTGTAATACCTTAAATTCGAGGTATAATCGATCGATCAAAGGGAAAATTTCATAAGCATACCCGATCGAGTATACCTTTGTACCCGGTCGAGTATGCTTATAACTTCAGATCCGGGGCATACTCGACCGAGTTCAGGTTTGTATTTGAAGAGATACCCGATCGGGTGTGTCGGTGTACCCGATCGGGTATGGACACTCGATCGTGGTCCGAATCTTCTCTGCATGATCCTTTGTCTTCGGATCTGATCCGATTTGAAATTTCAACAAGATACCCGATCGAGTATAGGTCATACTCGACCAGGTATAGACAAAAAAATCAGGATCTTCTTTCTTTTGATTGTTGCACCTTCCTTCCACTTTTGGGGTTCACCAACTGTCCTTTGAGTTGATCAAGACCTGTTTGAGCTCATAATAAACCTAATCTAAACAATTTACAAGAATTTAACAAACTAAACTATTACACCAAAAGTGTGTAATTTCCAAAGTAAAAATCAATCAAAACTAATTAAAAACACAAACATACATATAGAAATTACAAACGTATCAACAACTCTGTCCACAACTTTATCTTTCCCCTTTCTCTTACGATTGATTTGAACCACTCCTCCACTGTCTGTTTCACCTCTTTGGGCTGAATCTTCGCTATCTCCTTAGTTTTATTTTCTTTATCTCCTTCCACTCTTGGTTTGCCCATACCACACTGACCTTTGTAATGCCCCAATCTATTACACTTAGTACAATAGGCTGGCAAATCCTCATAACTGACATGTTGAACCAACTCCTTGGAGCCATTCAATATGAGCACCTCAGTAGGAATCTCCTAGAGAAGGTCCAATTCGACACAAACTTTCGCCGTAGATGGTCTAGTAAAATTTGCAGTGGCCGCATCCACTTTAAGTGGCTTCCCTACCATACTTGCTATAGAAAAAAGCGCTCTCTTATCATGTAAATGTATTGGCAGCCCATCAAAAGTGATCCACACAGGGACTATGGGCGATTCCACGTCCGGTTGAAAATCCGGTGTCCATCTTGTCACTTTCATCCGAAAACCCCTCATGGTCCACGATTGTCTGAGCCAACATCTCTGAAAATCATCTTCCGTTGCAAATTTGATTAACACATGACGTTGGTCCAACAACGCTAAAGTGAAAGCTCCCTTGAAGCCTATTTTCTCAAATTCCATTCGAATTGTCATCATCGTCGGCCGACCCCTAACAAACGAACCAACCAACGCAAATTTGTATTGATCTGCAAGGCATGGAACTTCATCCTCCGAGAATTTGGGAATCGATAGAACTGCCCTTTCTTAACTTAGAATGCCGTTACTTATAGCCTTTCACTACAGCTTTGAATGCTTTCCTTTCACCTATCAATGCACCTGGCCTTAAAGACTACCCAGGTTCTTGTCTCGTATATAAGGAATCGCCTAGCCAACGCTCTACTTACCAACTGCCCCGGTGCCGGAATGGTACTTTCGTGGGAAACTCCTTGTTAGCCGCAAGGACCTCCGCAAATGATCGCGTTGCTGACCTCGGCCCTCCAAAAGGAGCAGCCCATGCTGCCGCCGTAGACATGCACTCCTACACCGCAGGAGCTCTCTAGGGCTCTTCTCTAGGGTTCCCTCATGTTTATATATATATATATATATATATATATATATATATATATATATATATATATATATGTATATATATAGAAAAGATCAGGTGAGAAATCCTCCTTAAGATGAGAAGTGAGAAGTAATCTCAGCCCTTGGATTTGCATCTAATCTTACAACGCAACAAACTTATAGACTGAATATAGTAACTTATAACCAATAAATCATAACTTATAAAGGTCTCCATCTTAATTACGGAAATGCTACCTTGTCAAAAAAATTCCAGGTTTCTGGAGTTATTTTGACGCGGTGGCATTTTCGTAATTATTTTCGAGGGGGTCTATAAGTTATGATTTATTGGTTAAAGGTTTATACTTTTAGCTTATAAGTTAGACTTCGCAGCTTCTCAGCCTCAGGACACTTCTCACCTGATCCGCTCCCTATATATATATATGTATATATATATGTATATATATATATATATATATATATATATATGTATATATATATATATATTGTTAGTTTTTCTTTTTAGATGATTAATATTATATTTTGGTATGTATTGAAAGTATTAAAATTTTAGAAATCATTAATGCTTGATTATTTCTAGTAATGTAGTGTACATGACTTTTTGTTGTATCATGTTTGTGCATTCTTTACAACTTAATTAATATGGTTTAAATCTTAGCTCTCAAGGTTCAACTATAAATTAAATTAGAACTACGGAGTAATATTTAACCTAGAATGAAGAAGAAGAATGTTGAAGATTTCTATTATATTCAACAATTTGATGATACTCGTTTTTTTAATTTTCACATGAACTTAGTAAATTAAAAATGATATTTATCTCGTGCGTCATCGTTTTGCTATACTTTTTCTTAGTTGTGTTGCACTATTTGTGTATTTGTGAATTTTAGTGCTATGTATGCAATTTCTTGTATTTATTTCAACATTTCAGGTGAGTTGGTTGGTGTGATGATATCTACTAATTGCAAGATTTGTTCGAAAAAATTAGCATGTATTTGGCATTGTACCGTACCATTTTGTACCGTTCCGAAATGACATGGTACCGAACGGTTCTATCCTTGGAACCGGACCGTACCGACCGTTAAAAACCTCACGGATACATTACGGGTTTTACCAATTTACCGGACCGTTCCGGACCGCGCCCACCCCTAATTGTTAGACCATTTACTTAAGGAAAAATGACGAAATAACGACTTCCATGAGACCATGGCCAAGCATGTAACGGCTGCATAATGGTCTGTTTACATAGGGGTGGGCATAAAACCCGAACCGAACCGGTACCGAACCATCCCATAATGGTACCGAACCGAATACCGGGTATTTAAACGGTTCTATAGAATTTTATCCCGTACCGAAATCGTACCATTTGAAATGGGTACGGGACCGGTCCTAGATTTTGAGAACCGAAAAATACCGGACCGAACCGTTCTTAAATAATGCATTTGAATTTTTTTATATTTTTTCTATATCAATAGATCTAGACTAACAATTTTATACCCCAAGTATGTATTCATGTGTCCCTAAGATATCTAAAATGTGTTTATATATATATATATATATATATATATATATATATATATATATATATATATATATATATATATATATATATATATATATATATATATATATATATATATATATATATATATATGTAACACCGACCCCGAGCATATTTACTTTTAGTGAATTGTGTAATAAACCTTGAAAGATGATTTATGAATTTGCGTAATTGTAAATTTTTATTATTTCTTTTACGTGAATAGTAAATTTCGTGTGGGGCCCACAGTAGGAACGGGGACCGCCCGATAATTCCCGAACCACATATTATAATCATCTTGGTCTAGATGACACCTACATAGAGGTGGATATTTTATTTGGGCCATAAGGAAGGCATAGAGTTGACCGGTCGGTCAAACGGGGCCCAATTACCGGTATTGGTAATTTAGCGGATAATAGCCCGAAATGAGTTTCGGAGACTCCTAAATTAATGTTGGGGAATGTACATCTATTTTAAAGGCCCATAATTATTGGGAACGCGTGATATATTTTATTTGGCCCGATAAAATAAAATATGATTAAAACGGACCGAGGAATACAACTTTCGGGGCCGATTGTACACACCGGGACATAATGGGATGACCTCCCACATTAGTGGGGGCCACCCCACGTCCTCATGTGTCCTAGTTGACTAAGGGAAGGCTGGAAGGGACATGAAAGGAGGGGTGGGCGGACTGAATTGATGAGGGATGGCCAAAGGCACCATCACACCTCCTAAGGCCCTACTCATGCATTATTTTGATGCTTGATTGAGTAGAGTGGCCTTCCACCTCTCTTGCACCATCTGAACAACCCAAGAGGAGAAAGACTCCAGGAAAGTCTCTCAACATACCTGCAGTTGGAGGGAGCAACAAGGAGGACAATCCACAGAGGAAAAAGCTAAGCCTTGAGGTAAGAACTCAAATAGCTCTTTTAACTAGTTTTTGTAGTATGATTTTTAAGAAATCATATGGTGGGTTAAACATGAAGTTCTACACGTTTAAAAGTGTAGAATATTGATAAAAAGTGGTGATATTTAACTTAGAAGAGTTGGTGAATCGATAGGAGTCGAAATCGCCGGAAACCGCCACTTTAAGGGAGCTGCCCGTTTCTGCAGAACACGAAAGCCGCCCGGCTTTGGGCCAGCAGTCCAGATTTTCACTTTCAATCGGCCTAGAACGGGGATTGATCGAGGGGCTTAACAAAGGTAACTATTGTAGCACGTCACGAGGTGAGGATGGCTGACTATATTGCTTATAATTAGTGAGTTAATTTCATAAGAATGCCTAAAGTGATTAGATGGGATTTTCATGGATTATTAATGACTAATAATGCCTAAATGAAAATAATATGGAAATGAGTAAGTGAAGCATGATATACAAATTTAGAATAATTGTGTATGATTATGCGAAATGAATGGAACGACATGTTAATGAAATTACTATGATGACATCGTGATAAAATATACTTTACTACATGTATGAAATTCATGAATGGATTAAAGTGATATCTTTGATATTGAGATCAAACTATACTTGGGTTGAGAAATCAATGGAAACGAAATGCAAATTGGGAAATAGGAACTTGGTATGTTCTAAGGTTATCCAATTAGTATCAAAATACTAGTCGGGAAATTAATATAAATAAATGATGAAACAAATCCTAAGAGGTAGGATTGTGAATAGATATGCGTTAAGTAGTCTCAAGAGATACTTAAGGATGAATTGTATGAACACTAAGGTGTGATAGGGGTAGGCCTAATGGCCACCTACGGGAATTGATTCTAGGCATAGGACTTGCTTGAGAATTTGATTATGAGAATAATTAGAGTTTGACTCTAGGATGACATGGAGATGTAGTTGGGCCGAGCCCATGCCATGTAATATGATTAGCATGGAAACGTAGTTGGGCCGAGCCCTTGCCATGTATATGTTACCTCCATGGAAACGTAGTTGGGTCGAGCCCTTGCCACGAAGTTATGGTTGGTATGGAAACGTAGTTGGGCCGAGCCCTTGCCATACAAATTTTGATATGATATATTGAGCTAGAGGATTGTATAGAGATGTAGTTGGGCCGAGCCCATGCTATACAATTGGGGCTCGATGGGACCCCATGGGGTTATCGTGACTTGCGGTCACGGGGGAATGGAAAAGATGAATTCTAAATGAGTATGGGCCTACGGGCCGACTACTTGACTTTATGTTAAGTAAGTACAATTAAAAGAAAGAGGGGTAACCGAGGGTTATGGCCTATAATATAATAGTACCCTAAGTTGAGGGTCTTGGAAATTAAAACGTTGATTATACTTAGTATAGTTGCTATTGTACTTGTCAAATATTTCCAAGTACTGACCTCCCCTTCACGGGGGAGGCCACCTCACAATTTCAGGTAGAACTTGAAGGTCGCTGCCATTGCCCGTTGCTTCGGGAGGAATCAAGGGAAGAAGACGTGGTTCGTGCTTCTCCCGTACTGTACGGCGGGTTGTTGACGTGTCCGGCTAGGTCCGGGGCGTGACAATTTAATTGGTATCAGAGCCTTAGTCCGTAAACGTCATAATGAAGCTTCAAAATGCTTTTTGAAAATGAAAGTGAAAACCATGAGCATAAAGTTTTGTACTTATAGAACTTTTGGTACTTGAGTTGCAATGTCTCTGATTGTTAAGATGGTACCCTTAACAATTGGTATGACAGTGATTTGAGCCAAAGGATGTCTTTAAGTACCTATCCGTCAATTGACATTTGATACGAGTCTAATGACTCATTCTCAATTTCTTTCAGAAATGGAAGGTACCGGGAAAGTGACTAGAAGAAACCCGACTGGCCGAGCACCGGGAGGATCCGTGCAAGGCAGTAGAGGGGCTTCTAGGGTGTCCAAAGGACAGGGCCGTGGAGGCCAAGATCGGACCGTGAGTGACAGTTATGTGGAAACAGTCAACGAGAACGAGTCCTATGAGTCCGAGGAGGATTCGACGTATCGACCGGGAACTGAGCCGGTTGAGACCCCATATGATGGGGAGTATGATGAGGAAAGTGAGGGGAGCGACGATGACGACGCTCTAGAAAGGATGGAGGAACTACTCCGTCAATTTCAGCAAGATCGCCAAAGGCGCCGAGCAAGGCGTGCTTTGGGAGGGGCTTCAAGAAGGGGAAGCCATGCGGGTTCTAGGGGACATGTGGAGTCCCGAGTAGATCGAGGTGTCGAGGTTCCGATAATAAGGATCTCGAAGTACCTCAAAGAAGCAAGAGATTTGGGGTGTAAACCGTTCGATGGAACGGGAGATATATCCGTTGCGGCGGAGTGGATCAAGAGGTTCAATGAAGCGGCCCTTGATATGCAGCTGCCGCCAAACATGAAGATGAGAGTAGCAACGAGGTTGCTAGAAGGGATGGCATCCACATGGTGGGACGGTGTCAAGGGGAAGTACAGTGAGGCCGTAACTTGGGAGAATTTCCGACAGGAATTCTTCAACCAATACTACTCCGACTTCGAGGTGAACTTGAAGAGGAGAGAATACACCAACTTGACCCAAGGAGGCAAGTATACCGTGAGGCAACTTGAGCACAAGTTCAGGGAGCTCGCGGAGTTCATACCGGAGTATGCTTGTGATGAGAACCGGATGGTGAATCACTTTTGGGATGCTTTGGATTTAGACGTGCGTGAGCGGGCAACACAATTGCCCAACATGACGTTTAGCCAAGTGGTGGAGCAGGGCCTGAAAGGGGAGAAAGAATGGGAAGAGAGAAAACTGAAAAACGCCGAGGAGGCGAAGAAGAGGAAATGGGAGAACACCGGCCCCCAAGGTTCTAGCAAGAAGGGGAACCACGGGGGAGGTGGGTCTTTCAGAATGCCCGCACCACCATCTAGGGGAAATCAAGGCCCAGGAGGGCAAAGCTCGAGGTCGCAAGGCTCGGGCATTAGCAGGTGCAACAACTGCAAGAGGAACCACGCGGGCAAGTGCCGCGATCCCCCTAGGTGCTACCAATGCGGGGAGATGGAGCACTTGAGATCAAACTGCCCACAACTCGGGTGAGCCACGGGTGCAGGACCTAGCAACGGAACTACGGAAAGTAGGAACCGAGCAGGGGCGCTTCACGCGAGCACGGCGCACGGAGGGCCAAGTACCAGCAACGCGCCATCCGTGAACCAAGGCAAGACCCAAGCTAGGGTCTATGCGATGACGGAGGCGGACGCACGTGCTAACCCGGACTCCGTTGCGGGTAAATTCTTAAACTCATGTTATTACCTCTATTATGCAATAGGAGTGTTTGAAATGTGCGAAATTTGTAACCCCGACGGTTTGGTCGGGATTGTAGGGGAAAGGGGAGGAAAAATCCCCGCCCTGGGCGAATGCCGCCCGACATTTGACGAAAGCCGCCCGGCTTTCGTCTTGAATTTTTGGGAAAATGCTGCGGCGACGAATGCCGGCTGGTTTCCACCAAAAGCCGCCCGGCTTTCGTCAACATTAATCAGGAAAAAAATCCTCGCAGCCAACAACCGACCGGCTTTCATAAATGCCTGACCTGGGGAAATTTCTCGCAGCTGAAAGCCGCCCGGTTTTCGTTGGGCCTGGGGATTCCTGCGCTGCTGAAACCCGGCCGGGTTTCGTAGAAACCGGCCGGCTTTGAGACCATTTCCTGAATAAAACTGCGGCGACGAAAACCGGCCGGCTTTCATGAAAGCCACCCGACTTTCGTGATTCTCATATGAGATTTTTTCTCGCAGACGAAAACCGGCCGGCTTTCGTGAAAAGCGGCCGGCTTTCACCTGGGTTAGTCCTAGAGCGGTTCTAAAGGTTAGAAACCGGGGAATTTTCGGACGGGTGTCAAACGGACCCCACCCGAACCGCAACCAACACACTCTACGACTTAAGAAACAAGCCTATTAATTAGTTAGTGTGTCTTACATCACTTATGAATGTAGGAACACTAAGGATAAACGGGAGAGACGCAAGGATCCTTATTGATACCGGGGCGCAACGATCATTTGTGAGTGAGGCGTTCGCCAGCGGATTCAACGGACCACTTGTACCAATGACTCAAACCCTTTTGGTGTCCACGCCTCTAGGGGATGATATCGAAACAGATAGCCACTATCCATCGTGTGAGGTGGAGGTGGAGGGACAGAACTTGACGTGTGACTTCGTACCGCTGAACATGATCGAGTTCGACACGATCCTTGGGATGGATTGGCTAGAGAAGCATCATGCTAGGGTTGATTGTTATACGAAGGTTCTTGAAATCGAAAACGGTAAAGGTTTGACCCTACGTTTCGAGGGAGATAGAGGTAAATCAAAAAGTTGTATCATATCCGCCGTGAGAGCGAGGATTATGATGAGAAAGGGATGCCACGCATATCTAGCTTACGTGGTGGACAAAACCAAAGAAGAAGTAGACATCAATGATGTGAGAGTGGTATGCAAGTATCCGAATGTCTTCCCAAAAGACTTGCCGGGGCTTCCACCCGATAGGGAGATTGAGTTCGTGATCGAGGTTGAACCCGGCACCAAACCAATCTCTATACCGCCATACAGAATGGCACCCTCTGAACTTAACGAATTGAAAACCCAATTGCAAGAGCTATTGGACAACGGTTTCATAAGGCCGAGTCACTCTCCGTGGGGAGCACCGGTCCTTTTCGTGAAAAAGAAAGATGGAACACTTCGAATGTGCATTGACTATCGTCAACTGAACAAGGTCACAATCAAGAATAGGTATCCCTTGCCTAGGATTGATGACTTGTTTGATCAGCTCCGAGGAGCGACGGTGTTTTCGAAGATTGACTTGAGGTCGGGGTACCACCAACTGAAGATAAAGGAGGATGACATACCGAAGAGTGCATTCCGCACAAGGTATGGTCATTTCGAGTTCCTAGTTATGTCATTCGGGCTAACCAACGCCCCGACGACATTTATGGACTTGATGAACCGAGTATTTCATAAATACTTGGACCGGTTTGTGATTGTGTTCATAGATGATATCTTGATTTACTCAAAGAGTGAAGAAGAGCATGAGGAGCACTTGATACTTGTTCTTGAGACACTACGGGAGAAGCAACTCTATGCCAAGTTTTCCAAATGTGAATTTTGGCTAAGGGAGATTGGCTTTCTCGGGCATGTGGTTTCAGGATCAGGGATTGCCGTAGATAACAAGAAGATTGAGGCCATTACTGAATGGGAGAGGCCAAAGAACGTCAAGGAGAGGTTCTCAGTTTTGGCATCGCCATTGACAAATCTCACTCGAAAGGGGCCAAGTTTGTATGGGATGACCGATGTGAGAAGGGATTCCTTGAACTGAAGAAGAGATTGACCGAGGCACCGGTACTCGCACTACCCAAACAGGGTGTGGGGTACGATGTCTACAGCGACGCAAGCATCCAAGGGCTTGGATGTGTCTTGATGCAGAATGGGAGGGTAATTGCCTATGCTTCACGAAAGTTGAAGAAGCATGAGGTAAATTATCCTACTCATGACTTAGAGTTGGGGGCAGTGGTATTTGCATTGAAGATTCGGAGACATTATCTCTACGGGGAAACATGTCATATATACACTGACCACAAAAGCCTGAAGTACGTGTTTACTCAGAAAGAGTTAAACATGAGACAGAGACGGTGGATGGAGTTGATAAAAGACTACCATCTAGTTATCGAGTACCACCCCGGTAAAGCCAACGTGGTAGCGGATGCCTTGAGCCGAAAGAATTCGTATGGGGCATTGTTGACTAGTTTGAGGGCATTGAGAGCCCGATTGGAGGTATCTAGTGACGGTGCCTTGTTAGCTAGATTCGAGGTGAGACCTACATTACTTGATGAGATCAAGAAGGGTCAAGAAACTGATGAGGAGCTCATGAAGATCCGAGAACGCATGCTAGCGGGACCAGTTGAGGATTTCAGGGAAAGAGACGATGGTCTCTTATTATTTCGTGACCGAGTGTGTGTGCCATTGGATGAGGGGCTCCGGAAGTCCATCTTAGAGGAGGCCCATTCATCAGCATATGCCATGCATTCGGGAGGCACGAAGATGTACCGTGATTTGAAGGAAAGTTACTGGTGGTCGGGTATGAAGAGGGAAATAGCCGAGTACATCAGTAGGTGTCTTACTTGTCAGCAAGTTAAGGCAGAACATCAGCATCCGGCTGGGTTACTACAGCCACTTTCCATTCCTGAATGGAAGTGGGAACACGTGACTATGGATTTCGTGGTGGGGCTGCCACGGACAATTAAGAACTATGATGCTGTATGGGTTGTGGTCGATAGGCTCACAAAGAGCGCACACTTTCTACCTATCAACACCACCTATGCACTGGAGAGGTTAGCCAAGTTGTATGTGGATGAGATCGTGAGGCTACATGGGGTTCCTATAACCATTGTATCCGATAGAGATCCGCGATTCACATCACGATTTTGGCCGAAATTCCAAGAATCTATGGGGACAAAGTTGAAATTCAGTACAACTTTTCATCCACAAACGGATGGGCAATCTGAGCGGGTTATACAGATATTAGAGGATATGCTGAGGGCCTGTGCATTGGAGTTTCAAGGGAGTTGGGACAACCATTTGTCACTTGTAGAGTTTGCCTATAACAACAGTTATCAGGCAAGTATAGGCATGCCTCCATACGAGGCATTGTATGGGAGGAGATGTTGTACACCATTGTGTTGGGATGAGGTTGGCATGGCCAAACTCGAGAGCACGGAATTGGTGGAGATCACCAAGTCTAAGGTGAAGATGATTCGTGAGAGACTTAAGGCGGCCCAGGATAGACTGAAAAGTTATGACGATAAGCGCCGAAGAGCCTTGGAGTTTAAGGTGGGAGATGAAGTATTTTTGAAAGTTTCACCTTGGAAGGGAATCATCCGATTTCAGAGCCGAGGGAAACTTAACCCACGATACATAGGGCCATTCGTGGTTCTTGAAAGGATTGGGGCCGTGGCATACCGATTACAGTTGACTCCAGAATTGGAGAAGATACATAACGTATTCCACGTGTCCATGCTTAAGAAGTATATGCCGGATCCATCTCATGTATTAGAAAAACCACCCGTGGAAATACGGGAAGACTTGAATTATGCCGTGCAACCGGTGAAGATACTTGACAGGCAAGTCAAGAAATTGAGAAGCAAGAAAGTTCCAATGGTTAAAATCCTTTGGAAAAGTGACCGAGTTGAGGAGGAAACTTGGGAGACGGAAGCTTTGATGAAAGAGCAATACGCGTTTTTGTTTGAATGAGCATTGTGAATTTCGGGGACGAAATTCCCGTTAAGGGGGGGGGGGGGGGGGTGAACTTGTAACACCGACCCCGCGCATATTTACTTTTAGTGAATTATGTAATAAACCTTGAAAGATGATTTATGAATTTGCGTAATTGTAAATTTTTATTATTTCTTTTACGTGAATAGTAAATTTCATGTGGGGCCCACAGCAGGAACGGGGACCGCCCGATAATTCCCGAACCACATATTATAATCATCTTGGTCTAGATGACACCTACATAGAGGTGGATATTTTATTTGGGCCATAAGGAAGGCATAGAGTTGACCGGTCGGTCAAACGGGGCCCAATTACCGGTATTGGTAATTTAGCGGATAATAGCCCGAAATGAGTTTCGGAGACTCCTAAATTAATGTTGGGGAATGTACATCTATTTTAAAGGCCCATAATTATTGGGAACGCGTGATATATTTTATTTGGCCCGATAAAATAAAATATGATTAAAACGGACCGAGGAATACAACTTTCGGGGCCGATTGTACACACCGGGACATAATGGGATGACCTCCCACATTAGTGGGGGCCACCCCACGTCCTCATGTGTCCTAGTTGACTAAGGGAAGGCTGGAAGGGACATGAAAGGAGGGGTGGGCGGACTGAATTGATGAGGGATGGCCAAAGGCACCATCACACCTCCTAAGGCCCTACTCATGCATTATTTTGATGCTTGATTGAGTAGAGTGGCCTTCCACCTCTCTTGCACCATCTGAACAACCCAAGAGGAGAAAGACTCCAGGAAAGTCTCTCAACATACCTGCAGTTGGAGGGAGCAACAAGGAGGACAATCCACAGAGGAAAAAGCTAAGCCTTGAGGTAAGAACTCAAATAGCTCTTTTAACTAGTTTTTGTAGTATGATTTTTAAGAAATCATATGGTGGGTTAAACATGAAGTTCTACACGTTTAAAAGTGTAGAATATTGATAAAAAGTGGTGATATTTAACTTAGAAGAGTTGGTGAATCGATAGGAGTCGAAATCGCCGGAAACCGCCACTTTAAGGGAGCTGCCCGTTTCTGCAGAACACGAAAGCCGCCCGGCATTCGTGAAAGCCGCCCGGATTTGGGCCAGCAGTCCAGATTTTCACTTTCAATCGGCCTAGAACGGGGATTGATCGAGGGGCTTAACAAAGGTAACTATTGTAGCACGTCACGAGGTGAGGATGGCTGACTATATTGCTTATAATTAGTGAGTTAATTTCATAAGAATGCCTAAAGTGATTAGATGGGATTTTCATGGATTATTAATGACTAATAATGCCTAAATGAAAATAATATGGAAATGAGTAAGTGAAGCATGATATACAAATTTAGAATAATTGTGTATGATTATGCGAAATGAATGGAACGGCATGTTAATGAAATTACTATGATGACATCGTGATAAAATATACTTTACTACATGTATGAAATTCATGAATGGATTAAAGTGATATCTTTGATATTGAGATCAAACTATACTTGGGTTGAGAAATCAATGGAAATGAAATGCAAATTGGGAAATAAGAACTTGGTATGTTCTAAGGTTATCCAATTAGTATCAAAATACTAGTCGGGAAATTAATATAAATAAATGATGAAACAAATCCTAAGAGGTAGGATTGTGAATAGATATGCCTTAAGTAGTCTCAAGAGAAACTTAAGGATGAATTGTATGAACACTAAGGTGTGATAGGGGTAGGCCTAAAGGCCACCTACGGGAATTGATTCTAGGCATAGGACTTGCTTGAGAATTTGATTATGAGAATAATTAGAGTTTGACTCTAGGATGACATGGAGATGTAGTTGGGCCGAGCCCATGCCATGTAATATGATTAGCATGGAAACGTAGTTGGGCCGAGCCCTTGCCATGTATATGTGACATCCGTGGAAACGTAGTTGGGCCGAGCCCTTGCCACGAAGTTATGGTTGGTATGGAAACATAGTTGGGCCGAGCCCTTGCCATACAAATTTTGATATGATATATTGAGCTAGAGGATTGTATAGAGATGTAGTTGGGCCGAGCCCATGCCATACAATTGGGGCTCGATGGGACCCCACGGGGTTATCGTGACTTGCGGTCACGGGGGAATGGAAAAGATGAATTCTAAATGAGTATGGGCCTACGGGCCGACTACTTGACTTTATGTTAAGTAAGTACAGTTAAAAGAAAGAGGGGTAACCGAGGGTTATGGCCTATAATATAATAGTACCCTAAGTTGAGGGTCTTGGAAATTAAAACGTTGATTATACTTAGTATAGTTGCTATTGTACTTGTCAAATATTTCCAAGTACTGACCTCCCCTTCATGGGGGAGGCCACCTCACAGTTTCAGGTAGAACTTGAAGGTCGCTGCCATTGCCCGTTGCTTCGGGAGGAATAAAGGGAAGAACACGTAGTTCGTGCTTCTCCCGTTCTGTTTTAAAAAAACAATTACATTAATGCTCATGGATAATATTTTCTGAATAATTACTTTGGGGGCTTGCATGCCTAGTTATGCCAAGTGTGGCTTGAACAATTGTATTAATGCTTCCGCTGTTTTAAATGCATGTTTTACATTATGTTTGTTTATGGATGTACTATGTGTGAATGATATTCATGACGCCTTGTATAGTATGGATGAGTTGGACTGCGGTTGACTATTCGTACTGTACGGCGGGTTGTTGACGTGTCCGGCTAGGTCCGGGGCGTGACAATATATATATAGATTTAGGTTCCAATAAGAATATCATCTAGGGAGAGAAATGAGAAAGAATTACAACTCTTGGATCATCTTTTATTATTATCTTGGACCAAGGTTAATTGAGTAACTTTCACTTCTCCTTTAATGCGTGCACATTAATTGGCTTATATCCATTTAATTACGTAGGTATGATTTTCCTTCCTTTCAGGATTCTTACTCTTTTAACTTCTATACTTAGCTTCTTCTCCATCTTAAATCATATGAAGTACATAGAATTTTCTCCGATGAGATTAAAGCTTAATATTACAATTATATTTCATCATATTCAGCTTGTTGTTTGTTTTTCTTTCTCTTTTCGGACTTTATTATTTTCAATCAAACTATGCACTTTTAATATATCAATTTTGCATAATATCACATATGATTGTGATTAATATTTATAATAATTTACTTTTACAACATTAATTTTACACACTTGTGTATGATTACTCACACTTTATTAAAATGAAATATAAATAAATATCACTAATATATCTAATTTATTTGATCACAAATATCAAATAATTATTAAACGGTTCATTTTCATTGGCTTGAAAATTTGTCTACCTGAATCGATTACAATGCAATTTTTTAAAAGGTAAGTGCAAAACATAAAAAGTGCACCTATTTTGTGCACCAAAGCGAAAAATATTCATTATATAATGCAGTGCAGAGTGTAAAACAATGCACCTAATAAAAATTAAAAGTATAACATAGATTATCCAACTTATATGATGATACATTTAATAGTGAAAATCGAAAGGTGATGCATGATGTTTCAAGTATAAGTGCATACACATAAATATTAAAACAAACATTCTACAGGTAACCTTATTTTTCAGAGTATTATGGTGCACAAATTGATTTTCTTTTTGTGCAACTTTATGTTTAAAGCATTAGGGTTTGGTGCACAAGCGAATTACATAAATAATGTTCAAATGTGCACAAATGCACGAAAAAAGGTGCAAAGTTGTTCAATGAAAAGTGCCGTTCAAAAATGTGCAAGGTATTCTAATAACAAGTGCATGAGAGATTCCTCTTGAAAATTCGGTACATTTATACGTTGCATTTTTAATAAATTATTAAAAATCAAATAAATCGACTCTTTATACGCTCAGTTGCACATATTGATTTTTTATAGTGCAACTTTTTGTTCTACACGTTGCACAAGCGAATAACATAAATAATGTTCAAAAGTGCACAAATGCACGAGAAAGGTGCGAAGCAGTTCAATGAAAAGTGTCGTTCAAAAAAGTCCAAGATATTTAAATAAAAAGTGCATGAGAGATTTCTAGTGTAAAATTTGGTACATTTATAAGTTCTGCATTTTTAATAAATTATCCAAAATCAAATTAATCCAAATTTTATAAAAGATGAAAACTAAATAAATGGTACTGATTTTTGAATTTCATATAGCACTTTTTATGTATTTACGTTGCACCCATCTCACACATTTGTGCATTTTTAGAAGTCATATTTGTACGGTTAAAAAATGAGCTTTTTTTAATCTCTAATAAGCTTTTAATGGAAATTACTTTAACGTTCCGGACTTTTAAGGTTTGTTGAATTTAATGAGTTGAATAATATGGAAAGTATACATTTTCAAACAACCGTATATAGGATTTGATTAATAATAGGTATCAAATAAAATTTGGTGGTGTATTACTTTTACTCTAATGCCCTTACGTGACTTTACATTTCAATTCAAATGAGATGAATTGATTACTTTCCTTTACTATCCCAAATTAATAGGTGACCATGCACTGATTTTAGTCCATCCGATTAAGATTATTGAAGGCTAGATTTCATTCTTATATCTCTCCTAAGGCTTCTTTCTCATGTGAACCGTTCCCTATATATATATATATATATATATATATATATTTAGATAAGAGATCAAATACAAACCATGCTTAAAATACTAACCTACAAACTCAATAATATGCATCGCTTTGAACTTCAATACGCAGTAAAAATAATGTAAAGATGCAGGGGTGAGATCACATACAAACTAGTCCTCCCATTCAAATCATCTTTACATTATTTGTATTTCACATTGAAGTTCAAAGTGTTTCATATTATTCACGCATAAAATAGCACTTTTATATTTACATTATTTGTATTGCATATTGAAATTCAAAGAGTGCATCTTTACATTATTTGTACTGTATATTGAAGTTCAAAGTGTTGCATATTATTGAGTTTGTAGGTTAGCAAGTTAAGCATGGTTTGTATGTGATCTCACCCCTATATATATACATATATAGATAAGAGATCAAATACAAACCATGCTTAACTTACTAACTTACAAACTCAATAATATGCAGCACTTTGAACTTCAATATGCAGTAAAAATAATGTAAAGATGCAGTGGTGAGATCACATACAAACTAGTCCTCCCGTTCAAATCATCTTTACACTATTTGTATTGCACATTGAAGTTCAAAGTGTTTCATATTGTTTAAGCCATAAAATAGCAGTTTCATATTTAAATTATTTGGGTTGCATATTGAAGTTCAAAGAGTGCATCTTTACATTATTTGTACTGCATATTGAAGTTCAAAGTGTTGCATATTATTGAGTTTGTAGGTTAGTAAATTAAGCATGGTTTGTATGTGATCTCACCCCTATATATATAGGGAGGGAGAGAGAGAGAGCAAAGATCATGTGAGAAGTCCCCCTTAGGCTGAGAAGTTGCGAAGTCTAACTTATAAGCTCAAAACACGAACTTTTAACCAATAAATCATAACTTATAGACCCCCTTCAAAAAAATTACGAAAATGCCACCGCGTCAAAATAACTCCAGAAACCTGGAATTTTTTTTGCAGAAAGTTCGTGTTTTTGAGGGGGTCTATAAGTTATGATTTTTTGGTTAAAAGTTTGTGGTTTTTGCTTATAAGTTAGACTTCGCAGCTTCTCAGCCGAAGGGCACTTCTTAGTTGATCCGCTCCCTATATATATTTATTTATTTATTTATTTAACCCGGTAGGCAAACCGCCAAAATGAGTGGGGAAATGTCGGGTAACATTTGCCGGATATTATACCAACACCAGAAAGATCACAACAAGCTGAGAGGGGGACCAAACCAAAACCTCTCCAAAGGGCATTCCCTTTCCACCACAAGCAAAACAAAGCATAATCAAACCAAAACAGAAAACCTAATGATCTAAAAATATATATAAGGAGTATCAACGTCCAAACGTATGGCTCCATAAAGCCCAACTGGCATCCGATCACCCGGTCTCCAAGAGAAGCTCCAATCCGAGCCCATTTTGCGACCCACCATGCACCTTTATTGGATTGGCCCAGAATCTCCCTCCACTTTAGATCCAGCCCGATCCCATTCGCATAAGAGACACATCGTTCCAACATCTTCGAACCAACAACATCAATCTCCCATTTGTTTATCTGAAAACCTTTTATCCACTTCAGAGCTTGCTCGAACGCTTGAACTTCCAAAAACGTAGAGCCGCTAAGAGGAAAGCCCATTTCCGCCACTAAAGAACCTTCATGATCTCGGATAAGAAAACCGACAGAAGATTTGCCGTTCTGGCGAAACACTTCCCAGTTCAATTTCATGTAATCCCTCCTCGGTTTCATCCATCTACAGATCTTAGGTCTCGAATTCCCAAAGTTATGCGGTAATAATCCCTTATCCTTCAAACATTGTCCTCCTTTAAGATTCTTGTGTGCAAAGCTCCATGAAATCATAAACTTACTGATATCATGGATAAGCTTTTCTTTCGCAGGAACCTCATCGTCCCAGATGGGCTTCCAATAAGATTTCCACGGGTGCCACGCAAATACCCCCGGTAAAATTTGCTTAAAAACTTCATCCAAGCTTTTTCCTTTCGCAGAGATCCACCATTTCATCATTTCCAGCTTTATATTGTTAACTTCCCGTCCTCCCTGCAGAAGTATTCCCCCAAAGAAGTTCCATACAGATCTGGCAAGCAAACATGAGAGTAAAACATGATTAGTATCCGTACCTGCACATCTACATAATGGACATCGGGTTGGGTAAGCAACAGAGAAGACCACATAGTTTTCCGGGAGAGGCAAACAATTATGCCAAAGTCTTCACAAAAAATTCTGATTTTGGGTACTTGCTTGCCCTGCCAAATGTGCGTAGCAGATAAAATTCTCCCCCCTGAGGCCATAGAGCTAGATAAGCAGATTTAGATGTAAATTCCCCTTCTGATGTATGTTTCCAGACCAGTCTAGTAGGCCCCCTTTCCACCATTTGTTCAGCTCTCAGCATATCCTCTAATATCTGTATCACCCGCTCGGATTGTCCATCCGTTTGCGGATGGAAAGCTGTACTGAATTTTAGTTTTGTCCCCATGGATTCTTGGAACTTCGGCCAAAATCGTGATGTGAATCGCGGATCTCTATCGGATACAATGGTTATAGGAACCCCATGCAGCCTCACGATCTCATCCACATACAACTTGGCTAACCTTTCCAGTGCATAGGTGGTGTTGATAGGTAAAAAGTGTGCACTCTTCGTGAGCCTATCAACCACAACCCATACGGCGTCATAATTCTTAATCGTCCGTGGCAACCCTACCACGAAATCCATAGTCACATGTTCCCATTTCCATTCAGGAATGGATAATGGCTGTAACAACCCAGCCGGATGCTGATGTTCTGCCTTAACTTGCTGACAAGTAAGACACCTGCTGATGTACTCGGCTATTTCCCTCTTCATACCCGACCACCAGTAGCTTTCCTTCAAATCACGGTACATCTTCGTGCCTCCCGGGTGCATGGCATACGCCGATGAATGAGCCTCCTCTAAGATGGACTTTCGGAGCTCATCATCCAACGGTACACACACTCGGTCACGAAACAATAAGAGACCATCGTCTCTTTCCCTGAAATCCTCTACCGGTCCCGCTAGCATGCGTTCTCGGACCTTCATGAGCTCCTCATCAGCTTCTTGACCCTTCTTGATCTCATCAAGTAGTGTAGGTCTCACCTCGAATCTAGCTAACAAAGCACCGTCACTAGATACCTCCAATCGGGCTCTCAATGCCCTCAAACTCGTCAACAATGCCCCAGACGAATTCTTTCGGCTCAGGGCATCCGCTACCACATTGGCCTTACCGGGGTGGTACTCGATAACTAGATGGTAGTCTTTTATCAACTCCATCCACCGTCTCTGTCTCATGTTTAACTCTTTCTGAGTAAACACGTATTTCAGGCTTTTGTGGTCAGTGTATATATGACATGTTTCCCCGTAGAGATAATGTCTCCAAATCTTCAATGCGAACACCACCGCCCCCAGCTCTAAGTCATGGGTGGGATAATTTACCTCATGCTTCTTCAACTGTCGTGAAGCATACGCAATCACCCTCCCATTCTGCATCAAGATACACCCAAGCCCTTGGATGCTTGCGTCGTTGTAGACATCGTACCCCACACCCTGTTTGGGTAGTGCGAGTACCGGTGCCTCGGTCAATCTCTTCTTCAGTTCAAGGAATCCCTTCTCGCATCGGTCATCCCATACAAACTTGGCCCCCTTTCGAGTGAGCTTTGTCAATGGCGATGCCAAAACTGAGAATCTCTCCACAAATTTTCGGTAGTACCCCGCCAATCCAAGGAAGCTACGAATTTCCTTGATGTTCTTTGGCCTCTTCCATTCAGTAATGGCCTCAATCTTCTTGTTATCTACGGCAATCCCTGATCCTGAAACCACATGCCCGAGAAAACCAATCTCCCTTAGCCAAAATTCACATTTGGAAAACTTGGCATAGAGTTGCTTCTCCCGTAGTGTCTCAAGAACAAGTATCAAGTGCTCTTCATGCTCTTCTTCACTCTTCGAGTAAATCAAGATATCATCTATGAACACAATCACAAACCGGTCCAAGTATTTATGAAATACTCGGTTCATCAAGTCCATAAATGCTGCCGGGGCGTTGGTTAGCCCGAATGACATAACTAGGAACTCGAAATGACCATACCTTGTGCGGAATGCACTCTTCGGTATGTCATCTTCCTTTATCTTCAGTTGGTGGTACCCCGACCTCAAGTCAATCTTCGAAAACACCGTCGCTCCTCGGAGCTGATCAAACAAGTCATCAATCCTAGGCAAGGGATACCTATTCTTGATTGTGGCCTTGTTCAGTTGACGATAGTCAATGCACATTCGAAGTGTTCCATCTTTCTTTTTCACGAAAAGGACCGGTGCTCCCCACGGAGAGTGACTCGGCCTTATGAAACCGTTATCCAATAGCTCTTGCAATTGGGTTTTCAACTCATTAAGTTCAGCGGGTGCCATTCTGTATGGCGGTATAGAGATTGGTTTGGTGTCGGGTTCAACCTCGATCACGAACTCAATCTCCCTATCGGGTGGAAGTCCCGGCAAGTCTTTTGGGAAGACGTCCGGATACTTGCACACTACTCTCACATCATTGATGTCTATCTCTTCCTTGGTTTTATCCACCACATACGCTAGGTATGCGTGGCATCCCTTTCTCATCATATTCCTTGCCCTCACGGCGGATATGATACAACTGTTTGATTTGCCTCTATCTCCCTCGAAGCGTAAGGTCAACCCTTCACCGCCTTCGAGTTCAAGAATCTTCGTGTAGCAATCGACCCTAGCATGATGTTTTTCAAGCCAATCCATCCCGAGGATTGCATCAAACTCGATCATACTCAGCGGTACAAAATCACACGTCAAGTTCTGTCCCTCCACCTCCACCTCACACGATGGATAGTGGCTATCTCTCTCGATATCATCCCCTAGAGGCGTGGACACCAATAGGGTTTGAGTCATCGGTACAAGTGGTCCGTTGAATCCGCTGGCGAACGCCTCACTCACAAATGATCGTTGCGCCCCGCTATCAATAAGGATCCTTGCGTCTCTCCCATTTATCTTTAGTGTTCCTACATTCATAAGTAATGCATAACACACTATCTAATTAATAGGCTTGTTTCTTAAGTCGTAGAGTATGTTGGTCGCGGTTCGGGTGGGGTCCGTTTGACACCCGTCCGAAAATTCCTCGGTTTCTAAGCTTTAGAACCGCTCTAGGACGAACCCAGGTGAAAGCCGACCGCTTTTCACGAAAGCCGGCCGGTTTTCGTCTGCGAGAAAAAATTCTCATATGAAAATCACGAAAGCCGGGCGGCTTTCACGAAAGCCGGGCGGCTTTCACGAAAGCCGGCCGGTTTTCGTCGCCGCAGTTTTTGTTCAGGAAATGGTCTCAAAGCCGGGCGGTTTCTACGAAACCTGGCCGGGTTTCAGCAGCGCAGAAATCCCCAGGCCCAACGAAAGCCGGGCGGCTTTCGCCAAAGCCGGGCGGCTTTCAGCTGCGAGAAATTTCCCCAGGTCAGGCATTTATGAAAGCCGGCCGGTCTTTACAAAAGCCGGCCGGTTTTTGGTTGCGAGGAATTTTTGATTTAATCTTGACGAAAGCCGGGCGGTTCTCGGTGGAAGCCGTCCGGCATTCGTTGCCGTGGTATTATCCTAATTAAATCAAGACGAAAGTCGGGCGACTTTCGTCAAAGCCGGGCGGTTTCTGCCCAGGGTGAGGATTCTCCTCCCCTTTTTCCCTTCAACCCGACCAAACTCGTCGGGGTTATAAATTTACAAGTCCCACACTCCTATTTTTCATAATAGACTAATAACATGAGTTTAAGAATTTACCCGCAACGGAGTCCGGGTTAGCACGTGCGTCCGCCTCCGTCATCGCATAGTCCCTAGCTTGGGTCTTGCCTTGGTTCACGGATGGCGCGTTGCTTGTACTTGGCCCTCCGTGCGCCGTGCTCGCGTGAAGTGCCCCTGCTCGGTTCCTACTTGCCGTAGTTCCGCTGCTAGGCCCTGCACCCATGGCTCGCCCGAGTTGTGGACAGTTTGATCTCAAGTGCCCCGTCTCCCCGCATTGGTAGCACCTAGGGGGATCGCGACACTTGCCCGTGTGGTTCCTCTTGCAGTTATTGCACCTGCCAATGCCCGAGCCTTGCGACCTCGAGCCCTGCCCTCCTGGGCCTTGATTTCCCCGAGATGGTGGTGCGGGCGTTCTGAAAGACCCACCTCCCCCGTGGTTCCCCTTCTTGTTAGAACCTTGGGGGCCGGTGTTCTCCTATTTCCTCTTCTTCGCCTCCTCGGCGTTTTTCAGCTTTCTTTCTTCCCATTCCTTCTCCCCTTTCAGGCCTTGCTCCACCACTTGATTGAACATCATGTTAGGCAATTGTGTTGCTCGTTCACGCACGTCTAAGTCTAAAGCATCCCAAAAGTGATTCACCATCCGGTTCTCATCACAAGCGTACTCCGGTATGAACTCCGCGAGCTCCCTGAACTTGTGCTCGAGTTGTCTCACGGTATACTTGCCTCCTTGGGTCAAGTTGGTGTATTCTCTCCTCTTCAAGTTCACCTCGAAGTCGGAGTAGTATTGGTTGAAGAATTCCTGTCGGAAATTCTCCCAAGTTACGGCCTCACCGTACTTCCCCTTGACACCGTCCCACCACGTGGACGCCATCCCTTCTAGCAACCTCGTTGCTACTCTCATCTTCATGTTTGGCGGCAGCTGCATATCAAGGGCCGCTTCATTGAACCTCTTGATCCACTCCGCCGCAACGGATATATCTCCCGTTCCATCGAACGGTTTACACCCCAAATCTCTTGCTTCTTTGAGGTACTTCGAGATCCTTATTATCGGAACCTCGACACCTCGATCTACTCGGGACTCCACATGTCCCCTAGAACCCGCATGGCTTCCCCTTCTTGAAGCCCCTCCCAAAGCACGCCTTGCCCGGCGCCTTTGGCGATCTTGCTGAAATTGACGGAGTAGTTCCTCCATCCTTTCTAGAGCGTCGTCATCGTCGCTCCCCTCACTGTCCTCATCATACTCCCCATCATATGGGGTCTCAACCGGCTCAGTTCCCGGTTGATACGTCGAATCCTCCTCGGACTCATAGGACTCGTTGACTGTTTCCACATAACTGTCACTCACGGTCTGATCTTGGCCTCCACGGCCCTGTCCTATGGACACCCTAGAAGCCCCTCTACTGCCTTGCACGGATCCTCCCGGTGCTCGGCCAGTCGGGTTCCTTCTAGTTACCTTCCCGGTACGTTCCATTTCTGAAAGAAATTGAGAATGAGTCATTAGACTCGTATCAAATGTCAATTGACGGATAGGTACTTAAAGACATCCTTTGGCTCAAATCACCGCCATACCAATTGCTAAGGGTACCATCTTAACAATTAGAGGCATTGCAACTTAAGTACCAAAAGTTCTATAAGTACAAAACCTTATGCTCATGGTTTTCAAATTCATTTTCAAAAGAAATTTTGAAGCTTCATTATGATGTTTACGGACTAAGACTCTGATACCAATTAAATTGTCACGCCCCGGGCCTAGCCGGACACGTCAACAACCCGCCGTACAGTACGAATAGTCAACCGCAGTCCAACTCGTCCA
Organism: Cuscuta europaea; assembly: GCA_945859875.1. NCBI lineage: Eukaryota > Viridiplantae > Streptophyta > Magnoliopsida > Solanales > Convolvulaceae > Cuscuta > Cuscuta europaea. Next base: position 4,436,276 of record CAMAPE010000077.1, on the reverse strand, counting down.
TACTATACAAGGCGTCTTGAATACCATTCACACATAGTACATCCATAAACAAGCATAATGAAAATCATTCATTTAAAACAGCGGAAGCATTTAATAAAGATGTCTTAGCCACACTTTGGCAAACATGGGCATACAAGCCCCCAAATAGTTATTCAAAAATAGTATCCATGAGCATTGTTATAATTGTTTTGAAAACAGGAAATAGAAGAAGCACGAACCACGTCTTCTCCCTTGGAAATACCTGAAGCAACGGGCGCCGGTAGCAACCTTCAAGTCCTACCTGAAACTGTGAGGTGGCCTCCCCCGTGAAGGGGAGGTCAGTACTTGGAAATATTTGACAAGTACAATAGCAACTATACTAAGTATAATCAACGTTTTAATTTCCAAGACCCCCGTCTTAGGGTACTATTATATTATAGGCCATAACCCTCGGTTACCCCTTTTTACCTTTAACTGTACTTACTTTACATAAAGTCAAGTAGACGGCCCGTAGGCCCATATTCATTTAGAATTCACCGTTCCCATTCCCCCGTGACCGCGAGTCACGATAACCCCGTGGGGTCCCATCGAGCCCCAATTGTATAGCATGGGCTCGGCCCAACTACATCTCTATACAATCCTCTAACTCGATGTATCATATCAACATTTGTATGGCAAGGGCTCGGCCCAACTACGTTTCCATACCAACCATAACTTCGTGGCAAGGGCTCGGCCCAACTACGTTTCCACGGAGGTCACATATACATGGCAAGGGCTCGGCCCAACTACGTTTCCATGCTAATCATATTACATGGCATGGGCTCGGCCCAACTACATCTCCATGTCATCCTAGAGTCCAACTCTATTTATTTTCATAATCAAATTCTCAAGCAAGTCCTATGCCTAGAATCAATTTCCGGAGGTGGCCTTTAGGCCTACCCCTAATCACTCCTTAGTGTTCATGTCATTCATCCTTAAGTATCTCTTGAGACTACTTAAGGCATATCTATTCACAATCCTACCTCTTAGGATTTATTTCATCATTTATTTATATTAATTCCCCGACTAGTATTTTGATACTAATAGGATAACCTTAGAACATGCCAAGTTCCTATTTCCCATATTGCATTTCATTTCCATTGATTTCTCAACCCAAGTATAGTCTAATCTCAATATCAAAAATATCACTTTAATCCATTCATGAAGTTCATACATGAAGTAAAGGATATTTTATCACAATGTCATCTTAGTAATTCCATTAACATGCCATTCCATTCATTTCACATAATCATACACAATTATTCTAAATTTGTATGTCATGCTTCACTTACTCATATTCATATTATTTTCATTTAGACATTATTAATCTTTAATAGTCCATGAAAATCCCATCTAATTACTTTAGGCATTCTTATGAAATTAACTCACTAATTATAAGCAATATAGTCAGCCATCCTCACCTCGTGATGTGCTGCAATAGTTGCCTTTGTTACGCCCCTCGATCAATCCCCGTTCTAGGCCGATTGAAAGGCAGAACTGGACTGCCTGGGCAAAAGCCGGGCGGCTTTCACGAAAGCCGGGCGGCTTTCGTGGTCTGCAACTGCGACTAGCTCCTTTGAAGTGGCGGTTTCCGGCGATTTCGACTCCTATCGATTTGCCAACCCTCCTAAGTTAATTACCACCACTTTATATCAATATTCTACACTTTTAAACGTGTAGAACTCATGGTTTAATCCACCATATGATTTCTTAAAAATCATACAATAATAAAACTAGTTAAAGATTGTTTATTGAGTTCTTACCTCAAAAACAACCCTCTTCTCTTTGGATTCTCTTCCTTGCTGCTTGGACTATGAAAGGAGGCTTCCCTAGAGCTTCTCTCTTTGCCTTGGCCGAGTGGATGGGTGAGGAAATGGTAGGATAAGTGATCAACACCATCCACCTAAGTCAACCCACAAAATAAGGGAGTAGGGTAATGGTGGGTATGGGTTTTGTCTCTTGGAGACTTCCCACCTACTAGGTACACCCCCTCTAGCTGCTTCCTTGTCATTAGCAGCAAATTGGGTCGTGGGGTGGCCCCCACTCATGTGGGAGGTCATCCCCTTATGCCCCGATGTGTGTAATCGGCCCCGAAAGTTGTATTTTTCGGACTGTTTTAGTCATATTTTATTTTATCGGACCGGATAAAATATATCACGTGTTCCCAATAATTATGGGCATTTAGAATGGATGTATATTCCCCAACATTAATTTAGGAGTCTCCGAAACTCATTTCGGGCTGTTATCCGTTAAATTGCCAATACCGGTAATTGGGCCCCGTTTGACCAACCGGTCAACGCCATGCCTTTCTTATGGCCCAAATAAGATATCTACCACTATATACATATTATCTAGACCAAGATGAATGTAATATGTGGTTCGGGAATTATCGGGCGGTCCACATTCCCGCTGTGGGCCCCACATGCAATTTACTATTCACGAAAAAGAAATAATAAAAATTTACAATTACGCAAATTCATCAATCATCTTTCAAGGTATATTACATAATTTACTAAAAGTAAATATGCTCGGGGTCGGTGTTACATACTCTGCCATGGACAATTGGCTCAACCAAATACAGGAGGAGCAAAGGGCCGGTTTTTAGAGATTGGAGGAGCTTAGGGAAGCCGATAGACATCGGTATGAAGAAGACAAACGTAGGTTCTACGGACCTATGTACTCTTACATGGCGCAACGGGGATCTTTTCATACCATGGCAAACCCCCCTCCACCACCCTCGTGGTATGACCCCACTCATTGGGGTAACTTTAGAGGATCTGGCTCCGGGGGTGGAGGGTACGACGGCGGAGATGGTGGGGACACATATATGGGAGATGGTGGACAAGGGAGCGGCTTTGGAGGGAGCTACTACGGCGGAGAAGGCGGGCACTAGGGACAGTGCTTGATTCAAGTGCGGGGAAGAGACTCATGATGGTATGTAATTTTAATTTCCACCTAGCACTATGCATGTAGTTCTTTTGAACTATTTACAAAAAAAAAGAGAATAAATAAAAGAAAATAAATGCTAGTTAGGTTGAAAACCCAACAAAATGGGCAATCTAAGAAAAAAAGGCTTATAAAAAAATGATGAGTGAGTTGGGGAGAATGGAAAATGAAAAGAGATGCTAGGATGAAAACCTGAAAAGGCTCCTAGGCAAAATGAGAGATATGAGAGAAATGTTTGTTTTTGCAGGCACTCATTGTATCTCTTTGAAGAATAAGAAGATTCCGAAAACAAAGACAAAGAAGAAGAGAGGAGGAGAAGAGAAGATGAACACTAGAAGGCCACAAAACCCAAGATGTTCTTTGTAATTTGAGTTTAAAACTCATTTTTGTTGTCCTTGGTGGTCTTTGTGTTTGTATTTTTTTTTTAAACTGTGGAAACTTTGGAGAAACAAGACACTTGTGAACATTTGATCTTAGTCGAGACGAGTAAAGGTTTAAGTGTGGGGGAGTTGATACGTTTGTAATTTCCATATGCATGTTTGTGTTTTTAATTAGTTTTGCTTGATCTTTACTATGGAAATTACACACTTTTGGTGTAATAGATTAGTTTATTAAATTCTTGTAAATAGTTTAGATTAGATATATTCTGAGCTCAAACAGGTCTTGATCACTCAAAGTACAGTTGGTGAACCCAAAGAGTGGAAAGAAGGTGCAAAATTTGAAGACAAAAGAAGGATCCTGAATTTTGATCTATACTCGGTTGAGTATTAACTATACTCGATCGGGTATTAGGTTGAAACTTCAAATCGGATCAGATCCGAAGACAAGGGAACATGCCGGGAGGATTTCGTCCACGATTTAATGTCTATACCCGATCGGGTAGACCGACATACCCGATCGGGCATGCCTTTGAGTTTTAAACGAAGATCGGTCGAGTATGGCTCGAATACCATTTTCTAAGCATACTCGACCGGGTATAAACATATACCCGATCGGGTATGCCTGTGGAAAATAGCCTGAAACCGATCGAGTATACCTCGAATCGAGTATTACACACATATTCGATCGGGTACCATGTATATACCCGATTGAGTACCCGAATCCCATCCCAAAATCCTATAAATACACCTCCTTTCCTTCACAAAAAGATATCCCTTCTTCCATACTTCTAAGCTCAGTATAGAATAGTTCTTTATTTTTTTCATCATGTTTAGTCTCCAAATGAGGAGCTAAACTCTTCCATCTTGGTTTTTCTACTTTGAAGCTTAATGAATTTGTAAGTTGTGAGTTATTTTCTTTAAATCTTCTTCCTTGAATATTAAAATACTCTGCCATGGACAATTGGCTCAACCAAATACAGGAGGAGCAAAGGGCCGGTTTTTAGCGATTGGAGGAGCTCAGGGAAGCCGATAAACATCGGTATGAAGAAGACAAACGTAGGTTCTACGGACCTATGTACTCTTACATGGCACAATGGGAATCTTTTCATACCATGGCAAACCCCCCTCCACCACCCTCGTGGTATGACCCCACTCATTGGGGTAACTTTAGAGGATCTGGCTCCGGGGGTGGAGGGTATGACGGCGGAGATGGTGGGGACACATATATGGGAGATGGTGGACAAGGGAGCGGCTTCGGAGGGAGCTACTACGGCGGAGAAGGCGAGCACTAGGGACAGTGCTTGATTCAAGTGCGGGGGAGAGACTCATGATGGTATGTAATTTTAATTTCCACCTAGCACTATGCATGTAGTTCTTTTGAACTATTTACAAAAAAAAAAGAGAATAAATAAAAGAAAATAAATGCTAGTTAGGTTGAAAACCCAACAAAATGGGCAATCTAAGCAAAAAGGGCTTATAAAAAAATGACGAGTGAGTTGGGGAGAATGGAAAATGAAAAGAGATGCTAGGATGAAAACCTGAAAAGGCTCCTAGGCAAAATGCGAGATATGAGAGAAATGTTTGTTTTTGCAGGCACTCATTGTATCTCTTTGAAGAATAAGAAGATTCAGAAAACAAAGACAAAGAAGAAGAGAGGAGGAGAAGAGAAGATGAACACTAGAAGGCCATAAAACCCAAGATGTTCTTTGTAATTTGAGTTTAAAACTCATTTTTGTTGTCCTTGGTGGTCTTTGTGTTTGTATTTTTTTTAAACTGTGGAAACTTTGGAGAAACTTGACACTTGTGAACATTTGATCTTAGTCGAGACGAGTAAAGGTTTAAGTGTGGGGGAGTTGATACGTTTGTAATTTCCATATGCATGTTTGTGTTTTTAATTAGTTTTGCTTGATCTTTACTATGGAAATTACACACTTTTGGTGTAATAGATTAGTTTGTTAAATTCTTGTAAATAGTTTAGATTAGATATATTCTGAGCTCAAACAGGTCTTGATCACTCAAAGTACAGTTGGTGAACCCAAAGAGTGGAAAGAAGGTGCAAAATTTGAAGACAAAAGAAGGATCCTGAATTTTGGTCTATACTCGGTCGAGTATTAACTATACTCGATCGGGTATTAGGTTGAAACTTCAAATCGGATCAGATCCGAAGACAAGGGAACATGCCGGGAGGATTTCGGCCACGATTTAATGTCTATACCCGATCGGGTAGACCGACATACCCGATCGGGTATGCCTTTGAGTTTTAAACGAAGATCGGTCGAGTATGGCTCGAATACCATTTTCTAAGCATACTCGACCGGGTATAAACATATACCCGATCGGGTATGCCTGTGGAAAATAGCCTGAAACCGATAGAGTATACCTCGAATCGAGTATTACACACATATTCGATCGGGTACCATGTATATACCCGATCGAGTACCCGAATCCCATCCCAAAAGCCTATAAATACACCTCCTTTCCTTCACAAAAAGATATCCCTTCTTCCATACTTCTAAGCTCAGTATAGAATAGTTCTTTCTTTATTTTTTTCATCATGTTTAGTCTCCAAATGAGGAGCTAAACTCTTCCATCTTGGTTTTGCTACTTTGAAGCTTAATGAATTTGTAAGTTGTGAGTTATTTTCTTTAAATCTTCTTCCTTGAATATTAATTCTTCCTTTAAAATACTATTTCTATATCAAAGTTGAGGAGCGTTACTAAGATGACAATTTGTTAACATCTTGACATTGGTTATAGTAATAGCTATTTCTTCCTCTATGTTAATATTGGGGAGTGTTACTAAGATGACAATTAGTTAACATCTTGATATTAATCATAGTAGGATTCATATTCTTTAATATTATTCCTTGAGTATTAATTAATTCCTATTCATATTTCATGTTAATATTTTAAACATTACTTAAAGTATCAACTAGTATTGTTTCTCATATTAATTATTACTAGAATTGATCGGTTAATACGCTTGTTATTAATCCGGTTCTTTCAACGGTAGTAAACTTGGAATATTAATGCATGCATCTCATGGTTAATATGTCAAGGGGAATTAATTATATTGATAAAACCAATAAACCGCTTGTGTTGAGGTTATCAATCTCAATCGTTTTCATCTTAAGTTTATTGCTACTATCAAGTTAATATATGGCGCTTGTTCTATATTGACTCGATAGTAAGTTTTATTAATGAACGCATCTCGTTATTAATAACTACCCTCGAAGAACTGGATATACTCCTCTATTGAGTATTCGAGAGGAAGATGGTTAAAGATATAACCGGGATCGACGAACATTTCATTACGTGGATAAAAGCAAAACCAAGTCCCCATCTCATTAAATTAAACTCATATACGTTGTTCATCTTAGTGTTTTTAAATCAAACAAATCTAAACCCCCCTTGTTACTACTTATATAGAAGAAAAGTATTCCTTTCCCTGTGGATACAAACCTTACTTCATTATACTACGTATTAGTGTTGTATTGTAATTATTTTGAGTGCACCTCACGACAAGTGCACGTCAAATTTGGCGCCGTTGCCGGGGATTCGTATTTGAGACCCCAAAAGTATTGCTATTTCATGTTAGCCCAAGGGTTCTTTTGCCTATTATCTTTAATACCCCAAAAGAAATCAGCAATTTTCCTATTAATCATTTTGATTACTGCCCTAGGAATGTTTGTGACAGTAAGAATATGAATAGGAATGAAGTTTAGTACATGTTTGATAAGAATCAACCTTCCCCCTTGCGATAATGTTTTCTGTCTCCAACAAGACAATTTGTTGTCAAACATGTCTAACAACTCTTTGCAATGCACCAGCCGTGTAGTGCCCTTATGAATCTGAACTCCCAGGTACTTAAAGGGCAGTTTGGAAACCTTCATTCGTAATTCATTTCCCAAATGTGAAATTCTGCCTGCCGTTGTATGCTTCCCAACAACAAAACCACTCTTATCCTTATTTATTAACTGGCGAGTAGCGTTTTGATAAATTTTAACAAACATGTTAATTTTTTTGAGTGATTTAGATGATCCATTAAGAAAGACCATTAAATCATCCGCAAAAGCTAGGTGTGAGATAATTCCATCCCGACCTATGTTGACAGGCTCAATTTCTCTTGTTTGAAATGAGTTGTTAATACCTCTAGAGAAAGCTTCGGACATAATGATAAATAGAAAAGGGGAGAGAGGATCTCCTTGTTTGACTCCTCGACAAGACTGAAAAAACCCGTAGGGAACCCAGTTTATGATGATAGAGATAAATGTGGCCTTTAAGTTACCCATAATTAGGAGTCTCACGTGATTAGAGAAACCAATTTTCATCAAAATAGCATCCAAAAAACTCTAATCAACCTGATCAAAGGCCTTCGTCATATCTAACTTGACAACCAAATTAGAAGCGCACACCTTTTTGTCTAGATTATGAAGCATATCCATTGCCACCAAAACCTGGTTGTAGATTTCCCTTCCTTTCATAAACCCCGACTGCTCCCTAGATATAATTTTTGGCAGGATCACTGCCATTCTTGAAGCAAGAATTCTCGTAGTGAGTTTACTGATAAAAGTAGACAGACATATAGGCCGAAACTCTCCAAAATGAATAGGGTTTTTCTTTTTGGGAATAAGGACCATATTCACACTAGCAACCCCCTTAGGCACTGGAAAACCCATGAAAAAGTCTTGTACTACCAATATAACATCCTGCTTTATTATGTCCCAACACCCCTTATAGAAAACACCACCAAATCCATCCGGACCAGGTGGTGAATAAGCGTTAAGAGTCCATATAGCCTCTCTAACCTCATTCTCGCCCGCCAGTGCTATCAGAAAATCATTATCAGCCTCATTTAAAATAGTGGGAATATTACATAATAATGTTTCATGAGAGCTTGTTTGCTGAAATCGATAAAGATCCTGAAAAAAGAAACTGCCTCTTTCCCTATCTCTTTCGTATTGTATACCCATTCCCCATTAGGCCTTTTTATAGCTTGAATATGTTGTCTCCGAACTTTCTCTATAAAAGCCTGGTGAAAGAACTTTGAATTAGCATCTCCTTCCCTGATCCACTTTACACTAGACTTCTGCTGCCAATAAAGATCTTGCTGCTTGGCTCTTTTAAGTAATTCTGCCTGAATTCTGTGGCAATGAGCTCGATTGGACTCAGTCGGGGTATCCTCAAATGTTTTTTCTGCACAAATAGCTTCCTTTTCCAGTCTTTCAAACTCCCGAAATATATCCCTAAAGCACTCTTTATTCCATCTTTTAACATCCTCCTTAAAAGACTGAAGGTTTGACATCAGACATCGCATACCCCCCACTGTTGGGTAATCCTTCCATTTAGATTTCACAAAAGGAAGAAAATTCTCACCAGTAAACCACATACCTTGAAATCTAAACTGGCACGGACCCCTCTCCATCATCTCCTCGCAGAGTAGCAATATAGGGCAGTGATCCGACGGAGATTTGCTTAGGTGTTGAATAGTAACCGTGTGAAAATTTGCAATGAAATTTTGATTAGTTAAATACCTGTCAAGCCTTTCCCAAATTCTACCGTTCACCCTCACCCCGGTCCACGCATAGGTAGATCCTATAGTGGGCAATTGGTGCAGCTCACAAGCCGAAATACAATCTCTAAAATCCTGCATGGCACCTAAAAGCTCCTCTATGAAAATGAGGATACTATGTGAAAATCCCCTCCAATGATCCAGGCCTTATCCACCACCCTTGCAAAATTAGTCAAACCAGACCAAAGCTCCTCTCTATCTCTTCTTGTATGTAATCCATAAACCGGTGAAAAACAAATTGAAATCCGTGGCAATATTCTTAACATCAGCCAGTAAAAATTGATTGTGGTCCCTGATGTTATTCACCTCAAAAGAAGTATTATTCCACATTAGCCATGTCTTATTAGATTGAGACATGTATATGTTCGTATATCCCAAACTACTAAGATAAAAATACCCTTTATTTTGAGCCACAATTGGTTCAATGATAGCTACAAGATCAATTGAATAGTGCCTAACAATTTCATGCAGCCTCAGGCACGATGAGGCAAGGCCACGCAAGTTCCAGATGAGAAGCTTCATAAAGAAACATCCAACGTGGGACCCTTGTTGTTCCTCTTGGCCGCTAATCTTGTAGTGACCGAACGCGGAGGATGTGCATCTTTGACCTTTCTTCTTGAGACAACTCCCAAGGCCTCGGCCTTATCATTTAGTATTTGCTCCACCTTATTGTGTAACTCACCACACACCTGTCTCCATGACTCCCTTGTAATGTTTTCCACAGATATATACTCCCCCTCCGAGATATATCCCGATTGTTCAATGATTTTAACCTGCCCCTCCTGAGCTACTTCTGCCCCTCTTCCAAAGAGATTAAATTTGAACTAACCGGTAGAACATCTAACCCCTCCACCTCAGAATTAATAATGCACCTTCAATTGGGTTATCACTAGCCAACTCTTGTACTACATGGTCCCTATTTTCCTTAGAGCTCTCCTGTAACACCCCGGCCCCGTCGGCCCCGAGGTAGTTACTTCTGACCTCTAGTACTGTCCTCACAAACCGCCACTAGCCTTTTCCGCGCACTTTGTCCTCACTCGTGCGCGCCCTGAGAAACTTCCCAGGGGGTCACCCATCCCAAGACTACTCCCGTGCAAGCACGCTTAACTTTGGAGTTCTTGACTAATGAGCTCCCTTAAAAGGAGATGCACCTTGTTGGTATGAGTAGTACTATTAATCCTCTTAAATTAATCCCGGGTATTACAATCACCCCCACTTAGGATCGCAACGTCCTCGTTGTGCCCTTAAACCAATCTCAATCAAATCCCAGAATCTTTTCCCCCGCTAAGTGCATGCCCGATATCCAACGGATCAGTACACTGTCACAGGGTTGCTCTGATACCATTTGTAACACCCCGGCCCTGTCGGCCCCAAAGTAGTTACTTCTGACTTCTAGTACTGTCCTCACAAACCGCCACTAGCCTTTTCCGCGCACTTTGTCCTCACTCGTGCGCGCCCTGAGAAACTTCCCAGGGGGTCACCCATCCCAAGACTAGTCTCGTGCAAGCACGCTTAACTTTGGAGTTCTTGACTAATGAGCTCCCTTAAAAGGAGATGCACCTTGTTGGTATGTGTAGTACTATTAATCCTCTTAAATTAATCTCGGGTATTACATCTCCCCCATTACCGCCCCACTTTGCTCCAGCCTGGTTGTAGCCTTAGATGACTCAGGCTTTTCATTTACAACTCTGTCCACAACTTTATCTTTCCCCTTTCTCTTACGATTGATTTGAACCCACTCCTCCACTGTCTGTTTCACCTCTTTGGGCTGAATCTTCGCTATCTCTTTAGTTTTATTTTCTTTATCTCCTTCCACTCTTGGTTTGCCCATACCACACTGACCTTTGTAATGCCCCAATCTATTACACTTAGTACAATAGGCTGGCAAATCCTCAATTGACATGTTGAGCCAACTCCTTGGAGCCATTCAATATGAGCACCTTAGTAGGAATCTCTTAGAGAAGGTCCAATTCTTGCTATAGAAAAAAGCGCTTTTTATCATGTAAATGTATTGGCAGCCCATCAAAAGTGATCCACACTGGGACTATGGGCGATTCCACATCCGGGTGAAAATCAGGTGTCCATCTTGTCACTTTCATCCGAAAACCCCTCACGGTCCACGATTGTTTGAGCCGACATCTCCGAAAATCATCTTCCGTCGCAAATTTGATTAACACATGACGTTGGTCCAGCAACCCTAAAGTGAAAGCTCCCTTGAAGCCTATTTTCTCAAATTCCATTCGAATTGTCATCATCGGCAGATGACCCCTAACAAACGAACCAACCAACGCAAATTTGTATTGATCTGCAAGGAATGCAACTTCGTCCTCCGAGAATTGGATTGCTGGCATACCCCGGTGCCGGAACGGTACTTTCGTGGGAAACTCCTTGTTATCCGCAAGGACCTTCGCAAATGATCGCATTGCTGACCCCGGCCCTCCAGCCGGAGCAGCCCATGCTACCGCCGTAGACATGCACTCCTACGCCGCAGGAGCTCTCTAGGGTTCTTTTCTAGGGTTTCCTCATGCTTGTATATATATAGGGAGCGGATCAGGTGAGAAGTGCCCCTTAGGCTGAGAAGCTGCGAAGTCTAACTTATAAGCTAAAAACACGAACTTTTAACCAATAAATCATAACTTATAGAACCCCTCAAAATTAAATATGAAAAGCAAAAAAAAAAATGCAGGTTTCTGAAGTTATTTTGACGCGGTGGCATTTTCGTAATTTTTTTGGAGGGGGTCTATAAGTTATGATTTATTGGTTAAAAGTTCGTGTTTTTAGCTTATAAGTTAGACTCCGCAGCTTCTCAGCCTAAGGGGGACTTCTCACATGATCTTTTCTTTCTCTCTCTCTCTCTCTCTATATATATATATATATATTATATTATATATATATATATATATATATATATATATATATATAGAAAAGATCAGGGTGAGAAGTCCTCCTAAAGATGAGAAGTGAGAAGTAATCTCAGCCCTTGGATTTGCATCTAATCTTACAACGCATCAAATTTATAGACTGAATATAGTAACTTATAACCAATAAATCATAACTTATAAAGGTCTCCATCTTAATTACGGAAATGCTACCTCGTCAAAAAAAATTTCAGGTTTCTGGAGTTATTTTGACGCGGTGGCATTTTCGTAACTATTTTCGAGGGGGTCTATAAGTTATGATTTATTGGTTAAAAGTTTGTACTTTTAGCTTATAAGTTAGACTTCGCAGCTTCTCAGCCTAAGGGCACTTCTCACCTGATCCGCTCCCTATATATATATTATTAGTTTTTCTTTTTAGATAATTTATATTATATTTTGGTATGTATTGAAAGATTATTAAAATTTTAGAAATCATTAATGATTATTTATTTCTAGTAATGTAGTGTACATGACTTTTTGTTGTATCATGTTTGTGCATTCTTTACAACTTAATTTATGACACCGCACCCAATAGTCCTTGAAATTCAAATTTAATTTGAAAGCTTATGTATTGAATTTCCCTATTTTCGAACAATTGTAAAACGATTAAAGTTTTACGGAACATATGATTAATCATATTATTATTTGGGCTCATATACTGGTAACGGACTTCTAAATAATTAATTGAGTCATCTTATTGATATTGGGGGTCAACATTCTTAAATAAAGATATACAACCCCTCGGTACAGTGTAAGAGCGGTCTGGCAGCCCAAATGTTATTTTGGGCCTCACCTACTAAAAATAGCAATTATCCAAGAATTGCATCCTAGATCTACTGGAGGGTAACCCACACGGTTAGAAGCTCAGCTACATGAATAGTAATATCATAAATGAGTAATGGAATGATTGGAGAAGAATACAAATGCCTATGGTCTCATCTTTGGCATTATTAAGCTAAATAATGGGAGTAAGGTTTTCTTTTGTAATTATACATCATATAAATTATTGGGACCACCCTACACATATTATAGATCAATAATATGATGTATAAGGTTGACTTGTTCTAAATAAATTGGGGAGAGTATAAAAGTACATCTTATGACAAAAGACAAAAATAATAGGACCCATCTTTCCACTTTTGGAAGTATTGGTAGATATTTTGCTCCCAAATTAGTTAGGGGACATAAGAGGTCGCCCCACACCTTCCTGGCACCTGCAAAACAAGTATAATAAGTTAGAACTAATAAATGGGGCGGACCTATTGAGTTGAGAGCTCAAACAATACAAAACAGAAATAAAAGAGGAGGACCATCCCATGTTTGATTGGAATCAAACACCCTACCTTTTATTTTTGTGAGCCACACGTTTAGATAACGTTTTGAGAGCTTCCAAATACCTTCCCCTCACCCCTCATTCTAACTCAAAAGATAAGGAAGAGAGGGGAGCAGCACAAACCAAGAAGAGAAGAAATAGGAGAGCTGACCGCAGTGTATTTTCCAGGTGCGTAGGTCTTCTTGTTCGACCCATATCATGAGTTTCACTCATCCACTTAAGGCGTGGGAAGTATCCACTGAAAGATCTCGAAACGAGGAATCGATAGACGTGCGGTTTGAAGAATACGGAAAAGCTTAAGGCCTCCAAATCATCCGAACAAAACGCAACCTCGCAGAATACGATTTTGTATTCAAAGTAAGTTTGAATCCAAAACCTTCCTTTCTATTGTCTAAATCGTATAAATGATTGAGTAAATATTGTACAATGGTTTAGGTGTATAAAATGTTGTTATAAAGTGATTTTATTTGCTGCAAAGTTTAGATACTAACCTAGAACAAACCTTGAAAGGTTAGGAAACGTTTTCGCCGGAAAACACCCATTCTAGGGGCTGTTTTTGTATCACTGGATAAGTGTTGAACTAGCACCTGGAGGAGGCTATCTAAAGATCAATTCTAAGCAAGGAATCAGTTCTCAAACTTCCTTGGCCGAAGCTTTGAGCATTGGATTAAAAAGGAAAGGTTTAAAGCTCATTTGAAGTGAGGATCGACATCTAGTTGCTTACAACTTGTAGGTTAAGCATGAGATTACCTAAATGCCTAAATCATGTTTTTCATGGATTATAATGACTAATTATTGATGAAATATTGATATATTAGATAAGGAATGAAAGTGCAAATGATTTGGAAATCATATTGATAAAAATGGAGTTAAATGAACTATTGTGTGAAATAGGCATTTTTACTTATGTGTGAATTGTGTAGGTACATAAATGATTATTTATGTACTACATTGGATGATTAAGTTGTTGCTACATATCTCTAAATATGTAGGGATTTACAAATGAAATATATGATTGATGGGAATAATCTTAATAGTATTGAAATACTAGTTAATGATTGTTTGTAATTGTTAAGGAATTGAATCTAAGGATTTGATTGTAAGTGATGTACTTGATTGTGGTTCACTGACTAAATTGACGTAATATGATGTAAGATCATGATGAGGCAGTCCGTAAGGATGTCCCAAAATAGATTATTGATATTACAAATCTAGGCATAGCGAATGCTTAGGAATTGGGGGTCTATGCCAATGTAAGGAGATGTACTTGAGCCCGATGCTCTAGTTATGCATTGGGTAGACATAAGGTTTAGGTCTATGCCAATGTAAGGAGATGTACTTGAGCCCGATATTCTAGAATTGCATTGGGTAGACATAAGGTTTAGGTTCAGCCCATGTAAGGAGATGTACTTCAGCCCGATGCTCTAGAATTGCATGGGTGAACATGACATTGGAGATTGGTGAAGTGATTAACTTGTGATTGATGTGAATGGTGATGTAGTCGAGTTGGACTCGAGAAATGCAAACATACGTGTTAGGGTTGAACCCTATGTATTGTCGTGACTAGGGGTCACATGGTTTGGGTTATGTTTTGTAAATAAACCTTGGGCCTACGGGCCGACTACTTGACTTTATATATAAAGTAAGTATATTTTGAAAAGGGGTAACTTGGGGTCACGGCCTAGATTATATTATCACCCTATTTGAGGGACATGTGTTTGAAATACTTGTTGTATATCTATTAGATTCCATCCACAACAGCACTTTATAGCCCTATAGAGTGCTGACACCTTCGGGGGCGTCCCACCACCATTTCAGGTTGAGGCTAGAGCTTGCTTCCTGTGCTCGTTGCTCGAGTGATCATCTTGGAGAGAAGACTTGGTTCGTGCTTTCTCCATTCTGTTTTGAACATTAATAAACATGCTCATGGATATTTTCACTATAGAGCTTGCGTGCTCATGTTTGTCCCATGTGGCATTTGTTTTTAAACTATGTTTTCCGCTGCGTATTGAATTACTTATTATGTATGTTTATGGATGACTTATGTGTGAATGATATTCGAGACGCCTTGTATAATATGGATGAGTTAGACTGCGGTTGACTATTCATATTGTACGGCGGATTGTTGACGTGTCCGGAGAGGTCCGGGGCGTGACAATTTAATTGGTATGAGAGCCTTAGTCCATAAACTTCATAATGAAGTCTCCACACTCTCTTTTTCAAAATGATTTTTGAAAACCATGAGCATAGGAAATGTTTTGTACTTAAGATCTTTTGGTGTTTGAGTTGCAAGGCCTCTAATTGTTAAGATGGCGCCCTTAACGATTGGTATGGTGGTGACTTGGCCCAAGAGATGTCTTAAGTGCCTTTCTGTCAGTTGACATTCGAAACGAGTCTGATGACTCATTCTAAATATTTCTTTCAGCAATGGGGTGCGACGATGGAATTAAGGAAAGGGAGATTTCGGGAGGGTTTGCCCCAGGTGGAACCAGGCATGCCAACCGAGAAGAGACCTTAATACCAAAGGTTCACGAAATTCTAGAAGCTCAAATCGTGAATGATGGTCGTGTTGAGACCAAGAAAGAGACACCTCGTCAGGGTGACACAGAACCACTCGAGGCGTCAAGTGAGGGAGTAGATGGTCATAGTGATGATGACGTTGATAGTGCGCCCATAGAACAAATGGGCATGGTCATAGATTGGCTTCAGCATGAACGTATGAGGCTTATACAAAAACGCCAAGCTAAGCAAGCTAGGAACGTACCCTTACTGGGGAAAAGGAAATGGGGAGACGACTCCCAAGGACATTCTAGGAGGGCAAAAGGTTCGAGAGCAACTAAGTGCAGAATTTGCAAGAAGCACCACCCGGGAAAATGTCGTGACCCTCCTAGATGCTACCAATGCGGGAACACCGAACACATGAAGATGAATTGCCCACAACTGGGTGGAGCAAGAGCATCGGGACCAAGTAGTGCTACTACCAGGGCACGGAATCAAGCCGGGGCTTCCCAAGCATCCAGGGGACAAGGCGGAGCAAGCGCGAGTAACGCGCCGTCCGTGAACCAGGGAAGGACTCAAGCCAGAGTCTATGCGATGACGGAGGCGGATGCTCAAGCTAACCCAGATTCTGTTGCAGGTATTATCTCTTGCAAAATTGTATTTTTCCCTAGTTTAGTCCATAAATTGAGGATATAAGTCATAGGGATTGGGTGCGGGCTATCTCGGGGTCAAACCGGGGAAAAATCGGGCCAAAACTGACTGAAAATAGGGACGCACGATCGTGCATCCAACCCCACGCACGATCGTGCGTAAGGGGAAGTAGCTCCGGGGTGTGTTTTTTCACGCACGCACGACCGTGCGTTCCCCACGCATGACCGTGCGTAGACCCCCGTCGCCCGAAACTCGGTTTTTTCCGCTCCGTTCTTCTATGATTGGACTCCCGTTTGATTCCAAACATTAATGTAAACGTAATAACCTCCAAAAAGGGTCCAAAGACAATAGAAGGTGTATCTTACATGGCATATAAATGAAGGAACACTAAGGATTAATGGGAGAAGTGCACGAACCTTTATAATACCGAGGCGCAACGTTCATTCATGAATGAGACGTTCGCCGAGGACTTAGATATACACTCGATACCGATGACGTAAACTCTAGTGGTATCAACACCACTAAGAGATGACGTTGAGAGAACTTGATATTATCCATCTTGTGAGGTGGAAGTCGATGGCCAAACCTCGACGTGTGATTTCGTACCGCTGAGCATGATTGATTTTGATGCGATCCTAGGGATGGATTGGCTAGAAAATCACCATGCTAGGGTAGATTGCGACACGAAGGTTCTAGAACTAGAAGGCAATGATGAGAATGCCCTACGCTTCGAGGGTGATCGAGGCAAATCAAATAGTTGCATCATATCCGCCATGAGAGCGAGGAGTATGATGAGAAAGGGATGCCACGCATATCTAGCATACGTGGTAGACAAAACTTAAGAGGAACTGAACCTCAACGATGTAAGGGTAGTTGTAAGTACCCAGATGTCTTCCCTAAAGACCTACCGGGGCTTCCACCCGATAGAGAGATTGAATTTGTGATCGAGGTTGAGCCCGGAACCAAACCAATCTCTATACCACCGTACCAAATGGCACGTGCAGAACTTAATGATTGAAAACCCAATTGCAAGAGCTCTTGAATAATGGTTTCATTAGGCCGAGCTACTCCCCGTGGGGAGCACCGGTTCTATTGGTGAAAAGAAGGGTGAGACTTTACGTATGTGTATTGACTATCATCAATAGAACAAGGTCACGATCAAGAATAGGTATCCTTTACCTAGGATTGATGACTTGTTTGATCAGCTCCGAGGAGCAACAGTGTTTTTAAAGATGAACTCGATGTCGGAGTACCATCCATCGAAGATAAAGGAGGATGACATATCGAAGAGTGTTTCCCGCACAAGGTGTGGTCACTTCGAGTTCCTAGTCATGTCGTTTGGGCTAACAAATGCCCCAGCGGCATTCATGGACGTGATGAATCGAGTATTTCATAAATACTTGGATCGGTTTGTAAGTGTGTTCATAGATGACACCTTGATTTACTTGAAGAGTGAAGAAGAGCATGAGGAGCACTTAATGCTTGTTCTTGAGACACTACGGGAGAAGCAACTCTATGCTAAATTTTCTAAGTGTGAATTTTGGCTAAGGGAGATTGGCTTCCTCGGGCATGTAGTTTCGGGATCGGGAACTGTAGTTGATAACAAGAATATTGAGGCCATTACCAAATGGGAGAGGCCAAAGAACGTGAAGGAAATTTGTAGTTTCCTTAGATTGGCAGGTTACAATGGGAATTGAAGTTCGTGGAAAAGTCCTCAATTTTGGCATCACCATTGACGAAGCTCACTCGAAAGGGGGCTAAGTTCATATGGGATGACCAATGTGAGAAGAGATCCTTGGAACTGAAGAAGAGGTTGACTAAGGCACCGGTACTCGCCTTACAAGAACAAGGTATGGGGTACGATGTCTATAGCGATGCGAGCATCCAAGGGCTTGGATGTGTATTGATGTAGAATGTGAGGGTGATTGCCTACGCTTCACGACAGTTGAAGAAACACGAGGTAAAGTACCCTACTCATGACTTAGAATTGGGAGCAGTGGTTTTTGTACTAAGAATATGGAGGCATTATCTCTATGGAGAGACGTGTCATATATACACTGACCACAAGAGTTTGAAGTATGTGTTTACTCAGAAAGAGTTAAACATGCGACAACGACGGTGGATGGAGTTGATAAAGGACTACCACCTAGTGACTACCATCCAGGAAAAGCAAATGTTGTGGCTAATGCCCTTAGTCGGAAGAGTTGATCAGGGGCATTGATAACCAACTTGAGAGCATTGAGAGCTCAATAGGATGTACCTACTAATGGCGCCTTAGTGGCGAGAATTGAGGTGAGACCTACCTTACTCGATGAGGTCAAGAAGGGACAGGGACTAGATGATGAACTCAAGAAGGTCCGAGAACGCATGCTAGCGAGACCGGTTGAGGATTTCAGGGAGAGAGACGATGGTCTCCTATTATTTGTGACCGAGTGTGTGTATCATCAGATGATGAGCTCCGAAAGTCAATTCTGGAGGAGGCTCACTCATCGGCGTATGCTATGCACCCGAGAGGCACGAAGATTTGAAAGAGAGCTACTGGTGGTCTGGGATGAAAAGAGAAATAGTTGAGTACATCAGTCGGTGCCTTACTTGTCAGCAAGTTAAGGCAGAACATCAGCACCCAACGCGCTTATTGCAGCTACTTGCCATCCCTGAATGGAAGTGGGAGCATGTGACTATGGATTTCGTGGTAGGCTTACCACGGACGATCAGGAACTATGACGCAGTTTGGGTTGTTGTTGTTGATAGGCTCGCGAAGAGTGCACACTTTTTACCTTTCAACACCACTTACCCACTCGAGAGGTTAGCCAAATTGAATACGGACGAGATCGTGAGGTTACATGGTGTCCTGGTGACCATCGTGTCCGATAGAGACCCACGATTCACGTCACATTTTTGGCCAAAATTTCAAGAGTCTATGGTAACGAGGTTGAAGTTCAGTAATGCGTTCCATCCACTGACGAATGGGCAGTCTGAAAGAGTTATTCAGATCTTAGGAGATATGTTGAGGGCTTGTGCATTGGAGTTCCAAGAGAGTTGGGACAATCACTTTTAGAACTTGTGGAGTTTGCCTATAACAACATTTATCAGGCAAGTATCGGCATGCCTCCATACGAAGCATTGTATGGGAGCAGGTGTCGTACACCGTTATGCTGGGACGAGGTTGGCATGGCCAAACTTGAGTGTACTGAGTTGGTTGAGATCACCAGGTCAAAGGTGAAGTTGATTCGAGAGAGACTCAAAGCAGCTCAGGATAGACAGAAGAGTTATGCAAATATGCGACGGAGAACCTTAGAGTTTAAGGTTAATGACGAGATATTCCTGATAGTTTCTCCTTTGAAAGGAATCATTCGATTCAAAAGTCGAGGGAAGCATAATCCACGCTACATCAGGCCATTCAGAATTCTGGAGAGAATTGGGGCCGTAGCATATCGTCTACAGGTTACTCCAGAGTTAGAGAAGATACACAATGTGTTCCATGTATCTATGCTGAAGAAGTATGTACATGATCCTTCTCATGTATTGGAAAAGCCGCCGGTGGAAATATGTGAGGATTTGAACTACGCCGTACAACCGGTCAAGAGCACCGATAGGAGGGTAAAGAAATTGAGGAGTAAAGAAGTTCCAATGGTTAAAGTCCTTTGGAAAAGTGACCGTGTTGAAGAGGAGACTTGGGAAACGGAAGCTTTGATGAGAGAGCAATACGCTTTCCTATTTGAGTAGCATCGTGAATTTAGGGGACGAAATTCCTGTTAAGGGGGGTGAACTTGTGACACTGCACCCGAACGTCCTTGAAATTCAAATTTAATTTCAAAGCTTATGTATTGAATTCCCTATTTTCGAACAATTGTAAAACGATTAAAGTTTTACGGAACGTATGATTAATCATATTACTATTTGGGCTCATATACTGGTAATGGACTTCTAAATAATTAATTGATCAATCTTATTGATATCGGGGGCCAACATTCTTAAATAAAGATATACAACCCCTCGGTACAGTGTAAGAGCGGTCTAGCAGCCCATATGTTATTTTGGGCCTAACCTGCTAAAAATAGAAATTATCCAAGAATGACGTCCTAGACCCACTGGAGGGTGACCCACACGGTTAGTAGCTCAGCTACATGAATAGTAATATCATAAATGAGTAATGGAATGATTGGAGAAGAATACAAATGCCTATGGTCCCATCTTTGGCATTATTAAGCTAAATAATGGGAGTAGGGTTTTCTTTTGTAATTATACATCATATAAATTATTGGGACCACCCTACACATATTATAGCTCAATAATATGATGTAGAAGGTTGACTTGTTCTAAATAAATTGGGGAGAGTACAAAAGTACATCTTATGACAAAAGAGAAAAACAATAGGACCCATCTTTCCACTTTTGGAAGTATCGGTAGATATTTTGCTCCCAAATTAATTAGGGGACATAAGAGGTCGCCCCACACCTTCCTGGCACCTGCAAAACAAGTAGAATAAGTTATAACTAATAAATGGGGCGGACTTATTGAGTTGAGAGCTCAAACAATACAAAAGAGAAATAAAAGAGGAGGACCATCCCATGTTTGATTGGAATCAAACACCCTACCTTTTATTTTTGGGAGCCACACATTTAGATAACGTTTTGAGAGCTTCCAAATACCTCCCCCTCACCCCTCATTCTAACTCAAAAGATATGGAAGAGAGGGGAGCCGCACAAACCAAGAAGAGAAGAAATAGGACAGCTGGCCGCAGGGTATTTTCTAGGTGCGTAGGTCTTCTTGTTCGACCCATATCTTGAGTTTTACTCATCCAATTAAGGCGTGAGAAGTGTCCACTGAAATCTCTCGGAACGAGGAATCCATCGACGTGCGGTTTGAAGAATACGAAGAATTTTAAGGCCTCCAAATCGTCCGAACAAAAAGCAACCTCGCAGAATACGATTTTGTATTCAAAGTAAGTTTGAATCCAAAACCTTCCTTTCTATTGTCAAAATCGTATAATTGATTGAGTAAATATTGTACAATGGTTTAGGTGTATAAAATGTTGTTATAAAGTGATTTTATTTGTTGCAAAGTTTAGATACTAACCTAGAACAAACCTTGAAAGGTTAGGAAACGTTTTCGCCGGAAAACACCCATTCTAGGGGCTGTTTTTGTATCACTGGATAAGTGTTGAACTAGCACCTGGATTATGTTTTCAACTTGTAGGTTAAGCATGAGATTACCTAAATACCTAAATCATGTTTTTCACGGATTATAATGACTGATTAGTGATAAAATATTGATATGTTAGATAAGAATGAAATTGCAAATAATTTGGAAATCATATTGATAAAAATGGAGTTAAATGAACTATTGTGTGAAATAGGCATTTTTACTTATGTGTGAATTGTGTAGGTACATAAATGATTATTTATGTACTACATTGGATGATTAAGTTGCTGCTACATATCTCTAAATATGTAGGGATTTAAAAATGAAATATATGATTGATGGGAATAATCTTAATAGTATTGAAATACTAGTTAATGATTGTTTGTAATTGTTAAGGAATTGAATCTAAGGATTTGATTGTAAGTGATGTACTTGATTGTGGTTCAGTGATTAAATTGACGTAATATGATGTAAGATCATGATGAGGCAGTCCGTAAGGATGTCCCAAAATAGATTATTGATATTACAATTCTAGGCATAACGAGTGCTTAGGAATTGGGGGTCTATGTCAATGTAAGGAGATGTATTTGAGCCCGATACTCTAGAATTGCATTGGGTAGACATAAGGTTTAGGTCTATGCCAATGTAAGGAGATGTACTTGAGTCCGATGCTCTAGAATTGGATTGGGTAGACATAAGGTTGAGGTTCAGCCCATGTAAGGAGATGTACTTGAGCCCGATGCTGTAGAATTGCATGGGTGAACATGACATTGGAGATTGGTGAAGTGATTAACTTGTGATTGATGTGAATGGTGATGTAGTCGAGTTGGACTCGAGAAATGCAAACATACGTGTTAGGGTTGAACCCTATGTATTGTCGTGACTAGGGGTCACATGGTTTGGGTTATGTTTTGTAAATAAACCTTGGGCCTACGGGCCGACTACTTGACTTTATATATAAAGTAAGTATATTTTGAAAAGGGGTAACTTGGGGTTACGGCCTAGATTATATTATCACCCTATTTGAGGGTCTTGTGTTTGAAATACTTGTTGTATATCTATTAGATGACATCCACACCAGCACTTTATAGCCCTCTAGAGTGCTGACCCCTTCGGGGGCATCCCACCACCATTTCAGGTTGAGGCTAGAGCTTGCTTCCTGTGCTCGTTGCTCGAGTGATCATCTTGGAGAGAAGACTTGGTTCGTGCTTTCTCCATTCTGTTTTGAACATTAATAAACATGCTCATGGATATTTTCACTATAGAGCTTGCATGCTCATGTTTGCCCCATGTGGCATTTGTTTTTAAACTATGTTTTCCGCTGCATATTGAATTGCTTATTATGTATGTTTATGGATGACTTATGTGTGAATGATATTCAAGACGCCTTGTATAATATGGTTAAGTTAGACTGCGGTTAACTATTCATATTTTACGGCGGATTGTTGACGTGTCCGGATAGGTCCGGGGCGTGACATAATTAATATGGTTTAAATCTTAGCTCTCAAGGTTCAACTATAAATTAAATTAGAACTACGGAGTAATATTTAACCTAGAACGAAGAAGAAGAATGTTGAAGATTTCTATTATATTCAACAATTTGATGATACTCATTTTATATTTTCACATGAACTTAGTAAATTAAAATAATATTTATCTCGTGCGTCATCGTTTTGCTATACTTTTTCTTAGTTGTGTTGCACTATTTGTGTATTTGTGAATTTTAGTGCTATGCATGCAATTTCTTGTATTTATTTCAACATTTCATGTGAGTTAGTTGGTGTGATGATATCTACTAATTGCAAGATTTGTTCAAAAAAATAGCATGTATTTGGCATTGTACCGTACCATTTTGTACCTTTCCGAAATGACATGGTACCGAACGGTTCTACCCTTGGAACCGGACCGTACCGGACCGTTAAAAACCTCACGGATACATTAAGGGTTTTACCAATTTACCGGACCGTTCCGGACCGCGCCCACCCCTAATTGTTTGACCTTTTACTTAAGGAAAAATGACGAAATCACGACTTCCATGAGACCATGGCAGAGCATGTAACGGCCGCATAATGGTATGTTTACATAGGGGTGGGCATAAAACCCGAACCGAACCAGTACCGAACCGTCCCGTAATGGTGCCGAACCGAATACCGGGTATTTAAACGGTTCTATAGAATTTTATCCTGTACAGAAACCGTACCGTTTGAAACGGGTACGGGACCGCTCCAAGATTTTGAGAACCGAAAAATACCGGACTGAATCGTTCTTAAATAATGCATTTGAATTTTTTTATATTTTTTCTATATCAATAGATCTAGACCAACAATTTTATACCCCAAGTATGTATTCATGTGTCCCTAAGATATCCAAAATGTGTTTACATATATATATATATATATATATATATATTTAACCCGGTAGGCAAACCTACAAAATCAGTGGGGAAATGCCGGGGAACATTTGCCGGATATTATACCAACACCAGAAAGATCACAACAAGCTGAGAGGGGGACCAAACCAAAACTTCTCCAAAGGGCATTCCCTTTCCAAAAAAGACAACCTGTTGATATAAAAATATATATAAGGAGTATCAACGTCCAAACGTATGGCTCCATAAAGCCCAACTGGCATCCGATCACCCGGTCTCCATGAGAAGCTCTCATCCAAGCCCATTATTGCAACCCACCATGCAGCTTTATTGGATTGGCCCAGAATCTCCCTCCACTTTAGATCCAGCCCGATCCCATTCGCATAAGAGACACACCGTTCCAGCATCTTCGAACCAACAACATCAATCTCCCATTTGTTTATTTGAAAACCTTTTATCCACTCCAGAGCTTGCTCGAACGCTTCACCTTCCAAAAACGTAGAGCCGCTAAGAGGAAAGCCCAGTGCCGCCACTAGAGAACCTTCATGATCCCGGATAAGAAAACCGGCCGAAGATTTGCCGTTCTGGTGAAGCACTTCCCAGTTCTTTTTTTTATTTATTTATTTTTTAAATCCCGAAAAGCCACCGTCGAGCAGTGTGGTAAATGTCGGGGAACATTTACCGAATGTATTAATTAAAAAGATAAGTACAAGGAATGATGGGTTGTTGGGAAAACAACTTAGAATGATGGTGTAGCATCAGTCTCTTGTGTATGCTTTGATGTCCTTAATGATCTGATTTGTCGTCGTTGGTCTTCCTTCCCTTGTGATGTCGTTGTATTTTTTCCATATTATCCACATTAATATTGCAGGCATTGCTTTCCGAATAGCTCCTTTAGTTTTCTGTGAGTTTCCCCCAAGCCACCATTTGAATAGAGTCTGCCGTAGGTCTCTGTGCTCCGATTGTCCAACCTGCAAAATGTTAGAAAAATAGTTCCAAATTGGTCGAATTTTTGGGCAGTCAAAAAGTCAATGGTTTTGGGTTTCCTGATGTTTTAAACAGAATGGGCAGCGGGTGGCCAGTTGGATTTGAAATCTTTTTAGGTTATCTGGGAAAGGTAAGCTTTGGGACATGTATTTCCAAAGGAAAATTTTCAATTTGAGGGGTAGGTTGGTTTTCCAAATTTGAGTGTAGTTGAATGTTTTTGCGTGAGTTGTCCTAGAGTGATGGTAAGCACTGGATAGGGTGAATTGTCCATTTTTTTGTAATGACCAGCTCGACTTACCATCTATCACTTGAACAATGTGTTTTGCTTTTTGCTCAGTTTTCCAAATTTGCTTCCAATTGGGGGAATCCTTTGGTTTTGGGGTTCGGTTTTCTGTTTTCATATATCTTTTATGGGTGTGGGTCGCCCAGATTTTACATCCCTCTCTGAATTTCCACCAAACTTTGTATTGTATAGCTGTCTGTGTGTCCACAAGGGATCTTAAATTAAGACCCCCCTCCTCCCCAGGTCTACAAAGCGTATCCCATTTCTTCCAGTGGTATTTGCGGTTTCCATCGTTAGAGCCCCAAAAAAAGTTGGACATGAGTCTAGTTATAATATTTATGACCTTGAATGGAAGTTTGGTTGTGGTCATTTGGTGAATAGGTACTGTAGCGAGTACATGCCTGATTAGAATGAGTCTTCCACTCTGACTGAGCCTTTTTTTCAGGATTTGATTCTTCTTTCACAGTTTTGAACAAGCTGGAGGCAATGATCGGTAGTTGTGACTCCTGTGTGTAGGACAGCCCCCAGGTACGAGGTGGGAAGGTTGGTCACCATCATTGATGTCAGTTTATGCATTTCCTTCTTCCTTCCTTCATTCAGGAACTTACTAACCAATATTTTGCTCTTGTTTAGATTAACAAGTTGTCCAGTACCCTCTGAGAACTGTTCCAGGAAAGTTGTGAGGTTAGAGAGGCTCATGTTCGAGCCATTGAGAAAGAGCAGGATGTCATCCGCGTAGCTGAGATGTGATATCGGGCTCGGGTTACCACCAATTAAAAAATTTTGTAACTGGTTGTTTTGTACTAATGCTTGTACTCCTTTTGTAAAGCATTCAATCATAATGATGAATATGTATGGGGAAAGGGGGTCCCCCTGCTTGACCCCCCTCTGGGGCTTAAAGAAGCCGCAGGGTTGACCGTTGATGAGTACATAAAGGTGGGTGGAGGACAGGTTTCCAGTGATTAGGCTTGTGAGCCTCCTGTCAAACCCTATTTTAATAAGGGTTGCCT
Source organism: Cuscuta europaea (assembly GCA_945859875.1). Classification (NCBI taxonomy): domain Eukaryota; kingdom Viridiplantae; phylum Streptophyta; class Magnoliopsida; order Solanales; family Convolvulaceae; genus Cuscuta; species Cuscuta europaea. The sequence continues at coordinate 4,410,167 of CAMAPE010000077.1, read as the reverse complement.
CCAAAAAATCCCATGAGACTCTATCAAATGCCTGGACTAGGTCCAGTTGCAGTGCTACATTTCCCCCCCTCACCTTATCATTTAGGTGATGAAGCAACTCTCTAGCCATGAGAATGTGGGTGTGGATATCCGTACCTTCCATAAACCCAGTTTGCTCTGGCGATATGATTTTAGGTAGCAATGGTTTGATACGGTTGGCTATTATCTTGGTACAAATTTTGTTTATAAAATTGGATAGGCATATAGGTCGGAACTGTTTGAAGGTCGTTGGGGAGGATGTTTTGGGTATTAGCACAATTAGACTGCTGGATAGGGCCTTAGGCATAGGGACACCTAGGAAGAATTCTTGCACTGCTGATATGATATCGTTCTCTATAATCTCCCATCCTGATCTGTAAAAACGCCCACTGAACCCATTGGGTCCCAGGCTGCTATCTTTGCTTAAGGACCATGCTGCATCTTTGATTTCTTTCCCCGTAGGTAGTATACACAGATCCCTGTTATCATCCTCATTGATAACAGTTGTTAAAAAACTGTAGCATGAATTCTTTACTGCACATAGAGATAGATTGTTCGGAGTATAATTCGACAAAATGATTTACAGCCTGGTCCTGAATCGCCATTTGATCACGGAAGCAGTTTCCATGTGTATCCTCAATGAGTGTGATACGTTGTTTAAGCCTTTTTTCCTTTACAAAGGAATAGAAAAACTTAGTATTCACGTCCCCCTCCTTCAGCCACTTTAGCCTTGCCCTCTGTTTCCAAAAGGATTTTTCTTGTTTGAGTCTGAGGAGTAGGGCCGCCTGAGTTTTTGACCATGCAGTTCTAGTGTCAGGGTTAGGAGTTTTTTCGTAGGCTAATTCCGCTTCCAAGGCCTCCCTCTCGGCTTTTTTTAACTCCAATAATACGTTGCCAAATGTGGACTTGTTCCACTCTTTGAGACATTTTTTTGTAGCCTGTAGTTTATCATAGAATCCTCCCATCCCTCCTCCACCTTGGACTGATTTCCAGGCCGAAGAAATGGTGTGCAGGTAGGAGGGGTAGGAAGGCCACATGTTTTGGAATCTGAAGGCCTTTGGTCCGCTAACCGTGTCGTGTGAGCATGTGAGTATTAGGGGATTGTGGTCAGACGATGCTCTGTTCACATGATTTTAAACAATTGATATGAAATTATTAAGGAATTGCTTATTAGCTAAAAACCTGTCTAGCCTTCGCCATAATCTCCCGGTAGATCGCACCCCTGTCCAAGTGAACTTGCTCCCGGTGTATGCAATTTCTTCCAAATTGCAGTATTCCACACAATCGTTGAAATCGGTGATATCCCCCAGTTTGGGGAATCCTTTACCTTGGTGCTCGTCTAAGGCTGCAATGACATTAAAATCCCCTCCAGCAAGCCATGGAACGCAGTTTGAGTCTTTCCAATCCCTTAGGTCCTTCCATAAGGTCTCTCTGTCCCTTTTGGAGTGTTTACCATAGATAGTTGTTAAACAAAAGCTGAAACCAGACCAAGAATCCGTGACTGTCGTGTGAACCATTTGTTCTTTTTCCACAAAATTTGTTAAAATAAAAGTGTCCTCATTCCAAAGAATCCATATCTTGTTGTCAGATTTGGTGAAGAAGTTATTGAAACCCAACAAGTTTGCGTAAATATCTGCTTTTTCTTTTTGTACCATCGGCTCTATGATAGAGATAAAAGAGATTCTCCAGTCTGAAATTAGCCTTTACAGTCTCTCACTGGAGGAGAGCAGACCACGGGTATTCCAGTTGAGTAAAATCATTGAGAGTCGTTAAGAAGCCCTCTGGCTTCCTTAAGAGTCTGGGACCTGGTGGAGATCAGGGCCGATGGTAGATTGTACACGGTTTTATAATTTTTTTTGCTGACTTGAGGAGAAGCCCTTCCCAGTTCAATTTCATGTAATCCCTCCTCGGTTTCATCCATCTACAGATCTTAGGTCTCGACTTCCCAAAGTTATGCGGTAATAATCCCTTATCCTTCAAAAATTGTCCTCTGTTAAGATTCTTGTGTGCAAAGCTCCATGAAATCATAAACTTACTGATATCATGGATAAGCTTTCCTTTCGCAGGAACCTCATCGTCCCAGATGGCCTTCCAACAAGATTTCCACGGGTGCCATGCAATTACGCCGCAATTACCCCCGTTAAAATTTGTAAGGAACAAATGTAATTAGATTTTGATGATGCTAGGTTGATTAGAATTTGAAAGTACCCCTATAGAAATTTTGTATTAGAATTTGTCTTTGTAAGTACTAGAATAGTCGACTTGTCAGAAATCCTCTTGGTCTTCCTTATCAGAACTTCTATCAGAGTTGATCCCAGAGTTGCTCTCCAGAGAAGCCATCAGAGTTGGATACCAGAGTTGGCATCAGAAGCTGTCATCAGAGTTCTGATCAGAAAACCTCATCAGATAAGCTCTTACCTAGCAGAACTCGAAGGCACTTACCAACGGTCGTTAAACTAACGGGAAATCCTCTAACGGCTAGGAACCTTTCGACGGGAACAGGGTACTGTACACGCATTAAATGCTCAATTAATGTTGTATGTACGAAGATATATTTAAAGGTGATGATTGACCATGCGAGTATCTTCGCGCCCCCAAAATAGCAAGTCGAAGGTCCAACTGGTCAAGTCAACAGTACAAGCATTTAATGAAGCTGTCTCCTACACTCCAACGGGAAGACTGCTCCCAGTATATAAGATACACTCTGAAGAACTACCAGGATAACTTTGCTATAACGTTTGCCATACGAACTTGCTCAGATCATTTTACTCTGAACCAAATACCTCCAAGCTTTCTTGAGATCAAAGACTCACTTACCTCAACAAGAAAAGCTCAAGTTGGGAGATATACTTTCTTATCCCTCATCCAACTAGCAAGTTGCAAAGTTCCTCAAGTCTTCAACACTTCGAAAACTTTATCTACACATCCTTTGTGAAAAAGCAACGTTGGAGAAAACTGATCTTGAATCAAACACTTCTTGAAAAAGAAGGGGCGTCTCAAACTAACTGGAGTAAGTGAAGTGGTGATACTTCCAAGAGACTCAGTGAAACGAGACCAGCCATAAGGAAGCAGGACTACATCCCGGGTGGCAACTAAGCTTGAAGAAGACGTGGAGAGCTTCTTAAGTTCTAGGGACTAAGGCGTTGTAAACTGTTGTTTTTGCAAGCTTAGTGGAACAGTGGACTAGAGGAACAAGTTGTTCCTTGAACCACTATAAAAATCCCCGGTGTCTTTTACTTTACTCATTTTATTTCTGCACTTAAGAACTTGACTGCATAACTCAAAAGGTTGGACTCTGTGTTCAGCAGATCTTCCTCAAGAGTTATCAGAAAGGCATTTGCCTTAGTGTTGTCTGAGGCTACCCGGACAGAATCTAATCCGCTGCCAGGTCCAGTTCTGCCATCAGAACTTGACCTTCTCTGTCACCAGAATTCGACCATCTCTGATAAGTCAATTGTGACTTAGAGAAAAGTTTAAATTCCTGAATAGTCTATTCGCCCCCCTCTAGACTGTTCCCATTACAAACGGGACCAACAAGTGGTATCAGAGCCTCCTCGTTCTTGTAATCTTTTAGGTCCACTTGCTTTATGTTCTCAGTGACTAAGTTTGATGACTGGAGGATTCGCATGAAAGCTCACCTCTGCGCACTCCATGATGAAATGTGGGAAGTCCTTGATGCTGGTCCTTTCACAGAGTTTACCAAGATCAATCCTGAATACATTGTTGGTGGTGGTCTACCTCAGATGATCACCAAACTACGGCATGAGTGGTCCAATGAAGAAAGGAGGAAATACAACCTTGATAACATTGCCAAGGACATCCTCTACAAAGCCATAGATGACAAATACTTCACAAGAATCAAGAAGTGCACCTCTGCCAAGGAAATCTGGGATACACTCACCCTGATAGGAGCTTGTGATGAGCAGGAAAAAGATAACAAACTGACCATTGCCATGAAGAAGTTTGAAGACTTCAAACTTCTACCCAAAGAGTGCATAGCTGAGATGTATGCACGCCTGCTCACACTCACTGTTGAGATATCAGAACTTGGGAAGGAGCTTACTCCCAAGGAAATCAATCTGAAGGTTCTCAGAGGCTTACCTTCACCCTGGAAGATGAAGGTCACTGCCATGAGAGATAGTAAAGATCTCAGAACCTACAGTACAGAGAAGCTCATCTCTGATCTCAAATCTTATGAGTTCGAGATGAATGAAGAAGAGAAAGAAGAAGTTGAGGACAGAACAACTGCTGCTCTCACAGCCAGCACCTCTCAAGTAAATAACTTTGACCCTTCCATTCTTTTAACTGACGAATATATGGCTGCCTTTGCCAGAAAGTTCAGGAAATTCTTGAAGCTAAAGGACAGCAGAAGTCCATCCTCGAGCAGAAAGCCGCATCAGAAACCCAAAGCATCAGAAAGTAGTGGAGAGCTTCTCTGCTACAACTGCAGACAACCAGGGCATTTCAAAGTCAACTGTCCACACCCTATAGTTTCCAAAAGGCAAGGCCAGGAAGGAGAGAAGAAGTATGAGCACAGAAGAAGGAAGGCACTCATCACTGAACAACCAGAGAAGGACCCCCTCTCTGAGACAGAGTCCAGCTCAGAATTAGAATCCGATGAGGCATTCTGTTGCCTGGATACAGAGACTGAAGACCTATGCCTTATGGGTCAATCTGATGATGTGGTATCCTCTACTTCTAATTCTAGTTTTTCTTCGGTAGGCAAAGTCTTTGATTCTGATTCAATGTCAGAATTTTGGGAAGAGTTTCAAGCCATCCAAGCCACTTATTGCTCTGTTAAAGAAGAAAATAGTAAGCTTAAGGTTGAAATCCTTGACTTAAGAAAGGAGGTTGAGATCAAAATCAATCTTCTGATTAAGGAGAGAGATCAGCTGGAAGCTGAAAATGTTTCTCTTCTAAAGAGAATAAGGGAAATAGAGCCTCTTGAGATTAAGTATAAAACCTACCAGAAGGCCCAGGCCTCAATGGAAAGGTTTGTACTTGATCAACAAATTGGCGCTGGTTTTGGTATTGGATATAGCTCAACAGAATCATGCGAGCCTTCCATAATGCCTAGCACCAGAGTTGCTAAAGCAGACAAGGTCATAGTGTCACTGATTTCTAGCCCCATTTGCAAAGCTAGTGTATCTGGTACCAAGGTTGTTCATGAGAAGGTCAGACCAGAAAAGGAAAAGATAAAGGTTTAACCAAAACAAGCTTTGAAAAATAATGAACCTGGCAGAAAACCTTACAACAAAAAGAGTGTTCAAAATAACAGAAAACAAAAACAGAACTTGACCAGACATTCTCATGACTACCCCACTAGAAATGATCACGAGAGAGGCAAATATCAAGAGAAGGTTAACTTTAGGCAAAAAAGGTTGGCTGGTCAACCTAAGAAGCCCAAAGCTAACCGCTCCTCTGCTCTTGATAGTATATGGGACTTCTACTCAACAAAAAAGGCTATGCAGAAGTATGTAAACCGGAAGCATGATCCTCATAATGGGTACCACCCACCAAGGCTATGCCCAAAGTGAATCACACTTCCGTTTACAATGACTATCAGGTGGACAATGGGTACCACCCACCAAGGTTTCACTTGATGAGACCAAAGTGGTACCGGCTGCCAAAACTGCATGACCCCCTAGAACCCAACATTGCTTGGGTACCTAAATCTTCCTTTTAATTGTTGTAGGAACTGTGTGCTGGAACTATCTCTGAGCAAGATTGGTACATTGATAGTGGATGCTCCAGGCACATGACAGGTGACAAGAGTTGCTTTACAGAGTTCCAGAAAATCAAAGCGCCCAGAGTTACCTTTGGTGGTAATGACAAAGATGGCCAAACTAAAGGAAGAGGGAAGCTAATCAGAGACCAGATAATCATTGAAGATGTCTCTTATGTCAAAGGCCTGAAATTCAACCTGCTTAGTGCTAGCCAATTCTGTGATAAAGGCTACACAGTTGAATTCTCCAAAGAAGGTTGTTCTGTCAAGCATGAGACAACTATGGAAGTGGTTCTGACTGCTACCAGAAAAAGAAACATCTATGTTGTTGATTGGTCTACTGCAAAGGGTGGAATCTGCCTTTTAGCTAAAGGAGATTCAAAACTCAGCTGGGAATGGCACAAGAAGCTGAGTCACCTGAATTTCAAAACAATCAACAAACTAGCAAGGGATCACATTGTTGATGGCATACCTAACATTGGTACAAGAAGGAGAGCCTGTGCAGTGCATGCCAGAAAGGAAAGCAAGTGAAGAACTCCTTCAAACCCATTGCTGGAGACCTCTCTACTAGTCCTTTAAATTTGATCCACATGGATTTATTTGGACCAGTGGAAACTCCAAGTGTTGGTGGAAAAAGATATACCTTAGTCATGGTGGATGACTATTCAAGATACACTTGGACAATCTTTCTGAAGAAGAAAAATGAAACTCTGCAGAAACTACCATCTCTGCTGAAACTACTTAAGAATGAGCAGAACCAGAAAGTCAAATGTATCAGATCATATAGAGGAACAGAGTTCGTCAACAAAGTCATACAAGAGTTATGTGATCAAAATGGAACAAAGCATCAACTCTCTACAACCAGAACTCCTCAACAGAATGGAGTTGCAGAAAGAAGAAATAGAACACTCAAGGAAGCTGCAAGGACCATGATTGCTGAATCTGGTCTGCCTCACAGATACTGGGCTGAAGCTATCAACACTGCATGCTACACCCAGAACCGGAGCATGATTCACAAAACTCATCAGAAGACCCCCTATGAGCTCTGGAAGGGAAAGAAACCCAACATCAGCTACTTTCATGCATTTGGAGGCAAATGCTATATACTCAATAATGGAAAGGAACATCTCAAAGTGTTCCAAGAAAAGGCTGATAAAGGAATATTCTTAGGCTACTCAAGCACAAGCAAAGCCTACAGAATACTCAACAAAAGGACCCTACTTATTGAAGAATCGATTCATGTCAAGTTTGATGATCTCAACTCTGTTTAGAACCTAACAGAGAACTTGGAGAAAACGAATCTAGAAGAATCACTAGATGTGACAACATCAAAAGTGGTCATCAACTCTGCCATACCAATCCATCTTCAGAATCCCATTCTACAAGATATGGATAGTGATGAAGAACCTGAAGAAGAGCAAGAGAGACCAAGACAACACTTATCAGAACCTGACCTAACTTGGTTAAGGGATCATCCCCCAAACCAGGTGATTGGACAGATCAGAAGTGGAGTACAAACCAGATCTGCTACAACCAGAAGAGAAGCAATGCTTGCCTGCTACATATCTCAGATGGAACCTATGACAGTAGAAGAAGCTCTTGCAGACTCCGATTGGATCAATGCAATGTAAGAAGAACTCACTCAGTTTGAAAGGAATAAAGTATGGGAACTTATTCCTAGACCTCAACATCAGAATGTCATTGGAACCAAGTGGGTATTCAAGAACAAAGCAGATGAAGAAGGCAATATTGTAAGGAATAAGGCTAGGTTGGTAGCCAAGGGATACTGGCAAGAAGAAGGAATAGATTTTGATGAGACATTTGCACCAGTAGCCAGACTTGAAGCCATCAGAATCTTCCTAGCCTATGCTGCCTTCAACAACATCAAGGTCTACCAAATGGATGTCAAAAGTGCATTTCTGAATGGAGATCTTGAAGAAGAGGTTTATGTGGAACAACCACCAGGTTTTGTCATTCCTACTCACTCCTCCTGTGTCTACAAGCTTAAAAAGGCCCTTTATGGTCTCAAGCAAGCTCACAGAGCATAATATGACACATTGTCCCTATTCCTAGTGAACCTAGGGATTACTAAGGGAAAGGTTGACAATACTCTATTTCAAATCTCTGTTGCTAATCATATTCTGTTAGTACAAATATATGTTGATGATATTATATTTGGTAGTACTAATTCAGAACTATGCAAGAAGTTTTCTTCAAGTGATGCAGAGTCAATTTGAAATGAGTATGATGGGAGAACTCAGCTACTTCCTTGGACAACAAGTTAAACAAGTTCCAGAAGGAATCTTTATCAATCAAGGGAAGTATACCAGAGACCTGATCAAGAAGTTTGGTGTGGAAGGAAAATCCTCAGTAAAAATTCCCATGAACACCTCACAAGGAATCAGTCCAGATGATGAAGGAAAGGATGTTGATGCAACAACCTACAGAAGAATCATAGGATCTCTCCTCTATCTAACTGCAAGCAGACCATATATTTCTTTCTCAGTTGGAATCTGTGCCAGATACCAATCAAAGCCCAAGAGAGCCATCTAAGCGCTGCTAAAAGAATCATCAGATATATCAAAGGAAATCCAAATGCAGGCCTATGGTATCCCAAGGGAGGTAACTTTGAACTAATTGGTTACTCTGACTCAGATTTTGCAGGATACAGGTTAGATAGGAAGAGCACCTCCGGTCACTGCCAAATGCTAGGTGGGAGACTTGTTTCCTGGTTTAGCAAGAAGCAGAATTCAACCTCAACAAGTACAGCAGAAGCTGAGTACATTGCAGCTGGGAGTTGCTGTGCTCAGTTACTCTGGATGAAGCAACAACTGAAGGATTATGGCATTCAAGCAAAGGAGATCAAGCTGCTCTGTGACAACATCAGTGCCATTGCAATCACTCAGAATCCAGTACTTCATTCCAGGACAAAGCATATTGAGATCAAACATCACTTCATCAGAGATCATGTGGAGAAGAAGCATATTTGTATGGAGCATGTAACTACAGAAGATCAGCTAGCGGATATCCTAACAAAGCCTTTACCAGAGGCAAGGTTCAACAAGCTAAGGGAAGAACTGGGAATGATGGATGATCTTTTCCAGAGATGCATGAACCAGAATTGCTGTAGACCAGAACTGCCTTCTGGATCAGAAGACCCTACATCAGAATACCCCTTATCTGATCACCAGAGTACCCTTCATAAGAGAACCTCCTTCTCTGATACAAGGATCCTTATATGTAGTCCATCAGAGATCCATGTGGACTTGGTTATTTTTCGAGGAATGGGCAAGACCTTTTAAATTAAACAGGTCTTTTACCAGAATACCCCTGATTATTATTTCGTTAACGGAAACGTTTTTCCGCCCGCATTTCTTTAAATGATACCTCGAAACCGTAAATTATCTCAAACGTCCACTAATCCAAAGCCATTTATACCCATCTTCTTCAACCTAAACCGCTACTGCTATTCATCTCTCTAAACGTACAAGCTTCAAAACTTCTTAATCTCCAGAATCTTCATAAATTTCTCAGACAATGAACTTCATCAACATCAACGACCTCACCAAAGAAGAAGCTAAGGCCATTGTTGCCAATGTGGTAACCGACATGAAGGTAGATATGTCTGCACTACCTGATAGTCCCTGTTTATGTAACAGCAATGAATAACGATCTAACAACGAAGATTAAACGTAAGGATGAACACAGATTGAATCAAGTAAAACCCTCTTTGATAGACCGTGAACTCGTACAACACAAATATATGCGCGTAAGGCTATGAAGAATAAGTACGACGTTAACCTAATCCTAAACCATCGGCTCCCTTTTTATAGGCGAGGTTTAGGTTAGGCGTACAAGGCTTTTAGCCTGTTTATATGGGCCTAACACTTGGCCCAATTGCTATCTAATTCATGCACTAATTAAATACAAGGATTAAATATAAAGCTAATCTATGAAAAACTTGATTCACAATTAAAATATCTCCAACAATCTCCCCCTTTGTGATCAAGTGCCACTCTGTTATTGCTTCTGCGACTTGAAGTAGTGCTTCCTCATATTTAGTGCATGTTCATATTGCCTCAGCATATTTCTCTTTTCTAGGCGATCGTCAATGGCCTTTAAAATTGTCTCTACTGTAGAGTGTTCCTTTTGAACATAAGACGATGCCTCTTGAAGATTTTCCTCTAGCTCTGCCTTCATCTTTAGAAGTTGTTCTTTGATTATCTTCAACGTTCCGTCACAGTACTTCTCAATTTCATTAACTACCATCAGACGTTTTTCGTTCTTGTGGTTCAGATAAGTGACTGCTGGCGGTGTGAAGAAGATGTGGTAGGCTGGGAAGTCTTCAAGTTCTGGACCATACAGTCTTGGCTTTGTCAGATTTGTCTTTTTCAGGTTGCACTCAATAGCCATCTGTAGGTCATGTGAAGAGTGTACTCTGATCTGTCTAAGCATGAATCTCTTGATTGTTGCAAGGCCTTCGCTGTATGTTATTGTAATACCCGAGATTAATATAAGAGGATTAATAGTACTACTCATACCAACAGAGGTGCATCTCCTTTTAAGGGAGCTCATCACCCAAGAACTCCAAAGTTAAGCGTGCTTGCACGGGAGTAGTCTTGGGATGGGTGACCCCCTGGGAAGTTTCTCAGGGCGCGCATGAGTGAGGACAAAGTGCGCGGAAAAAGGCTAGTGGCGGTTTGTGAGGATAGTACTAGTGGTCCGAAGAGAGGTCAAAAGTAACTACCTCGGGTCATGCGGGGCCGGGGTGTTACAGGTGGTATCAGAGCAACCCTGCGACAGTGTACTGACCCGTTAGATATCGGGCGGGCATTTAGCGGGGCAAGATTCTGGGGTTTGATTGAGATTGTTAAGGGCGCAACGAGGACGTTACGATCCTAAGTGGGGTGATTGTAATACCCGAGATTAATATAAGAGGATTAATAGTACTACTCATACCAACAGAGGTGCATCTCCTTTTAAGGGAGCTCATCACCCAAGAACTCCAAAGTTAAGCGTGCTTGCACGGGAGTAGTCTTGGGATGGGTGACCCCCTGGGAAGTTTCTCAGGGCGCGCATGAGTGAGGACAAAGTGCGCGGAAAAAGGCTAGTGGCGGTTTGTGAGGATAGTACTAGTGGTCCGAAGAGAGGTCAAAAGTAACTACCTCGGGTCATGCGGGGCCGGGGTGTTACAGTTATGCTCTGCCTGATCGGAAGGTATCTATAGGCCATGAACATTTGATAGATATCGTCGGGTTTAAGCATGATGAAGTCATTCTCTTGGCAAGTAAATTCACTCCCGTCAGTGCGTTGAAGTGTGTAAGTGTAGAATGTTACTCCGTGATAATCTTCAGCCTTCACTTGTAGAATTTGATGAATCGGGAGAATATTTGACTTCAGATCTTGTTCCATCAGTTCTCTCTGAGTACCGGTTGACCTTTGTAGTAGCATATGCAGATGACCTCCAGCCTGTTTTCCTTTTAGATGAGTAAGGCCTCTTAGCTTCAGTTCATTCGGCGGTTTGACTTTGTCTGGTCTACGCCAAATATGCTCTCTGATTTCCTCTTGGAAGGGGGCTTTGATTCGAACATTATCCCAGGGTTTCTCTGTCTTGGGAAGTCTTCCTGCTAATTGTCTTACGACGGATTCAAGAGTTTTCTGGGATTCCTTGTAGTTCTCCCCTTCCTTGCGTTCATCGTCCTCGAGCCTAATGATATCTTCAGAGCATTTGTTGATTAGCTCTCGTAGCCACCAATTTCTCTGCATGTCCTCTTGTTAAGCCTCATTACGGAGATCATCCCATTATGTCCATTGTCTCGGCCATTTATCATATATCACCGCCTCCTCCAGTGCATCGTGGATGTCTTTTCCTGGGGAAATGTATGGAACTCTTTGCTGCTTTTGAGGCGGTGATTGTTCCTGGGTAGCACAAGCAGGTTCACTTGGATTGCCCGTTGTCATCAGCTTAGAACTAGGTTCCAACTGATGGCCTGATGTGAAGGATGTACCAGTGGTAGCATCATCAGGACTTCCATCCCCTCCTCGGTTGGTATCTCTGGGAGATACGCCTCGGGATGTTACGTCTAGCTCGACCATGCTAGAAAATTTGGCTGTGGGTGGTGGCTGTTGGTTTGTCGAGGTTTCGGGTTGGATGGGCTGTGGAGTTTGGCTTGGTAAGGCAGTTTGCTCAAGTGATCGAGGTCGCTTGTTCTCCCCCTCATGAGAATCCGAATCATCGGGGTCCTCATGGGAACGTTTGCGACCACGAGGACTCTCCTTGCAAGTGCTCTTGGTTTCCGGTGAAGAAAGAAGGGCTTCGAGTATGGCTTGCTGATGAAGAGTAAGTTTGTCTTCAGGGGTGTTTAGGAGGTTGTTCAGCAAAGTCGATGCAAGAGTGTCAAAGGATAGTGAGGAGAGATCGATGGAGGGTGTGGTCGGGTGTGGGGAGAATACTAGTTCTGTATCCTGGGTTCTCCGAGAAAGTGAGGGAATGGGTATTTGATTTATGGATTGGTGGGATAGAGGGGTGGAGGATACGGGTTGTGTATGGGATATGAAAGGTTCAGGTGAAGGTTGGGGTAGGGTTTGTTCAGACCGAACCGCTTGGGTGGTCCTAAATTCCTGTGCTAGAGCGGTCATTGCATCTTGCACCCATGGTTTAATGGTGGAATCTAGGAAGCGATTTAGTAGAACGTTTATGTCTTCAAAGGTAGGGTGACCAGTTACGGGGGTTGTAACTGTTGACACAGCATCAGTGAAGATTGCTGATGTGTGGCCTGCATTCAATGATGGAATCATTGTGGGCGTAGCAGGGCTTCCAACCGTCATAGCTTGCGCTCTGGTTGTTGCGTTCAGGGTGTGTGCACCTGTATGTGCAGTGAATAGTGTAGGTGTCCTAGAAAATGAAGAAAATGTTGGGAATGTGACACCTAGACTCGATGTGTGAGAAGAAGGGGTTTTGACCTCGGGCGATAGGTCAATTGTACGCTCAACTGATTCAGAAGCAACCAGTGAGGGGGTGGAGTCCCGTTCTTTTGAAACAATAGCCTGTTGAGAGGCTTGCGCAGTTGAGCCAGATGCTGCGACTTCTACCCGGGAAGCGAAAAGATCGGCTCCTGTGCTTAAGGATTCAGCTCAACTTATCTGGATAAAGGTATCGCAGCCCGCAAAAATATGCTCGTCTGCCTTATCAATCAGGCTCTTTCTGGCTCGGGGCTGGGGCTTTGCCTTAGCAGCCTTATCATTCTTAACTTTGGCCCTTTTCTCCCGGATGACGACTTCTTCAGAATTCTTAATTGTATGAGCTGCCTCGTCATAGTCGTCCTTTGAGCAGTTTGTCTCGCTGGGAACAACTATCGGTTTAGCTTTCTCCTTGATAGTGAAGACTTGGGGTCTGCCAGCGATTATTGGTGCTGCATCTTCAGCAGTTATTCTTTTCTTCTTTGGAGATTCGACTGGCAGCTTCCCTTTTCTGATCAGGGCATATGTGTGCTCCACGTCGTCACTGTCATTGTCGTCGTTGTCATCATCCGAGCCAGATTCTCCACTCTCTGTGCCCACGCTCTCGGAAGCCTCGTCGTCAGTGTTTGTTTGGGCTTCACTTGACGATTCATTGGCTGTTTCCTCATCGTCTGTTTCGGTGCCCTCAGCCGCCTGACTCGTCTCTAGAGAGTTGTGAGACTTTCCTTCATTGGGCGAACCGGCCACTGGTTTCTGTGGCTTTTGGGCTCTCTTTGGACCCTTACCAACACTCGGCTTCGTCCCAGGGGTAGGTCCAGCTGGGTTTTGCTGAACCATAGGGACGGTTTTCTCAGTGGCTTCCTTGTACTGCTGAACCGCTGGTTTTGAGGATTTGACAAGATTGAGCAGAAATTCAGGGATCCTTAGACCGAAGGTAGGATTCTTGTTTGCTTTGAAATATTGCAACTTTGGTGCAGTGAAGTGTGGATCAGTCCTGCGTCTTGGTATTGAAGCGTGCTCTGCCATGCAGTCTTGTATGATCAGCCCGAGCCACCTTGCGTACAGAATGGTACCTGGCCTGTTCTTTTCTTTGGCTTTGACCAGGTCCATTAGCTCTGAGAAGAAGAGCTGTGCCAGATCGTAGTTCTTGTTGAACGTGATGCCATGAAAGACTAGCAATATTTGCTTGTTGCACTTGTCGAAGCCGGCATGCTTGGGCGACAAGCACTTATTCACCAGCCCGAAGAGATTCTTCCACGGATGGTGAAGATATGCTCCGTTGAAGTTGGAGAGTTCTGGCAGTAATGATGTGTAGCCTAGGGATGCCACGTCTTTCAGTAGATCTAGGATGGACGGCAGCGCATCGTACTCATCATGGATTGGCAGCGAAAGAGTAGCCCGTAGAGTAGATGGTGTCAGAATCACCCGCATGCCGTTCAACTTGGTCTTGATCTTGGATCGATCCTTCAGTGAATCCGTGTGCATATGACCCCAGAACTGTTGCAGGTATATCTCTGGCACCGGTTTTGAGTTGTGAAGAGCAGGCCAGAGATAGTGACCTTTCATGATTGCTGGAACTATGGGGTTCTGGCACTTGAACACCGCAAGGTCTAGCTGGAAATTGTTATCCAGCACCTTGATCCATTTCCCTTTGGGATAGATGGCATCATCGATCTGCGTTTGAGTGTTTCCTGCCATTTTAAACTGTAGAAGCAGGGGGTCAGCACATGAAGTTCAACTGTTTGATTTGATTGAAAGAGTTTGATTTGCAGTTTTCAGATAAGTTTATGCAGGTGGAATTTTGAAAAAAATGCAAAGTCCAAATCTCGAGATCTGAATCTCGAGATCATGATTTCGAGATTCAAATCTCGAGATCTTGATTTCGAGATGCAGATCTCGAGATCAAGATGTCGAGATGCAGATCTCGAGATCAAGATGTCGAGATTCAAATCTCGAGATCAAGATGTCGAGATGCAGATCCCGAGATCTTGATTTCGAGATGCAGATCTCGAGATCTTGATTTCGAGATTCAAATCTCGAGATCAAGATGTCGAGATGCAGATCTCGAGATCTTGATTTCGAGATTCATATCTCGAGATCAAGATGTCGAGATGACCATCTCGAGATCTTGATTTCGAGAAGATGAAACGACGATTTCGAAGAGATTTAAACCACCTGCAAAAGCATAAACAGATATAGTAAACATGAAAACAACAAGATTGCGACATACATTCAAACAAAAACAAACTAATTTGATTATGATTTTGAGAAAAGTTTATCGTTCGATGAGAAGAGTTTTCCGTTTGAGGCGTTTTTATGGAACTCGAAATCGATGGATGTTCTACCTTAGAGGTTTTGCGAAATAGAATCGGAGAAGGAGAAGGAGAGAAGTTTGCGAAAATCAGAGGGTTTGAGGAGGACGAAGGAACTGAGAGCTCTGCCTTTGCGAAGAAAAATCTGGCCTTTGAAAAAACATAATGGAAGGAAGGGTTTTTCGTAAAGGTTTTATACGCGAGAAATTTTGGACCTCTTCCGTAACAATTGAGCCCGAATTATTGGGCTGGCACACAATGCCCTTTTAAAAAAAAATCGAGGTCCAATACCAGTAAAAATAGAGAGCTCCCCCTTAATCAGTGAAAATTAGCTCCCCCTCAATCAGTGAAAATTTTCTCCCCCCCCCCAAAATGCAACAAACAATATGTACAAATGCAACGCACACACACTATTTTTGTTCTTTTTGATTTTTCACCCACTCAACACATGCAACACACGCACACTTCTTTTTTTTTTTGTTATTTTTCTGGTTTTCTCCCCCTCAACACATGCAACGCACACACACTATTTACAGATCACACTCACACACACTATTTACAAGTCCCACACACACACACACACTTTTCAGACCAGTGGAGACAAAAATTAAACAGGCTCGAGGTTCAACATACCCAACTTGGAGACCAGGAACTGGAATCTTTTTTCATCCAATGCCTTAGTGAACAAGTCAGCCAGTTGAAGCTCTGAGCTTACAAAGTACATATCTATGTCTCCTTTCTCCACGTGATCCTTGATGGAATGATAGCGCAGATCAATGTGTTTGGTGCGGGAGTGGTGAACAGGGTTGCTTGTGATGGCGGAATGTGTAACCGTAGTCCTGGAGCTGAGTCTTCATCCATAATATTTGTGAACAACAACTAGCAGCCGCGACGTATTCGGCCTCAGCTGTAGATGTTGACGCACAGTTTTGCTTTTTGGAAGACCAGCAGACAAGCTTCTCGCCCAAGAATTGGACAGCTCCCGATGTACTTTTGCGGTCCATCCGGCAACCAGCAAAGTCAGCGTCCGAGTATCCGATTAGATCAAAGCCTGAATGCTTGGGATACCAAAGGCCTAGATTCACCGTGCCTTTGAGGTATCTTAAAATTCGTCGTACAGCTGTCAGATGAGATTCTTTCGGATTGGCTTGAAAGCGAGCACATAAGCATGTGGAGAAGACAATGTCAGGCCTACTTGACGTGAGATATAGCAAAGATCCAATGATGGCCCTGTAATTCGTAGCATCAACTGGCTTCCCGGAGGGATCTGAGTCCAGTTTGTTGGTTGGAGACATGGGGGTCGTCATGGAAGATTTTCCTTCAATGTTGAATCTCTTTAGCATATCCAGAATGTATTTGGACTGATTGATGAAAATGCCATCAGAGAGTTGTCTTACTTGAGGGCCTAAGAAGAAGTTAAGTTCGCCCATCATGCTCATCTCGAACTTTGTTTTCATCAGTTTCTCAAAGTGTTGGCACAGGCGCGGATTTGAAGAGGCAAAGATGATGTCATCAACATAGATCTGAATCAGGATGATGTCAGACTTCTGTCGCTTGATAAACAAAGTAGTATCAATCTTTCCTTTTGAGAAACCTGAATCGATCAAAAATTCGGTCAAGGCATCGTACCAAGCTCTGGGTGCCTGTTTCAACCCATAGAGAGCTTTCTTGAGCTTGTATACATGGTCTGGGAATTTTGGATCTACAAATCCTTCTGGTTGAGCGACATAGACTTCTTCTTCTAAAGTCCCATTTAGAAAAGCTGTTTTCACGTCCATCTGAAAGACGGTGAAGTTTTTATGCGCCGCGTATGCAAGAAAGAGGCGGATTGCTTCAATTCTAGCTACGGGCGCAAACGTTTCATCGTAGTCTATGCCTTCCTGTTGATTATATCCCTTTGCGACCAGCCTTGCCTTGTTCCTCACAACTGTTCCTTCTTCATCTCTTTTATTTTTGAAAACCCACTTCGTGCCAATTATTGTCTTTCTCTGAGGCCTGGGTACTAGTGACCATACATCCAGTCTGTCAAACTGATTGAGTTCATCTTGCATAGCAATCACTCAATCTGGATCAAGTAGCGCATCGGAGACTTTTGATGGTTCTGACTGGCTTAGGAAGCATGCGAAGTGGCATTCATTCATCGTTGCGGATCTTGTGCGCACACCTTGACTCGGATCACCTATTATCTGTTCAACGGGATGTGCTCTTGTCCACTTCCTCTCATGAGCTAGAGGAGTTGGAGTAATGATTGGTTGATCCGAATCCTGATAAGAGGTTGAAGGCTCTGGAGCAGCTGTGGTGTGTAATGGAGATGATTCTGGACTCGTAGCAAAGCCGTGATCATCCACACCTCTGGGATTGGTTTGAGGGGTTGAGGGTGTGGATGGTACATCGTCTGGTCCTGTGAGGAGCGGAATCTCTGCTGTTGGAGTTGATGTTGACTCTGGAGTGCATGCAGGAGGTGGAGGTTGTGAGTTCTCGTAGAAGTTTCTGAAGAGAGAGTCGAGAATCACATCTTCGTGTTCGGTGTTTGGTTCAGCTTTATCAGAAGCTACTGGTACAGCAGTTGATGGATCAGTCTGTAGATGTTCGATCGCAAAGTCTGCCATTTCATAGAATGTAACATTTACACTCTCGATGACAGTGCACTTGTCTCTGAGATAGACTCTGTAAGCTTTGGATTGCAGTGAGTAGCCAATAAACACGCCTTCTCTGGCTTTGGGGTCCAGCTTACTTCTCTCTGTCCGATCATTTAGTATGAAGCACTTGCAGCCATAAACCTTGAAGAAAGAGATGTCGGGAGTTCTGTTGAATAGGATTTCTTATGGAGTCTTGTCGAAGCGTTTATGGATGGATGTTCTGTTCTGAGTGAAACACGCAGTATTGATTGCCTCTGCCCACATGAAGTGAGGCAGTCTGGATTGGATTAACATGGTGCGTGCTGCTTCAACAAGGGTTCTGTTCTTTCTCTCAACAACTCCGTTCTGTTGGGGAGTTTTAGCTGCTGCAAATTGCTGAGTGATACCGAGTGATTCATAGAACTCAGTGAGAGTTTGATTTTTGAACTCGGTACCATTGTCAGTTCTAACAATTCGAACACTGTGCTGTAGCAGTTTCTGGATGGTTCTGATAAAGGTCATAATGTTTTCTGCAGCCTCGTCTTTTGAACGGAGAAATTTTGTCCATGTGTACCTAGAGAAATCATCAACGATCACCAGAGTGTATTTGCGACCGTTGATGCTTTGGACTCTCATAGGTCCACACAGATCCATGTGAATTAGCTGCAACTGATGTGTAGATGATGGTTCGGTTTTTGACTTGTGGGAGCTTCGCGTCATTTTGCCCATTTTGCAGGCACTACAATGATTTTCAGCGGAAGACTTTAGCAGAGGAAGCCCCTTGACAAGTTTCTTGGAGGACAAGGTTGATAGATGTTTGAAGTTCAGATGGAAGAGACGTCTGTGCCATAGGTTTTTCTGTTCAGTTGAAGCTTTGGACAGCAGACAGATGGAAGTGGTGGATTGGACGCTTTTCAGATCAATAGTGTACAGATTTGATGTTCTGTAACACGTTAATAATGTATTCCTTGTGCTGTCAAGAACACAGCATTGTTTTGCAAAGAACCTCACTTCCATCCCGCTGTCACAGAATTGCCCTATGCTCAGTAAGTTGTGTTTGAGCCCTTTGACAAATGAAACGTCTTTTATAGTGACACTGGCACAGACGACGTCCCCATACCTAAGAATAGGAGATGAGGCGTCATTCCCGAATCTGACATTGCCTCCGTAGAAGTTGGTGTAGTTGCTCCAAAGGTGCTTTATTCCGGTCATGTGGGTTGAGCATCCTGAGTCTAAGTGCCACACATGACCGTCCTGCAAAACAATCAAACAGGTTTAGGTACCCAACTTGGAGTGGGTCCTTCCTTATTATCAAGAAACACCTTTCTAAATCTTGCTTTGAGCTGTGATCCGAGGTCAGCAGCTCTTTCAACAAAAGTTCTTTCTCTTGTGGGCTCTCCAATAGCCAGATCTGCTTTTGCAGTGGGTCTGGTTTTTGGAGCCCACTTAGCAGTTTCCATTTTGGTGGGTCTTATGTTGTGAACCCACCTTTCCATTTTATTTCTGGTGGGTCTGAATTTGGGGACCCACCTTTCTGTTTCAGTTTTGATGGGTCTTCGTTTGGGGACCCACCTATCTGTTTCAGGTTGGGTAGGTCTCATCTTGGGGACCCACCTTTTCGTTTCAGTTTTGGTGGATCTTATCTTGGGGACCCACCTTTTCGTTTCAGGTTTGATGGGTCTTATCTTGGGGACCCACCTTTCAGTTTTAGGTTTGGGAGGAGAGTAGACATGTGCTTTGTGATTGAATGGTTGTTTCTTAAGTTTGGTTTTGAAAATCTCCTCTTTAGAAAGCCGATTAAGATGTTTCCTTGAGTGAACTCGAAGAGCATATTTCATATCAGGAATACAAAACATTCCCTTAGAAATTCTTTTCTTGGTTTCTCTTTCTGGTTTGAGCTTTCTGTGAGGCTTTGTTTTAACAACATTCACATCACATTCATAATTATGGGGGTCTGGAACAGAATAACCATAAGCAACACTTGTATTATGAATAGAATGATGTCTAGAAGATGTCTCAGAAATATTCAGCTTGGAACTCAAGACTGAACTACTAGCAGTTTGTTTTGTAGAGACCGAATTACAATTAACTTTAGAGTAAAAAATAGAACTAGATCTAGGACTAGCATTATTCTCAAAAACTTTCTTTTTGCCTTCTGCGATTTCCTTCCTCTTTTTCCTCCACTCATTCTTCTCTTCTCCTTCCTTCTTCACTTCATTTTCTGTAAACAAAGGAGAAGAGAGATGAGTGGACGAACCTTTTAAAGCATTGTTTTTCTCATGTGAGGTGTGTGAGCTGTCAGGCTTAGTCGTAGAAGGGTCTGTTTTAGCATGATACTGCTCACTCAAATCATTGAACTTTTGAAGAAGTTCCTGCCAGTTGCGCTCAAAACCTTTCTTTTCAGTTTCAAATCTCTCTCTCTCGTTATCAAGTGTTTTCTGTAGGTTTTTGAGCTTTTGAGCCATGGGAAATATACAGGGTTCCTCACCAGTTTTAGCAATACCTACTCTTGGGGGAGGGTCTAGAGGATGTCCTATATGAGGAATATCTTTAGCATAAGGGTCAAGGCATTCACTAAAGCAGGAAGTAGGTTTTTCTTGTGAAAGTTGTTTTTCATTAACAGAGGGATAGTCACAAGAAATCGCAGACTTTGGATTCTTTCTCGTTTCTTCTTCTGCTTCAGCGTATTCTTCATCACTTCGAAAATACATTTTCTCGCCAAACCCTAGTCCCATTTAATCTTTGTTATAGATTTGAAGACAGTTAACTTTCTTTAGATTACGTGGGTTGGTTATGCCCAGTCCTGTTCTAGCATTGTAAAATCGGTCATCCTTTTGTTTGCTGTTAAGCAGAAAAACTGTTTGTTCTGATTGGCCTCTTCTAGCAGCCAGGTCCTCTAGTTCTTTTACTTTATTTAAAAGTGTTCTTCTCTTGTTATGCAAAAAATCGCATTCAGCCTTTGCTGTGCTTTTTTCTCGTTCACTATCCTCAAATTTCCTAGTTAATTCAGCTATCTTAAGTTCAAAGCTTTCAAAATCTGAGGACACCTTTTTGACCTGATCTTTTGCAATTTCAAGTTGAACACTTAAGGAAGACTTTTGGTCTAGATTCTGTTTCAGTACCCTGTGATTATTGTCTAGTCTCTCCTTTAGTTCTTTGATTAGATTGTCCTTCTCAAGTAAGGACTGCATTTGGTTATTTAAAGGAGTGTGAGAGGTACTTACAGAACTTGTTGAGCATTCGGTTTCGGGGATCGCAGAATCACCCTTTCTTTCATCTTCCTCCACTCGTGCCATAAGGGCATAGTTGTCTTCCTCCTCCTCCTCCTCAGAAGAATCTTCTGCCCAGTTCTCATTCTCAGCAATCATTGCAGAAGTTTCTTCTTCTTTCTGCACCATAAACATTTTCTGCTTATTCCACAGCATCTTTTGCTTGTAGAAATTAGCATCTTTCTTCTTTGGGAGGCGGCAGTCTTTGATGAAATGTCCAGGCTTACCGCAATTGTAGCATTTGGGAGCGTCTTCTGCTGATGGTGCCTTCCTAGAAGATCCTTGATCATGGTTCTTCTGTTGGTAGTTTGAGGAGGAGGTTCTCAGCTTGTTGGAGGAGCTGTTCTTCTTCGCAAATCTCTTGGCAAGCAGTGCCATCTTCTTCTGTAAGTCTGCTAGCTCAGCCTCTAGATCAGATTTATCATCATCACTTTCATCATCATCTGATTCAACTACTACCTTCTTCTTTTTCTTCTTTATTGATGTGGTTGTTCTTCTGGGCTGAGCCTCCATTACAAGAGCTAAGGGATTTGTGGTGTGGTGATCCTCGACACAGGCAACCTCGTTGACAAATTGCTTAAGATGTTCATAGAGAGTGCAGAGGTCAATTTCGTCTAAGTCAATCCGAGATCTAACATCCTTCACTGTCTTTTCCCATGCAGGATGCAGACTTGATAGGAATCTAATATTCAGTTCCAAGTTGGACCTGAATACTTTGATTTTTCTGAGTTCATTTACCAGTTGAACGAGTCAGTTGTAAGTCTCATTCAATGGTTCTCCTGGACCTGCTTTGAAGGAGTCATAAGCAATCAGAATTGTCGTCTTCTTTGTCTTCAGGCTAATGCTTGTGCCTTGAAGAAGTTTCTCTATTTCATCCCACATTTCCTTAGTTGTTTGCATGCTGTCTATGAGAACATATACTTCATTGGGGATTGCTTGAAGAAGGTATGTTTTGGCCATGAGATCACCACGAAGCCTGAGCCTGTCAGCTTCCGTGTATTCAGATGCCACTTTCCTCCTTATTTCTGGAAGAATAGGAGGGTTGTTCTCTGGATCACCGCCAACTGAAATCAAGAGTTCAGCTGGTCCTTCAAGCAACGATTCAAGCATCGCAGCGGAGTTCTCTTTGTGCTCAAGGAAATTAAGGAATCTGTTCCTCCACATTTGGTATTCTCCCTTCCTGAGACTAGGAGGGGTACTGTTGTTCCCTTGCGTATTGAATTCTGAGGCCATTGATGTATTAAATTGACCGTTCGAGAAAATTGATCAAAAGATTTTTAGAGGCAGAAAGTCGAAAAATGAGATGTCGAGATCTGAATATCGAAATCTCAGATTTCGATAAAGGAGGCCCGGTATCGAGATTTGAGCTCGAGATTAAAGATCTCGAGATTAAGGATCTCGAGATTTCAAATTTCTAGAAGCTGATCTCAAGATTTGAAATGTCGAGAAGTTAAAACTCGAAATCTAATTTCGAGATGTCAAATGTCGAGACCAGATGTCGAGACCTTGTTTTCGAAATCTTGATCTCGAAATCCTAGATGTCGAAATCCTCAATGTCGAAATCCTGCAAACTGTAAAAATCAGATAAGCAAAATCTGAAGGTAGTTTCCTGTAGAGTAGAATGTCGAGATCCTCGGGTAACGTTTTCAGCTCGAAAAACGTAGCAGAACCTGTGAAAAATCAAGATGTCGACAAGGCCTACTCGAGATATCTCGAATACAGAATATGCGTAAAACAAAATCTGAAGTATACCCCTTGATCGCTTTGCAAATACGATTCTAAGGGTGTAACTTTTACAACTTTTGAACAAGAAACAAAATTACAGAGTGAAATATCGACAGTAAGAACAACGTAAAGAAAAACAGAGTCTTCTGCAGGCGTTCTTCTAATCGGCTCTCGATCGGCTCTGATACCAATTGATAGTCCCTGTTTATGTAACAACAATGAATAACGATCTAACAACGAAGATTAAACGTAAGGATGAACACAGATTGAATCAAGTAAAACCCTCTTTGATAGACCGTGAACTCGTACAACACAAATATATGCGCGTAAGGCTATGAAGAATAAGTACGACGTTAACCTAATCCTAAACCCTCGGCTCCCTTTTTATAGGCGAGGTTTAGGTTAGGCGTACAAGGCTTTTAGCCTGTTTATATGGGCCTAACACTTGGCCTAATTGCTATCTAATTCATGCACTAATTAAATACAAGGATTAAATATAAAGCTAATCTATGACAAACTTGATTCACAATTAAAATATCTCCAACACTACATCTACTGGAAGAGAACCAGAAGAGAATGGCCAAAATCATCCAAGAGATGAATGAATCCCAACTAAGCAAGATTGTTGCTCATCCCTATGAAGAGTTCAGCACCAGGGATGTGGCTGAATTCTATCTGAACGCCAACATCACCAAGAGCGGAGTCCACTCCAAGGTGCAGGGAAAGAGCATTTCTCTCAATGTTAATGCCCTAAATGAGTTCTTTGGAGTCCAACTGGACTCTCAAGATCCTGAGACTCCCACTCTCATTGACCTAGAGTCAGTGGAGGTCTCAGTTGAAGCGTTTGCCCAGACCTACTGCCGCCCTGAGGCCGCCAATCTGGACAGACTCTACATGAAGAAGTTTCTGCTGAAGAAGGACTTTGAGAAGTTGGTCGCCATTCTGCACAGGAGCTTGTGGTGCAAAACTGGCTCAACTGACGAGATCAACAAGGCCAACTGCAAAGCAATCTTTGCTGTTCATCATGGGATGAACATAAACTGGGGTGAGGTAATCTTCGGTTCCTTAACTGAATTCATCAAGAAGAAGGATCAGAAAACAGGCCTCTTCTCAACAAAGATGGGCCATGGCCTCCTTCTTTCTGCCATCCTCACTGCCCATGGAGTTCAACTCAGGGACCCTTCCCTAGTTGACCACTCCAAGACCTTATTCCTGACTGCATCCCCCAAGCTGAACATAGCCTCTCTGCTGAACTAAAGAGAGAAGAAAGGCTGTAAAAGAAAAGGGAACAACAGGCTGTCAAACCTAAACCTGCCCCCAGGAAGATCACCAAGAAGCCCTCTGTGACTTCAGAACAGCCTGAGTCGTCCCAGGTTGCAAGGGATGTAAGGAAGAAGAAGAAGAATGATAGAAGCATTCTATCAGAAGTGGATGCACCAGATATGGGCACATCAGAGTTGGTTCCCCCAAAATCTATCAGAACCTCTCCTGCTAAGAAGCAGAAATTGAAGAGGAGAAGGAAACAAGTTGTTCAGAGTGAGGACTCTGACAACTCTGGTCTCAGACCCCTGAAGAAGAAGAAGAAGAAGAAGAAGAAGACAACCACACCTGCACAGAGATCAGAAACTCAGGGGGAACCTGAATCTGTTGCACAACCCTCCTCTGCACCAGACTTGGTCTTCACTGCAGATCTATCAGAACCCCATGCCACCTCTGACGGAGCACCAGAGACTGATTTCTATAAAATTCTTCAAAGGCAGTTTGAAAGGGTTCTGACCTGGAGAAGATGGAGAATGGGGCCTCTTCAGAAGATCATACAGTATTTTGACTACTTTGAGGCAGAAGAAGCTGTTGTTCTACACTGGGTGGGCACAGAAGATGTGTCCCAGTGCTTCGACCTTGCCTTTCTTATCTTTGTCCTGCAGAAAAAGAAAGAAAGATATCAAGGTAAAGCACCTTTGACTTCTATATCTCCAGAAAAGCATGTCAAAGCTCTGGAGGAACATGAAATGGATATGTTTGATGAATGGCTGATGGAGAAGAAGAGGAAGGAATCACTCATCAAATTTCGCCACAGTGCTCATGAAGAAGGGGAACCCTCCACAGCTAACGATGTTCCTCTGTCAATGGAAAAGCTGGTCAAGGAATGGAGAGAATCCTTGTTCTCTGAAACGATTCTTGAGGTAATCCCTACACCTCCTCCTTCCCCTCCCAAATCTCCTTCTACTAAAATTCCTTCACCTAAATCTCCCTCACTTCCCAAATCACCTTCAAAACCTTCAACCCCACTCAAACAGAAAACCCCATCACCTCATAAAACCTCCTCTTCCCCACCATCCCCCATCAGAAATCCAACCCCTCAAGAGACCAAATCAAAGTCTCCATCACCTTGCAAACAACCCTCACCTCCTAGAAACCGGTCACCCTCACCACCACCCTCCCCCAAATCTCTGAAATCAATCACTCCTCAGAACCCCTCTCATCAGAACTCTCTCCATCAGAATTCCCCCCATAAGAAAACCCCCTCACACCAGAGTTCACCAGAGCTGCAACACCCCCAGAGCTGCAACACCCCCACTCTCTCCTCAGCTCTATGTAGCTTCATCACCCAAGAGAGAGATTCCCATTCACATACTTTTCTCAGATGCTGACAATGATGGATTCCTCACATCCTCCCTTGCGGCAGACTTCACATCCAAGAGGAGGAAGACACCTCCTAGGGATCAATCTGTTGAACCCACAGGCAATACTACCCCATTCCCTAAGGGTAGAGGGTTGGAGATGCCTGGGTTTGCTCCAGAAGCGCCTCAGATGGACTTCAACCAATTTGTCCAATCTGCAGAAGAGTTTGGTGGTCAGATGCTGGACAACATGAACAAGCTCATTGTCATCAATGACAAACATTATGAACATCTGACTCACACAAACATGAATCTCAATCAGGGCCTGCAGCAACTGTCAGAAAAGCTTGACACTCAGACAGAGTCCATGCACACCTTCATGAGCTCTTCCAACAGGAAGATTGATACAATCTCCAGAGAAGTAGATGGAATTAACTTTTTCCTCTACTTTCACTCCCAATCTATGAATAATCAGAATGAGAAACTAATTAAAGGAGATCACTGAAGCCATTGACATTCTACAATGGAATGTTGATCAAGCCTCAGAACGCTTCATGGAGATAGGAAATCTGTGTACAGAACACAAAGCGCAAGCTTTAGATCTTCTTCACAAGGACAAGGAGCGTTACCAGAAGTAGGTACTCCTTGAAGCCAGTACACAGAGCATCCAGTCAACTATGGAAAGACAACAGAGCCTGATTGAAGGACTGGCCTCTGTTACCCAGACTCTGCCAGAAACTCTGGATGAGATCAGAGATGCTCAAGCATCAGAGTTCTCGAAGATTGAGCTCCTCCTTGGCGATCTTGTTGATGCCAAAAAGGGGGAAGACACCAGAGAAGAAGAAGGTCCAAGCTCCAGAGCCTTATCCATCAGAGGACCCTCATCTACTGTTGATCCTGCTCCTTATTTCGAAGCTGCCAAAAAGAAAAAGCAAGCTATTGCAGGCACCAGACCTCCTCCTCCACCTCCCAGAAGCTATAAGAAGAAGTTCTCCAACTTTTCTTTTAATGAGTGGATGAAAAGTTGAATGTCTAGGCCTGACAGAGTCCAATTTACTCAGATGAAGAAACTGATGACCCCACTGCAACAAGAGAATCTGATTATGGACAGTGATGGACTCATCCAAATTAATCATGGTGGATCAATTCAAGAAGCTGAAAACTGGTGGCAGATGAGAGTTCTATCTGGCAAGAACATATCAGAAGCAATCAGAAACTACTTAGATTGCAAACTTGCACCTCACTGGGCAGACTATCAGAATCCGGGGGACTTAGCCTCCATCAGAGCAAAGGTCAATGCAGAGCTTGAAAGAATTGACAAAGCAGGACCTCAGGTAGATGAAGATGAATCTTAACTTTATCCATCTTTGTTTTTGTACTTAATCATCTGATAATAAGATACCATCTCTGCCTCTAGTTTGCATGGCATCTTAAATGATCTGTTCTTTCCTCTCTCTGTGACTTCCTTGTGTTTGCTCTGTTACTTTATGTCCTTTTATTGCTATCTGATTGTACTGTACTCTTACTATTTTCCTATGCTAAGTTTCCCACCAAGATTTTAATGAAAGTTTTTAACTATATTCTTTTTTGGTGAAAGGCACTTCTCTGGAAATAGTTAAAGGGTTTTGGCATCATCAAAAAGGGGGAATTTGAAAGTACCCCTATAGAAATTTTGTATTAGAATTTGTCTTTGTAAGTACTAGAATAGTCGACTTGTCAGAAATCCTCTTGCTCTTCCTTATCAGAACTTCTACCAGAGTTGCTCCCAGAGTTGCTCTCCAGAGAAGCCATCAGAGTTGGATACCAGAGTTGGCATCAGAAGCTGCCATCAGAGTTCTGATCAGAAAACCTCATCAGACAAGCTCTTACCTAGCAGAACTCGAAGGCACTTACCAACGGTCGTTAAACTAACGGGAAATCCTCTAACGGCTAGGAACCTTTCAACGGGAACATGGTACTGTACACGCATTAAATGCTCAATTAATGATGTACGTACAAAGATATATTTAAAGCTGATGATTGACCATGCGAGTATCTTCGCGCCCCCAAAATAGCAATTCGAAGGTCCAACCGGTCAAGTCAACAGTACAAGCATTTAATGAAGCTGTCTCCTACACTCCAACGGGAAGACTGCTCCCAGTATATAAGATACACTCTGAAGAACTACCAGGATAACTTTGCTATAACGTTTGCCATACGAACTTGCTCAGATCATTTTACTCTGAACCAAATACCTCCAAGCTTTCTTGAGATCAAAGACTCACTTACCTCAACAAGAAAAGCTCAAGTTGGAAGATTTACTTTCTTATCCCTCATCCAACTAGTAAGTTGCAAAGTTCCTCAGTTCTTCAACACTTCGAAAACTTCATCTACACATCCTTTATGAAGAAGCAACGTTGGAGAAAACTGATCTTGAATCAAACACTTCTTGAAAAAGAAGGGGCGTCTCAAACTAACTGGAGTAAGTGAAGTGGTGATACTTCCAAGAGACTCAGTGAAACGAGACCAGCCATCAGGAAGCAGGACTGCATCCCGGGTGGCATCTAGGCTTGAAGAAGACGTGGAGAGCTTCTTAAGTTCTAGGGACTAAGGCGTTGTAAACTGTTGTTTTTGCAAGCTTAGTGGAATAGTGGACTAGAGGAACAAGTTGTTCCTTGAACCACTATAAAAATCGCCGGTGTCTTTTACTTTACTCATTTTATTTCTGCACTTAAGAACTTGACTGCATAACTCAAAAGGTTGGACTCTGTGTTCAGCAGATCTTCTTCAAGAGTTATCAGAAAGGCATTTGCCTTAGTGTAGTCTGAGGTTACCCGGACAGAATCTAATCCGCTGCCAGGTCCAGTTATGCCATCAGAACTTGACCTTCTCTGTCACTGGAATTCGACCATCTCTGATAAGTCAGTTGTGACTTAGAGAAAAGATAAAATTCCTGAATAGTCTATTCACCCCCCCCTCTGGACTGTTCCCATTACAAACGGGACCAACAAAATTTGCTTAAAAACTTCATCCAAGCTTTTTCCTTTCGCAGAGATCCACCATTTCATCATTTCCAGCTTTATATTGTTAACTTCCCGTCCTCCTGCAGAAGTATTCCTCCAAAGAAGTTTCACACAGATCTGGCAAGCAAACATGAGAGCAAGACATGATCAGCATCCGTACCTGCACATCTACATAATGGACATCGGGTTGGGTAAGCAACAGAGAAGACCACATTAGTTTTCCAGGAGAGGCAAACAATTATGCCAAAGTCTCCACAAAAAAAAATCTGATTTTGGGTACTTGCTTGCCCTGCCAAATGTGCCTAGCAGATAAAATTCTCCCCATTGAGGCCATAGAGCTAGATAAGCAAATTTAGATGTAAATTTCCCTTCTGATGTATGTTTCCAGACCAATCCAGTAGGCCCCCTTTCCACCATTTGTTCAGCCTCAACATGTATGTGACAGATTCTCTTCCAGGTAGGAGAATCTGTTGGTTGAAAAACCTCCAAGCCCCTTCTGCCATATTTTTCTCTCATAAGTTGAGACCGAATTGAATCATCTTTCTGAAACTGCCACCACAGTTTGATTGAGGATATCTTCTGGATATCTGCATTAGACCTGATACCGACTCCCCGTGCCTCAACCGGCTTGCACAGCTTCTTCATGTTAGCCCAATGGTGCTTTGGCATTTTATCTTTAAAACCCCAAAAGAAATCAGCAATTTTCCTATTAATCATTTTGATTACTACCCTAGGAATGTTTGTGACAGTAAGAATATGAATAGGAATGGAGTTTAGTACATGTTTGATAAGAATCAACCTTCCCCTTGTGATAATGTTTTCTATCTCCAACAAGACAATTTTTTGTCAAACATGTCTAACAACTCTTTGCAATGCACCTGCCGTGTAGTGCCTTTATGAATCTGAACTCCCAGGTACTTAAAGGGCAGTTTGGAAACCTTCATTCCTAATTCATTTCCCAAATGTGAAATTCTACCTTCCGTTGTATGCTTCTCAACAACAAAACCACTCTTATCCTTATTTATTAACTGGCCAGTAGCTTTTTGATAAATTTTAACAAACATGTTAAATTTTTTGATTGATTTAGATGATCCATTAAGAAAGACCATTAAATCATCCGCAAAAGCTAGGTGTGAGATAATTCCAGCCCGACCTATGTTGACAGGCTCGATTTCTCTTGTTTGAAATAAGTTGATAATACCTCTAGAGAAAGCTTCAGACATAATGATAAATAGCAAAGGGGAGAGAGGATCTCCTTGTTTGACTCCTCGATAAGGCTGAAAAAACCGTAGGGAACCCCGTTTATGATGATAGAGATAAACGTGGCCTTTAAGTTGCCCATAATTAGGAGTCTCACGTGATTAGAGAAACCAAATTTCATCAAAATAGCATCAAAAAAACTCCAATCAACCCGATTAAAGGCCTTCGCCATATCTAACTTGACAACCAAATTAGAAGCGCGCACCTTTTTGTCTAGATTATGAAGCATCTCCATTGCCACCAAAACCTGGTTGTAGATTTCCCTTCCTTTCATAAACCCCGACTGCTCCCTAGATATAAATTTTGGCAGGATCACTGCCATTCTTGAAGCAAGAATTCTCGTAGTGATTTTACTGATAAAAGTACACAGACATATAGACCGAAACTCTCCAAAATGAGTAGGGTTTTTCTTTTTGGGAATAAGGACCATATCACACTAGCAACCCCCTTAGGCACCGGAAAACCCATGAAAAAGTCTTGTACTGCCAGTATAACATCCTGCTTTATTATGTCCCAACACCCCTTATAGAAATCACCACCAAATCCATCCGGACCAGGTGTTGAATCAGCACTAAGAGTCCATATAGCCTCTCTAACCTCATTCTCGCCTGGCAGTGCTATCAGAGAATCATTATCAGCCTCATTTAAAATATTGGGAATATTACATAATAATTTTTCATGAGAGATTGTTTGCTGAAATCCATAAAGATCCTGGAAAAAAGAAACTGCCCCTTTCCCTATCTCTTTCGTATTGTATACCCACTCCCCATTAGGCCTTTTTATAGCTTGAATATGTTGTCTCCGAACTTTCTATTTAACAGCCTGGTGAAAGAACTTTGAATTAGCATCTCCTTCCCTGATCCACTTTACACTAGACTTCTGCTGCCAATAAAGTTCTTGCTGCTTGGCTCTTTTAAGTAATTCTGCCTGAATTCTGTGGCAATGAGCTCGATTGGACTCAGTCGGGGTATCCTCAAATGTTTTTTCTGCACAAATAGCTTCCTTTTCCAGTCTTTGAAACTCCCGAAATATATCCCCAAAACACTCTTTATTCCATCTTTTAACATCCTCCTTAAAAGACCTAAGCTTTGACATCAGACATCGCATACCTCCCACTAGTAAACCACATACCTTGAAATCTAAACTGGCGCGGACCCCTCTCCATCATCTCCTCGCAGAGTAGCAATATAGGGCAGTGATCCGATGGAGATTTGCTTAGGTGTTGAATAGTAACCGTGTGAAAATTTGTAAGGAAATTTTGATTAGCTAAATATCTGTCATGCCTTTCCCAAATTCTACCGTTCACCCTCACCCCGTCCACGTATAGGTAGATCCTATAGTGGGCAGTTGGTGCAGCTCACAAGCTGAAATACAATCTCTAAAATCTTGCATGGCACCTAAAAGTGGGTTCGATGATCCCTTGTATATCCAAAAATGAGGATACTATGTTAAAATCCTCTCCAATGATCCAGTCCTTATCCACCACCCTTGCAAATTTAGTCAAACCAGACCAAAGCTCCTCTCTATCTCTTCTTGTATGTAATCCATAAACCAGTGCAAAAACAAAATTGAAATCCCTGGCAATATTCTTAACATCAGCCAGTAAAAATTGATTGCTGTCCCTGATGTTATTCACCTCAAAAGAAGTATTATTCCACATTTGCCATATCTTATTAGATTGATACATGTATATGTTCGTATATCCCAAACTATTAAGATGGGACCCTTGTTGTTCCTCTTGGCCGCTAACCTTGTAGTGACCGAACGCGGAGGATGTGCATCTTTGACCTTTCTTCTTGAGACCACTCCCAAGGCCTCAGCCTTACCATTTAGTATTTGCTCCACCTTATTGTGTAACTCACCACACACCTGTCTCCATGACTCCCTTGTTGTGACACCGCACCCGGATGTACTTGAATTTGAAATTCAGTGTATTTGAATTTTTCTAGCGAATGATTTCGTGTAAAAGAATGATATATTTAATTAATGAATGATTAATTAAATTATTTATCAGGTCCATAATATTGAGAATGGACTACCAAATATTTAGTGGGTTTGTCATAATAATTATAGAAGCCCAATAAAATGCCAACTAAGGTTGGGAAAAACGTTTGGACAAACAATTGCTATTTTGACCCAACCTGCCAAAAATAGCGGGAATAATTGGGAGAGACTTCCTATACCCACTTGGGGATTTTCCTACATGTCTTGTAGACTCCAAATAGTAGGATTTGGACTACTTAAAATGAGTGAGCCGACATATGGGTGAGGGGAGAAGTTGAAGGCATGTGTAAGCTTCTCAAATGACCCTACCCTTCCTATTATTTTGAGCAAGTGGTTGTGAGGAGACTTCCTCAATCATTTTGCATCTTACGGATGAATTGGGAGGAGGGGGAGCTCTAAGACATAGCCTCACAATGTTCTAGCTAGGAGAAAGCAAGAAGGGAGCAAATCCAAATGAAATTAGCAAGAACACAAGGTAAGAATCCCACTAGTGTTCTTTAACTAGTTTTTGTATATGATTTTTATGAAATCGTATGGTGGATTAAACCTTGGGTTCTACATGTTTAAAAAGTGTAGAATATTGATATAGAGTGGTGGTAATTAACTTAGAAGGGTTGGCAAATCGATAGGAGTCGAAATCGCCGGAAACCGCCACTCCAAAGGAGCTGCTCGTAGTTGCAGACTACGAAAGCCGTCCGGCTTCCGTGAAAGCCGACCGACTTTTGTCCAGCAGTCCAGTTTTTGTGATTCAATCGGCCTAGAACGGGGATTGATCGAAGGGATTTGCAAAGGCATCTAGTTGAGCACATCATAAGGTGAGGATGACTGACTATATTGCTTATAATTGATGGGTTAATTTCATAAGATTACCTAAGGTAGTAAATGTGATTTTCATGGATTATTAATGAATAATAATGCTTAAATGAAAATACTATTACATATGAGTGAATGAAGCATGATATACAAATTCGGAAGAAATTGTGTATGATTATGTGATATGAAAGGAATGGCATGAAAACGGAATTAACTATGAAAATATTGTGATAAAATATACTTTTACTTTATGTAAGAATTCATGAATGGATAAAAGTGATATTTTTGATATTGAGGTTAAATCATATTTGGATTGTGAAATCAACTGAGATGAATTATTTGGCTATGAATTAAGAACTTGGTTGTTCTAAGGTTATCCGACTAGTATTGAAATACTAGTCGGGAGATTAATATAAATAAATGATGAAATAAATCCTAAGAGATAGGATTGTGAATAGAGATGCCTTAAGTAGTCTTAAGAGATACTTTAGGGTCGAATTGTATGAACACTAAGGTGTGTTAGGGGTAGGCCTAAAGGTTACCCAAGTAAGTTGATTCTAGCTAGGCATAGGATTTGCTTGAGAATTGGACTATGAGAATAAATTTGAGTCGGACTCTAGGATTACATGGAAATGTAGTTGGGCTGAGCCCTTGCCATGTAATGTGATTAGCATGGAAACGTAGTTGGGCCGAGCCCTTGCCATGTATTTGTGATCTTCGTGGAAACGTAGTTGGGCCGAGCCCTTGCCACGAAGTAGATGGGCTAATCATCTACAGCCGAAGGTATCTCCTCGACAAAATCTCTCACCCACATGCGCTGGATCAACGTACCAAGTACAAACGTCACATCCAACCACCGCATTTAATGCGGCCACATGCGAGTGCCAGTGCCACCCCGTTGAGGTAACCCCTCGACCACCAGAATGATGACACATGTCCCTATCTAGCATTTATTGCTGCTATAAATAGCACCCCTTTCCCCATTTGTAAACCACGCTCAATACGCTTTAAGCAATACATCAATATACACTCTCTCTCTCTACTTTTGCTCTGACTTCTCTCTAAGTTACTCCCGCAGTAACCCCTCGGATAAGCTACCCCCGGGTACACTATCCATCATTTGGTGCTCTCGTTGAGAGTTCGAACAATCAAGTAAGAAACCTTCCCCTTCAGCTAAAAACACCTATCAAAATGGGAAGAAACAGCCATGCCCAATCCAAGACTCACGAGGACAGGAACCTGGCCCTCGGCGAAGTCGACGTCCCTGAAGCTTCTAACAGGGCTCCCGAGGGCGGAATCATCGTCGGGTTGGACCAGACGGCTGTCGACCTACGCCTTCAGCTCCAACAAAATGCTCCCGATGCCCGCCTTGGCATCGAGGCCAGGAAGAAGGACCGGAGCGAAAACCAAGTGAGCCCTCCGGTCCTTACTATTGACGTGCAATCAGCGTTCTCCGCCTTCATCCAGACACTCACTCAGAACCTAGGTGCCTTCGGCACGCTGGTACCCCTTCAGCCACAGATCGGGGAGAACGCCATACCGCTCCCACCACCACTCCCCCTCGCGAAACCTATCCTTCGGATTGGGAACGACGAGAGGGTATTGGCCCAGGACACCACCTCTCAGGAGGTCCAATCACGAGACCGCCATGGCGCAAACAAAGAAAGACCCCGGACCTCCTCCCTCGAGAGGCTCGGAGGGGCACGACACCGCCGAGGGGTCCAAGACCGGCTCGGGGGGAAGGCGTTCCAAAGATCTCAGGAAAGTGGTGGATCCGTCTCCAGGGCAGACGAAAGACGTCCTCTTCAGGACAAAGTCAAGGCCCCACTCCATGCCGATGACGCCCGGCACCAGATCAATCAGGCCCACTCGGCCCGTGTTCGTTCGCAGGGGGCGGAGGACCTCCCGAAGGATCCCAGGGACGAGATCATTGCGGCCCTCCAGTGCTGGCTTGACGAGATGGAGGCCCATCGAGCGCATACCACCGTCGGCACCCCTCATGCAGATCCCAAATATGAGGCCATGATGGCCAAAATGGAGGAGATGCAAAAGAAGATAGCCGAGGGCTCCGGGGAACCCATCATCCAACTCCGGACTAGGACGCCATTTACCCCAATGGTATTGGCGGCTCGCATTCCGGAAAAATATCGGGGGAAACCCATCAGTCCCTATGAAGGAAAGACAGACCCCCAGGAGCATTACAGCCGATATCAAAACAATATGATGATGGTGGGGGCATCGGACGAATATTTGTGCCGTTGGTTCCTCTCCACCTTAGAGGGGCCAGAGTACGAATGGTTCAACCGATTACCCGAAGGATGCATCGATTCATGGAAAGAACTCGCCCAATGCTTCTTGACGCAGTTTGCAGGAAGGCGCCGGTCAAGACAAAGGAAGGAGGAGACCCTTCGAGACTTCTTGGAACGCTGGAGGACGGAGGCGGATAAGGTTGATGGCGCTGACGATGGGACCCTCCTGGCCCCCCTTCAAACAGTCCTTCGCCCCAGGAACTTTTCAATGAGCCTTATCATCGAACCTCCCCGTGATTACATAAGGGCCCTACAGCGGGGTGACCGGTACGCCGAGGCCGAGGAGGTGGAAAAATGCCATCACAACCCTGATCAGCAACACCCTCGGCCAGATGACAAAGGCAACCGGGGGCCGGGGGCTCCCACAAATCAATCCAAAGGTTCGGCACCCCCTGGTGATCGCCCCCGGCATGGCCAAGCCAAACCTGGGGGAGGTTACAAGGGAAACCCGGAGGCTTGGGCCCAGCCCATTCTCTTGGAGCACCCTCGGACGCCTTTGACACACCCCGTCAGTGTCATCCTGGACTTCGCCGAGGAGAGGGCCTGGTGGAGCGCAACTCTCGCACACCCCTAGAGGTATATGCTATCAACCCCAATTATCCTTATTGTCGTTTTCATCGCAACCAAGGGAACAGTACCGAAGATTGTCATCAGCTAAAGACGGCCATGGAGAGGTTAATACAGGTAGGCCACCTGTCTCAGTTCATCAGAGGCCCTCCTCCTCAGGGGACCCATCACTACCAGGGGCCCCCCTAAGAAAGCAAACGTTTGGGTCAACCCAAACACCACCCCCCTCGGAGACCCGAAGGGTAAGAAAAGGGAGATTGGAAACCTCGATGATGAGGAGGAGTACAGCCAGTACCAGGAGAAGAAGCGGCACATCCATATGATCACTGGAGGTAACACAGGGGGGACTCCACGGGCCAAAGAAATAAGTGGGCTCAATCACTATACGTGGGGGAAGCCTCTCATATACCCCCCGTGAAGCGGATGAGGGAAGAACCCATGACCTTCACCAACGCCGACCTCCCCCCGGCTTCCTCTCCACACACGGATGCCTTTGTCATCCGTACGCAGATCAATGACACTATCATCCACAGAACTTACGTTGATACAGGTAGCTCCGTCAATGTAATGTACCTCAGCACTTTCAAGGAGCTACACCTGGAGAGGGAGTCCCTTCGGCCCATCAAGACCCCTCTTTCCGGCTTCACCGGGGACACCATTGATTCCGAGGGGGTCATTACCCTCCCGGTACTATTCGGCGACGGGCTCCATAGGGCCAAGATCGAAGTAGAGTTCGTCTTCATCAACATCGACTGCGCCCACAACATCATCCTCGACCAGCCCGCCCTCGAGGACCTGGAAGCCATCATCTCCATGAGGCACCTATGCCTCAAATTCCCGGCCGAAAGAGGCATCGGGTACTCAAGGGGAAACCAAAAACTGGCCCGCGCCTGCTACCTTCAAATCACGAAGAAGGTTAGTAAAACTGAATTCCGGGTGGACACCATCACCGGAACCATAGAGGAAGAAGAGAGGAGGCCGAGGGCCGAACCAGTCGAGGAGGTAGAAGACTTTGTGCTCGATCCGGCCAAGCCGGAGAGAGTCGTGAAGATTGGAGCCAAGCTCCCCGAAGATTTGAATATCGACATCACGGATGCCCTTCGCACCTACTCCATTGTTTTTGCATGGGGGCCAGAGGACATGTGTTGGTCCCGGTTATACTGGATACAGTCTAGAGGGGGGGTGAATAGACTGTATTGGTTTTTAGCTTTTTAAACTAAGTACCAGATTTACAGAATAGCCTGTTCTGTTGGAAGAACAGACTGGCAGCGGATGGGGTTCTGGTAGGGAGTTCTGTTAGCCTCAGAGAAGCAATAGGCAGTAGGCCTTCTGTTAACTCGTAGAACAAGTTCTGCTGAACACAGATACCGAGTCCAAGGAGTTATACAGTTCTAACTAAGTGCAAGTATTAAAAGCAGTAAGTAAACGACACCAGGGATTTTTATAGTGGTTCAAGGAACAACTCGTTCCTCTAATCCACTGTTCCACTAAGCTGTAAAAACTGCCGTTTACAAAGCCTTAGTCCTAGTACTTAAGAAGCACTCCACGTCTTCTTCAAGCCTAGATGTGTCCTGGGATGCACTGCCTGGCTTCCTTTAACACTGGTCCTTTCACTGAGTTTCCTTGAAGTATCACCACTTCACTACTCCAGTTATTTGGACGTCCTTCTTGTAGCAAGAAGAATTTCTGTTGAAACAGGGGTTCCTCCAAATAGCTTCGTTACAAAATATTTGTATGTGATGAGCTTGAAGAGTTGAAGAACACTTGGAACTTTGCTTGAGTTGGAAAGAGTAATTTTCCAACTTCTGCCTTCTCTTGTAGATGATAATGAGTTTGAATCTCAAGGAGGCTTTTTGCTTTTTGAGTTTGAATATCTTGTGTGAAGAGTTGTAGCAAAGGTTAGCAAAAGTTGCAAAGTTATCCGGTTGTTCTTCGTAGTGTATCTTTCATACTGAGGTTGTCTTCCCGTTGGAGGAGTAGGAGGACAACTGCATTAAATGAGCGATCAGTTGACTTGACTAGTAGAGCCCGGTAAAGTTGGCGGGTTACTATTTTGGGATAAAGTATTCCTGACATTCCGGCCAATCATCTGCAATTACTCTTCGTAGCATGGGGTGCATTAAATGAGCATTTAATGCATGCACTGTAGCTTTTCCGTTTCATACTCCTAGCCGTTGAAGGAATCTTTTAGTTGACTTCCCGGTTCTTTGAAAATCTTTCTAAGTGTCAGACCTTCTGGTGTCTTTGTCTGAGAATAGAACAGAGGAGGTCTGGAGCACTTCTGTTGGGAGTATCCAACAGAGACCCGGAAGGGTTTCTGTCAGAGTCAAGAGTAACAGAGATCCTGAGGACTTCTGTTCTGGAGCAGAGAACCAAAGGTCCTCTGTTTCAATAAAGCCTGAAGAGGCACTTCTGCTCTTGAAGCCCTTCTGTTCTTGAAGCCCTTCTGCTCTTGAAGGTCTTCTGTCAAGTCGAATACATCTAAGAACTTTACAAAGGAAAATTCTAATACATAATTTCTAAAGGGGTACTCTAAAGTCCTAATTAATCTAGCATCATCAAAATCTAATTACAATTATTCCTTACAATTTCCCCCTTTTTGATGATGCCAAAACCCTTTAACTATTTCCAGAGAAGTGCCTTCACCATAAAAAATATTAAGTTTAAAAACTTCCATTAAAGTCTTGGTGGGCAACTTGGCATAGGAAAATAGTAAGAGTACGATACATTCAGATAGCAGAATATAACAGAAATAAATAAACACAAACAGAAGGCAAAAAGACAAGAATTTGAGGAAAAGCACTTCAAAGTAAGAAGGCAGAGATGTGATTTTATTAGATAGGTTTTACAGAGTTTAAACCTTACACATTCTCCAGATTAGCTGCCTGTAGAGCTTCTTCCTCTAGTCTTTGAAGCCTGAGCAGTTCTTCGTTTATTTCAACTCGGATTTTGAACAGATTGCCAGACCTTTGATAAGATGCCCATATTGGAGAAAGCTTGCAGTCCAAATAGTTGAGGACACCTTCATGTATGGTCTTTCCTGGGACAATGTTCTTCTTGTACCATTCTTCTGCTTCTTCAAAAGATCCCCCATACCTAACTCTGACAACACCATCTTTGTCCAGATAGAGGTGCTGTTGTTGGGTAGGAGTCATTTTAGCCTTCATCTCCTCAAATTGGGCTCTGTCAATTTGCTGAGAACCACCCAATCTCCACTCAGTGAAGTTGAAAACTTTCTTCTTCTTGGTGTTCTTCTTTACTGGAGATGGGGGTCTAGGTATGCCTGCTGCTCTCTTCTTTTGTAGGGCAGCTTCAAAATAGGGAGCCGGATCTACTGCAGGCTCACCAGAGGAGGGTGCTCTGGTAGGAGTTCTGTGAGACCTAGGCCTGGTCTGTTGAGGGTCCTCTTCCCCCTTTTTGGCATCATGCAGATCTTCAATCATAAGACTGATCTTCTGGAATTCTGAGGCCTGGGTTGAGGCTATCTGCTCCAGGGCCTCTGGTAGTGTCTGGGTGACAGAAGTAAGGCCTTCAATCAGACCTTGCTGCTTCTGTATTGCAGAGAAGATGTCCTTGTTATTGGCTTCAAGGAGCACCATCTTCTGATATCGGTCTCTGTCAGTAGATATGAGGGCTTGAGCCTGTTCTTGATGAGCTCTGCACATTTGCTCAATAGAGGTCAGTTGCCTCTCTGTTCTGGCATCAGATTTCTTCAGAGCCTCAAGATGCTCTGAGATAGTGTGGATTGCCTGTCCTTGACTCAGGAGAGTCTGTTGAAAGATAGAGAGGGTTTTGTGGATGCCTACCACTTCTGTTGACAGGACATCTGTTCTGGCAGAGGAGGAGGCGATGAAGTTGTTGAGTGTCCCAGTGAGGTTCTCAAAACGGTCAGAGATGAACTGCATACCTGAATTCAGATTGTCATTAACATGAGCAAGATGCCCATAGTGTTTATCATTTATCTCTATCAGTTGAGTCAGAGGAGGGGTCTTCTGTCTCTTTGATGTGGCCTTGTAGGATTTGCTGATCATGAATCCATCCATGTCAGAGGAAATCTCATAAGGAGAGTAGATAGGTTTTCTGTTGCGAACTACTTTCTTTTTCTTTCTCAGAGAGGGATTGGGGGCAACAGAGTCCCTAGAATACCCTTTGGGTGCAGAGATGGGGGAGACAGTTGTAGGATCAGAATCCCTGAGAAACCATACAGGTTTAAGGTTTTCTGCAGGTTGTTGTGGAGGTGAAGATTCTGGAGGAGGAGATTGATGATCAGATTCAGAGGATGAAGAGGATATCTGTTGGGGTGAGGGGTTCTGGTGCTGGGGTGAGGATTGAATAGGTGAGGCATTCTGTTGAGGGGGAGATGGGGGAGGTGAAGGTGAGCGGTTTCTGTAGGGAACAATTGCTCTACAGGGTGATGCAGTTTTCTGTTTGGGTGATTGAGGAGGGGTGGGGGTGTTCTGTTCAGGAGATTTAGGTTGAGGGTGTTCTGGTGGAGGGGTTTCTGTGCTGGTGGAAGGTGAGGGAAAATGTGGTTCTATTGGGATAATAACAGAAGGGGTTGGAGAGTTTACCTCAATGATGTTATCCACGAGCAAGGAAGTCCTCCACTCCTTGATATGCTCCATCATAGCTTGTCCTTCTGACTTGAGTACAGAGGACTCTCCTGGGTTGAAGTTGGGCTGTACAGAGTCAGTTGCCATCTTGGTGAACAACCATTCTTCAAAGGCTTCAATTTCTTTATCTTCTAGAGGTTTGACAGCTTCCTCCGAGGGTGAAGAAATGAGAATAGCCTTTCCCTTGTAGCTTGCCTTCTTCTTCTCAAGGACAGAGTGAAGAAAGTTGAGGGCAAAGCACTTTGAGACATCATCAGTCCCAACCCAATTCAGGATGGCTTCTTCTTCTGCCTCATAGTGATCAAAAAACTGAATTATTTTGTGGAGGGGTCCCATTCTCCATCTTCTCCATTCAAGGACCCGGGTAAACTGTCTGTCAAGCAAGGATAGATACCCATCTTTGACAGGACTAGGGTGCTCTGGTGGAGTTGGCACCCTGTTCTGTTCAGGAGATGCAGCAGAGGTGGGGATCTCTGGTTCCCCCTGAGTGTCTGCCACTCCCTCAGACACAGAAACCACAGGTTTAACAACCTTCTTCTTGGGTTTGGTGGTCCTCTTCCTCTTCTGTCCGGCCTTAGGGGGGGCAACAGGTGCTTCCCCTTCAGTCTTCTTCTTCTTCTTTTTCTTCTTCTCAGCAGAAGGGGCTACAGAGAGAGGTTTCTGTACCTTCTCTCCCTGTTGTCTCTTAGCCTCAAGTTGAAGCTGTCTCCTCAGCTCTGCCTTTGTGGCTTTTTCCCTATTGGGAGAGGCAGTCAGGAAAATTACCTTGGTGTGATCCAAAGCTGAAGCCTTCCTCAAGCTTACCCCTTGTTTGAGGAGCACTTCTGAAATGAGCAGTCCATGCCCTAGCTTCCCAGAATAGAGGCTAGTCTTTGGATTCTTCTTCTTGATCACTTCAATCAGGGACTTCACCATGATTTGTCCCCAATTGATGTTCACCCCATGATGCACTGCATACAGGGCCTTTGCATTGGCCGTTGTAACATCATCTGTGGAGGTGTACTTGCACCATAAACATTTGTGGAAAATGTTTATGAGTAGCTCAAATTCCCTCTTGAGCAGGTGCTTCTTGATGTTGACCTTCTCTACTTCTTCCCCTTTTCTGCAGAACTTCTTCTTGAATTCTGGCAGAGGGATGTCAGTATCCTCCAAGTCGAGTAGAGAGTCCCTTCCTTCCTTTTGCTGAATATTGAAGATGTTGTTGATGACGTCAGCATCAATCAAAACTTCTTCTCCTTGGACGACGGAGGAGATGGTTTCATCCTTGAAGGATGCGTTGAGATAGAACTCAACTGTGTCAATGTTGCTGTAGGCCTCATAATCATGAGTGATGACCTTGCTCAGTTGACATTGTGACAGTCCGTCAACAATGGAGGTCATCCTCTCCTTATTCTCTGCGAACCTGGGCAGTACTTCCAGTTCGCATCTCATCCCTGTCAGTACATTCTTCAGGAGAGTTGCCTTTTGTTCCTTTGAGAGATCGGAGAAGCTCAAGAAGGCCATGGAGTTTACTGCGGTTAGAGAATTTCTGAGAGATAAGAGTTCAAAAGCTTGAGAGTTATGAGAGCAGTAACGGTTTAGGTTTGCGAAAGGGGGTTTTATGGATATGGGTTAGTGGACGTTTGAGATAATTTACGGTTCCAAGATACCAATAAATGTAAAAAGGGGCGCAGTAAATAAACGGGGGCGCAGTAAATTTTATACGGCTTGATACCGTTTTAAGGGTAAAAGGGTAAAAGACCTTTAATAATTTACTAGGTCACCCGGTTTATAAGATTTTCTAAGTCCACCACCTTCTGTTAGACAAGAGAGGGTTCTCTGTAGAAAGGGTTTCTGTTGCATAGGTGTTCTGCCAGGGTAGAGAACAGAAGGGGTTAACAGAAGGGGTTCTGCATAAGGTGTTCTGTTAACAGGAATTCAGCAACAGAGGGCCTTTCTTTTCAACTTTCCCTTGGAATCTCATCCATCATTCCCAATTCCTCTCCCAGTTTGTTGAACCTAGCCTCAGGAAGAGGCTTTGTCAGGATATCTGCAAGCTGGTCTTCTGTTGGCACATGTTCCATGCAGATGTGCTTCTTCTCCACATGATCTCTGATGAAGTGATGTCTGATCTCAATATGCTTTGTTCTGGAATGAAGAACTGGATTCTGAGTAATAGCAATAGCACTGGTGTTGTCACACAACAGCTTGATCTCCTTTGCTTGAATTACATAGTCCTTCAGTTGTTGCTTCATCCAGAGTAGCTGAGCACAGCAACTCCCAGCTGCAATGTACTCTGCCTCAGCTGTACTTGTTGAGATGGAGTTCTGCTTCTTGCTAAACCAGGAAACAAGCCTTCCTCCTAGCAATTGGCAGTGACCAGAAGTGCTCTTTCTGTCTAGTCTGCAACCTGCAAAATCTAAGTCAGAATAACCAATTAGTTCAAAGTTACCTCCCTTTGGATACCATAGGCCTGCATTTGGATTCCCTTTGATGTATCTGATGATTCTCTTTGCAGCACTTAGATGGCTTTCCTTGGGCTTTGATTGGTATCTGGCACAGATTCCAACAGAGAATGAGATGTCTGGTCTGCTTGCAGTTAGATACAACAGAGATCCTATCATCTGGACCAATTCCTTGTGAAGTGTTCATGGGAATCTTCACTGATGATTTGCCTTCCACTCCAAACTTCTTGATTAGATCTCTGGTGTACTTCCCTTGATTGATAAAGATCCCTTCTGGAACTTGTTTGACTTGAAGTCCTAGGAAGTAACTGAGTTCTCCCATCATACTCATTTCAAATTGACTCTGCATCACTTGAGAAAATTTCTTGCACAGTTCTGGATTAGTACTACCAAATATAATGTCATCAACATATATTTGTACTGACAGAATATGATTAGCAACAGAGATTTGAAATAGAGTTTTGTCAACCTTTCCTTTAGTAAACCCATGGTTCACTAGGAAAAGGGACAATGTGTCATACCAGGCTCTGGGACCATAGAGGGCCTTTTTAAGCTTGTAGACACAAGAAGATTGAGTAGGAATGACAAAACCTGGTGGTTGTTCCACATAAACTTCTTC
Organism: Cuscuta europaea; assembly: GCA_945859875.1. Lineage (NCBI taxonomy): Eukaryota > Viridiplantae > Streptophyta > Magnoliopsida > Solanales > Convolvulaceae > Cuscuta > Cuscuta europaea. The sequence goes on along the minus strand of CAMAPE010000077.1, from coordinate 4,367,288 downwards.
TTCAAGATCTCCATTCAGAAATGCACTCTTGACATCCATCTGGTAGACCTTCATGTTGTTGTAGGCAGCATAGGCTAGAAAGATTCTGATTGCTTCAAGTCTGGCAACTGGTGCAAAAGTCTCATTAAAATCTATTCCTTCTTCTTGACAATATCCTTTAGCTACTAGCCTTGCTTTGTTCCTTACAATGTTGCCATCTTCATCAGCTTTGTTCTTGAATACCCATTTGGTTCCAATGACATTCTGGTGCTTTGGCCTAGGAACAAGTTCCCACACTTTGTTCCTTTCAAACTGAGTGAGCTCTTCTTGCATAGCATTGATCCAGTCTGAGTCTGCAAGAGCTTCTTCAACTGTCATAGGTTCCATCTGAGATATATAGCAGGCAAGCATTGCTTCTCTCCTCGATGTGGATCTAGTTTGAACTCCACTTCTGATTTGACCAATCACTTGGTTAGGAGGATGGTCTCTTAACCATGTTAGGTCTGGTTCTGTCAGCTGCTGTCTTGGTCTCTCTGGTTCCTCATCTTCAGAGTCTTCATCTTTATTCAACAGAAGGGGGTTTGGTGCAGGTGTTGGAAATGCAGGGTTGTCTGCCACCTCTTCTGTTGGTTCTGGTGTTCTGTCTTCTATGCTGACTTCCTTGAGAATCTCTGTTACCTCTTTAACAGAGATACTTTCATCAAACTTCACATGTATGGATTCTTCAACATGTAGGGTCATTCTGTTGAGTACTCTATAGGCCTTACTGGTGTTTGAATAGCCTATAAAGACTCCTTCATCAGCCTTTTCTTGAAATACCTTCAGATGCTCCTTTCCATTGTTGAGAATGTAGCACTTGCATCCAAATACATGAAAGTAGCTGATGTTAGGTTTTCTTCCCTTCCAGAGTTCATAAGGCGTCTTCTGGTGATTCTTGTTGATCATGCTTCTGTTCTGAGTATAGCATGCAGTGTTGATTGCTTCAGCCCAATACCTCATAGGCAATCCAGATTCTGCAATCATTGTTTTTGCAGCTTCTTTTAAAGTTCTGTTCCTTCTTTCTGCTACGCCATTCTGTTGAGGGGTTCTGGCGGCAGAAAGTTGATGAAAAGTTCCATTCTGATCACAGAAGTCCTTTATGACTTGGTTGACAAATTCAGTTCCTCTGTCTGATCTGATTGTCTTCACTTTCAAGTTGTTCTCAGTCTGAAGTTGCTTTAACAGAGATGGCAACTTCTGAAGAGTTTCATTTTTCTTTGTCAGAAAAACAGTCCATGTGTATCTGGAGTAGTCATCAACCATGACTAAGGTATATTTCTTGCCACCAATGCCTGGAGTCTCAACAGGTCCAAATAAATCCATGTGAATCAGATTTAGAGGACTTGTAGAAAGATCTCCAGCAATGGGTTTGAAGGAATTCTTCACTTGGTTGCCTTTCTGACATGCACTGCAGAGGGTCTCTTTCTTGTACACAATGTCTGGTAGCCCTTCTACAATGTGTTCTCTGGCCAGTTTGTTGATTGTTTTGAAATTCAAATGGTTGAGCTTTTTGTGCCAGTCCCAGCTCAGTTTTGAATCTCCCTTGGCTATCAGGCAAACTCCATCTTTTGCAGTGTTCCAATCAACTACATAGATGTTCTTCTTCCTTGATGCTGTAAGAACCACTTCCTTTGTTGTCTCATGCTTCACATAGCAGAAGTCCTTTGTGAATTCAACAGTGTAGCCTTTGTCACAGAATTGGCTAGCACTCAGCAAGTTGAACTTCAGTCCTTTGACATATGAGACATCATCAATGATTATCTGGTTCCTGATCAGCTTTCCTCTTCCTTTTGTTTGACCTTCTTTGTCATTACCTCCAAAGGTAACTCTAGGTCCTTTGCATTTCTGGAACTCTGTAAGGCAACTTCTGTCACCTGTCATGTGCCTGGAGCATCCACTATCAATAAACCATTCTTGTTCAGAGATAGCTCCAGCACACAGTTCCTGCAAGATTAAAAGAAAGATTTAGGTACCCAAGCAATGCTGGGTCCTGGGGGGTCATGGAGTCTGGGTAGTTGGTACCATTTTGGTCTCATCAAGTGAAACCTTGGTGGGTGGTACCCATTGTCCACCTGGTAGTTATAGTAAACTGAAGTGTGATTCACTTTGGGCAGATGCTTGTGAGGGTCATGCTTCCTGTTTACATACTTTTGCATAGCTTTCTTTGTTGGAAAGAAGTCCCATATACTATCAAGAGCAGAGGGACGGTTAACCTTGGGCTTCTGAAGTTGACCAGCCAACCTCTTCTGCCTGAAGTTAACTTTCTCTTGATATTTGCCCTTCTGGTGATCATTTCTGGCACGATTGACATGAGGTTGTCTGTCAATGAATGGTCTTTTATTTTTGTTATTTTGAAAACCTCTTCTGTTGTTAGGTTTTCTGCCAGGTCCATTATTTTCCAAAAAGGGTTTCTGTTGAACCTTTATCTTACCCTTTTCTGGTCTGACTTCCTCATGAACAACCTTGGTGCCAGATACACCAGCTTGACAGATGGGGCTAGGAATCAGTGGCTCTATGACCTTGTCTGCCTTAGCAACTCTGGTGCTAGGCATTACAGAAGGCTCAACTGATTCTGTTGAGCCATAACCAAGACCAAAACCAGTGCCAATCTGTTGATCAAGCACAATCTTTTCCATGGAAGACTGGGCCTTCTGGTAAGCTTTGTACTTAATCTCGAGAGGCTCTATTTCTCTTATTCTCTTAAGAAGAGAAACATTTTCAGTTTCCAGTTGATCTCTTTCCTCAATTAGAAGATTGATTTTGATCTCAACCTCCTTCTTTAAGTCCAGAATTTCAGCTTTTAACTTACTGTTTTCTTCTGTTACAGAGGAATAAGTGGCTTGTATGGCCTTAAACTCTTCCCAAATTTCTGACATTGAATCAGAATCAAAAGCTAAGCCTACCGAAGAAAAATTAGATTCAGAAGTAGAGGTTACCTCATCATCAGAATGAGCCATCAGGCAAAGATCTTCTGTCTCAGTATCCAGGCAACAGAAGGCCTCATCAGAATCTGAGTCAGAACTGGATTCTGTTTCTGACAGAGGGTCTTTCTCCAGTTGTTCTGTCACAAGTGCCTTTCTTCTTCTGGAGTTGTCCTCGTACTTCTTCTTTTCTCCATCATGTCCTTGCTTCTTGGATACTCTAGGATGGGGACAATCAGCCTTGAAGTGACCAGGTTGTCTGCAGTTATAACAGAGAAGCTCTCCACTGCTCTCTGGTTATTTGACCTTCTGGTATGGCTTTCTGTTGAAAGATGGACTCCTTCCATCTTTGGGATTCTTCATAAACTTTTTGAATCTCCTGGCAAAGGCAGCCATATATTCATCAGATAAAAGTACTGAAGGGTCAAAATCATTTACCTTAGATGTGCTGGCAGTGAGGGCTGTAGTGGTCCTCTCTTCTGGTACATCTTCCTTCTCTTCAATCATTTCAAACTCATGAGCTTTGAGATCTGAAATGAGCTTATCAGTGGGATAAGTCTTTACATCCTTGCTGGCTTGAACAGCAACTACTTTCATCTTCCATGCTGAGGGCAGTCCCCTCAACACCTTCAGGTTGATCTCCTTGGTTGTGAGATCCTTGCCAAGCTCAGAGATCTCTCCAGTGAGAGTGAGGAGCCTGTCATACATCTTGGAGATGCTTTCACCAGGGAGAAGTTTGAAGTCATCAAACTTCTTGTTGGCTATGGTTAGTTTGTTGTCCTTCTCTTGCTCATCACCAGCTCCAATGAGCTCAAGAGTATCCCAGATTTCCTTAGCAGTCTTGCACTTCTTGATTCTGTTGAAGTACCTATCATCAATGGACTTGTAGAGGATGTCCTTGGCAATATTGTCTAGGTTGTACTTTCTCCTCTCTTCAGTGGTCCATTCTGACTTGGCTTTGCTGATCATCTGGGGTCTGGTGTGGTCTATGGCATGTTCAGGATTGACCTTCTGGAAGCTTGTGAAGGGGCCAATATCTAGAACTTCCCACATCTCATCATGTAGGGCACAGAGATGTGCTTTCATCCGGATCCTCCAGTCATCAAACTTAAGATCTGAAAACATAAGATTCTTGGACAAGGAGTGATCCATTATATCCGATAGAAATGAGGTAAAACAGAAAAACAAGTGGATCTTTGTTCAACAAATAACCTAAGAGATTATTAGAACAAGGAGGCTCTGATACCACTTGTTGGTCCCGGTTATACTGGATACAGTCTAGAGGGGGGTGAATAGACTGTATTGGTTTTTAGCTTTTTAAACTAAGTACCAGATTTACAGAATAGCCTGTTCTGTTGGAAGAACAGACTGGCAGCGGATGGGGTTCTGGTAGGGAGTTCTGTTAGCCTCAGAGAAGCAATAGGCAGTAGGCCTTCTGTTAACTCGTAGAACAAGTTCTGCTGAACACAGATACCGAGTCCAAGGAGTTATACAGTTCTAACTAAGTGCAAGTATTAAAAGCAGTAAGTAAACGACACCAGGGATTTTTATAGTGGTTCAAGGAACAACTCGTTCCTCTAATCCACTGTTCCACTAAGCTGTAAAAACTGCCGTTTACAAAGCCTTAGTCCTAGTACTTAAGAAGCACTCCACGTCTTCTTCAAGCCTAGATGTGTCCTGGGATGCACTGCCTGGCTTCCTTTAACACTGGTCCTTTCACTGAGTTTCCTTGAAGTATCACCACTTCACTACTCCAGTTATTTGGACGTCCTTCTTGTAGCAAGAAGAATTTCTGTTGAAACAGGGGTTCCTCCAACTAGCTTCGTTATAAAATATTTGTATGTGATGAGCTTGAAGAGTTGAAGAACACTTGGAACTTTGCTTGAGTTGGAAAGAGTAATTTTCCAACTTCTGCCTTCTCTTGTAGATGATAATGAGTTTGAATCTCAAGGAGGCTTTTTGCTTTTTGAGTTTGAATATCTTGTGTGAAGAGTTGTAGCAAAGGTTAGCAAAAGTTGCAAAGTTATCCGGTTGTTCTTCGTAGAGTATCTTTTATACTGAGGTTGTCTTCCCGTTGGAGGAGTAGGAGGACAACTGCATTAAATGAGCGATCAGTTGACTTGACTAGTAGAGCCCGGTAAAGTTGGCGGGTTACTATTTTGGGATAAAGTATTCCTGACATTCCGGCCAATCATCTGCAATTACTCTTCGTAGCATGGGGTGCATTAAATGAGCATTTAATGCATGCACTGTAGCTTTTCCGTTTCATACTCCTAGCCGTTGAAGGAATCTTTTAGTTGACTTCCCGGTTCTTTGAAAATCTTTCTAAGTGTCAGACCTTCTGGTGTCTTTGTCTGAGAATAGAACAGAGGAGGTCTGGAGCACTTCTGTTGGGAGTATCCAACAGAGACCCGGAAGGGTTTCTGTCAGAGTCAAGAGTAACAGAGATCCTGAGGACTTCTGTTCTGGAGCAGAGAACCAAAGGTCCTCTGTTTCAATAAAGCCTTAAGAGGCACTTCTGCTCTTGAAGCCCTTCTGTTCTTGAAGCCCTTCTGCTCTTGAAGGTCTTCTGTCAAGTCGAATACATCTAAGAACTTTACAAAGGAAAATTCTAATACATAATTTCTAAAGGGGTACTCTAAAGTCCTAATTAATCTAGCATCATCAAAATCTAATTACAATTATTCCTTACAACATGCCCGGAATCAGCCAAAGGGTCATCACCCACCGCCTCTCGGTGGACCCTTCGGCCAGACCTGTGCAACAGCGAAGAAGGCCCCTCTGGGCCGAGAGGAGGGAATTTGTGAAGAATGAAGTTGCCATGCTCCTCTCCATAAAGCACATCAAGGAGGTCAAGTACCCTCATGGCTGGCTAACGTAGTCCTCACACAGAAACCATCCACCTTCCGCATGTGCGTGGATTACACGGATCTCAATAAGGCGTGCCCTATGGACCTCTTACCTATGCCAAATATTGATCAATTGGTGGATGAAACGGCGGGGTGCGAGATCATGTCATTCCTCGATGCCTTCCGCAGAAATCACAAAATTTTCATGGATGAGGAAGACGTTGAAAAAACAGCCTTCATGACTCCCGAAGGCATCTTCTGCTACCTGGTCATGGTCTTCGGCCTAAAGAACTCAGGCGCCACTTACACCCGGATGGTTGCCAGGGTCTTTCAAGCCGTCCTCGGGCGCACCATGGAGGCCTACGTTGATGACATGATTGTCAAAAGCAAACAATCATCAAGCCATGGAGGCCTACGGTTACGAACCTTTCAACGGAAACATGGTACTGTACACGCATTAAATGCACATTTGATGCTGTACGTACGAAGAGATATTTAAAGCTGATGATTGACCTTGCGAGTATCTTTACGCCCCCAAAATAGCAAGTCGAAGGTCCAACCGGTCAAGTCAACAGTACATGCAATTAATGAAGCTGTCTTCTACACTCCAACGGGAAGACTGCTCCCAGTATATAAGATACACTCTGAAGAACTAAGAGGATAACTTTGCGTAAAAACAACCTTCTTGAGATTCAAACTTCATCCTTAAACAAGAAAAGGCTCCAGTTGGAAGATATACTTTTCTATCCTTCATCCAACTAGCAAACTGCAAAGTTACTCAGCTCTTCAACACTTCGAAAGCTTCATATACTCATCCTTTGTGAAGAAGTAATGTTGGAGAAAACTGATTTTATATCAAACACTTCTTGAAAAAGAAGGGACGTCTCAAACTAGCTGGAGTAAGTGAAGTGGGGATACTTCAAGAGACTCAGTGAAACGAGACCAGCCATCAGGAAGCAGGACTGCATCCCGGGTGGCAACTAGACTTGAAGAAGACGAGGAGTGCTTCTTAAGTTCTAGGGACTAAGGCGTTGTAAACTGTTGTTTTTGCAAGCTTAGTGGAACAATGGACTAGAGGAACAAGTTGTTCCTTGAACCACTATAAAAACCCCGGTGTCATTTACTTTAAGCTTTTAATTCCTGAACTTAAGATTCTACTGACTAACTCTTCAGGTTGGAATCTGTGTCCAGCAGATCTTCCTTTAGAGTTATCAGAAAGGCATTTTGCCTTAGCTTTCTTCTAGAGGCTACCCGGACAGAAACTTATCCGCTGCCTGGTCTAGTTCTGCCATCAGAACTTGACCATCTCTGTCACCAGTTTTCGACCATCTCTGATAAGTCAGACTTGACTTAGAGAAAAGTTTAAATTCCTGAACAGTCTATTCACCCCCCCTCTAGACTGTTCCCGTTACAAACGGGACCAACAAGTGGTATCAGAGCCTCTTTGTTCTTGTAATCTTTTAGGTTACTTACTAAACAAGAGATCCACTTGTTTTAGCCTCTTTAATCTCATATTATGGATAACACTCTTTCAAAGAATCTTATGTTCTCAGTAACAAAGTTTGATGACTGGAGGATCCGCATGAAAGCTCACCTCTGCGCACTCCATGATGAAATGTGGGAAGTTCTTGATGCAGGTCCTTTCACAGAGTTCACCAAAGTCAACCCTGAATACATCACAGGTAGTGGTCAACCCCAGATGATCACCAAATTGCGCCATGAATGGTCCAATGAAGAGAGGAGGAAGTACAACCTTGACAACATTGCCAAGGATATCCTGCTAGGAAGTTCAGGAAATTCTTGAAGCCGAAGGATAGCAGAAGTCCACTCTCTAGCAGAAAGCCACACCAGAAGTCCAAACCATCAGAAAGTAGTGGAGAGCTTCTCTGCTACAACTGCATACAACCAGGGCACTTCAAAGTCAACTGTCCACACCCCATAGTCTCCAAAAGGCAAGGCCAGGAAGGAGAAAAGAAATATGAGCACCGAAGAAGGAAGGCACTCATCACTGAACAACCAGAGAAGGACCCCCTCTCTGAGACAGAGTCCAGCTCAGAATCAGAATCTGATGAAGCATTCTGTTGCCTGGATACAGAGACTGAAGACCTATGCCTTATGGGTCAATCTGATGATGAGGTATCTTCTACTTCCAACTCTAGTTTTTCCTCGGTAGGTAGAGCCTTTGATTCTGATTCAATGTCATAATTTTGGGAAGAGTTTCAAGCCATTCAAACCACTTATTCTTCTGTTAAAGAAGAAAACAGTAAGCTTAAGGTTGAAATTCTTGACTTAAGAAAGGAGGTTGAGATCAAAATCAATCTTCTAATTAAGGAAAGAGATCAGCTGGAAGCTGAAAATGTTTCTCTTCTAAAGAGAATAAGAGAGATAGAGCCTCTTGAGATTAAATACAAAGCTTACCAGAAGGCCCAGTCTTCCATGGAAAAGATTGTACTTGATCAACAAATTGGCACTGGTTTTGGTCTTGGTTATGGCTCAACAGAATCAGGTGAGCCTTCTGTAATGCCTAGCACCAGAGATGCTAAGGCAGACAAGGTCATAGTGCCACTGATTTCTAGCCCCAGTTGTCAGGCTGGTGTATCTGGCACCAAGGTTATTCATGAGAAAGTCAGACCAGAAAAGGAAAAGATAAAGGTTCAACAGAAACCCATTTTAAAAATTAATGAACCTGGCAGAAAACCTAACAACAGAAAAGGTTTTCAGAATACCAAAAATCAAAGACAAACCCATAACAGACAAACTCATGATAACCGTGTCAGAGATGATCACCAGAAAGGAAGATATCAAGAGAAAGCTAACTTTAGGCAGAAAAGGTTGGCTGGTCAACTTAAGAAGCCCAAAGTTAATCGCCCCTCTGATCTTGATAGTATATGGGACTTCTACCCAACTAAAAAGGCTATGCAGAAGTATGTAAACCGGAAGCATGATCCTCACAAGCATCTGCCCAAACTGAATCACACTTCCGTTTACTATGACTACCAGGTGGACAATGGGTACCACCCACCAAGGTTTCACTTGATGAGACCAAAGTGGTACCGGCTGCCAAGACTGCATGACCCCCTAGGACCCAACATTGCTTGGGTACCTAAATCTTCCTTTTAATTTTGTAGGAACTGTGTGCTGGAGCCATCTCTGAGCAAGATTGGTACATTGATAGTGGATGCTCCAGACACATGACAGGTGACAAGAGTTGCCTAACAGAGTTCCAGAAAGTCAAAGGGCCCAGAGTTACCTTTGGAGGTAATGATAAAGATGGCCAGACAAAAGGAAGAGGGAAGCTGATAAAGAACCAGATAATCATTGATGATGTCTCTTATGTCCAAGGATTGAAATTCAACTTGCTGAGTGCTAGCCAATTCTGTGACAAAGGCTACACAGTTGAATTTTCCAAGGAAGGCTGTTCTGTCAAGCATGAGACAACTAAAGAAGTGGTTCTTACAGCAACAAGGAAGAAAAACATCTATGTAGTTGATTGGTCAACTGCAAAAGATGGAATTTGCTTGATAGCCAAAGGAGATTCAAAACTCAGTTGGGAATGGCACAAGAAACTGAGTCACTTGAATTTCAAAACAATCAGAAAGCTAGCAAGGGATCACATTGTTGAAGGTCTACCCAACCTTGTATACAAAAAGGAGAACTTGTGCAGTGCATGCCAGAAAGGAAAACAAGTGAAGAACTCCTTCAAACCCATTGCTGGAAACCTCTCTACTGGTCCCTTGAATCTAATTCACATGGATTTATTTGGACCAGTGGAAACTCCAAGTGTAGGTGGCAAGAGATACACCTTAGTCATGGTGGATGACTACTCCAGATTCACATGGACTATCTTTCTGACTAAGAAAAATGAAACTCTGCAGAAACTGCCATCTCTGCTAAAGCTATTACAGAATGAGCAGAATCAGAAAGTCAAAGCCATCAGATCAGACAGAGGAACAGAGTTCGTCAACAAGGTCATACAGGAATTCTGTGACCAGAATGGTACAATGCATCAACTCTCTGCAGCCAGAACTCCTCAACAGAATGGAGTTGCAGAAAGAAGAAATAGAAACTTGATGGAAGCTGCAAGGACCATGATTGCTGAATCAGGTCTACCTTACAGATACTGGGCTGAAGCAATCAATACTGCATGCTACACCCAGAACAGGAGCATGATTCACAAAACTCATCAAAAAACCTCCTATGAATTATGGAAAGGACGAAAACCCAACATCAGCTACTTTCATGCATTTGGATGCAAATGCTATATACTCAACAATGGGAAGGATCACCTCAAGGTGTTCCAAGAAAAAGCTGATGAAGGAACATTCTTAGGCTACTGATAGCCGTTATATTTACTTGTCTTTAACATAAGTATTTATAAGTATTTGTTGAAGAAAAGAAGAGAAATTGGGAAAACAACTTCAAAATGAGAGCTAAAGCATAAAACATTGTGATGAACGGCTTTTGGGACAAAAAGGATGACGTTTTGCCCATAATTTGAGTATAACGTATTTTATAGAACTCGAAATCACTCGATCCGAGATTCATGTGAATGCTAACTCAATAAGGAACAAATGTTATGAAGACGTCATGGCCAAAATATGAAAGGAACAATACTCAATCAACAAACAAAGTCAGATGTTGCTGGTGGGATTGGATGAATAAAATCACGTTATTCAAGTTTTGGTGGATAGAAGACTTCATTATCTACAACTTTAGTGAAGGAATCATGTCCAAATTCGTAGCGGAACATCCCCAAAATCCCGGTACAAAAACCGACACTTTCTGATCCATTTCGGAGGAAGAGAAAGGAAGTATATTTTTTGGGCGCAGCAACCGGCGCCGGTCAGCCATGAACCGGCGCCGGTCGGAACGTTTTTTCACGCACAAATGAGCCTGTTTTGAACCGGCGCCTGTCGGGACACAACCGGGGCCGGTTGGGGCGATTTCTGCACAAAACAGGCCAACGTGCAAGAGGATTTTTGATGGGAAAAGGTCATCTTCCTCATTTCTTGATCAAATATTGCTCCACACCTGATTGTTGGGTTCGAATAGACTAAAAGATGTCATTCTTTAGCCTATATAAAGCCCTCAATTCATCATACAAACACATTCCATTCCATAGATTAATTCTTAGTTTTTATATTTTTGTTCTTGATATTTTCTTCAAGTTCTTGAGGAGGGAAGTTCATCCTCCGAAATCATTGGTGTTTAGGTATTATTTCCTTTGTAATTTCATGTTCCATTACATTTATTATTGTATTGTGATTAATATGAACATTAGAGGCTAATTTCTTAGCTAAGGCTAGGGATGAACTTCTATGCCCATTAGGTGTTTGATAAAAGTTCTAAACCAATAAATTGTGATTTATCCTTTATATATTGATTGTTTATGACTATGGTGTACAACATAGAAGTATGTTAAATTTAGTTTATACTTGCAATTAACGTTGAAGTCTAAACTATGAACACTAAAGGATAAACATATATAGTACCGAGAATAGAAATATATCCGGTCTTATATGATACGGGTGTGATGTCTTGATATTCAACGGGGTTTTCGGTAGATGAATGTAAGCCGTAACGGGACTTACACGTAACGAAAACCACGCTCTCGCTGCCTTAACCGGAGTTGAGAATATATTAGCGACATCGTATTCATAATTATTGGTAAAGAACTAATATTCAACCCTATTAAAGCATTTAAGTGATTCCCGAAGCCTTAGTTAGTTGTTGTTATCATTTATCTTGAACTCAAAGTTAGTTAACGATTATCTTGTTGAACAAAAAGTGAAAAAACCAAAAATATAAAACACAAATCAAAATCCCTGCACTTTATTCAATTCTTCATTTAAAGTTATCTACTCTCGGACTTGAATTAAACAACGTTTCCTTGTGGATTCGACCCGGTATTTTACCAGAATTTATTACTATATCGGCACTTGTACACTTGCAAGTTTAGCCCGGTCAAGTTTTTGGCGCCGTTGCCGGGGAAACGGTCTTGTTTAATAAAGTCCAAAGGAAAAAAAATACAATCACTTAAAAATCCTGAATTTATTTTACTCTTCTTCACTTGATCTTGGAAAGGTTTATTTTTGTGTGTGTAGATATTCCTTTGTGTTTGCATGCACTTGAGAAGTCAAGGTTCAAAAAAAAGAACTTGCAAACACATTAGGAAGGAGCAAAAAGCCACAAATATGATGCCCACACTAAACGAGAGGAAGAGACCCTTTGTTGCAACTTCCCCGTCTTGCATTGTACTAAGCGAGGAGGCGAGAGACTATGAACTAAAGCATAGCTACTTCAACGCTATGCCTCAGTTTCATGGGCATTCGGGGGAAAATCCACTGAACTTTATCACGGAGTTCTATGGATTTATTCAAGGGATTCCAAGGAATAAGCTCGCCGAAGACGATCTCAAACTCAAATGCTTCCCCTACACTCTTAAAGGGGCGGCAAGAGGATGGTTTCTAGAGCAAACTCCAGCGAGCTACACAACGTGGGAAGGTATTTACAATGCCTTCATGTCTAAATACTACACACCCACCATGACTCAAGATCTTAGGCAACGCATTTTCAATTTCAAACAACAAAATGGTGAGCTCTTTCAAGACGCATGGCGGCGTTTCAAATCATTGCTAAGGGAATGTACACACCACCGCATTCCCCTTGATCTTCAAATTGACACGTTCTCCAATGGTTTGAATGCACCTTGTCAAGCCATTGTAGACAACCGAGCCGAGGGCTACATTGGAAACAAGAATGAAACTCAAGCACTCCGAATCATTGAATCCATTGCCTCAAATCCCCAACTTCAAGGAGACGATTACAAGGTGGTCGGGATGAATGAAATCTCTATCACAAACGAGATCAACAAAAGGCTTGAACAAATGGAGTCAAAAATTGAGCAGAAATTTCAAACAGCCCTTCAAGCCGTATTGGGAGGTGTCAAACAGATAGCTAATGTGGAGAGCACTCAAAGTCCGGAAGGTGATTTATCTCAACATCTTGAGGAGGTAAATTTCATGAACTCTTATGGGAACCGGGGAAACAATAATCCTTCTAATCAACAAAGGTGGAACCAAGGGAGCAATTGGAAGCCACAACCCCAATCCGAAGCACCTAATTTTGGGCAGTCTAAGGAGATCACCATGGAAGATATGATGCAATTCATGTCCAAAAGCATGGCAAACATGAAGGCTCAAAATGAAGAGAACCATAGTAGAGTGGAGGCATCCATTGGGAATCTCCATTCTCAATTCACCAAGTTGGATCTTTGCTTCGAAGATCAAAATATGAAGCTCAACCAACGCATCGACACCATCGAGCAATATACCAAGGCATCCATCCGGAATCTTGAAGTTCAAATGGGGAAACTCTCCAAAAAAGTGAGTTCTAGAGAGCAAGGTAAATTCCCTACAACTACAGAGGTCAATCCGAGGGAGAGCGTCATGGCCATTACCTTAAGAAGCGGGAGGCAAACAGAGGACCCCAAGATGCCGGAGAGGAGAAGTACACCGGAGGGGCAAGAAGAGGTTGCACATACACCGTTACCACCTATAATGGATCAATATGTTCCCCCCATCCCCCATCCACAAAACTTGAAGAAGAAAGGAGATGATAAGAAATACAAGAAATTTCTTGATATTTTCAAGAAATTGAGCATCAACATACCTTTTGCGGAAGCCATTGCGGAAATTCCATCATATGCAAAATTTCTTAAAGGTATAATCTCCAACAAAAAGAGGCTAGAGGAATTCACAACAGTGGCGCTAACGGAGGAATGTAGTGCCATTATTCAAAACAAACTTCCTCCAAAACTAAAAGACCCCGGAAGCTTCATTATTCCATGCTCTATTGGAAAAATCGGGGAGGTAAGGTCTCTTTGTGACCTTGGTGCCAGCATAAATCTTATGCCCTACTCCCTATTTAAAAAGCTAAGTGTGGGGGAACTCCAACCAACAACGATCGCCTTACAATTAGCGGATAGAACAATCCGCTATCCAATAGGCATCATGGAGGATGTTCTTGTCAAAGTAGGAAAATTCTACTTTCCGGTAGATTTTCTTGTTTTAGACATGGAAGAGATGGAGGTTCCCGTCATCCTTGGGATATCATTTTTGGCCACTTCCGCAGCCGTCATTGATGTACAAGCAGGAACCGTAAGGCTAAGAGTGGAAGGAGATGATGAAACATTCCATGTATGGAAGACACAATCCATTCAAACTCAAAACATGGAGGACAACACAAACCGTTTCACACCTCCCAAGGTCATAAACATCACGGACATCAAGAAGGCACAAACATTTGGGCCCGAGGATCCTCCAACACACCCTGAAGACGTACTTGAGATCACACCAACGAACAACGAAGCTCTCCCGAAACTCTACCCGATGAAAGGAGGCACAATGATAAACTTCTACCAGAGAAAAGCATCACATCCACCGCCTTAAAAGAGGTACGTTCGTTCGGCTTATGACGTTAAACTAAGCGCTAATTGGGAGGCAACCCAACAAAAAAAAATCAATTATAAATAAATATGTTAGTTATACACATAATCATTTTTATTTATAATTGAACAAGAATCAATTATGAATAAATATGCTTATTTACAAAAACATGTTCGTATTTATTTATAATTGATATAAAAAAAACCAAAAAAAAAAAATGGCCTCTAGTGTATAAAACAAACCAAAAAAAAATTCAAAAAAAAAAATCAAAAAAAAAGAGGCATCATCTCAGCTCAGGTATCATTGATTTCCTACTCTCAAGAACACCCCGTTCCACTATCGAGGATCTCATCTTTCATTACGTTTTCCAACCTACATTGAGGACAATGTATCTCAAGTGTGGGGGATGCATCTCATGGTTAGTTAAACAATATTTGTGTACAAAATAATTTTTTTTAGGAAGGTAAAAGTTGTGATAATTCTCTTTTTAATGGGTATTTGGTTGAGAAAGCTTTGATTATTCACATAAACTATCATTTTGTTAGATTTATTACATTACTCTTTACTCTTGAAAACCATTCCCAAAATAAACCTTGTGACTAGGAAACACCATCTTCTTCCATTTCCAAAAATGGTTTAAGTACATCTCAAATATTCAAGAACCATTTTGGAAAACAAACCACCCCCATATCTCATCAAATAAATTGGGATGATCAAAATGACTTTCAGTAAATGCTTGTTGAGAACCAATTCAAATGAGATAAAAAAAAAACTCATGGTCTCTTTCAAGAATTTCAATTGATCCACTTCTATACTGAAAAGTCAAACACACCAAAAAAGCCATCTCACACACCCAAAAAGTCCTAGTCACAACCCACTCATCTACTCTCAAAGGTATAAGTAATTTTTCTAAATCTAATGATAGTTTTGTGTGTCTAATAGAAATTTGGTTTTGGACCGAGAATGATAAAAGAGTTTACATAATTTTTTACCTCTCTTAAAATTAAAATTATTTTTGTTCATATATTTTTGTTGAAACTAACCAAGGCATCAAAAGGTGATAACATTGCTCGAGGACTAGCAACGCTCAAGTTTGGATGCAAATGCTATATACTCAACAATGGGAAGGATCACCTCAAGGTGTTCCAAGAAAAAGCTGATGAAGGAACATTCTTAGGCTACTCTAGCACCAGCAAAGCCTACAGAATACTCAACAAAAGAACTCTAATTGTTGAAGAATCGATTCATGTCAAGTTTGATGATCTCAACTCTGTTGAAAGCATAACTGAAAACTTGGAGAAAGCGAATCTAGAAGAATCACCAGAACTGGATCCACCAGAGACGGATATACCAGAGTTGCTAACTAACTCTGTCATACCAATACACCATCAGAATCCCATCCTACAAGGCAAAGATAGTGATGAAGAATCAGAAGGAGAACAAGAGAATCCAAGACAACCCTTATCTGAACCTGATTTGACTTGGTTAAGAGATCATCCTCCTAATCAAGTAATTGGACAAATCAGAAGTGGAGTCCAGACCAGATCTGCTACGTCAAGGAGAGAAGCAATGCTTACCTGCTACATATCTCAAATGGAACCTATGACTGTGGAGGAAGCTCTTGCAGACTCAGACTGGATCAATGCAATGCAAGAAGAGCTTACTCAGTTTGAAAGGAACAAAGTGTGGGAACTTGTTCCTAGACCAAAGCACCAGAATGTCATTGGAACCAAATGGGTATTCAAGAACAAAGCAGATGAAGATGGCAACATTGTAAGGAATAAAGCTAGGCTGGTAGCCAAGGGATACTGCCAAGAAGAAGGAATTGATTTTGATGAGACTTTTGCACCAGTTGCCAGACTTGAAGCCATCAGAATCTTTCTAGCCTATGCTGCTTACAACAACATCAAGGTCTACCAGATGGATGTCAAGAGTGCATTTCTGAATGGAGATCTTGAAGAGGAAGTTTATGTGGAACAACCACCAGGTTTTGTCATTCCTACTCAATCTTCTTGTGTCTACAAGCTTAAAAAGGCCCTCTATGGTCTTAAGCAAGCTCCCAGAGCCTGGTATGACACATTGTCCCTTTTCCTAGTGAACCATGGGTTTACTAAAGGAAAGGTTGACAAAACTCTATTTCAAATCTCTGTTGCTAATCATATTCTTTTAGTACAAATATATGTTGATGATATTATATTTGGTAGTACTAATCCAGAACTGTGTAAGAAATTTTCTCAAGTGATGCAGAGTCAATTTGAAATGAGCATGATGGGAGAACTAAGATACTTCCTAGGTCTTCAAGTGAAACAAATTCCAGAAGGAATCTTCATCAACCAAGGAAAGTACACCAGAGATCTAATCAAGAAGTTTGGAGTGGAAGGCAAATCTTCTGTAAAGATTCCCATGAACACATCACAAGGAATTGGTCCGGATGATGAAGGAAAAGATGTGGATGCAACAACATACAGAGGGATCATAGGATCTCTGCTGTACCTAACTGCAAGCAGACCAGATATCTCATTCTCTGTTGGAATCTGTGCCAGATACCAATCAAAGCCCACGGAAAGCCATCTAAGTGCTGCAAAGAGAATCATCAGATACATCAAAGGAAATCCAAATGCAGGCCTATGGTATCCCAAGGGAGGTAACTTTGAACTAATTGGTTACTCTGACTCAGATTTTGCAGGTTGCGGACTAGACAGAAAGAGCACCTCTGGTCACTGCCAATTGATAGGAGGAAGGCTTATTTCCTGGTTTAGCAAGAAGCAGAACTCAATCTCAACAAGCACAGCTGAGGCTGAGTACATTGCAGCTGGGAGTTGCTGCACTCAGTTACTCTGGATGAAGCAACAATTGAAGGACTATGGAATTCAAGCAAAGGAGATCAAGCTGTTGTGTGACAACACCAGTGCCATTGCTATCACTCAGAATCCAGTCCTTCACTCCAGGACAAAGCATATTGAAATCAGACATCACTTCATCAGAGATCATGTTGAGAAGAAGCATATCTGTATGGAGCATGTACCTACAGAAGACCAGCTTGCAGACATCCTAACCAAGCCTTTACCTGAGGCAAGGTTTAACAAGCTAAGGGAAGAACTGGGAATGATGGATGATCTTCCCAGAGATGCCTGGACCAGAGATTCACTGAACCAGAACTGCCTTCTTCTGCACCAGAAACTCAGATCAGAGAACCCCTATCTCTGTTCATCAGAATCTCACATCAGAGAACCTCCCCTTCTCTGACCAGAGATCCCTATCAGAAAGACAGCAGATACGGATGTGGACTTAGCAATATTTCGAGGTACGGGCAAGACCTAATTAACTGAAACGGTCTTTTACCAAAATACCCCTGATCGTTACTCTTCTAACGGAAACGTTTTCCGCCCGCATTTCATTAAATGCTACCTCGAAACTGCCAATATACCAAACGTCCACTATTCCTAACCCCTTTATATCCACCGTCTTCAACCTAAATCCCTACTGCAACTTCATCTCTCTTTTACTGCTCTAGCATTCAAAGCTTTCAGATCCTAAACTTTTCAATCCCCAGAACATTTCTTAACCGTCACTCAGAATGAACTTCCTTAGCATCAACGATCTTTCTAAGGAAGAAGCTAAGACCCTCATCGCCAACGTTGTCTCCGGCATGAAGGTTGACATGTCGTCTCCACCACTGCTGGCAGAAAACCAGAAGAGGATGACCAAGATCATCCAAGGGATGACTGATTCACAACTTTCAAAGGTAGTTGCTCACCCCTACTAGCATTTCAGCATCAAAGACGTGGCTGAATTCTACCTCAACGCCACCATCTCCAAGACCGGAGTTCACTCTTCAGTGCAGGGTCAACGCATTTTTCTGAATGCAGACGCACTAAATGAGTTCTTTGGAGTACAACTTGACTCCCAAGACCCGGAAGCCAACAACCTTCTTGCTCTTGACTCAGTGGAAGTCTCCACTGAAGGATTTGTTCAGACATACTGTCGTCCGGAGGCTGCCGGACTGGACAAACTGTACATGAAGAAATTCCTGCTGAAGAAGGACTTTGAGAAACTTGTCCGCATTCTGCACCGGTGCATGTGGTGCAAAACTGCTTCAACAGACGAGATGAACAAAAACAACGCCAAGGCGATCTTTGCAGTTCACCATGGCATGAACATCAATTGGGGCGAGGTAATTTTTGGCTCCCTAACTGAATTCATCAAGAAGAAAGACTCTGAAACAGGTCTTTTTTCAACCAAGATGGGACATGGGCTTCTCATCTCTACCATTCTTGCTGCCAAAGGAGTTCAACTCAGGGATACCATCCCAGTTGATCACTCCAAGACAATCTTCCTCACAGCCTCCCCAAAGTTCAACATAGCCATCTCCTCTGAGCTTAGGAGAGAGGAAAGGCTAGAGAAGAAAAGGGAAGAACAGACTGCTAAGGCCAAACCTGCTCCTAAGAAAGCTACCAAGAAGCCCAGTGAGACTTCTAAACAACCTGAGCAGTCACAGGTTGTAAGGGAAGTCAGAAAGAAGAAGAAAAGTGACAATCTGTCACTACCAGAGAAGGAAGCAACAGAAGAGGTTGCACCAGAGTTGCCCTCCCCAAAGGCAACCAGAAAATCTCCTGCCAGAAAGCTGAAGCAGAAGAAAAGAAGAAAGATGGTTGTGCAGAGTGGTGACTCTGACAACTCAAGCACTCAACCAAGGCAGAAGAAGAGGAAGACTAAAGTAATCCCACCTGCCAAGGGATCAGAAGTTCAGGGGGAACTTGCACCAGAATCTGGAACTCTACCAGAGGCTGAACAGGATTCTGCACCAGAGCTGCCAAGTTCTGCTCTCTCACCAGAACGTGAAGCCTCACCAGAGATGGAACAAGAGACTGACTACAGAATCATTCTGCAGAAGCAGTTTGACAGAGTCCTAGCATGGAGAAGATGGAGAATGGGACCTCTCCAACAAATCATTCAGTACTTTGATGCCTATGAAGAAGAAGAAGCTGTTGTTCTTCACTGGGTAGGCACAGATGATGTGTCTAAGTGTTTCAACCTTGCCTTTCTGATCTCTGTCCTACAAAAGAAGAAAGACAGATATCAAGGTAAAGTTCCAACATCTGACCTATCTCCAGAAAGGCATGTCAAAGCCTTGAAAGAAGAAGAAGTGGAAGAGTTTGATGCTTGGCTGATGGAGAAGAAAAGAAAAGAATCTATGATCAAATTCCGTCATAGTGCTCTTGAGGAAGGAGAACCCTCCACAGCAAACGACATTGCTCTAACTATGGAGAAGCTGATCAAGGAATGGAGAGAATCCATGTTCTCAGAAATTGTCCTTGAGGTAATTCCTACACCCCCTCCTTCCCCTCCCAAATCTCCTATTACTCAACCCTCACCCTCCAAATCTCCCTCTAAGCCTTCATCTCCCCCCCCCCCCCCCCACAGAAAACCCCTTCACCAGGCCAGAAAACCTCAACCTCCACCAGAACTCCATCTCACCAGAAACTCAACTCCAGACCCTCATCACCCTGCAAACAACCTTCTAATACCAGAAATAGATCACCTTCACCCCCACCATCCCCCTCACACCAAACTATTCCTCAACCAATAATTCCTTTTCCCCAGAATTCACCTCCTCAGAACTCCTTACCACCTTCCAAATCTGCCTCACCACAGAGATCTTCACATCACTCCGCAGCCTCTACACCAAAGAAGAAACCAATCTTCAGGGTCCCCTCTTCATCTAGTGACAATGATGGATTCCTCACCTCCTCCATTGCTGCTGATAAAACCTCCAAAAGGAGAAGGACACCCCCAGAGTTCCTTCCCCTCCACCATCCAACAGAGCTCCTCCATTACCCAAAGGCAGAGGATTAGAAATGCCTGGATTTACATCTGAAGAACCCCAGATCCCCTTCAACCAGTTTGTGAAATCTGCTGAAGCATTTGATGGTCTATTGGTTCATGATCTGAGCAAGATCATTGAGTTGAATGACAAGCAACATGAAGAGCTCACCCATACTAACCTGCAAATCACAATAAGATTTCAACATTTGACAGATAAAGTTGCTGAACTGTCAGAAAATCTGCACACTTCATGCATTCTTCTACGTTGAGGATTGATTCTGTCTCCAGAGATGTTAGTGGTCTCAACTCTGTTCTCCACTCTCACTCTCAAGCTCTGCTTGCCCAGAACCAGACAATCAACAAGATCTCAGATTCTGTTCACAACCTTCAGAAATCTGCTGATAGTTCCTCCCAGAAACTCAATATCTTACACCCCCTCTGCAAGGAACATCAAGAGCAAGGCCTAGCTCTCCTCAAATCTGACAAGGAAAGGTACCAGAAGATGGTGCTCCTAGAAGTCAGCACTAGGGACCTTCAATCTGTAGTAGACAAGCAACAAAGCCTGATTGAAGAACTTGCCTCTGTCACTCAAACTCTGCCAGAGACCCTTGATGAAATCAGAGATGCACAAGCCTCTGAGTTCTCAAAGATTGAGCTCCTACTTGGTGATATTTGTGATGCCAAAAAGGGGGAAGATACCAGAGAAGAAGAAGGACCCAGCACCAGAGCCCTTTCTATCAGAGAACCCTCCTCTGTTGATCCTGCTCCATATTTCGATGCAACCAGGAAGAAAAGACTAGCTGCTGCAGGTACCAGACCCCCACCTCCTCCTCCTAGAAGCTCAAAGAAAAAGACTTCATCTTTTTCATTCAATGATTGGATGAAGAGTGGTCTGTCAAGGCCAGACAGAGTTCAATTTGAACAGATGAGGAAACTGATGACTCCTCTTCAAAGAGAGAATCTGTTCATGGACAGTGATGGACTTGTCCAGATCAACCATGGTGGTTCAATCCAAGAAGCAGAGATGTGGTATGGAATGAAGATTCTCAATGGCAAGAATTCTGCAGAAGCTGTGAGAAACTATTTGGATTGCAAACTTGCACCACATTGGGCTGACTATCAGAATCCGAGGGATCTAGCCTCAATCAGAGCGAAGGTAAATGCAGAACTAGAAAGGATTGACAGAGCAGGACCACAGGTAGATGAAGAAGATCTCTAACTCTCTATCTCTGACTCTGTAATGCTTTACTTTCTCTATCAGATCAATAAGATACCAACTCTGCCTCTCTTTTTGCTTGGCTTATTCAATTATCTGTTCTTATTTACTTTCTTGTGTGTATTATGTTATCTTATTTGGTTTTATTGCTATCTGATTGTATCGTACTCTTACTATTCTCCTATGCTAAGTTGCCCACCAAGACTCTAATGAAAAGTTTTAAACTTTATTTTTTTATGGTGAAAGGCACTTCTCTGGAAATAGTTAAAGGGTTTTGGCATCATCAAAAAGGGGGAAATTGTAAGGAATAAATGTATTTAGATTTTGATGATGCTAAGTTAATTAGAATTTGAAAGTACCCCATTAGAAATTTTGTATTAGAATTTCTTTTGTAAGTTTTAGCTTAGTCTGTCTGCCAGAGAACCGCTTTGCTTCTACCAGAGTTGCTCCCAGAGTTGCTCACCAGAGAAGCCATCAGAAACTGGTCATCAGAAAGATACCAGAGTTGGCAACAGAGACGGACTTCAGAGATTGGACCAGAGAGCCTCTTAAGACTCTGCTAAACCCACCAGATTCCGGAAGCCTTTCCAACGGTCATTAAACTAACGGGAAATCCCCTAACGGTTACGAACCTTTCAACGGAAACATGGTACTAAACATGCATTAAATGCACATTTAATGTTGTACGTACGAAGAGATATTTAAAGCTGGTGATTGACCTTGCGAGTATCTTTACGCCCCCAAAATAGCAAGTCGAAGGTCCAACCGGTCAAGTCAACAGTACATGCAATTAATGAAGCTGTCTTCTACACTCGAACGGGAAGACTGCTCCCAGTATATAAGATACACTCTGAAGAACTAAGAGGATAACTTTGCGTAAAAACAACCTTCTTGAGATTCAAACTTCATCCTTAAACAAGAAAAGGCTCCAGTTGGAAGATATACTTTTCTATCCTTCATCCAACTAGCAAACTGCAAAGTTACTCAGCTCTTCAACACTTCGAAAGCTTCATATACTCTTCCTTTGTGAAGAAGTAACGTTGGAGAAAACTGATTTTATATCAAACACTTCTTGAAAAAGAAGGGACGTCTCAAACTAGCTGGAGTAAGTGAAGTGGGGATACTTCAAGAGACTCAGTGAAACGAGACCAGCCATCAGGAAGCAGGACTGCATCCCGGGTGGCAACTAGACTTGAAGAAGACGAGGAGCGCTTCTTAAGTTCTAGGGACTAAGGCGTTGTAAACTGTTGTTTTTGCAAGCTTAGTGGAACAGTGGACTAGAGGAACAAGTTGTTCCTTGAACCACTATAAAAACCCCGGTGTCATTTACTTTAAGCTTTTAATTCTTGCACTTAAGATTCTACTGACTAACTCTTCAGGTTGGAATCTGTGTCCAGCAGATCTTCCTTCAGAGTTATCAGAAAGGCATTTTGCCTTAGCTTTCTTCTAGAAGCTACCCAGACAGAAACTTATCCGCTGCCTGGTCTAGTTCTGCCATCAGAACTTGACCATCTCTGTCACCAGTTTTCGACCATCTCTGATAAGTCAGACTTGACTTAGAGAAAAGTTTAAATTCCTGAACAGTCTATTCACTCCCCCCCCCCCTCTAGACTGTTCCCATTACAAACGGGACCAACAGAAGAAATGCACCTTCGGCATGCAAGGAGGTAAATTCTTAGGCTACATGGTAAGACGAAGGGGTATCGAGGCCAACCCCGAAAATATCCAGGCCATCGTCAACATGAAGCCCCCGCGCGACGTAAAGGAGGTCCAGCGGCTGACGGGCCGCCTGGAAGCCCTCAACCGTTTCCTATCCAAGTCAGCGGAGAAGTCCTTACCCTTCTTCCAAATCATGAAGAAGACCGTCGGCTTCCAATGGACCTCAGAATGCCAGGAGGCCTTCGACGAGCTCAAAAAATACCTTTCCTCCCCTTTTGTGCTCTCCAAACACAAGGTAGGGGAAACTCTGTACCTTTACCTTGGTATCAACCTGGCTGCCATCAGCTCAGTCCTCATCCGGGAGGAAGACGGTGTCCAGCATGCCATCTTCTATGTTAGCAAGACCCTCAGGGAAGCAGAGCTCAGATATTCCCCTGTGGAGAAGACGATGCTAGCCATCGTCTGGACCGTCAAGAAGTTAGGCCACTACTTCCAGGCCCATCCGGTTCAGGTCCTCACTCGCCAACCCCTCGACACTTTGATGAGGAGTCCCATCAGCTCCTCCCGGATGGTAAAATGGGCCATCTTCCTCAGCCAATACAACATTGACATCCGTCTGAGGCCTGCCATAAAGGGCCAAGCCTTGGCGGACTTCATGACAGAGTGCACGGCCAGATCAACGGTAGATGAGGAGCCCTCGGCACCCTCGGATGAGTGGTGGACCCTCTATACTGATGGCTCCTCAGCCACCAAAGCATGCGGGGGAGGAGTAGTTCTCATTACTCCCGAAGGCTTCCGGGCCTACTATGCCATCCGCTTCTCCTTCAAAGTGTCCAACAACGAAGCGGAATATGAGGCCCTCCTCTGTGGCCTTCGGCTGGTAGCAAATATTAAGGCCAGAATGATCCACGTCAAGTGTGATTCCAAGCTTGTCGTGGGCCAAATCTCCGGGGAGTATGAGGCCAAGGAGGGGAGGATGAAACAGTACAAGGAGGCGGGTAAAGAATTGCTCAAGGTATTTGAGGCACACTCTCTCACCCAAATACCGAGGGCTCAAAATTCTGAAGCCAATATTTTATCAAAACTCTCGGATGAATCCCCCGATCACCTCTCTAAAATTGCAAGGATAGAAGAGCTCAGCCTCTCAAGCATACATGCCAGCCCCATCATGCAAATTCAACAAAGGCTGGAGGATTGGATCTCAGATACCATTTCGTTCATCTCCATAGGGCGACTGCCCGAGGACGAGGCCCACGCAAAACTAGCAAAGATGAGGGCTCCCAGCTACACCATCGAAGACGGAAGGCTTTACAAATGATCCTACAATGGCACATTACTCTGATGCCTTCATCAAGATGAAGCCGAAGTCGCCATGGAGGAAGTGCACAGTGGCACTTGCTCAGCTCACCAGGGACCCTTATCCATGTCCCGAAGGCTCATAATCCAGGGTTATTTGTGGCCTACGATGGCCCGAGATTGTGCGGATCTCGCCCGAAGGTGTGCTGCCTATCAACACTTTCAGAAGGCTCCCGGCAGGCCAGCGGTCAACTATGCCCCCATCAGCACTTCCATACCCTTATATAGATGGGGCATAGACCTTGTGGGCCCTCTGCCGAGGGGTACCTCCAACAACAGGTACATCATCGTTGCCATCGACTACTTCACCAAATGGGTGGAGGCTGAGCCCCTCGCCAGCATCATCGAAGCCAGATGCCGCCACTTTGTCCTAAAAAACATCCTCACAAGGTTCGGTGTCCCTCAGCAAATCATCTCCGACAACGGGACTCAATTTGAGGTAGCCCCCTTCTGTGCCCTCCTTGAGGCATGGGGCATTAAACATACATTCTCATCCGTTGCCTACCCTCAGGGCAACGGTCAAGTGGAGAACGCGAATCGGACTTTGCTCGAGGGCCTGAAAAAGAAACTTGAGCTGAAGGGGGAGGCTGGGTAGAAGAACTCCACAACATCTTGTGGGCCTATCGCACCACCCCTCAGCGGGCAACAGCCGAGACACCCTTCTCCCTTTGCTACGTATTTGAAGCTAGGTCCCCCACTGAAGTGACCCTTCCAACCCGAAGGGTCACCCAATACGACCCCGAGGTCAACGACGCCAATATGGCCCTCGACCTTCACCTCATTTCAGAACGCAGAGAGAAAGCCTTCATGCGGGCGGAAAACTACCGAAGGCAAGTCAAAAGCTACATCGACGCCAAGGTCCGCTCTCGAGAATTACAAGTGGGGGACTATGTCGTACGACGAAGGGAAGCAAGCCTACCAACCGAGGGCGGCAAAATGGCGCCCAAGTTTGAAGGCCCTTACATTGTGACAGCCATCATCAAGCCTGGGAATTCCAAACTCAAACGCCCCAATGGGACAGAGGTCCCTAGACATTGGAATGTACAACACCTAGTTAAGTTTTATCAGTGATGTTAGAGCGGCCAAGCCCTCATAACTAATGAATGTATTATCCTACGGCCCAAGGCCTTCAAATTTGATAAATGAAGACATATTGAAGACACCAAGAACAAGAAACAAGACACTTATGAGCGGCCAAGCCCTCATGCAAACTCCTGGCCCAAGGCCTTATCACCAGCAAGACCCTTCGGCACTAAGTGCCGGGGGTATACACCCCCTATCAACTCCGAACAACGGAAGGAAACACCAAGTGTTTCTCTGAAGACCCCTTGGTACCAAGTACCGGGGGCCATATGCTGAAACAAACACCAAGTGTTGTTTCTGAAGCCGTACCCCTCGAGGACGCATTTATACTGAAGGCGCCACCTATCGGTGCCGGCAGCACGTAGTGCCCCCGACCATTTGCAACCAGTGTGCAAATGAAAACCCTTCCTTGAAACGCTTTCCGCGTCATTACCTCAATGGAATGACAGGCAACTAATATGCCCAGGATTCGACTTTCAAAAACGGAACGCTATCCACGCCATTGCCCCAAGGGAGTGGCAGGCATCTAATATGCCCAGGATTCGACTTCCAAAACGAAACGCTCCCCTTGCCATTGCCCCAAGGGTATGGCAGGCCACAGACTATGTCTCGCGCCGAGAGGATGACTTTCAAAACTGAGGCGCTTTCCGTGCCGTCCCCCAAGGGGAGGCAGGCTACAAACTATGACTTATGCCGAGGAAACGACCCTCGATCCCCTCGGAACTCGGAAGGTTAACCCGAGGGGGGGAGCTAATAGTGTATGCTGTTGCCTCCCGATAGGCTAAGCCTTACCAAGAAATCAAGTTTCTTGAAGCCTTCCCTTCACTACCAAAAAAATTGGGGTGAAGGGGAGTAGACTCAACGAGCAATCAATGAGTACACAACTCCAAGGCATCCACTTTCCGTCAGCCCTTAATACAACATGAATGTCTTACAAAGTTTTCCTAAGTCCACACTTTGGAACCCACTATGGCCGAGGGCGCCTGCTACACAATACCGAAGGCAAGTACCCACAGACATGATCTTGAATTTCCTAAGTCCAAGTTCCAGCAACCCCCGACACTACAATCAACATCGGAGGCTAGTACTCACAGGGCTCATTTACCGAAGGCCAAGTGACAAGTGACACTTAGGAACTTTTTCTAAGTCCCAAATATCAGGCCCTCGGTCAAATCATCATGCAAGTCAGGGGGGCTAATAACCGAGGGCCACACAATGCACACCACTTGGAAAAAATTTCAAAGTCCTACATTTTTGGCCCTCGGTCAAATCTCCATGCAGCCAGAGGGGTCACACAACTGAAGGCTCAGTGGTGAAACTACACTTGGAAAAAAATTCTAAGTCCTAAATATTTGGCCCTCGGTCAAATCTCCATGCAGCCAGAGGGTGCACACAACCGAAGGCTCGGTGGTGAAACTACATTTGGAAAAATTTTATAAGTCCTAAATATTTGGCCCTCAGTCAAATCTCCATGCAGCCAGAGGGGTCACACAACCGAAGGCTCAGTGGTGAAACTACACTTGGAATATTTTTTCTAAGTCCTAAATGTTAGGCCTTCGGCCCTACATCTAACCAAGCATACATTCACTCACAAAGGAAAAACAAGGCGGGGAAAGACGAAGGCATACATTCAAAGGGAAAAGCAAATTATATACAAAAGGCCCGAAGGCATCCATTCATCAATTCACAAGAATAAAAGGCAAATTGTTATACATAAAGGCCGAAGCCGAAAGATTGTACATGTTGATTACAAAAAATAATTGTTCAGAATTATACAACAATAAGATCATCAGCATCTGCAGCATCACCCCCTTTTGCAGCTTTCGAGGTGGCGTCCCCTTCGGCCCCTTCCTCTTCCTCCCTGGCTTCCTTCAGCAGCTCAGAATCCTCTAAGTCTAGCCTTTCAACATCTGCAGGGAGGGGGCCTCTGATATCTGGTTGGGGGGGAAGGCCATATGCCACCGGATCAAAAGCCTTCGGCTCAATCTTAAGGTGCCGGGCCAGCCTTCTGTAGATAAGGGCCTGGGTAAAGAACTCCCCCCCAGGATAGTAGTCCTCGCCCTTTCGGACTAACCACATCGCCCCGGGGCCTTTCACCCACATGTCTGCGGACGCCTCCACCACCGAAGCCACCCAGTCCTTGTGGTCTTCGGCCCACCACCCCTTGGTCATGAAAGCAGCAACAACACTGGCGGAAGCCTCCACTTTAGTAGCCTCGGCATCCTCGGAGGCTTTCTTCGCGGCCTCAGCAGTGGCCCTCTCGACTTCAGCTTTCTCGTTAGCTGCCCTCTCCGCCGCAGCCTTCGCCTGCTGGAGGTCCCCTTCTAGCCGGGCCATCTGCCTCACGGCCTCAGCATTGTCGTGGATGAGCTTCTTCATAGCCTCATCCTGTTGCGCCTTCTGGAGGCGCCATTCATCAAACCTCCTGGCATGCTCACCAAGGGCTATGAAAGCCTGTTAACAACCAGATAGAGGAGTTAAACTATTATGCAACAGATAGAGGAATTAGACTACTATGCAGGAAAAGAGAAGCTTACAGTGAGCGAGGACCGAAGGATCTTTGACTCGAGGGCCTCATCATCAAGCTTGCTGAGGGCTTTCCTATCCAGCGAAGGAGTAGCCCCACCCAGGAACTCCCGAGGGTCCACGGTGCCATGTGTAATGGCGGAACCCTTCGGCAAGGAGAACCGTATGTCCTCCCGGGGCAAATCTACTTCACCCCTCTGTGTCGAGGGAAGGTTGGAAGCAGTCGTCGCCACCAGAACATGGGCTCGAAGGTGGAGTGCTCATCCACGATCAGCACCGAGGGAGCCTTCTTCTCGGCATCCCCCTTTTTTGGTCTCTTCCCCTCGGGGGCTGGACCCTTGCCTGCTGCCTTCCTTTTGGTAGCATCGTCCGAGAGCTCACCACCCCTCTTCAAGAATTCCCCGAGGGGCTTCTGCTTACTGGGCTCTTTCTTATCCGGGCCCTTTTCTTTCTGTTTCTTCAAAGCGGCGAAGACATTGATGTCCATGCTAGTACCTGCAAAAGAACGAGGATGGGTTAGGCCGAAGGGTCAAAGGCGTCAACAAATATCAAAGTGAAAACAAATCCTAAGTACAAAAATTAAGGCCTTCGGCAGCTACCTCCTATTACCTCGAAGGCTTTGTCAATGAGGGGGTATTTCTCATCCGTTTCCCCCAAGAAATGATATCGCCGGAAGCTGAGGGCGTACAAACCATCCTCAAGGATGCATTCCTTGATCGTCACGTTCTTCTTTCGCCCCTCCGGGATCTTGGCAATCACCAAACCATCTTTTTCGAGGGCGGCACTTCTCACCCTCTCATGCCGAAGGAAACGGTCTCGCAACTCCCTCGGGAAGGGGT
The DNA here is from genome assembly GCA_945859875.1 of Cuscuta europaea. Taxonomy (NCBI): domain Eukaryota; kingdom Viridiplantae; phylum Streptophyta; class Magnoliopsida; order Solanales; family Convolvulaceae; genus Cuscuta; species Cuscuta europaea. The sequence goes on along the minus strand of CAMAPE010000077.1, from coordinate 4,338,548 downwards.
TCTCTGTTAGCCTGACATAGCACCACTGCTCCCTCCAGCCCTTGTTCGAAGAAGGCGCTTCGGTAAATAGCCTCCACTGGGCAATCTGCTGCAGGTTCGCGAAGCCCTCGACATTCGCATGGCCTCCCCGGCACAGGTTGAAACTTTGAAAGAAAAGGTCCAAGCTAGGAGTTACCCCCCGGGACTGGCAGAGATGCAGGAACCCGGCAATATAAGAGTGACTGTTGGGGGTAAGTTGGCAAAGGGCTAAGCCAACGAACCTGAGGTACTCCCGAAGGAATGGGTGCAATGGGAACCTAAGGCCCATCGATACCGAGAGAATGTGCACTGCAATGCACCCTTCGGGAGCCCGGGAAAGCAAATCATCAGGCCCCGGCTCCACCACAGTCGCCAAAGGCCCTACGTGAAGCTGGGTCACATAGCATTCAGCCCTATCAGCCTTCGACTTCAACTCCAGGGCGGCGGTGTTCAGGTAGGAGTACCCCTCGGACATATCAACAGGCTTCCCCGCGTCTGCAACACTTCCTTTTTTCTTGGGAACCTTCATCTTCTTCTTGCCCTTCGCCGAGGGAGCCGCTCTGAGAGGTTCCGGGATGAGGACCCGAGAGGCCCCTTCCCCGGTGGCTATGGCCGAAGGGATGGCGATGGTTACCCATTGGCGCTCCCTCTCCTCCTCCTCGATGGCAATTTGCATAGCGAGGGCCATCTCCTCATCGGCGTTAACTTTCTCGAAGTCCTCGGCTTCGGCTTCGGCGACCAGATCTTTTTGCACCTCCATGGCGAGGGCAGAATCACCACCAGTCGAGGGCTGCTCGCTTGTAGACTCCACATCGGAGACACTTTCCTCCTCAACCGAGGGCTCCCTCGAGATGTCTTGCGAGTCACTTTGGGAGGACATTTGTTGGATTACTAGAGTACAAGGGTTTCTAAACCGAAGGCTTCCTAAAGAGCTCTAACACTTAATCTAAGGCCAGAGAGCAGAACTTACTAAAACGGTGAAGAACGGGTGAAGAACTGACCTTGAAAACGAGGATTGGATCGAAGGAAACTTTCTCTCTCTAGAAATATTTTGCCAGAGCTTCGCTACAGTATGATCGCACAGAGGAAATTACCCTGTCCATGATGTATTTATAGGCCTCCCACTCCAGGCTTGGGCCAAGAAACCGGGCCCCCGATGGAAAGTCATCATTACACGCTGCCCCTTCCGCCAACCGGTGATACCCGCCCGAAGCCAGCCAACAGCTACACGCCATGTGGACATCACCTCCAACGGCTATATTCCGACGATCCATATTCCAACGGTCATATCTCAACGGCTCTATTTCGCAGGCTAAGGTGCCCTCAGCTGGCACCTATCAAACAACATTACGCATGCCTTCGGGCTTCCTCCTTCGGACTCCTTCATCAAAGGGAGCCCCCGACTTAACAATGGGAAAACCTTCATCACACAGGAATGATCACCGACATTCATCAACAACGATCACGCCTTCAGCCTTATTGACTGGGGGACTACCCTCGGCAGTGCCCGGGATGCTCGCTCATGCTTATCAACTACAGACGCCTTCGGAGAAATGCTCCCAGCAGACCCTCCAGGATATCAACAAAGCCCTTTCAGAAACTCCACAGACACGCCCTCCGACCAAGAGTAGCCTTCGGCATCAAGGTTTCACCTTTTCGATTCATCGTTGGGGGAATTCGGTGCACTCTTTTTCCCCCATTGGGATTTTTTCCCACAGGGTTTTTCCTAATGAGGTTTTTAACGAGGTATCCCCCCAAAATGATGCGAAAAGCGTCACCCCTCGGCCCACATTGCAGACAGGCACTACTCTACTCCTTTTCACCACTTTACAAGTGCCTTAAGGAGTGGGGGACTGGAAGACCCCTTCGGTAAAATCTCAAAAAAGCAAATTATCAAAAACCTCCCCAAAACAGCAACCCAATCCCTCCAATCCCAGAATGTGGGGGACCGAGGGACTGCCTTCAGCCAAAACGTGCAAACAACAACTCCTCACAAACTCCACAAATTACAGAGCAAAACGCCAGCATCAGAGGACAAACGCATTTTACTCCTTTTCCCTCAAGTACCTTTCGGAAAAAGGAGTGAGGGACTCTTGATGGAGTATATGGTCCAGGGACCCCCGGCCCACAGACTCACATTACCATAACAAAGGCCCAATAAGCCCAGGAAGCACAGCATGCCCAAATCACAGTGCCCCAAGTGCCAAGCAGCCCACGACGTACACTTGGGTGCCTTCGGCCCCCATGGCCGAAGGCTCATAAACTTACAGTACAACTGCTTTTAAGCACTCGAAGTTACTGGGACAAAACGGCAAAAACAGTAGCCCTCAGCACCTAGAGCCCTCGGCACCTAAAGGCCCCCGGGATGAAGAGCCTTTGGCTAATCATCTACAGCCGAAGGCATCTCCTCGACAGAATCTCCCACCCACATGCGCTGGATCAACGTACCAAGTACAAACGTCACATCCAACCACCACATTTAATGCAGCCACATGCGAGTGCCAGTGCCACCCCATTGAGGTGACCCCTCGAACACCAGAATGATGACACGTGTCCCTATCTAGCATTTATTGATGTTATAAATAACACCCCTTTCCCCATTTGTAAACCACGCTCAATACGCTTTAAGCAATACATCAATATACACTCTCTCTCTACTTTTGCTCTGACTTCTCTCTAAGTTACTCCCGCAGTAACCCCTCGGTTAAGCTACCCCCCCCCCCCCCCCGGTACACTATCCATCAGTTAGTATGGAAACGTAGTTGGGCCGAGCCCTTGCCATACAATTTTAATGTGTTAAATTGAGTTGAAGGGTTGTATAGAAATGTAGTTGGGCCAAGCCCTTGCTATACAATCAGGACTCAAGGGAACCCTATGGGGCTGTCGTGACTTGTAGTCACGGGGAATTAAAATAGTGAATTCTAAATGAATATGGGCCCACAGGCCGACTACTTGACTTTATATAAGCAAGTATATTATTTTAAAAAGGGGTAACCGAGGGTTATGGCCTATAATATAATATCACCCTAGATTGAGGGTCTTTGAAATTGAAACTTTGATTATACTTAGTATAGTTGTCATTGTACTTGTCAAATGCTTCCAAGTACTGACCTCCCCTTCACAGAGGAGGCCACCTCACAATTTCAGGTAGAAGTTGAAGCTTGCTACCAGCGCCCGTTGCTTCGGGGATATCCAGGAGAGAAGACGTGGTTCGTGCTTCCTCCGTTTCTGTTTGAAAACAATTACATAAATGCTCATGGATATTAAATTTTCTGAATAATTATTTGGGGGCTTGTACGCCTAAGTTTGCCAAGTGTGGCTTGAACACTTGTAATGTTGTTTCTGCTGCTTTAATGAATGTTTTTACATTATGTTTGTTTATGGATGTACTATGTGTGAATGATATTCCAGATGCCTTGTATAGTATGGATGTATTGAACTGCGGTTGACTATTCGTACTGTACGGCGGGTTGTTGACGTGTCCGGGTAGGTCCGGGGCGTGACACTTGTAATGTTTTCCACAGATATATGCTCTCCCTCCAAGATATATCCGGATTGTTCAATGATTTTAACCTGCCCCTCCTGAGCTACTTCTGACCCCTCTTCCAAAGAGATTAAATTTGAACTAACCGGTAGAACATCTAACCCCTCCACCTCAGAATTAATCAACGCACCTTCAATTGGGTTATCACTGGCCAACTCTTGTACTACATGGTCCTCAATTGGCTTATCACTAGCCAACTCTTGTACTACATGGTCCTCTACCGCCCCTGACTTTGTCAAATCTGTATCCACTTGTTCTACTATCGGTTGATCAACCACCTCTGGAGCCTGTTGATCAACCACCTCTAGAGCCTACTCCCTATTTTCCTTAGAGCTCTCCCCCACTACCGCCCCACTTTGCTCCAGCCTGGTTGTAGCCTTAGATGACTCGGGCTTTTCATTTACAACTCTGTCCACAACTTTATCTTTCCCCATTCTCTTACGATTGATTTGAACCCACTCCTCCACTGCCTGTTTCACCTCTTTGGGCTGAATCTTCGCTATCTCCTTAGTTTTATTTTCTTTACCTCCTTCCACTCTTGGTTTGCCCATACCACACTGACCTTTGTAATGCCCCAATCTATTACACTTAGTACAATAGGATGGCAAATCCTCATAACTGACATGTTGAGCCAACTCCTTGGAGCCATTCAATATGAGCACCTTAGTAGGAATCTCCTAGAGAAGGTCCAATTCGACACAAACTTTCGCTGTAGATGGTCTAGTAAAATTTGCAGTGGCCGCATCCACTTTAAGTGGCTTCCCTACCATACTTGCTATAGAAAAAAGCGCTCTTTTATCATGTAAATGTATTGGCAGCCCATCAAAAGTGATCCACACTGGGACTATGGGCAATCCCACATCCGGGTGAAAATCCGGTTTCTATCTTGTCACTTTCATCCGAAAACCCCTCACGGTCCACGATTGTCTGAGCCAACATCTCTGAAAATCATCGTCCGTCACAAATTTGATTAACATGACGAGCACTTTGTCACGGTGCGTCAAAATAATTTTCAATACTAACACTTATACGTAGTATAGCGTAGTAGAGTTCGTATCCACAGGGAAAGGAATAATTCTCTTTTTATGATACTTAGTAAATAAAAAGGGGGGATTTGGATTGAGTGATTTAATTTAATTAAGAACTAAGATGAACAACCTATATGTGCTTAATTCAAAGATAAAAAGGACTTGACATTGCTACTTTCCACTTGTTGATATATTTTAGTCGATCATTGTTATATCTATAACTTATTCCCTCTCGAATACTCAATCGGGGAGTATATCCACTTCATCAAGGGTAGTTATTAACAACGACCGTTCATTAATAACCCTTACTATTAATCAAATATAGAACAACGCCTTATACCGATTTAATAGTAGCATTTAATCTTTCTAACTCCTTGATGAAATCAATTGAGATTGATAACCTCAACACAAGCGGTTTCGGTTTAACCAACAAAAATAATCCCTCTTAAGTTTATTAACCACGACCGTGCATTAATAAACCGAAGTTACTTACTTGTGAAACCATCAACGATTAACCATCGGTTCGTTGATCGTTTCTAGTAATAATTAATATATGAAACAAAACTAGCTGATCCTTTAAGTAATGTTCAAAATATTAATATGAAATATGAGTAGGGATTAATTAATATTCAAGGAAGAATATTATTAAAGAAGATGAATCCTACTATAATTAATATCAAGATGTTAACTAATTGTCATCTTAGCAACACTCCCCAACATTAATATAGAGGAAGAAAATACCATTCTAACTAATGTCGAGATGTTAACTAATTGTCATCTTAGCAACACTCCCCAACATTAATATAGAGATGGTATTAAGGAAAGAACTATTAATTAATATTCAAGGAAAGAAGTTAAGAAAATAACTCACAACTTTAATAATCAACAAGCTTCAAGAGCAACACCAAGAATGGAAGTTTAGCTCCTCATTTGGAGACTAAACATAGCTAGAAAAATATAAAGAAATGCTATTCTAAACTGAGCTAAAGAGTATGGAAGAAGGGATGATGAAATGTGAAGGAAAATGGGGCTATTTATAGGTGTTTTCAACACCTAATGCCGGATACCCGGCCGGGTATTTTGACATACCCGACCGGGTATTTACCAAATCAAATATTTTCCCATGTTTTTGTGTCTTCTGCACGTTCTTTGGTCCAAAATCACAGAATACCCGACCGGGTATATGGAATACCCGACCGGGTATTTGCTAATTTTGTAGCAATTTCCTTTGTCACTTCATACCCGGCCGGGTAAAGTCCATACCCGACCGGGTTTTGCACAAAACTCAGGTTTCTTCATCCTTTTTTGCTTCCAAACCTATCCTAAACTTATAGCTCAACTAACTACAACTTACAACAAACAATAAAATGCTAAAAATACGATTACAATCAAATGCAAACTAGCAACTATAAACTTACACAAAACTAGTAAATAAACATTACAAACAATAATAAAAATGTATACTTAGGCACTAACAACTAGTGCCCATCAAACACCCCCACACTTGAACCTTTACTCGTCTCGAGTAAATTAAAACCTGCCCATGAAGTTTTCAAAACCACAAAAGTAGCAGAACAACCATCCAACATTTTTTTTTGATTATCTTCTGCATAAATAGATATTTTTCTCTCATTCTCTCATTTTGCCTAGGAGCCTTTTCAGGTTTTCATCCTAGCCTCTCTTTTTATTTTTTTCATTTCTCACAACTCACTCATTTTAGCCACTTTTGCTTAGATTGCCCATTTTTTTCTGGGTTTTCAACCTAACTAGCATTCTTTTTTTTCTTTTATTGTTTTTTTTTCTTTTTTTTTTGTTGATGAAAAATAATGCAAGTTACAAGGTTAAAAAAAATGAGTACATACCAAATGAGTGCCTCCCCTACACTTTTTTCGAAACACTGTCCCTAGTGTTTGGAACCATGATTGTCGATGTACCCTCCATAACCGCCATCGCCACCAAGACCATGTTCACCGGAGCTAGAACCTCTAAATTTCCCTAACATGAGGGATAATACCACGTCGGGCGTTGTACTAGGTTGGGCATGTTGGAGAAGTACCCTTGGTGATCGAAGTCATGTGTTCTTTTTGGTGCTTTTTTTTTCTCGTTTTTATTTTTTTGTGAATTCCAAACTTGAGCTTGGGGGGTTAGGGAATTCGGTTTGTAGGGTATTTGGGGGATTTAATGGGTTTTGTGTGTGTGGGTTTGGAATGTAGGGTGAGGAGAAAAAGAAATGGCATTTTTTTTTGAGGTTTTGGGATCGGAGAGGATGGTGTGGATAAGAAGAATGTGGAGTTAATTTGGATGTTTTGGTTGAGATTGGAGTGGTTTGAAGCTTGGATGATTGTAATTGGAGGTTGAGGGTTTGAGTTTGGGACATTAGGGAAGCAAATGGGTGTTTTGTGGGCTGATTTAGGACCAAAACGGACTGAAATCTCGATTACCCGGTCGGGTTTTAGTAATACCCGAATGGGTATGTTGTTTTTCGCTTGGCAGAACGTTTTTAGGCTGTTTTGGCCAAAAACCCGGCCGGGTTTTCGTGATACCCGGTCGGGTATTAGGCTATTTTATTGATTTTTTCAGTTTTTTGCCCGGTGGCTGTGTTGCCCGGGTATTCCCTTTTTGTGCTGGTACCCGACCGGGTGTGGGATATACCCGGGCAGGTTTTTCCTCCCAGATTTTTTTTGAAAGGTGTAAAGCTAAAATAAAACAAGTAAACGTACCTTTCTTGGGTTGCCTCCCAAGAAGCGCCTTATTTAAAGTCGTGGCACGACGCCATCATTGTGTTCAGTCATTCAAACTTGGATCATGATAGTTTATCTTTTTCACACTTTCACTCCTAGGACGTTCATAGGAGTGCTCAACTTCTCGACTCTTCAATTTGGGAATCTTTCCAGGATCAAATACCCAGATTGTCATTGATTCATGCGGTGGGAGGAAAGGGAAGAAATTATCGTTTACTATGGTCAATGAAAAGTGTTTTGATCCTTCAATTTTGAAGAGGATTTCAGAAATGTCATTGTCCTTTCCAAATTTACGAGTTTCCCTCAAAATTTGTAGAATTGATGGGGGTACCTGAAAAGATGACAAGGATAGATATTTAACCTTGAAGCTCAGATTATCCTCTTCTTTGACCAGTTGGAGCTCCGTGTCTTTTTCTTCCTCTACTTCTTCTGGATTCTGGATCTCCTTTTGCATTTCCTCTTCATTTGTCAATGTGATTGCAAAAGTTTGCTGTTTAGGATCACATTCTAGTTGAGAAGGAGGTTTTTCTGAATCCCTTGCTTCAAGTCTACTCACGACTCCGGCTATTTGACTCATTTGAGTTTCCAAGTTCAAAATGCTAGACTTGGTCTCATTTTGGAATTGCACCATGTTTTGTTGCATGGCGGTCACACTGTTAGTAAGAGCCCGAACCATGTCCTCCGTGGACATATTAGAGTTGGGGAATGGATCATACCTCATGTGAGGTACATCATCAATTTGTGCAAGGTATTCTTCTTGGAGCTTTGGGCAGAATTCCGTAAGATGCCTCTGAGACATGCAAATGCTGCATGTCTTGGCATCTTGAGCTTTTGAGTTAAAGATAGATTCCTTTATTAGAGAAGTCAAGAAGGAAATTTGACTCTCTAAGGATGAAGTGTTGGTATCCATATACTCATAACTCATGTAAACTCAGAAAAGAAAAGAGCAAGATTTTTTATATATATATATATTTTTTTTGTTTTTTATTTTTATGAGATAAAATAAAAAGAAAAGTAATTGCCTTTCCCCGGCAACGGCGCCAAATTTGACGAGCACTTTGTCACGGTGCGTCAAAATAATTTTCAATACTAACACTTATACGTAGTATAGCGTAGTAGAGTTCGTATCCACAGGGAAAGGAATAATTCTCTTTTTATGATACTTAGTAAATAAAAAGGGGGGATTTGGATTGAGTGATTTAATTTAATTAAGAACTAAGATGAACAACCTATATGTGCTTAATTCAAAGATAAAAAGGACTTGGCATTGCTACTTTCCACTTGTTGATATATTTTAGTCGATCATTGTTATATCTATAACTTATTCCCTCTCGAATACTCAATCGGGGAGTATATCCACTTCATCGAGGGTAGTTATTAACAACGACCGTTCATTAATAACCCTTACTATTAATCAAATATAGAACAACGCCTTATACCGATTTAATAGTAGCATTTAATCTTTCTAACTCCTTGATGAAATCAATTGAGATTGATAACCTCAACACAAGCGGTTTCGGTTTAACCAACAAAAATAATCCCTCTTAAGTTTATTAACCACGACCGTGCATTAATAAACCGAAGTTACTTACTTGTGAAACCATCAACGATTAACCATCGGTTCGTTGATCGTTTCTAGTAATAATTAATATATGAAACAAAACTAGCTGATCCTTTAAGTAATGTTCAAAATATTAATATGAAATATGAGTAGGGATTAATTAATATTCAAGGAAGAATATTATTAAAGAAGATGAATCCTACTATAATTAATATCAAGATGTTAACTAATTGTCATCTTAGCAACACTCCCCAACATTAATATAGAGGAAGAAAATACCATTCTAACTAATGTCGAGATGTTAACTAATTGTCATCTTAGCAACACTCCCCAACATTAATATAGAGATGGTATTAAGGAAAGAACTATTAATTAATATTCAAGGAAAGAAGTTAAGAAAATAACTCACAACTTTAATAATCAACAAGCTTCAAGAGCAACACCAAGAATGGAAGTTTAGCTCCTCATTTGGAGACTAAACATAGCTAGAAAAATATAAAGAAATGCTATTCTAAACTGAGCTAAAGAGTATGGAAGAAGGGATGATGAAATGTGAAGGAAAATGGGGCTATTTATAGGTGTTTTCAACACCTAATGCCGGATACCCGGCCGGGTATTTTGACATACCCGACCGGGTATTTACCAAATCAAATATTTTCCCATGTTTTTGTGTCTTCTGCACGTTCTTTGGTCCAAAATCACAGAATACCCGACCGGGTATATGGAATACCCGACCGGGTATTTGCTAATTTTGTAGCAATTTCCTTTGTCACTTCATACCCGGCCGGGTAAAGTCCATACCCGACCGGGTTTTGCACAAAACTCAGGTTTCTTCATCCTTTTTTGCTTCCAAACCTATCCTAAACTTATAGCTCAACTAACTACAACTTACAACAAACAATAAAATGCTAAAAATACGATTACAATCAAATGCAAACTAGCAACTATAAACTTACACAAAACTAGTAAATAAACATTACAAACAATAATAAAAATGTATAGTTAGGCACTAACAACTAGTGCCCATCATAACACATGACGTTGGTCCAGCAACCCTAAAGTGAAAGCTCCCTTGAAGCCTATTTTCTCAAATTCCATTCGAATTGTCATCATCAGCGGATGACCCCTAACAAATGAACCAACCAACGCAAATTTGTATTGATCCGCAAGGCATGCAACTTCGTCCTCCGAGAATTGGATTGCCGGCATACCCCGGTGCCGGAACGGTACTTTCGTGGGAAACTCCTTGTTAGCCACAAGGACCTCCGCAAATGATCGCGTTGCTGACCCCGGCCCTCCAGCCGGAGCAGCCCATGCTGTCGCCGTAGACATGCACTCCTACGCCACAGGAGCTCTCTAGGGTTCTTCTCTAGGGTTCCCTTGTGTTTATGTGTATATATATATATATATATATATATATATATATATATATATATATATAAGATCGGGTGAGAAGTCCTCCTTAAGATGAGAAGTGAGAAGTAATCTCAGCCCTTGGATTTGCATCTAATCTTTCAACGCAGCAAACTTATAGACTGAATATAGTAACTTATAACCAATAAATCATAAATTATAATGGTCTCCATCTTTATTACGGAAATGCTACCTCGTCAAAAAAAATTCCAGGTTTCTGGAGTTATTTTGACGCGGTGGCATTTTCGTAATTATTTTCGAGGGGGTCTATAAGTTATGATTTATTGGTTAAAAGTTTGTACTTTTAGCTTATAAGTTAGACTTCGCAGCTTCTCAGCCTAAGGGCACTTCTCACCTGATCCGCTCCCTATATATATTGTTAGTCCCTGTTTTCTATAACAACAGTATAATATGGCATACAGATGAAAGATTAACAACAAAGATGAACACAGAAAGATCAAGTGTAAACCTTCTCTGATATACCGTGAACCTTTCGTACAAGAATGATAAGCGCTAAGGCTATTTTGAGCAGATACGAAAGTTAACCGCAAACCTGAGTCCTCCGCCCCTTTTTATAGGTGAGGCTTAGGTATGCGTAAAAAGGATTCTTGCCTAAGTATGGGCCTAACACTTGGCCCATATTGAATACTATTCTAACAGATATATTTAATCAGTGCAGAACAGAAATAGTAAACATCTAAATTATTACAGACAAAACAGACAAACTTGAATCACAATAAAATAGTCTTCAACAATCTCCCCCTTTGTGATCAAGTGCCGTCTTGCATTTATTTTTGAGATCTGAAGTAAATCTTTCTGAAATTTAGCGCATGCTCATACTGTCTCAGCATTCTTCTCTTTTCAAGTTGCTCGTTGATGGGCTTTAGGATGGTCCACACCTTCTCATATACTAGGAGCTCTTCCTCGCTGGCATCCGCAAGTCTTGGATCTATATTCTCTTTGATCTCTTGCAGCTTGGTCTGGATGATCTTCAGAGTCCCATCACAGTATTTGTGAATGTCTTCTACCCACATGAGTCTTTTCTGTCCCTCGTGATTGAGATATATGATAGAGACTGGGTCCTTGAAGATATGATATGGTCTGTACTTTTTGAGCTCTGGACCGTTCAGAGTTGGCTTTACCAGATTTGCTTTTCGGACATTGTTTTCCAAGGCCATCTGTAGATCATGGGCAGCATAGAATCTGATCTGTCTCAGCATAAACCATTTGATCGCCTCATAACCTTCTTCGTGTGTCCTGTTTCGACTCAGTGAGAGATACCTACTTACCATGAACATTTGGTAGATATCCTCCATCTTCATCATTATAAAGTCATTTTCTTGGCAGATGAATATGCTGGAGTCTGTTCGTCGAACTTTGAAGCTGTAGAACGGGATGGTGTGATGATCTTCTCTGTGTATATCAAGGATAGCGTCAATTGGATGGATGCTGGACTTCATATCTCTTTCCAGTATTTGTCGTTGTTTTCCAGATGATCTGTGCATCAGCATGTGAAGATGTCCGCCAGCCAGTTTTCCCTTAAGGTGAGTCAAGCCACGGATCTTTAGTTCATCTAGCTGTTTGAGCTTGTCTGCGGTTCTCCAAATTCCCTTTCTGATTTCCTCTTGGAAGGGGGCATTTATTCTGATGTTTTCCCAGAGCTTTTCTTTCGGGGGCAACTTGCCTGCCGTTTGTCTTATGACGGATTCTAGCTCCCTGGGTATCTTTTTATAGTCCTCCCCTTCTTTGAGTTCCTCTTCATCAAGGCGTATGATATCTTCTGCGCATTTGGCCAGCAACTCTCTCAGCCACCAATTTCGCTGCATATCCTCTGTCTCAGCTTCGCATCTAAGATCATCCCACTCTGTCCACTTTCTTGGCCAAACGTCATGTACCACAGCATCCTCGAGTGCATCATGAATGTCTTTGCCTTGGGGAATGTAAGGGACTCTCAGCTGCGGTGATCTTTCTCGTGAAGCACAACCGGGTTCACTAGGATTGCCTGTTGTCATCAGGTTAGAACTGAGTTCTGGCTGATGGCCTGACTTGACAGATGAATCAGAGATAGCATCGTCAGGACTTCCATCCCCTCCTCGGACGGTATCCTTTGGAGACACGCCTCGGGATGTTGTCATCGATTTCGAACTGTGTTCTGATCGATGGCCTGAGCTTTGTGATGTACTAGAGGTAACCACTATAGGACTTCCATCCCCTCCTCGGATAGTATCTCTAGGAGATAAGCCTCGGGATGTTTCATCTTGCTCGACCAGGCTAGAGAGTTGGGCTTGGTTGTGGCTCGAGGAAGGTGGTGGTTGGTTGGTGGGCTGGTTTGATGAGGTGTTTGGTTGGGGTTCATGGCTGGTAGAGGCTGCTTGCTCAAGTGTCCGAGGTCTCTTGTTCTCCCCCTCATGAGGTTCCGAATCATCGGGATCCTCATGGGAACGTTTGAGGCCTCAGGGACTGTCACGGCAAGTGCCGTATTGAGGGCGGTCGTGGTTGAGGAAAACTTGGAGAAGGTCACGCTCGAAGGGTGTAAGGTTGCAAGTGTCGACCTCCAGCAACCGAAGAAACAGGAGATCGGAAAGCTCAAGACGGGATAGGTGGAAGGGATTGGTCGAGGCAGAGGGCGATACTAGTTCTGTATCGTGGGTTCCCCGAGAGGGTGAAGGGCTAGGGGGTTTGGTGGAGGTGATATGGATGATATGAGGTGATATGGGTGAAGAGTGAGGTTTTTGGGGTGGCTCTGTTCACTATGAACCGCTGGGGTTGTCTTGGAGTCCTGTGCCCAAGCGGTGAATGCTTGTTGCACCCATGGTTTGATGGTGGACTCCATGTAGCAGTTCATGAGAACGATAACGTCTTCGGGTGTAAGGGGTCCAGTTACGGGGGTTGTAACTGTTGTCACAGCATCAGTGAAGAGAGCTGATGTGTGGCCAGCGTGCAAAGATGAAGTCATTTTTGGCACAGCAGGGCTTCCGACCATCATTGTTTGCACTCCGGTCGTTGTATCCAGGGTGTGTGCACCTGTATGTGCTGTGAATGGTGTAGGTGTCCTAGAAAAATTGGAAAATGTGGGGAATGTGACACCTAGACTCGATGTGGAGAAAGAGGGGGTTGTGGCCTCGGGTGGTGGGCCACTAGAGCGCTCAACTGGTTCGGAGGGAACCAGTGAGGTGGGTGAGTCCCGTGATGTTGAAACGTTAGCCTTTTGGGAGGCTAACGAGTGGCTAGGAGAGGGCGGTGCATGCGCAGTTGAGCCCGATGCTGCGGCTTCTACTCGGGGACCAACAAGGTTGGCCCCTGTACTTAAAGATTCGGCCCGGCTTATAGTGATGAAGGGAAGACAGTCGTCGAAGATGTGTAGGTCCTCTTCAGCGACCAAACTCTTTCTGACAGGACGCTGCTTCTTTACCTTTGCCTTGGGTGATCGGGGAGCAGCAATCTTAGCTGTAGCTGGCTCCTTCACGGGTTTGATGACGATGGTCTTGGGACGGGCAGCTATAAATGGAGCTGCATCCTCAGGGGTGACTTTCTTTGGAGGAGAATAAAGTGGCAGCTTCCCCTTTTGGATCAGAGCAAAAGTGTGCTCCACGTCGTCAATGTCGTCGTCGTCATCATCATCGTCAGCATCGTCATCGTCTTTGGCCACGCTATTGGATGCCTCATCGTCAGCCTTTTTATGGGCCGGGCTGAACGATTCATCGGCAGGTTCCGCAGCGTTTGTACGTGTGCCCTCAGCCGTCTGATCCTTCTCGAGAGAATCGTCAGACTTCCCTTCATGGGGCACACGTGCCACTGGTTTCTGTGGCTTACGGGCTCTCTTTGGACCCTTACTTGCTCTCGACTTAGGCCCCGGGGCAGGTCCAGTTGGGTTTGGCTGAACCATGGGGCCATCTTTCGGTAAACTTTCTCTATATTGGACTACTGCGGAGTGTCGTGGATTGCCCAAGTCCAGCAGATAGTCTGGTATGGTCATCCCCACAGTGTCATGCTTGAAGCGCTTGAAGTACTGGAGCTTGGGGGCAGTGAACTTGTCTTCATCTTTGCGTTGGGGAATCCCTGGGTGGGCGGTCATGTAGTCAGCAATGATGAGCGCCAACCATCTGGCGTAGGGAATCGTCATGCCCGTCTTTCCGTCCTCTTTGTCCTGGACTTGAGTCACCAGCTCAATCCAGAATAGCTGCGCCATATCATAATTTTTGGCGAAGACGATCCCATGGAAGATTTGGAAGATCTGCAGGTTGCACTTGTCATGGCCAGCGTGCTTCGGAGATAGACATTTGTTGACGAGGCCAAACAGTGTCTTCCATGGGTATGGCAGGTTCATCAGCTTGAAGTGAGACAGAAACGGCAGCGGTGCATCATATCCCAATTGCGTCAATCCTTGCATCAGTTCAGCCTTTGAGGGTAACGATTCATAGGTTTCGTGGGCAGGCAGCTCCAGTGTGGTGCGTAGAGTGGACGCTGTTAATGCCAGCCTTCTGTTGTGGAGCGTGGCAGTGATACCAGAAGCGTCCTTCTTGTTGGGCATGTGCATGGTCCCCCATAGCTGTTGCAGGTAGATTTCGGGGACCGTTATAGCTTTGCTGAGTGCCGGCCAGATGTAGTGCCCCTTAAGGATGACAGGGATGACTGGGTCAGGGCACCTGAAGACGGCTAGGTCGAGCTGATAGTTGTTGTCTTGTAGCCGAACCCACTTGTATTTAGGGAACAGTTGGGTGTAGAGTGCATCTTCCTGGGGGGTATCTTGTTGAGTGCCTGACATATTGAGCTGAAAGAATAGCACATGTTAGCAAAAAAATGATTTTCCCTTTGGGGTTGAGGATTTCTGAGATGAGGAAACGAGTTCTGGCCCCAAGTTATAAAACTCGAGGTCATGGACACGAGTTTACAAACTCGAGCCCATGAGCGCGAGTTTACAAACTCGAGCCCATGAGCGCGAGTTTACTAACTCGAGCCCATGAGCGCGAGTTTACAAACTCGAGCCATGAGTGCGAGTTTACAAACTCGAGCCCTGAGCGCGAGTTTACAAACTCGAGCCCTGAGCGCGAGTTTACAAACTCGAGCCCTGAGCGCGAGTTTACAAACTCGAGCCCTGAGCGCGAGTTTACAAACTCGAGCCCTGAGCGCGAGTTTACAAACTCGAGCCCTGAGCGCGAGTTTACAATCTCGAGCCCTGAGCGCGAGTTTACAAACTCGCGGTCTGCTCGAATTCGAAACGTCAGATTTTGAACCAGACGGTTGAACTCGAGTTTCAGAACTCGCGTTTTGCTCAAAGAAGACGATGACCACCTGTAAAAGATACAAAATCAAAGATAAACATTCAATCAAGCCCCCCTTTCGTTTTGAAAATTTGATTTTGGAAAAAAACTTGATTTTTGGTTGGGACGGTGCGTCGTAGCTTGCGAAAAAAACAGAGGTGAGAGGGAGCTTCGTAGTGAAAAACTACCTTGGAGATGTGTTCTGGGGAAGAAATGTTAGGAGGGAATGAAGTTGGGAAGAAGGCGAAGAAGAATTCCAAAACCAAGCTCTGGTTTTTGAGAAATGCGAGAACTGAGGAGATGCGTAAGAATGAGGAAGAAGGAGACCGAAATAGTTTATATATGCGAGTTTGATTTGGAACGGGCCGGGGAAAAATTTGGGCCAGAACGGGTAGCTAAGCCCATTGAGCCTTAAGAGTTTAAGAACACTTTTCAGACCAATTACAGCACTCCCCCTCGCTGAAAGCAACATACGCACAATTTTTGAGATTTTTAAAAATTTCTCCCCCTTGATGAATGCAATGCACACACACTATATGCACCTCACGCACACTATTTTTTGATCTTTTTGTCCTTTTTCTCCCCCTCGATGAATGCAAACGCACACACACTTTTTTTGTATTTTCTCCGGGTTTCTCCCCCTGGACACATGCAACGCACACAATACACAAAAAGGCAACTCACACACACTATTTACAAACACACACACGCACACTTTGTACAAGTCCCACACACGCACACCCCTTTTTACAGACCAATGGAAACAGAATTACAAAGGCTCGAGGTTCAACATTCCTAATTTGGAAACCAGGAACTGGAATCTCTTTTCATCCAGTGCCTTAGTAAACAAATCAGCCAGTTGAAGCTCGGAGCTTACAAAGTACATGTCAATATCCCCTTTTTCCACGTGGTCTTTGATGAAATGATATCGCAGGTCGATGTGTTTGGTGCGGGAGTGATGAACCGGGTTGCTGGTGATGGCGATGGCACTCTGTGAGTCGCTGTAGATCGGGATATGGCAGAAAGTGTAACCGTAGTCTTTTAGCTGGGTCTTCATCCATAATATTTGTGAACAACAGCTAGCAGCCGCGACGTATTCTGCCTCGGCCGTAGATGTTGACACACAGTTCTGTTTCTTGGAAGACCAGCAGACTAACTTATCGCCCAAGAACTGGACAGCTCTCGATGTACTTTTGCGGTCCATCCGGCAACCAGCAAAATCTGCGTCAGAGTATCCGAATAGGTCAAAACCTGAGTGCTTGGGATACCAAAGGCCTAGATTCACAGTGCCTTTGAGGTATCTCAGTATTCTTCGAACATCGGTCAGATGGGACTCCTTTGGATTCGCCTGAAAGCGTGCACATAAACATGTAGAGAAGACGATATCAGACCTGCTAGTCGTGAGATATAGCAAAGATCCAATGATGGCCCTATAGTTTGTGGCATCGACTGACTTCTCAGAAGGGTCTGAGTCCAGTTTATTTGTGGGGGACATAGGGGTCGTCATGGAAGATTTGCTATCGATGTTGAATCTCTTAAGCATTTCCAGAATATACTTGGGCTGATTGATGAAAATGCAGTCAGAGAGTTGTCTTACTTGCAGGCCTAGGAAGAAATTTAGCTCTCCCATCATGCTCATTTCAAACTTAGTTTTCATTAGTTTCTCAAAATGTTTGCACAGACGTGGATTTGAGGAGGCGAAGATGATATCATCAACATAGATCTGAATCAGGATGATGTCAGACTTCTGTCGCTTGATGAAAAGTGTGGTATCAATCTTCCCTTTTGAGAAACCTGAGTCAACCAGAAATTCAGTTAAGGCATCGTACCAAGCTCTTGGTGCCTGTTTCAGCCCATACAGAGCTTTCTTCAGCTTGTACACATGGTTGGGATATCTGGGATCTACAAATCCTTCGGGCTGAGCGACATAGACTTCTTCTTCCAAGACTCCATTCAGAAAGGCAGTGTTGACGTCCATTTGAAAGACGGTAAAGTTCTTGTGGGCCGCGTACGCAAGAAAGAGGCGTATTGCTTCAATTCTTGCTACGGGTGCAAACGTTTCATCATAGTCTATGCCCTCTTGCTGATTGTACCCCTTAGCGACCAGCCGTGCCTTGTTGTGTATCACTATGCCTTCTTCGTCCTTCTTGTTCTTGAACACCCGTTTGGTGCCAATTATGGTTTTCTAAGGGGGTTTAGGCACGAGTGTCCACACTTCTAGTCTGTCAAACTGATTGAGCTCATCTTGCATGGCAATCACCCAATCTGGATCAGCGAGTGCATCTGAGATTTTGGACGGTTCATTCTGGCTTAGAAAGCATGCATAGTGACATTCATTCATAGTAGCCGATCTCGTACGCACACCTTGACCTGGATCACCGATTATTTGTTCAGTGGGATGAGCTCTTGTCCATTTCCTCTCATGTGCCAGAGGATTAGGAGTAATAATCGGTTGATCCGAGTCCTGGTAGGGGATTGGTGACTCTTGAGCAGCTGTGGTGTGCGGTGGAGATGACTCTGATGTGGTAGCAAAACCGTGATCATCCACTCCTCCGTGATTAGGTTGGGGAGTTGACGGAGTAGATGGTTCATTATCTGATCCGAGAAGGAGTGGAATTTCAGTGAAAGGAGTCGGTTGTTGGGGAGTATTTGACGATGAAGCTGGTGTACATGGAGAGGATGAGGGTTGTGAATTCTCGTAGAAGTTCTGAAAGAGAGAATTGAGAATCACACCTTCAGGTACATGATTTGGTTCAACTGTGTCAGAGTCCGTTGGTACAGCAAGTGACGGGTCAGCCTGTAAGTGTTCCGTTGCGAAGTCAGCCATCTCATAGAATGTCACATTCACACTCTCAATGACCGTTCGCTTGTCCCTAAGATAGACTCTGTAAGCTTTGGACTGCTGTGAGTAGCCAATGAACACCCCTTCTTGGGCTTTTGCGTCTAGCTTACCTCTATCAGTTCTGTCATTCAGTACGAAGCACTTGCAGCCAAATATCTTGAAGAATGAGATATCCGGAGTTCGGTTGAAGAGGATTTCATATGGGGTCTTGTCGAAGCGTTTGTGGATAGATGTTCTGTTTTGGGTGTAGCACGCCGTATTAATGGCCTCTGCCCACATAAAGTGTGGCAATCTTGACTGGATGAGCATGGTGCGTGCCGCTTCGACAAGGGTCCTGTTCTTTCTTTCAACCACTCCATTCTGTTGGGGGGTTTTGGCTGCTGCGAATTGCTGTGTGATACCGAGAGATTCATAGAATCCAGTGAGAGTTTGATTCTTGAACTCGGTACCGTTGTCAGTTCTGATGATTCGAACACTTTGCTGCAGCAGTTTCTGGACCGTTCTGACAAAGGTCATAATGATTTCTGCTGCCTCGTCCTTTTTACGAAGAAATTTTGTCCATGTGTACCTAGAGAAGTCATCAACGATCACCAGTGTGTATTTGCGACCGTTGATGCTTTGGACTCTCATAGGTCCACACAGATCCATGTGTATCAGTTGCAGCGGTAGAGTAGATGATGGGACAGGCTTTGACTTGTGGGAGCTTCTCGTCATTTTGCCCATTTTGCAGGCACTACAATGATTTCCAGTGGAAGATTTCAACGGAGGAAGCCCCTTCACAAGTTTCTTCGATGACAGGATGGACAAATTCTTGAAATTGAGATGGGAAAGACGTCTGTGCCAGAGGTTGTTTTGTTCTGTTGAAGCTTTGGACAGCAGACAGATGGAAGTGGTGGATTGAACGCTTTTCAGATCAATAGTGTACAGGTTGAGGTCCTGTAACACGTTAATAATGAGTTCCCTTCGCTGTCTAGAACACAGCATTGTTTGGCAAAGAACCTCACTTCCATCCCACTGTCACAGAATTGTCCTATGCTCAGAAGATTGTGTTTGAGCCCTTTGACAAATGAAACATCCTTGATGGTGACGCTGGCACAGATGACATCCCCATATCCAAGAATAGGAGATGAGGCGTCGTTCCCGAATCTAACATTGCCTCCATAACAGTTGGTATAGTTGCTCAGTAGGTACTTTATTCCGGTCATGTGGGTTGAGCATCCAGAATCCAAGTGCCACACATGACCGTCCTGCCAAACAATTAAACAGGTTTAGGTACCCATCTTGGAATGGGTCCTTCCTTATCAATGAAAAACACCCTTTTCAATTTTGCTTTGAGCTGTGATCCAAGGTCAGCAA
The DNA here is from genome assembly GCA_945859875.1 of Cuscuta europaea. Lineage (NCBI taxonomy): Eukaryota > Viridiplantae > Streptophyta > Magnoliopsida > Solanales > Convolvulaceae > Cuscuta > Cuscuta europaea. The sequence goes on along the minus strand of CAMAPE010000077.1, from coordinate 4,318,784 downwards.
CTCTTTCAACAAAAGATCTATCTCTTGTGGCCTTTCCGATAGCCAGATCTGCTTTTGCAGTTGGTCTGATTTCTGGAGCCCACTTAGCAGTTTCTATTTTAGTTCGGGTTGGTCTGAATTTGGGGGCCCACCTTTCAGTTTCAGTTTGGATGGGTCTTCGTCTGTGGACCCACCTTTCAGTTTCAGGTCTGGTAGGTCTCATCTTAGGGACCCACCTTTCAGTTTCAGGTTTGGTAGGTCTCATCTTGGGGACCCACCTTTCTGTTTCAGTTTGTGTGGGTCTTCGTCTGTGGACCCACCTTTCAGTTTCAGGTCCGGTAGGTCTCATCTTAGGGACCCACCTTTCAGTTTCAGGTTTGGTAGGTCTCATCTTGGGGACCCACCTTTCTGTTTCAGTTTGTGTGGGTCTTATCTTGGGGACCCACCTTTCCATTTTAGGTTTAGGAGGAGAGTAGACAGGTGCTTTGTGATTGAACGGTTGTTTCTTCAGTTTAGTTTTGAAATTCTCCTCTTTAGAAATCCGATTAAGATGTTTCCTTGAATGAACTCTAAGAGAATATTTCATATCGGGAATACAAAACGTTCCCTTAGAAGTTTCTTTCTTGGCTTCTCTTTCAGGTTTGAGCTTTCTAAAAGGCTTTGATTTAACAACATTCGCATCACATTCATAATTTTGGGGGTCTGGAATAGAATAACCATAAGCAATAGTAGAATTATACATTGAGCCATGTTCAAAAGATGTCCCAGAGTTTTTCAGCTTGGGACTCAAGACTGAACTACTAGAAGCTGAGTTTACATGGACAAACTTAGACTTAGTTTTAGAGTACAAAATGGAGCTGGATCTGGGACCATGTTTATTCTCAAAAACTTTCTTCTTGCCAGCAGCTATTTCCTTTCTTTTTATCTCCCACTCTTTCTTCTCTTCTCCTCTTCTTTTCATTTCTTGTCCTGTGACAACAGGAGAAGAGCGATGAGTGGCAGATTTTTCAGAAGTTTTAATTTTATCAGAAGAGGTTTGAGCAGTTTTTAAAACAGAATGATATTTTTCTCTCAATTCATCAAATTTGCTTAACAGTTCTTGCCAATTGCTTTCAGAACTTTTCTTTTCAGTTTCAAAACGCTCTCTCTCATTGTCAAGGGTTTTCTGAAGATCCGCATATTTTTGGACCAACGGAGAGATGCATTTGTCCTGTCCAGACTTAAAAATTCCAGTTTTGGGAGTGGGACCCATTGGACTTTCGAAATAAGGAACCCCTTTTGGGACATTACAAATGTCAAACCCCTCCTCGTTGTAGATTACCTTTTCTTTAGAAAGAGCTTTCTCAACCAGAGGAGTATAGTCAAGAGAAGTTTCAATTTTAGGATTACTCCTTTTATAAAAATTAGATAAACGATGAAAAAGTTATAACACTTTGAAAAAATTGTGCTTTTTTATGCATTGGGCCCCACAAATTGATGCCACGTTTCATAGTATATAAATGCTCACCTTCATTTGCTTTTATTATTAGTTGCTCCTTAATGCCTTGGATTTGCCATGTGTCATTTGTAAAAAAGAGGAGTGAATTGTGGAGAGAAAATTCTTCCGCTCAATTGTTAGTAGGCTTATCATATTCTTATCCCTAAAAACACTACATATGAGAGAGAAAATTCTTCCTTTCAATTGTTAGCCGACTTATCTTATATTAAAAAGAACTACATGCGAGAGAGAATGCTTTCACACACAACTATTAGCAAGCTTATCTTGTAAGACCTAAAAGTACTAAGTATGAGAGAAAAATTTCCCCGCTCAATTGTTAGTGAACTTATCTTCTTATACCTAAAAGCACTACATATGAGAGGGAAAGTTCTTCCGCTCAATTGTTAGCCGACTTATCTTATACTTAAATGAACCGTTTATGAGAGATCAAGTTCTCTCACTCAATTGTTAGCAAGCTTATATTCTGATACCTAAAAGCGCTACATGTGAGAAAGAAAATTTTTCCGTTTAATTGTTAGTCGACTTATCTTACCTAAAAGCCGCAAATTATACCGTATGACCGGTATACGGTGAGCACCGTATACCGGTATACGGACTTTTTTTTTCCTTTTGTTTTAAAAAAATGGTAATAACTTTTTTATTTTTGATCCGATTTTTATAAAATTTATATCAACATTTTTTATTTTTCATGATCTTTCAAATGAGACCAATATTGCTTATGTAATTTTAAGAAATTATCGAACTATTATATTAATGAGTATTGGATTATAAGGAAAATCGAACTAAATTTAATACAGAAAAATAATTGTATAAATCCCAATTTATCTTAAAATTGTGTATATAAAAAATTTATTTTATTATGTATTTATACATGTGAGTTACATATTTTTATAGTTAAAGTTACATATTTGTACACGTAAAGTTACATATTTATACACACGAGTTGCATTTGGCTTACCTGAACGCGAGTTACATATTTTTACACGTAAAGTTACATGCATATTTTTACACGTAAAGTTACATATTTATACACGCGAGTTGCATATTTATACACACGAGTTGTATTTGACCTGTCTGAACGCGAGTTACATATTTTTACACGTAAAATTACATATTTTTACACGTAGAGTTACATATTTATACACACGCGTTGCATTTGGCCTGCCTGGACGTGAGTTACATATTTCTACACGTAAAATTACATATTTTACATAGGTTAATATAATAGTTCAATAATATGTTAAAATTACATAGGCAATATTGGTCTCTGTTAGGAATATTTTATGGTGTCCAATCTAATTAAATATCTTTGTATTTGTGTAGTTATTAATTAAACGTGTAATACGGGCCACAAATGTGTATCAGCCCGGGAGCTTCCTTGTAACCCGTAAGTTAGCCAACTTCTCCTATAAAAGGAGGCTAACTTACGGGAACCCTAACTGATTGATAGAGGCTTAGAGACGCAGAGGCGTAGAGATAGAGAGATTAGGGTTGCCGCTGCTCTCCTTCTCCAGGGAGAGTAGCGGCGGGTTTATACGGTATACCAGATTTGGTTTCAATCTTGTCGATTTCTTTCTATCTGCTTCTTCTTATCTGCTATAGATTGTTCGATTGTTAGAATTCTGGGTTTATCAGTCTCATTTGAAAGATCATGAAAAATAAAAAAAAATTGATATAAATTTTATAAAAACCAGATCACAAATGAAAAAGTTATTATAATTTTTAACAAAAGAAATAAATAAATAATGCATAAAACCGTATGCCGGTATACGGTGCTCACCGTATACCGGTCATACGATATAACAATTGCCTAAAAGCACTACATATGAGAGAGAGTTCTTTCGCACAATTGTTTATCGACTTATCTTATACTTAGAAGACTACTTATGAGAGAGAAAGTGTTAGTCCCTGTTTTCTATAACAACAGTATAATATGGCATACAGATGAAAGATTAACAACAAAGATGAACACAGAAAGATCAAGTGTAAACCTTCTCTGATATACCGTGAATCTTTCGTACAAGAATGATAAGCGCTAAGGTTATTTTGAGCAGATACGAAAGTTAACCGCAAACCTGAGTCCTCCTCCCTCTTTTATAGGCGAGGCTCAGGTATGCGTACAAAGGCTTCTTGCCTGAGTATGGGCCTAACACTTGGCCCATATTATATACTATTCTAACAGATATATTTAATCAGTACAGAATAGAAATAGCAAACATCTAACTTATTACAGACAAGACAGACAAACTTGATTCACAATAAATAGTCTTCAACAATCTCCCCCTTTGTGATCAAGTGCCGTCTTGCATTTATTTTTGAGATCTGAAGTAATGCTTTCTGAAATTTAGCGCATGCTCATACTGTCTTAGCATTCTTCTCTTTTCAAGTTGCTCGTTGATGGGCTTTAGGATGGTCCACACCTTCTCGTATACTTGGAGCTCTTCCTCGCTGGCGTCCGCAAGTCTTGGATCTATATTTTCTTTGATCTCTTGTAGCTTGGTCTGAATGATCTTCAGAGTCCCATCACAGTATTTGTGAATGTCTTCTACCCACATGAGTCTTTTCTGTTCCTCGTGATTGAGATATATGATAGAGACTGGGTCCTTGAAGATGTGATATGGTCTGTACTTTTTGAGCTCTGGACCATTCAAAGTTGGCTTTACCAGATTTGCTTTTCGGACATTGTTTTCCAGGGCCATATGTAGATCATGGGCAACATAGAATCTGATCTGCCTCAGCATAAACCGTTTGATCGCCTCATAGCCTTCTTCGTGTGTCCTGTTTCGACTCAGTGGGAGATACCTACTTACCATGAACATTTGGTAGATATCCTCCATCTTCATCATTATAAAGTCGTTTTCCTGGCAGATGAAAATGCTGGAGTCTGTCCGTCGAACTTTGAAGCTGTAGAACGGGATGGTGTGATGATCTTCTCTGTGTATATCAAGGATAGCGTCAATAGGATGGATGCTGGACTTCATATCTCTTTCCAGTACTTGACGTTGTTTTCCAGATGATATGTGCATCAGCATGTGAAGATGTCCGCCAGCCATTTTTCCTTTGAGGTGGGTCAAACCACGGATCTTTAGTTCATCTAGCTGTTTGAGCTTGTCTGCGGTTCTCCAAATTCCCTTTCTGATTTTCTCTTGGAAGGGGGCATTTATTCTGATGTTTTCCCAGAGCTTTTCTTTTGGGGGCAACTTGCTTGCCGTTTGTCTGATGAAGGATTCTAGCACCCTGGGTATCTTTTTGTAGTCCTCCCCTTCTTTGAGTTCCTCTTCATCAAGGCGTATGATGTCTTCTGCGCAATTTCGCTGCCTATCCTCTGTCTCAGCTTCGCATCTAAGATCATCCCACTCTGTCCACTTTCTCGGCCAAACGTCATGTACCACAGCATCCTCGAGTGCATCGTGAATATCTTTGCCTTGGGGAATGTAAGGGACTCTCAACTGTGGTGATTTTTCTCGTGAAGCACAACCGGGTTCACTAGGATTGCCCGTTGTCATCAGGTTAGAACTGAGTTCTGGCTGATGGCCTGACTTTACAGATGAATCGGAGATAGCATCGTCAGGACTTCCATCCCCTCCTCGGACGGTATCCTTTGGAGACACGCCTCGGGATGTTGTCATCGATTTCGAACTGTGTTCTGATCGATGGCCTGAGCTTTGTGATGTACCAGAGGTAACCACTACAGGACTTCCATCCCCTCCTCGGACAGTATCTCTAGGAGATAAGCCTCGGGATGTTTCATCTAGCTCGACCAGGCTAGATAGTTGGGCTTGGTTGTGGCTCGAGGAAGGTGGTGGTTGGTTGGTGGGCTGGTTTGATGAGGTGTTTGGCTGGGGTTCATGGCTGGTAGAGGCTGCTTGCTCAAGTGTCTGAGGTCTCTTGTTCTCCCCCTCATGAGGTTCCGAATCATCGGGATCCTCATGGGAACGTTTGAGGCCTCGGGGACTGTCACGGCAAGTGCCGTACTGAGGGCGGTCGTGTTTGAAGAAAACTTGGAGAATGTCGCGCTCGAAGGGTGAAAGGTGGCAAGTGTCGAACTCCAGCAACCGAAGAAACAGGAGATCGGCAAGCTCAAGGCGGGATAGGTGGAAGGGATTGGTCGAGGCAGAGGGCGATACCAGTTCCGTATCGTGGGTTCCCCGAGAGAGTGAAGGGCTAAGGGGTTTGGTGGATGTGATAGGGATGACAGGAGTGGGTTGTGGAATTGATTGAGAGGGTGAAGAGTGAGGTTTGGGGTGGCTCTGTTCACTATGAACCGCTGGGGTTGTCTTGGAGTCCTGTGCCCAAGCGGTGAATGCTTGTTGCACCCATGGTTTGATGGTGGACTCCATGTAGCGGTTCATGAGAACGGTAACGTCTTCGGGTGTAAGGTGTCCAGTTACGGGGGTTGTAACTGTTGTCACAGCATCAGTGAAGAGAGCTGATGTGTGGCCTGCGTGCAAAGATGAAGTCATTTTTGGCACAGGAGGGCTTCCGACCATCCTCGTTTGCACTCCGGTCGTTGTATCCAGGGTGTGTGCACCTGTATGTGCTGTGAATGGTGTAGGTGTCCTAGAAAAATTGGAAAATGTGGGAAATGTGACACCTAGACTTGATGTGGAGAAAGAGGGGGTTGTGGTCTCGGGCGGTGGACCACTAGAGCGCTCAACTGGTTCAGAGGGAACCAGTGAGGTGGGTGAGTCCCGTGATGTTGAAACGTTAGCCTTTTGGGAGGCTAACGAGTGGCTGGGAGAGGGTGGTGCATGCGCAGTTGAGCCCGATGCTGCGGCTTCTACTCGGGGACCAACAAGATTGGCCCCTGTACTTAAGGATTCGGCCCAGCTTATAGTAATGAAGGGAAGACAGTCGTCGAAGATGTGTAGGTCCTCTTCAGCAACCAAACTCTTTCTGACAGGACGCTGCTTCTTTGCCTTTGCCTTAGGTGACCGGGGAGCAGCAATCTTAGTTGTGGTTGTCTCCTTCACGGGTTTGATGACGATAGTCTTGGGACGGGCAGCTATAAAAGGAGCTGCATCCTCAGGGGTGACTTTCTTTGGAGGAGAATCAATTGGCAGCTTCCCCTTTCGGATCAGAGCAAAAGTGTGCTCCACGCCGTCACTATCGTCGTTGTCATCATCGCTGTCAGCATCGTCATCGTCTTTGGCCACGCTATTGGATGCCTCATCGTCAGCCTTTTTGTGGGCCGGGCTGAACGATTCATCGGCAGGTTCCGCAGCGTTTGTACGTGCGCCCTCAGCCGTCTGATTCCTCTCGAGAGAATCGTCAGACTTCCCTTCATGGGGCACACGCACCACTGGTTTCTGTGGCTTACTGGCTCTCTTTGGACCCTTACTAGCTCTCGGCTTAGGCCCCGGGGCAGGTCCAGCTGGGTTTGACTGAACCATGGGGCCATCTTTCGGTAGACTCTCCCTATATTGGACGACTGCGGAGTGTCGTGGATTGCCCAGGTCCAGCAGATAATCTGGTATGGTCATCCCCACAGCGTCATGCTTGAAGCGCTTGAAGTACTGGAGCTTGGGGGCAATGAACTGGTCTTCATCTTTGCGCTGAGGAATTCCTGGGTGGGCGGCCATGTAATCAGCAATCCTTGTCCTGGACTTGAGTGACCAGCTCAATCCAGAAGAGCTGCGCCATATCATAATTCTTTGCAAAGACGATCCCATGGAAGATTTGGAAGATCTGCAGGTTGCACTTGTCATGGCCAGCGTGCTTTGGAGATAGACATTTGTTGACGAGGCCAAACAGTGTCTTCCATGGGTATGGCAAGTTCATCAGCTTGAAATGAGACAGAAACGGCAGCGGTGCATCATAACCCAATTGTGTCAATCCTTGCATCAGTTCTGCCTTGGAGGGTAATGGTTCATAGGTCTCGTGGACAGGCAGCTCCAGTATAGTTCGTAGAGTGGACGCTGTTAGTGCTAGCCGTCTATTGTGGAGCGTGGCAGTGATACCAGAAGCGTCCTTCCTGGAGGGCATGTGCATGGTCCCCCATAGCTGTTGCAGGTAGATTTCGGGGACAGTTATGGCTTTGGTGAGTGCCGGACAGATGTAGTGCCCCTTCAGGATGATAGGAATGACTGGGTCAGGGCACTTGAAGACGGCTAAGTCGAGTTGAAAGTTGTTGTCTTGTAGCCGAACCCACTTGTATTTAGGGAACAGCTGTGTGTAGAGTGCATCTTCCTGGGGGGTATCTTGTTGAGTGCCTGACATATTGAGCTGAAAGAATAGAACACGTTAGCAAAAAAATGAATTTCCCTTTGGTGTGGAGGATTTCAGAGATGAGGAAACGAGTTCTGGCACCAAGTTTACAAACTCGAGACCATGAGCACGAGTTAACAAACTCGAGCCCATGAGTGCGAGTTTGCAAACTCGAGCCATGGGTGCGAGTTTACAAACTCGAGCCATGGGTGCGAGTTTACAAACTCGAGCCCTTAGCGCGAGTTTACAAACTCGAGCCCTGAGCGCGAGTTTACAAACTCGAGCCCTGAGCGCGAGTTTACAAACTCGAGCCCAGAGTGCGAGTTTACAAACTCGAGCCCAGAGTGCGAGTTTACAAACTCGAGCCCTGAGCGCGAGTTTACAAACTCGAACCCTGACCGCGAGTTTACAAACTCGAGCCCAGAGTGCGAGTTTACAAACTCGAGCCCAGAGTGCGAGTTTACAAACTCGCAGTCTGCTCGAATTCGAAACGTCAGGCTATGAACTCGAGTTCCAGAACTCGTGTTCGCACGATGAAGACGAAAACCACCTGAAAAACAAAACAATTACAAGGATAAAACATTCAATCAAGCCCCCCTTTCGTTTGAAAATTGTATTTTTAAGAAAAACGCGGCGTTTTTTGTTTTTGTTTTTGGTTAAGGGACGGTTCGAAGTGTCCTGCGAAGAACAGAGGAGAAGTGGGGAGAGGGAGAACAGGGTATTACCTAGGTGAAGAGTTGGGGGAGAACGGTGAGAAGGAGTGAAGAACGGGGAAGAAGGCGAAGAGGTATGTGAAAGCCGAGCTCTGGTTTTTCGTTTTTGAGAAATGAGGAGATGCGTAAGAATGAGGAAGAAGGAGGCGAAATAGTTTATATACGCGAGTTTTGAAAATGGAGCGGGCCGGGGAAAAATTTTGGGCCAGAACGGGTAGTTGGGCCCATTGAGCCTTAAGAGATTAAGAACACATTTCAGACCAATTACAGCACTCCCCCTCGCTGAAAGCAACACACGCACAATTTGAAAGTTTTCAAAATTTCTCCCCCTCGATGAATGCAACCTCACGCACACTATTTTTGACCTTTTTCAAATTTTCTCCCCCTCGATGAATGCAAACGCACGCACACTATTTTTGTATTTTTCTCGGGTTCCTCCCCCTGGACACATGCAACGCACACAGAACACAAAATGCAACTCACACACACTAGTTACAAACACACACACGCACACTTTGTACAAGTCCCACACACACACCCCTTTTTACAGACCAGTGGAAACAGAATTACAAAGGCTCGAGGTTCAACATGCCTAATTTTGAAACCAGGAACTGGAATCTCTTTTCGTCCAGTGCCTTAGTAAACAAATCAGCCAGTTGAAGCTCGGAGCTTACAAAGTACATGTCAATATCCCCTTTTTCCACGTGATCTTTGATGAAATGATATCTCAGGTCGATGTGTTTGGTGCGGGAGTGATGAACCGGGTTGCTGGTGATGGCGATGGCACTCTGTGAGTCGCTGTAGATCGGGATATGGCAGAAAGTGTGACCGTAGTCTTTTAGCTGGGTCTTCATCCATAATATTTGTGAACAACAGCTAGCAGCCGCGACGTATTCTGCCTCGGCCGTAGATGTTGACACACAGTTCTGTTTCTTGGAAGACCATAATTTCGGGGACCGTTATAGCTTTGCTGAGTGCCGGCCAGATGTAGTGCCCCTTAAGGATGACAGGGATGACTGGGTCAGGGCACCTGAAGACGGCTAGGTCGAGCTGATAGTTGTTGTCTTGTAGCCGAACCCACTTGTATTTAGGGAACAGTTGGGTGTAGAGTGCATCTTCCTGGGGGGTATCTTGTTGAGTGCCTGACATATTGAGCTGAAAGAATAGCACATGTTAGCAAAAAAATGATTTTCCCTTTGGGGTTGAGGATTTCTGAGATGAGGAAACGAGTTCTGGCCCCAAGTTATAAAACTCGAGGTCATGGACACGAGTTTACAAACTCGAGCCCATGAGCGCGAGTTTACAAACTCGAGCCCATGAGCGCGAGTTTACTAACTCGAGCCCATGAGCGCGAGTTTACAAACTCGAGCCCATGAGCGCGAGTTTACTAACTCGAGCCCATGAGCGCGAGTTTACAAACTCGAGCCATGAGTGCGAGTTTACAAACTCGAGCCCTGAGCGCGAGTTTACAAACTCGAGCCCTGAGCGCGAGTTTACAAACTCGAGCCCTGAGCGCGAGTTTACAAACTCGAGCCCTGAGCGCGAGTTTACAAACTCGAGCCCTGAGCGCGAGTTTACAATCTCGAGCCCTGAGCGCGAGTTTACAAACTCGCGGTCTGCTCGAATTCGAAACGTCAGATTTTGAACCAGACGGTTGAACTCGAGTTTCAGAACTCGCGTTTTGCTCAAAGAAGACGATGACCACCTGTAAAAGATACAAAATCAAAGATAAACATTCAATCAAGCCCCCCTTTCGTTTTGAAAATTTGATTTTGGAAAAAAACTTGATTTTTGGTTGGGACGGTGCGTCGTAGCTTGCGAAAAAAACAGAGGTGAGAGGGAGCTTCGTAGTGAAAAACTACCTTGGAGATGTGTTCTGGGGAAGAAATGTTAGGAGGGAATGAAGTTGGGAAGAAGGCGAAGAAGAATTCCAAAACCAAGCTCTGGTTTTTGAGAAATGCGAGAACTGAGGAGATGCGTAAGAATGAGGAAGAAGGAGACCGAAATAGTTTATATATGCGAGTTTGATTTGGAACGGGCCGGGGAAAAATTTGGGCCAGAACGGGTAGCTAAGCCCATTGAGCCTTAAGAGTTTAAGAACACTTTTCAGACCAATTACAGCACTCCCCCTCGCTGAAAGCAACATACGCACAATTTTTGAGATTTTTAAAAATTTCTCCCCCTTGATGAATGCAATGCACACACACTATATGCACCTCACGCACACTATTTTTTGATCTTTTTGTCCTTTTTCTCCCCCTCGATGAATGCAAACGCACACACACTTTTTTTGTATTTTCTCCGGGTTTCTCCCCCTGGACACATGCAACGCACACAATACACAAAAAGGCAACTCACACACACTATTTACAAACACACACACGCACACTTTGTACAAGTCCCACACACGCACACCCCTTTTTACAGACCAATGGAAACAGAATTACAAAGGCTCGAGGTTCAACATTCCTAATTTGGAAACCAGGAACTGGAATCTCTTTTCATCCAGTGCCTTAGTAAACAAATCAGCCAGTTGAAGCTCGGAGCTTACAAAGTACATGTCAATATCCCCTTTTTCCACGTGGTCTTTGATGAAATGATATCGCAGGTCGATGTGTTTGGTGCGGGAGTGATGAACCGGGTTGCTGGTGATGGCGATGGCACTCTGTGAGTCGCTGTAGATCGGGATATGGCAGAAAGTGTGACCGTAGTCTTTTAGCTGGGTCTTCATCCATAATATTTGTGAACAACAGCTAGCAGCCGCGACGTATTCTGCCTCGGCCGTAGATGTTGACACACAGTTCTGTTTCTTGGAAGACCAGCAGACTAACTTATCGCCCAAGAACTGGACAGCTCCCGAGGTACTTTTGCGGTCCATCCGGCAACCAGCAAAATCTGCGTCAGAGTATCCGACGAGGTCAAAACCTGAGTGTTTGGGATACCAAAGGCCTAGATTCACTGTGCCTTTGAGGTATCTCAGTATTCTTCGAACAACGGTCAGATGGGACTCCTTCGGATTCGCCTGAAAGCGTGCACATAAACATGTAGAGAAGACGATATCAGGCCTGCTAGACGTGAGATATAGCAAAGATCCAATGATTGCCCTATAGTTTGTGGCATCGACTGATTTCCCAGAAGGGTCTGAGTCCAGTTTGTTGGTGGGGGACATAGGGGTCGACATGGAAGATTTGCTATCGATGTTGAATCTCTTAAGCATTTCCAGAATATACTTGGACTGATTGATGAAAATGCCGTCAGAGAGTTGTCTTACTTGCAGGCCTAGGAAGAAGTTCAGCTCTCCCATCATGCTCATTTCAAACTTAGTTTTCATAAGTTTCTCAAAATGTTTGCACAGACGTGGATTTGAGGAGGCGAAGATGATATCATCAACATAGATCTGAATCAGGATGATGTCAGACTTCTGTCGCTTGATGAAAAGTGTGGTATCAATCTTCCCTTTTGAGAAACCTGAGTCAACCAGAAATTCAGTTAAGGCATCGTACCAAGCTCTTGGTGCCTGTTTCAGCCCATACAGATCTTTCTTCAGCTTGTACACATGGTTGGGATATCTGGGATCTACAAATCCTTCGGGCTGAGCGACATAGACTTCTTCTTCCAAGACTCCATTCAGAAAGGCAGTCTTGACGTCCATTTGAAAGACGGTAAAGTTCTTGTGGGCCGCGTACGCAAGAAAGAGGCGTATTGCTTCAATTCTTGCTACGGGTGCAAATGTTTCATCATAGTCTATGCCCTCTTGCTGATTGTATCCTTTAGCGACCAGCCGTGCCTTGTTGCGTATCACTATGCCTTCTTCGTCCTTCTTGTTCTTGAACACCCATTTGGTGCCAATTATGGTTTTCTGAGGGGGTTTAGGCACGAGTGTCCACACTTCTAGTCTGTCAAACTGATTGAGCTCATCTTGCATAGCAATCACCCAATCTGGTTCAGCGAGTGCATCTGAGACTTTGGATGGTTCATTCTGGCTTAGAAAGCATGCATAGTGACATTCATTCATAGTAGCCGATCTCGTACGCACACCTTGACCCGGATCACCGATTATTTGTTCAGTGGGATGAGCTCTTGTCCATTTCCTCTCATGTGCCAGAGGATTAGGAGTAATGATCGGTTGATCCGAGTCCTGGTAGGGGATTGGTGACTCTTGAGCAGCTGAGGCGTGCGGTGGAGATGACTCTGATGTGGTAGCAAACCCGTGATCATCCACTCCCCCGTGATTAGTTTGGGGAGTTGACGGAGTAGATGGTTCATTATCTGGTCCGAGAAGGAGTTGAATCTCAGTGAAAGGAGTTGGTTGCTGTGGAATGTTTGACGATGAAGCTGGTGTGCATGGAGAAGATGAAGGTTGTGAATTCTCGTAGAAGTTCTGAAAGAGAGAATTGAGAATCACACCTTCAGGTACTGGGTTTTGTTCAACTGTGTCAGAGTCCACTGTTGCAATAAGTGACGAGTCAGCTTGTAAGTGTTCCGTTGCGAAGTCAGCCATCTCATAGAATGTCACATTCACACTCTCAATGACCGTTCGTTTGTCTCTAAGATAGACTCGGTAAGCTTTGGACTGCTGGGAGTAGCCAATGAACACCCCTTCTTGGGCTTTTGCGTCTAGCTTACCTCTATCAGTTCTGTCATTTAGTACGAAGCACTTGCAGCCAAATATCTTAAAGAATGAGATATCCGGAGTTCGGTTGAAAAGGATTTCATATGGGGTCTTGTCGAAGCGTTTGTGTATAGATGTTCTGTTTTGGGTGTAAAGTGTGGCAATCTTGACTGGATGAGCATGGTGCGTGCCGCTTCGACAAGGGTCCTGTTCTTTCTTTCAACCACTCCATTCTGTTGGGGGGTTTTGGCTGCTGCGAATTGCTGTGTGATACCGAGAGATTCATAGAATCCAGTGAGAGTTTGATTCTTGAACTCAGTACCGTTGTCAGTTCTGATGATTCGAACACTTTGCTGCAGCAGTTTCTGGACTGTTCTGACAAAGGTCATAATGATTTCTGCTGCCTCGTCCTTTTTACGAAGAAATTTTGTCCATGTGTACCGAGAGAAGTCATCAACGATCACCAGTGTATATTTGCGGCCGTTGATGCTTTGGACTCTCATAGGTCCACACAGATCCATGTGTATCAGTTGCAGCGGTAAAGTAGATGATGGGACAGGCTTTGACTTGTGGGAGCTTCTCATCATTTTGCCCATTTTGCAGGCACTACAATGATTCTCTGTGGAAGATTTCAACGGAGGAAGCCCCTTCACTAGTTTCTTCGATGACAGGATGGACAAATTCTTGAAATTAAGATGGGAAAGACGTCTGTGCCAGAGGTTGTTTTGTTCCGTTGAAGCTTTGGACAGCAGACAGATGGAAGTGGTGGATTGAACGCTTTTCAGATCAATAGTGTACAGGTTGGAGGTCCTGTAACACGTTAATAATGAGTTCCCTTCGCTGTCTAGAACACAGCATTGTTTGGCAAAGAACCTCACTTCCATCCCACTGTCACAGAATTGTCCTATGCTCAGAATTGTCCTATGCTCAGAAGATTGCTCAGTAGGTACTTTATTCCGGTCATGTGGGTTGAGCATCCAGAATCCAAGTGCCACACATGACCGTCCTGCAAAAAAATTAAACAGGTTCAGGTACCCATCTTGGAATGGGTCCTTCCTCATCATTGAAAAACATCCATTCAAGTTTTGCTTTGAGCTGTGATCCAAGGTCAGCAGCTCTTTCAACAAAAGATCTATCTCTTGTGGGCTTTCCGATAGCCAGATTTGCTTTTGCAGTGGGTCTGATTTTTGGGGCCCACTTAGCAGTTTCTCTTTTAGTTTTGGTGGGTCTGAGATGTCTCATCTTAGGGACCCACCTTTCAGGTTCATGTTGGATGGGTCTTCGTCTGTGGACCCACCTTTCAGTTTCAGTTTGTGTGGGTCTTATCTTGGGGACCCACCTTGCTGTTTCAGTTTGTGTGGGTCTTATCTTGGGGACCCACCTTTCCATTTTAGGTTTAGGGGGAGAGTAGACAGGTGCTTTGTGATTGAACGGTTGTTTCTTCAGTTTAGTTTTGAAAATCTCCTCTTTAGAAAACCGATTAAGATGTTTCCTTGAATGAACTCTGAGAGAATATTTCATATCAGGAATACAAAACGTTCCCTTAGAAGTTCCTTTCTTGGTTTCTCTTTCAGGTTTGAGCTTTCTAAAAGGCTTTGATTTAACAGCATTCACATCACATTCATAATTTTGGGGGTCTGAAACAGAATAACCATAAGCAATAGTAGAATTATACAAAGAGCCATGTTCAAAAGTGTAGGTCCCGGTTATACTGGATACAGTCTAGAGGGGGGGGGGGGGGGGGGTGAATAGACTGTATTGGTTTTTAGCTTTTTAAACTAAGTACCAGATTTACAGAATAGCCTGTTCTGTTGAAAGAACAGACTGGCAGCGGATGGGGTTCTGGCAGGGAGTTCCGTTAGCCTCAGAGAAGCAAAGGCAGAAGGCCTTCTGTTAACTCGTAGAACCAGTTCTGCTGAACACAGATACCAAGTCCAAGGAGTTATACAGTTCTATCTAAGTGCAAGTATTAAAAGCAGTAAGTAAACGACACCAGGGATTTTTATAGTGGTTCAAGGAACAACTCGTTCCTCTAATCCACTGTTCCACTAAGCTGTAAAAACTGCCGTTTACAAAGCCTTAGTCCTAGCACTTAAGAAGCACTCCACGTCTTCTTCAAGCCTAGATGTGTCCTGGGATGCACTGCCTGGCTTCCTTTAACACTGGTCCTTTCACTGAGTTTCCTTGAAGTATCACCACTTCACTACTCCAGTTATTTGGACGTCCTTCTTGTAGCAAGAAGAGTTTCTGTTGAAACTGAGGTTCCTCCAACTAGCTTCGTTACAAAATATTTGTATGTGATGAGCTTGAAGAGTTGAAGAACACTTGGAACTTTGCTTGAGTTGGAAAGAGTATTTTTCCAACTTCTGCCTTCTCTTGTAGAGGATAATAAGTTTGAATCTCAAGGAGGCTTTTGCTTTTCAGAGTTTGAATATCTTGCTTGTAGCAATGTGATAGCAAAGTTATGGCAAAGTTATCCGGTTGTTCTTCGTAGTGTATCTTTTATACTGAGGTTGTCTTCCCGTTGGAGGAGTAGGAGGACAACTGCATTAAATGAGCGATCAGTTGACTTGACTAGTAGAGCCCGGTAAAGTTGGCGGGTTACTATTTTGGGATAAAGTATTCCTAACATTCCGGCCAATCATCTGCAATTACTCTACGTAGCATGGGGTGCATTAAATGAGCATTTAATGCATGCACTGTAGCTTTTCCGTTTTATACTCCTAGCCGTTGAAGGAATCTTTTAGTTGACTTCCCGGTTCTTTGAAAATCTTCTAAGTGTCAGGCCTTCTGGTGTCTTTGTCTGAGACTAGAACAGAGGAGGTCTGGAGCACTTCTGTTGGGAATATCCAACAGAGACCCAGAAGGGTTTCTGTCAGTGTCAAGAGTAACAGAGATCCTGAGGACTTCTGTTCTGGAGCAGAGAACCAAAGGTCCTCTGTTTCAATAAAGCCTTAAGAGGCACTTCTGTTCTTGAAGCACTTTTGTCTTTGAAGCACTTCTGTTCTTGAAGGTCTTCTGTTCTTGAAGCACTTCTGTCAAGTCGAATACATCTAAGAATTTTACAAAGGAAAATTCTAATACATAATTTCTAAAGGGGTACTCTAAAGTCCTAATTAATATAGCATCATCAAAATCTAATTACAATTATTCCTTACAATTTCCCCCTTTTTGATGATGCCAAAACCCTTTAACTATTTCCAGAGAAGTGCCTTCACCATAAAAATTTAAAGTTTAAAACTTTTCATTAAAATCTTGGTGGGCAACTTGGCATAGGAAAATAGTAAGAGTACGATACATTCAGATAGCAGGATATAACAGAAATAATTAAACACAAACAGAAGGCAAAAAGACAAGTATGTGAGGAAAAGCACTTCAAAGTAAGAAGGCAGAGATGTGATTTTATTGGATAGGTTTTACAGAGATTAAACCTTACACATTCTCCAGATTAGCTGCCTGTAGAGCTTCTTCCTCTAGTCTTTGAAGCCTGAGCAGTTCTTCATTTATTTCAGCTCGGATTTTGAACAGATTGCCCGACCTTTGATAAGATGCCCATATTGGAGAGAGCTTGCAGTCCAAATAGTTGAGGACACCTTCATGTATGGTCTTTCCTGGGACAATGTTCTTTTTGTACCATTCTTCTGCTTCTTCAAGAGATCCTCCATACCTAACTCTGACAACACCATCTTTGTCTAGATAGAGGTGCTGTTGTTGGGTAGGAGTCATTTTAGTCTTCATTTCCTCAAATTGGGCTCTGTCAATATTCTGAGAGCCACCCAATCTCCATTCAGTAAAGTTGAAAACTTTCTTCTTCTTGGTGCTCTTCTTGACTGGAGATGGGGGTCTTGGTATGCCTGCTGCTCTTTTCTTTTGTAAGGCAGCCTCAAAGTAGGGAGCCGGATCTACTGCAGGCTCACCAGAGGAGGGTGCTCTGGTAGGGGTTCTGTGAGACCTAGGCCTGGTCTGTTGAGGGTCCTCTTCCCCCTTTTTGGCATCATTCAAGTCTTCTATCATAAGACCGATCTTCTGGAATTCTGATGCTTGGGTTGAGGCTATCTGCTCCAGGGCCTCTGGTAGTGTCTGAGTGACAGATGTAAGGCCTTCAATCAGACCTTGCTGCTTCTGTATTGCAGAGAAGATGTCCTTGTTATTGGCTTCAAGGAGCACCATCTTCTGATACCGGTCTCTGTCAGTAGATAGGAGGGCTTGAGCCTGTTCTTGATGAGTTCTGCACATTTGCTCAATAGAGGTCAGGTGCCTCTCTGTTCTGGCATCAGATTTCTTCAGAGCCTCAAGATGCTCTGAGATATGGTGGATTGCCTGTCCTTGACTCAGGAGAGTCTGCTGAAAGATTGACAAAGTGTTGTGGATGCCTACCACTTCTGTTGACAGGACATCTGTTCTGGCAGAGGAGGAGGCGATGAAGTTTTTGAGTGTCCCAGTGAGGTTCTCAAAACGGTCAGAGATGAACTGCATCCCTGAATTCAGATTGTCATTCACATGAGCAAGATGCCCATAGTGCTTATCATTTATCTCTATCAGCTTGTCCAAGCCTTGGAGGATCTGTCCTCCAAATTCTTCTGCAGATTCAACAAACTTGTTGAAGGGAATGTCATTCTGTTGTCCATCTGCTTGAGGCATCTCTAGACCTCTTCCCCTAGGTAGTGGGTGATGTTCTTGGACAGATGACAGAGAGTGAACAAGCTGTTCATGTTCCAGTTGAGTCAGAGGAGGGGTCTTCTGTCTCTTGGATGTTGCTTTGTGGGATTTGCTGATCATGAATCCATCCATGTCAGATGAATCTTCATAAGAAGAATAGATGGGGATTCTGTTGCGTACTATCTTTTTCTTCTTTCTCAGAGAGGGATTGGGGGCAACAGAGTCCATAGAATACCCTTTGGGTGCAGAGATGGGGGAGACAGTTGTAGGATCAGAATCTCTGAGGAACCATACATGTTTTAGGTTTCCTGCAGGTTGTTGTGGAGGTGAAGATTCTGGAGGAGGAGATTGATGATCAGATTCTGATGAGGATGAGGAGGAGATCTGTTGGGGTGAGGGGTTCTGGTGTTGGGGTGAGGAGTGAATAGGTGAGGCATTCTGTTGAGGGGGAGATGGGGGAGGTGAAGGTGAACGGTTTCTGTATGGAACAATTGCTCTGCAGGGAGATGCAATTTTCTTTTTGGGTGATGGAGGAGGGGTGGGGGTGTTCTGTTCAGGAGATTTATGTTGAGGGTGTTCTGGTGGAGGGATTTCTGTGCTGGTGGAAGGTGAGGGAATATGTGGTTCTGTTGGGATAGAAACAGAAGGGGTTGGAGAGTTTACCTCAATGATGTTGTCCACGAGCAAGGAAGTCCTCCATTCCTTGATTTGCTCCATCATTGCTTGCCCTTCTGTCTTGAGTACAGAGGACCCTCCTGGGTTGAAGTTGGGCTGTACAGAATCAGTTGCCATCTTGGTGAACAGCCATTCTTCAAAGGCTTCAATTTCTCCATCTTCAAGAGGTTTGACAGCTTCCTCCGAGGGTGAAGAAATGAGAATGGCCTTACCCTTGTAGCTGGCCTTCTTCTTCTCAAGGACAGAGTGAAGAAAGTTGAGGGCAAAGCACTTTGAGACATCATTAGTCCCAACCCAATTCAGGATGGCTTCCTCTTCTGCCTCATAGTGATCAAAAAACTGGATTATTTTGTGGAGGGGTCCCATTCTCCATCTTCTCCATTCAAGAACCCGGGTAAACTGTCTGTCAAGCAAGGACAGATACCCATCTTTGACAGGACTAGGGTGCTCTGGTGGAGTTGGCACCCTGTTCTGTTCAGGAGATGCAGCAGAGGTGGGGATCTTTGGTTCCCTCTGAGTGTCTGCCACTCCCTCAGATATTGAAACCACAGGTTTAGCAACCTTCTTCTTGAGTTTGGTGGTCCTCTTCCTCTTCTGTCCGGCCTTAGGGGGGGCAACATGTGCTTCCCCTTCAGTCTTCTTCTTCTTCTTTTTCTTTTCTGCCTTCTCAGCAGAAGGGGCTACAGAGAGAGGTTTGTGTACCTTCTCTCCCTGTTGTCTCTTAGCCTCAAGTTGAAGCTGTCTCCTCAGCTCTCCCTTTATGGCTTTTTCCCTATTGGGAGAGGCAGTCAGGAAAATTACCTTGGTGTGATCCAAAGTTGTAGCCTTCCTCAAGCTTACCCCTTGTTTGAGGAGCATTTCAGAAATGAGCAGTCCATGCCCTAGCTTCCCAGAATAGAGGTTAGTCTTGGGATTCTTCTTCTTGATCACTTCAATCAGGGACTTCACCATGATTTGTCCCCAATTGATGTTCACCCCATGATGCACTGCATACAGGGCCTTAGCATTGGCCGTTGTAACATCATCAGTGGAGGTGTACTTGCACCATAAACATTTGTGGAAAATGTTTATGAGTAGCTCAAATTCCCTCTTGAGCAGGTGCTTCTTTATGTTGACCTTCTCTACCTCTTCACCTTTCCTGCAGAACTTCTTCTTGAATTCTGGCAGAGGGATGTCAATGTCCTCCAAGTCAAGTAGAGAGTCCCTTCAGTCCTTTTGCTGAATATTGAAGATGTTGTTGATGACGTCAGCATCAACCCCCACCTTTTCTCCTTGGACGACGGAGGAGATGACTTCATCCTTGAAGGATGTGTTGAGATAGAACTCAACTGTGTCCATGTTGCTGTAGGCCACATAATCATGAGAGATGACCTTGCTCAGTTGACATTGTGACAGTCCGTCAACAATGGAGGTCATCCTCTCCTTCTTTTCTGCGAACCTGGGTAGTACTTCCAGTTCGCATCTCAGGCCAGTCAAGACATTCTTGAGAAGTGTTGCCTTTTGTTCCTTTGATAGGTCGGAGAAGCTCAAGATGGCCATGGAGTTTACTGCGGTTAGAAAATTTCTGAGAGATAAGAGTTCAAAAGCTTGAGAGTTATGAGAGCAGTAACGGTTTAGGTTTGCGAAAGGGGGTTTTATGGATATGGATTAGTGGACGTTTGAGATAATTTACGGTTCCAAGAAACCAATAAATGTAAAAAGGGGCGCAGTAAATAAACGGGGGCGCAGTAAATTTTATACGGCTGGATACCGTTTTAAGGGTAAAAGGGTAAAAGACCTTTAATAAGTTACTATGTCACCCGGTTTATAAGATTTTCTTTTCTAAGTCCACCACCTTCTGTTAGACAAGAGAGGGTCTTTTAGTAAGAAGGGGGGAGTTCTGTTGCTGAGGTGTTCTGTCAGGGTAGAGAACAGAAGAGGTTGACAGAGGGGGTTAACAGAAGGGGTTCTGCTACAGGAATTCTGTCAACAGTAAATGAGCAACAGAGAGTCTTTCTTTCTTTTCAACTTTCCCTTGGAATCTCATCCATCATTCCCAATTCTTCTCTCACTTTGTTGAACCTAGCCTCAGGGAGAGGCTTTGTCAGGATATCTGCAAGCTGGTCTTCTGTTGGCACATGTTCCATGCAGATGTGCTTCTTCTCCACATGATCTCTGATGAAGTGATGTCTGATCTCAATATGCTTAGTTCTGGAGTGAAGAACTGGATTCTGAGTAATAGCAATAGCACTGGTGTTGTCACACAACAGCTTGATCTCCTTTGCTTGAATTCCATAGTCCTTCAGTTGTTGCTTCATCCAGAGTAGCTGAGCACAGCAACTCCCAGCTGCAATGTACTCTGCCTCAGCTGTACTTGTTGAGATGGAGTTCTGCTTCTTGCTAAACCAGGAAACAAGCCTTCCTCCTAGCAATTGGCAGTGACCAGAGGTGCTCTTTCTGTCTAGTCTGCAACCTGCAAAATCTGAGTCAGAATAACCAATTAGTTCAAAGTTACCTCCCTTGGGATACCATAGGCCTGCATTTGGATTTCCTTTGATATATCTGATGATTCTCTTTGCAGCACTTAGATGGCTTTCCTTGGCCTTTGATTGGTATCTGGCACAGATTCCAACAGAGAATGAGATATCTGGTCTGCTTGCAGTTAGATACAACAGAGATCCTATGATTCCTCTATATGTTGTTGCATCTACATCCTTTCCTTCATCATCTGGACCAATTCCTTGTGAAGTGTTCATGGGAATCTTCACTGATGATTTGCCTTCCACTCCAAACTTCTTGATCAGATCTCTGGTGTACTTCCCTTGATTGATAAAGATCCCTTCTGGAACTTGTTTGACTTGAAGTCCTAGGAAGTAACTGAGTTCTCCCATCATACTCATTTCAAATTGACTCTGCATCACTTGAGAAAATTTCTTGCACAGTTCTGGATTAGTACTACCAAATATAATGTC
Organism: Cuscuta europaea; assembly: GCA_945859875.1. Classification (NCBI taxonomy): domain Eukaryota; kingdom Viridiplantae; phylum Streptophyta; class Magnoliopsida; order Solanales; family Convolvulaceae; genus Cuscuta; species Cuscuta europaea. The sequence continues at coordinate 4,297,490 of CAMAPE010000077.1, read as the reverse complement.
ATCAACATATATTTGTACTAACAGAATATGATTAGCAACAGAGATTTGAAATAGAGTTTTGTCAACCTTTCCTTTAGTAAACCCATGGTTCACTAGGAAAAGGGACAATGTGTCATACCAGGCTCTGGGAGCTTGCTTAAGACCATAGAGGGCCTTTTTAAGCTTGTAGACACAGGAAGATTGAGTAGAAATGACAAAACCTGGTGGTTGTTCCACATAAACTTCTTCTTCAAGATATCCATTCAGAAATGCACTCTTGACATCCATCTGGTAGACCTTGATGTTGTTGTAGGCAACATAGGCTAGAAAGATTCTGATGGCTTCAAGTCTGGCAACTGGTGCAAAAGTCTCATCAAAATCTATTCCTTCTTCTTGACAATATCCTTTAGCCACTAGCCTTGCTTTGTTCCTTACAATGTTTCCGTCTTCATCTGCTTTGTTCTTGAATACCCATTTGGTTCCAATGACATTCTGGTGCTTTGGCCTAGGAACAAGTTCCCACACATTGTTCCTTTCAAACTGAGTGAGCTCTTCTTGCATAGCATTGATCCAATCTGAGTCTGCAAGAGCTTCTTCAACTGTCATAGGTTCCATCTGAGATATATAGCAGGCAAGCATTGCTTCTCTCCTTGATGTGGATCTGGTTTGAACTCCACTTCTGATTTGACCAATCACTTGGTTAGGAGGATGATCTCTTAACCATGTTAGGTCTGGTTCTGTCAGCTGCTGTCTTGGTCTCTCTGGTTCCTCATCTTCAGAGTCTTCATCTTCATTCAACAGAAGGGGGTTTGGTGCAGGTGTTGGAAATGCAGGGTTGTCTGCCACCTCTTCTGTTGGTGTTCTATCTTCTATGCTGACATCCTTGAGAATCTCTGTTACCTCTTCAACAGAGGTGCTTTCATCAAACTTCACATGTATGGATTCTTCAACATGTAGGGTTCTTCTGTTGAGTACTCTATAGGCTTTACTGGTGTTTGAATAGCCTATAAAGATTCCTTCATCAGCTTTTTCTTGAAATACTTTCAGATGCTCCTTTCCATTGTTGAGGATGTAGCACTTGCATCCAAATACATGAAAGTAGCTGATGTTAGGTTTTCTTCCCTTCCAGAGTTCATAAGGGGTGTTCTGGTGATTCTTGTTGATCATGCTTCTGTTCTGAGTATAGCATGCAGTGTTGATTGCTTCAGCCCAATATCTCATAGGCAATCAAGATTCTGCAATCATTGTTCTTGCAGTTTCTTTTAGAGTTCTGTTCCTTCTTTCTGTCACTCTATTCTGTTGAGGGGTTCTGGCGGCAGAAAGTTGATGAAAAGTTCCATTCTGATCACAGAAGTCCTTTATGACTTGGTTGACAAATTCAGTTCCTCTGTCTGATCTGATTGTCTTCACCTTCAGATTCTTCTCAGTCTGAAGTTGTTTTAACAGAGATGGCAACTTCTGAAGAGTTTCATTTTTCTTTGACAGAAAAACAGTCCATGTGTATCTGGAGTAGTCATCAACCATGACTAAAGTATATTTCTTGCCACCAACGCTTGGAGTCTCAACAGGTCCAAATAAATCCATGTGAATCAGATTTAGAGGACTTGTAGAAAGATCTCCAGCAATGGGTTTGAAGGAATTCTTCACTTGTTTGCCTTTCTGACATGCACTGCAGAGGGTCTCTTTCTTGTACACAATGTCTGGTAGCCATTCTGTTACAGAAGAATAAGTGGCTTGTATGGCCTTAAACTCTTCCCAAAATTCTGACATTGAATCAGAATCAAAAGCTAAGCCTACCGAAGAAAAACTAGATTCAGAAGTAGAGGTTACCTCATCATCAGAATGAACCATCAGGCAAAGGTCTTCTGTCTCAGTATCCAGGCAACAGAAGGCCTCATCAGAATCTGAGTCAGAACTGGATTCTGTTTCTGACAGAGGGTCTTTCTCCAGCTGTTCTGTCACAAGTGCCTTTCTTCTTCTGGAGTTGTCCTCGTACTTCTTCTTTTCTCCATCCTGTCCTTGCTTCTTGGACACTCTAGGATGGGGACAATCAGCCTTGAAGTGACCAGGTTGTCTGCAGTTGTAACAGAGAAGCTCTCCACTGCTTTCTGTTGATTTGACCTTCTGGTATGGCTTCCTGTTGAAAGATGGACTCCTTCCATCTTTGGGATTCTTCATAAACTTTTTGAATCTCCTGGCAAAGGCAGCCATATATTCATCAGATAAAAGTACTGAAGGGTCAAAATCATTTACCTTAGATGCGCTGGCAATGAGGGCTGTAGTGGTCCTCTCTTCTGGTACATCTTCCTTCTCTTCAATCATTTCAAACTCATGAGCTTTGAGATCTGAAATGAGCTTATCAGTGGGATAAGTCTTTACATCCTTGCTGGCTTGGACAACAACTACCTTCATCTTCCATGCTGAGGGCAGTCCCCTCAACACTTTCAGGTTGATCTCCTTGGTTGTGAGATCCTTGCCAAGCTCAGAAATCTCTCCAGTGAGAGTGAGGAGCCTGTCATACATCTTGGAGATGCTTTCACCAGGGAGAAGTTTGAAGTCATCAAACTTCTTGTTGGCTATGGTTAGTTTGTTGTCCTTCTCTTGCTCATCACCAGCTCCAATGAGCTCAAGAGTATTCAGATCTCCTTAGCAGTCTTGCACTTCTTGATTCTGTTGAAGTACCTATCATCAATGGACTTGTAGAGGATGTCCTTGGCAATATTGTCTAGGTTGTACTTTCTCCTCTCTTCAGTGGTCCATTCTGACTTGGCTTTGCTAATCATCTGGGGTCTGGTATTGTCTATGGCATGTTCAGGGTTGACCTTCTGGAAGCTAGTGAAGAGGCCAATATCTAGAACTTCCCACATCTCATCATGCAGGGCACAGAGATGTGCTTTCATCCGGATCCTCCAGTCATCAAACTTAAGATCTGAAAACATAAGATTCTTAGACAAGGAGTGATCCATTATATCAGATAGAAATGAGGTAAAACAGAAAAACAAGTGGATCTTTGTTCAACAAATAACCTAAGAGATTATTAGAACAAGGAGGCTCTGATACCACTTGTAGGTCCCGGTTATACTGGATACAGTCTAGAGGGGGGGTGAATAGACTGTATTGGTTTTTAGCTTTTTAAACTAAGTACCAGATTTACAGAATAGCCTGTTCTGTTGAAAGAACAGACTGGCAGCTGATGGGGTTCTGGAAGGGAGTTCTGTTAGCCTCAGAGAAGCAAAGGCAGAAGGCCTTCTGTTAACTCGTAGAACCAGTTCTGCTGAACACAGATACCAAGTCCAAGGAGTTATACAGTTCTATCTAAGTGCAAGTATTAAAAGCAGTAAGTAAACGACACCAGGGATTTTTATAGTGGTTCAAGGAACAACTCGTTCCTCTAATCCACTGTTCCACTAAGCTGTAAAAACTGCCGTTTACAAAGCCTTAGTCCTAGCACTTAAGAAGCACTCCACGTCTTCTTCAAGCCTAGATGTGTCCTGGGATGCACTGCCTGGCTTCCTTTAACACTGGTCCTTTCACTGAGTTTCCTTGAAGTATCACCACTTCACTACTCCAGTTATTTGGACGTCCTTCTTGTAGCAAGAAGAGTTTCTGTTGAAACTGAGGTTCCTCCAACTAGCTTCGTTACAAAATATTTGTATGTGATGAGCTTGAAGAGTTGAAGAACACTTGGAACTTTGCTTGAGTTGGAAAGAGTATTTTTCCAACTTCTGCCTTCTCTTGTAGAGGATAATAAGTTTGAATCTCAAGGAGGCTTTTGCTTTTCAGAGTTTGAATATCTTGCTTGTAGCAATGTGATAGCAAAGTTATGGCAAAGTTATCCGGTTGTTCTTCGTAGTGTATCTTTTATACTGAGGTTGTCTTCCCGTTGGAGGAGTAGGAGGACAACTGCATTAAATGAGCGATCAGTTGACTTGACTAGTAGAGCCCGGTAAAGTTGGCGGGTTACTATTTTGGGATAAAGTATTCCTGACATTCCGGCCAATCATCTGCAATTACTCTACGTAGCATGGGGTGCATTAAATGAGCATTTAATGCATGCACTGTAGCTTTTCCATTTTATACTCCTAGCCGTTGAAGGAATCTTTTAGTTGACTTCCCGGTTCTTTGAAAATCTTCTAAGTGTCAGGCCTTCTGGTGTCTTTGTCTGAGACTAGAACAGAGGAGGTCTGGAGCACTTCTGTTGGGAATATCCAACAGAGACCCAGAAGGGTTTCTGTCAGTGTCAAGAGTAACAGAGATCCTGAGGACTTCTGTTCTGGAGCAGAGAACCAAAGGTCCTCTGTTTCAATAAAGCCTTAAGAGGCACTTCTGTTCTTGAAGCACTTCTGTCCTTGAAGCACTTCTGTTCTTGAAGGTCTTCTGTTCTTGAAGCACTTCTGTCAAGTCGAATACATCTAAGAATTTTACAAAGGAAAATTCTAATACATAATTTCTAAAGGGGTACTCTAAAGTCCTAATTAATATAGCATCATCAAAATCTAATTACAATTATTCCTTACAAAAAGATGTCACAGAATTTTTCAGCTTGGGACTCAAGACTGAACTACTAGAAACTGAGTTTACATGGACAGGTTTAGTCTTAGTTTTAGAGTACAAAATGGAGCTGGATCTAGGACCAGGTTTATTCTCAAAAACTTTCTTCTTGCCAGCAGCTATTTCCTTTCTTTTCATCTCCCACTCTTTCTTCTCTTCTCCTCTTCCTTTCACTTCTTGTCCCGTGACAACAGGAGAAGAGTGATGAGTGGCAGATTTTTCAGAAGATTTAGTTTTATCAGAAGAGGTTTGAGCAGTTTTTAAGACAGAATGATATTTTTCACTCAATTCATCAAATTTGCTTAATAGTTCTTGCCAATTGCTTTCAGAATTTTTCTTTTCAGTTTCAAAACGCTCTCTCTCATTGTCAAGGGTTTTCTGAAGATCTGCATATTTTTGGACCAAAGGAGAGATGCATTTGTCTTGACCGGACTTAAAAATTCCAGTTTTGGGAGTGGGACCCATTGGACTTTCGAAGTAAGGAACCCCTTTTGGGACATTAGAAATGTCAAACCCCTCCTCGTTGTAGATTACCTTTTCTTTAGAAAGAGCTTTCTCAACCAGAGGAGTATAGTCAAGAGAGGTTTCAATTTTAGGATTACTCCTTTTCTCTTCTTCTTCTTTAGTGGTTTCTTCTTCACTCCCAAATTTCATTTTCTTATCAATGTCTAGAGTTAAGTAAGTTGCATCATACAACTGGCGGCAGTCAACTTTTTTTAAATGACGCGGGTTCGGCAGTCCAAGACCAGCTTTTGGGTTGTAATGCTGAACGTCGCTTATACGATTTAGAAAAACTGTGTGTTCAGTTTGACCTCTTCTGACACATACATCCTCAAGTTCCTTTACTTTGCTTAAAAGGCTGCTTCTTTTATTTCTTAAAAATTCACAGTCAGCTTTAGCTGTGTTTTTCTCAACTTCACTGTCTTGCAGTTTCTTAGTCAGTTCAGCTATTTTAAGTTCAAAGCTTTCAAAGTCTGAGGACACCCTTTTGATTTGATATTTGGCATTTTCAAGTTGAACGCTTAAGGAAGATTTTTGGTCAAGGTTCTGTTTCAGTACCCTGTAATTATTGTCTAATCTCTCCTGCAGTTCTTTAATGAGGTGGTCCTTATTGTGTAAGGACTGAGTTTGTATAGTGTGAGAGTGATTAGAGGTACTTACAGTGCTTGTAGAGCATTCACTTCCGGGGATCGCAGCATCACCCTTTTTCTCTTCTTCATCCTCCAGCCTTGCCATCAAGGCGAAGTTCTCTTCCTTATCCTCTTCTTCTTCAGAATCATCTTCCGCCCACTGGACCAGCTCAGCATGTTTGCCAGAGGCTTCTACTTCCTCCTGTTATGCTAAGAAGAGCTTTTGTTTATTCATTAGAATCTTTTGTTTGTAGAAGTTTGCATCTCTCTTCTTTGGAAGCCGACAGTATTTGCTGATATGTCCAGGCTTCCCGCAGTTATAGCACACAGGGGCATTAGCAGTTGATGTAGCCTTCCTGGCTGAGCTTTGGTCCTGGTTCTTCTGTTTGTAGTTGGAAGAAGAGGTTCGCAGCTTATTTGAAGAGCTGTTCCTCTTGGCAAACTTCTTGGCCAGCAGGGCCATCTTCTTCTGGAGATCTGCTAGCTCAGCTTCAAGATCAGTTCCTTCTTCATCACTCTCATCTTCATCAGATTCAACCTCCACTACTTTCTTCTTCTTCTTCTGCAGAGGTTTCGCTGTTCTTTTGGGCTGAGCTTCCATCAGTAGAGCTAGAGGATTTGGGCTTGATTGTTCCTCAGTGCATACAACGTCATTGACGAATTCCTTTAGCAGCTCATTCAAGGTGAAGAGATCAATTTCATCCATGTCAATGCGTTGTCTCAAGTCCTTTACTGTTTTACTCCAAGATGGGTGCAGACTAGACAAAAATATAGTATTCAGTTCCAGGTTGGTTCTAAATATTTTGATTTTCCTCATTTCATTCATCAGCTTCACAAGCCTGGCATGAGTCTCGTGAAGAGGTTCTCCAGGAGCAGCTTTGAACGAGTCATAAGCCATTAAAATAGCAGATTTCTTGGTTTTTAGGCTTATGCTCGTGCCTTGGAGTAATTTTTCAATCTCGTCCCACATTTCTTTTGCAGTTTGCATACTGTCAATCATCATGTACACTTCATTTGGGATGTCTTGGAGGAGGTATGTTTTGGCCATGAGATCTCCTCTCAGCTTTAGCTTGTCTGCTTCAGTGTATTCAGACGGCCTCTTTCGTCTTGTTTCCGGAGGAATGGGTGGATTGTTAGTTGAGTCCCCTCCTACGTCAATCATTAGAACAGCTGGTCCTTCCAGGAGTGATTCCAGCATTACGTCGGAGTTTTCTTTGTGTTCTAGGAAATTCAAGAAACGAGTTCTCCACATTTGGTACTCCCCTTTTCTCAGTGATGGGGGAGTACTGCTGTTTCCTTGCGCATTGGATTCAGAAGCCATTCCTGTAGCTGTAGAAAACTGACCGTTCGAGAAATAAGATCAGAAAATTTACTAAGTCAAGAACTCGAGTTCCTGAGTGTTCAAAGCCTAAACTCGAGGTCTGGGGAACTCGAGGTGAGAGGTCGAGTTTATGAACTCGAGGTCAAGAGTTCGAGTTTCCAAAAACTCGAGGTGTAAACTCGCAGGGTCAAAACTCGTGGTCAGACTGCGAGTTTGCAGGTTGCGAGTTTGTAGACTGCGAGTTGTGGACCGCGAGTTGTAGACTGCGAGTTCTTGAGCTCGAGTTTGCAGGCTGCGAGTTTCTCAACTCGAGTTTACAGGCTGCGAGTTTATGCAATAACACCTTGGGCTGCGAATTCCTGAAAAAATAAAACTTCAGATTTTCAGAAAAACAAATATGGTAGGTTGTAGCCCTTGTTGTAGAGATCCTTTTACCCAAGTTTCAGGTCAAAAAGCTGCACAGAGCTTAGAGAAACGAGGGGTGCGAGTTCATGGGTGTGAGTTTACTGAGAAAGAAAATATGCAGAAACGAAAAAGGAAGATATACTGCTTGATCGTCTTTGAAACGCGATTCTAACAGTATAACTTTTACAGTATTTGGTGCAGAAATAAGAGTACAGATGATAAACTCGCTATTCTACAAAAACAGAGTCTTTCGCAGATAATTCTTCTGATCAGCTCTCGATCGGCTCTGATACCATTTGTTAGTCCCTGTTTTCTATAACAACAGTATAATATGGCATACAGATGAAAGATTAACAACAAAGATGAACACAGAAAGATCAAGTGTAAACCTTCTCTGATATACCGTGAATCTTTCGTACAAGAATGATAAGCGCTAAGGCTATTTTGAGCAGATACGAAAGTTAACCGCAAACCTGAGTCCTCCTCCCTCTTTTATAGGCGAGGCTCAGGTATGCGTACAAAGGCTTCTTGCCTGAGTATGGGCCTAACACTTGGCCCATATTGTATACTATTCTAACAGATATATTTAATCAGTACAGAATAGAAATAGCAAACATCTAACTTATTACAGACAAGACAGACAAACTTGATTCACAATAAATAGTCTTCAACAGAAAGATTTCATGCTTAATTGTTAGCAAACTCATCTTCTAATACCCCAAAAGCACTACATATGAGAGAGAGAATTTACAATGACAATACTAACATTTATGAAATTTGATTTAAAAAAAAAAAATAGAGAAACAATGAAAACATTAATAAACCTTCATATATTTTTAAAATTTTATATATTGAATATTGATGTCATATGAAAGATTGTTAAAAATAATGAATTTTGATATACTTTTTATATCATGAATTATTTTCTTTATTTAATACGGAACATATATTCTTTATTGAGGTTGGAAAATAGGACGATTTTTAATAATCCTTCATTTTTTCTTAAATTTTATATATCCAATCTTTGTGTCATACGAAAGATCGTAAAAAATTATGGATTTTGATATAGTTTTTATAAAAAATTAGATAAATGCTAAAAAAGTTATAACACTTGGAAAAAAATCTAATACATATTTTCTAATGGGGATACTCTAATATCCTAATAAGCCTAGCATCATCAAAATCTAAATACAATTATTTGTTACAAATTTTATATATGCATTATTGGTGTCATATGAAAGATCGTAAAAAAAATATGAATTTTGGTATATGTTTTATAAAAATCAGAGAAAAATTGAAAAAGTTATAACACTTTAAAGAAAATGGATTTTTTTTATATAATGAGCCCCATTAATTAATTGATCCCACGTTTTTTGTTCAAATAGAAATTCAAATAGAAAGCCAGTGAGTTAGTTTTGGTGAGTTGGTTTAGAAAGCCATGTGGCATTTTTATAGGAAATGAGCAAATTGTGGAGAGATGGACATATAGGATTCATTAAGGGCATAATTGTATTTTAATGAGCTATTTCTTTTCTTATATATAAATAGAATAGATTTCTTGTTACTTTAATAATAATAATAACTTAGCTCCAAATATGGAGTGTTTGGATCTACTTCTTGAAACATATATTAGAGTGTTTGGGTGAAAGTGTCGAAAAACTTTTGGATGCTTCAAATTACTCATAAAAGCAACTTTTTAGAAAAATTGATTCTCATTGTGCTTCTACTTTTAAAAAAGTGAAGTAGAAGTAGAATAAACCCCAAACACTCCTATAAATAAAACACTCCATAATACTTTTACGTAAAATACAAATTTATTTAGATATCAAATGAAAAATCTCCTAACGTACGCAAAGTTTGAAGGACGCTTTGAATGCCTTGGTAGGCTTTTAATGGATCGCCATAACTCCCTCCTTCAATTCACAATCGGGTCACTCAAAATAACCACTACAACTACGACCACTTTAAAAGCTCTCAACACCCACTCAGACCATTTATTGTGTTTTCAACCACATAGGATTGTAGAAAGCAGAAAATATGTTGTTCATCCGGCCATGGAAATAATGTTTCATTCAAGACGGACAGATGGAATGAAATTATGTCTACCAATTTACACAGAGCTGTATTTTTTAGGTTCCAACCGTCGTCTCTCAATCGGATATTTTTTTTTAAGAATAAGTTAAATTAGTGATTTTGTAATTCAAACTTGAAGTGGATGATCACTACAGAAAAATTACGGGATTGTCATGAAATTTGGCATGAACTTATCGATTTTTCGTGTCAAATAGCTTGTGCCAAAATGTTTTCGTGCCAATTCTTGCTTTTAAGTGGATGAGAAGTGTATTTGAAAGGTCATTCGACGTAGTTACTCATTTGAGGAATCGCTAATAGTTGGCAAATTTATTTTAGTCTTTTTGGATAAAAAAGTAGTAGTTGTTGAGATATACTTCGTATTATATATATAGGGCCCATCAGGGGCGGATCTAGCTTTCGCATCCAGGTGGGGCCAAAATTTGATTAAAAACGAATATTCAAAAAAACATTCATTCTAGCAACAAAATCAAAGACAAAAATAAAGATTATAGGAATAAGAGTTTTCATTAAAGTCAGATACAAAAACATCATATTTTTACAACTGTTCTCTACGGGTTTTCATCGATTGATATCGTTTGATAATGACATCATTGTCAATTTTCAAGAAGATGATTTTTCTACTTAAACAATAATCAAATTCATATCAAGCAAACCTGTAATTTAGTCTTTAACTTGTATTAAAAACACAATAAAATTAAAAGATTAAAAAAAATACCTCTTCAGCACTTAGGACTTAGGTAGCAGTTCTCTTATTTGCTTCAACCAATTGACAGATCTGCCATTGTATTGACAAAATTTAAATTAAAAACAAAAAAAAAAACAATTACTAGGAAAGTGATCATAAATTTGGAAAGGACAATTAAGAAGAATGTATCTAACCATATTGGATGGAGGGAATAAAATATACTCGTAGTTGCAGAAAATTATCGAGTGCCATTACTTATTAGTAAGTTGATGCATAAAGTGAGATTGTGAGAACCAAAATCCTTAAGAACCATGACATTCATCTTAAAAGTAAATAAAATTGTAAACAAAGTCTTACAGAAGGGAATTAACTGAACCCTACCATCTTTGCACCAAGACCAAATTTTCCACGTGTTTGTTTCAAGTCATACTTTGTCCCAGACAACACTGCAATTCAGAATATTCAAAGTATCAAACATCTTTGAGCTCCTTAACAATTTAGGGAATTTGAATTTGGAAAGTCAGATATGCTGCAAAGAGCATCTAATTGCTCCCTATTTCTTAACTCAACCACCCACTTTTTATTTTATTTTTGTTTAGCTTAGTTATGATTTATAAAATAGGTGGAAACGAAAACAATATGAATAAACTAAATCAATAATTACTACCAACATTACATTGATACCTCTTTCAAACATGTTAGCGATATCATCATGTGGCATTCCTTTTCCATTATTCTATATCAAAACCCAATTAAATAAGTAATATTTCTAAACAGAAAGAGTGCATCACAGATTGAGAGCCATGTAAAATGAAAAATGGACCTGCACATCAATAATAGCTTCGTGGAATTAGCAAGTACAGAGTTACAAACTTACAGTGACTGAAGATGGACGTCCGAGTGTTGAGCGCCTGAGCGGCTGAGCCACCGACCCACCGTGCGCCGTCCTGGACGTCCGTCAGCGATTGAAGATGGACGACGGCTGCTGCGTGCCCGCGTGCTAGATTTCTAGGTCGTGTATTGGTTTTTGCCCTGGGGGGTTTTGCCGAGCTCGTCGAAGCAGAATGAAAGCGCAGCTCGACTCTTCCCCTGCGCGTGTTGGCTGCTTCACGTGCTTGAACTTGATATTTTGGACTGGGCCTGATTTTTTAAAATTTGAGACTGGGCCTGATTTTTAAAGCTATATAATAGTTAAAAAGAAAGAAAGTTTCAGCATGGGCCTAGGCTCTCCCTGGCCGTAGGCCCAATCCGCCCCTTCCGGCCCATAGGTCGGTATAAAATACCCATAGTAATAAACTACGGAGTACTTAATTCGTACTAAATAAGATTGTGAGTTATTACTCTATAAGTTTTTGGGTTATTACTCAAAGCATAATGTATATCTGAGAGTACGTCATATGTATATCTGAGAGTACGTCATATGCGGTTGTTGTTTGATAGTGTGTTTGAACCCACAGGTAGCTCAGTTGATTGAGTGCTGAGAAAGTTGGAAGAATGACCAAAGATCGAATCCCGCATCAGTCGGGTAGAGGTTACAACTTCTACGTGATGGGTTGGACCTCTCGTGCACGGGTACAAGGTCTACCATCATTAGGCCGACTGAGTCACCGTGATCATGACTAAAATCCTCCCAAAAGTCTTGTCGGGTCGGGGCGTGGGGTCTTTAGGGTCGGGGATTTAACCTTTTGGAAGAATTCATAGTGTATTTGAAGTTCATGATGCAGAGTAACCCATTTAGAATCTATTTGGCTCAATTGTCCACCTAGGTACCATGTTCTGCCCGATTTTGATACGGGTGTTGAAATATTTATGTATAGTGAATTGCTATAAAATACTACGTAATAAATTACTCTGAAGTATTTCTCCTATAAATCGAAAAATCTCCTTCTTTTTAGTAGTTTCAATCAACTCATTTGGGTGTTTCCTAGTTAAAATATAAAGGTAAAAATGTACTCCATAGAAAATTCCTTAAAAAAGATTAAAACATACATAAAGTACACAAATATAATAATCGTTGGTTTCTTTCTAAAAATAGGACTCATTCACTCCTAATTGGGTGAGATTTATAATTTTAGTGAGATCAAATAAGTCTCATTTTTAAAATAAAACAGAATTAATCTCATTTATATATTTTGTCAAAGTTTTAGTTTTATACGTAGTACTCCCTCCGTCCCTAAAAGGATTGCCAAGTTTGACCGTCACGTAGAATAATAAAGTAAAAATTGTGTGGTAGAGATTTGTGCAGAGGAGAGAGAAATAACAGGAACCACAAATTGATTGACTAAAAGGGAAAGTGGCAAAGTTTTTGGGACAACCAAAAAATGAAAGTTGACAAAGTTATAAGGGACGGAGGGAGTACAATTTTTTAAGGTTGAATGAGATGAGGGGTTATAGATCAAATCAAAGCCGGAAAAGTAGGTATCAAGTGTCAACTGCAATATTCTAGACTTCTTTTAAAACATCAACGAGAGGCGGCTCAAAATTTAGGAAGAACTTGCAAGGCACCGGTGATATTAAAGGTCTCGAAGAGTAAACATAGACTAACGAAATTGTAGTAGTCTATTACAACTCATTATGGCAGCCATATGTAAAATACATTAGTTAAAAATACTATTATAAAAGTATACAGTATAATATTATTAAATTTTGCAAAATACATTAGTTAAAATAATTGATCAAAATTTAACATCTTTAAATGGAAAAGTCAAAGATGATTAACTAAATTGGAACGGAGATAGTAACTCATACTACCTCCGTCCCACTAAGATTGAGACAAGAGAAAGTGACACGATTATTAAGAAAAATGAGTTTGTGTGGTTGATATTAAATTGATAAAGTAAGAATAAAGTAAGAATAATTTAGAGTCATACAATCTTTACCAAATTTAGTATGAGACAATCTTAGTGAGACTTTACGGAAAGGAAAATGGGACAATCTTAGCGGGACGAATGGAGTAGTTGATAGTGAGTTATTATTATTAATAAATAGCTTCCACTGAAGTGTTTAATTTTGAATTGTCAACCAACAGGACTCACAGGAGCCACAAAGATATCGCAGCCATATGCGAAGTCATATCTAGGTTGAGGAGTAACCGAGTAAGGGTTTGGTTCAACAGAATTGAATCATATCGATCAAATTGAATTGATCAGAGTCGAGATCAAACATATGTAAATTGATTTGTATTTGGTAGCATATATTTCAAGTAGTATCAAACCAAATTGAACCCGAGAAAAACTTAATAAAACAGAAAACAAATTTAAAAAATTCAATAAAATTGGGGAAAATGTCAATTTGGTCCTTATATTTTCTTTAAAAAGACAATTAGGTACTCATACTTTTAAAAAAATCAATCAAATACCTGAACTTTGTAAAAACATTCGATTGAGTACATTTGCAGGTTACTTGCCATGTCAGCAGGTCACCCGCTGACGTGGCGCACACATAGCGGTCCATGTGTGTGCCACGTCATCACCAAATGGCTGATTGAACTTCCACATGTGTGCCATGTCAGCAAAATTATTGCTGATTAGGCTGCCACATGTGCATCACGTTAGCGGGTGACCTACTGACATGGCAAGTAACCTGCAAATGGACTCAATTGAACGTTTTTACAAAATTTAGGGATTTGATTGATCTTTTTAAAAGTACGAGAACCTAATTGACTTTTTCATGAAAGTACGAGTACCAAATTGACAGATTTCCCAATAAAATTTTCATATATCATTAATAGAATAATAAATCCAAACCAAATCGAATCAAAAAATAAAACTCCTAATGATTTTTGTTTGGTGTTCATTCTTCCAATTCGTTTCAAATCAAACTGAAAACCAATACAAACCAAACTGAAACTGATATGCCCACCCCTATTACTCATATCGACGGACAACGACACACTTTTTGTAGTTTTGTTTTGTTCAAATGGAAGAGTTACATTGTTAAAAATAGCTAACATGTGTGAAGTTTTTTGTTCATGTCAGATTTTAGATGTATTCCATATTCATTTTGGGAGCTTTTTCTTGTATATTTCCATATAGGTTAAAGTTAATGTTATAGCTTGGTCCAAGAAGGTTGAATCTCCCACCCTAGGAGCCTCCCATACCCCGACCCGACAGGATTTTTGGGAGGATGTTAATCACGGTGACTTAGTCGGCCTAATGATGGTAGGCCTTTTTCCCGTGCGCACCAGAGACCCAGCCTTATTTCAGGTTTTGTGACCTCCACACGGCTGCTGCGGGTTTCGAACCTTGGTCACTTGGTCCAAATTTCACACCACTGAACCAACTGAGCTACCCGTGCGGGTAATTAATTCAGGTGTTAAATTTAAGGTAGAAGCATTAGTACCTTTTAATGCATTGATTTGGTTTATTATAGGATCACGTTTTACCATCCTCTTCAGATTTGTTTATCTTCACAATTCACAAATCATTGTTTTAACTGATTTATAACATTGTAAAGGGCATTATTTTTTGATATGTACAAGAATATGTAGCAATACGGTTTTGTGCAAGGGAATAGACTAAACAGTGCTTTTGCGGGAGCCTTTGCGGGAATGGGGCAATGATGATGATAAAAAATCATATCACCAATTCAGTGCTTTAACTTACAGAGTAGTTCTTAATATCTTAATTAAGAGTTATATCACAAATGATATATTCACAAATATATCTTGCATTAACTTGCATTAATTAAAAGTTACAGATTAACGATATATTCACAAATGTTTCTGATTTCACTCTGAACTCGTGTAGAATTTGATGCGATCATATCTTGCTCTATTTTGTGCCGTTCAAAGCGTTTAATATCTCGTTGGAAAGATCTTACTGAG